>BSBN01001021.1:0-1250000 GCA_027924645.1 Cunninghamia lanceolata | reverse complement strand
GAAATAGGTGCAATCTCCAAGGGATAAACCAAGGATTTTCATATCGTTGACACACTCCAAAGTACCCACAGCTGGCGCAACTCAAAGGAGCATCAACAATCGAACTATTTGCAAGATGTGGTTCAGGCTAACTTTACATGATGACTTGCCAGCGACAAACCATCAGAAGTATGAACCAACGGGAATTTATCAAACATCATTGCATATATCCATTACATCAATAACCTCTATCTACTTTATTATCTACGCTACTTGGAACCACATCTTCATCATATTCAAGAACTTGAAACCATGCTAACATTTCAAAGCCACAAAATCACCATGCCAAACAACAACAATGAGTTTGTATTACTTTGAAGTGTGTCATTACAACAATCTCATGTCTCTCTTCATGACTTTGAAGAGTTCCCCCTCTACTATACTTGCTATTCTACTCTCCCACAGCAACTCTACTCCTAATCTCCTCTCTATATCTTACAAATGAGAAGAATGAGCCTTTTATAGACTCCAGAAATTACATGAAGGGCCAGGATTGATTTGACAATCAACGGCCGAGATCGAGACAACCAGGCAGTTTGTTACAAAATTTGCTATTTTTAGAACATGAAAGAGGCAATGAAGGCACGTTTCCCAATGTGATAAGCATCTTTGGAGCATCTCTATGGTGGGCCCTCTTGAATAAATGACATGGCAGAATTCGATTGCCCTGATGATGTGTACGTGCCACCTCAACATCTTCAAACGAACTAGTGTGATTCACTTCATGTTCACTTCACTTAGAATATTTTCTTCTTCTTGTCTTGATGTAACTCATGGATCGCTTTTATGATCATGCTCATCTCTCATCTTGTGATGTTGTTGTGCTTGTGCAGGATCATGCCTCCGGACAGTTGCATGGGCTCATGGAGTAGACTAGTGCCTGATGAGAGTTCTTCTTGTAGTAGACTTGCATATGATGGGTGTACATGAAGTAGACAACTCTGGATGATGACTCCTCATGCATGGCGTTGATGTCTACGAAGTCTTCAAAGTAAGATGAACTTGATGTTGGAGCTTTCCTCCATGTGGTGATGATGAACATGAGCAATCTTCCTGCGCCTTCCAAACTTCTCATGTATGAGCTTTTGCCATTCACCTCTTTGGATCCTCCATCACCTACAAGAAGAAACACATCAAATTAAGACTTGATATGAAGGATTTTCAATAACAAATTGCATTCATGTTATGCATGTGGGATTTCAAAACATATCCTTTCGCATGAAATCCATGCCTAAGTGCCTAGGCGGGTTTAGAGGGGCATTATGGATTATTTGATGTGAATTCCATGTCAAGGTGTGAAATCCGCCCAGGCTAGGCGGGTTTAGGGGTGTCATCCGGAGAGTGTCTTGTGAATGACATGACATTGTCCAGGCAAAGTGCTCAAGACCGCCTAGCATGGGCGGGATTGGAAGAGGTGTAAGGAATTTTCATCACTTAAGCATTTTTAGCTTGGTTTTGACAACTTAAGAGTTTTTTACTTGTTTCATTGAGAGTTTATCCTCCTTTGAATGCTATGTAATTCTTGAAGCATGGGCGGATTTAGAGTGAGTGCATGGAGTGAATGGTGTGGAAGACATGCATGATGGTGGGAGTCACTTGACAAGGCGGGTTTGGAGGGTGTGTATGGAGAGTATGTTGTGGAAGAGGCGACATCATCCAGATGAAGGGCTCAAGGCCGCCCAGCATGGGCGGGATTGGGAGGCTAGTAAGGATTTTCACCTCATTTGAGATTCATTCCCTTCATTTGATAAGGCTTTTCTATCAACTCCAACACTTAGTGAAATCTTGAGATGCTCATGAAGTTGAAAGACACAACTTGGATGTTGGGTGATGATGTCCACTTGTCATGGTGAAAACCGCCTAGGAAGGGCGGGATTAGAGGTGACCTTTGGACTTTACCTTAAAATACCTTCCAACTTATTAACTTTCATCAAATCTTCATAGGTCTTCTACTTGAGCGGGTTTAAGGTTGATGTCTGGAGAGTGTGTTGTGCAAGAGGTGAAGTTGTCCAAGCATAGAGGTCAAGGCCGTCTAGCATGGGCGGGTTTGGAGGGTATGTGTGGACAATTTCATGTGGAAGGTGACATTGTCCATGTGAAGGGTCTAAGACCGCCCAACAAGGGCGGGATTGAAGGGTAGGCTTGGATTTTTGCTGACTTGGTGATTTTTGCTTAGTTTTGATAGTCTAAAACCTTTTACACTTGTTTCATTGATAACTTGACCTCTTTGAATGCAATGGAAAGCCATGAGAGGATGGGCGGATTTCAAGGGTCTAGGCGGAGTATTTCATGTGAAGGAGATGACTCTGTCCAAGTGAAGGTCCTAAAGCCGCCTAGGAAGGGCGGGTTTCAAGGGTAGGCTTGGATTCTTCAACTCTAACCTTCATTTGATGCTTGTTTCCTCTTCATGATTTCTCCTTGTTCTTATCTCCTTGTAAGGTTTCATTTCTATACATTCTTAGGGAGGTTAGAAGGCAGATCTGAAATGTTTGATGGACTTATCCTTATGTCATGGTGGAGTCCGCCTAAGCTAAGGAGCCTTGAAAATGTTGTATGGAGTGTATGATGTGAAAGAGGTGAATGAAAGTGAGAGTTTCTTAACAAGATAGTCTTGAGAGTGTGTATGGATTGCTTCGCTTAGCTCATTCATCTCCTCATGATGTTATCCACCCATCATGATGAAAACCGCCTAGGAAGGGCGGATTTGGATAAGTGGTAAGGATTTTACTATGTGCACACATCTTTACCTTAACCTTGACACTCCTCTTCCACCTCCATGACTTAGTGACTTTCAAACTTCCTTCCTCTTAGAATGACCTTAATTATCTCATCTACTGAGTGTGATCTTGATCATCCATCAAACAAACTTGCAACTTATGTCATTCTTCACCCTGAGCGGTTTTGAGAGTGTTGTGTGGAGAGTTTCATGTGGGAGGAGACAGAGTCCATCATTCCCTCATGAGGCCGCCCAGGTAGGGCGGGTTGAGAGGTGATGCATGGATTCTTCTTTGAAATGCACTTGATTCTATCTAACTTGCAAACTTCCACTGGAATTTCATCATATCCTAGTGTCTTGTGCAAGAAAACCTTGAAAACTTGACCACTTTCCTTCTTGGGCGGATTTAGAGGGTATGTGTGGAGGATTTTATGTGACAGGCAACATTGTCCAAGACCCCCTCCTGAGGCCGCCCAGGTAGGGTGGGTTTGGACATGACCCTTGGATTTTCATCTTAAAACTCACTTAATCATTCTAAAACCTTCAAGTTTCCATCAATCTTTATCACCTTCTGATGTTTTGTGTTGAAACACTTTGAATTTTGCACAATCTCTCCTAGGGCGGGATTGGAGGCAGTGTTTGGAAAAATTGATGAGGTGATGAAGACATTGTCCATGTCTACATGCCAAAGCCGCTCAAGTAAGGCGGGTTGGAGAGTGACACCTGGAAAATTGCTTATTATCCACTTGACTTCACTCAAACTCAAAAAAATCTTACTTACAAATCACCATACCTCAATGTTTTGCACAAGAAAACCATTTTTCCTCTAGGGCGGTTTTGGGAGCAGTGTGTGGAGAGATTGATGTGGCAGGAGTCATTGTCCATCACTCCCTTGTGAGGCCGCCCAGGTAGGGCGGGTTGGGAAGTAATGTATGGAATTCACCTTCAAAAGCTCTTAAAAACTTGCAACCTCTCTCCTAGGGCGGATTTGGAGACTTAGTCTGGAGAAAGTGCGTGATCACAACCTTGAATCCAAGACCCCATGCCAAGGCCGCCCAGGTAGGGCGGGTTTAGAAGGTGTGCTTGGAATGCAAGTGTCGACGCCATATCGGAAATGTCCTGAATGGAAGTATATTGAAAATATGTTTAAGTATAAGTCAGATATTGAATTTCTTATACTTTAAATATTTATCAATATACTTCCAGGATGTTTGAGATGGGTCTAGGATCCATAGGATTTAACATGCAAATTCTAGATTTTGGAGGATCCACCAGATTTCAAACTTAGTCATTTTTTCAGGATTTTCAGGGTATCAGACTTAGTCATTTTCAGGGTCTCAGTGACATGCATCAGGATGAAGGCATATAGACCTCTTGGCAAGAAACTGTTGAGACTTGCATACACAACACTATCAAAATCATACAAGCTCAGAGGAAAACTAAACCTAGAGCAAAACAAAGCGAGAAAGCAAAAAAAAAAAAAAGGGGGGGGGGGTCCCCATTTGCCATGGGGCGATGTGTGATTACGTCACAACAGGTGTTGTGAAGCTTTTTAGGAAGGGCAACAAATGATTACCCTGATAACAACAAATTAATGCAAAAATACTCTTCACAACACGCCTATGGTGCAAGTTTATAGAGTTGATAAGGCCAAATTTAGTGAAAATCGTTGTTTTTGAAGCCTTAAGTTTGAGATGTTGACGCAAAATGCTATGTGAATGTTTTGAAGTCTGATTTATGATGAAAATTAAATACTCTCAGATCTGAAAATGATTTCCAAGCCTTAATATTCAAAATGCCAATGCAAATATTCAAATCTAAATGCAAATTTACACTAAACTGCAAGACTACAGCCAAATGCAAATTTGAATGAGTCTCTAAAATCAGTAAAAAAATCTGAAAGAAGATTTTGCCTACTAACCCTAGATTTTGGAATTACTAGGTTTAATGAAAATTGTCAAAATTTCTACAAAAGCCTAGCAAATTAATGATGAAAATGTGATACAAATTTTTGAATTTTTGTATTTTTTTGTAGTTTATATCAAATCTGATGCAAAAATCATGAATTAGGAAAATCTAGAAAGAATTGATGCAATTTAGTAAGCCAAACAATGCAATTTTGTTGAATTTTTCAAATTTTTCAATTTTTTTTGAATTTTTTTCAATGCAATAAAGTGAAAAACTATATGAATGAATGAAATCAATCCAAATCTGAAGACACACTCAGCAAGTTGCCATTTAAGTCCAAAGACACGGGTTCACCAAAATGTTTAGTGGAAAATTGGATTTGTTAATGTTTTAGTGTTTTGATGTTTAAATCCGCCTTTCCACTTTACATTCAAGGATCTAGGGTCGAGTGGCAATTCACTATCATACCCTAGATCGATGTGAGATGTAAGGAAGCTTGGATTAGGGAATTTAATTACCAATTTCTCTTCTCTTATGCTCAATTGACCATTAAAACCCTAATTATGCAAATACGGCAATAAACTGACGAATAACGGAAAAAGCTCTTGCTGACGGAAATAAAATAGAAAATCACAGAGTACTTGTTTTCGGGGTTCCGAAGCGGAACAATCGGGGACACTGTAGCAGGCGTCCTAGTCCAAGGTACCAATTTCTTTGCGAGATCCGAACCTCCTTCCGACACTGATCAGCCCTGTAACTCTTGTTTCTGGAGATTCAACTATGGAGGACACTAGAGCGAGCGCCCAAGTCCTGGAAATGCTCTGGTGTCCTGCTTCTCTTCGGATCCTGAATCCTTAATGTCCGCCAATCCTTCTTGCAACTCCACTTTTCCCAAATGCGACACCTATAACCTGCAATCACAAAACTTTGGGAGGGGGTTGTGGTGTTTAGAGGCTTGCCTCAGTCAAGCCCCGAAGGACACTTAAGTCTCCGAACACCATTGTCAGAGAGAGAGTACGTGCCCTTGTGAGGTAGAGGCAAAAACCAAAGGAATTGATAATAAAAACACAATATAATGTCACCTTGTAGTGAAGATATCATGGGAGGAAGATGCTCTTCATTCCATGATGAAATGGATGCTAAAATCTACAAACACAAACACATAAACCACACAATTTTGCTCTTGCAACACAATGAAAGCCTTGAATTAGCTTGAGAACACTTGAACATTACAATTGCCATCTAATTTACAAATGAATGCCTAAACATGCTTTTATATGCAACTAGAAACACTCCCGCCAAAATTTTTGTAATTCAAACTTACCATGTCGGCAAAGGACCCAAATAACGATCATAAACCGACACCCAAAAATCGCAGCTG
The DNA here is from genome assembly GCA_027924645.1 of Cunninghamia lanceolata. NCBI lineage: Eukaryota > Viridiplantae > Streptophyta > Pinopsida > Cupressales > Cupressaceae > Cunninghamia > Cunninghamia lanceolata. The sequence goes on along the minus strand of BSBN01001021.1, from coordinate 1,243,956 downwards.
CCCCAAAATAGGGGGGAGGACTTGGGCGCTTTTATATGCAACTACAAACACTCCCGCCAAGATTTTCGTAATTCAAAGTTACTGTGTCGGCAAAGGACCCAAATAACGGTCATAAACCGACACCTAGAAATTGGGGCTGCCCCAAAATAAGGCAGGACTAGGGCGCGGGCGTCCAAGTCCTCCCCCCTATTTTGCGCAGGGTACAGCTCAAGGGGTCCTCCTAGGTCCCATTTGTCATGTTACCTAGGGCTCATTCCATCGAAATGCCAAATTATGAACTAAGATGTCCTAAATGCATGCAAAAGACCCGGGAGCTAAACCTTAAGAGGGAAAAGCCCCCAAGGGGACATTTTCTGACGTTAGAATATTAAAAAATATATAGAACTAAACATACATTTGATATATCAATTATTCAATTATATTATTACCATATATTAATATAATTGGAAGAGTGTGTGCTCCAATACTTCATCATTGATCAATGATAGTGATAATCATAACAAATATACTTTGGAAGTTTAAAATTAAAGTCTAAAGATAATCATAATGATAATATCAATATATAATTGTCAATTGATAATTTAGATGACCATTGAAAATCATTACAATTACTATATTACAAAATTTGAAAATACTATGATCAAAAGTCTATATTTCGATCTTCAATCTTCATTGGATGGATCTAGATCTAAGTCATCGATGGGTTCCAAATCATTTGAAGCACAAACATATGGAGTGCCACTCGCACTAGGTACATCATATAAGAAATTCTCTTCATCATCTACACTGATTGTAGCAAGCTCTACAATAGTTGCATCCAAGTTGGCACACTCAGGGGTTATATCCCAATTCTTCGCTGCCCCGTCCTTGTATTCAACTTGCTTATGTGATAGAAGACGCAAGTTGGAGTGGACACAGACCAAGTCTTCTGCTTTTTCAAAAGCCAATTGATTACGCTTCACCAAGTGGATAAAGGAGTATGTACTCCAATTCCGTTCAACCGAAGAAGAACTTGCAACCTATTGAAATTTCAAATTAGAGCTCTAGTCAATGCAACTTAAAAATGCAATAAATGGTAAGTACTAAGAATGTTAAATAATAAAACATGCTTACTTGTGATAGAATTTTGATTGCAAGAAGCTGGACGAAAACATAATCTTGCCCATGGAGGTACCACCATGTATGATCATCTTCCTTGTACATGTCTTGAAGAGCACACAAACTATGCTCTCGTCCTTCTATGAACTTGCCAAACTCTTTCCTAGCACTATCCACCATTTCTGGATCTGAGTAGATTCTTCGAAATGCTATCCTGCAACCATTTGAAACTTCACTATCTCTATATGGTGAGGTTCTCCCCAACAAAGAAAGTATCTCAGTGCTATAAAATTTGGGGGACAAGGCATATGCAAGGAGGTGCAACGATGTATTCATCTTGTCCCAACGGTCATGAATCACTTTTTTGGCATTTAGGAAAAATGTTTCATTGGGGTTATTGTCCTTTTGTGCTATTATGGTCTTTGTTTTTTCTACCATAGAGTCAATGCCATCATACATTTCCCCCAAACATGGTTGATTTGTATCAACAAACCTAAGCATATTCATGATAGGCTCGGTGAAACTCATAACATATTGCACACGATCCCAGAAATCGTCATCTAGGATCAATGACTTCATTTTTTGAGCCCTCTCTGAATTAAGATGTCTTCCATATACTCCATTGGTGGCTAGTGACCATGGCGCCTAACGCCTCTTTCACCTTCACAAGTCGTCTCAAAACGATTGTGCGATGCGAATTGGGTCTCAGCAACCTAATGTTATGTAAAAAAAACAAGTTAATAACACATTAAAAATTAAAATGTAATCAAGTAAATTAAAATATGGCATAAATTAAAATTAAAATAAATTAAATTTACCTTCAACAACTCCAAATGCGAGAAAAACCTGAAGATTCCTTGTGACATATGATGGCTTGTCACAAACTTGAATCTCCTCACCCTCATTGTATGTAGTTTTCACCCAATCTATTTGAGTGCCAATTGATTGCATCACCAAGTTAAGGGAGTGTACGGTACATGGTGTCCAAAATATGTGAGTACCTTTCCTCAACCAAAGCACCTACTGCCATACAATTTTTTGCATTGTCCGTAATGACTTGGACAACATTATCAACACCCACCATCTCTATGGACTCAATGAGGATTTTGGAAATTAATTCCACATCCTTGATTTGCCCCTCACAATCAACCGACTTCAAAAACATTGCCCCTTCAGGGGACACTGCAATAACATTTATTAAAGGTCGGTTTTTACAATCTTTCCATCCATCAGAAACAATGGACACTCTTGTTTCAATCCATGAATCTCTAATTGGTTTAGTGATTTCTCTACAAAAAAAATTTCATTTGCCAATAAGGTGGTGCGCACCTTTTCATAACCAGGACCTATGTAACCAAAAAGTGTATTACTAATTGCTACCACCATTTCCCGCCAATATGGTGATCTCACCAAGTTGAAAGGAAGACCATTGGCATAAATGCAATGTGCAATTTTTTTCATATGCAATATCTCTTGTTTCATTTTGAAATGCCTTAGCCAATGGACAACTTTTGCGGGAAGGAGAGGGATCTTCATCTTGGATAAACGTTCACCCAATCTTCAACTTGTGTAATTAATTATGGAGATCTCTCAAAGCTATAGCATGGAGTGGCTTCTTCCAATGTGCAAAAGAAATTCATGAAGCTTTGGTATAGAAGGAAAAAAGTTACATTATTGGATATTACACATAATGAAGTCCAAAATAAAATCAAGTGCAAGTTCAAGAATATACTGAAGATTACATCAAAGAATTAGAGGGCATGCAAGAGGAGAAAGATGTAGAGAAAAAACAGGAGACAAGTAATTCTCTTCATGAGACAACAAAACAAGTGGCAAAAAATGATGAAGAAGCAGAGAGGGCTCCAATGATAGCAAAGGGTGCAATATATATGCATCCACATCATTGTGAGGCAAGAATCATGGAGGAATGTTACTACATGGAAACAACAATCCAATCACTATGGACCTACATGGAGTCAAAGGAACAGCTATAATGATTCATGGTATCATAGAAGTAAGGATTATTCAAGGCAGCAAAGGAGGACTTACTTTGATAAGGAATGGAATCAAATGGGTACAACTGTCTATGGACCGAGGATGAGATCAAGGCACTGTCACGATAAAACCATTGCAAAGATCAATTATGGATGGTTAGATGATTGGTCATGGTGGCACATTCATAACAACTTGCGACAGTCTTACTATTTGGCTTCTTCTCATGTTTCAACCCGGACAAAACATGTCAAGGAGGGATGGCATGTTATGTACCAAGGGAAATGATATTATAATGTATTTAGGTGGATGGAGATGCCAACATGTGGCACACATCCCTTAAGTTATATTGGGTCTTATGGGTAACTTGTGTAATTGATTATATTAGGTGTTGAGTAGGCCTTCATTAGGATTACCCTTCCATTATGTAATTAGGAGGTGGTATATATATAGGAGGTGAATATCATTGTAAGGATGTGTAGAGTATGATATTGTATTGGAGATCTCTTGGAGATATAGCGTGGGGTCGCTTCTTCCATAAGGAGTGTTGTATGGTGTTACCCTACCTCAAGGGTTTCTTCTATTTCTGCATATTTTGGATATGAGGGCATATTGGCCCACAAACATCTCATGTTGCGTGTGATCTATCTTCTGCATTATATTATTTCCATTATTATATGTTTGGATCTTATCAGTCTCCGAGAAAGGATGTTTGGGCATGGACAAAGGAGGTTTTGTAGATGGATTCATTGTTGTTTTCTTTGCTAAAGGATGAGCTCTTGATTTTGCTCTTGTACTCTTTTCATCAGCTTCTTCTTGTTCTTTAATAAATGCCATAATTTGTCCTTTTGGCAACCCCTTCTTGTTTGGCCCTTCACATATTTTAATTCCTTTTCCACTTATGGCACATAAGTGAGCTTTCACTCGACTATATGAGCTCTTAAATGTGACCTTGCACTCATTACAAACCCAAACAAAAGCCCCACCTCCTGATAGTTGTTCAACCATGTTGACATGTTTCCAAAGAGGAGATGATTGATCATATTTAAATTGTTTATCCTTCTCATGACCCACTGAACTTGAACTAGTAGCCATTTCAATTTAAAATAGATTGTTGTCATAAGAAATTACAAAATATAAATTAAAATATAATTAAAAAAATGCAACCCTACACAATATATAAAGTTAAACTAATAAAACACCTAAACATTCAAGACACTAAAATAGGTTTAAAAAAAAGTTAAAACTTGTTTTTTTTCACAAAAAAAGTTGAATTTTTTTTTAAAAACTTGAAAAAATCCATAAAAAAAACTTGAAAAATAGGTTAAACTACTTACCTTAGATTGATAGATGACCTTTGTGCAAGCTAGAATCCTCCCTTGGCACTTTGCAATCGATTCCCTTCGAAAATATAACAGCAGCCCTCCACAATGCAAAAATGAAGAAAATAGGAAGAATTCTTCTCAAATAGACTTGTTGTGAAATAAGAAGTGAAATGGGATCGTTTTAGCTTTTAACTGCATTTTAGGGTTTCGTTTTGCCTTTTTTTTCACTTAAAAATCAATAACAAACACATTTTTTTTATTTTTTATATTAAAAATGTTAATTTTTGGCTCGGGAGCGCCCAAGAGTGCCACTCCCATCGCCACTCCCGACGCCGCTCTAGGACCCACTCCCAAGCAGTACGGGACTGACACCTAAAATAGAAGAACCCGATACTAGAGGTTTTTTTCCCCCAATTTTCATTGATTTGGCCAAGTCTTCCTAGTAGGACTCGCCCAGACTTGGCGAGTACCCAATAGACGAGTCTGCCAGACTCGCCCAGGGTTGCCCAGCTCGCAACTCGCAAAGTCTGGGCGAGTCTTGTATCTATGGTAAAATGAAATTAATACTAATGCATGTCTGTTATAAATAAGAGTTAGAACAAAAAGAAAGAGGAGCAAGTGGGATGCCAATTATGTAGATATAATTAAAGATAATCTTTGGTCTAGAAGATAGAGGTGTCATGGTCGAATCCCTAAGACATTTTGTAGTGCCTTAAGGTTACGATGCAAGTACTTGTCATTACTAGTTCTCTTATAATTCATACAAATAATTACTTCTGAATGTAGTGATTTGTGATTGTTTTCATCAACACATCCTTCCTAGCTTTATAGGTAGAAAAATATGCCTTGAAAATTTATGCCTTAAAAGGTGCCCTAATATATCAGCGCTGTCTTAACTATTTGTAATCACTGTTAGTTAAATTCATTTAGGACATAATCGCTAGTAGTCCTTTACAAGCCGGCGACTCCTTAATGGCCAATTTTATTAAGTGATACTTGTCATCGATTACGTTCTTGGTTTATGGGACGATTTCTCTCAATCGATGCCTTTGACTAATAGTAGTTATCATTGTTAACATATCTGCATTGATATATATAAGGGTGGAGTCAGCCATATGAAGGAAGCATGTTCTTGCAATCTTTTTGGTGTTTGAAACGTGATCGGCTAGGAGCAATTCAACTTCTCTTTACAATCTCATTATCTATATTAAGGAGGTAGAGTTTGCTTTATATAAATCACTGCTTAATGTCTTTGTTTATAATCGCAGCCTTTATATTCCTCATAGGATATATTCACTGTCAATATAAATAGCAGCTCTACAACTATCGATCGCTGCATTATATCTTTATGTTATTATATTATAATAATAATAATAATATTAAATATTTATTTATATTAATAATTATAATTTATATTATTATATAATAATATTTATAATATTTAGTTTTTATAATGTAATATTTAATTTATTATTTAGCTTGAATGTCATTCATATCTTTAATTTGAATGAATAATACATAATCGATTCAATTATAGTTCATCAATAGAGGGACATGACAGAATCATATAACTTCTGAAGGTAGTGATTTGTGATTCCTTGACTCTTGTCAGAGTCTCAACTGTTATGAAAATGCTCTCTTTGAAACCTAATGGAAATGATACTTCATTCATAAAATTTTGGACTTATATTAGTTTGTAAATTGAAATTAATTACCAATTTCAGTGAACAAAAAGTGGTGAATGCTACGGTCATAAGGCTGCAAGAAAAAGACTACGAGAAAGGGGGTGCCTAACGCACATCTGTTGTAAATAAAAGTTTAACAAAAAGAAGGAAGTACAAGTGGGATGTCAATTATGTAGATAGAATTAAAGATAATTTTTGGTCTAGAAGATAGAGGTGCCATGGTAGAATCTCTAGGGATATGAGTGTCTTTGGAATATGCCATCTGATTTCAACCATGTATTTTCCTACCATCTAAGACGGAAACTATTGAGAACGACACTCTGTTTGTAGTTGGATGATTTATTTGTGGTCTTTTTTGCTAGATTTTCTTGGAAAGCAGTACAAATTTTTATCATAGATTGGGTTAAATTTTATAAATTCATGTAAGGACAAAATTCGGGCATTCAGCTCTCATAATATTTCCAGCAATATAGATGATATACTAAGTTGCCGAATCCAAATCAGAATTGGGTACAGGTACGGGTACGTGGCTATGAGTGGCTATGATATGGGGATACGACAGATTTTTTTGGGGGCCTAGGTACGTTCTAGGTATGTCTGTACAAAAAACATATATATATATATATATATATATATAATTTAAGTCCAAACTTTGATTTATGAAGTATCATATGCATTCTCTTTCCCAAATGTCATGCAGAGAAAATCAATACTATCTTAAATCATTTGCATGAAATTAGAAAGGCGCCTTTTAAGGTATAAATTTTCAGGGCATATTATTCTACCTGTAAACCTAGGAAGGATGTGTTGATGAAAACTAGAATTTGTATATGCTACAATAATTATTAGTAAATGACTGATTGACATCCAAGATGCAAAGCTATTTTTCAGGAAATTACCACCTCCCTTCCTCATTTTGGAAAAGTGCATTTTTTTAAACAAGATTTGGCTTTAATTTTAGAAGCTAAGCTTGAGTGGTTACGAAAGGATGTGAATTCTTTTCCCATTGGAACACAAGCCTAGGTGCTCTCTTTCTTTGTCTCTGTAGAAAGAGATTTTCATTTCAATCCTAATTCTCAGCTGATGTAAACTATTCATTCTCTGGAGTAATATAGGATGCATTTCTTCAAAAAGGAAAATGACTGCTTGATGGTGACAATTATTATTATTAGTTCAATACTAATAAATTACAAAACAAATACCACATCTTAAACTCACCTAAGCCGTTGTGCATTAAGGAACTCACGGCTAGTAAAGTTTTTGTACACATGGAATGCAACTTCTGTATCTCCGCTCGATCTCCTCACACCCCTAACCAAAAAATAATTATGTTAAACACGATTCTAATGTTGTTAGAGCATCTATGCTCCATGCATTTTTCCTGTAACTCTATTCAAAGAAGAGGCAGTATATACAAGAATGGAAAAGAATGAGAAATTCATACAATTTCTCAAAATCAAGACCAAATGAAGCATCAGATTCACAACCAATTGTTACGTAATGGGCAAGGCGCATTTCCTCCAACTCTGGCAAAGTAACCTCCAAAATCTTTCAACAAGCAATGAAATAAGTTGTCAAAAAGCTTGATTTACTAAGAAAATAGTAAGTCCTCGTAATATGAATCTTGACATCCTCTAAAATGTTTTTATATGATGTATCTGCAATCTAGAATACCTTCTATTTCAATTTGGTCATTAAAAACCATTCATGAATAATATGCTTTTTCATAATAATCAATAGAGAGAAAAATAAATAAAAATATGTCTATAAATTCTCAATTGGGATAACAAGTCTCTTTTAATACCTGACATCTATAATAAGATTCAAGTAGATCCAATGCTCGGTAACAAGTTTCCTTTATATTATCATCACAATGATCGAACCACTGCACAAAACCAAAAGAGCTAAAAACAAAAAAATCTGTGCTATTTGTGTCTCCAATTAAAATATCTAGAGCAAGGTACATCTAAAAAGATTACAAATCACCAGTCCTAGTTACCATTCAAGCTCTTTAATTTCAATTCATGATAGTCCATTTGTATTTCCTTATAACAATAAATAACATGTGTAAGTAATAATAGCTAGCATACAACCAAATCCTTTCAAGTCTCATAACGAAGACACACTTTCAACAGCAGGCACAACTAGACAAGGTGTTGTTTGAATGTAGATGCCTTGATTGTAATGATGTTACACAATGTCAAATTCTTACAAATACAACATGCAATTGTAATGAAAAAAAAGAATTTCAATATTTAAAAAATTCTAATAGAACCTTGTTAAAGCCCACCTTGGTGTACTTTGCGAGCTTGAGATTAGTAACAGTCTCTCTGTTTTGCAGCAAAGGTAAATTTATGCAAGGCTGGAAAAAGTGAAGCGAGGTTAGTGGTATGCATTAATTATAATTTTTCAAAACACTGTTATAAATGATGAATGCAATTTTATACAAGATGAACCAACACAATATCCCAGGATGTAGAAATACATGCGCATGTGGAAATTGTAAAATTTAATATTTTAATATTCATACATAGAAAGTTGAAGGGCAATTACATATAATACAAAAGAATGCATTGGCTGTACTGTGTGAAAAGGAAAATAAACCAGTTAAACCTCATAAATATTAGAAAGGATGTCAAAAGATGATATGGCAAAGTCCATTACTTGACAAAAGATTGCAGACACAAAATAACACCAGTTAGACCTTGGGAACCTGCCAAAGATCTTTGGGGAGACTTAAATAAATTATTTGACATATAAATTATTGAATACAGAATTTTAAGTTTACCTCAAAGCAACATGTTTTTGGACTGAAAATAGAAAATCATATCACTATGACAAGTCATTGATATACGTTCAAGTCATTAATAAAACGCTTGGCAAAAAGGTAGGTATAATGGTGAGGAAGACGACGCTGAAGCACCGTTAATAAGAAGTTTGGCCCATTATACAATAATATAGCTGTGACAAGTCACATATATGCATTCAAGTAGTTAATGAAGCACTTGGCAGAAAGGTAGGCTTTAATGGTGAGGTAGATGATGCTAAAGCATTGTCAATAAGAAGTTTGTGTTGGGATCATTATATTACATCTATAGGTTAGTACATTATTAAATAAATGAACATTACAAATCTTAGTGTTGATAAATATTTTGTATTAGTGATTAGTTTGTAGGTTAGTTGTCAGGAGTTACTTTCCCGTAAGTAGTTAATTGGTTCAGGTAGTTGCATGAGAGATTGAAAAGTGAGAAGGCTTTATAAAATCATTGTATTCTATTTTAATCTATCCCATTGAACAATATAGTATTGCATATTATTCGGTGTTATTCATTTATGTAATAATGGTGTAATCTATATATGCAATCTGCTCACTATTTCAACATGGTATCAGAGTGCCATAATCTTACATTGTGAAGTCAATTGTCTGGAAGAACACAAGCATGTGATTCCAAGGAGAGCGCAGAGACAAAAGTAGCATAAGACTCCTGGCTGGTGCAACAGCCCTATGATATAGCAACTAAGTTGTCGGTTCGGGTTCGGGTTCACGGGTTTGGTTCGTGAATTCGGCCAAACACAATTTTGGGATTGGATTCGGGTTCAGGTTCATATATATATAACATTATTATATTTTTTTCTTTTTCTGGTGAGTACTACCTTTTTCTGGGGGTAGCTCCCTTCAAAATATATATAGAAGCAAAAAAATAAAATAAAAGGTATTGGCGGGTTGCCTTATTCTTTCATCAATCAAACCAGCCTAGGTGTTTAAGTACCGCATCCATCCCAGATTTCTTCAAACGCGCAGTACACCAAGCTTAAAACACAGAGTGCTTCGACCTTAGGATTTGCACTCCATTTCCTTTTTTGTCTCTATTCATACTGAAAGGACCGGTCAACGCTGAAAGCCAACCCCTCCGCATGGATTCGAGCATTTAGAACATTCTTATTCTGCGTTGGATCCTTATCTTCGGGATTGAGACAATGATGTTGACTGGCCAAAGCTTGTGCTTCCTCATGTCCAGTTAGACTCCTTAGAATGTCTGACCTGACTGCTTCCTCTGCTGTGACTAAGGCGCTTGCTTCTCCCTGTCTACCAAATACTTAATTCTGGGATCCAAATTCGAGAGATCAGATATCTTGCTAGGCTCCAACTGGCTGGTCCCGAGGTTTGCTAACGCATCCGCGACCTGATTTCCTTCTCTGAATACGTGTGAGACTGAGAAAACATCTAGCTTATCCACTTTCCCTAATATTTTCTCAAGCCACCCTCTCAGCTTCCAGTTGATAACCTTCCTGGATTTGATCGCATTAATGCATATTTGGGAATCGCCCTCAATTTCTAATTCTTTTATTTCTAGCTTTTCACACAAAGCCAGGCCATTGAAGCATGCTTCAAATTCAGCTTCATTATTTATGGCTATCCCGAAATTACAAGAGATAGCCCCGACACACTCTCCAAATTCGTTTCTGATGATTGCACCCCCTCCAGCCCTCCCTGGGTTCCCTTTTGTTGAACCATCGAAGTTTAGTTTGTGTCTAGCCAACTGTGGACTGCGCCACCTGCAATTTGTTCTTACTTCTGTGCTACTATTTGCTTGGCTTATTGGTAAACTTGACTCTGGCCATTTCTTTCTTAGCTTGGCGTCCCACTGAGTGAACACCCTGTCTTTGCTTATCGAGGCTTTTGCATTGAGGACTTCGCATATACCTTTCCTGATTTTTATAATGACTTCCTCAATGCTAAGTTTTTTTATCAGTGAAAATTCTTTGGTTACGTTCTTTCCAGATCATCTAACAAAGCATGGCCGAAGCCACTTTCCAAACCTCTCCCCAGGTGGATTTGGAACCCAAGTCAGGCCAACTTGTAAGGAAGTCTCTCAAGTCATTTTGTCTGGCCGAACGCCATTCCAGTGACTCCTGCAACCAGCCCCAACACTCCGCCGCACCCGAACAATTAAGAAGCAAATGATTCGACGACTCTTCTGCTTTTTCGCATATTGGGCATCTACTAGGACCCTCGATTTTAATGACTCGAAGGCGATCACCGGTAAGGATTTTCTTGTGTAACGCTGTCCATAGAAAGGCACCTGCTTTAGGCAAAAGCGATTTATCCCAACAAAGCTTTTTTGGCCAATCGGAATTGGCATGGGTAATAGTCTAAATTTGGTATCCCAACTTAATAGAGTAATTCCCTGATTTTGAACTGTTCCAAATGATTTCATCTGGCTGGAGGGAAAGGAATATTTTCCTTTCCTTAAGTGTATTCCACAAAACTTCCTTTTCAGCTGAGGGAATCGTAATTGAATCCAAACGCTCCCATTCATACGTCGTACCCAATTCACCCCAGCGTAACATTATTATATTATATTATAACATTTCTATTATTAATATAAATATAATATTATAATATATTTATATTAACTTAAATGTTATAATATTTATATTATTAATATTAATGTTATATTATAATATTTATATTAATATAAATATTATATATATATATATATATATTATAACATTATTATATAATATTATAACATTTCTATTATTAATATAAATATAATATTATAATATATTTATATTATTATAATATTATATTAATTTAAATGTTATAATATTTATATTAATAATATTTATATTTATATTAATATAAATATTATAATGTAACATTAATATTAATAATATAAATATTAGCTATGGTCGTTCGCGCATCCATACAGGCTTTTATATGTGAGCATTATAGTGCTCGAAAAATTGTCTCATGCCCTAAAAAATTCACGCGGAAAATTTTCTGAACTCTTCAATTTTTCCTATCGGCATATATTATCTGCAGCGATAGTGCTATATTATCTGCAACGATTCAGCGTTGAAAAATCCCCAAATTCGTTGATCACATGAAGAAAATTCCATCAAATTCGTTACAAGTTCACCCAGGTTCGTCCCAAACGAACCCACACAGATTATTCCGTACCCGCAACGAATCCAAAGGCGAATTGAACCAAATCTCAAACCCGGTTCAAACCGGACCTAGATCCGGAGCTGCAAGGGACATATCCGGTAACTTAGTATAGCAACATCTTCAACTCATCCAAGCACAATGATCTCTAAATGAAAACTTGATGCACCTTTGCCCTCGCGTTGGAGAATGCAACATTTCTGAGAGAGAGAGAGAGAGAGAGAGAAGCATTGTCAATCTAAGTTCATCCGAAAGGTGCAAGTACTGGTAGAAAAAAGGTTGTATTTTCACCTGCCATTCTCATTAAAAGCCAAACACTGCCAAAGAAGTCTTCACATGAAGAATTCAATGCTTATGTTCTACCGCAGTGCTACATAGGATTCTGCAAAAGAAGAAAGCAGACTAGCAGCCCTTCCAAGATAAATCATAGAAGGAAATCATTGAGAGCTCGACATATCACTGCCACCATTCCATTCCCTACCATTTGCCATTTGTGTTCTTTGCCAAAAGATCTACTAATCTCATATTTGCTGCCAGTTAAAGGTAGTCCGAGTTTGGAAAATAAGGAGTGTTGTAGAAGATAATGTGTATGGAGAAAATATGTTAGAAGCCTCAACAATGATTGCGCTTCAATTCTTTGCAAAAACTGTGTTTGAGAACCATGTAGTTGTATCTACTACAAGAGTTACTTTTCAAACTCAATTAATTACATCAACTACACATATGCAAGATCTAGCAATAAAGTACACAATGAGAACACACGGTTTACATGGAAACCCTTTCGATTGCTTTTATATATACATATATATATATATATATATATATATCTTCTTTCTTCTTCTTGTAGGCTCCAACCTACTAGACACTCCAATCTCCACTTGACAAAATTATAGGCTCCAACCCTCACACAAACTGAGTTCCAACCCAGCAAGAGGCTCCAACCCCCACACAAACTGAGCTCCAACCCAGCAAGAGGCTCCAACCTATTAATCTTTCAATGGCTAATATAGTATGATTCTTCACAGAATCTTCCTCTCACAAATCTGATTACAACTCACACAATATTCTTCTTTCTCAAATCTGATTGCATCCCACACAATATCTCTCTTTCTCAAATCTAATCACTACTTCTGATTTGGTATGATGTAAGTCCTTTTTCAAATCAGGTTCACACACATATACTATCTTTCACAAATCTAAAATCAATTCAACTCACTAGCATATGTCTTCATACATTAACACACAATTATTTTCAATACAAATCTGATTCACACTTCATACTTCTGCTCTTCCTTCCCTTTATACTCAGAAATATATCATTGGATGCTTGTCTTCAAATGATTTCATCAATTCCATCTTATACCTTTTCAAATGTTATGTCTTTTGTGAATAAATGTGACTCTCCATAGCATGCTGTCCCTCCAAAACTAATCGCAGCCCTTCCTATATAAAACCGCTACTCTTAATGAATAGCTTTGTCTTCTAGTGAGGTCGCTGGTTTGTCTTCTAGCACAAATCACACCTCTTTACAAATTATAATCGTTGCTTTTTCTTTTGTATAGTTTGTCCTTTAGCTGTTTCCTCTTCTTCTCCAAATCGTCTTTAGTGCTTTGTCTTAATCACTAAGCAATTTGTCTTCTAGCTTCCTTCATAAAATCGCATCATATCAACTAATTATTGCTCTTCCTCTTTGCAAGTTATAATTATTGATGTTCCTCTTTGCAAGTTATAACACAAAGAACTCATACCATACAATTTTGATCGCTGCATGTGTATGTCAAAGCATGGTAATTTAGGAATCAATTCAAATCTTCTTTTATATCATCTGTGTCTTTCCTTCAAGGGAGTCGGCCTCTCACATTTACCTCTCAAATGCATAGTTCTGAGACTCGGACTCGGCAATGGTGACTCAAATCTGGACTCGGTGCCCAGACTCAGCGCAGACTCAGCAAAGTGAAAAACCCAAGAAATTTAGAGACTTTTAAGGATTTAAAACTTGTTTCATGCACCCTTTATTAAATAAACCTTAAAGACACAATAAAATCATCAAATAGAAGCTAATTTGATCACATACACAAAGTATACATCGATCACATAAGTATAAACGCAAAATGTGCTAAGCTGCTTAAGGAAATAGCATACTTAGATATATAAATATAGTCAAATGTATACAAAACTCATGGAATATGAAATCCATGACATAAACCTGTCTTAAGTTTTTCTATATGAAATCCATGTATACAAAACCCGGAATGCAAGAACCCCAAATATAGAGACAAAAGATGCATAAACCTATAGTTTTTTGTCCGTATGGCTGACCAATTACCAATGATCAAAGGTCAGGTAGACATCCATATGTTTCTCTACTAGACAATCATTTTCGTGATTCTTTGTAAACAACGTCCATGGAGAACTAGAAGATTGCTATATCAATCTATTGAAACATTCAATGGCTTCCTTTCAGACTTACAAACAAATCTGAATTGACTAATAGGTGAAAATATACATGAAGAATAAGCAACCTTATATTGCAATTATTCCTATTGAAAAATATTAGGAATAACCACACTCCATCATATCCTTGTGCAAGGGTACGATGCATCTGTTCAAGAAATGGTGTGAGGACATGAGGATAAGAAAGTAGGGTTCACAAATTGTTGCACTAAGGGTCATTCAGTGCCAATTGTCCAAATATTGATAAACAATTTTGTGAGATTTTCGGAGTTAAAAATAAAAAATCAACATTTAAGCTGGCACTAAAACCAAAAAGATGGCAACGAAAATCTCAAAAAATATACTCTAGGAGGCCATTCATGACTCAATCATATACAAGTATTCTGTAGGAACACCTTGAACAAGATTATCCAAATCAATAAAGCACAAGCCCAACTTTAATGTGTCTTTGGAGTGCACTCGATAACTACAACAACCAAACTTGCCTGCAATACCAAATAGTTAATGTCAATTTTGTACAAATTGATGGGGAGGAGACCACCTTGGCAATCACAAGGGCAACAAGTGAGGAAGGAAGCATATCCCAAACCATTGTTGAAAAGCTTCAAGCGTTGAACACTTCAGAGGAGTTTCAGAAGGCAATGGCCAAGGACAAAAGAAGTCATATGCTCCATTAGCCTGTACATTTAGCATAACTGCGATAGCAATAAAAGAAGCTAATGCTTTCAAGGTAGTCATAAATCTAAGCTCATTGTTTTAAGTCAAGTACTACAAACCCAAGTTCTTGTTAAAAATTGATTACCTCTTACAAATTATACTGTGTTGTACGGGAGTTTGGCGAATCTATCTGATGGGACTCGCCCGGACTTGGCGAGTCTGACCGGGACTCAGCCGAGTCCGAGTCCGAGCCCCTTGGACTCGGCAGGGGTGACTCGACCCGAGACTCGCCAAGTTCGGGCAAGTCCGAGCGAGTCCCAGAACTATGCTCCAATGTTTAAATCTTTAATTTAAACATACACTCTCCAATGGTAACATGTAACGGATATAATGGGCAACTCTTATTATAACGGGCAAATCTTACTTGCCTTGACATCAATGACCCCATTAATTACTCTGTGCATTTGACATCAATCTCATTCATATCTCTTTGACAACACCAATGACAATCTTCGACAATCTTGTCCATATATCTTGTACAATCAATCTCCACAACAACATCTCTTAGACGTCAATCTTTCCAACAATCTCGATCTTATGTCTTTGACATTAGTGACACCACTTCTTGTTCATGCACCTTCTTGACATCAATGATAGCATGTTCATATACTCTCGTTTGTTCATGACTATCTTCTTAATCTCAATGACAACATGTGTATGCACCTTTGACATCAATGACAAACATTCCAACAAAGTGTTCACATGACCAAAGGTTTTTTTTAAACGTCATGATTTGTGAGGTGGTAATCATTTTTCCTACACATATAAAAGAGTAAAGTCACTTTTAATAAAATTCTATCTAAATCACTTACACAAATTCATTTTACTAAAACAAGTGTTGACCAATATTTGATTCTACTAACAAAGGAATTGAAATTGACTCCAACACATAATTTAAGAACTTGCTGTGATTTTTTTAATGTACTCTCTCTAAAGGAGATATATATATTGATCTTTGGGTTTGTGAGTCCTAGCCTGGACATGATAATGCCAAAAAAACTTCCAAGAATTGGCTTTTGTTAAGTCACTGAGGTAGGTGGCCTAATCTAGTAAAGATCTTGAAACAACATTGGTGAAGTCCTCAAACCCCTTAAAGCATTTCAATTTGTGAACTCTTCAAGCCCCACGAGACATTGACAAGTGAAGTTCTGAAATATACAAGGAATTGAGATAATTAAGTCCACAAAAGCAACGACACATTGCTTATAACTCTTCAAATCTTGTGGCATTGATTTTAGTGAAGTCCTTAGCTCTCCTAAATCATCGATTAAGTAATCTTCTGGGTTCTCTTGAGGCATTGATTCAGTTAAGCCTTTGAGTCTCTCAATACATTCTATTTGTTGTGCTATTTATTTTATATTATTTGGGCTAGATGGTGGACATGACTGGGTTGAAGTTTCAAATAGGTGATGCTTTTAACAGTGATGAGTGTCAAGGACGCAGATATTTCACATGATTTCTTTATTGTCTCCATAAATACAAGATCCACTAGGCTTTGGTTTACTTAAATTTGAGTTGTATGTAGGTTACGCAAGACGCACAATCCATAAACAAAGTGTTCTTTTGCTTGTGTTTGAGTTATGAGTAGGCGTACAAGACATATGGTCTGTAACAATCTGTTGTTTTTATTTTGCCATAGTATGGGATAATCCATTAAGTTGTTGGTTCTGGTTCGGATCCTAATTCGGGTTCACAAATTCGAATCGTGGATTCAGCAAAAAAAAAAAAAAATGGGGTTGGGTTCGTTTTGGCTTCATTCATACAAAATTCATGTTATATATATATTACATTATAAATATTATAATATATTAGTAATATAATATAATATATTAATATTATAATATAATATATAAAAATAATAATATATTATAAATATTAATAATATAATATAAATTAAAATATAATAATATATTACAAAATAGATCGATAGATGAAATAATAGATGATGATGGATATAAAATTTAAATATAATAATATATTGGCCGACTTATCATCGACTAGGGCTTGCCTTTACCAAAGAAAACAGGCAATTTATCCCTCCCATTTTTACCCTTTTGGATTGACAGAAAAAAATGGCAATTTATAGAGGAAAAATTTGCCGGTTCATTCTGACAGCGAAGGAAAACACCGAAATTCACGACAGGTTCACTGGGGTTCATCCCAAATGAACCCATACCGTATTTTTCGAACCTTGCACGAATCGCCCTACAAACCGAACTTGGATCCGTATCCAGGCCGGATCGAACCCGGATCGAGGGTCAAAACAAGCGGACCCAATAACATAGTCCATAACAATTTAGTTTAAAGTGATGATAAATTTATTATAATGGAGACCAAGAAACTATGAAAGAAGTGCCCAAAATATCATGGTTATCATCAATAGGGACTATTTGGCCTACAATATTGACTCTTATGGAATTGGGGCATATTAATTCATTTGATCAACCAACTTTGCCTTATCAATTCCACCCAAAGCTCACCATGGTTGTAATGCTATGTTGCTAATGTTTCAAAAGAATGTTTTAACATACTACCTTTAAATAAGCTCTTTTTTTAAGGACTACCTTTAAATGAGCTCTTAATCACAAATTATATACACACATTTTCTCCGCTCATCAACAAAAAGGAGATTGATCTTAGGAAACAGCTTATCCATCATTTTAGTATATTAAGAATCTAAATATTATATAGTTGTGAACTCCATAGAAATCTGATATCATCAATACAACATAATTAAACGATGCTCAGCCATGGTCTCTCACAACGAGAAAGATTTAGACATGGAAAAGTAGCAATCAATAACTTAATCACGTTAAAAATTACAATAGAGAAACAAAGGGGAAAATGAGTATAAATATTTGTCTACTCTATGGCCTTCCAAAAAGACTTGAACAGTGCTCCTCAATAACAAATTTCAGAAATACTGGAAGAACTAGGAATTTAACCATATTATCCAATGGTTATATTCATGTTAATGGTTAGAATCGTGTTTTTTCTTTAATTGTAGTCCACAAATCTCCTTGATGTGCATTCCTATAGATATTTTGGGATGTTAGTCTTGGAGGCATCTACATTATCTCATTACAAGGAATTACTTAGGACAAAAATAAATGTGAAGGTATCGAACCTTAATATTTCACAATTTTGTTTTGCAGTTGCATTATGTTATATTTTGGCTAAGTTCTATTTGGAGATATTATTTATGTAGCCAAAATTTAGTGGTTTTGGTTAAATCGAAAATGCAATATTCAAGTTGTATTTTCATCATTTGTTGGTTGGATCGATGGATGCCAAGTGGACAAAGGAAAATGTCAATCTTCAATTGCATTTTCAAATATCTATTTTTCTCTAGAAATGCAACGCTCATATGAAGGATTGGTCACAGAATATTGTGTCAACGCATGAGGAGAAGGCAAATTGCATTGAGTTTGGTGCCATCGACTAAGGAGAATAGAGTATTGTGCCATCGCTCAAAGGGATAAGGTAATTTCAAATGCTTGTCATTGGATCATGTGCTAGGCGTCTTGGAAGGAGTCTTATAAAAATAATAAAATATTGTTCATCCTTGGATCATGCGCCCAACGCCTAGAGGGAGTTATCAAATAACAATAAAATATTGTCATTTCCTTGGATCATGAGCCAACGACTAGTTGAAAATGAGTAAAATATTGATTTTTATGTACACAAGGAGGCCGTCAATCAAAGGGAGGAGTATTTCATTTAATAAAAAAAAAAATTTGCCTCAAGCTGGCCGCTGCTCAAGGAGGAGATAAAATTCAATAAAAAAGTTGGATTTTCCAAGAAGGATCGACGCTTATGAAGGAATGCTAAGTTTTGTAAATATTGGTGGTTGATTCAAGTGTATTTCATTTAAAATTATCCTTGGATATTTGTAATATCATTGGTGGACTTCAAACAAATGCTAAATTGGAGCTAATTGGGTCGACCAGCTAAGAGGAGGATAAATAGAGCCTTTCACCATCAATTTGCAACAATTGATTCCCTTGGTTAGTTCTTTTATGTTTTGCATTTTGACTGGAAATTGTATTTTCAGTGTTTTGTCAAGGAGATGATCCCTTGATTGTGATATGGAGATGATCCCATATCTTGTTATGAGGTGATATCATGAAGATTTCATCATTGGTATTGCATTGCAGGTTTCATTGAGGGCTTTGAAAGATAATTTCTTTGTATTTGAAGTCATTGATAGTGATTGGAGCTCATGTTCATGATTTGAGACTACTGAGGGTTTGTAGATATCAGATAATTGAAGATATTGAGGGTTTGAATAGCTTGGAGCATCAAAGAATCCAATCGCTACCTTTCTAGACCCATCGATAGCATTGGTAGGCAATATTTGGCATCAAATCTGATCATATATTGAAATCTGGACAGTATAAGAGTCTGATACAGGTTTGCTACAGGTCTGATACGGGTCTGAGACATCATAGATTGAAGTAATTCAAGGGCTGGAAGCCATTGTTGATACTCTTACCCTAAGCGCTTCATTTCTAGGAGCTATCGCAAGCTATTTGAGCTATATTTTGGCACATTGAATGCATATTTCATCAATCTGGGCAATAACATTTATGATCAGCAGTCATATCAGAGATAATATCAGTCAAGTGTGAAGGTACAGAAAGGATTGAAGATCATCTATAATCATAGTATCATTCTACATTGGATTCTTTACCATTGTACTTCATTGGTATATGATTTCATCCTCGTATTTGTTCCATATCCACTTTGTAGGATGACTGATGTAAAAATCAGTCACTGCTGATATATCAGACCAGCATCTTGTCAATTGTGTTTTGCTCATTCAATTCAATAACAAGCTTTGAAGATTCCGGGCATTACTTTCTCATATTTCATTGATGTGATCATGTGTTTAATTTTGATGATTGGTTGATGATTTGATATTTGTTCACAAGTTAGTGGCAAAAATTTTAGTAGAAGAAGTGGGGTTCTTTACAACTTAGTATAAAAAAAAAAATTTGAAGGTATCCAACCTCAATATTTCACAATTTTGTTTTGCAGTGGCATTATGTTATATAATGAAACTCCATCAGTTTTTTTCCAAGGACTGAAGCCCACACTTATAGAAATGACATATATTGTAAATATTGACTACATGCTGAAAAGTTTTCACACTTCTTTCTATTTGAGGTAGACTTACCTGCAATGAAACCAACTGATTAGTTGGAAGATGACCAGCAATTGCTGTATATCTGGAAAGATATTAAAATCACCCTTAGTTACTCCAACTTGTAAGGCAAAATTCAAGTGTTTGATGCTCATAAAACGGAAAGTGTCTAGTTGGGAAAGTTAAATACTAACACAATAACTGCATCCTCCACTGTTCCAGCCAGCACACCAACCATTCCAACCGTCCAATTTAAAGGAAGCACTCTGTGCCATTAAAGAAGGTTCGAATTAGCATATTGAAGCACTTCATGGAATTTCCATCATGCATCTTTTTCCTTCATTAGTTAGCTGCAAATTGAACACAGACTTCAAAGGTAGTTTATCAATGACTAAACTCACCCCAAATGGGGTATGCGTCCATAAGTGGGCTTAAGACCAACTACACCACACAGTGCTGCTGGCATTCGCACAGATCCTGTAAGTGGGCCAATGATATGGTTTAGGCAGAGATATATTCTCTTATATTAGAAAGGATGGAATCAATTCAAAATGCAACCAGATTATCAAAAAGATCATCTAGAAAACCTAAAATTGTATATACTATACACAAACAAATTTCTCATTCTGTCCAAAAGATGTACAACATTTGCTAAAACAGGACTTGAAAAGCTTTAAATTCACTTGCGAATATGTATTCTAGAATTCTGAAAAAAAAAAATTTAAACCAAAAAGGGGAAAGGCAACAGCAAAATCCAATTTTTCCCCTTATCCATTGTATATATTAAATCATACTCATGTTGATTGGGCCTAGTGTAATTACCAAATTAAATACTATTATGCTATTTGAAATATTTGCTCCATTAAGTGTCATAGGATGTCAATGCTTATGCTCCTTACTATTCTTAGGCACAACATAAAAAACTTAAGCATTTTTTTCATCTTTAAAGATGGATATGAAGCTTAAATATAGAAATTATATCTAAGGTTGTTTCAAAATGGTCGATTCCACAAATCTTGAGAATAAATGTTGATTGTGGAATGCTAAACTTCACACACACTATTACATGTAGAGTAACATGCACATCCTAGTATAGAACCATTATATCACTGAGAATGCACTATAAAAAAATGAATAGCCAGTGGTCAACACCTAAGTTACTGAATCGCTGTATTTAGATGTTGATTCCGGATACAAAACGTCCCGAAATCGGACACTGGTCTGACTCAACCTAGATTCAAGTAGGGTACGAATTTTTTGGGTTTGAATCGTTTCTACTATTTCGCTGCCGGACCCACACGATTCCGCCGTCAATGTGGCAATTGCAAGTCGATTCTTGACTGTTTCAAACTAGGGCACAAGTTTCAAGGTTTTTTTAAATTTTATTGACTCGAAAATGCCCTAAAACTCTCATTTCCAAATCATTTTGCATTTTCTGCATGAGGTAAAGCGACGCTCTACAAAAAGATGCCCGACACCCGATGCCCTGCAAAAAAATGCCCTACGTCCTGCAGAAAAGCCCCGACGCCTTCAGCTGCGAGTTCAATGGTTCATCTCTACATTGGCCAACAGTGACGCTCGAACAGGGTTGTTTTTTAATTTAAAATATTTAAATATTGTTTTTGTATTTTTATTTTAAAGTATCACTATCAAACAATTTGAGTATATTTAACATTTGTTTGTTAAATTGGTTGTAATATTTGTTTGTTTGTATTTTAATATACCATTATTATATAATAATATTAATACTTGTAAATATTATTTGTAAGTTAAATATACTAGTATATTTAATAGTATTTAATATTTGTATATTTAATATACAAGTATTAAGTTCTATTAAATATACTAGTATATTTATTATTTAATATTTGCTAATAGTAATACTAATTTTTTTAATATTAAAACTGGTTTTTTAAATATTAAACGATTTGGATATATTTAATATTTGTTTGTTTGTATTTTAATATTAGTATATTATATTTCAAATTTTGAGATTCCTAATAGTTTTGTTTAGCATATGCATGATATAAAGTATTTTAAACTTAATTTTGTTTTTAGGATATATATATATTTGTTAGGAGTACCCAGGTTTTTAGCCTGTTCCAGGCCCAGATCCTATCCCATCAACTTTATCGCCTAAGACCACAACTAGGGGGTCTCCATCCCCAATGGGCATTATCACCCTTTGGTCAAACCCGCGAGCTTGTTGGCTCAGCTAAGGTACACAACCTGCGAGCACGCCAGCCCAGCAAAGGTGCACATAGCCTGCGAGCACAGCAGACCAGCGAAGGCATGCAAGACCTGCAAGCTCATTGGCCCTGCAAGGGTTTGATCCTTGGTGGCCGCCACAACAATCCATAGGAACAATACTAATTTTATTCAGGAGGATAAATCTTGCCTTTGTATCCTTTAGAACTCTTACTTCCAAGTATGCTTTTCCAACTCAAAAATATATATACTTTTTTATATCTATATATAAATCAGAAGTCTTCTCATTTGTATTCAATTCAGACTTTCTTCTTTTTATTCCTTTTTGCTGTTATGATCTGATATGTCTGTATCAAACTCAGAATTTATTTTGTTTTATCTTTATTTCATTTCTACTTCAAAATCTGCTCTTTTATCTTTCTTACAACTGCCTATAATTCTGCCTTTTTTTCTGCTTTATATCTACTTAATATTCGAATTCAATTGTGAATATTCATTGGCTGTGCATATGATTCGGTGATAATTGCTGAATTGATATATTTTATGTATTTCTCCCCGTGCCCTCCTCATCTGCCAGCCTTATTACCTTTATACTCTTTAAGATATTCCACCAACGGTCATGACTTTCCTTGAATACATGCCTATTAATATATATGACTATGTCACAAAATAGTTAATGACTCTTTAGAATATGTATCGCAGCCTTTGCTGCCTTAACTTTATTATGTATAATTAACATTATTTATATTTTATAATTATATTTATATATTATATTTAATAATGTATAATAATATTAAAATTGATAATATTATATTTTATTTAATTTATAATATTCACTAATATATATTATTATATATATCTATTTATATTTATATTTATTCATATATATATTTATAATATAATAATATTTAATTACTAATATTTATATTTATATTAATAATTGTTATTATATTAATAATATATTATTTATAATATTGCTTTCGTATATATTACTCCATTTATTATTTAACTATATAAAATCTATTTATTTAATTGATTATAATATTTAATTTATTATTTTAAATATATTATTTAATGTAAATGTATTCAATTTGATCATTCATATCTTTAATTTGAATGAATAAAAAACATAATCGATTCAATTAGAATTAGCGATATGCGGACATGACATGCATGACCTACGAGCTCGTTGGCCCTGCAGGGGTTTGATCCTTGGTGGCCGCCACAACAACTGTGCGACTTGACCACTGAAACACGCACAGTTGTTGTGGCGGCCACCAAGGATCAAACCCCCGTAGGGCCAATGAGCTCGCACGTCATGCATGCCTTTGTTGGGCTGTATATATATATATTTATATAGTATGGACGTACCCAAATGTCATATCCTAAAATAAGTGCCTAAACCATAAAATAGGCTACGAACTAATAAAGTAAACAATCATAAATATATAAGACCAAAACAATATTAAGGATATAGGTAGCATCGAATATTACATACCATGCGATGCTAATAAAGACACCAATCTCATAAACGAATTGATGCAATGGGGCGATCTAAGGAAGAATGGTTAAAGAACCACAAAGGAGATCGATGACAAGTATCGGCTGTTAAGAATTCCTTACTAGCGATTATGTTAATGTTAATAAACAATAATTACAAAGGGTTAAGACAGCGCTGATGAAGAATGGCGACCATTGACTAAGACACCCAATCGGAGATATATAGGAGGATCTCAACATCGCATATCAGGGGGGAATGATCAGCAATAATCTCATCTCAGAACATTATCGAATCATATCATGAATAACGAAGCATCTATCAATCAGCCATACACTACAATGCATTATCAGCAGTGAATTTATTTATAAAAAGCTTCTCAGCATCTATCATCCAAGCATAACATACATAAGACAGACATCCACTAGATCATTGATCAATCAATAAACACAAGTCGATAAAATCACATCACATTCCAACTAACCAATCAGAGCATCAATCTTCCGATCAAGCAGCAACAACATACCGTTGAGCAACTGGAAGATCACATCGTAGAAAGTATAAGGTGATCATATCTACAGCAGAGGCATCGAAGAGTATAGCCCATCACAACACATAACATTCTCTCAATCAAACAAGCAAAATATATATATAACGTGTGATAATAGCATTAAGAATATAACGTTTAATCATTGAAGTATAAAGCATCCTTCCTCAATAACATTGCGGGACTGAATAATTCATCAGCGATATACCATTCTTGGCATCAGCAAATTAGATCTCTTTAACAGATTGGTTACCAATTAAATATCCTAGCAATCATTGTCCATTTCTAGTAGGTTCGATTGAAAGGTGAATCTACTAAGGTTGCAAAAATTTTGGCTTGCTAGAAGGGGACATTACACCAAACCCTCCCAAAAAAATTGTCGTACTAGCATACCGTACCCGCATACCCATACCCGATTCGGTAACTTAGGTGAACACCAATGGAAATTCATGTAGATGACCATGTCTCCAATCATTCTATATGTCATTCCTTGTGATTAGGTGTGACAGTTAGTACTAAGTTATAAGCATCCTTAGAGAACAGTTGTACTATACTATAGTTGAAAACTCACAAAAATCTCGCTCAACTCATGAATATTTGTGGGCCCTATCTTGCTTGAAAAATCACAGGCAAGTTATTGGCAACCTATGGCAGTTTTTGGCAGCAATAACTCACCAAAAACGAGTGAAATCAACAGAAAAACTTGGCCGTCACTGCATAAAGTCTGTCCACCCAAAAAAAACCTCATTGTGCATCATTTTTTGAATCTGTTTTTTATTAGCATGAGTATTGGAGCATTTCATGTCTATTTGCAGGCGTTTGGGAAGTAGGATTTAACAAAATTAGCAAACTTATCAGATTTGATTCAGCAGCATTTGACAGGTGTGTAACACTTTTCTAAAAAAAAAATTGTGTATGTCTTCTTTCTAAATTTCTAGTGCTAGGGTTTAGTTTTTTATTATTTTATTTTTTATTTGGAGTTGGTTTGTATTACCTACTAGGGCTCTGTTTGATTTTTTTTTTTCTTTTTTTTCCATTTTGCTAGAGTTTATTTCTATTTTTCCAAAAACAAAATGGCATCCAGAAGTAGGAGAGGTGACAACAAGCCTAAGAACCCTACTTGGAAACATGGGCAGCAGGTATAGAGCTAGGAATGGTAATCTGCAATTGTTGCAAGTTGGTATGAGGGGGAGCATAAATCGCCTCAAATATCACCTTGCACAAATCACTTGATGAGATGTTATGGCATGTACACAAGTGTCTCAACAGGTTGAGCAAGAGGTGAAAGCTCTCCTTGCATCATATGATTAGAAGAAAGCAAAGAAAAAGAGGATGCAAAGGCACTGGTAGGTATGAGTTCTACAAGGTCAGAGGGAGATATTGGGGACTCTTTTTCTTCCACCGGCCCACAAATGTAGGGATTAGGCAATGTTAGTTGTAGTTCCAATTGTTTTGTTCCTCATAACACTCCTAATGTGCAACCTTCATTGGAAGGTACTGCATCGAATAAAGAATTACAGCATGAGGCAAAGTTGGAATGTATTAATTTTTGGTACTACAACATTCCATTTAATGTTGAGATAAATCCTTATTGGGAGCAGTTGTCAATGCATTAACTAGGTAGGTAGGAGGTTCAAGGCACCAAGCCGTTATAAGTTGAGTAGGCCATTATTGCAGGATGCTATCAAAAGCACAAATCAGCTAGTAGATGAACAAAAACGAATTTGGAAAAAAAAAATGGGGGCTACAACATTTTACCTAACAAGAGGATGGATGGCAAAAACCTCACCTTTATCAACTTTCTTGTGGCTTCAGAAGAACAATAAGTGTTTTTGAAGTCAGTTGATATGTCCGATGAAATCAAAAACACTGAGACCTTGTGCAACTTGTTGGATGATGTGCAACTTGTTGGATGAGGTGGTGATTGAGGTGGGAGTGGCGAATGTTGTCCACATAATGCAAACAATGCAATTGTGTATGTAGCAACTAGTAAACTTCTAGAGGAAAGGCACCCTACACTGTTTTGGAGCCCTTGTGTTGCCCACTACATTGACCCACTCGTTGAGGATATAGGAAAACCTAGTTAAGTGAAGAACATAGTGGAAGATGCAAGGAATGTCACAAAATACATCTATAACATAGTGCCACGAAGTTTCAGAATGAGGGGATGTGAGAACAAGTTTTAGGGAGTGGGAGACCAAGGGCCTTGATTTAGGGATGGCAACTAGCGAGCGTCTAGGGGGCGAGGTTGAGGGCAATGCCCCTTGCAAGGGTTTGGGGGCAACGTCCCCAACAAGGTCAAGGGGCAAAACCCCTGCCACCAAGCCCAAATTAAGGCCTTTGAGACCATACAGGCCTTCATTGTGCATGTCATTTTCATAATTTTATCACTATGTTTTCTCCAACACTAAGTCCTCACTAATTTAGTAATTCAAATGAAATCTTCATTCTTCAAATAACTAATAGTGAAGCTCAAAAATCTGACCAATCTAAATGATGAGGGCTACCTTGTTTTTATAACTTTTTTTGAGTGTATAGGGTGTGGGTGGGGATTGTTAGACTATTAGAGTTAGGGTCAGTGGCCCAAATTTCAAAAACATGCTTGTTTTTAAAAAAGTATTTTTAAGTGCCAGACATGGGGGATGGTTTCAGGTTTCCAAGATGTCCCCTCAACATACCGATTAGGGGAGACACCTCGAATGTCTCTTGCCTAGTGGTGGCAGTGGGAGCACAACTCCCGTCGTCTCGAGAATGTCCTTGTCTTTGAAAACGCCATTTTCTCGTGGGGGACACATACCTTGGAACACTAATCTACAACCACACATGGGTCCAATATCTCATGAGAGAGCACTGATGGAAAGGAGCTCATGCGGTCAAGAGTCACATTGTTTGCAACTAATTTCATCACCTTGCAAATTATCACAGTTGCATTGCCCAACCTTAGCACATCATTGTGAGTGAAAGATGGTTTGAGTCCTTACCATAAGAAGGTCGAAGTAGAGAGGGTTGTGAAGACCATTTTTATGATACATTTGCCAAGTACATGGAGCAGATCATCAAGGTAAGTTTTTGATCAAAAAAAAATTATTTTACAATATTACAATTTGTTAATTTTGTAAATTTCTAATATTTTAATTTGTTGATTTTTTTATTTAGTTTGATTTTCTGATTTCATTTGTATATGTTCTCTTATTTTAGGTGTCAAAACCATTGGTTAGAGTTCTACAGTTGGTGAATGGGGATCAAAATCCCATAGGGTATATATAGGAGGCCATGGAAGAGGCCAAAGAGGCAATTCAAAATTTGTATGTTGAATAAAAACAAATATGAACCCATATGGCACATTATTGACCAAAGGTGAAATCGACAACTCCACCAACATATCCATGTTGCCGCCTACTATTTTAACATTAAATTTGTCTTCTCTGGTTCATTCAGAGCAAATGAGGATGTTATGGCTGGCCCCAACACGTGTATGGTGAGGATGATCCCTAATGAAAACCATAGAGACATCATACAATGATGAGTTACAAATTTATAAGGGGGCAAAGAGAGGTTATTTTCTTCACCTATGTGCATTCAAAGGAGAATCATTTTGCTACCAAGTACAAAAAAATATGTTTAATTTCAATTATTGCTTATTTTAACCTTAAGTTTAATAAAATCCTTACAAAGTTATAAAGGTTGTCCTTGCAAAATTCTGGTGGGAATATTTTGGTGCAACAACACTTGATCTTAAAAATATTGCCATCCACATTTTGTCCCAACCTTGTAGCACTTCTAGTTCTAAGTGCAATTGGAATGTTTTTTAGGGCATTCACATCAAAAAAGTGCAACAAATTGACTCACAATAACTTGAATTACCTTTTCTTTGTGCCATACAACCTTCAATTGTGTACAAAGAAGGTAGAGGGGCAAAAGACGCATGAAGTGATTGACCTCAATAACATAGGTCCATATTCAGATAGGGTTGTAGGGGATGTTCGATACGTTCTCTATTGCTGATGATATCGTTGGTTTGGGGAGGGAGGCAACGAAATGGGAAGTGAAAGTGGCAACATTTGAGGAGGTAGAAGGCAAGAGATCAATGAGGAGTTCATTGCATTCACATCATGATCCTATGCCTGAGGCTCTTGTTGAAGATGATAGTGTTCTTCAACAAGAAATTGCTTCATTACCATCCAATTTGAGGACACCCATACAGCAGAAGCCTCTTTTGAACTTTAGTCATAGAAGAGATTTATAAATTATGAACATTGAAATTATAATTTGTAGTTTTTATTTATATTGAAACTTGAAGTTGATACGTATTTAACTAGTTTTTTGGTCTATGATGTGTATTGAACTCCAATTTTGATCTATATATGAAGGAAATCAGTAATATGTTCCCTAAATTCACTAGTATGCATGTTTTTGAAGAATATTTTTACAAATTTATGTGTTTTTGAAGAATATGTTTCCTTGGGAATTTTCCAAGTCCGAGTTTTTGAAAGAAATAGGCTTATCAAGTTATTGCTGAGTCCGATTTTTTCAACTATGTACCATACAAAATATTAAAATTAATAAAGAGTCTAAATCTTTTGATCATTTATATTCTAAATATGTATCATTTCTCTCTACATATTGTCCTCCTTTTAGAGTTCGTCCTTGTCCCTAACAATTGCCTAGGACAAGGTGGGAAGCAAGGGTTGAAGTAGTGCTAATCTGAGATGCAGAAGTCTTGCATAGTGCAGCAATAGAAATAGTAAGAGTACAAATCAAGTCAAGTGAAGGTAGCACTTAGGGTTCACTAAGAGTTTGAGATGGTCGAGATGCAGCACCTCCCTTACACTTCATTATCTCCTGCATGATCATTATATGCTTCATCATTGCCTCTACTTTAACATACTATTTTTAATATTTGGATCTGAGCCCTTCTTCAATGCCATGAACTCCAATACCTTGTCCTTTAGTTTCTTCTCTACTTCTACTTCCCTATTCTAAACTTTAGCTGGTCCCTTCAATTTATATGATGTTTTGGAAGCACCCTCACTTGGTTTCTTTACCTTGTATACCTGCTCAAAAAAACACTCTTCAGCTGCATGATACTGATTTTAACCCATTTCTCTAATTTATCAAGCTTCTTTTCCACCTTTTGCACCCCAATTATTAATTTATGGGTTTGATCTGAAGTTGGCCTGTGTATCTTCCTAACTAGTGCATTCTACTCAATAGGACCTCATCTACATGCTTAAGCAACTCCAAATCTTGTTTTCTTTGTCCTCTAAGTTAATCGCAATGAATTCACTCTTCTTCTTCGAGCAAGGTCCTAAAGGAACCTACTCTATCCCTCCTCTATGTGTTAATCCATGTGCTCATCCTATCAGTGCTCAAGACACTGTCTCATTGTTCACCTCCACTCCAATGTCTTTAAAGAAAGTTTAGGCTCTCCCTCTCCGAAGCAAATTGCAGCTGAGTGATATATCTACAAGAGTAACACCTGAAGTGATGCTAGAAGTAGGTTAAAATCTGGGTTGATGCTTAGGAGTCCTAGTTGGAAATACTAGAAGAGTATAAGGTCTAATGGATCTTTTCCCAAATGCTATCAAAGAAGTAGTTTTTAAAATATTTGAGCAAAACAAAAAGGAGGGGTTGTTCCCTAAGGGTCTTAGGACTCATTAATGAATACTACTATCTAATTCCTTCCCGTCTTCCTTGTCCTGGTCATTTGCATCCCCTTTGCTGACATCATCCTCTCTGTCTCTGCATTGGAACTACCATCACCCTCATTGTAATATCCCCTTCTCGCACATGAGCAGTTTGGTGGCAATTAGCCTATTTTCCTAAGTTTTCCCGCTGGCTAATTGATGTGATGAAGGGAAAACAGTTTTAAATAATTATTTAAATTGTCAAAAAGTTAACTTTACTTTCTATTTTCCATTTGACAACTTATTTAATTATTTAATAAAGTGACTTTAAGTTGTGCAGTTAAGTGGTGCATCTAATCAGTGTATAATGCTGATTATTATATTTGATAATATGGGTTATCCGACTATGTATTAATTGTTTGTCAGCTCTCGGGTAGTTATAGGAGTCCGTTAGTTGGAGTTAGTTAGTCGACGGTTGTGTTCCTCTTGTCAACCGTCGGGTCTTTTAAATAGTCTTTGTATCGTCAAGGAAAGTAGTATGATCTAGTCGGATTGACTCTGATCCTTGGCCGACCATCTCTAATCTACTTCTATAATAATTTCATGAGCGAATATAGATATACTTTTACTCCTCTATCTGGTATGCCTTGTTAATTCTATTCATTATTGCAAGTATTCATTTATTAGATAGAAGGGTAAACATTGGCGTCATTGCCTTAAAAGAAATCAGGTCCAATACAAGAGATCCATGCCCTTAGACCCCAATAAAGGCAGAGAGATACCACGTGGTCAGGATCAAGAGATCAAACAATCTCTTAGGCTGGTAGAACAAAGAGAACGCAGAAGAAGACTACGAGAGCTCGTTGAAGTCCATCCCGAAGTCGAAGTCGGAGGATGAGTAGGAGTCATAGTCAGGGGAGGGAACACATTTCCGCTACAAATAATCACACAAGCAGAGAGTTGGAGGAAATTGCCAGGCACCTTCCACTGCCAGATGACGTGTGGATGATCCTTCCGATCAAGTTGAAAAGTCAAGACAACCTTCTCTGGACAAGGGAAGTTGGAAGTCGGAATCATGTAAAATCCCCTACCAAGATTTTTGCTTAAAACCACAAAATTTCTGATCTCTAGTGTATTGACATTTCGTCAAACACCTTGCATAATGCTGGTCATACTGATTTTCTGAGTTTGTTTGATGTGGACAGCTTGTTTGACAAATTTAGATATTATTTCTCGCACAAATGTATCACAGAAAATTAAGGACATGAAGTGACATTATAACAAACAGTTTTTTGTTCTTGTTAACTCAGAAAATAAGCATTCAAACAATATAATTCTGCTGTTATAAACAATAAATACTTAAGTAAAATACCCAGAAATATCTGACCTTCAATAAGCCAAATTACATTGATAGTTGAAGATTTACAAGAAGTGCCAAAGCTGTTCTGGAATCCTTATATTGCTGCAGCAAAGGCTTCACCACATATGGAGCAGCTTACTTCCCAATAACACAAACTTCATCAACTAGAGGCTGCGCCTTCTTCAACTCATTAGAAATCCCACGTACCTTTTCCCAAATCACAATATGACTTATGAAGACCTCCCAATAGGGAGTGATACCTCCTCACCCACGCACTTTTTATTTGACCAATCTTCAGCTTTGAAAAGCCAGGTCACCTCTTCTTTGGGCAGCGACCTTCCTAATATGATACCCTACCTTGTTTGAAAATGGCGTCCCTTCTAAGGCCGTGTCTCTAAGGGAAATAGCTGCGGCTAAGAATAGGTACCTTAAACCCTCTTCTTTATCATATACATAGATTTCATAAATCCTCACTCCAACTTGGAACTGAACTAGGGTTTAAACCCTCATCAAAACATCATAGCTCTATAAAGTTTTCAATACATCTCTTCATTAACTATAAATTTGTATTTGCAAAGCAAATCACACAAATTTATCAATGAAACCTCCTGCAAGGCATATACCCAATTTCCTATAGAAATGATATATCTTTCCACACAAATCCTTCTAACATGTAACCATCTGCACACCTAGAAAACTTCACAAAACAATAACCAAATATTACATAATCAAATGGCACATGCATTCAGCACAAGCGTGAAATCCGATTGACTCCACCTGTAGATTGACTAGGGAAGATCTTTCACTTCCGAAATCAATATTCCTCTAGAGTTTTCGTCCTAGGGTTTGTAGAACCAAAGGTTCCAACTCTCAAAGAGACGCCAATAAAATAAAAAATCAAGAATGAATAAAGTGAGTCTCCAAATCTCCTTTTATAAATTTTTTGGAGCAATAAAATATTACTTTTCTCATTTTTGCTCCAAAAACTCCTTTTATAAAAATAAATAATTAACTTTATGGAGTACTTTCACATTTTTAAGGAATAATGATATTTTCCCATGAATAGAGTCCCTTTTCCAAGGAATCCACTTGAAATAACTTTTCAATACCTTTAAAATGAGCTATCACACTTAGTTGTCCCTTTTAATATTTCCAACATTAGACAACATAAGTTAATAATTAATTAAATAACTCGATAATATACCCAAGTTGCGGAAAGCATCCAAATGATATAATTTTGCACTTCTGATCATACCAATATGATATCGAAGACTTAGGACAATGATCGATGGCAACCGGGAGACTTACTAAAAATAACCTGCTCCTCCAAGATGTTTGGAGAGCACTCAAAAGGTCAGAAATTGATTCTGAAAGCATCAAAAGGCTCCATCTAACCAACTAAACTCAAAACCAAGAACAATTGCTCTACAAGATTGATCAAAGCTTCTCCAAAAACGTTGGAGTTCTCCCCAACTAACCAATTAGCCTCTAGAAGACTTGGAAACTGGATACTAGTGCACAAATCGGCTATGCACCAAAAAGGGACATTACAAATCAGATTCCTTCATAGAAGCATACGAGAGCAACCTTCGAGGTATCAAAGGGTTGTCAATCGAAAGAGAAGAATGTCATGTCCCTATAATTAGATTGATTATGTATTATTCATTCAAATTAAAGATGTGAATAACATGTAAATCTATAAATCATAAATTGAATATCTTTAAATTAAATATTATAAGTTAAATATGTTTAAATATATTTAATATATTCAAATTAGATATTAAATATACTATATTTTATATATACTCAAATATATTTAAATATATACAAATTAAATACCAAATATACCATATTTTATATATTTAAATATTATAAAGTAAATACTATATTATATTAATAAATTAAATGTGTTTAAGGCCACATAAGTGGTAGCGGCAGACCCCACATTAAGAGCGATCAGAACTAATGATCACTAGGGAGGCACGAAGGATATCCAAAAGTAATAATTTGAGGGAAAGATAATAATTAGTAAACAGCAGCGAATGTCATAACAAGCGATAATAATTAGTACGGAGATCTCTAACCATAAGGCACGAATGATATTTAACAAAGGGAACATCGATTAGTATAGCCTTGTAATTAAGGTAGCGGCCAAAGATTAGAAAATCAGCATCAACCCAAGTTTGGCTAGCAAATTAATAAAGGCAACAGTGGTTAAGGAAAAAGGGCAGCGCTTGGGTAAAAGAGGGTAATAGAGGGTCATGACTCTTTGAAAAGTCATCACCCTTTTAAGGGGATGCCCTCCTATCATAAAGCAAGGATATATGTATGGAGAGATAGGGGCAGTGAGGGGAGATCAAAAAGTAAGAGATATATATTTATATAGAGGGAATAATACATATATTTCTGAGTTAGAATATATTTATATATTTTGAAATCAAAGACATTTCTGGTTGTATATGATTAAGCATAAAAGAGAGGAGTATATATACAAATCTGCAATCAAGATATGAAAAAGGCATTCAATTGAGGAAGGATCCATAGATCCAATTTTGGTAGGATACTCATATGGGAGTATAATGTATAGTTTATGCTTGTTATTATCATATGGCAGCATATTCATAAGTTATTATTGATGTAATTTTGATTATTCATTCTGCACACACCTTCACCATGATGGAGAAGGAGAATTGCAAAGGGGAATGACGCGAGGGCTCTCTTCTAGGTATGCCACCAGGGAGGGGACAAGCTGAGCCCACATGGGCTAGAGGGTATTGCCTTCAGCAATAAGGATATTCCCTCTGGGCTTAGAGAGTGGCTATCAGGACACCTTCGTAACCTCACTCTCCTATCATGGTATAACAATACAGGGAGAGCAATCATGGGGAAATGGGAAAAGATGGCAAGATGAGGATAATGGACTTCATATGAATGGTGTGTGCCACATGAGTCTGAGGCGACCTCATATGAATGGCATGCGCCACATGAGGCCGAGGCGACCTTTTATAAATGGCATGCGCCACATTAGATCGAGGGAACCTTATATGAATGGCATGCACCACATAAGGACAAGGACACCTCATATGAATGGCATGCGCCACATGAGGACTAGGGATGGATGGTATATCCACCCTGAGACCTAGGAAGACTAATTACACCCATCAAGTCACTCTAGTCCATGCTCCCCCATGGTTGATCGTCCCAAGGTAAGATTTAATTGAGTTTATTAAATTGTTATGGACTTACTGATGTTTCAAATTTCTAACTTGTTGCAACGATTAAGTCAGGACAAGGTATTCTCTAAACCCATTGTTTGCTTAGAAAGTTGATAGTATGGGATAAAATTAGTGTAATTCTTATTAAGGACATTACATAAACAACGATTTGTCTTGCTTACAACATTTGATTGGTAAGTTGTAACCCTAACTTGTGATTCTAGGGCAAGATTTTGGGTAGTCCCAAAAGGGGACATTACAAAGAAGCCGAGCCAAGGGTGTATAAAAGAAAATCTGAAGGCGAAACAAGTCTCGAAACACTGAAGTTGCTGGAAGAGTAAAGGGATTCTCATGTGATCGAGAGTGCAAGAGAAGCACCAGAACATTTGAATCAAAACTCTTCAACAAGCAGGTTCCAGGCGCCAGGCTTGGGTCAGAACAAAACCATGGTAAGCCCCAGTGGAGAAAAGCAAAAGTTACCCAAGTTTACAGGCAATGGATCGAAGGATCCCGTCAGGCACTGTAAGACTTGTGAGACAATCTAGACAGCAAATGGGCAAGATGATAAAGCAATTTGGCTACGGTCGTTTCCAGCCACCTTGCAAGGTGTAGCAATTGACTAGCATACCGAACTTGACCAAGCCTCCCGAAACACATGGGAGAGTTTAAAGGCCTTTGAACAAAAGTTTAAGTTGTTGTGAGATGATAATGAAATAGTAGCCGAAATTTACAATACTAGGCAAGGTAAGCATGAGAACGTATGAGCTTATAACTGTAGACTTAAAGAACTACTTGTAAAATTAGGAAAAAAACCTGCTGATGGTCTCAAGAAAAGGTGGTTCATCGAAGGTCTAATTTCGTCATTAAGAAAAAAATAATAGTACCACCCTCTCCGTACATAGAAGCCTACAATCAAGCGATGGATATAGAAAGTGAAGACAAAGTGTCCTCCCGTAACAAAAGAAAAACAGAGGAAGATGGAAGTTCAGATGACAGTAGCGGCAGTGAATCAAGAACAGTACAAGTGCCCTAGAGGGACATGCTCCAGATGATGAAGGCAGAGAAAGAAGCCAACAAAGTATCCACTGAACTTTGGTATACTAAGTGCAAAAGTGAAGATCACACCCAAGGTAACTGTCCCAGAAAACTATTTTGTGAGGTTTGCCAAGTTATGGGTCATTCAACAAAAGAGTGCCCATATAACTTGAAGACCAGGAGTACACAAGTACTCTTCACACAGGGAGAGCAATCCACTCCATCAAAGCCACAGAACGCATCTCTAGGCAATTATCAAAATCAAAGAGGCAGAGGTCGAAGTCAAATACAGTATGACCCCAAAGGACATCTGAACATACAGTGCCGAGAATGTAACAAATGGGGACACTTTGCAAGAGACTGCCAGGACAAGCAGCACAAAGTGCAATTATTGGGCAAATGGTATAGACCTGGAGACCATGAAGATACTAGACGTCCGAAGCAAAAGGCTAGCATTAACCTGATTGATGTTGAAAAGCAAAATGAGATTTAGTCGTTAATCAATCCCGAGCAAAGAAGACTTTGTACCCAGTCCCACATATAGAACAAGCAAGATTTCATGAAACAAGAGCCGAAGCGGAGCAAACTATGGATAATGAACAACACCACTCACATGCAAACACAAGTATGATAACAAATCAATGACAGTCCAAGAAAAATATTGCAAGGCAAGTACTTCAAACTACCATACCAATTAAAGTAGTGGATTTATTATAATGTATTCTGGAACTCTGAAATGCTATTGTATCAAGGAAGAATGAAACAGTGCATGCTACGCCCAATTTGGAGTCTGGCGAGAATGAAGACCCACTAACCAAACCTCTGTTGTCGAGCGAGCAAGTGATTAATCCCATGTTATTAACAGTTAGCACGACAAAGAAACCAACAATGGTAAATATGGAAATCCTTTAAAGAATCTCACCAATACAATTGTGGGGCGGGTCTAGTGTGAACGTACTTTCGAAAAATACCTATAGAAGTTTGGGTAAGCCGACTCTTTGGCCCCTGACTTTTCAACTAGTGGGTGCAGATCAACATGGTATTAAAGTACTTGGTGTTTTAATGGGCCAAAAGGTAATTATGGGAACCCAAGTATTTCTCTTGAATTTTGTGGTCATTTCATTACGGCAAAAAGCATATGATGCATTGTTGGGTCGGGAATGGTTGGTAGCAGCCAAAGCCGATCACAACTAGAAACGAAACACAATCTCCATCGAGAACAAGGACCGGAAGTATATAATCGATTTGAAAAAACAAGCAGTCAGCTAGGAAACAACTTCCTTCGATGCATCGGATTCAAACTCCAAAGAAGAATGAACGGAGAAGTATGAGCCGAACAACGAAGGGATTCTGGAATTACAATCATACTCGGAGGATGAAACAAATTCTCTCCGCGGTTTGTTTCATTAACAAATGGAGGACTATGAAGTATTTCCATCAGCTTGTAATTTTATTGAAGTTACGACGATCTATGAGGAGCAATAGAGGAATGATTTTGAAAAGTTAGACAGTTTATGTGTGCGGGACGCATTACATGGTTCTCAAAAAACAACAGTTTCGGTTTTAGTAGTGTTGTGGTGTAATCACACATCGCCCCATTGCAAATGGGGACCCCCTCTTTTTTTTGCTTTCTCGCTTCGTTTTGCTCTAGGTTTAGTTTTCCTCTGAGGTTGTAGGGTTTTGGTAGTATTGTTTTGCTCATGTCTCGACAGTTTCTTGCCAAGAGGTCTATATCCTTCATCCTGATGCATGTCACTGAGACCCTGAAAATGACTAAGTCTGATATCCTGAAAATCCTGAAAAAACGACTAAGTCTGAAATCTGGTGGATCCTCAGAAATCTAGAATCTGCATGCTAAATCCTATGGATCCAGGACCTATCTCAAACATCCTGGAAGTATATTGATAAATATTTAAAGTATAAGAAACTCAATATCTGACTTATACTAAACATATTTTCAATATACTTCCATTCAGGAAATCCAAAATTTGACTAAGGCAAGAAATCCAAGGGTACTGTCCAAACCCGCCCAGACTGGGCGGCCTCACAAGGTCCTCTTGGACAGTGTCTTCACCATCAGGAGAGCTTGTCCAGACAACACCTTCAAACCCGCCCAGGGAAAGTTAGGATGTTTTCATGAGTTTTTGCTGACTGAAGGGAGTTAGGGAGTGATGATAGAGTCTAAAACTAAGATTTTGATGAAACTTCCATGCCTCACCTCCAAACCCGCCCAGACTGGGCGGCCTTGGCATGAGGTCATGGACTCAGCCTCTTGCACATGCATTTGTCCAAACAGAACCATCAAATCCGCCCTAGGAGAAAATGGTTAAGTTTAGAAGGTTTTCAAGCACAAGGCACTGAGAAATGATGAATTTCAAGCAAGGTTTGCAAGTTGGAGGGAAGTTAAGTAGTTTACAAGCAACATTCCATGCATCATCTCCAAACCAAGCATTACTTAAACTCCTCACAACTAGGATGAAATAATTGGAAAGAATGATAAAAGATCACTAAGCCTGATGTCCTGATGTCCTGAAATCCTGAAAATTGGCTAAGTCTGAAATCTGGTGGATCCTCCAAAATCTAGAATTTGCATGTTAAATCCTATGGATCCTAGACCCATCTCAAACATCCTGGAAGTATATTGATAAATATTTAAAGTATAAGAAATTCAATATCTGACTTATACTTAAACATATTTTCAATATACTTCCATTCAGGACATTTCTGATATGGCGACGATACTTGCATTCCTAGCACACCTTCTAAACCCGCCCTACCTGGGCGGCCTTGGCATGGGGTCTTGGATTCAAGGTTGTGATCACACACTTCCTCCATGCACTAACCTCAAATCCACCCAAGAGAAATGACATGAAAATTTGCAAGGAAGGCAATGGATAACACTGAGTTTTGAACAAACACATGCAAGTTTGGAACATACATGAAGGATAATAAGTAAAAATCCAAGCCTCACTTCCAAATCCGCCCTACTTGGGCGGCCTAAACATGAGAGCTTGGATTCTCTTGATCTTCACATGAACTGCTCCAAACATCACTTTCAAACTCCACTCATCTAATATACAAATCTCATGCAAGGAGTTTAAGCCATCAAGAAAGCAAGTGAAGATGTCTTGAAATTGTCAAAACCGAGTTAGAAAGTGCCTAAGTGATAAAATCCACTCACCACCTCCTAGCCCGCCCTTCCTGGGCGGCCTTGACCTCTATGCTTGGACAACTTCACCTCTTGCACAACACACTCTCCAAACATCAACCTTAAATCCGCTCAAGGAGAAAACTTATCAAATTTGCAATGCTTTGAGTTGAAAAACAATGAGATCATGAAGATTTAATGAAAGTTCATAAGTTTGAATGTATTTCAAGGCATTTGAGAGGTTTTTGATGCACTTTCATGAAGAATCCAAGGGTCATGTCCAAACCCGCCCTACCTGGGCAGCCTCAGGAGGGGGTCTTGGACTTTTTCTCCTGCCACATGAAACTCTCCACATGCTGCCTCCAGGACCGCTCAGGAGTTTAGATGGCATGATTTACAAGTCTACTTGATGAAAGATGAAGAAGATGGCTTTCAAAAGGTGAGATTATCAAGATTGACATGAAGGAAATGTTTGAAGTATGAAAATCCAAGGGTCATGTCCAAACCCGCCCTACCTGGGCGGCTTTGGCATGTAGACATGGACAATGTCTTTATCACCTCATGGATTCCTCCAGACAATGCCTCCAATCCCGCCCTTCTTAGGCGGATTTCACCAATGCAGAAGGACATCATCACCTAACATCTCCAAGTTTGCCTTCTCACTTCATAAACATCTCAAAATGGCTAAGTCTTAGGCAAGTTCAAGAGAAGGGACTTCATGAGGAGAGGAATGGTCATTAAATGTTGAAAATCCACACTACATCTCCAAACCCGCCCATGCTAGGCGGCCTTGAGCTCTATGTCTAGATAACTTCATCTCCTTCCACATGACATCCTCCAGACAA
This sequence comes from Cunninghamia lanceolata, assembly GCA_027924645.1. NCBI lineage: Eukaryota > Viridiplantae > Streptophyta > Pinopsida > Cupressales > Cupressaceae > Cunninghamia > Cunninghamia lanceolata. The sequence continues at coordinate 1,204,103 of BSBN01001021.1, read as the reverse complement.
CACTCCTAAAGCCGCTTAGGGGTGAAAACCATAAATTTGCAAGTATAAATCAATGTAATAATGAAGATGAACATGTCAAAGGTGAAATGAGCAAGTGCAAAGTTGTTTTAAGTTGAAAAATCCAAAGGTCATCCTCTAGGCGGCTTTAGACTCCTCACATGGACAATGTTACCTTCCACATGAATTTGTCTACACACACCCTCCAAACCCGCCCATGCTAGGCGGTCTTGAGCACTTTACCTGGACAATGTCATGTCATTCACAAGACACTGTCTGGATGACACCCCTAAACCCGCCCAGCCTGGGCAGATTTCACACCTTGACATGGAATTCACATCAAATAATCCATACTGTCCCTCTAAACCCGCCTAGGCACTTAGGCATGGATTTCATGCGAAAGGATATGTTTTGAAATGTCATTTTTTAATCCCACATGCATAAGTTGAATGTATTTTGTTATTGAAAATCCTTCATATCAAGTCTTAATTTGATGTGTTTCTTCTTGTAGGTGATGGAGGATCCAAGGAGGTGAATAGTGAGAGCTCATACATGAGAAGTTTGGAAGGTGGAGGAAAGTTGCTCAAGTTTGTCATCATCACCACATGGAGGAGAGCTCCTGCATCAAGTTCATCTTACTTTGAAGACTTCGTAGACATCAACGCCACGCATGAGGAGTCATCATCCAGAGTTGTCTACTTCATGTACACCCATCATATCCAAGTCTACTACAAGAAGAACTCTCATCAGGCACTAGTCTACTCCATGAGCCCATGCAACTGTCCAGAGGCATGATCCTGCACAAGCACAACATCACAAGATGAGAGAGGAGCATGATCATCAAAGCGATCCATGAGTTACATCAAGACAACAAGAAGAAAATATTCTAAGTAAAGTGAACATGAAGTGAATCACACTAGTTCATTCAAAGATGTTGAGGTGGCATGTACACATCATCAAGCCAATCGCATTCTACCATGTAAGAGGGCCCACCATAGAGATGCTCCAAAGATGCTTATCACATTGGGAAACGTGCCTTCATTGCCTCTTTCATGTTCTAAAAATAGCAAATTTTGTAACAAACTGCCTTGTTGTCTCGATCTTGGCCGTTGATTGTCAAATCAATCCTGGCCCTTCATGTAATTTATGGAGTCTATAAAAGGCTCATTCTTCTCATTTGTAAGGGGAAGGGGATATGGGGAATAGATAGGAGATTAGAGATTAGGAGTAGAGATCAAGTAGGAGTAGAGTAGAGAGGGAGCTCTTCAAAGTCATGAAGAGAGACATGAGATTGTTGTAATGACACACTTCAAAGTAATACAAGCTCATTGTTGTTGTTTGGCATGGTGATTTTGTGGCTTTGAAATGTTAGCATGGTTTCAAGTTCTTGAATATGATGAAGATGTGTTTCCAAGTAGTTTAGATGATAAAGTAGATAGAGTTCATTGATGTAATGGATATATGCAATGATATTTGATGAATTCCCGTTGGTTCATACTTTTGATGGCTTGTCGATGGTAAGTCATCATGTAAAGTTAGCCTGAACCACATCTTGCAAATAGTTCGATTGTTGATGCTCCTTCGAGTTGCGCCAGCTGTGGGTACTTTGGAGTGTGTCAACGATATGAAAATCCTTGGTTTATCCCTTGGAGATTGCACCTATTTCATGTAGTTGTTGCTCGTCATGGCGAAGTGAAATTTGGTTTTTTTAAGGGAAATTTGTCTATCATAGCATCGTTCATCATGTCATTGTCTTTAGATTAGCCTTCTTAACTCTTGCCTTTTGCCTTTTCTTTTCATAGTTGATCAGAAGAAGTTCCATTTCACAAGGAAAGAGTAACTTATTTGAATGGAGAGATGACAATTCTACGTAAGTCCCTTTGTGACACAGCAAATCACATCACACCACCAAGGCTATTCTTTGCAAATCACGTACAAGGAACCTTGGAGCGTTCTTGTTTGATCACTTAGTTTAGCATTCGAGACGCTTTGTTCAAGAGAGGATACAACACTTGGTGTTTTATTCTAATGTTGTTGTTGTCAAGAAAACATCATCAACAAGTAGAGGCATACGACTTTACTAACAATTGCAAAATTAACAAAGGTACATCTCTGAGCAATAACATTAAAATATTTAATTTGGAACGTACGGAAACTTGTCATACAATCAAATCAACTTCACAGCAAAATTTCGAAAGAGGGAAAAAATTTGTACAAAAAAATTACGGAGAAAGGAAAATTATTGCGAGACAAAAATTTTGCAATCGAAGTGGAAGAAAGCAAGTGGACCCCACATGAAGAAAAAAGAAAAAATTAAAAAGGCAAGGTTATTTAAGTACCCTCCCGTACGACCCAAGTGGTCATTGTCCCCAGCGGTAGGATCCTCCTCTCCAATTGTTGCCGTAGGGCTTACAAAAATTAGTATGCCAATCTTTTCCTTCTCTACCATACGACTTGCAGGTTTTCTAAGCCCTCTCACCATACAACATGCAAATAAATTCTTGGTAGTACAACCCAAGTCCTCATTCTTCCCAGTCGTATCACCTAGGCTCTCAATCCTCCTAGTCGCACCATTTTCCTTTCCAGTTGATGTTGTACAATTCATCTTTCAACATACTTCTCTATGGTAAGGCACAAGATTGTTCATCATATGCCCTAGGGGAGTTGTCATACACCCTAAGCATTTAACCATAGGACCTCTTTTAATTTCAACGGCCGCCGTACGACTTGTTAACCTTGCCATCGTACGACTTGTGTTGTTCTTCCTTATCGTACACAGGGAAGCCGTTGTCGTATGACCTGCACTGATTTCCTTCGCCATATGCTCTGTTCTGCTTGATCGCACAATCTGCACCGTCGTATAAACTAGAGGTTTATCCCTCCGCCATACGTCAACATCCGATGCCACCATGTGCTATCCTTTTTCCGTTGTACGCCCTTTCTCAACGTCATACGACCTATCCTCCAGCAACACACAGTACGGAGTGTCAATTTCCTTTTGCAATTCTCGTCCAAATGGTTCTTAATTACAATAGTACAATTTAATTCTCAAGTGACAAAACAACCTCTACTGCCAGTCATATAAGTTTCGGGTATACTTTTTCTACAGCCAACAGTTTGGTATTGGAGAGAAAAAATGTACACCATAACGGTCTATGTGGTTTTGAAGGTCTTAATTTGGGCTTGGTGGCGGGGGCTCCACCCCTCAACCATGCCTTGTATCGTGACAAGGAGCACGTTGCTCCCGGACCCCACAAGGGGCATTGCCCCTCGACCCCGTTGGAGGCGCTACCCCCAGACCCTTGCAAGGGGCCAAACCCCTACGAGGGGCAGTGCCCCTCCACCCCACTGGGAGCGTTGCCCCCAGACACTCACCAAACTCATTGTTGAGGTGCAAGATTCATATGATTCATTTGTATGGTTTTTGCAAAGTAATCCTACTGCAGTAATCAAAGGATTTTCTCATACACTTGACCACCTTCTGTCATTAGCTCTTCCAGGCAGAAACAGAGAATCATTCTTATTGGCTGGTGAATTAAATGAATGTACATTCCTGGCATATGGGGACACTAAACAATCTTTTCATGATCAAAATGCTCCTAAGGCGCTTGCAGTACTATCTAGGTTCAATGATCGATGGGGTACAACATTATCAACCTTCAATGTGCAACGAGATTGAGTTCTTTGGTTGGTTGGTCTTCACCATTCTCCGTCTATTGGCAAGTGTTCGGGATGTGTTGGTTCTACTTCTACTCCGCTTGTACTTCTAGGTTTTCCTCCAAGTTCTACAACATTGTCGTCAGTTTGGCAGAGCTTACCTAACCTCACTTGATACTTCATGGTTTTCTGTCGTTTGGAAGACGACTTTTTTTTTTGGCGAGGGGGGGGTTGGTGTAGTCAGTGCATAATGTTGATTATTATATTTGATAATATGGGTTATCCGACTATGTATTAATTGTTTGTCGTCTCTCGGGTAGTTATACGAGCCAGTTAGTTGGAGTTGGTTAGTCGACGGTTGTGCTCCTCTTGGAAACCGTCGGGTCTTTTAAATAGTCATTGTATTGTCAAGGAAAGTAGTATCATCTAGTCAAATCGACTTTGATCCTTGGCTGACCATCTCTGGTCTACTTCTGTAATAATTTCATGAGCGAATAAAGATATACGTTTACTCCTCTATCTGGTATGCATTGTTAATTCTATTCATTATTGCAAGTATTCATTTATAAGATATAAGGGTACACAGTGCAAGGCTCAAGGGGGCAAAAGGGGACTCATGCACATAATAAAAGGTCTATTTTTATTATTTTGTGGAGAATATGGGGAAAAGTGAAATTTAATATTTTATTCTCACTTGAGTTGCCCTAAAAGTGCCTTTGTAAGGAGTTCAGCTCATTTGAAGGGTTAGACTATCAATTTGCATTTGCTTTTGCTCTGAGTGAGACTTGAATCTTTCATTATTTCTTGAGGATGAAAACCCTCCTAAAATACCAATTTCGAGGACAGAAACCCTCCTAGCTGGAAGTGGTGATTTCATCCTAAGATCACATTTGTGCTGCAAGAGAAGTTTTTTCCAATGTTTGCTAAAGATGGATGTTTTTGATGTTTTCTGATGTGATTTTAGAGTGCAGTGATTCTGAAGTTGTTTGAATTTTGCATTTATTATTTGATAAGTTTATTGGTGTTTGAAGAGTTCCATAAAGGGTCGTACCAACTGAAGGTTAACCAAGTCGTACCTGTTGTAACCAAATCACACATCGCCCCATTGCAAATGGGGACCCCCTTTTTTTTAAGCTCTAATGCTTTGCATAAAGTTTTGATGATGTCTTAGGTTCATTTCTCTGCCAATCAAACGATAAGTTTCTGTCCTAGAAGGTTTCTATAACTGGAGGTCTCATCTGGAACATGAACTTGTAGTAATGAAAGAGTCTTGATCAAATTCCATCCAATTCATGAATACTGAGACCGATCCTGATGTATGTTTGAGATCCTGAAAATGACTAAGTCTGGTATCCTGAAATCCTAAAAAATTGACTAAGTCTGACATCTGGTGGATCCTCCAAATTCTAGATTTTGCATGTTAAATCCGGTGGACTGATGCGCTTTGACAAGAAGAAGGAGATAATGATGATTTCTTAAGGTATTTTATCCGAGCATCAAAATACTCATCCATTGCGATCAAGATGAAGAGATCCATGTTAAGTGAAAAGAAGTGATTTTCAAGTAGAGATTAAATTTCAATCTGCTGCGCCACTTTGGGGAGTCTGATCTAACATCAAAGCATTGGGCAAACAAGGATCAAAAGTCTCAAGTAATGCGCCCAAAGCCCAATGATCTATGAGGTAGAGATCAAGATCTTATCTAAATTAGAGACTAAAACTTCCATCCAATGCGCTCTTTGAAGGGAAGTATGAGGTGAGTTCTTGGGAGATCTAAAATTGCTATGTAGTGCGCTGCCTTATTAAGAATCTTAAACTTAAGTCTATGAGGCAACTTAATGCAGATCTAAAACTTTTAACCAATGCGCTACCTTCTAAATATGCTTACAAGGAGATCCCAACATCATGATCTAATGCGCCAACGGTAAAGGAGGGATTTAGTAATAAGAAGTATTCAAAATCTTAACTGCTGCGCTAATGAAGATCCCAAACACATCAAGTAATGTGCCAGCTCCAAAAGGGATAAGATGCAAACTTTGAAATCTTTCATGAGGAGAATGCTAAGATTATGATCTAATGCGCCATTAGGAGGGGGTGACTTTATAATGAGTTTCAAGAAGAAGTAAAAACCCTTAACTCTTGCAAGTTTCTTGATCTATTTCAAGGAGGATTCAAACTTATGATCCAATGCGCCACATATGGAAAGAGGTTGCAAGTTGTCATGATGTTAGAAAACAAGAGGATTCAGATCTTTGATCTCACACGCCACTTCATTAAAAAGAGGTCAAGGCGTTTAAAGAGTTTCATGAGGATTCAAAATCCTCAAGTACTGCGCTCTTCAAGGATAGGATGAATGTTGCATGGAGTCAAGTTTTAGAACCTTTCAAGAGTTCCTAAATATCAATCTTATGCCCCAGGATATCAAGAAGATCCAGAAATCTCCATCTAGTGCGCTAGAACTAAGAACTAAAGATCTTGATCTAGTGCGCTCAGAATAAGGGGAAATCAAAAGTCTCAACCACTGCACCCTTGTAATCTTTCAACATTTTCTAAAAAGCAAACTTGATTCACATAGGAATTCACACCAAATTAAGCGAAGAGAAACTAAATTAAATGTTTTGCAATGCATTAAAGGAGGTCGGCCTAGGCAGTTAGGTAGTTTTAAATGCAAATTATGTATATATATATCTGCTTTGTTCTCATTTTTATCACTCATCAAAGAGCAAATTCGCCTCAAGGAGCAGAAGCAAAGCAATTTCCTAGGAAGTCAAGTCTGATTTTAGTCAAGTTGAGTCTGATTTTAAGGTATCTCTCCAAATTAGTCCTTTGGAACGTTTGATCTAAAGGTAAAATTTTAATTTCTCCTTCATTTTCAGCAGGTTCATTGAGTTCTAAACAGAAAAATTGTCTAAGTGTTAATGAAATTTGCATGAAGGATAGTCAATCATTATGATCTTCTTGTGAAAGTTCATTTTTATAACGCTGAAAAATCAGATTTCAAATGATATAAGAGGCTGAAATGATTTGTTTTCAAAGTTATTTATTCATGTCTATGTCTTGTAGGAACAAGGACCTTTGATGAAGCTAAGGAATCACCAGAGGGGCTAACATCCGGAGTCACCTTCATGCTAGAGTGAAGTCAACAAGCTGCCATGTGGAAAACATCATAAGCTGCTCAAAGTGATCACTTCAAGTTCACCGACATCTTTCATTTTCATATCATCAAGCATCCCAAAGACATCTATAGAGTTTCAAGTTCTTCCGGTACATTCAAGCCTCCTTGATAAGTCATCTATTCTACATATATGGAAGATGTTATCAATACCTACACTCCAAAGGATCCCCTTCAAGATCATCAAATTGGAGCACTTCATCATCCGCTGCATCATGTTCAAAGACACTTCATCTATTCAACTTCAAGTGCTTTCAATCTCAAGTCTAAAGAGAGATCTCTTACTTCTAATCATGAATTAAGTATCATCATCATCTACTACATTACTCTACATCAAGATGCATCCAGAGAAGATCATCATGTATCCTACAAGAAGAAGAAACATCACAAAGTTAGACAAATGAAGCAACATGTATCATACTCATTCAGTTTACAAGTCAATGAACAAGGCAAGATCATTGAAGATACATTCCCACACATTCAAGTTCAAAACAATTACATCGAAGATATTACAAGATGATACAATTTGGGAATATGCCCACAAAGCAAATTGAATTAACAATTGAAATCCATAAATATGTTAAGGTGGCACCTACGTGGCAGACACTCATCATCAAGCCAATCACAGCTTGCCACATCATTCGACAAGCAAGAAGACAAAGAGGACGTCCATGTGGAAGATGCTCTAAAAGATTCCATCTTATCCTTATCTTCTTGGAAAGCTTGCCCTCATTGCCTCTCTTTTGTACTAAAAATAGCAATTTGTTGTAACTACCTATTGAGGTGGCATGATCTGAGCCCTTGGCTATCTGGATTGATCCTAGCCTTTCATTGTAACTCTGGACCTCTATATAAAGGCCTTGTTGCCTCATTTGTAAAGATAGAGATTTTAGAGAGTAGTCATTAGTTTTGTAGGAGTAGAATAGAAGAGACTCTAGAAATTTTCTGAGAGGACTTGATATTGTTGTACATATTTCTCAAGATTAATGCAAAGACATTGGAGTATTATTTGGTGTTAAGTGTTGTCTTGTGAAATAACATGGTTTCCTGTATCTTGATGAAATGGAGAGGTGTTTCAAAATAGATTAGAAGTAGATTAGAAGCTCTTTGTTGTAATGTATGTTGTACCGAATATTTGATCAACTCATAGCTCATGCTTTTAACATCCATCGCCGGTGAAGTGTTGTGTAAAGCTAGTCTGAGCTTCATTGTTTTCTTAAGTTCGATTGTGGATGTTTGTTTGAGTTGCGCCATCCGATGGGTGCTTGTATAAGCCTTCATGATTTGAAAACCATTCGCATACCTTAGGAGATTGCACCAACTTCATGTAGTTGTAGGCATCATTGGCGAAGTGGAGTTAGGTTTATCAAGGAGTTTGTCTATTCGTACAATTATCATTGCTTCATTGACCTTAGATTAGTTTTCTAAACCCTTATCTTTTGCTATTTCTTTGTTATTGAGACCTTGTACATATGTCATCCACACTGAAGGAGAGATAAGCTAAATGAAAGAAGAAGAATCTAATGTAAGTCCCTTTGTGATTATCAGCAAGATCACATGTAATCACTGAGTTAACCCATCATGAATCATAAAAGGAACCTTGAAGTTGCCTCATTGGATCACATAGTTCAGCCTTTGAAGAGCTTTATTCAAGAGAGAGTGGGATACTCGAGTGTTTTACTCTATTGTTGACCTGTCTAATGTCATGTCCCCATTTCCGGCTTGATCATCAAGTAAAGAATGGATTAGCCTATTGATCATTCCCGGAGGCTAATTCAGAGTGACAAGGGAATGAACTGGGTTTTGACTAACTCCGTTTGATTGTTTTGCAGGTTCTAAAGTCAGAAAACCCAAAGTTTGGCTAAGTTTGAAAGACAAGAAATGCAGGAAATGGACTCTTGGAGTCTAGGCGCACATCCTCTATCAAAATTCACAAAAGAGCACCTAACCTAGCATCACCATGCTACAGAGCACTTCTATCATATCCACCAGGGCGCCTGGGAAGAAAAGCATGTTTTGATCATCAAAGGGACTCATACATTGCAGTTCTTCAAAGAACTTGACTAAGCAAACTCTAGGCGCACTTCTCCACTCAAACTTGCCAGAGCAACATCCAGTTGGCGCCTTGGCAAGGAGATGTTTTGGAAGGTTGAAGTGGTCATTAAAAGGATTCTTGTTTGTTGAATTAACCTTCTATCAATTGAAATGATCATCCATGAATGGAAAAGATGAGGGCGCACTTCTGGATCCCCATCACTTCCCAGGGGCGCCTAAGCGAGTTAGGCGCAAATCTTTCTCTCTTACCTCCTGTTGATGCTTGGACTCCAGTTTAGCATGCGCCTAATATCAAGATTTGCGCCTGACATGTGAAATGGCCTCCAACCACTTGATTTGATTTTTCTAAGTTCAAAATGAGTGGAGAATGACCTAGGCGCAAATTCCTCCTTGTGCAGACCAGAATGAGTGCCTAAGGTGCTAGAAGAAGTTCATATGACTATGGATTGGCGCTTCAGGATGGAAAGTTGATCAGTATCCAAAATGAAGTCTTCTGAGTGAATTAGGTGCCTAAAGCAACAAGGCGCCCATATGTGATTCCAAGGATTCTCCATCTGAGCGCCTAAGCTTGATGGGTGTAGATTGGAAGTTTTAATTAAGAGTTTGAAAGTATTAAACTCCACTAGGCGCAAATCCAAGCTTTTGCCACCTCAAAATGGTGCCTAGGATCCAGACACCTCTAAGGTGCAGTTCTACTCATCTGTGACCCTACCTTGGCATCTTAACTTGGAAACTCCTTGATAGACTTGTATAAAGTTAAAATTTGCTCCCAGGATATTAGGCACTAATCCATGACTCTAGAACCTTGAAAATGTGCCTAAGATAGTCAAGGCTTTTTGAATTACAACTTAACTTTTCATTTTGTCGGAGAAGTTTGATTTGGCTTAAGGGTTCTTTCATCAAGCCAAGATCTTGATCAAATGACAAGGAGACATCAAAATGCCCAAGGCGCACTCTGCCTCCTGTGCCACCTTGGTTATGCGCCTCATCTAAATTCTTCATCCACGTGCAAAGAGGAGTATTCTAGTTTGCACCTATAAGCGATACGTGGTTAAGTATCAAAAAAAGACAAGTTCTATTGTTAAGGCACACTCCCTAGTCTTTGCCACCTCAGGGAAGCGCCTAGCTTGGAAAGGCGCTTATTCTAGTCCCCACTACCTTTCAGTTGGCGCCTAACCTTGAAAATATTGCAAATGTGATATCATTTTTGCGCCTAAAGTCTAAGAGATCTTCATTGAACATTGTTAAGTGTTTTGAGGGCATATGGAGTTATCAAGTTCCTCTAGGCGCATATCCTTGCCTCTGCTACCTCAGTTGGGCGCCTAGTTCCACATTGGGCGCCATTCCATGATCACATTACTTTAAATGGGCGCCTAGTCAGAGATAAGGTAGTTGGAACTACCTAAGCTCTCATTGGTCGACAGGATGACTTTGGGATCCGTGACGAGGTCTCTGGATAAGCTTGCCAACTCAGAATGAGTCATCAGATGGAATATCCCCTTGGATATACTTCTTGGGAAATGTGCCTTGGTTCCTATTTGTGCATTGAAAAACGTGCCTTCATTGCCTTTGGAAGGCCTATAAAAGGAGGAGCTCTCTCATTCATTTGGCATCTGTTCATTTGACAAAATTCTCTCTGCAAAGCTATTGAGCTTGTGATCTTGAGGTCTACGAGTGTCAAGTGTTGGGGTGATGCTCCCTTAACAAGCAAGGTGATGCTCCCTTGTTATATTGTGAGGTGTGGACATTCAGTTGACATCATTGAGTTTGATTGAGTTGATCAAGTGTAGACGCCATTGTAAACATCAAGGCTTCAAGGCCTTTCTTTGTATTTCCATTGAATAAGTTGTAACTTCATGCTATTGAAAGCATTATCCATGTAATAAGACTTTGCAAGTTGATTGAATCAAGTAACAAGACAAGTACCCAACTCTAAGGTTGATTCATTCAAGTAGTTATCTTTGATGTATATCTTTATGTTGTTAAAGTAGTTGATGAATTGACAGCAAGTAAAATTGTTTAAGGAAAAATTTTAGTAGAACTAGTTGGGTATTTTACATCTAAAAACAATCATCAACAGTACCCTCATTCTATACATGTTGGTGTCTGGTTTTTCTTTGAGCTGCTATCAAGATGCAAGGCAGATTATGTTTTGAGAAGAGGCGTTGATAATATAAGTGGAAATCTATTTGAATATTCAAGTTGGCACCAACAAGGGAGCTGTACATGTGAAGACCGTATGATTTGCAAGTAAAAAGGACGTGGGAATCTCAAAGGAATTTGTTGCTTATGGTTTGTCTTTAATGATAGTGGTGGGACCGCCAATACTTAGCAATACAAGGCGCTTCATTTTGAATGATATTACCTTTGGATTTTAGTAATTTTGAGGTATCGTACTTGTTGTTTGGGATGGTGCGTGGGATAATATGAAGGAAGCGCCGCTTGTTTTTTGGGAGTTGTTTAGTATATGGTAATACCTGTTGTGACCAAATCACACATCGCCCCATTGCAAATGGGGACCCCCCTTTTTTTGAACTCCGATGCTTTGCATTTTGTTTTGGATGATGCCTTAGGTTCATTTCCTCTGCCAATCCAACAATAAGTCTCTCTCCTAGAAGGTTTTGCTTTATAACTGGAGGTCTCATCTGGAACATGAACTTGCAGTAATGAAGATCCTTGATCAAATTTCATCCAAATAATGAACACTGCGACCAATCCTAATGTATGTTTGAGATCCTGAAAATGACTAAGTCTGGTAGCCTGAAATCCTAAAAATCCTGAAAAAATTGACTAAGTCTGAAATCTGGTGGATCCTCCAAATTCTAGATTTTGCATGTTAAATCCGGTGGATTCAAGACCTATCTCAAACATCCTGAAAGGTATATTGAAAAATATTTAAAGTATAAGAAATTCAATCTCTCAACTTATACTTCAATGTATTTTTCAATAGACCTTTACCCTGAGAGACCCTGAAAAATGGCTGAGTACCCCAGAGGATTCAAAATCTTGATCCATTGCGACGGGATATTAGAGTGGCGCAAAATCTTGATGAAGTGCGCTTTCAAGATGATGATCTCTTGCGCCTAGACCATTGCGCCCAAGGATGAGATGATTACTTTCAAGTTTTAAAGCGATCATTCAAGAGGATTCACAATTCTGATCTAATGCGCCATTGAGGTGAAGAGAAGATCAATATCTAGAAGCAATGCGCTACTTGTGGGGAAGTTTGATCCACTATCAAGGCATCTCAGGTTACTAACCTCAAGGAAGATCTCAAACTGCTCATCCAAAGCGCCCATCCTTTAGAGGATTTAAGATTAGCAACATATAAAAGGAGGTTATTAATTGGTTTTTTGATGCATTTTTAGGGTGAACTCACTATCCTTATCCCATGCGCCAACCTTTAGAGGATTTTGAAGAGGATTCCAAAACTCAATCTAATGCGTTAATGTCAAGAAGAAATCAAAACTACTATCCAATGCGCTTAAGAAGACATTTTGTTAAGAGTTAGAAGGTAATATTCAAGAAGATTCAGATCCTTGATCTGATGCGCCACTAGTGGGGTGGTTTAACTCAGAAGATCCTATAACCTTTATCCAAAGCGCCAACCTTCAGAGGATCTGAAAATGCCATCTGCTGCGCTTGAATGATATAAGGATTTCAAACATAACAAAGAAGAACTTAAACTCATCAAGTAATGTCCCATAAGGAAGGATGACGGGTAAGTTGTCATAAGGATTGATTTCTTGATCTAATTAACTCATAACAAGAGGAGATCAGATTGTTGATCCAATGCGCTGCTCCAAAGATGAAGCATAAGAAGATCTAGGAAACATCATTTGCTACGCCCTTTCAAGGATGACATAGATGTGGTATGAAATAAAGTTTTAAAATCTTTTAAGAAGGATCCCCAAGATTCTAATCCAATGCGCTACCTTGATGAGTTTTTGTTTAAAGATCTTAAACATACTTTCAAGAGGATTCAAAAATCAGATCTGCTGCACCAAGAGTAAGGAGGCTTAAGATATCCATCTGCTATGCCAAGCCTTTAAAGACAAAGTTTCAAGTTCCTGATCTTCAAGTCAGGAAGGAGGAGTTTAAGAGTTTGAAGGAAGATTTAAAGACTTCATTCAATGCTCTATTTTCTATATTGCTTTCATGTTTTGATCTTCTTTAGAGTTTGAGCAAATGATTCTTAATGTGTTATAAAATCAAGTGTTTATCAAGAGGATTGATGTTGTCTCTTTCCTTGTCTATGTTGCAGGAGTGTGAATGATGCTAAGAAATCATCAAAGAAGAAGAAGCTTGAACCACTTTCATGCTAGGAGTGAAGTCAACAAGTTGCTGTATGGAGAAAACATCATAAGCTGCTCTAAGAAGTCACTTCAAGGATATCCTATTGGATCACTTCAAGTATCAGCTAGTTTCTTCATCATTCAACTTCAAGTTCTTTCAAGATTCAAGATCATCATCAAGGAACCTTCAACATCATAATCACAAGACTTCCAAAGGCATCCACCCTACTTCAAGATTCAACCTTCAAGGAAGAGTCATCATGTGGCTGCTCTAAGGAATACTTCAAGATCATCTTCAAGGAAGCATTTCATCAACTACATCATGATCATCAAGAGCATGTGCTTGAATCACCTTCAAGTTGCAGAGGAAGCATCATTTCAAGAAGCTCACATCAAGTTTCATATGCTCCATCATCAAATGTTTCAAGGCATTTCCCCATCCAAACTTCAAGTGCTTTCAATTTTCAAGTCCAAGAGAGATCCTACTTCTAATCATGAATCAAGTATCATCATCATCTACTACATTACTCTTCGTGAAGGATCATCCAGAGAAGATCATCATGTATCCTACAAGAAGAAGAAACATCACGAAGTCATGCAAGTGAAGCAACATGTATTCATCCAGTTTACAAGAAGATGAACAAGGCAAGATCAACAAGATACATCTCAAGTGTTCATCATCAAAGCAACCACATCGAAGACATCACATACAAATGATACAATTTGGGAATATGCTAAGGTGGCACCTAGCTGGCATGTACTTATCATCATCCAATCATAATCAGCCACATCATTTCAACTACATTCAATGTATCATTTAATAAAAGAAGCCAAAGGGACGCCTATGTGGAGGACGTTTTAAATGATTTCATCTTATCCTTATCACATTGGAAAACGTGCCTTCATTGCCTCTCATATGTACTAAAAATAGAAAGTTGTTGTAACTACCTACTGAGGTGGCATGATCTAAGCCCTTGGCTACATGAAATGATCTAAGCCATTTATTGTAAACCTGGACTACTATATAAAGGCCTTGTTGCCTCATTTGTAATATAGTAGTAGTTCAGTTGATAGTTTTGTAGGAGTAGAATAGAAGAGACTCGAAATTCTTTGAGAGTGCTTGAAGTTGTTGTAAATACTTCTCAAGATTAATGCAAAGACATTGGAGCATTGTTTAGTGTTAAGTGTTGTCTTGTGGAGTAACATGATTTGTTGTATCTTGAATTGAATGAAGAGATGTTTCAAATAGATTAGAAGTAGATTAGAAGCTCTTTGTTGTAATGTATGTTGTATTGAATATTTGATCAACTCCTAGCTCATGCTTTTAACTTTCATCGCTGGTGAAGTGTTGTGTAAAGCTAGTCTGAGCTTAATTTGCATAAGTTCAATTGTGGATGCTTGTTTGAGCTGCGTCGTTCAATGGGTGCTTGTATGAGTCTTCACGATTTGAAAACCATTCGCGTAACCTCAGGAGATTGCACCAACTTCATGTAGTTGTAGGCATCCTTGGCGAAGTGGAGTTAGGTTTATTCATGAGTTTGTCTATTCACGCATCATCATTGCTTCATTGACCTTAGATTAGTTTTCCTAAACCCTTACCTTTTTACTTTTTTTCATTATTGAAACCTTGTACATACATCATCCACACTGAAAAGGAGGAATAAGCTAATGAAGTAAGAATAAGTTAGCATAAGTCCCTTTGTGTTTACCAGCAGAATCATACTAAGTCACTGAGCTATCTCTCATAAAATCATAAACAGGAACCTTGGAGTCATCTTGTTTGATCACTTCGATTAGCATTCGAGAGGCTTTGCTCAAGAGAGGGTTAGATACTCTGTATTTTACTCTATTGTTGACCTGTCGAAAAACAATCATCAACAATACCATTGCTGCTGTTCTTGCTAGGCGCTAAGATTGGTGTTGTTCTCTAGTATTTCTAAGGAGTAAGTTGGGCCGTACAGTTTGGGTATAAAGCTACAGCATGTTCTGATCAGTTTGGACTGAGTTTTCAGTTTTCAAAGGTTTGATAGCTGGTGTTTTCTATCTACATCAATTTGCAGAGTTGAATCTTCTTGGGTCTGTGATAGCCTTCAATGTGAGCATTCTACCTTTGATATTATGAGTTTTTATGGACTGATTTTATGTTGCAGCAGTCTGATTTCTTTATATCAGAATATTAATAATCAGTTCATTGCAGATTACTTGCAAACTTGTTATATTGAAGTACTCAAAATCTTGATCGTTGCAACCCTGGATGGTAGTACCGCCAGAGGATAGTTATTTCATGCATTTCATATTGTAAAACTGGATGGTTTACCGCCATTTCATATAACATTCCTCTCTAACCGTTTGGCATTGAACAAGTTGGATGCTATCGACCATTTTGGTTTGAATCCGCTTAGACTTTCTGCCAGTGGTTTTGCATATACGCACACATCCGTTAAATAAGTGTTGATAAGGTAGGCTCAGCCGCCTTGTGTGCTCATTTTGTAACTGCATCCAACACACTCCGTTGAATAAGCACAGATAAGAACGGCCCATGTAATGTCTCCTTTTAGGACAACACTAATTTTTTCCCAAATTATCAATTTCCAAGCAAACAAAAGTTTAGACAAATATAATTTCTTCCCTCACAAATCTGATCACACACTTTCTTCCCTCACATATCTAATCCAAATCATGCACAACTTCCTTACACAAAACTAGTCATAATCAAGTCAATATCTTCATATAAATTTCTACTCGTATCATCATTAACATTCAGCTCTTACTCTTCATATATATTTGCATTTGTCCTTCATACATGGCAGCATATACTCTTCAATAAGAATCTGAAATGGACTTCATATTTCTGCCTTTTTCTCTTTCTAGATCTTGCTCTTTCAAATCATATTATATTCGTTTTATTCCTTCCTTCTCTACCTTTATGCTCAATCATATATAATCAGAAATATCTTTAATTTCAGAATATATAAACATATTCTGATTACTAGTTTCTTTTGCTTATTGCGGATCATAAACTCAGAACTGTATATAAATAAGATTCTTCATATTCTTCCCATAAAATCAGATATTATTCTTATACTCTCCAATACTCAGAAAATATATTATTCTTCCTAAAAAATCAGAATATATATATTTTACTCTCCTATTAAAAAATCAGATATATTCTTCCATACCTCCTCAAATGCCAATCAAAACTCAATATATACATCTTCCTACATTGATGAAGAGATACACCTCTTTCAAAAGATGATGTCTTTACAAATGATCACACCTCTTCCTTTTTAAATCGCATCTCTTGTAAAACAAAACACAAACAAAAGGTAATCGCTGCTTTCTTAGATCATTATCACCTTTAACAAGAATCGCTGTTCACAAAAATGAAGTCGTTCCTCCTTTTATTGCTTCAATCACTTACAATTCATTACCTTTTGATTAATGAGTTGCTGCCTTATAAGCACTGCCAGCCTTTCACATGATCGTTGCCTTTAAATAATATGTCTGTTAACCTTATTACATTTGCTGCTTTTATGTAACTATTCTATATGTTTTGTCTTATTCTCTTTTGATCGCTGTCTCTTGGTTAGCATCACCTTCTTAATAAATAAGACAAAGTTGCCTTGTAAGTCTATAACATGATCACCGCTGCCTTATAATATATTATATATTAAGTATTTTATAGTATATATAAATATATTTATGTTTATATATTTATAGTTATAATATTTGAATTTATATTATATTTATATTTATATTAATATATATTAATATAAATATATTTATTTATTTATATTTATATTAATATTTATATTAATATATATATTTATATATTTATATTTATATATTATATATAATATTATAATTGTCTTTATATTTATTATTTATAAGTACAATAAATATATTATAATATTATTTAATGATATTATATATGTTTATTAAATATTATTACATACATAATTGTCGTCCAATTTGACGATGACAAATAATGCCTTAATGTCGGGACATGACAGCCCAACCGCCTTGTGTGTTTCATATTGTATTGCATTGGCACACTCCACTACAGAAGTGAAGATAAGGACGACTTTCCGCCTTGTGTACCTTCGTGGAGCATTAAGTAATTGCATCATTAGAGTAAATGTGTGTGGTCCAAAGTATCATATGCTCTTACCTTGCCCACACTGGGATCTTGGTGATCAAAACGTTAAGACATTGCATTTGCATTCCTCATATTGAAAAATCAAAAATAAAATTGGGTGTGCATACAACACTCATTGTCATGGGACCTCTTTGTCATATTGAAATACTATACTTTTTAGTATAATTTTATCTTTTGTAGTATAGTTTGATGAACAAATCTATCTGTTGGAAAGCTCATCTTATGTAGATGCTTGAAGCACTTCCTCAGTAACCACTTTTTTCCACCAAAGGATACTGTTGGAATGTGTTGTCATTGATGTCAAAGGCACCGTGTAATTAAGGAGATCATTGAGTTGCCCATTAAGAGTTGCCCATTATAATGAGTGGTCTGATATAATTAGAGTTATATCCGTTACACGTTATGTTTAAATTAAAGATTTAAACATTGGGGAGATAAGTATTAGAGGCCGACTCCCGTGAAGATGAGAGACAAGGTTTGTATAAAAAGAACACTTGAAGACATTGTAATACACCCACCATTATTAGTACAATGAATACATTTTGTGTATGGTGCAAAATTTGTAAAGGACATGCAGCGATTTTATGAGATCTATGGACAGCAATTTTAGCGAAGGAACAGCAGCCATATATGATATGTTTTGTATAAAGGAACAGCAGATATTGGTGATGCGATTTTGAGGATCAACAATTAGCATTTATTGATTTAAGTGTGTTGAGTATAAGACAAAGGAAAGAAGAAAACGTTGTGTTAAGGAGCACTCCACATGAGGACAAAATCTGCTAGAGGACAAAGAGCATAAGATGAATTTGAATGAAGACAAAACATATGTTCAAGGCAGCGATTTGCTTATAGAAGGGATGCAATTTGTTTAGGAGTAGCAAAGAGACATATCTATTGGATAAAGACACATCTATTGCAAGGTATAAGTAGAGGTTATTTTGTTCAGTTGTAGATAAGCAATTAAATGAATATTTTCTGAATATAGAGAATAAGGAAGAGCAGAATTATAAAGTGTGAATCAGATTTATCTTGAGAAGATATTGAGGATATATTTGTGCAATAAAGAAAAGATACAAAAAAAGATATAGCTGTGATTGAGAGAAAGATATATAAGTGTGTATTAAGTTGATAAGTTTCAAATTCGTGAAGGAAGAGTGATTGGATCAATTTTGTGGAAGGAATCATTCATATCAGCCAAGAAAGGATAAATAGGTTGGAGCCTATTGGATAGAGGTTGGAGCCTCTTGCTGAGTTGGAGCTCGGTGTTTGTAAAAGGTTGAAGCCTGTGATTGGAGATTGAAGTCTCCTGTGACTTGTAGCTCATAACAAAGTATTGTAAGCATTGTAGGTTGGAGCCTACCAAAAGAAGATAATATATATATAAGCAATATTTTTCCGTGGTTTTTTCCCGCAAGGGTTTCCACGTAAAATCTTGTGTTGTCTATGTGCATTGATTGTTAGATCTAAATTAACTAATCTGTGGTTAAGAAGAAAAGTTAAAATTTTATAAAGAGGGGGGAGTGGAATGTGATGAGGTGTCCGAAGTTTTCTCTACCCTAGGCCCAACAGCAAGACCTTATCCTCCATTGGCCTCATGTGGTCCTTAATCGATGGTCCTTAACCATCATCATGAGGTGGCGTACCTAGTGAGGGCTCATTCGCCGTTCCCCCTCCTTGCAGTCCTACCTCATCCTTTCCTTGACCAATTATTGCTAAAGTCAGATCATTATCCATAACATCAATAACATACACAGTCATGTAGTATATACTTAAATGCATGTAAGTCACTATCATTCACAGGATAGTAGGAAAGATGCTCTGATACCACTTGTAATGTCCCTTATAGGAACAATACTAATTTTTCCCTAAATTATCAATTTCCAAGCAAACAAAGATTTAGAGAGTACCTTGGCTTGATTTAATTCCTGCAAACAGGTTAGAAAATACTTACAATAATATTTCTCAATCAAGTTAACATGATTAACAACTCAAATAACATTATTAATCCAACTAAACCTAACTATCTAGGAGACTCGACCATAAGAGAGTTGAGGAGTATGACTTCGATGGGGTGTCTTGGATCCTCTACCCTAGGTTCAAGAGCGGATATACCATCCCCCTTGGCCTCATGTGGCCCATGCCATCCATATGAGGTGGTCTACCTGGTGAGGTATCGTTCCCGTTATCCCCTCATCTTATCATTTCCTGTCTCTATGATTGGTTCCTTTGAGTTTACATGTCTATGATAGGAGGATGAGATCACAAGAGGTCCCCCGGAAGCCATCTCTTCTAAGCCCAATGGCGCTACCCTTTGTACCCTTGTACTCTTTGTACCCCAATGGGATTATTCAATCCCCCCTATAGGGGTGGCGTACCTAGAAGAGTGCTCCATCTCCATTATCCCTCTTGCACCACATTTCCTCCATCGTAACATTCATACAAAAATCCACATTAATGCATAATAACTAATCAAACTTCATAGTTGCAAACAATCATATTAAATGTGTTGTGAATATAATCTATATTTCATAGCAAGTTTTACAATGCTTATGACACTAATGATAACCTTTCAATTATATGCATTTGTCACTGCTTAACATATGGTATTCATCATAATAAACATAAGGTTAGATATACCATACCCAAATAATTCTTACCTTTGTCTCCTTAGAGATCTAAGGATTGTATTCCTTCCTTTAGTGTTGACTGCAGTTCTATATACTTCTATATACTTATCCTTGATATTCCTTTTAATTCTATTTTCTTTTCTTTTTCCAAATCGTCATTCAACTCAGAAAATATTCCTTAATCCGCATATATATAAATTAGAGGATTCTTCTTTTTATCTCTACATATATTCCTCTTGTATATCTACTTTTATATTCCTTCTAACTCTGCTCTTAAATCAGAAATATAATTCCTTTTATATGTGTAGTTTTATGTCTGCTGTGAATATATTTTTAATTCCCTGATATATTCCTCTAAGGCTTCATTCAAATCCCCTTTATATCTTTTAAAAGGTATGATCGTTGGTAAGGGTTATACCCCTTCCAACGGCCATGTCTTTTATTATGTTGCTGTTAGTTAACAGCAATCTCTTTAATAGGATCGCTGCCTTAGTCATAGTCTATGCTGACTTTATTCAACCGTGTCTTTATATTAGAAGGATCGCTGACTTTATTCAACCGTGTCTTTATATTAGAAGGATCACTGACTTTATTAAGCGCTGCTTTGACCGTGGCTTTATATGAGTTGTGGGCTGCCTATCGTGGGTCTATATCCCCACGTATGGTGTGTATATTTTATAATGAAATTTTCAGATTAATAATATATATATATATATATATATATCTTGATCTTGTAAATATATATTATATATTATATTTCAATTATATTTATTTATAATATATGATAATTGATAATATAACATATTTTATAAATATATCATATATTATATTTGAATTATATTAAAATATTATTTAATATTATTTATAAAATATTATACATTAATAATATTATATATGTTTGAAACACCGCATTTTAAGAAAGCGACTTCACCGTCTTTATCATGATGTTTAAATCTTTAATTTAAACAATGCCTTAATATCGGGACATCACACTTTAACAGATTATTTTTGATAATTCTTATCTAGATGCAAGAATCCATAATAAAACTTAATCTTTGCTGGGACAGAAAGGACTTGTACATATAATCAGAATGTTAAAATGCTATATTGAAAAAGATCATAATACTTAAAGATAAATCATATTTTCTAACCTAACTTAAAGATAGGTCATAATACAAATTTGGCTCAAAACAAGTACTTTTCGATGCACAAAATTAATATATATAGTAAACACTTGATACGTGAGTTGATTTTCAAGACACTATCTTTTACCTCCACCATCAACACCAAGTGCAGCAGGGCATAATCCTGCAGATACAGCTGCAGCAGATCCACTTGAAGAGCCCCCAGCAATCCTTTCAGCATCATATGGATTTCGTGTTGTCCTGTAAATTACACATCATAAATGCTTCTGTTCATTTTCTAACAACAATGAGAATTACACTGAGTCAAATTTTTCACAATTTGGAATTTCCTTAATTCTCAGCAAAAAATAAGATTTCATTGTCAACGTCCAAGTCCTATCCAAATGAAGAGGACGACACTTTTTAATCAGTTTAATCCATCTACTAAATTTGTCAGAAATGCACACCCATAAAGAGGGTTGATTCCAGTGGTTCCAACTCCCAGCTCATGCATGTTTGTCTTCCCAACAAGCACTGCCCCACATTCACGTAAGCGCTTGACACAAGCAGCATCATCTGTCACTTTGCGCTTCATGTGCAACCACTTGGTACCCCCTTCCGATATGCACATTATTTACTTTAAATGTCAGACAGACAAGTGAAAAAAATAACTTGTATTGTAAATAAATATAACACATAAGGATGAGAAAGAATGATAGCAAATACCTGTAGTGGGATAAGGTAAACAATCTATTTCATCTTTCACTGCAATTGGTACTCCATCAAGAATAGAAAATGCTTCACCTGTACATGCACTTACAAAAGTGAGATAAGACTAAATGATACTTTTAAACACGGGCAATTTATATTAGTTCTCTGCAAATTAGAATGTTTCTTATTTCTTAATATAATTCAAATTGGGTTCTTCTTGACTAAGAAGCTAAGTTATCGGGTTACTCAGGTTTCAGGCCCATCATCAAACTAGACGAGACAAGTTCAAGAGAGGGAGTGGGAGTGGCCCCAAGGCAACCAAGGCACGACCTTGTTGTCTTGGATTCCTTGTGGGTACATCCATTGTTGACTAAGCTTCTAAGTTATCGAGCCCCTTAGGTTTTGGGCATCATACCAAACAAGCCTGTACTATACACCCCTAATTTTTTTTTGAATTTTCAACTGCAATATAAATGTTACAATGCAAACGTCAACATCTTTTGATCACCCAGATCTCAAGATGGGCAAGGTGAGAGCATATAGGATGTAGGATCACACCAAAACTCTATAGGTGCAGCAAAAAGAGAGTATGCAAAGCAAATGCTATCACTGTGACACACCAAGTGGCAAGCAATCCATCTCTACACTTATTCAACGGAGTGTGCCAAATGCAACACAATATGAACACACAATGTGGCTGAGTCAGTCTTTCTCTATGCTTATTCAACGGAGTGTGTTTGATGCAAACAGAATAATGCATACAAGGCAACTAAGCCATCCTTCATCTGCGCTTATTCAACGGAGTGTGCCAAAACAAGCATGTTATAGAACTGGCAGTTAACCATCTAGTTTGTACATTATGAATGCATGAAATGCAAGCCACCAGTGGTACTACCTTCGGGGTAAACAAGATATAATTATTGCAACTAAATTAGAATATTATAATGAAATAATGGCTGCAATAACTATATATATTAATCTGATTCAAACTGAGCAACTGTTGCAACCAATTATCAATTAAATGTAGCATTGAATACATTCAAATCAACACTAGAATTCATACCCGCTGATGCTCTATTGGGTGCTGATGAAGAATGATGCCTCAAAATGCTTTGTAACACACTGAACCCACTGAAACCACTGAAATATGCATGACTGAAATAAAATGCAGCTAAGCAATGACTGAGAATGCAAAACACCAAACCCTAACCAGCAAACAAACCATTCCAAAATCATTTATTCACCTCCCAAAAGGTGCAATCTACTCCCTCTCAATAAGGCGCCACCAATCTGCTTATTATATCAAGGAAAGATGGGGCGATTCAAGCTTCCAAAACCTCACGCCCCTTCATAGAATAGGTACGGCCTGTGCCAATGGTACGGCCTGCATAAAACTGCCTTTCCTTTTGTATTAATGCACTCAAACAACATTAATTTATAGTACCATTCCTTGCGCCTAAAGAAGAATTAGATTCAGCAAACAATGATATTTTCAATCCTATAAATGATTCCAGCGCTTAGAAATGTACAGCCCTTGGAGAAAACGGTAAACATCGAGCAATATTATCACAATAAAACAAACTGAAATCAATCATCTGTAAATGCACAATAATACACTCCAAAATTGCATCAAAGATAAATCATTAACAACAACAAATCAGAGATCTCCCTTTCAGCACAAATGTAACTTCTTAATGAAGCCACCATTTCCAACTAGGAGGGTTTTCATCCACAAAACTGGTATTCTCAAGAGGGTTTTCGTCCTCAAGAATATAAAAAAGGAACACACGGTCACACTCAAATGCAGAAGCAAAATCAATATTCAAGCTAACCTCAACAATGAGCTCCAAACCTCCTTTTATAATTTTTTAGATCAAATAAAATATTACCTTCTTTTTCCCTCCAAATCTTAACTCAAAATAATAAGTTGTTCATGTGTGCAAAGCTCCCCTTAGCCTAGCACCCTTGTATGCACAACTTAAAAACCTTTCCTATGAATAGTTACACATAAGTTGTTTTTTTGAAAAATACTTTCTTAGACAACTTAAGTCATAACTATTTAATAATTAAATTATCCAACCAAGTTGCAGAAAGCATAAAAATGAATCAAACACAAACTTTTGATTATACCATAATGCTCCTAAGGACTTAGGATGATGAATTGTAGCAACTTGGCATCATTCTAAAAATAGTCTACTTCTCGAAGAAGTGTGGAGACCTCCCAAAAGAACGAAATTGCATTCTAAAAGTATCATTGAATTCCTCTTGGACTCCTAAACTCACTGCCACTACCAGAAACCCAATCTGACTAAACACATGTTCTCCAAGAAGTGTGGAGTGCTCTTAGAAAGATAGAATCACACTCAGAAAGTGTAATTGGGCTCGCTAACATCTCCTGAACTCACTGTTATTAATAAAACCACTGCCTGATCACCTCTGTGTTCTCCAAGAAAGCTAGAGTTCTCCCTTACACCACCAATTAGCCTACAGGAAAACTTGGAAAATAGGCTAATTGTTCTCAAACTGATTATGCGCAAAATGGGGACATTACAAAGATAAGTTCAAGAGTGGGAATGGGAGGGTCCAGGGACAGCTAGGGCACGGCCTTGCCATCCCAGGCACCCTATGGTGCGTCCAATGTACCCACAAGATGTTTGGGATGGCAAGGTCATGCCCTAGCCAAACCTAGGACACGTCCACTTGTTCCCAACAAAACCTATGGAAATTTTAAAAACATCGAAACTTTTATAAAAAACATTTTTTTTAGAAAACATACCCCTAGGGTACTCGAGACAATAGGGTTGTGCCCTGGCCAAACTGAAGACATGTCCAACCATTCTTGGTAGAGCCCACAGAAATTTTAAAATAAACATTGAAATCTTTTTTTAGATATTTTTTTCAAAAGAAAAATAGCATTATTCTTTTTTTAAAATCATAAAGTAAACCTAAGGCTAAAACCTATTTTGAAACCCTAAAAGTGACAAAACACTTCATTCAACACGAACAAACACAAGCCATAAAAACCTCCAATATCATTCCAAGTTTCCATTTTTCATTCTTAAAGCTTGTTGGGTTTTTTCAACGCTGAAGAATTGCACAGGCATAGATTATGTTTGTTAAGTGCTACAAGAGGGAACTAACTTGTATGATAGAGATTTATCGATCAAAGGTAAATATATTTTGAGATTTTTTCGGGTTTTTTTAGTTTTTTAGATTTTTTTTAACATTTTAAATGTAATTTTAATTGTTAATCATTTTTATTACTTTTACACGTATTGTAAGGTTTTTTTTGTTAATATTGTTTTTGTTTTTGTTTTATTTTTCTAGTTAACATGGCCTAGGCTCACATTTTCATTTTTTTGAATTTTCCTTATAACAAGAATTCAAACACAATGGCTGCTAGTTCTAGTTTAGTGGGCCCAGGGGAAGCTAGGACTTTCAACTATGATCAATCATCACCTCTATGGAAATATGTTACGATGATTGAGCAACTTCCTGGAGATGGGGCTTTTCTTTGGCATTGTAGCCACTACCGAATCAAGTATAAAAGTTTGTGTAGTTGAGTGAAAGCTCACCTATGCTATGACCAGCCAAGGAATTAGAGTTTGTCAAAGGCCGAACAAAATGTGTTGCCAAAGGAGCAAATTCTCTCATATATTAAAAAACAAGAAGTTGATTGTGTAAGTGAGAGCAAAATTAAGACCTCATCTTTTAGCAAAGAAAGGATCACTCAAGCCACCTACAAAGTCATCTTCAATAGTGGCTGCCCCACAAACTTTCTTTGCAACACCACCTTCCCAAGAAGAGGATCACTCTCTTTCTTGCAAAAGAGGCCCATTGGATAAGGCATTTTAGAATGAGGCAAGGGACATTGTAAATGAACACATTGCACCTTTCAACTTAGTGAGGTCACCATATTGAGGGGAAATGGTGAATGCAATTAGTCAAAGACCCTCACATTACATGGGTCTTGGGTATGAGAAGTTGTGCACCACCTTATTGGCAAAAGAAAAACATTTTGTAGAAACATTACTAAAACCAATCAAGGATTTGTGGGTTGAAATAGTAATGTTGATAATAGTGACAGATAGAAAGATTGTAAAAACCGGCCTTTCATTAATGTCATTGCAATGTCACATAAAAGTGTAACGTTTTTTAAGATAGTTGATTATGTGGGGTAAGTGAAGGATACAAACTTCATTTTCAAATTTCTCATTGAGTCGATAGAGATGGTGGGTGCTGAAAACATTGTTCAGGTCATAACGGACAATGCTAAAAATTGCAAGGTTGTAGATCTATTGGTTGAGAAAAGATATGCACACATTTTTTGCACATCATGTACATGCACTACCTCAAGTTGATGATGAAGAAGATTGGCACAAAGATAGAATGGGTGAGGAGATTTAGATGTTCATGACAAACCATCATATGTCATAAGGCGTCTTCAAGAGCTTCTCCAATTTGAGTTGTTGATGGTAACTTTATGACATTTCAATATATATTTTAAATTACCTTACATTTGGAATAAAATTTTAATTATAAATTTATATGGCATATCTAATTTTTTAAATTTTAATTTGTTATTTTTTACACTAGATTAGGTTCTTGTGACTCCATTAACATCATACACAATTGTCTTGAGATGACTTGTGAAGGTGCGAGAGGTGTTGTGCACCATGGTCATTAGCAACCATTGGAGTGTGTGGAGGCAAGTATATTCACATAGAGCCCAAAAGGTTAAATAATTGATCCCGGATGATGATTAGTAGGCTTATGTAGATTACATCTTGAGTTTCATCAAGCCCATCATGGGTATGATCAAGGTTTTTGATATGAAACAGCCATGTTTGGGAGAAATATATGATGGCATAAACTCCATGATAGAAAAAATAAAGGTCATAATAGCAACAAAGGAAAATGACCCCACAAAAGAATTTTTTAAAAGAGGGAAAAGAATTATTGTTAACCGTTGGAACAAGATTAACACAACCTTGCATTGCCTGACATTTGCATTGTCTCCCAAATATCATAGCACAATGATACTCAGTGTACCCCGCGGACACATCCCGAGGTTTTTTTCCAGCTCCTGGCACATGAGGTGTTCTGGAGGCGCGGGGATGGGGATAGGACACCCCCCGCCGTCCCAAATCAGCAAAGGATATCAAGGACCTCCCAGGGATGCCCCTACAAAAGGGGAACAACCCGCGTTCTGGGGACTCCTAAGTGTCCCAGGGACGCCCAGAAGACCCCGTGGGTCAAGACAAAAAAAATGAAAAAAAGACACGGCAACAAATTAAAACGCAAACCCTAAATTCCTTGGACTCTTTCATTGTTTCAACTTGTCGGCGTCTTAGAGAGTAGAGACGCCTCACACCGAATAGAGGGAAACTAGAAAGACACGAATTGCCGAATCTGGGAGTTTGAGGATTTGATTCATTGTTTCTTGTTGCATACTGATTCTGCCAAATATATTTCAGATATGCGTCCAAGTTTAACATATTAAATGCTTTCAGACATTATATTTATTATAAATTTATATACAATATAATATATTAGTATAAACTTCCAAAAAATTAAAAATGGACAATATAAAAGTTAAACAAATATATAGAACTTAAAACAATATTGAGACATAAATATACGCATATATTCAGAATTTCAGACAGATATAGCTCTAAACTTCTAAGTTACATACTTAGTAAACAGACTTAGTAACTTAGTTACTTATAGACTTAGTAACTGTTTGTCTCAATATTGTTGTAAAGTGTAAACAGACTTAGTAACTTACAATGTTACAGACTATCGATATATTGTAAAGTGTAAACTAAACTGTAATACAACTGTATTACAGTTTAGTATACACTATACTCATATTGTAGTTTGTACAATGTATACTGTAAGTTGTAACTGTATAGTAGTATATTCGATTTAGTAATACTAATTTACTAATAGACTAATAGTATATATAGATTCAGAATGCATAAGTATACTCATAGAATGAAAATAAAGTATTCAATTATAATATGAATATATTAATATAATCACTGTATAATTATAACTATAACCTCTTTACGATGGAATGTAGGTACTCCAGTGTCCACAAAGTTCAGATTTGTTGAGTGAAGAATCAAGATGGATTCTTTCACTGTGAATGCTGATTTAGATTTGGAGAATGAAATAGCAATTAATGAGGATGAGGAATTAGACAACCAACCAGAAACCCCAAGTAGTACCACAGACAGTTCAAGTGTGGTTGCAAGTGTACTAAAATCCGATTGCCCTTCACAATTGTTGTCACAATATGCCAAAAGGCCATTTAACAAGAAACATCCTTTACAGCAGTATGCAACAATACTGGACACAAATAAAGCACCTCATTCAGGTGGAAGTCGAAAATGGAAATGCATCATTTGCCCAAAAGGTACTTGGAATGGCAGCATGACGAGGACCAATGCACACTTTTTGCATATCCCTGGTAAAAGAGTTGAAGGCAGTAAGGATCTCACACTTGAAATGAAGACTGAGATGATCAAACTATATATAGGGGTAATCACTACAACATCAATTTCTAGTAAACCGAACGAGGAGTTTCAACTTCAAGTTTACCACCTGCATATCCATCATTTGGGGTGAGTGCAGTGGGGTCAAGGGGGAAACAAAAAGCTACAGGATCATCCTCACCAAACCCAATCACAAATATGTTCAATGCACAAGGAAGGGACGCTGCAGATGAGGCCATTGCCAATTTCTACTTTGGCAACGACATTCCTTTCCATGTTGCTCAATCTCCTTTGTACAAGGAAATGTTTGAGAAGGTAAGGCAAGCTGGTCTTGGTTATGTGGTTCCTAGTGAGACTAAATTGAGAACCACACTCTTGGAAAAAAGTCATTCCAAGTTTAACTTGTTGATAGAGGAGATGAAGGCCAAATGGGTGACACATGGTTGTAGCATAATCATGGATGGGTGGATGGATATTAGACACCATCCACTCATTGGTACTCGGTTTTTGTCTTTGTTGAGTTGTATGGGCATTAATTGACACTCATACGATTATTAGTTGTAGGGCGTCCGACAGCAGTTAGCATCGCACTCTTCTTCTTCACATTTCATGTGTTCTTCATACCTCCTGAGTATTTGCTATCGGCGTTGTTCTCTGTCTCTTTCTTCCTAAAGGTCTTGTAAAATTAACAAATTCCTTGCCAAAAGTCTGGGCATGTGATTGAGAAGATTATCTACCTCCCTATTGACTTCTAAGTTATCACCAATTATTTCCTCTGGAATATCCCTACGAATGGCTTTGTTCCTCACATACTGTCCTACCGCCAATTGCCAGAGAAATACGAGATCTTATGTTAGATCATCTTCCCAATCATTTCTTTCTCGTTCGTTATCTTCTCTTTCGCTTTCCGCTCGTTCTTCTTGTATTTCTTCCTCTATCCTTTCTACTTGTCTTCTGGTTTGTGTTATCTCGTCGGTTTGAATAGGTTGCCCCATTATATCGCCATCGCCATTGTCTTCTTCACTTGCTACCAACTATTCAACTGGCGATTCAACTCGTCATTGATTACTCGTCACCTTTTTAGCCCGACTCCGTATCAACAATGGCACCAAATTGTTTACTGTCGAATGAGTCTAATGAATTCATACAGGAGTAAACAAGGAATATAAACTGAATAATCATGTCATACGAGAATACACATTGAAATGATACTATGAAACTTAGATGCATATATTATTGATTTAAATTGCAATTACAATCAACACCAAAAACTCCGTGTCCCGATGTAATGAAATGAACCACATATATAGGGGCCAACGGTTACCTGGATGGTCAACCGTCGCCACGACACACCGATTGGGAGGTAACTACTCGCCGATGCTAACTGACTACAACTACCATACTCGCCGATGTAAACTACAACTAACATAACAATTATAAAATATGCCTAACACCCCTTACCGACTTGACTCGGAAAGGTGCTTTTGAGTGGTCTAGCAGTGCTCAACAGTGTTTTGACATATTCAAGGAGGTGATGAGTACTTGCCTTGTGTTGGCCATTCCAGATTTCTCGAGACCTTTCGAGTTACAGTGTGATGCCCTATGAAGGCATTGGAGCGGTGTTGATGCAGGACAAACACCCCATTGCATTTGAAAGCAAGAAGTTGAGGGGTGCAGAGAGGAGTTACAACATATACGATAAGATGTTAGCCATTATGCATGCATTGGCTAAGTTCAGGCAGTACTTAGTTGGAGGAAAATTTGTTGTCAAAACTGATCATAACAGTTTGAAACATTTCCTTAGTTAGAGACCTTAATGAGAGGCAACAGAAATGGGTTAGCAAACTACAAGCATACGACTTTGACATAGTTTTTGTCAAAGGGGAAAAGAATGTAGTTGTTGACACTTTATCCAGGAGACCTCACTTGTGTGCCTTAGGGGAGATTGCAGAGGGTTGGAGAGACTCGATCTCTGCAGAGTATGCGAAGGATAAGTGGGCTTCTGAGATTGTGGATGGCATCATCAGAGATGATAGATACACAGTTGTAAATGACTTGATCATTTACAAGGGGAGGATCTTTTTGGTGCCAGGGTTTGCTATGAAGCAAAAGATCTTGAGGGCTTTTCATGACTTGCCTATGGTAGGACATCCAGGTTTCTTCAAAACCTACAGGCAAGTTAGGGAGCAATTTACTTGGAAAGGCCTCAAGACCGAAGTTCAAAAGTATGTGAGGGAGTGCCCGATGTGTCAACAGAACAAGCATGAGCACTCCTTTCCAGGTGATTTGTTGTAGCCCTTACCCGTTCCCAAGAAGAAGTGGAATTGCATTTCGATGGATTTTATTACGGGCTTGCCCAAAGCCCAAGGCAAGGACTGCATCTTTGTGGTGGTTGACAAGTTAACTAAGTTTGCTCATTTCTTTGTTATTTCAGCAACCTACACAGCAGCTCAGGTTGCTAACTTATTCTTCAAAGAGGTATTCCGACTACATGGGTTGCCACGAAGCATAGTGAGTGACAGGGACAACAGGTTCCTAAGTAACTTTTGGCAGGAGCTCTTCAAGTTGAGTGGGACAGAGCTCACCCCTAGTATGAGTTACCACCCCCATACGGATGGGGAGACTGAGATAGGCAAGAAGTGGGTGGAAAGGTACCTCAGAAATTCTATTGCAGGGCAGCAGAAGGCATAGGTGAAGTGGCTTCACTTGGGTGAGTATTGCTACAATACCACTTACCACATGTCTATTCAGATGTCACCATTCATGGCACTCTAATGTCCCCTTCTAACAAGCCAAAATTTTCGCAACCTTGCAAACAATTTCAACTTGTAAAAGAGCACATTAGTATTCCATTTCTCTTTAACACTTAACCATAATCATATGTAATTGCTTCAGAATCACAACTATATGCATTTTTTCTATTTCACAAGTCCATTGTCCATATTTCATAATCTCCCTTGGGTGAGATAACCTTAGGCCTATTGTTAATCATACCTTCCACCTTATGAGAGATGACTCATTAGGAGGCAATGTCATACCAACTATCATGGGTCCTCTTATTATTCCTTTGGTTATTAAACCAAAGGCCCATCTTATTCCTTCGATTCGTCAATCTAAGGGCCATTATCATTCCTTGATTCGTCAACCAAGGCCCATTATTATTCCTTGATTCGTCAACCAAGGCCCATTATTATTCCTTGATTCGTCAATCAAGGCCCATTATCATTGGTCTCGGGGATGATTTCTCACCACCACGAGCCATACGCATGGTTGGTCAATTACTATCCTAACTATCAACCTCATTTCCATAGTGTTGGGCAGATTAGCAACAAGGCCACTTACTCATCCCTAGGATGACCATGCCCATAACCACTTATAGAGTTCCATTCCAATTATCTTGTCCATATATAAATCCTAATATCAAATTCATATCATGCCACAGTTTCATTTGCTTTACTATATCTTGCCTATTCCAATATAAATTCCTTTAATCATCATGATTTACATGTTTCCAAACATAATGCAAGTATGATATTCAATTTCTCATTTAGATGCCTAATACATATTTACATTATTCTATTTCCCTAAACTTATAGTGATGCAGATATAATGAAATTCCCAGTTTCCTTTAAACCATTATTCTCAATATGAACATTAATGCAATCAAATTATGCCAGTAAACACATATGAGGGATCATACCTTGGTTAGTTGCTGTAATCAAATCGTCTTATTATAGCAGATTTATGCAAATATATATATGATGGGTGACTTGTCTCTTATATGCTTTCACTGCTGTCACACTCTTGACTAATATGTGCTTTCAATCAGATATTATATATGATTTTTAGTTCGTTGAGATACTATTTGGTAATCCCGCCGATAGATATATATATATATAGCAGATGTATCCAATATAATCGATGGTTTGTTGCAGCTATCTTGTATGTTTCTTGGTTCGATCAGATGTTTGTATTCATTCACTGATGTTTGATATGAAGATGTGGTGTTCAATGATGATTTGATTGTTTGTTATGACGACTAGCTAGTATTTGCTATGGAATGATGTTCGAATGCATGAGATGAGATGCCCCCTTTGGAAACAAATCAATCCTTCTTAAATACCTTTCCTTCCTTTGAAGGGTCGTGACTTTTTGCATGGATGTCTCTCTTGGATCGGCGCTCAATCACCATATTATCATTAATGTTTTAATATAACTATTACTTGTCTTTTGTGCCTTGTCTTATCTGTTTTGTCTTTTCTTTTATTTGACTTATTATATCATTGGTGCTGCCCATTATGAGGGTGGGTTGATCCATGAATTGTTGCCTTGCGTCGATTGTAGAAGGATCGATGATCTCTCTTGAGTGTCTTGACAGTGGTTGAATCTTGGTAATCGGCCTTCAATAGTGATTACATGATGTAACGTGATGATTGCTTGTGTATCAGGCAACGACTAAGTCTCAATAACAATAGTACACTCTTCATACAATTTGGTGCCTCTAGAAATTAAGTTTACTGTCTCTTATTATCATGGATTATGCTAGGAGTTCTTTTAAAGGTCTCATTTAGGAGGGACATCACAGGCTTTGATATTCTTGGATTTGTTGTTTGGAGACAACAGAGTACCTAAGGGCAGAGACCTCTTGCAGGAGAGTCGAGACATTATGAGGTCTTTGAGAGACAACATCCAGAAGGCGCAAAACCAGTAGAAACAGTATGCAGATCAACACAAGGTTGAGCGTTCTTTTGAGGTTGGTGATATGGTATATCTTATGCTACAGCCTTATAAACAGTCCACTCTTAAGAAGAGTGGTGCAGAAAAGTTGAAGCCACGGTATTATGGACCATTCAGGATCTCCAGGAGGGTTGGAGAGGTGGCTTATGAGTTGGAGTTGCCGGCAGATAGCAGGGTTCACAATGTTTTTCATGTGTCTCACCTTAACAAGGCACTGGGGCACAATGTGATACCTTCTACAGAGTTGCCTCCTCTTGATAAAGAGGGGAAGTTGGTTTTGGTGCCTGAGGCCATGATTGACACCAGGGAGCGTACATTGAGGAAGAGGGTCATCAGGGAGTTTTTGGTGAAATGGAAGAACCTGTCGGTAGAGGATGCTACATGGGAGAGTGAGCAGATTCCTATGCATCTAGATCTGAAATTGCTTGAGGCAAGCAATCTTGGGAAGGGCAGACTGTAATATCCCCTTTCCTAGGCGATGTTAATCTATACTTGGTTCCCGTAGACTAACCAGTATGGTTAGGGAACTCTTGGAGTGATCGTTGGATGGTTTTGGACATCTTGGCTAGAACTTACTATTTTTAGTAAGTTAGGGTTTTGACCGTTTGGGGAAATTCAAAATTGGAGGTGGAGCGTTTCAAAGAGACCTTTCCAACGGTCTATAGCTCATTGGATTTCGAGTTC
Organism: Cunninghamia lanceolata; assembly: GCA_027924645.1. NCBI lineage: Eukaryota > Viridiplantae > Streptophyta > Pinopsida > Cupressales > Cupressaceae > Cunninghamia > Cunninghamia lanceolata. Next base: position 1,170,383 of record BSBN01001021.1, on the reverse strand, counting down.
ATTTGGCCATTCATTTTAAAGTCCGTAATTTAATATTGCATATTTAATATTGGGGCTTTATAATGCTAGTGTCGGTGACTAAGTGAAAAATGTAAAATGCAAATAAAAGTCACTTTTTGGGACTTGGACGCCTCTAGGGGAAATAAAGTGAATTTGTAATGTATAATTCTCCTTTATGTGGGTCAACCCTCTTGAAGGGAGATATAAAAACCAAAAGAAAAGAAAACACTAATTCTTGACAATTACATTTTATGATATTTGCTCTGCAAAGAGAATAGGGGTTTGAAGAAAACCATCCATGGCTTTTGGAGACGAAATCCTCCATTAGTGACAGCATTCCGCAAGTGTGAGAGACGACCCAAGGGTGCTTCTGAGCAGCCATATTCAGTGGTTGTATTTGTGCTTCATTTTCATTCAGTTTGGGAGTTTGGAGATCAGTCGCAGAAGGTTTTACAAGGAGATATTCTCAGTTTTCTGACACCATAATTTCAAGGGGTTAATGAAGATCATACTACAATGTTTGGACTGTATTTTTGAAGGGTTTTGACTTGTTTTTGAGTCCATAACCTGGCTGTACCAGTGCTGTACCTGGTCGTACCAGTGTTGTACCTGGCCGTACCAGGCAGTGAGTACTTGGGTCTGTTTGGTGGCAGATTTCACATTGTTTCCTCTTCCTATCTAGGTGTATGAAGGCTGCGACTAATAACAGTCCATTACCAGTGAATAGAAGGCAGTTGTGAAGGAGGTTTAAGGAGTTTGATGCATTAAATACACTGCTGCAGCAGCCGTACCAGTCCAGCAGGCATGTGGGTTCCTCAGGTACTCATTTCATCTTCATTTTGTTACCATTGGAGGCACCAGCATTTGGAGGAGAAGCTGTTCTGTGTATTGATGTGTTTACAGTCCATGTATATTGGAATGTCTATGGATTTTGAAGCTTCCAGCACTCTGTAACAAGTTATTTCAGACATGTACTTCATTGCAGCTAACGGGTATGCTAGATTCTTATTGTTAAACTCTTTCTTCCATATGGGTATTGCTTCAATAAGCTTTGAAATGCCTTTCCATTGACTTAGAGCATCTGTGTATTTCTCTTTATTGTGTTTTTGAAAAATATATATGTGCATGTGAAAATATATACGTGCATGTGTGTGTCAAAATGCAAAAAACCCAAAACGCACCAGGTTTCAACTAAACATCAAAAAACACGAGGGGTGGGATATTTCAACTTTCGACAATCACTAGCCCAACTTTAGGTTGCCAAGTACTTCACTAAGCTCAACTTTGACTTGAATGTTGTAATATTTCAAATATAGCTTTTTAGACCAAGTTTGGGCACTATAAATGGTTGGTATGTCTTTTTTTCCTCACCAACGCACTTGTCACATTCAAGCACATCATCAATCATTTTTTCCAAATTCCATCTTGAGAAATTTGTTGTTGTGTATGTAGATGGCATCCTAATCTACAACAAGACCTAGGGCAATTCCCTATGCAAACTATAGCCTACTTTGAATCTTCTTCGTCAACATCAACTTCAAGAAAAGGTGAAGTTCATTGGACAAACCTCGATTAAGTAATTCTAGACAAGCATGGAATACATGCAAAACAGGGTAATGTTAAGGTTCTTCATGAGTGACCTACTCCCTTTGTATTTCAGATCTGAAGAGTTTTTAAGGAGGTACGAACTTCTATATGAATTTCATTCATAGCTACTCAAATGTTGCCCATCACCTTCATTAGCTTACTATTAGAAGGCTTTTAATTTGAGTCCAGATAACATCTGGGCATTTAGCCATTTGAAAGGCACTCTTCTTTGCACCACTGCTTGCTCTCCCTGATTTGCAGAAAAAATTTGAGATTGAAACCAACCCTTCTTTGTTTGGCATGGGTGCTCAAGTGCTTACTCTTCTTGTTGTTGGGCTTTTAATTGAGTCCAAATAACATCTCAGCATTTAGCCATTTGAAAGGCACTCTTCTCTGCACCAGTGCTTGCTCTCCCCGATTTGCAGAGAGAATTTGAGATTGTAATGAACCCTTCTTAGTTTGGCATGGGTGCTCAGGTGCTTGCTCTTCTTGTTGTTGATGATTTGCAGCAACAAAAGGAGCAAGAAAAAAATGTCTTCCTTTGTACAGACTTCAACCACACGTCATATCAAAATTCAAGACATTTTGTAGAAAAATCAATAGACTGGGATCAATTACCTCGTTCTTTCCAAGTTGATGATCATGTTTGGCTTCAATTGAATAAGCAACAGTTCCAAAACACAAAACATCACAAGTTGAAGCCTGATAGATATGTGACATACACAATCCTCCAAACAACCAAACCCAATGCTTTCTAAGTGGACCATTCATTCTTAGGAGAGATGGGTTCATGTGAACCACTACTCATGAAATATTCAATGAGTTTGACTCAAAAAACTATGCAATTGAATCCTGATATAAATATCATAATTTGACACACTGTGGCAAATACCTCCTACTTATCAATAGATGAGCTAAAGGGGCTCTATAATGAATGGTTCATAAGGCATAAAACTTGCTGAAGGTTTTGCAAATGGGGTAGCAAGCTAAGTGGGCTTGATATTGGGGGAAACTCCATGGTTAAGTGCATTTCAGTCAGAGTAGTACTAGGATGGGTAACCTCCCGGGAAGTCCCAATGCGTCACCCTTGTGAGCATCACCTAGATGCAATGACTGTTAGGTAGACCATTCATTCTCATGAGAGATGGGTTCATGTGAACCACTACTCATGAAATATGGGTCAATGAGTACGAGTCAAAAAAACTACGTAGTTGAATCTTGGTATAAATATCATGACTGACACACTGCGGGAAATACCTCCTACTTATCAATAGATGAGCTAAAGGGGCTCTATAATGAATGGTTCGTAAGGCACAACATTTGCTAAAGGTTTTGCAAATGGGGTAGCAAGCTAAGTGGGCTTGGTCTTGGGGAAAACTCGATGATTAAGCGCACTTGAGTCAAAGTAGTACTGGGAAGGGTGACCTCCCAGGAAGTCCCAATGCTTCACCCTTGGGAACCACCTAGATGCAATGAGTGCTAAGTGGACCATTCATTCTCATGAAATATGGGTCAATGAGTTTGACTCAAAAAACTATGCAATTGAATTCTAATATAGATATCACAATTTGACATACTGCTGGAAATACCTCCTACTTATCAATAGATGAGCTAAAGATGCTCTATAATTAATGGTTCATCAAGCACAACACTTGCTAAAAGTCTTGCAAATGGGGTAGCAAGCTAAGTGGGCTTGATCTTGGGGGAAACTCCATGATTAAGCGCACTTGAGTCAAAGTAGTAATTGGATGGGTGACCCCCTGGTAAGTCCTGATGCTTCACCCTTGTGAGCATCACCTAGATGTAATGAATGCTAAGTGGACCATTCGTTCTCATGAGAGATGGGTTCATGTGAACCACTACTCATGAAATATGGGTTAATGAGTTTGACTCAAAAACTAGGCAGTTGAATCCTGATATAAATATCATAATCCAATTTATTGTTGATGTGAACCAGCTCAAGCTATATAAAGTTTTCCATCACTCATCTCAAAGATACAAATCCATTTTTTCAACAACCATCAGTCAAGGATACTCTACTTGATGTTTGAACTGGCACCAAACATAAAATCAACCACTAGTACTACCTACTTGATTGGTTCTCAAGGTGCTTTGTTGAAGCAGGCCAAGCGGTGCTAGAAGTTCTCTTTTCAAGGAAAGTTTCCTTATTTACTATTGAAGTTGAGGGCAACTTCTCTCGTTAGAGGGAAAACATTGAGAATCATTATTTCAGTAATCTAATTTTCATGAAATTATCACACTCATTGCAATATCCTGCGTGTACACTTAGCCCAATTCACTAAAGCCCACCCTTAATACATAAAGATATATTGATTGAAGTGTTAAGCATGCCCAATTCTGCGACAGTTTGCATGTGCTTGGCCATACCCAGCTAGCTCTCATTCACATCCTGACATAGTTCCACGGGGACGCACCCCCCCCCCCCCCCCCCCCCGCCCCAAAAAAAAACCCAGTCGTGCCCCAAGGGTAGACATCCCCGGGACGGGGAGACGCCGACGAAACCCCCCCCCCCAGCCGTCTCTCCTTGGGGAGACGTCTGGACGTCCCCGGGTCCCCCAAAAAAAAAAAATTTAATCATTTTTTTAAAAATTTCAAGGAAACTAAAACCTAAAACGCCTCTAACTTCAATAGTTTATGTTTGACCTGTTTTTTTCTTTATTTCATTGTTTTTTATGGCCGGGTGGAGTTCTGCTACGTCGATCGATTGGGAATTATGAAACATCTAGTTCTCGTTCCAATGTCTATTAAGTTACGTATATTTTGATTTTCAATGTTCACTAGTTCAATGAAATCATTGCAACGTGTTTAGACTCTAAACTTTACTTATTCTTTGGGCTTCTACAATTATACATCTTTTTATAACTAATTTTTCAAGTAATATATGTATTTCAGTGCACCCCCCCCCCCCCGCCCCGCCGCCACCATCCCCAAATTTAGGCCCCCCGTTCCCGTCCCCGAAACTCCGTGGAACTATGCATCCTGATAAATTATTTAACCTGTGCCAGTGAAGAATGTACAACATCAACTTTGGAACCCAGCGCTCAATCACATTCTGCATATTCGTGTGTTTTTTCTACTAAGTGTTCCATGAAACCCATATTACGAGGTGGATATGATAGTACTCGAAAAAATATTGACTACAAGAATGATTGAGATCCCTCACCAATAAAAGTACGGAAAACAATTAGCCAAATGGATCATAATTCACCAATTAACAACAATCTAGAATCCAAATGTATGAAGAAGTTTTATGATAGTTGTTCTCCCCTGCAGTTCGAAAAAATTCAAAACAGCATAACATCTTACACTCAGAAACTCAATGTGCTTATTTTAAAGACAAGGAAATAACGTCATTAAGGCCTTCGATAGTCAAAATCTCAAATATGCTCACTTAACAAAGCTGTAGGTATGCCAAAAAATCTAAGTCTATATTCAATCAAACGCAAACCATGGGCGGGTATGAAAAATATACGTCACCACTTACGCACCTTTCTTATACCGCAATGTTGACTCAGCAGCTTGCCTACGTATATCTTCACAATCATGGTTTATGAATATGCACATCCCTGGAGATTGTTTTGAGGATCTCTCAACTGCAGATAAAAAGCGCTCTGCCACCTATTAAGTAAACAACTAGTAAGGTCAAAAAGAGCGCGTGAAATGAAATTATATTTCTGTCCACAAATGACCAAAGTCAACGTACAGCATATTACCTATGACAGAATAGGGTAAACGTTCCACCAAGAACATAATACAAATTACTTCAAAACAAACTTGTTCAGCGAGGATGCAATTAAAATATAAATACCAAATTCACCCAAACCTAGGTTCACATCACTTGGGTCTGAGATTGGTGTAGTGAATACCTCTGTAGGAGTAACCTCCCCTGATGTGTAAACCCTTGAGAAATCTCGAATTGTCCAACGTTTGAAAAATGGTTCATCCTTAGTTAGCTGAGACGATGAATTGTTGGAAAGGCAATTGAGCACTTGGGAAACCTTTTGACGTGGAGACAAACCAGAATCAATTCTTAGGGCTTGTGGCTCTTCAATCTCTGCAATGAAGCACGTCAAGTGAGCTCTATTTAAAATCGGTCAGGGAAGGATGATTAAAATTTGTATTAGGACCCAATTTTTTTTTTTTTTTTTTTTTAAATGGTACCTTCTACCGGGAACTTTGGGTAATACATTGGAGGCTCTTTAATACGTGCATTGGCAAACAGCTGCAGTAAAAAACAAAAAATAAATGTTTTAGAAGCTATAAAACTTATAGCAAAACACGTGTTTAATCACAAATTGAGTGTCAGTAAATATAACAATTGATAAAATGTAACAAGAGAAGCAAGAGGAAAGGCATAAGAAGGAAGATATACACTAGGTATAGAAATGAAATAGATCAACGTGTAATATGTATAGGGCATATTTATCCCTTTTACTAGGGTTTCAACAACGGAACTAAGATGTTGGCAAGTATGGATACAAATCAAAAATTTTGTACTTAGGTTCAAAAATTTTGTGCTTAGGTACTTGAAATATTGTATTTATATCTTGTGTTACGAATAAGAAGAGAGTCAGAGTGAGTGCGGTAGGCTACAGATGGTTGCAGCAAAGCATACCATGTACAGATGATAAAATAAGGTTATTAATAACCATAACATACACCATAACCCATCATAAGTGAGTCCCTATATATAATCAATAGGATGTTACACTCAGATGGTACAATATCATTTGTTGTCCTTTCTTACACCCATAATCATATTTGTTTTCTATCCTATCTATTGCATATGCCCTATACATGTTACACTTTGATCTACTTCATGTACTATACCTAATGTATATCTTCCTTCTTATGCCTTTTCTCCTACTTCTCTTGTTGCATTTTATCTTTGTGGTAGGTGTGTCTCCTTGTGTTGCTTGTGTCTTTTCGTTGAGTTGTTGGCGCAATCCTTTTGCAGTGGGTGAATGTTGCTCCAATGTCGGCTTTATCCTATGAACATTTCCTATTGACCTCATATTGTTATATCATGCTCCTTAGAGTTTATACATTGATCCTACTTTGATACATCACACCATAAATTGATCTCATATTATTATACCATGCTTCCCAGTGCTTATACATTGATCGTACTTTGATACATCATGTTGTACATTGATATTCAATTGTCATGTCACGTTTATTAAAGCTTATACTTGGGTCTTACATTGTTACATATTGCTCCCTAGAGCTTCATACATTGAACCTACATTGACATATCTTACTCCCTAGAGTCACTTGTGTTAGTGTGAATAGAGATATTACCTAGCTAGTTTTTCCCTTGTGTGTATAATTCATTTTATTTAACTATTTATTAGTTAAATAATATTCACACACATATTCACATGTTAAGTTGACTTAGTGAGCCTTCTAGATTTTTCTGATTGTTGGTAGTTGTTGATAGTTGTCTTATAGTTGTCATATCCTACACATCAACTAGTTGGCATATTGATCTCTCTAGTTGTCACATGTAATAGGAATATAACACTTGTCACATGACTACAACTTCTTATTTCTCAACCTTGCCTTTATAAGCTAGGCATGTCTCTTCATTTTGTAAGAAGGTTGGAGCTATAGTTCTCAGTTCATGCTATTATGCCATTTGAGCATTTACATTATTCTCTCATAGTATTGTTATATTGTTCATTTCTTTTTGCATTATAGTTTTATTGATTCTAACTCTTTCAATTTGATTTTGGGTTATTATTCTTTTTCAAGATTCTAACAACTTGGTACATTTATCTTATTGTATCTTTCTTCCAGAGCTTTACGTCTTGATCCTACACTACCATATTTCATTTTTTGAGTCACCTTTACTTTTGAGAAGCCTCATGCCTCTCCCCCATTACACATAAGAGCTTAGTTTACCATATCTTTACACTAGGGGCACCATGCCTTTCCCTTTATACCTTATGTGCTCCTATTGCTACATCTTTAACATTTACATTGGGAGCATCATGTCTCTTGTCTATATGCCATACCTTCATGATTACACCTTTACATGGGGGCACCATACTCCCCCATTGTGTCTTATGCCTATATTGCTATATCTTTTCATTGGGGGACACCATGCTTCCCCCATACTTTAGTTTCATTACCCTAGCATGCTTCTAGAGCTATCCCATTACATCAGGGGACATCCTGCCTTCTCCACACCTTATGAGATTTTATATGCTATTTGACCCATCTAGCCATACATGCGCTTTGATGATCACATCCTCACACATTATTTCCTTGTGCCTTCATGTCTATCTATTGACATTATTACACATTAATCTATGACACCTATCTATACACATTACCACGTCATGACACCACACATGGTGATTCATCATCAATTTTATCATTTGTGCCATGTGTCATGCACATTTATTGCTTCATGATCCTTGGATGATGAGATAGATTCTTAATAGACACATATTTGATTCCACATTGCTTCATCAATCATATCTTACTCACCCATATGCTTTGACGCTTATGTAGTGACATGATACACAGGACGAGTTTACAAATACAAGACACGACAAGATTGACTCATCCCTACATAGAGTCAATAGAAAACCCTAATTCCAAGGCTATCACAAGTCTAGTATGCATTGTTCCTAATCCCGAAACTTACTAGATCTAGAACATCTTCATCCTTTGTGCATTCATTGGTTATAGAGCTAAAAATATCTATTTACATTGTTGCATTCAATTATTACAAATTAGCAATATCCAACTATCATTTATGAAAGGAAGCATAGGTGTTGAATATGCTTCCTACACTAATCTACTAGAGGAGGTATACACGAAAACAAAAGATCTTATAGTTACAAAGAATAAATACAAAAACAGTACACCATAACACAATGATTTACATGGAGAAAACTCTTTCAGGAGAGAAAACCCCACACTTAAAAGCAACTCAATGTATTATTCAATAATCAATGGTTACAATACACTACAAATTCTAAGCCTTTAGAAGAGTATCGCCAAGAAGAGATCTAGAGGAATTTTAACAACTTCAAAGTACATACAAAAACTCACCATATCAGCCCCTAATGCATGTGCGAATATTAATAGGCACAATATCGTGGGCATCAAAACCATGGGCCAAGGAAACAACGCAAAAATTGTCCAAAAAGGACCAAAAAAGGGGCCAAAAAATTTTCGGGGGTACCTCCCCCAAGGGGAAGCCTTCAGCTCCACATGGGGGCCCTTTAAGCCCACTTGTCATGGAGAATTTATATTACATATAAGATTGTAAAGTTGAGACACCTTTCCTAACAATTTATTCACCTAGATTAAATTACATTTAATTAAACTAGCCTAATTTACACTTAAGAAAGTTTATTTTCATTTTAAAAAATAAAAAAATTTAATAATTGCAATACTAATTAAAAATTAAATATCGTTTTATATGATTAAAATTATTAAATATAGGTTTTAAATTGGTATTTTAATTAACAATAGTTATTATAATAATTTTATTTAAAATAAAAATATATATACATATGATTAATCTTATTTTGTTATATTTGAAATCTCTTCTTATAAATATATTTTTTTTTTTTATATAATCTAAATAATTAAAACAAAAATTATAATTTTAACATATATCATTAATTTTACTTTCAAAATTGATTAGTTCTCATAGTTTCAAATAAAACATAACAATCAATCAATATAAAATGCGTAAACAAAGATTAAAAAAATCCGTCCACTAGTAATTGAGTTCCCCTGCATTCTTCCATCAATCGAGCTAACAATGTAAAGAATCTTGTGATTCATCACTTTGAAGAGTGGAACTCTATTTGGGTTTCAATGTAACTCTTCGTCGGACTCAATAAGAGGAGAGATTCCTCACTTCACTCAAGTATATCATTCCTTCTAGTGTTCCCTAACTTCATTGCCTATGTGTCAACCCCCTCTCCTATCAATGGAGATTGAAGTAATCGAAGACTTCCCTCCCAAAGGAGAGGAGCATTAAGTGCCATGCCTTAAATCCCATTATAACAAGATTAATATAAATACAACACAAAATTATAAACCACACAAAAATGAAGGCCAAGGTCCACACAAAAAAGCACATATGAACATCACTTAATGGAAATAGTAGTTTTTCCATAAACACATTTTGTGTCACACTCCTTAAAAGTGGCCTAAATTTTTTTTTTGACAATTTGTAGGGAGACTTTATATCTAAATTCTAGATAATTGTGAGGATATAAGTGAATACCCTACAACTTTACACCTTCGTTTTACATTACTTTGAGTGTATTAATCAACTTTTACCCTAAATTCTACAAGTCAATTGTTACTACAGCTCCCCTTGACCTTAACCAGCCCTCAATCCATCCTTTTTCTCACCTAAGACTAGACCACCCGATGCCATCCTATCTATGGACTACACCACACAACGCAATCCAATCTATAAATTGGGTTGCATGACAAAGCCCAATTCATAAACTAGGCCACAACACAATTTGGCTCAACTCATTCAAAATCCAAATTTCCCATTCCCAAGTGAACTTTTTTGAAAACTAGTTGTTACCTCGTCAGGTTACACACCAAAAATCTCACATTGAACAACTAACGAAATGTATTCATAGACATACCTAGATCATTAGCAATCAACGAGAAAATAATTGTTACTCATAAAACCACTTGAAAATCTTTTTTTTATTATAGAGCACCTTTAAGGCTACATCTTTCCATTAACAGTAGTTCATCAAGCATCTTCATTTGCATCTCTTGAGTGGCGTGTTTGTAATTCTTGTACATCACCATCTAAGGGCTTGACTTGCAGCCAAGACAAACTTAGGTCTTCACCCCTTGCCTTAAAAGTTTAAGTCCCACTATACTTTTCAACACAACTCCTTTCAACAACAAGTCAAAAGACGAAATTGCAACAGATTCAACAGGTCACATCAACACATAGCATTTGGCCACACAGCACAACCCTATCCCAAAACAAGCAACACAATGCAACCTTATCCTAGACTAGGTTACACGATAGGGCCTTGTCGCAAACTAGGTCACATGGGACTATCCTATCTTCATCAATAGAAATATCTGAGCATCACTATAACAACATTTTGATCACCATTCCAAATCTAGATTTCATGTTCATATTACCCATCGCAATAAATCGAAAGTCAACATCAATATCAAATCACCACCTCATCAAAAACAACTAAGCTCTCTTATCTCTCTTCAATTTGTTGGTGTTTTAATTTCTCTTTCAAGACAACACAAAATGAAACAAAACACAAAGAAAATCCTCTCTTCGGATTAGCAAGGGAAGCTCCCAAAGATCTAAACATTACTCCTAGAATATAAAGCTGTGAACAAGTTTACAACTACGCACATTGTACATATTTATCATTAGGGGTTTGCATTAAAGGAAATAACTAAAAGTAAACTTGACCTATCTTTTTGTTCTTGAAGGCTAAGCACAAGACTTGAAAGGTACTTATCTCACAACAAAGTTTTTTTCTATAAGATTTGCAACAAAACAATATGAATTAAAAGACAAATGCTTACTACTGACTAAAGCAGAGACCAACAAATTAGCATCCCCCTCTCTTGGCCCTTGAGTTGTCTCAAAGAAACTTGTCAAGCTACCATTAACCAAGACCAAGAATCTTGGGCTAGAGATGCAACTATGAATCAACTCACACCATTCTTTGCTAAAACCAAACTTGCAAAGAACTTTTAGCAAAAGCAACCAATCCGCCCAGTCATAGGCATTGCTCATATCCAATTTGATAAGCATTACTTTCTCCTCCATCAAAACCATCGAATGCATTGTCTCATTAGTGATAAGAATACCTTCCACAATTTCTCCGCTTGGAACCCCCCTTGTTTCTACAAAATGATGTCGAGTAGTATGTTCTTTAACTTAAAAGAGATCGCCTTGGATACAATCTTGTATATGGTATTGTAGAGTGAAATTAGCCTAAAATCCGCAAAGGATACCAGGTATTGCCTTTCGAGATCAAGGCAATGAAAGTGTTATTACGGTCTTTTTAGGGTTTTACTATGCTTCAACAACCAATCACACATCATTGCCCATAAATTCCCAACATTTTTTTTTAAAAGTTGCTAAGAAGCCATTGAGGCTTGATGCTTTATCACCTTGCATAAAAAGACAATCGTTTTGATTTCCTCCAGAGTCAAGGGTGCCACCAACATATTGTTATGTTCATCTGAGACCAAAGCCAAAATACTCTAAATAAATGGAACTTGGGCCACCTCATTAGTCCTCTAATTACTCCCCAATAAGTTGTTAAAGAAATTTACAGCCTCTGCCCTAATCTCCAATTCACTACCCAGTCTTTTCCATCCTGGGTGAGAATCAACGAGCTCTCATTGAATGACCTTTTGGCTTTGGTAGAAGCATGGAAGAACTTTGTATTCCAATCTCCCTCTTGAAGCCACATTTCTCTAGATTTATGTTTCTAATTTTTTTCTTACCACAATTGTAATTCCTATAGCGATGCTAAAGAGTCTTTTCCTAGAGGAAAGTTGTTTGACTCATTCCATTATTCACGACCTCTTCACCTATTAGAAAGGTGACTCCTTCCCTTAAAGCCCATGTGGTAGGCAAGGCTTTTAAAATAACTATCATTGATGTGTGCTCCCCCACTAGAGCACTGTGGCAAAATAGATTAGATAATTCTTCAAGCAAACCACTTGTGAATACATCAATGTCATCCACTATTGAAAACTCTTCTCCAAAAATTATGATTCTTGGGTCACAATGGATGGGAAAAAGAAAGACTCCCTCGACCAAAAATGTTACAACAACTAAAAGCAAGAGGATCCTTCATTCTCATGTTAGAAAAGACTTAACTTATTTTAGGTCTTTCACTTTGCCCTCAAGATTTAAAACACCATTTTTTTAAAGAATTTATTCTCTACATAAAGGCCCATACCCCTTAATTTAATTAAAAGTATATTTATATATTAATTATTAAAAATAATATTAATTTAAGTGAATTATTTAATACAATAAAATATTATATTAATTATATTATGTTAATTTTTTTCTAGTCAATAAGGTTGTGTCCAATTGGTAGGATAACTTGGTTCTCATGTTGTAAAGTAAGGTTCAATTCTCTAAGGACATCTTAGCACCGATAGGATGTGCTGGAATGATATTCACACTCCTGTGATAGCGTGTGGTAGGCATGTAAGTGACGATGGAGAGAAAGCAAGAAGGAATAAGGAGTAGCTTCCTTATAGGAGGGGATTGAAAGAGATAGTATTCAAGCTATGGGAGTGAAAGATGGAGAAGATGAAGAGGTAGGCCTGTAAGTGGCAATGGAGGGAAAGCAAGAAGGAATAAGGAGTAGCTTCCCTATAGGAGGGAATTGAAGGAGATATTATTCAAGCTATGGGAGTGAAAGATGGAGAAGATGAAGTAGATGCCCAACAAGAGGAGAAAGCAGGCAAGAAAAAGGAGAGGCATTCATAGACATACCTAGATCATTAGCAATCAACTAGAAAATAATTGTTACTCACAAAACCACTTGAAAATCTTTTTTTATTATAGAGCACCTTTAAGGCTACATCTTTCCATTAACAATAGTTCATCAAGCATCTTCGTTTGCATCTCTTGAGTGGCGTGTTTTTAATTCTTGTACATCACCATCTAAGGGCTTGACTTGCAGCCAGGACAAACTTAGGTCTTCACCCCTTGCCTTAAAAGTAAGTCCCACTATACTTTTCAACACAACTCCTTTCAACAAGTCAAAAGACGAAAGTGCAACAGATTCAACAGGGCACATCAACACATAGTATTTGGCCACACAACACAACACTATCCCAAAACAAGCAACACGATGCAACCTTATCCTAGACTAGGTTGCACAATAGGGCCTTGTCCCAAACTAGGTCACATGGAACTATCCTATCTTCATCAATAGAAATATCTGAGCATCACTATAACAACATTTTGATCACCATTCCAAATCTAGATTTCATGTTCATATTACCTATTGCAATAAATCAAAAGTCAACATCAATATCAAATCACCACCTCATCAAAAACAACTAAGCTCTCTTATCTCTCTTCAATTTGTTGGTGTTTTAATTTCTCTTTCAAGAAAACACAAAATGAAACAAAACACAAAGAAAATCCTCTCTTCGAATTAGCAAGGGAAGCTCCCAAAGATCTAAACATTACTCCTAGAATATGAAGCTGTGAACAAGTTTACAACTACACACATTGTACATATTATCATTAGGGGTTTGCATTAAAGGAAATAACCAAAAGTAAACTTGACCTATCTTTTTGTTCTCGAAGGCTAAGCACAAGACTTGAAAGGTACTTATCTCACAACAAAGTATTTTTTTATAAGATTTGCAACAAAACAATATGCACTTAAAGACAAATGCTTACTATTGACTAAAGCAGAGACCAACAAATTAGCATCCCCCTCTCTCGGCCCTTGAGTTGTCTCAAAGAAACTTGTTAAGCTACCATTAACCAAGACCAAGAATCTTGGGCCAGAGATGCAACTATGAATCAACTCACACCATTGTTTGCTAAAACCAAACTTATAAAGAACTTTTCGCAAAAGCAACTAATCCACCCGGTCATAGGCATTGCTCATATCCAATTTGATAAGCATTTCTTTCTCGTCCATCAAAACCATTGAATGCATTGTCTCATTAGTGATAAGAATACCTTCCACAATTTCTCCGTTTGGAACCCCCCTTGTTTCTACAAAATGATGTCAAGTAGTACGTTCTTTAACTTAAAAGAGATCGCCTTGGCTACAATCTTGTATATGGTGTTGTAGAGTGAAATTAGCCTAAAATCCGCAGAGGATACCAGAGTCTTGCCTTTCGAGATCAAGGCAATGGAAGTGTTATTAAGGTCTTTTTAGGGTTTTACTGTGCTTCAACAACCAATCACACATCATTGCCCATAAATTCCCAACATTTTTTTTTTTTAAAGTTGCTAAGAAGCCATTGAGGCTTGATGCTTTATCACCTTGCATAAAAAGACAACTATTTTGACTTCCTCCAGAGTCAAGGGTGCCACAAACATATTGTTATGTTCATTTGAGACCAAAGCCAAAATACTCTAAATAAATGGAACTTGGGCCACCTCATTAGTCCTCTAATTACTCCCCAATAAGTTGTTAAAGAAATTTACAGCCTCTGCCCTAATCTCCAATTCACTACCCAGTCTTTTCCATCTTGGGTGAGAATCATTGAGCTCTTATTGAATGACCTTTTGGCTTTGGTAGAAGCATGGAAGAACTTTGTATTCTGATCTCCCTCTTGAAGCCACATTTCTCTAGATTTATGTTTCTAATTTTTTTCTTACCACAATTGTAATTCCTAAAGCGATGCTAAAAGAGTCTTTTCCTAGAGGAAAGTTGTTTGACCCATTCCATTATTCACAGCCTCTTCACCTATTAGAAAGGCGACTCCTTCCCTTAAAGCCCATGTGGTAGGCAAGGCTTTTTAAGTAACTATCATTCATATGTGCTCCCCCATTTGAGCACTGGGGCAAAATAGATTAGATAATTCTTCAAGCAAACCACTTGTGAATACATCAGTGTCATCCACTATTGAAAACTCTTCTCCAAAAGTTATGATTCTTGGGTCACAATGGATGGGAAAAAGAAAGACTCCCTCGACCAAAAATGTTACAACAACTAAAAGCAAGAGGATCCTTCATTGTCATGTTAGAAAAGACTTAACTTATTTTAGGTCTTTCACTTTGCCCTCAAGATTTAAAACACCATTTTTTTAAAGAATTTATTCTCTACATAAAGAATAAGGCCCATACCCCTTAATTTAATTAAAAGTATATTTATATATTAATTATTAAAAATAATATTAATTAAATTAAATTATTTAATATAATAAAATATTTTATTAATTATATTATGTTAATATTTTTCTAGTCAATAAGGTTGTGTCCAATTGGTAGGATAACTTGGTTCTCATGTTGTAAAGTAAGGTTCAATTCTCTAAGGACATCTTAGCACCGATAGGGCATGCTGGAGTGATATTCACATTCCTGTGATAGTATGTGGTAAGCCTATAAGTGATGATCAAGAGAAAGCAAGAAGGAATAAGGAGTAGCTTCCTTATAGGAGGGGATTGAAGGAGATAGTATTCAAGCTATGGGAGTGAAAGATGGAGAAGATGAAGTGGTAGGCCTGTAAGTGACGATGGAGAGAAAGCAAGAAGGAATAAGGAGTTGCTTCCCTATAGGAGGGGATTGAAGGAGATATTATTCAAGCAATGGGAGTGAAAGATGGAGAAGATGAAGTAGATGCCCAACAAGAGGAGAAAGGAGGCAAGAAAAAGGAGAGGCATTCAAGCTGTAGCAGTGCCTCAAGAGGAGGAATATGAAGGTAACTACAATAATATCTCTTGCTGGTAAAGTATTAGTTAAAGCAATAACCCTACAGAATAAATTATTTTAAATTTAACTCCCATGAACAAACTTTCACAAATAAAAACCCCACTAACTAATCCAAAAACAAATTCTCTAAATCTTTTAAATAAATATATTTAAGATATTTATATTAATTTTATAAACAATTCAAACTATATTCAAAAGCACAATTATAAAGAGTAACAATTCTCAAAATGAATCACAACTTAAAATTCGTAATAGTTAATTAACACCTTCCAATATAATAAACATGTGTTAAAATTTATGGAAAACAAACTATAAAAGATTAACGAGGGAAAAAATCAATACCTCGAAAATTAAATTCTGTGCCTTCAGTATGTTCATTAGAAATGGACCAAATATCCATGACCGTAATATCCACAGAAAAATCCTTAAAAATAACCCTGTGGCTCGTGGTACTTTGTCCCAACAAAAAAAAATTAATATTTCAGAAATCTGTTACATATCCAAATCATTCTAAAACATAGTTCTTTTGGAAATTTAATCTACTTCAATTATTTGTGGACCAAAAAAACATAGAATTAAATCGATGAATCAATACTATCAATGTATCTAATAATAACAAATGTTGGAAAATGAAGAGAAGAAAAAGTTTAATTATTTGTTCTTGAAAAATTGAATCCTTGAAGTTTTAAAAATAAATACTTAAGAGAAATTCCCAGAATGTCAAATTAAGTAGTTTGTGTAAATAGTAATACAATACAATGTAAGTGTCTATAAAAATGTTAGATCTATGGAAGTTTCATTTTTCAAAATATTGAATAAAGCTAATTTGGTATGTTTTTAGATTTAATTGCATAATAATTTTTACATGGATAATTTCATTAAAAAATTTAATTAATTTATTAAATATATAATATATTTAAAATTTGAATAAACTACACAATAAATGGCGAGCAGAAGCGGGAGCAGGTTTGGGAGCGGTAGTGGTGTGGAGGCTATCGAAGATGAGGATGGGGATGGCGATGATTCAGACGATGAAGTTTCAGTTGGGGGGGAAGAAGACTCCGAACTGGCGGTATCTTAGATGGACTAGGTGGAGGTCTGAGCTTTGGCGGAGCTTTTGACCTTTAAGATGTCACTAGCGGTGGTTTTTTGGTGGAAGTTTTGGTGAGGGCCATGTGGTGGCTTGGAAAGGTGTTTCAGTCTCAGTGGAGGCTAGGTGGAGGAAGCGGCCCTGGGGAGTCTCAGGTGGCGGAGGCAAACTCTGGCAGGGGAGTTTTTGACCGCGGTAATGGTAGCGGTCTTGGTGGAGGAGCCTGGGTGGAGCGCCATTCGATGAAGTCACAGAATGACCTTGGCGTTGATGATGGGTCTGGAAGAGTTTTTGAACTATGAGTTGGTTCTGGTGGGGCATGGCTTTGGTTACGAGATTGGCCTTGGACACGTTAAGGGAGCCCTGGTTTCCCTGCGTCTGAGGGGAGTTATCGAATGCATATCTGGTCTCGAATTTGGACCTGCCTCTGAGACCCAGTTGATAGTTTTTCTCCTTAGCTGCATTATGTGCAGAGGACAAGGAAGAGTAGGCGTAGGTGAGGAGAGGCGTCGGTCGAAGATTGAGAGGGGTTTCAGGACCTGGCAAAGGTCCTGAGGAACTTGGAATCATCAAGTTTAAAACCTTCACATTCATGGTTTCGTTTAATGGATGTCTGGACAATTTATGGTCTCTCTGCCCCTCAAAGGACAGTTCTTCGGTGGGTTGTTTGTTTGATGTTTGCCGATCCATTTGCAGTGTTGGCAGATCCTCTCATGCCAACTCTTTTCTTCTGGCGCCTCCCCTGTTCAGAAACTGGTAGAGGTTGCAGGCGGTGGTTTGGGCATTGCTTTGGTTGCAGCGTCATTGGCAGTGCTGGTGATAGGTGAAGTCTTGGGGGTGGGTTTGGAGGTGGTACGACTGGTTGGGGTGTTGGGCGGTGCTAGTGGTGATAGCGGTGGCGGACTTGGTGGTGGCGTTGGTCAGCGTGCCAAATTTAAATCTTGGCATTTATGTTGCAATTGATGATTGGACAAACTTTTGTCCTTCTCTGTCCTCATAACAGACAGATCTTCGGTGAGCGTGTCGAAGTCTTTATAATTGTTGGCTAATATCTGCAGTGTTGCAGATTTCTCTGGGGAATGTGCCTTTGGGATCCTTCTGCCAGTAGTTTCTGCCACATTGGGAGCATGTTGCTTGCCCAAGTGGCCTTTCATTTGCATTCCGCTTTCCAACTCATGATTTTCATTTGTACATCTGTATGGACTTTTTTGGTCACCGCTATCTTTGGCAATTTGATGGCCTCTGTGTCTATCTTTGCCAGGTCCCGGCCTCTCTATGTACCTTTTACCTTATATAATATAATTACTGGCTCTATCGTTTATCGAGCAAAAAAAAAATTTGAATAAACTTTCAAATTTAAATTAAATTATAAAATTTCAAATTTTGTATTAATAGCAATACAATTATATGAATTAAGAGTTTTCAAAGTAGATAATTTACAAATTTAATTTTATGGATACTTTATAGATAATATGTTAGATATTTTAGATATGCAATATATCAAAGTATTTAAAATTATGTTGGGGATTGAATTAACATCTTACATGTTACAACTGTAGGGATGCTACTAGCATATCTATCTTTTAAAAAACCTATCTAAAATACACCGAGAAATATCCTTCTCGAGACGCCTATTTTTCAATCAACTTGTCATATATAAGTAGAATAGGTGCCTCGAAAAGGCTATCTCTCAATGTATTTTAGATAGATTTTTTAAAAGATAGATATGCTAGTAGCAATACAATTATGTGAATTAAGTGTTTTCGAACTAGATAGTTTACAAACTTAATTTTATGAATACTTTATAGATAATATGTTAGAAATTTTAGACATACAATACATAAAAATATTTAAATTGTGAAGTGCAACATTCTTAGAAGGTTTTGTGGCCATCAAGAATCCTAACAAATTATGTGAAATGACTTTTTATTTAATTAAATTGTATACTTTCAAATCAATTTAAATTAACTTCTATTTTAGCAATAATGACTTAAACATCTATTTATATTAATGATTTTCTCAACTTTTATTATAGTTAAGTAATGTTCATTAGATGAAATGAAGGTGTATTATTATCAAATGTATATGTATATTTGTAATGGTGAAGAGTGTATATCTAGTATTTTTATTGTTTATTTTGGGATAATTTTAATCAAGTTGATCGTAATGTACAAGTGATATGTTTCTGCATAAAAGTTGGCAAATTACCTAAACTTATCCTAATTCCATCTGCACACATCCTTACAGACCGATTTTGATCTTCTTTTACCCATGTCAATTCTACAGTTATGGAAATGACCTCAAAACTTTAGAATTCAAATTTAACTATGAGCCCAAGCAAACCCCTTCCCAACTAGCTATTATCTAGCTACTTGAGTCTGAAGTGTTCAAATTTGTGTGTTAAGGTGTTCTATATAAGGACAAACATCAATTCACATTTAGACCATTTGATAACTCTTTTTTGAATTTGATTATCACATAGAGAAACATAGAGCATTCATTACATCATCAACATAAATCAACATCTCTATGTAGCAATAGTTTAGGGCATCTTGCATGGTTGCTTGTTGTCTTTGGTCCTTGTTTCAAAACTATTAAATCAGATCCTAGAAGGTTAACCAAAGGAGAAAATCCTCACTTAACAAAATTTTATAGGTGTTCATTAACACCGCTTATTTTTGTAATTACAAATCCCAAAAAGTAAGGTGAGTTGATTCCTAACACTTGGGAGAGAGTTGGTTCCTAACAAGTTTAGGAGCACGTAGTTCATTTCCATAGAAGCAAATCAAATCCACGAGCAAGGATCATCTTCATATGCATGGATTCAATTAGCCATCTGTCAAAGTTTACCAACATCAAATCTACTCACAAAGCATAATTTGGATCAAAAAGCAACAATCTTTGGTCAAAAGCCTCCAAGCGGCACATAAAGCTGATACTAACCCCTCTTTTTATTTTGAATTTAGCATGCCTATATATTAGATACTATCCCAATGCTTTATTCTAGGATAAATGTTTATCATTATGTGATTTATGGTATTATCCTAGTCTATTTGTGCAAGAAGCATTTATTTTCCTTTCATAAATTGGTGAAGCCATCTAATTCTACACCCCCTTAGGACATGGCCTTTGGATTTCATTATTATTTCTAATTTCATTTCTCAACCATAGACTTTCTGAGTTTTCTATTTGTTTTATCTCAATACCTTCCCTTGTTTCATCCTTTTTATCCTTTTAGGCTTTGTATGTTGAGTACGTTTATGCCAAAGTTTCACTGTCATCCCACTTTCCCTTTGAGAAGATGTCCTCATCTCGATCCTACCATGGCTAAGAGGTAAGTTGATAATGAAATCTTTGTTGATTTGATGAATAACACTTATAATGAGGAGGATAATTTTGATCATGAGACACACATAAAACAAATGTATAGGCAAGATCTTTCTATCAGTACACAATACTTTCTCAAGAATTTGCCATTTCAACTAGTGTTGTTACTCCTACACATTTGGTCAATGGTATTCATAATTTGTTCATTGATAAGCCATATGGGTTAGAGATTCTTCAAGGCATTGGTGTTGAGGTTAATTTTTCAAGTTCGTCACATGGTGTATCTCCCCCTCCCACCCAACCTTCTCCCTCCATTGTTATGCCTCCTAATGTTTCTCATGCTATCCCATCTAGTGTGATTCCTACTCCTTATGCTCCTCCCTCTAGTACCATGACTAATTATTATCACACTAGTGTTCCATGTACTTGAAGAGTGGTGTTTTCAATCTTCATCCATGACCATGAAGCCAATCTAATTAAGGGGGTTGACCTAGGAGAACATGACCCTTCCAATCTAAAAATCTCCCCAAGGTATTTTTCAATACTGTCAATCCTTACAACTCAGCAAATATTAGAAAAAGGGGTGACACAAGTTGCAGAAAACTACTTTCAACCAAATCAATCCCAAAGGTTACAAAACAAATCCATGCATCAAGACATTTCCACAACATGCAGGATCAATCACGCACAGCAGAGATTTAATCTGCACACATTTCAGAGACTGTAGAAAACCCAAGCCATTTACCAAACCGAGGGAATTCACTTTACAGTATGGAGGAGATTAGATTGTACGCATCATCAAGCTTATTCTTCATCTTTGTACTTGCAACTACGTGCCTAATCCTCCTCATTTAATTTCTGAGTATCCATTTATTGCAATTTATCATTCCCATCTATCATTAATTAATCTAGATTAATTGATGCTTGATTGGCATGCATTTACTTAATTAGCCTAGATCCCCATAGGAAAAGTGTTTTTTCCTTTACATTCTGGTGAACCCGTTTAATCTTAAACCCTTCATTGCTTTTAAGGTTTCAAATCTATATTTTTCTAATTGCATTTTCATTTTTTAGCTCTTGTTAGGGTTCGTGTTCCTACTTATTGCTACTTCATCAATATATCTTTATTCTAGGGTTTGATCTCACATCGTCTAACTTTACTTGCACCCACCCTTGTAGAGACCTTTAGGGTTTCATTTTAGATCTGGTTTTTTATTGATATTCTGATTTATATCATATTGTACCTCATTTCTATATCGGTAGTCTACTCCTACTAGGGTTTTGGGCCTTTATTGTATACTCTTGTGAATTCTAACCCTTGGATAGATCTCTATTTCTATATATTTACATCATGGACTCTCCTGGCCCCTTTTTTTAGCTTTCATTCACACTTCCATTATAGATTTTGACATGTTTACACAATTTGTGATGTGATCATTTTGCTCTTGATTCACAGAAGTTGCCCGTTGCACATATTTTCTCTATTTTGCAAGTTCTTTTGGAGTGCATGTCATGAGGAAGAACACAAAAAGAGATTGATGTGGATCATGTAAAGTTGTTTATGATTGAATATTTACTTTTTATGCATAGTTGTGAGTGCTCATTTACTTTCAAATACATGTTTATGTTAAGATTCACATGCACCTCAAGGTGGGGGCAAAAAGTAATGGTGAAATTACATACCCATGCCAATTCTCATTTACTTTTGGACCCATTTTGATGGAATACCTTAATACAATTACATATTGAAAAATGGTGCACTTTTGTGCAAAGTTTAACTCATTCAAGTGATCCTTTATCTATCCCCACTTACACATAATTCCACACATTTGATCTTATCCCATTCATAACCACACTTGTTCCTAGACATTCGTTATTTATTATGCCTATTATTGCACCCACTTCCATACATTCATTCACCACCTCTATATTTACACTTCCTTGTCTCAGATCAATCCCATGGCATTTGATTTCTTTCTCACACCACATAGAATTGACACCTAAATTCAAAAAGACAAATACAAATTTCACCAACTAGTGTTTATTTCACTAGCTATTATGAGTCATCTTGGCATACAAAACCAAGCAAGCCCACTAACCCGTAGACATAGAAAATAGTAAAGAAAGAAACACCCCCACTCCCTCAAGCAAAGTAGCAACCTCACTCTCTTAATAGGTAGGAAAAGCAAGGGGGCCCCTAACAAATGTTGAGCGAAGCAAATACTTGTTTCTAAAGGCATACTGACTTGATTTCACCCAACGAAGCGAAGGCAAGCCACTCATTATGAGCCATCTTGGCATTCAATGTGCATTCATTCATATTCAAAAATCATTGAAATTTCTACCCCTCAAAAGGAAAATCATTCTAGAAACACTTTGTTTTGAACCACTAAAAAGAACCTTAATCTACATCAAATCATCCATGACACTTGCATGCTTGAAGAGTGTTGTTTTCAATCTTCATCTACAAATGTGAAACCCATCTAATCAAGGAAGTCAACCTAGGGGAACACAAACTCTTGCGATTTGGGAGTCTTCCCAAGGTATTTTTCAATACTGCCAATCCTTAAAACTCAGTGGCTATCAAAGACAAGGGCAAAAGAGGCTACAAAAATTCACTTTCGACCAAATCAATCCCACGGGTTACAAAACAAATCCATACATCAAAACATTTCTGCAGCATGTGGTCTCAATCACACATGACACAGATTCGACACACGGATATTTCAAAGACTATACAAAACCCAAAACATTTACCAAACTAAGAGCATTCATTTTATAATGCCACAATAATCATTCTATATTTGTCACGTCTCAAACTTTGATACTATCTACGGTTACTTTTTCTGGAAATAATCTATGGATAATTATGTATGTTAGATAGATAATTTATTATTTTGAAAGATGAATGATTATTTTAATATGGAAAGATGTAATGAAATGAATGTAATATTTATGTTAGTAATGCTTCGGCTATTTGGTTACTAATCTATTAATGGGAAATTGGAGTTTACTATGAGTTGCAGGTTGTCGAAAACAAGGGGTGGTTGAGGTAAAGGAGATTAGTATCCTGGCAGGGTTAAGATGGAGGGATATCATTCACACACTTCACGTAGTGACATGTAGCTGCATATGTTTGCATATTAAATGATTTAATAGTTTAATTTAAATTGCATTTTTATTTTATTTAAATTATATGATTTTATTGCATAGTTAGTTAATGGTGATTTAATTAGATTATTTAATTCATTGTTATTTAAATATTGTGAGTGCTTAGAAAATAGAATAATTGAATTAGTTATTTAATTTGTTTTTATTTAGAGAATAATTATATTCTATTTAATTATGAGTTTTATAGATACATTGTGATAAATATGTAAATTATTTTTAATAATATTTATAGAACTAAAAATAGAATAAAACATGATTTTGGAACAAAAACTTAATTTAGGAAAGAAAAGCTCTAGAAAACGAAAACGCTCGAGGAAGAGGAAACAATAAAAGAAGAGTTACAATTCATTTATTGCACACCAAAACTTCTATTTAACATCTTGCATTCTCAAAAAGAAGGGAAGCTCTTCATCTCAGAAACTGCATTCAAAACAAAAAGAAATTGTGGAAGCATTTTTTTTTTTGGCACAAAGAGGGAACAGTTCAAATCAAGAAGCCTCTGTAAAAATCTGTGGAAATCAAGCATTCGATTGGAATAGGGAGCGAATTCCAAGTTCTTATTTATTCTTAGATCATCTGTGGTTGTTTGTGTGTATGAATCTTTTTCTTATGTGCAAAAACCATGATCTTTTGTCTGAAATTGATATATATAGAAATACATGCAACTGGCTGTGGCATTGTGAAAGAAAAGTTTTGTTTTGAAATATATATATATGTGTGTGTGTGTGTGTGTGTGTGTGTGTGTTCATATCTTTATCTATGTTGCTGGAAAATGTATATGTTGTGACAACACTACAGTGTTGAGTGGAGTTTAATTTGTTAAATTAATAAATTCGTATATATATATATATATATATATATATATATATATATATATATATATATATATATAAAATATGTCTAGAATCGACTATTATTGTATTGCAGCAAAAAAAAATATTCATTCTATTTTATATTTACACAGCTGAAAGTGACTTAATTGAAATTATGATTTATTGGGTTTCTTATAAAAGGTTATTTTGAGAGTATTCTTTGACAAAAGTAGCAATATATCAAATCCCTTGATTTATGAAAGAAATGCATTATGTTTAATTAATAGAATGATCACATCTAGAGTAGCATGTCAGGAAAACAATTGATTTAAAATAAGGAAAATGGTAAACATTCCAACAAGCAAATTAGTGAAATCAACTGAATAATAGAAACAGTGATTGAATTCGAAATATAGATACTTATGACTATGGAAAACCAAACTTAGGAAACTGTGCTTTGTGTATTTTTGGTAAAGTGCGAACTTTCAGGACAGGATGCCAAATGTGGGCTCCTAGAGACAATAGTTTTACTTTTTCTAAAACTATCATTTTATTTATTTGCTTGGCCAAGCTACTGTACCATTGAAACAGATGGATTTGTTTAAAAGCCTAGAACTATGTTTGTCTCTGCCACATCCTGTTTGCAAGAGTTTATGTCATTCTAGGATTAGGATGCATACAGGCAACATGCACGCATCGAGTGATTCCCTCTTGCTTACACCGTTCCAGGTTGCTAGGCTCCTTGTGCAAGGTCGACGCTTTCTTCGAGTAGGAAGAAACCCGGGGAAGTCCAGTACTTCGTGGTTGGGTGGAAAAAACACCTCAACCACTCTCTTGGTCTTGGTTTGCAGATGTTCAGAGGATCGAAGCAACCTAGTTTAGATATTATTATTGATATGGATATTTGCTTTATATATATTTCTTTGTATGGCTTCATTGCCAAGTTGCAATTGTAACATGCTTCATGGATATCTTGATGATAGTCCTTCCTTGTGTAACATTGAAACAGATGTATTGTAACACCAAGTCGGGTGTATGTAAACTGTTTTGTAATCCATTCTGGTATATGGGTCATTATTCTTATTCATGGATTCTTGCCATTTTATGTTATTATAGATATTTGGAAACTCTTACTGGTTGATTATCTTACTTATGGAATATGCTTTTCTTTTCGAATACTATATTTAGTTGTAAATTTCTGCACCTTACAATTCTTCATCACAATTCCTACAACTTAAATATCCAATCCTCTCATTTAATTTTTAAATATTTATATATTATCATTCCCAATAATTAATTGATGTACATTTATTTAATTAACCTAAATCCCCATTTTTTTCTTATTCCAAGTAGCAAATATTTTACAATTTAAAAAGCAAGGGGTAAATGTTTGTCAAATTTCAATCCCCTAACCCAACACGCGCCATTCTTTGTCTGCCTGCGAATTTGACCTTTGGGTCATTTCTCTTGTTCTGTCTGTTTTAGCTATGATTTTTGCCTATCGCTTTCAGAAAGCTTACCTATTTTATCAGTTCTGTGACTAGCGCCCAAGACTTCGCGTATAATTTTTTCAAGTAAATAGCAGGCACGTTCTGTGCCAGCTGTTTGAAAAAGGAAGGTAGTTAATGCAAAAATAACAACCCAATATTTCGGCTCGATAGACGTCTAAAACAGGAAAATATCAGCTGTTTAAGCTCTTTGTGGTGAACAATTTGTCCTCTTAACAATCAGGTTCTCTGCTCTGGGTGAATATCCTTGCACTTTGCCCCTCTTGAGACTAGTCGACTACTCCCCCTAAGTTCTAACCATGTCTCCAATGTTTATTATATGATACAGCTATCATATAAGGATAAGCCCATCTGTGTTGTCCCCTGTTACTTATGTCGTTTGACTAAACTGTCATTTTTATGTATCGGTTAGGATATGTTGGGTTCTTTAATAAGTGAGTTACTTATGTTTGTTTCGGCTTTTTATTGTAGTTCATTTTTTGTTTTTGTTTTTTAACAATTTTTTTTTTTTTTTTCATCCTCCGGTGTTGAGATACTTACGATTTCTGACTTTGATATATGTTTTTTTTGAATCAATTAAAATTTAAACTTAGGATCTTTTATATTGAACTGCTAAACTTTTTTGTAAGGGGGAATTTTGGTAAGTTCTTTATTATAGTTGAAGTGTGGCTCATTTTGAAACATCAAGTAGAATCTTTAGGGTTGTTAAAGGTGAATCTTTACCCTTAGAACAATCAAAAGCTAAAGGAATTAATTAACATTCTACTTAAATATTAATCAGTTTCAAGTTTTCAACACCTCATTTAAACTATTTTTAAATATCAAACAATCAATTAATTCCAATTTTTTGATACCTCATTCAAACTATTCTTAAACATCAAACACCTCACTCACAACAAAAATAATAAACACTTACCTTAAAAAAATTACTTTAAAAAAGCCATTAGTTGAAGTTGTAACATTGCTAGTTTATAATCAGGAGCTTTTGTTCAAGATTTAGAGGCGGCCTTGTTGTAAAGCAAGAAAATAGAACAATTACTAATTGCTGAATTCCCCTAGCAGACTAGTTATTCTTGGGTTTAGATGCCACCCATTAATGATTCAAACATTTGGTGCAATTAAATACATTGTAACATTTTATGTTTAAAAATTGAATAATATATTTTTATATATAATAAAATAAGGGTTGTATAATAATTAGTTTTTTGTTATTGTAATACATAATTTTTTGGGTAATGTGTTAGTAGTTTAATTATGTATAGTGAATCATTTTTTTATTTTTGAGTTAGTAATTTAGTTATAATAATTACTTGTTTGTTGAAGACACTAATAATATCATTTAACTAATATAATATTAAGATACTAAAATGCTTATAACAATAATTTTAATTTTTCTTATTGAAAGAATATTAATTTTTCTTATTGAATAAATCTACTACTAGAATATTAACCTTAAAGATAATAAACATTTTTGTATCATCTCTTTACATTTTTTTGTAAATATCTTAAAAAAAATTAAAGGAATGTCTTGTAAGAAGTAAATATTAGATTGTCATCATACCTTGCAAAATTTAAAAATAAGGTCGTGTTATAAATATAGAAGATAATCAATCAAACTCAAGATATTTATAAAATGATTTTATTTTCATATTTATAAATACACTTTATAATAGATTGGATATGTCATTTTGGTCTAAGTTAAGCTTTATGTATGTGCTTCATTAGATAAGGTATGTGGTCATGCAAGGACAATCAAAATTATTTTGTGATTAACCAATTTCATAATACATTGTGTGTTGAGCCCACGATCTTTTGTTTCATTAATACTCAAAGCCACATGTTAGCATGGGGATTAAACAACAAAATGAAAGAGCATGCAATTTTGGTTAAGTCATTAAAATCCCTACCGTTCAATCTTGACAACTTATGCCAAGCCATTGATTTGTGTCATGACATTGGGTTGAGATTCTTGACATTTCAATATTGTTGACAATGGCCCGACAAGTGAGTGGATAATCTCATATTTTATTCCCCTTGTTACTCTGTTGTCATTGATCAATTAGGCAAATAGCTCCGGTCCGTCGATTTGGAAAGGGAAGCGTGGTCATATTAGCGGCTAGTATTGAAAGAAATAATTGAAGGGTTGGGGTTTAGCCACATGTCATGAAATCAATGATCATGGCCCATCAACTAAAATAATAGAAAGCATTTTGTCCCCTTCCCATTGCTCCAAAACCATTAATCTTAAAGGGAAATGGTATTGGTCATTGGATATGTGCAAATTTTAACGAATTTAAAGTGAGAAAAGTTAAGAGTATAGTGTAAACCCCGAGATTATCTCTAATGATATGGTTGATTCTATGTCAAAGAAGAAATGACTGTGTTTGTTAAATTTGAAGATAAATGAACCTATGTAATTCGATTTACTCAACACTTATCGAATTGAATGTGTTGAGATATTACAAAGAGATGTGGCACCTTCTTGATGATCATGGCTCATCAACCGGGCAATTACCAAGCACTTTGTCCCATCCCCAATGCCCTAATGCCATAGATTTCAAAGAAAATAGATCATAACCATTGAATGTGCTTGCTACTTAACATATTTAAATGATATAGTCAAGCGACTATAGTAAAAAATTCAAATTATTTCGCATTTAGTTGGTTTTTGACTTGGTTATGGTAGAATGAATGTGTTGTTAATTTTGGAGATAAGTGGATATGAGCCATCAAATCAATAAATATTCAGTAGACTAAAAGCCTAAGAATAAAACGAGGACACATGTCTCAATGTGGTGAATCACGGGACAACAACATATTTACAAACATGACCAAAGAAATTGCTTCCACATCCATGACACTAGGGCATCGATAAAGTGCCAAAGCTTCTACTCATAACTAGGTCGATGGGCTGCAATCATTGATATCACAACACGTGTCTTAATCCAAACCCTTAGTTAATACTTTGTTCAATGCTTTACTTTGCTAATGACTCGGCTAAATCATTTTATTATCTCACAATCATAAAAAGAGTCCAATATATGTAGTATCGTTATTAAACTTTCTCATTTAAATTTGTTAAATATAGGATGTATTTGATTATCAAGTTTTCCCACACTTTAGAACTATGGTGTTGAGACATCATTTGAGACAAAGTATAGGCCAATTCACCTACATGTTGGACTAAGATTGACAGAATCGTGACATGCATCTAACCCACTTATAATCAAGTTTATTGTTCAAGTTCACTAAAGTTCTTATGAATTGAAGGGCTCGTCAAAACTTATATGAGATCTAAGGTTGGGGTTCACATATTTGAATAAAAGTTGCACACGATTTATTAACGTTTTAGCCTTTGAGCAGCATGTATCCCCCACTTCATTAAAGTGTATGACCATATTTTAATTGCATTGGCAAGGAATAGGGAGATCCACAAAGCCCACACCCACAAACCCACCAATAGGTAGTCAATAACACTTGCATTATGTGAAACAACTTAAGTGCTATGGAGACCAGCAATCATAAGTCAACATTAAAATAGACAAAGTACATAAATATAAATGAAAATAAAGAAATACAAAACAGCAGGAGGCCACCAACACAAGTAGTCAAGAAACTAGTACAAATAGGCAAGAAAGGGAACAATAACCCCCCAAAGAACAAAAATTGAGAAATACTGAAGAGAAAATCTCATCAAATATCACTATCTGGGCCAGAGATGGTAAAGTCATTAGCATCATTGGGGGAGTGTAGAAGGCCAGCAGGAGAACAGTACTCAGAAAAAGGTTAGACAGAACGGAATATTGCGTGTAATCAATCGTACTGGCCTGTAGAAAGCCAAAAATTAAAGCAAGAGACCATAATGTGTTCATAATTACTCTCGTACACTGTCCAGATCCCGTGAGACATTAATGTAAAGAGACATGTGAATAAGTGCTTCACGACTACCAAGACAGTTGTGCTGCTCATCAATAGAATAACATACTTATTGCATTTAATCAAGGTGTATAAAGCAGGTTCAGACGGAATAATTCCAATAGAATATGACTATTCTTGAACATTAAAAAGTTTAAACGGTTAAAATTTCTACAACGACTGTCCACTTCTGTAAGTGAATGTTGTAAAGCGATCAAAAACCACCCGAACATTAATCTCCCCCCATCTTATCGCTACAGAGGTGTCTGGTATCTGTGTCATATCCACCCAATTGGACCGGCTCCAAGAACTGACAAGGCCTCGGCGTTATTCTCATCATACAGTTCTTGGACCCACCATCCTACCAATTATAATCCTCAATAATCACGTTCACTATCAAGTGGTTATTACTTAAATGGAATGAATGATGATGTTGAAAGATGACGATTGCTTATGATCTGTGGTCCTTGATATTAAACTTGTGTTTAGCCTTAAATTTCAGCCTGTTCACCACTAAAAGTTCCTGCAAACTTTAATAAAGAAGAATCTTAAAAGATTGAGGCACTCGCTTTACAAGTTCCAACATGTGATTTTTGCGTGCACTTTTAAAAGGTGATGTTGTCCTTTGACTGATGAATTCCTCACTGTTCACCAGGTAACGAAATGACCTTTGGTCAAAATGAAGCCTATTACCTACCACATATTCTATAGGTTTAAAAACCTAAATGTCTATTCTATATTCTCATGCTTCTCGCTGTGATTAGGTACAGAGGTATCACCGTACATATTATGAATAGCAGTTGAGATCGGCAACAGTTGCAAATTTACTGTTTGTAAGCGATGCGTATTCATTACATTGTCAAACAAAGTTAGAATTTCAGACTCTCGCCGAGAAATTCAACAAATATTCATTAAATTGTCAAACAAAGTTAGAATTTCAGCCTCTCGCCGAGAAATTCAATTAATATTCATTACATTGTCAAACAAAGTTAGAATTTCAGACTTTCGCCGAGAAATTCAACAAATATTCATTAAATTGCCAAACAAAGTTAGAATTTCAGACTCTCGCCGAGAAATTCAACAAATATTCATTACATTGTCAAACAAAGTTAGAATTTCAGACTCTCGCCGAGAAATTCAACAAATGGCCCTGTTAAGCCTATAAAATTTGAAATGTTACCAAAGATTTAATAACTTCTCCAAGAATATGTCATACAAACATAAGAATTCTGTATTCAACAGCGCAATACAATATTTTTTAAAAAATTCAAAAAAAAAAAAAAAATTGATTTTAAGATGCTAAAACTTGCATAAGTTGCTTTACGCCAAGTCAGGAAGAACGCAAAGAACGAACGGAATTTTTTTTCTTTTTGAATCAAAGCAAGACAGAATACAAAGGAAGTAAGGCAGCATAATCCAAAACAAGTCTGCTGCCAAAGAGCAAAATACATCAACAACATATTTCATAAGAACGAACAGAATATTTACCATGTAACAGCTTACAGAATGAACGGTAAAAGAATAGAAGCTATGAGAGAGAAACAAAACCGTAAAAATGATGTAGCAAACAAAAACATTTTACCGAAATGAAAGAACGAAACAAAGAACAGACTCAATAATAATTTTCTACCTCATCCCTATAAAAAAATGGTAAATAATTGTCATTTTTTATTGGCCAAATCAAAAGACAAGGAAAAAAAAAAAGTTAAAAAGATGATCCTGTCTTAAAAATTGTAAATAATGACATTTTTTATTGGCCAAATCAAAAAAAAAAAAATTTAAAAGATGATCTAGTCTCGAAAACTCACCAGTAACATCAGCGCGAATGTATGTTTCCTTGCTTTGATCGCTAAGGTCCATTTCCTCCACGGGCTTATACACGCGTCCTCTCCCCCATATTTTCCCCAACATGTTTGCAGAGAAAAGAGTAAACAGCAGTCAATCTCCAAACGCAACACGAGTCGACCTCGAGACCTCCCTTATTTTCCCTTATAAATGTACCATCCAAGCTTGCAGCCGCGAAACATAAATTGTGCTCTGATTTAGCTATTAAATGTTGAGGTTTGGATCACTGGAAGCACCTGCACACAACGTACAAGTTGGTGCGTCTTAAGTCACTTCAATATATATCTTTTGTACTGGCAAGCTGGTTGCCTCCAGTGATTACAGAAATTTCGTTCCACGCAGCCTGTAATTTAGTTTAGAGGAGAAAGAGCAACATTATATACCTATTCGGTGATTTAGTATTATAGCTTTATTTTAGGGAGAGGTAGGTACAAGGTCATTAAATGCCTGCGGGAGAAAAGTTATGACGAGTAGGTGAAACAGGGAAGCCAAACTAAAAACAAATATGAATGAGGTCACGAGGGCAATATTTTCCTTCCGCGCTCTCTAGAAACCTTTTTTAAAGGTTATTTTCGCTTTCTTCCATCGATAGCAAAATATGCCGTCTACATCGCTAATAATATCACCTAAATATTTTGGCGACAAATAATAGCGGGAGGTTGCCATTTGCTATCATTTATTCATGACTATGATGTAGATACAGCTAAGTGTTATTTTCCACCTATTTATTAAGGTCTATCATTATCATAAAGACATGATTTATCACTCCCTTAACACCACTAGTTCTTCATAGTTCTTCCATACTAATCATGGATATGAGGCGTGGACATAACATTGCCAAATATTTTTTTGGCTACTAAACATGGATATGAGTCGATATAACATTGTCAAATATTTTTTTAAGAAGGGTGATACTCATGTTTCTATATTAGGTAGCAAAGACGTTTTGACAGAAAACCTTCCTATCAAAAATAAATAAAAAATTATGGGATAGGTTATATTATTTTTAGACTAGTTGCATAGTGATTAATCCTATATATTTAAATTAGTTGCATAGTGATTAATTATATGTATTTAAATTAGTTGCATAGTGATTAATCTTATGTATTTAAATATTAATTTAATTAGAGATATTAGATTTCCACAATCTATAATATTAGATTTGAATGCTTCCGGATTTAACTGTGTAATACTTGTTAACATTCTCTTCTTTGACTCTACACTCTAATGATAGATCTCATGAAGTGTGATGGGAAACTTTGATGGGAAAAAGTAGTACACATTTAAATCTAGAAGCATTCAAATAAAATATTAATTTAATTGATTAAATTATATGTTTTATGTATCAAAATATCATCTTTTAAACAAAAGTTACATATACTCTATTTAATATTTATTTAATATTTTTTCCCAAATAATAAAAGTAAAAGAAAGTGGACTCATATTTATAAGATTGTACTCACTATTAGATAATTGTAATATGTTCAACTAATCATTTATTTGTAATAAGCAATAGTTTTAGTTGCATTTATTTGTTTGTTTGCCAACAATTATTATAACCGGTTAAAATAGAGATTGACTCATTGATTCACAAAAGAAGCAATAATTATTAATAGCAATATGAAAATTAAATTGACTAAAATCATGTGCATTGATTTTTTAATCATTTAAGTATTAAATTATTGTGTTCTTTAAAGAAAAGCATACAATACACCTAATATTCATTTAATATTTTTTTAAATAGTAGAAGAAAAAGAAAAATGAACTCTTAATTATGAGATTGTACTCACTATAGATGATTATAATACATTTAATCAATCCTTCATTTGTAATAATACAATAGTTACATTTATTTATGTATTTGCCAACAATTATCAGTAACCAATTAAAATAGAGACTAACTTATTGATTCAATAAGAAGCAATAATTATTATATCTATCTAGAAAGCACCTAAAGATATACTTATCTAACTTAGGTCATAAATTTAACTTAGGTAAGTGAGCATCTTTGAGCATCTTTTAGATAGATGTATTTAAGATATATATGGGAGTTAAGTTTTAATGATAGATCACTTAATATCATCCCTAATATTAAAATTTGATTTAAATTTTGTTAAAATTTAATTTAAATTTAAATTATTTTACATGACCACAACTTATCAAATAAAATTATGAATTTATATTATATTTGAAAGAAAAAATTTATTATTTTTTTTTAATTTTAAGATTTTCAAAATCTATTTAAATTATTACTATATTTGTTAAATATATATTAGATTTTTAAAAAACATTTAGAAGTTTTAATTAAGTTAATTTGAAATTATTATTTGTTAAAAATATATTTGTAATGGTGAAATTTGTATATTTATGTTATTTCTTATTTAGTTTTGTGTTTATTTTGGTGGAATGTCTTGAATGTAACTATATATTGTGTTAGGTTCGGCTTATAGTCCAATATCACTTGTCACCATTAATCTAACCGACTAAGGAGGTT
This sequence comes from Cunninghamia lanceolata, assembly GCA_027924645.1. Classification (NCBI taxonomy): domain Eukaryota; kingdom Viridiplantae; phylum Streptophyta; class Pinopsida; order Cupressales; family Cupressaceae; genus Cunninghamia; species Cunninghamia lanceolata. Next base: position 1,136,197 of record BSBN01001021.1, on the reverse strand, counting down.
GACCTAGGAGAACACGATCACATATTGAGTCGACAATCTCCCCAATAATGTCCTTAAACACCACCTTGACAATTCAACTATTAGGAAGACAACAAGTGAATAGGTTTTCAGTTGCACATTCTAACACATTATTCCCACACATCATAGATCTAGTAGATTAAATCTACACTACTTGAGATTGACCTTGATTTCCAAATAGTCATTAGACTAAATATATTGATTATTTTCGAATAGAAATGAATAGATTTAGCATGACATCAACAATATTTATATGTCATCATATCATCAAGTTTAGAGCTAAGTACACCTACCCAGAGTGCATTTAATTTTTAAAGATTTATTACAATTACCAATACAACTAATTTAATTTAAATTAATTTATACTTATTAATTACATTTATTTCATTAACAAACCCAACTAATTAATCTAAATTAATTTATACTTATTAATTACATTTATTTTATTAACCAACCCAACTAATTTAATTTAAATTAATGTGTACTTATTAATTACATTTATTTGATTAACATAAATTTATTTATGTAGTGTAATTATTTTCACCACATTATTGTATTTTTAGATAATATAATTTTAATTCTAAGCTTAGTTTTTAAGCTTGGTGTTTCCATTGATGAGCCTTACAAAAATAAATAGGCTAGATCTCCCACTGGCTATATAACATCGGTGTTTCCATTGTCAGCGTAAATCTCACACATTATAATCAACGGATAGTCGTGAAAGCCCATAAAAAGCTAGCACATGAACTATAATATGCTGGCAACTTAAACTCTTCCTTAAACTCTTCCATAGTGGCTGATTGGATCGATATACAATTTAGAGTCGCTTGATACAGTCAAGATAAAAAAACATTTTGATATGTTTATTTATTATTTATGTTCAATGGCTTTCGTTTCCCTAACCCAGTGGATAAAAATTATTGCTAAACATGTAAATCAAAGTCTCGTGTTATTCCGAAGCGATGGTGTGGATTTCGAAGTAATATCATAGGAATTTGAGGAGTGGGCCAGTATCAAACAAGGCAAGCATTTGAATTCACTCGTTAATACGACTTTTTCATTTTTTCATATAAAGCACAACCAACCGATAAAACTAAGGTTATCTTTTTGTTTTTTTACTCTTCCTTCGTTGGGTTTTAAGTTCAGTCAAACTTAATGGCCAGCCATAAAGCAGTACTATTCTCTGTTGAATCGGATATTGAATCAAATTTATAGATAAAATATTGTTAGATTAGTTGAAATTTGGTCATGGGCAGCAAATAATTTAGTTTCTATGGACAAATAATTTTTGGTTGTAAGATAAACTAGTATAGGTATCAGTTTAGAGTGACTTTATTTATTTAAAGAGTTGTTTTATTTTATTTTAAAATTATTTTATTTATTATATATGTATGGACACATAAGTTAAGAATTATTTTATTCTATACACATTGTTTACTTTATATTTTTATTTTTGAAAAAAGCTGCCATTCATTATTTCAATATTTTTTTAATTTCTTTTTATTTTGAAAAGTGTAGTAAATATTATATACTTATATGTTATTTTTTAATAGTTTCATTTGTAAGCATTAATATATATTTTAAAATTTTGATGTTTTTTATATTTAAAAACTAAATAAATTTTTCTACTAAAAAAAAATTAATTAGTTTATAAAACCATATATTTGTTTTGTTTTGTGTTTATTTTATTTCTATCATTCTATAGTGGCATTAAGAGGAGTAGCATCTTTGACTTGTACGTAAAAACCAAAACACAACCAACATATATTTATAAAAAACTAAAACTATGAAATTAAGCTTCTAAGAAGTAACATATAAGTATATAATATTTACTACACTTTTCAAAGTAAAAACAAAACAAAATGGTGGCTTTTTGAAAAGTAAAAGTAAAATTTAATTAAAAAAACAAACAATGTATTTAAATAATTTTTAAATAAAAAATTAAATTTTATGTGTCCATTTATTAAAATACAATAATTCTAAAGTAAAACAAAATAGCTCCACATTGATATATCTTAGCATTTTTTAGATAGATGTATTTAAGATATCTAACTACTTTTAGTTTTTTAAATATATGTCAACTATGTTTTAGCTTTTATATACATTGTCATGACACAAGACTCCTTGCCCTACCATTGTACAATGTCTCTTAATTATTAGCAACGATAATGTTGGTTCCTCCAACTAATTGTCCAAATCCCCTAAAGATTAGACAATTTCTTATACTTAGGGATTTCAAGTCAGTGGCTAATGAACAAGATTACAACAAATGAGTTCAAAATCCTATGCACTTTTGGTTCTACAAGACCAAGGTAGGTGTACCCTTTACAACACCTAAAGGTATTTCAAAGATTTATTTATGATGTTGTATCAAAACAGAGGGTTCTCAATAACATTTTACCAAGGAAATGATCGATTCCATCTAGATTGGCTTAATCATTTGGCAATACAATTTAGACCATGATTGAAAACATTATTTATCCAAATCTATTCTTAAGATAACAACAGTAATAGAAGTGATTTTGATTGTTTGGGATGGATCCAAATCAATATAGTAATTTAGTGAGAGACTGATGCCTAATCCAATGGGCTACATAGTCAAAGTTATACCAAAACAAATGTATCATTCAAGAAATATTGTTTTATCACCAAATGGACCAATAGCATCAATACCTTGCATTAATGCCTCCTTTACTTAGCATTATAGAACTAACTTTTAAAACCATAGTGTAGACAAAGCTTAACAGAATATTTTCCAAGCAATTATTCCTCTCCTTGAGAGAAAGCTATAGAAAACATGCAAAATATAGATAAACTGCACAGATGAACCATAATATCCTTGATATTAAGAATTCATATTAACTTCATGCAAATACAATATGGAGAAGGTTCTATAACCAGTATTTCAACTTTGAAAAGACTTATTGCTCAATAGATTTGAACATAAGTTGAAATACAACTTCTGTTCCATTGACTCTGGATTACAACACAGAATACACTACTGCCTTAAACTAAAGATTCGGTAACCCTTGCAAAATGGCCTTGATTTCCCATTTATAGAAACATGGGAGCAAACAAGCTTTAAGCCATGTACAGATGTCATGTTTTCATTTGACAAATTCTCCACACACATCTTGTTTTAACAGAATATGCCAAAATGCATCTTTAAAGTATAACAAGACAAAGACATATTTCCCCCTTGCAATATAGCCCGAAACAAACTAGTTGTCACACGAGAAAATTAAATCATTTCTCCAAAAGGGAATGCCAACTGCTTTGTCCTCTATATGCCCCACTCCTGCTAATGGAAAACAAGTCGTTATAACATAATGATCCTCCACCAGCATGGCTAGCCATATGCACGTAAAGCTCAGCTACCCTTCAGAGGAGAATACCTGCAAGAAACAACAACCTCAGCATCTCCCAAACGACAGCATCCTTTATCTTGCACCACACTCCAGGCATAGGGAAATGACTGCCCATCTTTCAATAGGGAGTCCTCTCCCCCATCAATCCTCAGGTTGTATGTGGAAGCCACACACATCTGACTCTAGTGGTGCCAAAATCTCGACCAAAAAGGAAGCAACAGCAGTCATTGGCCTAAACTAGGCAAAGAACAAATTATTCATGTCAATTTAGTTCCTTCTTCCCATCACCATTTGTTTCATCATGGTGGACAACACTCCTTCAATTAAAACTATTGCCTTGTCGAGTGCCATTATCCTAAGGGAGGGGAAGATGGGTCAATGGGACCACCCTTCCACCAAGCCCTATCTAGAAACTCACAGTAGCATGGAGTCATTCGAGTTGCGAGACAGGAAACCAAATCCCTCACCTAGATGAAGACAAAGGATAGCATGGAAATGAAGGCAATGCAATATCTATTGGCCTATCCTTTGAATCTTTTCTGAACCACCCATACCTTAGAAAAACGCTCCTCAGTCCTTGACTCTGTACGCACAAAGCATCAACCAATAAAAGAGAGAAATATCTCCTAAGATATGGGATAGTAAACACAACATGATAAGATGAGACATATAATTCACTTGGCTTTCTTGTGTAGAGACACTAGGATAGATGGAGGACAGCACAAATTGACAAGGTTTTCATTACACTCTAAAACCCAAATTCAAGGATCAACTTGCAAAAGTGGGAACAGCAGTTAGTAGTTCTAAAATCATCATGAAAAGGTTGATTTGACATGCCATGGGACCTATTCCAATTATTGGCAAAGTCAAAACAAACTTGGTTTTGGTACTTCCTTCTTTAGGCCTCTAAATCCCTTGTGGCCCTAGAAATATGGATAGTCATCAATAACTTTTGACAGAGGTCTACAAATTTAGATCTAAGAAATCTGGAGATACCCATTTGGACTCCCTATCACTTATCCCAATTTGGGTATAGTTTGTTTTGGACGGTATGGCCCAACCTATAACTCCCCCTAGTGACCTACAGCCCTAACTAGGCCAAAAATACAAAGAGACCTCTACAAAATTCATGCACAGAACCCAATCAATGATTGGAGCACTTAGTATTCATGTTAAAACTGAGGATTATGTGGGTTTTGGGCACCCAACATGGACTGCAACTAACTGGTCCACTATTGTTCCCCCAAATGCATCTAGACATCACCTAACACATGAAGATGTTAGGTTTCTTTATTGAAGACTCCTCCTTCTCGGATCCTCTGCCAAAAACCTATCATAACATCCTAAAATAGACACCAACCAGCCCATTCCACTTATCAGGAGTTTGGTCAAATCAGTGGAATGGGAAGAAATGACATATTTCTATCAAAAACCCTAGGTTAGGTTATGGCGACCAGTTTTCAGAGAAATGTGAATAACTCAAACACAAAGTAATTTTAGAGCCTCTAACCACTTGCAATGGAAGCCTAACTCATACCTCTACCATTCCTCAAACTTTAGCCTTATGATACCTCCATACAAGAACAGGGTATGGCCTGTAGCAGTAGATTACACAGAAAAATGTAGAAAATATGAGTTTTATTATTGTCTTCTCCTTCACAACGTCTTCACCAAGACTTCTTCTCCTTGTCCAATGTCTTAGACAACATATAGTTGATCATACAACTGATTGAGAGGCAGTTTGGGTCAATGGAAGGTCCACAACTACTCTTCCACCATCGAATTACCCTATTCAATTTTAAAACTGCAACTAATTACCAGTTTTGCAACTGCCCTGTTTAGGACTACATAGATTGGTTTAGGCTTAACAATGCCTTCAAACACTTTGACAATGTCATTAAACCTTTGACAAGACATTTAGACTTCTATATGCCTTAACACTATATGCCTTAGCAAGGCTTACAACATGAAGTTTGTATGACTGCTCCTTATGACTTTATGACTGCCTCCTATTACAATGTGTGATTGTATGATTGCCTATTACAAACATGGCATCATAATCCTTATTACAATATGAGAATGGTCTTCCAAGACCTTATTACAACATAAACAAACATAGAACGAAAACAATCATGGATCTTCATGATCCTCTCGGTGCTCCTGCACCATACTCCCCGGGTGGAAAAAACTCAAGTCTCTTGAGGAATCAAATCAGCAACTGTGACACCATGCTTCAAGATGTCTTCTTCACTCATCCAAGTGGCATCTTCAATGGGTAAGCTACTCCACTTGACAAGGAACTGTTTGTATGTCTTCTTTCTAGTCTTTTTCAAGACCTTGGTGTCCAAGATACATTCTAGCTTCAAGGGTTGAGTGGGTGGAAGACCCTTAACCCATTCTTCATCTCCTGTTGTTGTCATATCTGCCTCTGAATCTACATTATGATCACCTTTGAAAGGAAACAAGTCTGAAAAATTAAAGATAGGAGAGATGGCCAAGCCTTGAGGAAGCTCAATCTCATAGGCATTGGACCCAAACTTGTGCACAATCCGGCATGGTCCTATCTTCTTCATGAGGAGTTTGGTTGGTTGCCCCTTTGGAAGTCTCTCCTTCTTCAAATGTGCCATGACCAAATCCCCAACTTTGTATTGTACATCTCTCCTTCTCTCATTGGCTTTATCCTTGTACTTTTCATTATTCCTTTGAAAAGTTTCTCTTACATTATCATGGATGCCCTTCATGGCTAATGCAAAGTCTTCACCTTGAGCACTTTTTCTCTCTAATCCATGTAGGTCTCTCAATTCAAGAATGCCTCTTGGGTGAATCCCATAGACAACCTCAACTGGACTCCTTCCTATGCTTCTATTGGTGGAGTCATTATAAGCAAACTTTGCTTGAGGGATGATCATATCCCATGCCTCTCCATGTTGTTTGGTAAGACACCTGAGAAGATTTCCCAAGGACCTATTCACCACCTCAGTTTGGCCATCAGTCTGAGGGTGATAGGCTGAAGTGAATGACAATTGAGTGCCCAACTTCTTCCACAAAGTATGCCAAATGTGGCCTACAAACTTTGGATCCCTGTCAGTCACAATGTTAAGAGGCAAACCATGGATTCTAACAATTTCTTTGAAGAACAAACCAGCAATGTGTGAAGCATCATTCATGCATTTACATGGCAAGAAATGAGCCATCTTACTGAATCTATCCAACACAACAAATATGCTATCAAAGCCTCTTTGAGTTCTAGGAAGACCCAAGACAAAATCCATGCTAATGCTTTCCCATGGCCTATGAGGAATAGGAAGAGGCTGATATAGAGCAACATTAGATGAAGTACCCTTTGCCCTTTGACAAATACTACAACATTCAACAAATTTTCTGATATCTGATTGCATTTTGGGCCAAAAATAAAACCTCTTCACTTGATCTAATGTTTTGTCCAGCCCAAAGTGACCTCCTAGTTCACCACAATGTTTTTCCTTTATGATGTTCTCCCTCATGGAACACCTAGGAACACATAATTGGCTACCTTTGAACAACAACCCCTGCTGCAACAAAAACTCAGAAAAATCAGAATGATAAGAGTCTAAAAACTGTGAACAAACTTCATATACCTCCTTGAAATCTTCATCATCCTGATACATATGTTTGAGAGCATCAACCCCTACACTTTGCAACTAAATTTCTTGAACCATACACTCCCTTCTACTCAATGCATCTGCCACTTTGTTGGCCTGCCCCTTCTTGTGTTTGATTGAAAAAGTATATGCTTGGAGTTGTTCAACCCATTTCATATGCCTATGGTTGAGTTTCTCCTATGAATTCAGAAAACTAAGTGCATGGTTGTCAATATAAATAATAAACTCTTTAGGCAAAAGATAGTGCCTCCATTTTTTCAAAGCTTGCACCATTGCATACAATTCCAAGTCATAAGTAGAGTACTTTCTCTTAGCATCATTCAAATTTTCACTAAAGAAAGCAATAGGCCTGCCTTCTTGACTTAAGACAGCCCCTATAGCAAGGTTACTAGCATCACATTCCATCACAAACAACTTGTTAAAGTTGGGCAAAACAAGAATGGACTATTGTGCTACTTTTTTTTTAGAATTTCAAAAGAATCATTGGCTGCCTTGGTCCAAGAAAACTTACATTTCTGCCCCCTTTGATGGTATCCAAAATTGGTGCACAAATATGACTAAAACCCCTTATGAACTTCCTATAAAATGTTGCCAAACCATGAAAACATTTTACATCACCTGTTGTTTTTGAGTTGGCCATGAAAATGGCCTCTACCTTTGTTGGATCTATCTTCAAACTACCTTGGGAAATGACAAAACCAAGATATGTGAGTTCTTCCTTCATGAAGACACTCTTTTCCATGTTGATCATCAATTGTTCATCATGTAACTTCTTCAAAACCTGATCCAAATGTTGCAAATGCTCTTCTTTATTTATGTTGAAAACAACAATGTCATCCAAGTATACCACAACAAATTTGCCAATGAAATCTTGCAATACTTCATTCATGAGACGCATAAAAGTATTTGGGGCATTAGGTAGACCAAATGGCATCACCAACCACTCATAAAGACCCTCATTTGTTTTGAATGTTGTCTTCCATTCATCCCCTTGCTTTATCCTAATTTGATGATACCCACTCTTAAGATCAATCTTAGAAAAATATCTAGCCCCTCCCAAACAGTCCATTAGGTCCTCAATCCTTGGCATAAGGAACCTATATCTTATGGTAATCTTGTTAATGGCTCTAGAATCCATATACAACCTCCATTTACCATCCTTTTTAGGGGCTAGGACTATTAGGACAGCACATGAGCTAAGGCTTTTTCTTACCAATCCCTTATCCAACAATTCTTGCACTTGCTTGGCAATCTCTTCATTTTGAGAAGGTGTCATCTTATAGGCTGCTTTGTTTGGTAAAGTAGATCCTAGTATGAAGTCAATTTGATGGCTTATGTCCCTAATAGGTGGCAACTCATTAGGCATTTCTTCTACCCTAATCCCCTTATACTTCTCTAACAATTGGTGCACCTCCTTAGGAACCTCTTCCTTACTAGTATCATGCAAACTAGGACTGTTTTTAGGCTTCAAAATCAGAGCATACCCTTGGGTTCCTTCCTCCTTAAGGGTATCTAGAAACTCTTTACCACTCACAATCATGACACTTGACCCAACACTCTTCTCTACATTCTCATTAGGCAATGGATCCATTCTATACTTCCTACCATTATTGGTTATGATGAAAGAATTAGTTTTACCATCATGTTGGGATTGAACATCATATTGCCATGGACATCCTAACAGCAAATGACAAGCATCTATGGGAATTATATCACACAAAATCTTGTCCTTATATTCCCCTATTTCAAATTCTACCCATGATTGTTCATCTACCAAAACTTGTTGCCCCTTATTCAACCATGATACTTTATAAGGACTAACATGAGGAAGTCTTTTCAATTTCAACTTGTCTACCATTTCAATAGAAACCAAATTCTCAGTTGAGCCTAAATCAACAATTACCTTGCAAATCTTACCATAGGCCTTGCATGTTGTCCTGAACAATGTCTTCCTTTGAGGGGGTTCTTGTGTTTGAGGCACCTTCAACATGGTTCTTCTCATCATCAAACTTTCTCCTTCATGGACTAGGGTTGCACTTCCAATTGGAGAGTTAACACTTTGGCAATCTTCCTCTTGGATAAACTGGTTCCTTCTCTCTCCTCCATGAGAGCTTGAGGCTTGCTTTTTAGGACATTTGAAGGTTGGGTGTCCCACTTGGTTGCAATTGTAGCACCTTCTTGTGAGGACATTAGGACCTCTCCCTGGTCCACCAAATCTACCCCTTCCATTGGGTCTCCTTCCTCTAAAGCCTCCTCTAGAACCTGATTCTCCACTTTGCTCTTGGGAACTAGATTCCCCTTGACTCCTTTGAGACTAATTTTTGCCTCCAAAACTTCCCCTACCTCTGAAATTTCTGCCACCTCTTCCTCTATTTTGTTGCTCACCTTTCCTCTTCAACTTCTCTTCAGCCCTTAATGCCACTTGAAAGCATTTATCCACGGTTTCATGGGTTAATACACTGATTTCATCTTGAATATTAAACCTCAAACCATTTAGATACCTTGCCACTTTACCTTTTTCATCCTCCATGTATCCACAACGAAGAGAGAACTTGTGAAACTCCTCGGTGTAGGTGGCCACATCCAAATCTCATTGCTTGAGATTTTGCATCTTCTTATAGATCTACACCTCATATTCTGATGGAAGGAATTTGGACTTGATCCTCTCCAACATTCTGCTCCATGAAGAGATCATGCTCTTCCCATTCTTTACCCTCTCGCCTTGGGTGTAATTCCACCATGTAAGGGCAGCACCTTTGAGTTTAGTTTTTGCAAACTTCACCCTCTTGTTCTTAGGAACTTCTTTGTATTCAAAGTAGTTATTTAGGGCCTCAATCCACTCCATGACTTCATCAGCATTCATCTTGCCACTAAATATGGGAATCTCCATCTGAGCCTCTGAAGAATCCTTGCCAATTGCCTTGATGGCTTCAAGGAAATGTTTTTGATCTGCAGGTACCTCTACCTCTTCTTGATCTTCTTCTTCCTCCTCTTTTTCTTCTTCTTCATCTGAACCCTCATCTATCCTCTTCCCTATCCTCAATGCCTTCAACTCTGCTTGGAGTGCTTCCTTGACTCCACTTTTGATCTTTTCTTCCATCTCCTTGAACTTCTTAACCACCTCAGTGGTCATCCCCTTTAGAGGCATATTGCTAGCATCTCCTTCACTCTCCTCTACTGACATATACCAGGCCTTACACAACCAACAACAAAATATTTTATGGCTCTGATACCACTATGATGTAGAGACACTAGGATAGATGGAGGATAGCACAAATTGACAAGGTTTTCATTACACTCTAAAACTAAAATTCAAGGATCAACTTGCAAAAGTGGGAACAACAGTTAGTATTTCTGAAATAATCATGAAAAGGTTGATTTGACATGCCATGGGACCCATTCCAATAATTGGCAAAGGCAGAACAAACTTGGTTTTGGTACTTCCTTCTTTAGGCCTCTAAATCCCTTGTAGCCCTATAAATATGGACAGTCATCAATAACTTTTGACAGATGTCTGCAAATTTAGATCTAAGACAATCTGGAGATACCCATTTGGACTCCCTATCACATATCCCAAAGTGGGTATAGGTTGTTTTGGACGGTATGTTCCAACTTATAACTCCCCCTAGTGACCTAGAGCCCTAACTAGGCCAAAAATACAAAGAGACCTCTACAAAATTCATGCATAGAACCCAATCAATGATTGGATCACTTAGTATTCATGTTAAAACTAAGGATTATGTGGGTTTTGGGCCCCGAACATGGACTGCAACTGATTGGTCCACTACTGTTCCCCCAAATGCATCTAGACATCACCTAACACATGAAGATGTTAGGTTTCTTTATTGAAGACTCCTCGAATCCTCTGCCAAAAACCTATCATAACATCCTAAAACAGACACCAACCAGTCCATTCCACTTATCAAGAGTTTGGTCAAATCAGTGGAATGGGAAGAAATGACATATTTCTATCAAAAACCCTAGGTTAGGTTATGGCAATCAGTTTTCAAAGAAATGTAAATAACTCAAACACAAAGTAATTTCAAAGCCTCTAACCACTTGCAATGGAAGCCTAACTCATACCTCTACCATTCTTCAAAATTTAGCCTTATGATACCTCTGTACAAGAACAAGGTACGACCTGTAGCAGTAGATTACACAGAAAAATGTAGAAAATCTAAGTTTTATTATTGTCTTCTCCTTCACAACGTCTTCTCCCTATCCAATGTCTTAGACAACATATAGTTGATCATACAACTGATTGAGAGGCAGTTTGGGTCAATGGAAGGTCCACAACTACTCTTCCACCATCGAATTACCCTGTTCAGTTTTAAAACTGCAACTAATTATCAGTTTTGCAACTGCCCTGTTTAGGACTACATCGATTGGTTTAGGCTTAACAATGCCTTCAAACACTTTGACAATGTCATTAAACCTTTGACAAGACATTTAGACTTCTATATGCCTTAACACTATATGCCTTAGCAAGGCTTACAACATGAAGTTTGTATGACTGCTCCTTATGACTTTATGACTGCCTCCTATTACAATGTGTGATTGTATGATTGCCTATTACAAACATGGCATCATAATCCTTATTACAATATGAGAATGGTCTTCCAAGACCTTATTACAACATAAACAAACATAGAACGAAAACAATCATGGATCTTCATGATCCTCTTGGTGCTCCTGCACCACTTTCTGAACAAGAGAAGGTGTAACCAAAGGTTAAGGAGGATCCCCTATTTATAGAAAAAAGGGCAAATATCTCTATCCCCCGACATTTCTTGCTATAACTAGATCATCTTACTTTTGCCAGCAATATAGTACTCCTGCTCCTAATTGGAAATTTTTAGGGATTCTGTCATAACTGCCTGATAAGGAAATGGAAGCGCTGCCATTACATCAATTTTTTTAATCACTTTTAGCCTCTACAAGTATAAAATTCAATCACAACGCTCGTTTCTACAATAAGTGATTTGAAGTAGGTTTTTCAGCCTCAATACCTTCCCATTCTAAGACATCCAACAAATATTTTGTTCTACTCCAGCACTAGGTGACAATCCTGACAAATCCCTATGAACACAATATCCTTCTCAAGTAGAAAACATCATCTTGTACAACGACGACACAAAAGGGGTGCCACGAACTTTTTGACATAGAAAACTTCCACTCCAGATCACACCCATTATGCAACATCGATAGGACAAGGCTTAGATGGACAAGCAAACTCTCCAGTCAATAGTAGGATAAGACCAGGAACATGTGTAATCTTTGCTTTCCCACACTTTGAGCTAACAACTTAATCTCATTGTTTATCGTGCTTTTCCACTTTGTTGACCCACTCGATCTCAGCTATTTGACCTATTTGATAAACCAAATTGACGGTCATCAGAGACAGTCATCATAACAAGAGGAATTCATTTGTTTACTTTAAACCTCAATCATGGATTTACACTAATCAACAGTCCTCATGAAAATTTGAATTTCCTTCAGCGAAAGCCAACTAACATATGTAGGTTTTAGAGCCTATCTTCCATGGTGACATTTCGCAGCATTGGGCTGAACCATATGGAACTACAGCGAAATCCATGTTCCCAAGGAAATTCTCTCATTTGTTACCACCTTGGACAATGAACATGCATTGGTCCACATTATACCTTTCACAGCTCCACAAAAGCTTTAGAATGGTTCCAGTAGAGACAAACCTTTCGGCGAAACACCACCGAAAGACTGAACCCCTGGCCATGTCATCTTCATCTCTCTGCAAGAAGAGCTTAGGATTCTCAATGGGGAAGAAACCCTCGGTGAGATAGATTCTTCAAGACAAAATATGACACATCAGATGACATGGATGTCATCGTGATCTTGCTGGAAAGAACAGGGCCTAGCAAAGGCAAAGCTTATGTGAAATATAGACATAATGAGAAGGCATGCTGACTGGGCAAACTTAAAGGCTATTTTCAACACGTGCATAAAAGGTTATTTTTAAACATAGGCCTCGGACTGACAACCTAATAAAGGGGGCCGGTAACCAGACGATAATAAAACACATAAGAAACAACTTAAGAAAACGAGGACGGCCGATCAATGGTCAATGAAAGATTATAACAAAGGGCACACAAAGGCGAATGTAATAAGACTCTAGGTTTTTAGGGTTTTACAAGGGTTTTATCAAGCTTAGAGATAAAACACCAAGAGCTAGGGTATGCATTAAAATGCAGGTCCAAATAGTGGCTCTAGTTGGGGATAGATGACCGCAAGGTCCTCATGAGGATCTATAATCTCTGGGGACACAGTAGTGTTCAATTCTATCTTGCAACCACCCAAGTCAAAGGGTTCATTCTCAAAGATCTGATACTTTATATGGTGGCTCCAAGCAACCATAAAAGAAGAAAAAATATCTTCCCCTGTCATACATTTTGTTTTCTGACGATTGTTTGAATCCAAAATCGTAAATATAAACCATAACCTAGATGATTATAATTATGATTATATATCTGTATCACAAAACTCTTGAATCTACCATTATCAAAGTGTCTTGTGCTCTTCCTCTCTTTACAATCAGGCTCTAACTAAAGTATCTCTCCACATGCTATACGAACAACACATTTATCCATCATACCCTCATCCTTTACTATCAGATCAAACCTGAAAACTTCACGTCTTATGTCTGATGAACACATTTGTATACACTTGTCCTGGTTTGTTTAAATCATGGTTCACTCCTAGGTTTGAAAATCCATCCAAACAAATATCATAAAAGATAAGGTATACCAATTAAACCATGATCTAAATTATGTTCCATACTTTGCAAGTATTCATCAGGCGTGTACCAAATAGAAAATGCTCATACTTAGGCTCACTTTTAATTTGACCCATATGATACATGTATTCACCTACATTTGGGTAATGTAACTTGTCTACATCACTTGATGCTTCAATGCTACGCAAAGGAGACTGAGTTGTCTCAACAATATTCTCATCACTAGTCATGTCATGATCCTCGCAAGAGCATGCATCTCCGACCATGTTTACATTTTCACTGAATCTCTAAACCCCAAGTTGCTAGCTGGTGTCATTATCACATGTGTCAAACATTTTCTCCATCTCAAGAATGATAATATAACTTGTTTCATCTTACAAACCTTCATACAACTCAACACGAAATGTTTCAAAAGAAGGAACAAATAATTCAGATTGTTCATCTATTTTTAACTCATCTAAATCTCTCATAGGGTTACAATTACAACAAACCTTATGAGTAACCTTATCTTCCCTTTTCTCAACCTGAGGATCTAAAACTCTCCCAGCATCAATATATTCAAAAACATCATAGTTAGTAAAAGAGCATACAGATACATTTTCAACATCATTTACACCATTAATACTTAGCTTCTCTGACTCACATCTTGAAAACTCTTCATTGCAAGAACGTTGTTCCGTCTCAGGCAAATATGTGTCCCCATCACTTTCAACACACTCATTATTTGAAGAAAAGAATTCCATTTTCACTTCATGAGGATAACCATAATTAGCAAAGAAATGATCATATTCACTGTCATCGTAGCAAAGAGGCTTACCAGTACTGAAACTATGTTCAGGGTCTTCAAACTGATTACATAGACTCTTGTCTTCCATAAGACTACTAGTAAACTGCACATGAGTGTCCACATCACTATTCCTATCATTATGATCATGTGTGGACACATAAAAATTCCCCTTATCCTCATGTGTGCAACTTCCTATAGCAAATTGACTAATACTATTCAATTCCTGAAGGATTAGGACCTAGGATGACATGCCATAAGTTCTCCAATTTTGGCTCTTTGGACCAATCGTTTGTATACACTACATCAACATCCCCACTCACATGGGTTGATTCATCATACTGAAAACTTGGGCATATTTCAATTTCTTGATTATTAGGGTTGCAACAAGGGGTGATCTCATATGTATTCTTTTGTCTACTATGTTCGATGTCTGGAACATTATAGCCACAATCTTCACCCACATGACTAGTGAAATGACTACAAGCATCACTTACTTTATTGCAATACATATTTTCAGATTTCTCATTACTCTCCTTGCGCATATACAAAGTGTTATTTAAGGACTCACCCATAGCAATCAACCCATCATTTTTTGAATGATAAAATTATGAAAGCTTTATAGTATTGAGATTACCTTCATTTGCATAGATATGGTTGTTTTTTGGTCTACATCTTTCATTTATGTGAGATGTTTTAACAATATCAATACCTGCAAGCCTGAGTTCCGTTACCATTAAATGCCTCAAATTGTTTTCAATATCCATAGCCATGGAATATGCTTGATGGACTGTTGTAAGATTTTTTTATCTCTTAGTAAATAACTCATCTCCTCATTGAATGCACCCAAGTATATAACCAAACACATTGCATCATTTGGCCTGATATCCTCTAGAATATCTCTTATTGTATTTGCAAACCTTAGATTAAAAGTTGGGACCAATTCTTCTTCATCCTTCTCAATGTGAACAAGTTTGTTAATCAATGAACTTACATTAACCCTTTCACCAAACTGCTCCATGAAAACTGCTTTGAGCTCATCCCAAGAATTTATTGAGCACACTGGTAAATCAGAGAACCAATCTCTTGCTTCATCCTTTAAGGACTGAGCAAACATCTTCATTACAAAATCTTCTAAATTTATCTCATAGTCTCCCATTAGGTCACTAAAATTTTGCAAATGCTTATTTGTTGATTCAAAACTATCACCACTGAACTTTGGCAGATGCTTCCTAATCCCATTAGAAATGGGATTTGGATGGTTTTGGATACCACTAAAATCTAGTGCTCTATATCTTTCAACAAAGAAAACCTTTCTCTGAGGATATGATTGTTGTTGTTGTGAACCTTGCCTTGTGACATTTAAATGTGCAGGAGGATAGAAAGAATAATAATCCATCTTCAAATATGCTTTCAACAACCAATTTCCTTCACAACAACTTTATCACAGTTCTACCTCTTGACAAAACCCTAAATCTCTCCAATGAAATCCTTAACTCACCATTATAGACCTTCATTCAAGCATGGGAACAACATTCTACACAAAGCATTCACAAATAATTTCTACCCATCTAATTTATTTTTCTTTGGAGATGAAACAAGAGTGAAGGACCAAATACCTAGAAGTTTTTAAAGACCTCATAATTTTCTCCTTGTAACTGGAAACGTTTTAGATCTATGCAATCAACTTGCATAAATAGAAACAATTCTTCAACAATTGATCAAATTCATTTGCAAAGTTGCCACCTCTTCAAAGAGGACAAGACCTTCAAGCAACTGGAGGCTCCTCAAAGATCAAAAACTTTTATGAGTCCATTCCACTAGCAGAGCATTGCTATTTTCACAAAATAACCAGACATTCTACAATAATTCCCTTAGAAACTGGGTTTTCCAGTCTTTAAATTATTTGACTCTTTCCAAATAGATATGCATCTGACTCTCCCCAATAGAGTCACCAATCTGTTGCTGGCTCAACTAGGCAAGCCTTCTAATAATGAGCTACAATAGTTTTGGTATTTGTAAATAGGGGAATATATGACTCGGGATAAGACACAATTCTTAGTTCATCCCCAACAGAGTCGCCAATCTGTTGGTTCCTCCAACTAATTGTCTAAATCCCATAAAGATTAGCCAATTTCTTATACTTCGGGATTTCAGGTCAGTGGCCAACGAACAGGATTACAACAAATGAAATAAAAAATTCTTTGCACTTTTCATTTTGCAAGATCAAGGCAGGTGTACCCTTTACAACACTTAAAGGTATTTCAAAGATTTATTTATGATGTTGTATCAAAACAGAAGGTTCTTAATAACATTTTACTAAGGAAATGACTAATTCCATCTAGATTGGCTTAATCCTTTGGCAATGCGATTTAGACCATGATTGTGAACATTATTTATCCAAATCTATTCTTAAGATAACAACAGTAATAGAAGTGATTTTGATTGTTTGGGATGGATCCAAATCAATATAGTAATTTAGTGAAAGACCAGTGCCTAATCCAATGGGCTACAGAGTCAAAGTTATACCAAAACAAATGTATCATTCAAGCAATATTGTTTTATCACCAAATAGACCAATAGCATCAATACCTTGCATTAATGCCTCATTTACTTAGTATTATAGAACTATCTTTTAAAACCACAATGTAGACAAAGCTTAACAAAATATTTTCCAAGCAATTATTCCTCTCCTTTAGAGAAAGCTATAGAAAACATGCACAATATATATAAACTACATAGATGAACCATAATATCCTTGATATTAAAAATTCATATTAACTTCATGCAAATACAACATGGAGAAGGTTCTATAACTAGTATAAAATGTATTCAACTTTGAAAAAACTTATTGCTCTACATATTTGAACATAAGTTGAAATACAACTTCTCTTCCATTAACTCTGGACTACAACACATAATACACTACTGCCTTAAACTAAAGATTTAGGAACCCTTGCAAAATGGCCTTGATTTCCCATGTATAGAAACATGGGAGAAAACAAGCTTTAATCCATGTACAGATGTCATGTTTTCATTTGACAAATTTTCCACACACATCTTGTTTTAACATAATATGTCAAAAGGCATCTTTAAAGTATAACAAGACAAAGACATATTTCCCCCTTGCAGTATAGCTTGAAACAAACTGGTTTTTGCACCAATAAAATCAAATCATTCCCCCAAAAGGGAATGCCAACTGCTTTGTCCTCTACATGCCCCACTCTTGCCAGTGGAAAATAGATCATTATAACAGAATGATCCTCCACCAGCGTGGCCGACCATATGCATGGCGAGCTCAACTACCCTTCAGAGGAGAATACCTGCAAGGAACATCATCCTCAACAACTCCCAAACAACAACATCTTTTATCTTGCACCACGCTCTAGGCATAGGGAAATGACTCCCCATCTTTCAATAGGGAGTCCCCTCCCACATCAATCCTTAGGTTGTATGTGGAAACCACACACAACTATCTCTGGTGGTTCCAAAATCCTATCCAAAAAGGAAGCAACAGCAGTCATTGGCCTAAACTAGGCAAAGAACAAATTATTCATGTCAGTTTAATTCCTTCTTCCCATCACCATTTGTTTCATCATGGGGGACAACACTCCTTCAATTAAAATTGTTGCCCTGTTGAGTGCCATTATCCTAAGGGAGGGGAAAAGGGATCAATGGGACCACACTTCCACCAAGCCCTATCTAGAAACTCACAGTAGCATGGAGTCACTGGAGTTTCCAGACAGGAAACCAAATCCCTCACCTAGATGAAGCCGAAGGATAGCATGGAAATGAAGGCAACACAATATCTATTGGCCTATCCTTTGAATCTTCCCTGAACCACCCATACCTTAGAAAAATGCTCCTCAGTCATTGACTCTGTACGCACAGAGCATCAACCAAGAAAAGAGAGAAATATCTCCTAAGATATGGGATAGTAAACACAACATGGTAGGATGGGACATATAATTCACTTGGCTTTCTGAACAAGAGAAGGTGTAACCAAAGGTTAAGGAGGATCTCCTATTTATAGCAAAAAGGGCAAATATCTCTATCCCTTGACTTTTCTTGCTATAACTAGATCATCTTACTTTTTCAGCACTATAGTACTGCTCCTAATTGAAAATTTTTAGGGATTTTGTCATAACTGACCGATAAGGAAATGGAAGCGTTGCCACTACAATTTTTTTTATCACTTCTAGCCTTTGCAAGTACAAAATTCAATCACAACACCCGTTTCTACAAGAAGTGATTTGAAGTAGGTTTCTCGACCTCAACACCTTCCCATTCTAAGACATCCAACAATTATTTTGTTCTACTCCAGCACTAGGTGAGAATCCTGACAAATCCCTGTGAACACGACATCCTGCTCAAGCATAAAACATAATCTTGTACAACAGTGGCACAAAAGGGGCACCAAGAACTTTTTGACACAGAAAATCTCCACTCTGGATCACACCCATTATGTAACATCGATAGGACAAGGCTTAGATGGACAAGCAAACTCTCCAATCAGTAGCAGGATAAGACCAGGAACATGTGTAATCTTTTCCTTCCCACACTCTAAGCTAACAACTTAATCTCATTGTTTACCGTGCTTTTCCACTTTGTCGACCCACTTGATCTCAGTCGTTTGACCTGTTTGATAAACCAAATCAACAGTCATCAGAGACAGTCGGCATACCAAGAGGAATTCATTTGTTTACTTTAAACCTCAACCATGGATTTACACTATCAATGATCCTCACGGAAATTTGAATTTTCTCTAGCAAAAGCTAGCTAACATACGTAGGTTTTAGAGCCTATCTGTCACAGTGGCATTTCACACCATCACACTGAGCCATATGGAACTACATCAAAATCCATGCTTCCAGTGAAATGCTCTCATTTGTTGTCACCTTGGACAATGAACACTCTGTGTACAATGAACACACATTGGTCCACATTATACCTTTTCGGCTTCGCAGAAGCTTTATAATGGTTCCAGAGGAGACAAACCTTTCCACGAACCACCAATGAAAGACAAAACCCCTGGCCATGTCATCTTCATCTCTCTGCGGGAAGAGCTTAGGATTTTCAGCGGGGAAGAAACCCTTAGCGATATAGATTCTTTGGGACAAATTATGACACATCGGATGACATGGATGTCATCGTGATCTCACTGGAAAGAAGGGTAGGGGCCAGAGAAGGGAAAGATTCTACAAAATACAAACATAATGAGAAGGCATGCTGACTGGGCACAACTGAAAGGCTATTTTCAACACATGCATAAAAGGTTGTTTTTAAACATAGGCCTCGGACAGACAACCTAATAAAGGGGGCTGGTAACTAGACGATAATAAAACACGTAAGAAACAACTTAAGAAACTGGGGACAACCAATCAGTGGTCAATGAAAGATTATAACAAAGGGCACACAAAGACGAATGTAATAAGACTCTAGGCTTTTAGGGTTTTACAAGGGTTTTAGCAAGCTTGGAGATAAAACACCAGGGGCTAGGGTATGCATTAAAATGCAGGTCCAAATAGATATGAGAATTATATTGACTACAATATCATGCACATTAACTCTTTGCAATCATTAAGTTTCTTAGAAATTTTATGGAAAGTATATGTAAAATTTTGAAGGAGTGATTATGAAGACATTTATATTCAACTAAGAAGTGTAATGGCTAGGTTGGTTGATATCTTGACTTCTATTGGAGGTGACAAGATTAAAGGAGTAGGAGAGATTGGATGTCCTAGTCATGGGAGGATTCATCTTGGCATCATCTTCTCTACTTCAATCCCAACACATTCATACATTATCCCCTTAAGAAAGTTGGACAAGGAATTGAGCTTGCTCTTTCTTGCTATAGGCACCACAACATGTGAAGCTCTAGTGCTCTCGATGGTAGAAGGTTCACACGTTGTTTATGCATTATTTTTTCCATCCATCACTAGTAGCTACAAGATCTCTAAGGATAAGACCTATGGCCTATTTATTAGCATGCACGTTGTACTACTCAAAGGGGTTGGGGTAGGGTGCTCTATGGTGATATAGTTAACCTTTGTGTCTTATGTGAAGTAGTGATACTTGGGTACATTACATAGTATGGAGATGCCCTCTTGATGGGTTGTGGGGACCAAGTGTGTGTGTCATAGTTGTGGATTCTTTGTGTGCTTTTATTTTAGATGAGTGTCTTTGTTGTTGTGATCTTGTACTGTTATGATGTGCTTGTATTCTATGTGTGTCTTATGTACTTGCTTTATGTGTGTTTATTTTATGTGTGTGACTTGTGCATTTTAATTATGGAAGTTTAGATTGTATGTTGTTGTATGCTATTTCTTTATGTGTGCTTGTGTATTTGAATTCTTGTTATATGCATATTTGGATACTCGTGTTGTGCTAAGATTAGGATGCATGTAGTACAGGATGCATATAGTTCTACCTTAGGTATGTGTTCTTAGTAAGACATATAGCATCATGTGAAGAGATCTTTCATAGCATTCGATGCGAGTAGCAATTCATGTGGATGTTGGATATGGTCTTGGATGTATAGTTTTAAGTCAAACCTTGTAGAGTTAAAATGACTTGTGGTTACTATTGATGGTCATATTTGGCTTGTTCATGTATTTGCATTCATATATATATTAGATGATAATAAGAATGTGTTGATGTGTGTTGAGAAATCTATTTCTTGTATTTAATATGTTTTGGATCTATGGTTTCATGTGTATGCTTATGTGTTAACAAGGAAATAAACTAAATAAGATAATCATTGGTATTGTATTGTACCACACCTTTGGATTATGGATGGTGCTCCTTCAACTCTACTGATGGATGGAGAGGAAAGGTACATCCTCGTGGTGGGTTTAAACCCTTCCTCGATCAACAACAAGAGCATGGGAGCTTGGAGGATTAGCTTGTAGAGTTGAGCTTGGAGTTCTCCATATATTGTTCATGATGTACATTATATATGGTCACTTATATTTTTTATGGTTGGTTAATTGCTTATTGTATTCATTATCATTGATGATGATTGTAGTATTTTACCCCTTGTATATCTTGGTTATGTAAGGATGTTATCTTCATTGATAAGTACTAGATATGTACTTGGGAGACTTTCATATTATTTGAGATGTACTTATTGTTGTACTTCCTTATTGATGTACTTTCTTATTGGATGTCACTTTCATGTTTTGTACATTGTTACAAAATATTGTATCATGGAAATTAATGGAAATTGTTGGAAGTTTATCTTGTAACCTTTTGTTAGCACTGGGTTGTTGGTTTCAGTTAATTCTTAAGAAATTTTGAGATTGCACTTTGGAGGTTGTTACACTATCATGAGATACATGAGGAATGTCATAATCATTAGATCTAGCAAAATTATGAATAGTAAAAAAGGTGCAATATTATCATCTCTCGATGCATCACTATCATATGTCATACAAGGAGTGTAATTGATATGAATATCATGAACAAATGAAATGAAGTTCTCTAACATGGAAGAAAAGATGTCAATAATTTCTATGAATGATAAGAAATTAGAAACATGTTGAAGCAATGTATCTATACCACCTAGAGCACCATCATTTTAGTAAAAGTCCATGATGTCCTCAAGGATTAAGGGGTAAGATGCAACAAATTATGAAAACAAATTAAGATCCTTGATTTATGCAATTAGAGAAACCAAAGACAATAGTTTATGGGAATCCACATACTAAGATTTACCAATGAAGTACTATAAGGTGGGATTCAAAAAGTGACAATAAAATTAGGGATAGATTTTAGGTGTAGAATGTAAGCATAATGAGAAATCAAGTCTAATTTAAGTAATGGAAAAATCAAGTGTACGTATCTAAAACTCAAGAAATGAAAGATTTAAACCCAAGCTATGAGTTCACTAAAATGGAAGAAAATAAATGACCCTTCAAATATATTTAAGAGTAATAAATGAATAAAATCAATTAAATACAATAAAACTATAGATAATGAGTTGAGAAAGATTGTGATAGCCCCAAAAGCCCAATTCCTATCTTTGAGAAGTTAATAAGGAGACAAGTGAGAACTACTTGAGTTTAAGACCTTAATCTAAGTATGAACAATGTTTTAATCTTGACTATTGGTTGTGTACTTAACTTGAAATTCAATTAAGATTATTATCTAATCTTATTGTTGATTTAATTATAGGACTTGTGTGTATGCACATATGACTTAACTATAATTGTATAAACAATTATCTCTCTAAGTATTCATGTGGAAATTAAAGGCTATACATTAGATGGAAATTTCTAAATGTGTTAATTTAAAGTGAAGGTTGAAATTCTTAAATTGAGATTATGGTTTGATTTTATCCCAATCAATATTGTGATCCTTCAGTTTGAGCATGTGTAATTCAGAGGTGACATGCAAAGAAAAACAAAGTGGAAAGGGTGCGTTGTTCCATGGGGTCCATTCGTAACTAAGTTGGCTATGAGCACAAACCTATGGAATCAACATCCAAGAATGTCCATTAAGGTGGATGAAACATTAGACAAAGAGTTGAAGAAAGTACATCCATCGATGAGGATTAAACTAAGGAGTGTAACTTGGGTTATAATAATTATTCTTGAAAAGAGATGTACATCAAAGATAGAGACCATTAAAAAATGCAACCATAGTAAGAAGGTATTAGATTGGTTGATAAGTTGGTAGGAAATGGTGGAATTTATGTGGAGGTCGAGCAAATGTAATGAAGAACTAGGGAATGGAAACTATAAAAGAAGGCCAAAAAAGTAACCATGGAAAAATTAGAACAAAGTCCAAGATCTAGTGATTTTAGATTTGTTTGAGGAAAAGGAATGGTGACTATGTCAAGAGTGAATTAAGGTAGATGTTGTAGAATTAATGTTCAACCAACTCAAACGAATGGAAAGAAAGATAGATGTCCATGAAGTGAGTAAAGAGAGCATAGATAAATAAATGTTGAATAGACATGCAAAGGTTAGCCTAACAATAGAACATTACCTATATTTTCCTTAGCATTCTCATAAGCAATTATATTCAATGATTAGAAGTGATGTGAGAGTACACATACTAGTGATGAAATAAATTCCATTGGGTATAGCTAGTGAAGAACATGTGAATGAAGAGTGAATTATAGAGAAGAGGAGGAAGGGATTCAAAAGAAGATTCTTAGAGGAATCAAGTCATGTGCATGTATGTATCTACCAAGGTGAATATGTTTATCTATGCCTGTTGGGTGAATATTTTGTCATCAACTCACTGACGGCAAAATGGTTATATCAACCACAGTGTGATGAATAAATCTCTCCTCTCAGCAAGGGGAGGTTCCCTTTTTTAACTACTTTCAAACTTATCTATTCTAACACTAATCTTTAGGGTGAATCCATATCATCCATTTCTCTTTTTTTAGAAATGATGTTTACAATTTAAAATAGCAACTTCACAATACAAATCAAATATAACCACGAAACTCACGAAAGCATAAAGTCTATCATTGCTCATTTTGCTAATTTAAAATTTGGAACCGAATAGGATAAGGTGCAACCCAAAGTCTTCACCGAATACTATGATAAAAGCACACGGTCATAAAAGATAGCAGCAGCTCAAAGTCTCTCCAATATCTTTTACTCCAAAACATAAAATCACAAACCCAAAGATAATTATTGTAGCACAAAGTCTCTGAAATTAACTTTAGAATATCTCCTAGATTATCCAAACTCACACTATGATTTGATCAAATAGATAAGATAGTATAAGGAAAAGGACATAAGAACAATTTCCAATGCACCACAAGTTATTCCAATGCAAAGATTGAACGATCGCTTGCTTTTCTATTCACTTGATAAAACATGATTTACAATTTGAACACAAAGTCTCAAAATGCTCTTCAAT
The DNA here is from genome assembly GCA_027924645.1 of Cunninghamia lanceolata. Classification (NCBI taxonomy): domain Eukaryota; kingdom Viridiplantae; phylum Streptophyta; class Pinopsida; order Cupressales; family Cupressaceae; genus Cunninghamia; species Cunninghamia lanceolata. The sequence continues at coordinate 1,111,735 of BSBN01001021.1, read as the reverse complement.
TTGGCAGAGTTTCTCTTCAATAACTAAAAGATAAAAAAATACAATAGAGGCCCTCTTTATTTGTAGGGAGGAGCCTAGAGCAAAAATAGGAAAATCCTAACTACTTTGACTTATTAAAACAAAAGAGTCCTATTTGACTTATGACTTCTTTTGTCTCATATGTAATTACATTTTGTAAAATTACACATGAGTATGTCCATAACAAAATTCAAATTACATATACAAGAATGAAAATAAACTAAGGTATCAAAAAGGAACTTTAGCTTCCTCCATCATTCTTCCTCAAAAAGTTCTGATATATGGTTTGCACTGCTACCATTTCACACACATCAGGCTTTGCTGTATTCTCTGAGATAGTGCGGGCCCAGAGAATTGCATCTTTTACTACCTTTATCACCTTCTCATGCTTGTCAAGATTGTCCTTCATATTTTCAAAAGTTGAATGTTGATCATAAAGGTTGTCCATCGAAATCACTGTAGGCACTTCATCTTAAAATTTCTGTTGCACCATTTTCCCAAAAGAATCTATGATTTCCTCTGCTGAAAGAAATTTGTGACTTTAACCTGTCAGAGTGCATGGAAGTTCCTCCAACCTATGTAGAAGAAAGACATTGTTGTCCTCACTGTTTTTGCGTGCTTGGCACAAGTCATCAAGTAAGCCTTTTATTATATTGATGCGATGAATAAGAGATTCCTTAGTCTCAAGATAAGACTCCTGATTTGAGATGACCCCAATGGCTATCAAATTCTTTATCTTAATCTTCTTCATCTCTATCCACTCTTCTAATCTTTCTTCCCGATCCTGCAGTTCTTGAGAAAGTAAGTCAACCATGTTATCAAGCTTAGCTTTTGCTTTATCCATCTTTTCTTTTCTTTCTACAGTGGTCTTCAACAGAACTCTTCCTTGTGCTAGCAACCGCTCCACAATATCTCCAACCACTCTTCCTCTGGCCTGAGCTATTTCCACCTTTTGAATCAGAGGATCTTCTATAGTTACCGCCATAGGTTCCACAATCTCAGATGACTTCACTATTTTCTGAAGAACAACAGCAAGTTGTTCTACTTTAGCTTTATACTATTCTTTCTCCTTCTTAACCTCATCATATTTCTCAAGCAAGGTGCTGGCAGTAGTTTGAAAATCTTCCTTAATGTTTTCATGAGTTAGCTTACCTAACTCAACTCTTGAGACAACATAATCATTCATAGCAAAATTGTCAATAGTAGCATCCTCTAGTGACTTGGCGATTTCTGCATATCTAATTCCTTTTTCATTAACGAAGCTGGAGACAGTCTTGGGCTTCTTATTCAAAGTTTTTGACTTAACAGACAACAACTTCTCAATATCAATTTCATCTGGTGAAATTGCTTGCTTCTTTCTCTTAGGAGTATATGTAGACAACCATGGAGGAAGCACAAAACTACCAACATTCAAAGAAGAATCCACTACCTGTTTTGCCAAATCCATACTTACACCTGTTATGGTAACAATAGGACTGGTGTTGGTAAAAACTACACCTATGTCAACAACTTTCTCTGAACCATCCAGAAGATGTTCCAAAATAGATTGTTCACCAATATCAAAAGACAGGGAAGATAAACTTGGAATAGAACCCGAGGAATCAAACACAGTCCCAAAACTGGTTCTTATAGAAGTAGGGGTATTATTAGAAGAAACAACAAAAATAGCTTAAATAGGAACACTTGAAACTACTGGAAAACTACCAGAAATGGGACCATGAGGAAGGGGTGTAGAAACTTGTAATTCTGTTGGAAGATTCTTCTTAGGAGACTGATGTGAATCACCAAGTTGTTCCTGCTCTACATTCTCATCCTTGCCTTGTTCTGTTTTGTCTTCCTCATCAGACTTATCAGACATTTCTGTTTGTTGGGCATCATTAGATTTCTCAATATTTTGTTGTTTAGTTTCAACATTTTCAACCCCCATCTACTCAACATTCGTGTCTTCAACACCTGATTTAGTGACATTAGAGGTTCCTGCAACCTCCTTTTTCCCTCCCTTGGATACAAATTTGATTTTTGGCTTTTGTACTTTAGAAGAGGAAGGAGTGTCACTTTTATTCTTGGTTCAGTTTTCCACCTGTTTACCTGTTTTCTCTTGAACTTCTATCTCTGATCCAGTAAGGAATTCTTTCAAACTAATTCCTTTACTCTCTAACCATACATTTGTATTAGCTAGGATTGGCTGAAACCTTTTCCTTATTGAACTCTCCTCTTTAACTGATCATCTGACCTCTAGAAGAGGTGAGGACTCAACATTCTCAATATTATATTTGGGATCTAGAATATTTCCATCATCCTCCATTCCTTCTAGAATGTCTACAAGGCCTAGTTCTTCAATCTGACTTAAATGAAGTCTATAGAAGTCTAGTTTTCTAATCTGATTTTGTGTCTTGAGATCGGCTCAAATATCTTCAACCATTGGCATGTGGAAAGTTGACTTTCTTTTGATTTTATCATGTACCCTCCTGAAATCAAAATGATCTATTTTCTTAAAAGTCTTCATTGTGACCAGTTGCATTTCAGATTCAACCGTTTTAGCCTTGGTAGCTGTCTGGACTAAATACCTTCCAATTTCCATAGGAAACTTAATCCCTGACTTTTTCAGCTCCATTTGTTTATTGTGAACCACAATCAACTGCCTACATAGTTCCATGAGAATAATCTTGTCACTAGGATACCATGGAAGTATATATGGATAACCAGGATAATATCCTACTCTGAGATATGTGAAAGTAGGAAACTGTAAGAACAAGCAGCCAAAAGAATTTACAACTTCCCAAGCTTCATCTGAAACTCTCTTCTGAACAAGCTCATTGTCCCATAAGCACATGAACACTGAAAAGAAAGCATCATTAATCCTACGGAAATTATGAATTGATCCTTTTAGAGTAATATGAGGATAGTAATCATAAACGAGAACCAATCTCCTGTCACCAACCTGAGTAAGACCAGGAAAACTTCTCATGCTTACAGCAACATACACCAGATATGAGGTCATATAAAACTTGAAGGTGGTATTGACTCTCACCAATTGCTCATGCAAAGCATTACTGATCTGCTCTCCCCAAAAGATTTTCTGTGTACCCCGGAGAATCACCTTGATGTACGTGTACATCTATTCCTAAAACTTGGATGAAGAAGGGAGTCCTCTGATACGACTCAAAAGTGTAATCAAGTCACAGACCTCCTCAACAAAGTCACTCCTCGGGAGATCTTTCGGCCATCTGGTCAAATTGCTCTGAGGAATCTTAAACCACTTACTATTTATGTATCTTCTTGCAGATTCCACATCCTCATCATAATCTCTTTGCCCTTGAGCAAAATCAATTTGTCCAATATTTACAATAGGAGGACACATGAAGATTTTGTCAAGAAATTCAGCATCCAGTCTCATAATCACATTCCCTTGGGAATCTGACACAGTCCTAGTATCCCTGTTATAATGATTGGATATCTAAAGAACAAACTCAGGGTTATGGGCAGCAACAGGAATAGAGGCAACCAAGTGAATGTTGCTGTCAATAATCTTCTACATGTGTCTGGAAGGGTTTGTCTGTTTGGTTATGTCCATGAACTCTACCATATCCACATGTCCTATCTCTGTATCCCTGATCTCATCAAGATTAGACTGCACTGAAGTGACAGGAAAGACCCCTTGGTATTTGTACTTCATGATCTTAGTTTTGGATGGAGACGGCTCTATAATCAGCTTTGAAGAAGAAATTGGAAGAGGTGTTTACCATAGATGTTTTGTTGAAAACTCCAAAAAGCCATGATCTCGCAGTTATGGGACAAATGGGTAAATTAGGGTTACTATGATTCGATGATCATGAGCAAGGAAACATGCATTGAAGGGCTTGAGTGCGCGCAAATTGAGGTAAAAGGTGAAAGTGGGTCAATAGGCTTTGAAAGGCAAATTTTCCCCAGTGTTAGAAAAAATTTAGGAAAATGTGTATGGGCTATCAAAATGACCGCTCTTGCACAAGGGATCATTCACTTACCATGTAAATTCATTCAATTTGACCACCATTGCTGTGCTTGGCAAGATATATATGTTTGATGTAGGGGTGGTCAATTTGACTGCCCTTACATGATGGAAATAAGCAAGTTTACGGCACATGTCTAAGCGGAAAAAATGTCCGCTAGTACATATTTGGAGGAAAAGCTTCAAGTGTAGAGTTAGTTGAAAAGACCATTAATACATATGTTTGTTAAATCCCAAGTTATTATGTGAAAGTGGGGATTTATACCACTTATACACATTGGGGGTAATACACGGTTTGTGTAAGGGTGGCGGTTTTAACCACCCTTACATGTTAGGGAAAACCAAACATATGAAAGAGATGTGAAGGTGGGGAAAACCCCCGTCATTACATATCAGAGGGTAGAAACATGTAAAGTTCTTGTAGGGGTGGCAAAAAATGCCGCCCTCATATGAAGTATCAAACACGAAATAAAGAAATGATGAGGGCGAGGGTTTTTGCCGAACTTGCATCTATAAGGGCAAAAACATGTATCGGCGGCAAATTTGACCATCCATACACGTTAGGAAAACATTTGGAACAAAACCCTAAGTTTGACATGAGCTCAAAACAAGACTGAAACTATGATTTAAAGAAAATGGCAAAAAATTATATACCAAAACCCTAGTGCTTTAAAACGAAAACCAAGAACAAAAATAACAACTTACCTATTTTGCGAAACCAAAACCCTAAATGCAATCACGGAGACAAGCTATGCTTAGATCCAAAATTTACGTGAGCTTCGTGAAGGAAAATGGTATCAAGGAGGTGTCAATCTAGTTGGAGGTCTCGAAAATAAACAATAAGCAAATCAAAATGAAAATAAAACACTTTAAAAGGCTCTTAAAGTTGTGCATTAAACATGGCATGAGTCTCATTAATGCCTACTTTGAGTTCATCGATTTTGCGGGATCTGCTCGGGTGGCAAAAACCCCTGACATTACATATACATTAGAACATGTTGGAGTGGCGGATATGACCTCCCTTGCATGCGAAATTGACTGACAAACAAGAAACATGCATGGGCAGCGGTTTTAATCACTCATGCATATTTATCAAAACAAGACAATTAAAACATGCATCGGTGGCAGTTTTGGCCGACATTGCATGTTCAACAACAATACACATGTAAGAGCGGTAATCTTGACAGCTATTGCATGTTAAAACAAAAAAATTGTAACACCCCCAAAATAGTCAAAAATTGATATTTTGACAAGCTTACGACCTAGTTGATTTTCACGACTTTTGAAGAATTGACCTAGGGGAATGTTGCAAACCGTTTCAATGATGTTAGAAGACTTCGCACGAGGCTAAGAGGACTTGTCTTGATTTGTGAACTTAGAGTGTAGACTATGAAACAGACAAGTTTCGTAGGGGTTGTCTACAAAATTGAGCGCAACTAATTTTGAGAACAACTGGCTCTAACTGGGGAAATTCCTTCGATCAAAATTTGAAACGATCGAAGGGAGAAGAATCCAGTCTCTAAGTGCCTTCATCCATGCCATTGGGCCATAGAGTTGAGCTACCAAAAATAAAAAGACGCAAAAGACTAAACAAAACAAAAAATAAAAACACAAAACTATACAAATGTACAAATGAACTTATTAGATACTTCAAGGATTGAAGTGCTTCAGATGTTGTCCACTGTGAGGCAGCAAGAATGGTGTTCCATCAAGATACTCCAACAAGAAGCTATTTTCACCACAAAGTTGATGAATGACGAACGGGCCTCTCCATAGAGAATCAAACTTCCCATGCATTCCTTTTGGTTCTCTCCTCTTGTCCCATAACAAGACTTGATCTCCAATTTGAAACTCACGAGCCTTTGCTTTCTTGTCAAAGAGGTTCTTTACCTGACTTTGATGTTCAACAATACGGTCTACTACCATATCCTGTTGTTCTTCAAGTTCAGTGAAGTACATTATTGTTTTGTCAATAGAACTTTCAAAAGTTCTATCTTCTACTACCTTTGCCAACTTCAATGCCGGCAACTCCAAAGTAATAGGTATCTCTGCATTCAGACCATATAGAAGCTGAAACGGTGACATACCTATTGCCCTTTTGGGAGTAATCCTGTCTACCCATAAAGAATCAAACAAAGCTTTATGTCAAGTTCTCTAGTTATCTTCCACTAGTTTCCTGATAATAGTAACTAGATTTTTGTTACTAGATTCTGCCTGACCATTCCCTTGCGGATAATAGTTTGAAGAATGAGAAAATATGATCCCATGTTCATAAAAAAAACTAGTAATCTCATTGGAAGATAAACAAGTAGCATTATCTTCTACAACCTTGTTTGGAACTCTAAACCAGAAATAATATTTTCCTTAAGAAAATTACATACCACTTCAGAAGTAGCATGCTTAACTGGGATGGCCTCCAACCACTTGGTAAAATAATCAGTTGTGGTGAGAACAAAGTTGTGTCCCGCACTTGACGGTGGGTTCACACCACTAATGAAGTCAATACCCCATTGCTGAAAAGGTTCTTCAATTACAACTGGCTTGAGTGGTAATGCAACCAACTTAGGCTTTCCAACAAACTGCTGACATAACTCACACCTACATACCCAATTATGCGCATCCTAAAATAATGTGGGCCAATAGTACCTAGCCCACAAAATCTTATGAGCTATCACAGGCATAGAAAAATGTCCTCCACAAGCCAAAATGTGAAAAGACTCTAGAAGTCTGCTTTGTTGTGCTTTATCCACACAACGGAGAAAAACTCCATCAAGGCTTCTTTTATACAAACCATTGTCCCACAAGACATAGTTCACAGCCTTTAACTTAATAGTTCACTTCTCTTTATAGGATAGATTATAAGGACACTCACCATAGGTAAGAAAATGAGCAATATTAGAATACCACTCATTTATAGTAGTGACAAAGAGAACAGTTGGCATATCCTCAACTTCTTCTTCATCTCCTGTTTCTTTTGGTACATTGTCGAGAATCAATTGACACAAACCTCTACCACACACAAGCTTGGTAGGTTTGATATCAAGATCAAACTCTTGAATCTTGGCAATCTAATTGCCTCTTTTGGTTCCAAACTCCTGTTGAGTCAGGATCAACTTCATTGTTGTGTCTAGCACCAAAATAGCAGTATGTGAATTCAAAATATAAAATTGGAAATGCTTTACCGCATTGACCATGGCATAAGCATGTTTCTCCATATTTGAGTATTTTAATTCATGAGCCTTCAGAGGACAACTCATAAATGAAATAGGAGATTCCAATTGGTATAATCAGGACAAACTAGAACCAGAGCATGGGCTATGGCCCTCTTGATATCCTCAAATGTTGCTTTACCTTCCGCACTCCAACAGAAAGTAGTCTTACCCTTCATCATGTTGACAATGTGACAGGTTTTCTTTGCAAATTTCGGAATGAACCTTTGCAGAAAGTTTACCTTTCTGAAGAAAGAATGAACTGCAGTCTTACTAGCAGGCAAAGTAAGACTCTAGATAGACTTGACTCTTTCTGAGTCAATCTTAGTACCTTCTCTAGACACAATGTGACCGAGCAGCTTACCCTTTGTAACCCCAAAAATTGATTTCTTAGGATTAAGAGAAATACCATTTTGGCGACATCTTTCCAGCACCTGTCGCAAATGGTATGCATGATCTTGACGTTGTTTAGAGAAAACAATCAAGTCATCAAGATATACCACAATGAATTTCCCCATCTCATCTCTAAAAGTGAGGTCCATTGCTCTCTGGAAAGTAGCGCCAGCATTGATCAAACCAAACGACATCCTGTGATATGCAAATGTGCCCCAAGGTGTTGTGAAAGCAGTCTTGTATTGATCTGCTTCGCTGACCTCTACTTAATTATAGCCTGAAAAACCATCTAACATAGACAACATCTCCAAACCAATTACAATTTGTAACACTTGGTCCATAATAGGCAAAGGGTAGTTATCTTTTAAAGAAGACTAGTTGAGATTTCTGAAGTCAACACAAATACGGATTTCTCCATTCTTCTTTCTCACAGGAACAATTTTCGTCATCTAGGTAGAATGATGAATAGGAAAGATTATCCTTGCATTCAACATTTTCTGGATTTCAGAAAGAATAGTACCTGATATTTTGGGATTATATTGCCTCTGTTTCTGCTTGTGAGGTAATGACCCAACCCTGAGAGGGATTTCATGTTGAATCTCCTTAGGTCTGAAAGACTTCAGATCATCATAAGAATATGCCAGAACATCAATGTAATGGTGAAGAAGTGTAGTAAATTTGAATTTCTCATCAACAGTGCAACACTTCCCAATGTTAACCATTTTGGGATCTGCTTCAGAACTCAAATTTACTTGTTCAAATTCCATGGATGAACTTGAATCAAGTTTTTGCTGTTGTTTTACATATCTATCATGCTTATCAAATAACTTTTTTAAAGAAACCAAACCTGTTGGAATCTTATTCCCTTTTAACTGAAGAAACTCCTCACCAATTTGTAAATCTATTTCAGAAGCATATTCACGTGGTGGAGAATCACTACCATCAAAATAAAGTTCATCAAAGTTATCTATCTTTTCTAAGAAGGCAATGATCTAATTGTCACCATTAAAGACCTGCCAATGGTTAGCATTATCTAGCACACTTGGTCAAAAAACCATCTCAATTGTGTACTTGTTACCTTTGAAATCCTTATGGGGAACCATGAGGGTGGTAGAGATAGCTAATGAATCAGCACAATCATTAAACTCTCTCAGTACTGCAGAGATGTCAAAAGCATCAAAACCTTCGATGTAATCCCAGACACGATTACGGTAATGCCTAAACCTTTCATTCTTGGTTTGATAAAGATTTCTCACTTGACAAACCACAAGTTTAGTATCACCCTAAGCATGAAGATTTTTAATACCTTTAACACGAGCAGCCTCCATTCTGAGCAACAATGACTCATATTCAGTGGTGTTATTGGTATTGTCAAACTGTAGCTTATAAGAGAAGGGAAATATATCACCTTGTGGAGATATCAAAACAAATCCAGCTCCAGATCCAGTGGAAGAACAACTGCCATCAAATTCTAAAACCTGAACATCATCTGAATTTCTTACTTTGATATTTTTGTTACTAGTAGATTCTTCTTCATCAGAAAGAGAGGATTCTGGCATCACTATGCTCTCATCTGAACTTTTGTCTAATTTACTAGAACTATCCTCTGATTTTGCATCTGAAATATCTGAACTCTCATCTAATGAACTAGAAGTATCTTCAGTAGACAAGAAATAACTACCCATTCCCAAAGACTCAAACAAAATTTGGGCTTGGGATTTGCAGTTTGGGTAACAATATATTTTGCCTCCTTCTCAAAAAGCAACTTTTGTATGACACCTTTAACAGGTATCCTTGCTTCGGATAGGTCCATGTTCAGTTCTCCACCCACATCTTTACAAAAATTACACCTGAGCAGAATGCCATAAGAAGCTGGAACATCAACCACTAGGACAGTCATCTTGATCCTCTTATCTGGAAAGGCTACAAATGCAAATTGGGCATCTTTGATTTGGCCCAACAATGACACTTGCTTATTTTCCATGGAGAAACATCTCCCAAAGGTCTTGGTCAAATTAAGACCAAGGGCATCTGCCACTTTGGCAGGCATGACATTATCAGAAGCCCCGGAGTCTATTATACAATTACTCAACTTGTGACCATTTACCAATAGAGAAACATAGAAAGCTTCTATTTTCCCTGGGGCAACAAGGGGAGAAGTGACAAGATTATTTTGGGTGGATTTGTTCTTTGAGGAGTCATGGGAAAATTTGGGAGAATCTTGCCCTGTAGGGACAATTTTGTTTTTAACGTATTTAGCTAACCTATCAAACTGTTCAGGGTTAGCTTGTAAATACTCAACCTCAAACATTTGGATTTTGGTTTTCCTAGCATGATCTATTATGTCAAATAGCTGAAATGAACTAGATACAGAGGAAGGAAATCCATCATTCTAGTTTTTATTTAGGGTAGTACTGGTCTGAGGAACATAAGTAGAAGAAACAGGATTGTTAGATGTACTTACTTGTTTATTAACCATTGGGTCCTTTGATTGAAAAGGAAACGAAGTTCCTCGTTTGGCAATCGAGATCATTGGCTGAGGTTCCTCTCATCTTTCCTTTATCAGCTTGCTAATTTGACTGATTTTGGGACCTAGTAAAAACAACATATGCTCCATCATATACTTCTCCTTCTCTTTCAGCTTCATCTTGGTAATTCAGAAAACCAATGGTAGAGTCGCCAGTTAATTCTTCTTCTCCTTCTGTAAAAAGATTAGCATCATTCTCCTGATCCAACTCAGGTTGGAAAGAATGGTCATGTTCAGCTTCATAGTAGCCAACTGCTGAATTAACCAGTGCTACTTCAATGGCAAGCTTCCCTTGTGTGGGTGGGAGATGATTTTGTTGCCCTTGATTTTTGGTAGCATTGCCTTGGTATGAATTGTTAGGAAATGTTCTCCTTGGTATATCCCTATAAGAAGGAGGAGCGAACATACCTTGAGACATTTGCCTTTTCAAAGCTAGTAATTCATTTGCTAACTTTTGCACCATAGGATCTGTGGTGCTTGTGGAAGAATTATCAGTAGAGGACTGACCTCTGTTCCTGTTAGAATCTCTTCTTATCTTACCCGCAAGGATAAGATCATCTTCAACCTTTGTAGCCAATCTTTGAGCTACGGGAAGATCAGCAGGGCCAGCCTGCCTTGACAAAAAGATTACCTCTGGAAGTTGAGTATTGATGAAGAAACATTTAAGATTCTCCGCCGTTGGCTGAGTGGTTGTAGGAATCCTATTTGTCAATTTGTTGAACTTAGTGATGAAATCTAGCATGGGTTCATGTGGCTCTTTCTCCATCTGTGTTAGCTAAGCCAACAAGGCATGTGCATCTTCCGCAGGCTTGAATCTGGCTTTGAACTTGGTTTTGAGAGTATTCCAACTCATTATAGTTTGAGCTTGAAGATGGTAAAACCAATCTGCAGCAGCACCTTGCAGTGTTTCTACAAAAAGTTGTACTGTCACATCTTCATGTTCCACCCCAAGCACACCACAAGCTATGCAAAAAGCTGCAATGTGTTCATCCGGATGGAATTTCCCATTGCCATAGAATTTAGGGAAATTCTTCCTTGAACTACGAGGTAGTTCATGCAATGGAGGTGTTAAATTCAAAGGACCAAAAGTATTACCCCATGGACCTTGAGCTGCCATTATGCGCTGATTGAAAGGTGGGATGACAAACCTTTGAGGCATTCGAATAGATAGAACTTTGTTAGTACTGGGGCTAGAAGCTTCACCTGGTATTGGAGACCTGGCGTTAGTAGGAGGAAAACTCCTAGTTCGTTGAAGTCGAGGTCATGGAGGCAAAAGACCAAAGTTATTTTGCTGCATCAACTCAAATACAAGATCAATAACTCCTTGAGCTCTCTTGCTTCTTATATACCATGGGCCTGCCAGAATGCAATGTACTCAACAAAGATGTGTAAACAACTTTAAACTAATGGAAGAGGATGAAATGCTTCAACTCAAAGCGTGAGGCTCTAGGTTACGCGTTCGTCCCCAGTAGAGTCGCCAAAAACTATTGGGTGAATATTTTGTCGTCAACTCACTGACGGCAAAATGGTTATATCAACCATAATGTGATGAGATAAATCTCTCCTCTTAGCAAGGGGAGGTTCCCTTTTTTAATTACTTTCAAACTTATCTATTCTAACACTAATCTTCAGGGTGAATCTATATCATCCATTTCTCTTTTTTCAAAAATGATGTTTACAATTTAAAATAGCAACTTCACAATACAAATCAAATATAACCACGAAACTCACAAAAGCACAAGGTCTATCGTTTCTCCTTTTGCTAATTTAAAATTTAGAACCAAATAGGATAAGGTGTAGCCCAAAGTCTTCACCGAATACTATGATAAAAGCACACGATCATAAAAGATAGTAGCAGCTCAAAGTCTCTCCAATATCTCTTACTCCAAAACATAAAATCGCAAACCCAAAGATAATTATTCCAGCACAAAGTATCCAAAATTAACTTTAGAATATCTCCCAGATTATCCAAACTCACACTACGATTTGATCAAATAGATAAGATAGTATAAGGAAAAGGACATAAGAACAATTTTCAATACACCACAAGTTATTCCAATGCAAAGATTGAACGATCGCTTTCTTTTCTATTCACTTGATAAAACATGATTTACAATTTGAACACAAAGTCTCAAAATGCTCTTCAATTTGGCAGAGTTTCACTTCAATAACTAAAAGATAAAAAATACAATAGAAGCCCTCTTTATTTATAGGGAGAAGCCTAGAGCAAAAATAGGAAAATCCTAACTACTTTGACTTATTAAAACAAAAGAGTCCTATTTGACTTATGATTTCTTTTGTCTCATATGTAATTACATTTTGTAAAATTACACATGAGTATGTCCATAACAAAATTCAAATTACATATACAAGAATGAAAATAAACTAAGGTATCAAAAAGGAACTTTAGTTTCCTCCATAATTCTTCTTCAAAAAGTTCTGATATATGGTTTGCACGGCTACCATTTTACACACATCAAGCTTTGATGTATTCTCTAAGATAGTGTGGGCCCAGAGAACTGCATCTTTCACTGCCTTTATCGCATTCTCATGCTTGTCAAGATTGTCCTTTAGATTTTCAAAAGTTGAATGCTGATCATAAAGGTTGTCCATCAAAATCACTGTAGGCACTTCATCTTAAAATTTTTGTTGCACCATTTTCTCAAAAGCATCTATCATTTCCTCCACCGAAAGAAATTTGTGACCTTCACCTATTAGAGTGCATGGAAGTTCCTCCAACCTGTGTAGAAGCAAGACATTGTTGTCCTCACTATTTTCGTGTGCTTGGCACAAGTCATCAAGTAAGCCTTTTATTATATTGATGTGATGAACAAGAGATTCCTTAGTCTTAAGATAAAACTCCCGATTTGAGATGACCCCAATGGCTATCAAATTCTTTATCTTAATCTTCTTCATCTCTATCCACTCTTCTAATCTTTCTTCCTGATCCTGCAGTTCTTGAGAAAGTAAGTCAACCATGTTATCAAGCTCAGCTTTTTCTTTATCCATCTTTTCTTTTCTTTCTACGATGGTCTTCAACAAAACTCTTCCCTGTGCTAGCAACCACTCCACAATATCTCCAACCACTCTTCCTCTGGCCTGAGCTTTTTCCACCTTCTGAATCAGAGGATCTTCTACAGTTACTGTGTCACAACCCACATTTGAATTTTGAATTCAAATTGAAATACTATTGTAATAATGTCACAACTCAATTTTTGAATTCTAAATTTGAAAACTAAACATAAAATGTATATTCATTTAAAAATACAAATAATAAACAATTAACAATGGATTACACTTAAACAAAGAAAGTGGAGGATGCATTATCATTAAACAAAGAGAGTGGAGGATGCATTATCATTAAACAAAGAAAGTGGAGGATGCATTACCATTAAACAAAGAGAGTGAAAGATGCATTACCATTAAACAAAGAGAGTGGAGGATCATTAAAAAAAAAGATGGAGAATGGACTTTTCTATAAAATGCTTAGAATTGTAAGGAAGAAGGGACTCATCTCTTGTTTGGAGGGCTGGAGTAAACTAGATGCTCTGGTTCGGATGGGTAATCCCCAGATTTTGCAACTCGATTGACATGGTGGTTGCAACATCCGTGTCATTGGAAGAAGCTAGTTCACATTCTATCAATACCCATCTGCAGGTACGATGTTCTTGTCTTAAATAAACTATGTGCATTTTATACATCGTATAAATACTCGAAGGGAATATGTATAGTTATCATTTGTGTGTGGGTTTTAGGCCATGCCCATCTAATCAAACTCGAGTGATTATAAACGAGTTGTATGAGATGTCGTCAGTTTTCCTATTCTTCTTCCAGTTTTGAACCAAGAAGATTTCCTCAGCCTCCTATCGTCCGTACTCTATTCAATACTCTGTTTTAAAGCCCACACAGGCACAGACAGGAGGATGTTAACAAGGATAATGGAATATGCCTTTACATCTGCCATTTTCTTCTGCTTAAAAGTTTCAAAAGGAATTTTGAATAGAACCATTTTGTGCATATACTGCAATCGTTGATATCTTTGTATACCTATTTTTATTTATCCATTACCATGGCTAAGTTCCCCTTAATTAGATTTTCTTTAAGCCCTTTGTTAGTAATAATGGAGATAAAAGTGATAGTGAATTCCCGTGCATGGGGTGACTGGAAGGCATATTTCTCAAGAACTGCTTGATGATTATCAAGTGTGTGATGGGATGGAGATCCTTCATTACTCAGAGAGACCCTTTTCGTTTTCATTCTATCTGCTCCACTTTCTGCAAATCGTGACCTTCTTAGAGTTGTTATAATTTGTGCTTTACATGATGTTTTTTTTCCGGTGGATATTTTGAGCTGATGGTGTGGACATTTAAGGCATTATGTCAAATAGTTCGAATGCATTCTCTATGCTTCCTTGTTTTCCATGCATGTCTGCTAGGTTTTCCACGCATTGTCTATGCTTCCCTATATTCTATCAAACAGTAACAAATTTTTCCCTTCCGCTATGCTATGATAAAAGTCCATACCCTGTTTCTAAGTGCCCATTTGGCACAGGCAGGGAGGACGTTGGCAAAGGTTAAGGATTTTGGCTTAACGCCTACCAATTGCATTTGCCTGAAAGTTTCTAAAGCCCTTTCAACGACTCCATTTTGTGTATTCTGTGATCATGCATTTCATGAAATGACATCCATCTGAGGCATTCTCTCGAATAGTTCATGTGCCATGTCTGGGCTTCCACATTTTGCATATGTATCTATTAGAGTATATCTCTAAAAAAAAATAGTTTAAATGGAAGAGCTTAGAAGAACATGCTTTACTTTTAAATTGAACATACTTTTCAACCCTTGTTAATCAAATGCATAAATTAATATGGTAGTCCTTAAACTCAAGAAGTCATGTATAATTTTTGGAAAGCAAATGCTAAACAATATTTGATTTTACACATTATTCATTTTCATTAAGAAGTTCCTCTTACAATTGACTATAAAGAACATGTAATTTTTTTAAAAAGAAAAGGTTGCCATGAGCAAATTGTTGATCACACAAGTTTCTTCTACAACTACTCTTGCTAAACTAGGGTTCTATAATCTTAATAGAATAGTGGAGGGGAGGCTCGTTCCTCTACTTCCAAAGTCCTCCTAAGGAAAAGACATTCCACTATTTATTTTTCAAGTAATAAAGTTGTAAAATTCAATACACTTCAAGTAATAAAGTTGTAAAATTCAATACACTTCACTCAATGTCTATTAAAGAAATTAGAATAAAATGGTAGTTGCACGTAAACACACAAATGATGTAGAATACAAATAACTACTGTTCTAATATTGAAAATAAAAAGATACAATACAAATGATAGCATACAAAAATTATAGGCCTCTTGCTTGCATGAATCAAGGAGATGCCATATTCAGTAACTCTTTTATGGAATTACATTATAAAAATATTGACACACAAGTCTTGGGAAGATATATAATTAACTAGGTAATGGTAAAACATTGGTTCTTAATTATAAATGGACTTGAATAATATATGAATCTAGTGAATGGTGTATTTACAAATTATACTTTTTCTTGCCTTTTTGAGAGAGAAAAATGCAGTGTTTAAAGCCATTAAGCATTGACTTGTTTTATTCCCTCGACTTTTGATCAATGTTGGAAGCATTGAGAAAATAATTATTCGTTATAGTGATAGTCATACCTTATGATTTCCTTTCCAAGGGGTTCAACCTTGACCAATTTTATGGGATTATACTTGGTAAATTAAGGATGGTCATTTTCTTTAAAAGATTAGCGAATTGTTTGGTAGGGAGAAAGTTATTGATCTCTATGTCTATTTAATATAGATAAATCCAAATGATCTTCTCTAATTAGTCCATTTTGCATAAATATTTCAATTAGTGTGCTACTTCAACAACCCTTTAAATTAAGTTGTAAATCATACTTACGACCATGGAATCTATTTGTGTCCTCCATAGTATCTTAGATAATATCAGCTATGGGTTATTCTCTTAAGATAGTGTATTGTAGAACTCGATGTGATTTCTTGTGCATTATGATAGTTCTAGTAATGTACATAAATGCATATGACTAATCCAATGAGTGTCGGTTGTGGAGCATTAGAGACCTAGACATAAACAACTACATACTCAACTATGGTAAGAGTACCATGCTAGTAACTCATTAAGTGAATAACTTTATATGCACTAACTAAATAGTTTTACGAATAACCTATGTGAGCTCAGTGTCATCTTAAGAAAATAGCAGAAACTACCTTGTATATGTGAGTAGCTAAATAGGTGAACGAAGTATGCTTCTTTGATCACTATGAGGGCTTGTAACAATATAATGGAATTGGGTTACTTATTAGGTAATAATGCATGTTATGAGTAGAATTAAGATTATACATCTTTTAGTGTATTAAGTTGGTAAATATAGATGATGATTTAAATAAGGATTACCATGATGCTCATTTGGAAAATACTTCAAGCATACTAACAGAAAACGAGACTTACTGACATGTGAGTATAAATCGGGGAGGACATGTGAAATGTCAGATAGGGCAACTAGGCCGATCTAGAAATGCTATCTATCATGTGCTCTCACCTCACCCTCGCAGATCGTGGTGAAAGTACTAGGGGATCAGGATCGGACTTAGTCATGATAATTATCTAATTTGGCTTGGGGAAGCAAATTAGATTTCATGGGTAGATACCTTATAGGGATTCCTCCACACTAGGACTTTAGGTGTTTGTGGTAGTGGACTAACTTCTGTCCCTGTTTCACCGAGTGGGTGGCAGCTGACGAAGAACTGTCTGGGGTAGGGAATAACCCTAGAAAGGGCTAGGTACCCGCTCACAGTTACACCAAACATAGTGCAAAATAGAACTACATGTTTGCATTCCCCGCGTTAGTCACATCCGAAGGAGGGGGCCTTGATCCCGTGGATACAGGATATGTAGGCAGTCTGGACGGTGAAGGATGCCCCCAGTACTCAGGTCCCCTGGATGTAGGGTGTTCTACAATTAGCATCGTGATCTTAATTCTCTGAGTAGTGATTACTGAGTTGTGTTAACATGAGATTGTTAAGTTAATTTTGTGCAGATGATAAGGATACAGTTACTAGAGGAGAAGCAAGCTATCGAAAAAGAATGCAGGATGTAATGCATGACTTTAGGTATGAACTAATCCATTGTTCTTCTAGGTTATCTTACATAATGTACCTTCCCTTGTAATGTATTCTCTCTTCACTAGATTTAAAATTGGTAATCTTTTAAGAACTTGATGATTCTAGGAAACTAAAATTCAAGTTTCATCACATTGCTATAGCATATATTAAGCACTTCTAGAAGAATTTCACATTTCCTACATCTGTCAGATTAAAATTTTTATTCATTGGTATTTTTGAAATCAGAGTTTAATGTTATTTGATTTGGGATGAGTCGGGTCCTTACATACTGCCATAGGTTCCACAATCTCAGATGAATTCACTATTTTCTAAAGAACAACAGCAAGTTGTTCTTCTGTAGCTTTATACTGTTCTTTCTCCTTAACCTCATCATATTTCTCAAGCAAGGTGCTGGCAATAGTTTGAAAATATGCCTTAATGGCTTCATGAGTTAGCTTACCTAACTCAACTCTTGAGACAACATAATCATTCATATCAAAATTATCAATAGTAGCATCCTCTAGCGGCTTGTCGATTTCTGCATATCTGATTCATTTTTCATTAACAAGCCTGGAGACAGTCTTGGGCTTCTTCTTCAGAGTTTTTGACTTAACAGGCAACAACTTCTCAATATCAATTTCATCTGGTGAAATTGCTTGCTTCTTTTTCTTAGGATTATATGCAGACAACCATGGAGGAAGCACAGAAGCACCAACATTCAGAGAAGAATCCACTACCTATTTTGCCAGATCCATACTTACACCTGTTATGGTAACAATAGGACTGGTGTTGGTAAAAACTACACCTGTGTCAACAACTTTCTCCGAACCATCCAGAAGATGTTCCAAAACAGATTGTTCACCAATATCAAAAGATGGGGAAGATAAACTTGGAATAGAACCGGAGGAATCAAACATAGTCCCAAAACTGGTTCTTACAAAAGTAGGGGTATTATCAGAAAAAACAACTAAAATAGGTGAAATAGGAACACTTGAAACTACTGGAGAACTACCAGAAATGGGAGCATGAGGAAGGGCTGTAGAAACTTGTAATTCTGTTGGAAGATTCTTCTTAGCAGACTGATGTGAATCACCAAGTTGTTCTTGCTCTACATTCTCATCCTTGCCTTGTTCTATTTCGTCTTCCTCATCAGACTTATCAGATATTTCTATTTGTTGGGCATCATTAGATTTCTCAATATTTTGCTGTTCAGTTTCAACATTTTCAACCTCCATCTGCTCAACATTTGTGTCTTCAACACCTGATTCAGTGACATTAGAGGTTCCTACAACCTCCTTCTTCCCTCCCTTGGATACAAATTTGATTTTTGGCTTTTGTACTTTAGAACAGGAAGAAGTGTCACTTTTATTCTTGGTCTGGTTTTCCACCTTTTTACCTATTTACTCTTGAACTTCTGTCTTTGATCCAGTAAGGAATTATTTCAAACTAATTCTTTTACTCTCTAACCATACATTTGTATTAGACAGGATTGGCTAAAACCTTTTCCTTATTGAAGTCTCCTCTTTAACTGACCATCTGACCTCTGGAAGAGGTGAGGACTCAACATTCTCACTATTATATTTGGGATCTAGAACATTTCCATCATCCTCCATTCCTTCCAGAATGTCTGCAAGGCCTAGTTCTTCGATCTGACTCAAATGAAGTCTACAAAAGTCTAGTTTTCTGATCTCATTTTGTGTCCTGAGATTGGCCCAAATATCAACCATTGGCATGTGGAAAGTTGACTTTCTTTTGGTTTTATCCTGTACCCTCTTGAAATCAAAACGATCTTTTTTCTTGAAATTCTTCATTGTGACCAGTTGCATTTCAGATTCAATTGTTTTAGCCTTGGTAGCTGACTGGGTTGAATACCTTGCAATTTCCACATGAAACTTAATCCCTGACTTTTTCAGCTCCATTTGTTTATTGTGCACCACAATCAACTGCCTACATAGTTCCATGAGAATAATCCTGTCACTGGGATACCACGGAAGTATATATGGATAACCAAGATAATATCCTACTCTGAGATATGTGAAAGTGGGAAACTGTAAGAACAAGCAGCCAAAAGAATTTACAACTTCCCAAGCTTCATCTGAAACTCTCTTCTGAACAAGCTCATTGTCCCATAAGCATGTGAACATTGAAAAGAAAGCATCATTAACCCTACGGAAATGATGGATTGATCCTTTTAGAGTAATTTGAGGATAGTACTCATAAACAGGAACCAATCTCATGTCACCAACCTGAGTAAGACCAGGAAAATTTCTCCTGCACGCAGCAACATACACCAGATATGAGGTCATATAAAAATTGAAGGTGGTATTGACTCTCACCAATTGCTCATGCAAAGCATTACTGATTTGCTCTCCCTAAAAGATTTTCTGTGTACCCTAGAGAATCACCTTGATGTACATGTACATCCATTACTGAAACTTGGATGAAGAAGGGAGTCCTTTGATACGACTCAAAAGTGTAATCAAGTCACAAACCTCCTCAACAAAGTCACTCCTTGGGAGATCTTTCGGCCATCTGGTCAAATTACTCCAAGGAATCTTAAACCACTTACTATTTATGTATCTTCTTGCGGCTTCCACATCCTCATCATAATCTCTTTGCCGTTGAGAAAAATCAATTTGTCCAATATTTACAATAGGAGGACACATGAAGATTTTGTCAAGAAATTCAACATCCAGTCTCATAATCACATTCCCTTGGGAATCTGACACAGTCCTAGTATCCCTGTTATAATGACTGGCTATCTGAAGAACAAACTAAGGGTTATGGGTAGCAACAGGAAAAGAGGCAACCAAGTGAATGTTGCTATCAATAATCTTCTGCATGTGTCTGGAAGGATTTGTTTGTTTGGTTCTATCCATGAACTCTACCATATCCACATGTGTTATCTCTGTATCCCTGATCTCATCAACATTAGACTGCACTGAAATGACAGGGAAGACCCCTTGGTATTTATACTTCATGATCTTAGTTTTGGATGGAGACAGCTCTATCATCATCTTTGAAGAAGAAACTGGAAGAGGTGTTTAACATAGACGTTTTGTCAAAAATTGCAAAAAGCCATGATCTCGCAATTAGGGGAAAAATGGGTAAATTAGGGTTACTGTGGTTTGATGATCATGAACAAGGAAACATGCATTGAAGAGCTTGAGTTTGCGCAAATCGAGGTAAAAGGTGAAAGCAGTTCAGTAGGCTTTGAATGGTGAATTTTCCCCAATGTTATAAATTTTTTAAGGAAAATGTGCATGGGCGGTCAAAATGATCGCTCTTGCATAAGGGATCATTCACTTACCATGTAAAGTCAGTCAATTTGTCTGCCATTGCTGTGCTTGGTAAGGTATATATGTTTGATGTAAGGGCGGTCAATTTGGCTGCCCTTACATGAGGGAAATAAGCAAGTTTAAGGCACATGTCTAAGCGGCGAAAATGTCCACTGGTACATATTTGGAGGAAAAGATTTGAGTGTAGAGTTGGTCGAAAAGACTGTTAATACATATGTTTGTTAAATCCCATGTTATTATGTGAAAGTGGGGATTTATACTGCTTAAACACATTGGGGGTAATACACAGTTTGTGTAAGGGCGGTGGTTTTAACCGCCCTTACATGTTAGGGAAAACCAAACATATGAAAGAGATGTGAAGGGGGGGAAAACCCCCGTCATTACATATCAGAGGGTAGAAACATGTAAAGTTCATGTAGGGGTGGCGAAAAACACTGCCCTCATATGAAGTGTCAAACACGAAATAAAGAAATGATGAGGGCGAGGGTTTCTGCCAAACTTGCATCTATAAGGGCAAAAATGTGTATTGGCGGCAAATTTGACTGTCCATACACATTAGGAAAACATTTGGAACAAAACCCTAAGTTTGACATGAGCTCAAAACAAGACTGAAACTATGGTTTAAAGAAAATGGCAAAAAATTACATACCAAAACCCTAGTGCTTTAAAACAAAAACCAAGAACAAAAATAACAACTTACCTGGTATGCGAAACCAAAACCTTGAACGCAATCACGGTGGCAAGATATGCTTAGATCCAAAATTTACGCGAGCTTTGTGAAGCAAAATGGTATCAAGGAGGTGTCAATCTAGTTGGAGGTCTCAAAAATAAACAATAAGCAAATCAAAATGAAAATAAAACACTTTAAAAGGCTCTTAAAGTTGTGCATTAAACATGGCATGAGTCTCATTAATGCCTACTTTGAGTTCATCAATTTTGCGGGATCTGCTCGGGCAGCAAAAATCCCCGACATTACATATACATTAGAATATGTCGGAGTGGCGGATATGACCGCCCTTGCATGCGAAATCAACTGACAAACAAGAAACATGCATGGGTGGCGGTTTTAATCGCTCATGCATATTTATCAAAACAAGACAATTAAAACATGCATTGACGACAGTTTTGGCCGACATTACATGTTTAACAACAATACACATGTAAGAGCGGTAATCTTGACCACTATTGCATGTTAAAACAAAAACTTTCTAACACCCCCAAAATAGTCAAAAAATGATATTTTGACAAGCTTACGACCTAGTCTTTTTTCATGACTTTCAGAGAATCGACCTAGGGGAATGTCACAAACCGTTTCAACGATGTTAGAATATTTTGCATGAGGCCAAGAGGACTTGTCTTGATTTATGAAATGAGAGTGTACACTACAAAATGAGCAAGTTTCGTAGGGGTTGTCTACAAAATTGAGCGCAACTAATTTTGAGAACAACAATGCCACAATATTTCTTTATACAAATGTCTATTTTTTTTTATCTTGATATCTTTTTCTAGTGATTATAAACATGGTTACTTTGAATTAGACTAGTACCCTAAAGCACTCAGTGACATGGGAGAAATCTATTCATGGTAATAGTTTGTGAACTCGTGAATAGTGTAAATTGTGTAATGTGTAAGAAATCTTAAAGTGTTGTACAACCATAAGACATGGATTGATGTTTAGACTTAACCACAATTTGGATTTTGTCATCTAGTGTGCACTTTGCTAACTCGATGTGGGTTTGGTGACCCATTACCCTAATTATCCTTGTTTAGCCCCCAATATGTGAATAGTGAATATGATTATGGGGATGCTTGTGTTTCATGTTTAAGTTATGTTTAATCTATGAATAATTTGTGTGACTAGTTAGTTAAACTACATTGTGTATTATGTTGAGTCCTAATTCAGGATTGAGCCCAACATAAGTAGCTATTGTGAAGGAGGGATGCTGAATTAAGAAGGTGAAAACTAGTTGAGAATAGTAGAATGGGTATATCAAAATAGTCATTTCTATATAACAACTCATAGTCGAAGACTTAGATGCATACTCATCACCCCTATGCATCATGTTACCCACTATGAGAGTCGTCACATGGAACAATTATGTAATGCTCCAAGCTTTCACCAAATGCATTAGCTCAAGACAAACCAAGAAAAACTATTTTTAAAAGAACATGTGTCAACTACACACACATAACCATGACATGACACAATCATATGATGTAACACTCACAAGACATCACCACCAATGCACTATGCATGACGGTGTCAGTGGAAGAATAACTAGGTCACTATGTGCTATGATGTAATATGTCACACCTATTTGTTCTTTTCATTATTATATTAATGTTATTTTTATTTTTATTAATTTGTGGTCTTTCAGAACTAGACATAAGTTGTAGAAGGGTTTTTTTGTTTGTTTTGCATGTATTGTTTTTTCAATGTAATTGTTACTAAATTATGTTCACACCTAATTTAGTAAGGCCTAGTGTGCAGTTGTCACAAAAAAGAGATAAAAGAAAAAAAATTAAGTGTATGATCACTCAGTCAAATACCTGATATCTTGGCAAGAGAACAACAAAGGATCATTTATCAGGATAATGTGACAGTCTAATCAGAACTGTCAAACCATCCTGATAAGTGAAGATTGGTCTAATGACAAGAGAACAAACATTCAAGGAATGATAGGTATCTAACTGGTTTTATCTTTCAGTTATGATGTTGTTGAATTATTCAAATATCACAGTTTAGTGCAAAGAAAAGGTATTTATAAATTGTCATTTCATCATCATGTTTTAAACATGTGTTTTAAATCAGATTCAGTTGTTCTATCCTATGCATTTGATTTAGAAAGCAAACATACATAAATAATTGCATAAGATAAAATAACTGATTATATTCAAGAGAATGTTTAAATATGTCCCATACAAGCTGTGGGAATGACTGAACTGAGCCAATGCAAACATTATGCAAGCTATACATCTGATGATATAAAAAAGAAAAAGAACACATGAGGAAGGTGGATATCCATCATTGCCTTATCGAAGGTTGATTCTCCTGTCTGGCAGATTTGTCTTCATATCTTCATCTTCTTGCTCCTGATTTGGATGGTTGGCCTACAAAGTTGGAGAAAAGATTTGTTAGAAGTTCTGGATATGCAAATTCATCATATGCTTTATCAACAAACATATAAACTTGCAGTCATTATGCATTAATGAACATGGATCAAAATGAGACGTGCAATAAATCAGATCATCATGAGAGAAATCAATCAGCTTTCAAAGGTATGTTTTTATGCTAACTTGTTTGTTCACTGTGTAGGTACAAGTAAAATTTATTGTAGATTCTTTAAGCATGTGGAGAGAAAATGTGGCTCCCATAAGGGTAGAGCCCAACATGCTTCCTTCTTTATTCATTCAAGAAGGATATCAGCTTGTCATAAACAGAGTATACTATCATGTAATGCACGGAACAATCAACATATCAAGTGAAGTATAAAAGTCATCATAAGAGAAGTGAATAGGAGCAGTTGCTCCTATAAACTATGCTTACTTCAGAAAGAACTTGTCAAAATCAGATAATCATGTTCAAAAATTCTAATCATACACTTATTCTTTTGCCTTCATCATACAGATGCTACGAATGAGCATTGAGCATATTCCCTGATTAAGAAATGCAAGGACAGAAGTACGATGATCAAAAGAATGGAGTATAGCCATAGAAGCATCATGTACAGTCATCATTGAATGTCATAAAAGGTGCAACAGATGCAATAAATAATAGCAGTGTAAAGGATGTTAATTGTCTTAATCAACTGAAGACATACATTATGCCTCAAGACTTACATCATAGCAAGTGAAGCCAAGTTTTGTCAAAGAAATTATCTTAAGAGGAGCTACAAGAACCATATGTGCAGGAGTGACAAAGTATCTACATCATATATTGTTGTCTTTGTGTCATCATGAGCCTGCATTCTTATGAGAAGTAACAACAAGAGAGATACAATCATACTTCTCAAGAGGAGTAGCAAGTGTATGAAAGAGTGGACAATTTTCATGATCAAACCTCAGGATGACATTCAAAGATAAACATTCAAGTTTCTATAGAGGTAAGTTCATCAAAGAAAGTATAAACAAATGCCAAGAGATGATGAGTACAGTGGTCCTTATCACTGTCATAAATGTATCTGATATAGAAGATTTGAAAACCATAAATGATGTGTTCAAAATGATGCAACATCATAAGAAAACTAAGAACAAGAGCAGGTACAGTCAAGATGGAGCAGTCATTGAAGAGCTCCTAATACTATCAAAAGGAGGATGCAATATGATGCAATATACATAAGACATGCCCATTCAATACACATTCTTATGATAATGCAAAGAGGAAATGTGGTTGCACCATCAAGATTATCCATATCTTCTATACTTTACAACACAATAGAGTCATGAAAGAGACAACCAAGAATGTATCACAAAGTGCATATACAAAAGCCAATGGGTGTGCAAGAGAATCAATAAATGCCACAGTCAAAGATGGAACAGTATCCCATGTTTTGTAATGGAGAAGTGAACCTTATAGAATGTGAGCCTCATAAATACAGTCATAATAGCATTAGACAAAATGAAGAGATAAAATGTATATGATGTATTGTTATGCTATAGGAGGAACAACTAGTGGAGAGACCCTTCCAAAGTGACTATATCAGGAAAAGTGTAAGGTTTATTCCCAATAAGCCACTTACATATTGCAAACACATTGTCATAGATAAATAGGTAGAATGATGTGTTATCATTTTTCATCACTTTATAGGACACAATAGAGTCATAAGGCACAATCAAGCAAATTTGATACAAAGAGCTTCCATTGGAAAAACTTAAAGACACTAGCTGCCATAGAAGAATCAGAAATGTAGGATGATAAAGGCAGTCCACAGGTGGGACATCACCCTCTATCTTATGATGGAGATATGAGTCATGAAGAATAATATATAGTTAACACAGATTTGAATATAGGAGTAATAAAAATGCAACAACATGAATTATTTTTGTTCACCTATAGAGCAATGAAGCTTCAAGATACATAAGGAGGACCATAAGCTACATAAAGGAGAAAAGAATTGAGTAAGTGCAGAAGAGAAAGGAGCACAATAACCATTTTTTATTCTTGTTCCATTTTTTATAAACTTTTAAGAAGACCCTTATATCTCATACAGTGGCTGAAGCCAATACATGTTTCTTCTTCACAATGAACGAAAACCCATTTCATTACCAAAGAGATAAAATACAGAAGGAATGAAAATGTAGTTGTTGATGTTACAGAAGGGTAGGGTTTCAAGAAGACCCTTGTATCTTCCTGCCTTGTGAGAAGTAAATGCAGAGAGATATGAAACCTAGTTAACTACTGCTACGGGAGGAGAAGTCTTATTTCAAAACCTTCATTTTTTTTGTAGAAAGGCCGAAAGAGGAATAATGTCCATTTTTTTCATTTTCACAAAGGTTTCCAAGACCAGAAGCAGATACAGAGGAGAGAAATACATAGAAAAAGGAGGTCGTGGCCAGAAAGACGCATTTCTTCAAAGAAAATGCAAACCCACAAAATGTATTTCAGAGCCTTGTGATATTCCATGTCTGTAGAGAGCCTTTTCTTTTCCTCTTTTGTAAAAAGAACCAAGTAGTGCAAAAAGGGTTTTTATTGCTACAGAAGTGTTGTAGGTCGTGTTTCTTTTTCAAACAGTGAACAAGAATTAGTGCTACATGTATGCAGTTAGCATGGCCGCGAGCAGGATGAGGAGTATTTCTACAAGAAAATGCAAAACCCATATAATTTTTTTAAAACCCTTATCATATCAAAAAATATAGTCAAGAAGCCTGAATGATAAGGTAGAATGAAACCATACCTTGTGTTTTTTACAAGGAAGAAGAGCTACAGGTTGTAGGTTTTCCATTTTGTTAAGAGCTTTTAAAACTTAGGAACAGTAGCCATGAAGGAGAAAATACAGAGAGAACAAGAAGACACAACAAGAAATCAAGAAGTGGTGAAATGTAAAGTATACTACCTCAAAAGCCACGGCCTGTAGGCCTTTTTTCTACAAAAGAAAGTCAAAGAAATGTTTTCAACTATCACAGAGAGCTTACCTCTATCTCCTGCCAAAGATTTTGAAGAAAAACCATCAGAAAATTACAGAGAGGAGTGGGGAAATCATCAAACCCTAGTCGAGCATGGTGGCAACTCAGGAGGAGCTCAAATGGATAACAAAAGGTAAACTGACAAGTTTAGGGTTTGATGATTCCTTTTGGTCAATGGTCAACTTCTTTTTCCACATTTCTTTTGACTTTCAAAATTTTAAATCATTGCCATATAATCACCAGCGGGGTCAAGACTTCAAAGTCTTGTGAAACCTAATGATGCAGACTGAATAATGCCACAAGAGCCCGTGAGGGCATTTACAATTATTTCCTTTATTTTTGTAAAAGTCAAAAATAGATGATGAGAAGATAAGGCCGAATGCCTTATGTGAATTTTTGCAAAGGCATAATGTTATTAAAGGTCAAATAAAAGAATGATTCGAAGGCATGGATGGGATATACATGTATGGAGTGATAAGGTAATGATAGATTCTAATGTGAGTTTTGAAGTCAAATGGTAGCATATGTATGTGTTACATGATGCATATTTTACATGGGAGACACAAGGGTCTTTTCACATATAAAAGAAAGAATACATGGTGAGGCAATATAATTGTAAGGAGTGATAAGATGATGCTAGGGTATGGTTTGGAAGTGATGATATGAAATGCATCATGTGCATAAGGAGTAATAAGGTATGAATATAATGTATTACATTAGTCATGCAAAGGGAGTTATAAGGCATCTTTACATGATGATACATGGCAGGGGACACAATATATGGCATGATGTACACATGGGAGACATAAGGGATATAACTTTTTCTTTTTTCCTTGTATTGAAGACAAGGTTTGCATGATGTAATCTATGTATGCATGGAGCTATAAGGAGGAAGATATTTTTTCTCTTTTGCATGCATGATGGCCTAGTTTGTCCTTGGCATCATTATTAATGCAATTATGCAATTCATGTAAATCAAAGGGAGAGATAAGGTGTTGTTTTGATCTTTTCATCCAAATTTGCATGTTTTTACAACTCAAATAATGTAAACAAATAGTAAAGTAATGTACTTATGAATTACTTTACTATTTTGTCACAAGTTGTAAAATCAAGAAAATAGAACAAAATTTAACTCATATTAAAGTAATTGTCCCAAACTACTTTACTCTTTGCCCACATCACTTGCAATCCAAAATCATGCAAATTTGGAGAAGTGGAGTTAACTGAGGACTTTTGAGTTCATTGCATGGCTTTTTTTGGTCAATTTTGGAGAGTTTGGTCAAATTTTTGGTCAAACATATGGAGGAGAGTAGTTTGGAGCTATTTTTGCTCGATTTGGGACAATTATAGCCCTTATTTTTAGGGATTTTTTTGTTTGCTCATGGATCAGTTTTAAGAGCTTATTTTTAGAGGCAGTTGATTGCAGTCGACCCTTCTAGGTCTCTTGTAGAGAGCAGATTATATATTGTAAGAAAAACTTAGGTTTTTCTAGTTCTTGCCTTTTTTGCTCTTTACACTTTGAGAGAGAAAGAGGGTTTTGTAACTCATTTTTACAGATTTTATAGAGATTACTATAGGTTAGAAGTTCTATACTTTGTCTTTTTATGCAATTATTCCTTTATTTTTCAGCTGAATCAAGTGTCTACCTTTCCATTAATGCTATTTTTTTTTAATGATTTGATGAGATTTTATTGTGTTTAAACATCAAAACCTTTAAAATCATTGTCTCATTTATACTTGCATGTGTTAGATAGCATTGAAAATCACAGGTCTTAGGCTGTGCATTTGGAGAAATTTCCTTTTATGTTGTGAAAAACCCTTTTCCTTCAAGAAGAAAATCTTTTCCAGCCTCCCTTAGAATTATTTTTGTGATCAAATTGCCAAAAGTGGTTTGTGTGGATATATTTTCTGAGATCTATTGTGAGTTAGATTGTCATTTTTCTATCAATTTTAGGTGCATCACCATATTTTATAGTATAATTTTAGTGTTTTAGTAGCCCTTTTTAACCCTTTTCCACATCAAAGTCATAGATTCAATTGAATATTTTAAGGGAACCAACCCATAATTTGGAGGTTCAAACTCACCATAGGTCACCCATAGCCTAAGTTTGATGCCATGTTGCACAGGATTGCCGAGCCTCACAGCTCTGCATAATGGGTGTAATCATGTTTGTCAACAGTAATATAGAAATATAAGCATGCAATGAAAACCCAAAACATTTACAAGAGATATGAGCAAAAAGGCAAAGACCCAGTTCATAAAATAGCCAAAAACTAATTACAATAACATACCCATATTAATTTCTACAAGTTGAAGTACTGATGTTCATAACTAGCTAGGGTCTAGTAGTGAAAAAGCTACACAATATATTTTAGTTGCTGCTCTCATACAATGAATGCCAACTTGCTGCAAGGTTCCAAGCACCTCTAAAACAAGGTAATGTGACCCCCAAATGTCCAATGACTCCTCTATAAAACCCCCACGTCCAAATCTGAAATGTACGGCCAGCCTTGGGATGTACGACCATCAAGGAATGTACAACCAATAAGGATAAAGTCTACAGTCCACCAAAAACCCTCTCCAAAATATCTCAAACCACCCTTATAATATTTGTCTACTGTCCTAAAAAAATCTCCATACAAACATGCAATTTCTCCTCAAACCCTCACCAAAATGTATCAAATCTAACACAAATGCAAACACTGAATGTATTTGCCTCTTCAAGCACCCTTGGATGGTCTTTCACACCTGCAAAATGCTATTACTAATGGAAGTTTTCATTCCCAATAGCCTTAGTTTTGAATCTCTCCAAAACCCTCAAACTAGTACCAGAGCAAAAAGCCAAAACAATGAATAATCCAAGCATAAGAAATGAATTGCCTTTTTCCTTCTTATATTTCCTCAAGAGGGTTGATTCACTTTTGGAGGGAATAATTCATTTAAATTCACTTTTAATATTTCCCAAGGTTCCATGACTTAAGTGTCTTTTAATAATATTTTATTTTTCAACACTAAACCATTATAACCTAAAGTCGAATATTAAATAATATTAATAATTTATGGACTTTAAAAAGCAGGCCCAAATAAACTCAGAATTCAATGATCTATAGACCGTTGGAAAGGTCTCGCCAAGATGCTTCATCTCCAACACTAAAAATCCCGAAACAGTCATAAACCCTAATTTGCCAAAAATAGCAAGTTTGGGCCCAAACCATCAAAACCACCTCAGAAAAAAGCCAAACTGAAGATCATGTTGAAACCAAGCCAACATCCACTCACTGATTGATCAACCCATCCAAAACACTGCCACCAGTAGTTCCCTAACCATGCTAGTTAGTCTATAGGAACTCCATAATAGTCTAACGTGGTCTAGAGAAAGGGGACATTACAGTCTGCCCTCCCCAAGATTGCTTGCCTCAAGCAATCTCAGATCTGGATGCATCAGAATCTTCTCACTCTTCCACATAGCATCCTCAACTGGCAAATTCTTCCATTTGACTAGATATTCCCTAATAACCCTCCTTCGCAAGGTACATTCTCTAGTATCAATGATGGCCTTAGGTACTAAGATCAACTTCCCATCTTCATCAAGAGGAGGTAAATTTGCAGAGGGAACCACATTATGTCCTAACGCCTTCTTGAGGCGAGACACATGGAATACGTTGTGCACCCTTCTACCTGCCGGTAACTCTAACTCATAAGCCACTTCTCCAACTTTCTTAGAGATCCTGAAAGGTCTGTAGTACCGTGGCTTTAACTTCTCTACACCACTCTTCTTGAGAGTGGACTATCTGTAAGGTTGCAGCATCAAATACACCATGTCACCAATCTCAAAAGAGCACTCTATCCTATGCTGATCTGCATACTGGTTCTACTGGTTTTGTCCCTTTTGAATGTTTTATCTCAAAGAACTCATAATATCCTAACTCTCCTGCAGAAGGTCTCTGGTTTTAGGTACTCTGCTATCTCCAAATAACAAATCCATGAAGCTCGGAGCCTCATACCCATAGAGTGCCATGAACGGTGACATCTAAATGGAGATGTGATGAGTGGTGTTATAACAATATTCACCCAGATGTAGCCACTTTACCCATGCCTTTTACTGCCCTGCTATATAATTTTTGAGATATCTTTCCACTCATTTGTTGACTATCTCCATCTAACCATCAGTCTGTGGGTGGTAAGTCATGCTGGGTGTAGAGGAAAACTAACGTATTGTAAACTTAACTAATTCAGGGGAAACCTATCTGAACAGTCCACTCTATCACTATGCATTCCTACATTAAATTATTGACCAAGGAGCGTAAGCTTATAATGGCACTTGCAAAGTATATGCCTTTAGGGCTCATATGGTTCCTAAATCATCCTATCTTAACTTTAAACAAACAAATCTATCTTGTTGGAATTGATAGAATTATAAAACAGTGAAAACAGCTATGAACCCTAGTTGCTACGGTTACCTACAGTAAGGTCTGTAAATAACTCTTACAACAGGGAAACCGTAGAATTAACTTAATGAATTGACAAGAATGAAATGACTAACTACTGACCTCCGGAGGATTTGTAAACACACTAATATGCATTTGTTCATGAACTATATCTATTTGATCAAAACATAATACTAACTTGAATTCAAATTATGATTAACAGAAAAATAATAAACCAACATTAGCTAAAATGAAATAAACAAGGAGAGAATCAATACCTTGATTGGCCAGCTCAAGATATTGTCTTCCTTAATTGAAACCAAATCTAATCCAGATTCTATTTATCTTTGTAACACATATCGAAGCTTAACTTATTCCATGTACAGAATCAACTCATATCAAATTGTTCAACAATGAAATCTTTTTTTTGTCATATCCAAATTGTATTCCATAAATGTAACATGCTTGAGTCTTTACACATAGAAAAGGAAATGATAACTAAACTCTCCACTACTTGACTCTGCTACCTTATATATCTCATCTTCCCCTTACTATACAAAAATGGAGAGAGAGATCCTTATTTATTAATTAATTGACTCTGATCCTTTACCGCGCTAGATACTAGGTCGTGGAGTCAAGACCACATTCTTATTCTAACTGAGTATAAGAAGAAGAATTCATATCAAATTAGAAGTCTGATACATGAACAATGTCCATAATCATATTTGAAACAAATCCACTCCTTAATTTATTACTATCCATGATCCTCCATAATTGTCTTCAGTTGTCTCTGCATTCTTAGCGTTGAAACTCACACTTATATTAACTCCTTTATCTGCAACCTGCTACAAATGCTTGATATCATTGTGACATGTCTAATTATGCACATAGAATTAGTTCCCAAAGCATATACCACAAGCATTCTCCATTACTAACCATAAAAACATCTCATTTATATTTTTATACATATTTATATCTAATTCATTCATTAGATAATATGATCATCACATTCCATATTAATATTATAAGTTCAGGTCTTAGAAGTATAAAGAAGGTCAACATATCATAGTGCAAACATGGATAAATGTCTTAAAGGATGCTATGAAAGAAGTCTTTGAAGTATAAAAAAGTAGCATAAAAGAGATTAATTCTGCAGCCCATCACTGGGGGTGAGCTCTGTCCCACTCAACCTGAAGAGCTCCTGCCAAAAATTACTCAAGAATCTGTTGTCCTTGTCACTCACTATACTCCATGGCAACCCATGAAGTCATCTAACACCTCTCTAAAAAACAATTCTGCAACCTAAGTTCCAGTGAAAGTGATCACAATAGCAAAGAAGTGTGCAAACTTTGTCAATCTGTCCACCATCATGAAGATGCAATCCCTGCCTTGGACTTTGGCTAAGCCCGTGATAAATTCCATCGAAATACCATCCCATTTCCTCTCTGGAATAGGTAGGGGATGCAATAAACCTCATGGGAAAGAGTGCTCATATTTGTTTTGCTGACATATCGGGCACTCCCTCACATACTTCAGCACTTTGGTTTTGAGGCCCTTCCAAGTAAAGCGCTCTCTCACCTGCCTGTATGTTTTGAAGTATCTTGGATGAACAGCCATGGGCAAGTCATGAAAGGCCCTCAAAATCCTCTACTTCATAGCTGAACCTAGCACCAAAAGAATCCGATCCTTGTAAATGATCAAATCATTTACAACTGAGTATCTATCATCCCTGATAGTGCCATCAATGATCCTAGAAGCCCACTTGTCCTTTGCATATTCTATAGAAATCATCTCCCTCCAATCCTTTGCAATCTCACCCAAGGTGCACAAATGAGGTCTTCTGGATAAGGTGTCAGTAACTATGTTCTTCTTCCCTTTGACATAAACTATGTCAAAGTCATAAGCCTGTAGTTTACAAACCCATTTCTACTGCCTGTCATTAAGATCTTTTTGACCAAGGAAATGCTTCAGGCTGTTATGATCTGTTTTATCCACAAACTTACTCCCAACCAGATATTGCCTAAACTTAGCCAAAGCATGCATTATGGCTAACATCTCCTTGTCATAGATGTTGTAGCTCCTTTTGACACCCCTCAACTTTTTGCTCTCGAATGCAATGGGGTGTTTATCCTGCATCAAAATTGTGCCAATGCCTTCCCCTGAGGCATCACATTGAAGCTCAAAAGGCTTGCTGAAATTTGGAATGGCCAACACTGGACAGGTACTTGTCAACTCCTTGAATTTGTCAAAACACTACTGAGCACCACTAGACCAACCAAAAGCATTCTTTCGAGTCCAATTTGTAAGGGGGGTAGCTGACTGTGAAAAACCCCTCACAAAGTGGCAGTAGTACCCACATAAACCAAGGAATCCCTTAAACTAAGAGAGATTCTTTGGTGATGGCCAATCAATAATAACTCGGATCTTCTCCAGATCCACTTTAACACTACCAGCAATGATGATATGACCTAAGTATAACAACTCGGTCATACCAAACTCACACTTCAAAATCTTGGCATATAGGGACTCACGCTCAAGTATGCTCAACACAATGTCTATATGCTTCAAGTGCTCCTCCCAAGTCATGTTGTATATGAGTATATCGTCAAAGAATATGAGCACAAACTGCTGTAGTTGTTCCCTGAATGCCCTATTCATACAAGACTAAAAGTGGCTTGCACATTGGTCAAACTAAAAGGCATGGCCAAAAACTCAAAATATCCATAATGGCATCTGAATGTTGTCTTCTCTACATCCTCCTCCTTGACCCGTATCTGATTATAACCAGATCTCAAATCTATCTTCGAGAAGTAGCATGCTCCATGCAACTCATCTATGAGCTCATCAATGCGGGGAATGGGGTACATATTTTTAATGGTCTTTTTGTTCAACTCCCTATAATTTATACACATCCTGAGAGTACCATCCTTCTTCACCAAGACAACATAAAAAGCAAATGGAATTTTGCTTGGCCTAATGTGCCCCATTTCGAGAAGCTCCTTAATATCCTTCTTGATCTCGTCCTTGTACCTTTAAGGATACCTGTATGGTGTAGTGATAATGGGTTTGGCACCCTCCTTGAGCTCAATGACATGCTCAATTCCCCTGTTAGGGGGTCTACCTGGCGGTATATCAGTAAGTCATCTTGGTGTGTTTAGTCAATAAGGCCTGAATGTCTGGTGGATACTCGTGCTTTTGCTGCTCAGTAGCTATTGGCATCACCATCACTTATGATTCCCACTAAACCTAATCATGGTGTATCGTTCTCTCTATCCTTTTAAGAGAGAGTACTCTCAAACCACCATCCGACAAACCTCTAAGCACGTGTCTCTTCATGTTCACGTCAAACTTCATTTCCATGGTACGCAAGTTGAGGGTGAACTCTCCAATGTCATGAAGCCATCTCATACCCAACACAACATCCATCTCTCCCATGCTAACCACATAAAAATCTGTATGACAAATATAATCATTCAACTGAATGGTTAGGTTGGGTATCCTCCTAGCATAGGTGAGAACAAAACCATCTACCACTTTCACCTTGAATCCCTCGAACTCTTCTGTCTTGAGTCCTCTTTTTGCAACCAAACCTTCATCTACAAAATTATGAGTAGCACCAATGTCCAATAGGGTGATCACTCTCTACCCACCAA
Source organism: Cunninghamia lanceolata (assembly GCA_027924645.1). Classification (NCBI taxonomy): domain Eukaryota; kingdom Viridiplantae; phylum Streptophyta; class Pinopsida; order Cupressales; family Cupressaceae; genus Cunninghamia; species Cunninghamia lanceolata. The sequence continues at coordinate 1,076,936 of BSBN01001021.1, read as the reverse complement.
TGACCCCTCTCTGAATGCTAGAGAGATGTGTTGTGGGTAAGGCAGTTTGTTCCTCTTTTTCTGATTCCTTAAATGAACTGTCTGAACCTGTATCACCTACTCCTGATTGCTGTTCTGACTCCACTGACTCATCGATAGAAAAGTATTCCAACTGTTTTGCCTTTCCTTGGGTAGCACACTTGTGCTAAGGATCCCGTGGCTCTCAGCAATGAAAACATAATTTATTTCTCCTAAGATCGTTAAGTTGATCATTATCCAGCCTAGGAGAACCTTTATGTTGATGTCCCAAATCTCTTTGGAAGTGTTTCCTATCCTTATCTTTATTTTGCATGAATCCTTTAGACTGAAATTTACTCTTCCATGTAGAGGATTCCATGTTACGTGCCTTTTTCATTGCCTCTTGAAGAGATGATGGATTAAGACCCTTTATCCAACCTCGCAAGGGATTGGATAACCCATCTATGAAAAGGATCATTAGTCTACACTCTTAAATATTGGAGACCATCACAGACAACTCCTGAAACTCTGTAATGTATGTGTCTACTGAATCCACTTGTCTGAGTTGAGCTAGCTCCTTGAATTGCAGCTTTGGGTCCTTTTTATCAAACCTATCAATTAATCTTGCAGTAAACTCAACATAGGAAGTGATCTGCTCATGGCCCAAAGTAGTCTTTCCATTGGTCTACCATTTGTGTGTGCTACCCTCCAAGTGCAAAGCAACATAAATGATTGCATCTTTTTTGAGCATAGGGTTGATATGAAGATAACTATCTACTTTTTGCATCCATGCTCTAGCGGCAATCTTCCCTGAACCATCAAAACATGGTAAAGTCATTTTGCTTACTTTCTTTTGAAGCTCCTGATTTTTTTGCTTATTACCCCCTTCGGGTTGGTGTTTCATCCTTAAATCAAAATACTCTTGGAAAGTCATTTCAACTTGGAACTCTTTGCTGGAAGCCTCCCACTCTCTCCAAATCTCATTCTAAAATTCAACCTTTGTAGGCTCGGGTTCATGTACATTGTGCCTGGGTGCAAAAGCGGGTATACTAGGTCTATCACCGGCTGTAAACTATGTAGCCCTTCTATTATTAACTGATACTTCTATTTCATCATCCCTATATCTATACCCATCTCCATTGTTCCTATCTCCATGGTTTCTGTCACCAGTATTATTCCTATTTCTGTCATGTTGTTGTTGTTGTTATTGATACCAACACCATTATTGTTCCTGTTTCTGTCGTTGTTGTTGTTATTGATACTAGGATTCCCGAGGAAATGATTGGTCATCATATGTATCATTTGATTAAAATTTTGTTGCATCTGATTAAAATTTTGTTGCATCTCTCTTTGTCCTCTACACAAATCGTTCGTCATCTCTTGGGTACTAGGCTCTTCCTGATCTCTATCACCCATTTCCTCTACTGCTACCACAACTATATCTGCACTTGCAAAGGGGTCTATATGTTGGGGAACCTCAATATCTTGTTGTGACCTGTTATATCTAAGATAATATTGGTGTGAACCAGGCTACATGTCTCAGTACATACTCTGCATGTCTATGTCTGACCTCACAGGATGGCAGGATTTTCTGCTCTGATACCATTATAATATGCTGCCCCTCTTTTTTCTTTTGATTATTATATTAATGTTATTTTATTAATTTGTGGTCTTTCAGAACTAGACAAAAGTTACAGAAGGGATTTTTTTGTTTTGCATGTATTGTTTTTTCAATGTAATACAGAAATATAAGCATGCAATGAAAAGCTAGAAAACTTACAAGAGATATGAGGAAAAAGGCAAAGACTCGATTCATAAAATTGCCTAAAACCAATTATAATAACATACCCATATTAATTTCTACAAGTTGAAGTACTGCTATTCATAACCAACTAGGGTCTGGCAGTGAAAAAGCTACAAAGTAATATATTTCAGTTGCTTGTCTCATACAATGAATTCCAACCTACTGCAAGGTTCCAAGAACCTCTAAAATAGGGTAATGTGACCCCCAAATGCTCAGCGACTCCTCTCTAAAACCCCCACGTCCAAATTTGAAATGTATGGCCAGCCTTGGGATGTACGACCAACAAGGATAAAGTTTGCAGTCCACCAAAAACCCTCTCCAAAATATCTCAAACCGCCCTTATAATATTTGTTTGTTGTCCTCAAACAATCTCCATATAGGCATATGCAATTTCTCCTCAAACCCTCACCAAAATGTATCAAATCCATCATAAATGCAAACACTAAATGTATTTGTCTCGTTAAGCACCCTTGGATGGTCTTTCACACCTACAGAATATTGTTACTGATAGAATTTTTCGTTCCCAACAGCCTTGGTTTTGAATATCTCCAAAACCCTCAAACTCATACCAAAGCAACGTTAGTATAGGATTTTATTTTCCTTTATTTTATTTTTAAGCTTGCTTAGGTAGTAAATAATTGTGAGTTATTTAATAGTCCATATTCATGTTAGTGGGTGCATGTGTGTGTGGTGTCAATCCACTACATGAGAAGTCACTCCACCTCCCCCCTCTTTTGGGAGATGCTGGAGTTACATTTCTCATTGGTCAATATTGACACCTCACCCCACTCACCTTGCCTATAAATACTCACTCGTTTGCATGTATTCATATGGAGGTTGATTAATGCATTTTCCTATCTTTGCATTATTATTCTCTCTTGGCTTTGTCATGGCTCTCCTGTAGATGAATGCTTGCAGTAGATCTTGGCTCCAACATGGTATCAGAGCTCCAGACCTGCAAATTTCTTATCGGATTTGTGAGGGTTTTAGCCACAAGCAGATAATCGGTGCATCCTAGAGCAAAATAGATCTCACGGTTGCTCTCAGAATGTGTCAAAATCCCTATTTTCATATAAGGCTCTCTATATTTTGGTGACAAAATTTTTGGGCATTTTTTGGGGTTTGGTTTTTTATGTGCAGGTAAAATCCGTATGACCACCTCAATTTCTGTGCTAGATTTTTTGTATGACTGCCTCAATTTTTGTGCTAGATTTTCTATATAGCCACCTCGATTTCTATGCCAATTTTTTACGAATATTTTGATTTTTGAGATTCCTCGATTTGCGTACCATTTTTTTTTTTAAAATATGCCTCGATCTATGTGCCACTTGGTTTCTGTGTCTGCCTCAATTTCCGTGTCATATTCATGTGCATGCCTAATAAGACAGTTTTCTTCCAGAGGCCATAACGTGAGCATACGACTTGAAAATTGGCAAGCGAAAAGGCTTGGAAAGGTGACTCAGTCCTCCACACAACCATCAAGGTTATTTTTCCAGAAATAGCATTAGGTATCTATTTTTTAGATCTTTATTATTTTGGAAAAAAGAACATTTCAGTGGTTTTTACTTGTGAGGGTATTTTATTGCTGTTCTCCAAGTTTTTTTCTGTAATCATCATAGACATTCCTAAAATTGAACCTCTTACTCCTCATAACTACCATAAATGGAAAGAAGAAATGGAGTATGTTTTGCATAAATTGTACTTGCATAGAATGATTATGGGTACAGATGTAGAACCCACTATTAGTGCAAAAGAAAAGAGGAAATGGAATGATAGGAAACAAGAAGCCTTTGGTACTCTTGCTCTGTCAATTTCCCCTGATCTTCGCTTTCATATTTCATCTTGTCAATCACGAAATGACATTTGGATAACATTAGAGGGTTTATTTGGAACACAAAATACAATGAAAGGATATGAATTGGAGAACAAACTTATTGGTTTGAAACCTACAGACTTTGATAGTATTCAAGACTTCTATACCAAACTTAAGTCTTTGAGATTGCAGCTAAAACAATGTGGTATTGAAAAAGAGGACACACAGTTGATTTTGTCCATTATTTCTAAACTTGGTCCTGATTATTATGTTTTTGTATTAGCCTTTTATGCTACTAAAGATACCTTTGGTGCTAGATATAAGATGTCTTCTCTTGATAAGTTTGCTTCATCCCTCATAAGAGAATAAATAAAATTGGTGCAGATGAGTACTCTGAAGTCTTCAAAATCTCATGCTCTTGTTGCAAAAGAGCAAAAGGCTTCAAGTGGCAAAGAATAGAAATAGAACAAAAAGAATAGTGACAAAGACAAGAAGTTAACACCTCCAGCTACCCCTAAGTCATCTTCATCCAGCAAAAAGGAGAAGAAGGAGAGACCCACTTGTGCATACTGCAAGAAGCGTGGGCATAGTGAACAAGATTGTTACAAAAAAGAAGTGAATGAGTTGAAGAATCCTATTCAGAAAATGAATGTAAGTACTCCTTCAACCTCATCTCCTAGTTCATCTACTCTTACTCCTTCATCATCAAAATAATCAGAATCTTCTAAAAAGGGCCATGCAGGTTATGCTAATGGAGCTAATAAATGGAAAGGTAAAGCACTTTGTGCATCTACAAGTTCCAATTCAGGTAAATGGATTCTTGATTTTGGAGCCTCTCATCATTTGGCTTCATCTCAATCCATGTTTTCTACTTTTGAGCCTTGCATTATGCCACCAATTTTAATGGGTAACAATACATATGTGAATGCAATTGGGAAGGGATCAATTGAGATTAGTGATGGTGCTTTTAATAATGTACTTTATGTACCTTCTTTGACAAACAAACTACTTTCCATATATCAGATTACTCATAGTGGTGCAGGAAAAATTGTAGAATTCACACCTGATTTAGTTATCACCAGAGACTTGGAGGGCATAGAGATTATTGCTATAGGGGTTGTTGATCATGAAACTCAGTTATACACCTTTTCTAGTTTTGCTCCTAATGATGGTTCAGATACTTTGGCTGATGTTCACACTCCTTGTGTGAACCATATTTCTGAGGAGAAGTGTGGTTACTTGAACCTTGTTGTTCTCACATCTAATCTAGTTCTTGAGACTTGTGTTGACATTTCTTCTCCTCTTCCTGCTTCTACATATATTCCTATTTCCATGGTTAATCATGATAATGTTTGTTCTTCTAATTTTGTTGTGTTGGATGATTACTTAATAGGTATTTCTGAGTTGTTTTATGAGTCTCACATTGTAAATATTGAGGACACTTTTGATGATAGTCACAACACAACTATCATCCCTTCATCTTCAGTGTTTCCAGATGCAATTCACGTCATTTCCTCTCCTGGTTCTTCTTCTCTAACCGTGCAAACATTTTCTGTTTTGGAGAAGACATCATCTTCCAGCTTGAGGTCATTTGAGTTGCATTTAGAGGCACACACTTGGATTTGGTTTCCCTCTTCATCAAATTTGTGGGAGTGGCTTCTTCATCCTCCATTGGACTTGTTTCTACCCAAGGGAAGAAATGTTGTATGCAAACAATGCACTATCTTCTTTTCTCTTGCATCTTTCAGTGGCTTTGAAGTTACTTCTACCTATGATGGACACTTGATCCACTCCATCCTCTTCTTGGGGAATTATGTTTGTATGATGGTTGTATCTTTGGGAAGTCTTATGACATTCCCCACCATCATTGTATATGGGTACCTAACATGTCTTCATTTGTCGGGACCCATCTTTACATCCACCTAAGCTATGCTTAAGGGAGGGTGTTAGTGTAGGATTTTATTTTCCTTTATTTTATTTTTAAGCTTTCTTAGGTAGTAAATAATTGTGAGTTATTTAATAGGCCATATTCATGTTAGTGGGTGCATGTGTGTGTGGTGTCAATCCACTACATGGAAAGTTACTCCACCTACCCCCTATTTTGGGAGATGCTGGAGTTACATTTCTCATTGGTCAATATTGACACCTCATCCCACTCACCTTGCCTATAAATACTCACTCCTTTGCATGTATTTATATGGAGGTTGATTAATTCATTTTCCTATCTTTGCATTATTATTCTCTCTTGGCTTTGTCATGCCTCTCCCGTAGATGAATGCTTGCAGCAGATCTTGGCTCCAACAAGCAAAAAGCCAAAACAATGAATAATCCAAGCGTAAGAAATGAATTCCCTTTTTCCTTCTTATATTTCCTCAAGAGGGTCGATTCACTTTTGGAGGGGATAATTTATTTAAATTCACTTTTAATATTTCCCAAGGTGGGCGCCCCTTTCCATGACTTAAGTGTCTTTTAATAATATTTTATTTTTCAACACTTAACCATTATAACCCAAAGTCCAATATTAAATAATATTAATAATTTATGAACTTTAAAATGGAGGCCCAAATGAGCTCAGAATTTAGTGATCTATAGACCATTGGAAAGATCTCACCAAGATGCTTCATCTCCAACACTGAAAATCCTGAAATAGATAGAAACCCTAATTTGTCAAAAATAGCAAGTCTGGGCCCAAACCATCAAAACCACCTCAAAAAAAGCCAAACTGAAGATCATGTTGAAACCAAGCCAACATCCACTCACTAATTGATCAACCCATCCAAAACACTGCCACTAGTGGTTCCCTAACCAGGGTACTTAGTCTACGGGAACTCCATAATAGACTAACTTGGTCTAGAGAAAGGGGACATTACATGTGACATGATTCCCAACATAAGAGTGAAAAGAACTTCCTTAATACATCTCATGTCAAGCAAATGAGCATATGGGTAGACTCAGGCTGTTGAGGGCAACAAATTTCCTATACAAAGTTTCTCCAAAAAACTATGAGAAATGCTCATTGTCTGATGGACCCCAAACAATAGCTTGAAATAGTACTACAACACTAGGGAGAACTCCAGCACTAGGAATGGACAATAGCACCAATCTAGGACACTAGCACCAATCATTGAATGTCCCACCTAGGTGCTATAGTCTCATATGGGCATTATAGTCCATTTTGGGTGTTGGTTCTCCAACTAGCAGACTGCAATATCTAAGGAGTTACAAATTCCTATGATTAAGAATTGCAAATGGATTGGCCAATTAATGGGAGGTACTGAATAATACTCCCATACACTTTAGGCTCTGCAAGACCAAGGTGGGTGTCCCTATAAAAGTAAGTTGCCTCAAGGTATACAATGTGGTTATAGATAGCACACAAGAAGATAAAGAAATTCACACAGTGTGGTGAGGATGTATAAGATCGTAAGTCTCTAAGCTAGTATTCCTAAAATGCATTGAAATTTGGTGCAAATTGGGGTGAATCATAACTTACAGAGTTAAGTTATTTTCATGGTCAAATATTCTTGTTTAAATTTGGTGGGATAGAGAGGGTTATTACTCAAGGATCGGTGCCTTAAGGGGTTTACAGAGTCATTGTGCACTTGTCTATACTTCTACAATAATACTACTTCTTGAAAGTTATTTAAATTGTTACTACCTTACAACAACCTAACCAACATCTATCACTCTACGATTCAACATTCTACTTAGTTATCCCTTTTCTAGCTCAAATTTCCCACAATTATCTATGAAAGATTTATATTATTCCTTGAATAGAAACTAACAGAGATAATGACCTAAAATAACTAATGTATTCAAATAATAAAACAACCCTTAACTATCTTATTCAAATAAATAAAAGATACATTAGATGGAGACAATGTGAATCTAAAAACTCTCTCTCATATATTCCGTTTCAAGAAAAGAATAACAAGATTACAAACTTGATATAAAAAAAAATATTTCCAATTGAAGATAATTCTCAAAGAGTTTTTTCCACATACCATCACCCTTTACAATTACAATGACCTCATCATTTATAGAAAAGGTTACAAACAAAGCTTCTCAGGATGAGTGACATGTCACTCTGCAACCACTTTACAAATAATCTTTTACATTTTACCTCAACAAACTTTTACACCTTTTATGATGACAACACATGGATGTCACTTGAGAGAACTTCATCTCCTCATGAGTTATCTAAGTGGATGGCTAGGAAATGACAAATTTCCAACCATCTACTAATTTGGATCTTCCTTCTCTTCTAAGGAGCTGAGATGAATCTACATCCATGAATTTTTAGCTGACAAGGCACAAGCAGTCCAACTTGTCCATATGAAAGGAATGATGTTTCCTCTCACTGCTCCACACATGATGAATGATGATTCCATCACAAAATGAGCATGTGTCCTAGGTCTTGATATAGGGGTGGGGAGAGGATTGGGAGAGAACAACAACTCTAGTCCCTCTGATAGATGCACCAACATCTACTGAACTGCAAAAAAGACTTGAGGCCATAGCTTGATATCCTGCTATGCTAGCTAGGAGTGAGAAGTTGTAAGCTACCATCAAAGAATAGCACCTTTTCATGCAACTATTCAAATTCCACTTTATGTCCCAAATAGGGAGGCCTTCATCTCTTCTCTTGATAGTATCATTCTGTAGAGTTGCTCCCATCTGCTCCTTCCACTAAGAAAAATTACCCGTAACGAGGTTTCTACACATGAGAGTAGGTTGTTATTTTGCCAGACCCCCATACCCTTAAGCATTGGAGTCTTGTTCCTCATTTTATAGTAACTAGGTCCTTCTAGGTATCTGTAAAAACCTCACTTCCCAAACCTCACAACTACCTTCTTTAGAAAACATAACCTCATTTTAACTGAAAGAACTTCAAAAGAAACTAACAGCCAAAACTGATTGTAGAATTTCGTTCACTCCTTTTATAATTGTGACTGATGCTGAATAACTCCTTGATCTTTTTTTAATTTGTCTCAATACATCTCAACACTTATCACTTAGCTACCAAAATATCTTATCAAATTATCAAAACCCAAGGAGATAAAGTTGACACACCTCAATATGCTCATCCACTACCAAACTATCGCTTCATATCATGCTCGAGGGATACTTGAGCATCCAATCAGTGAACACTTCACCTGAAGGCTAAGGTTATTCTAATATATTTGTGATATTGTTCATGTGAGCCTGATATCTTGCATCTAATAATACTTTGGCACCTTTTACAAAACTATCCAGGTTGGACTCTAATTTTAGTAAGATATCTATTTGGAATTACATAAAATTGAGTCTACTTTACCTTCACAAATAGCTGATGTGACAAGCATTGGGGCAATACCTTGGAATTATGACATCCATAAGTCTAATGATTTCATTTCTTCCTCGGGGTCAAAAATTGATGGCAACTAAAATTCCTCCAAGGCAGCTTTGAATCTTTCAATCTTATCTTTAATCACCATCTCATATTTGCCTTGGGAAGATGAAACCTCACTTAAAAGATCTACCAACTCATAAGTACCTAAGATTTCATGTGGAGCATCAGGATTAAACTTCACAACACCTTGAATTGCCCTCAGGGACAACAATCTTAGAATCCATGTACTTAGAATCTTCTTTAATTATGACTCATGCCTGACTTGGGTATCCTTTGCCTTTTTCAACTTGCCAAAGCAATCCCATGCATCATTAGCTTTTCCCACAACTTGGGATAGTCTATGGTCAAACAAATTCCTTACCAAATTAGATGCCTCTTGTATCCTTTTGTCCTTTACTTCTTTTACTGCTTCTTTACTTCTTATTTCTTCCTTTAGACTCTCAATTCTAAGTTTGAGTATATCCTTATCCTATGGAGATGAAACACTAGAAGCGATAGGTGAAGCTATATGTTTTGTCAGGTTGATCTTAGGTGGATCGACCAATGACTTAAGCTTATTGTACTCTTGCATCAACTTTGTATTCTCCACTAGTAGCCTATCATAGTCAACTTGTAGTTCCTAGCTACAACTTCACTAAATAAAGTAGTACTAACTACGAAGGAAGCAACTTGAGGCACTGTTGTGTCACTTAGTATTCTGATGTAATTAGATTACCTTTAAGATCATTCACATCACCAATAACATAATGTTTATTGTTTGATGGTGCCACAACCCAAATAGCTAGAGTTTCATGTCTAGTACTGAAACCAAACCCAAACAAGAGATGTTCTGCTTGATCTTCATCTAATGATTCCTCACCAACATCTTGCCTCCTTATAGTATTTAGGGCAATAAATGAAGCTATATCTGATCTTGGTAACAACAAGCATCCACTTTCCTTGACAATTTGCCTTCCCTCCTTGGGTGTCATGTTTGATAAGTCAAACTCTATCTATTTTTGGATGCTTTGGATAGATTCTCCTTCACTGTCTTCCTCTTCCTGTTGGGCAGCTTCTCTCTTTATTTGAAGATTCATATTCATTTTTCCCTTTATCAAAAACATCTTGAATGCCTTAGTTTTGATGAATTCATCATCAACCAAGAGTTCTTCACAGGCCAAAGTTCTCACATCTTGGACAACTTTGTCACCCTCTTCTAAATTCAACAATGATCTTCCTAGAGGAAGATTCATCATATCCAACCTTTGAGGGGGAGGGACTATTTGTAATATCTCTTGAAACTCAAAATTAACCTCACCAACACCCTCAATAACATCACAATCCACTAGAGGTGGAATCATGCCCTATGTCTCAATTCTATCTAGGTTTGTTCCTTCTTCACTTCTAGCAGTACTCATTTCTAGAACTTGTGTAGGTGGGACCTGATAAACTGGAGCCAGATGAATCTTTGGCCTTGCCTCCACCCCGTCTTCTTTAGGCATCTCTCCTAAGATATCAACTCTTCCAATCATCATTGTCATCCTAATCAATGAATTTGCAACAAAAGGGAAAGCCCCTTTATATGAAGGAACCAATTCCTTCTTTTAACACTCATCAACCTTCCTCCAAAGATCTTATCTTCTTTTGATTTCCCTTAGGGTTGTACAGTTTCTGATTAGATCCTCAGGAAGGTTGAATTGATGCTTATATCTTGATCTACCTTGTGATCTTAGTTTGTCAATAGAATGTTTAGGGTCACATCTTCTTCTTAGTCCCAATCTTGACCTATAGCCCATCGATTTTGATCCTAATAGATCAAGGCCTTCCTTGGTAGTAACAAGAAAATCTGAGAAATTGACTGTGGAAGGAAATAATGAAACTTTCTTGTGACTTCTCATGTGTATTTTGTTCGCTTCATTCATCTTCCATATTGTCTCAAGAAATGTAATTTTGTCAGGTACAAAAATAGGCAGTAGATGAGGTTGCACCTCAACTCCATATACTCTTATCACTGTATAATCTTCATGAAACAACTAGTCTCCTAAATTGCAGCTCCAATTTCCCTCTATCTCAATTTATTTGGGTCTTAGGAACTTCATGAATGCAAGAGACAATCTCCACATATCATATCCTAGGAGATCCAATATTCTTCTCACAAAGAATGTTTGGAAGATGCAATAATTAGAAGTCTTACAATGGGAGTTGACCATATGTAAGTTCTCGTCTGAATTGGCATTGGCCTACCATTTGATGTTTTATAGGACATTCCAAGGACAAGATGCCATCTCTGCTTTCCTTGATATATACGGATATGGCACAACACCAAGTACCATATGAAATAAGGGATATTCTCATTCTCCTTCAAATTCGTCAAATTTTGATGTATTTTTTCTACGACATAGGAGGCATTGTCAAAAGGTCTATTCACTTCCCAATGTTAGATATTAGTAGCCAACATCATAAGATGAGTTGACATCTATATTTTGTGATCAAATCCTAAGACTCTACACAAATCCTTGTATGTGCATATGAAATACTCAAAGAATGGGCTGACATCTAGAGGTTCTATTTCATTTGTGTGAACCATTTTATTTCCTTGTTTATCATCCTTCCTATGCATGGGAAGCCATTTCACTCTATAGCTGATTCTATTCCTTTTATAGTCTCAATGTAATTCATTAAGGCCAATCTTAACATGGGCACAAGGGTTTAAGTTGAAAACTTCCCCAATCAAATCCATGTTCATCATGAATATCCTTTTGCCCTTAGCATATTTCAAGTACCTGGTACTTGAGTCATAGTTCCTATTGATGGCATACACCAGCTCAGGATCGACAAAGACACTAGGTACAACTAGTTTCCCTAAGTCAAATCATCAAATATTACAAATTAGGGTGCGTTCATTAGTGCAGGCACATCAAAACTTAAATAGTTCCCAACCTATCCATGGAATAATGGGATCCCTGATATCCTCCTTATCTACCAAACTTTTGGAGAGGATACTCGTACCCTAGGACTGTTTTGATCTCTTTGAAGACCTAGGTAATAAATCAATGATATCCTAGTCTAAACTCCTCTTACAACTACTTGACTGAATTGAAACTTGACTCGTGGTTGTAGTACTAAAGTTTTACAAGATGATTTAATTCAACAACTCACAAATTTTGTAACCCTTCTTTTATAGATCCTTTCAATCTATTCCTTATTTAAAACCCTAGTTTCTTTTGACTTATCAGCTTTAGAATAAAGCTCATACCTTATGGTTCTCCCGAGAGATGATATGGTTCTACTTTTTATCCTTGCAAGCTTCTGCTAAATTTTAATTATTTGCAATGGTAGCTACCAACACAATTCCTTATTATTGGTTAGGGCATTCACATGAAATATCCTCAGAAATTCTAGCTTACTCACAAAAATACTCTGCCACCTTTGAATTAATGCTTGTACGTGCTCCAAAACCATGACAGTGTATCCATTGCAAACTTTGAATTTGGGCCATTGATTATGATGTAGATCGACGATGGGCTTGACCTCTGAATGGATTTTTAAAAGACATTTGACAGGCATCAATTTTTGGTTTCAGGTTAGGACACATCAGATCACCTAGTCAAGCACTGTATATTTGGTCCAATCATCCTTTGACAACAAGGAATTTAGTTGTGGGTTCTTTTCATATTAAATGCCCATTGCATATCGCATACACTACCCAAAGGCACATTGTGAAGTTTGTGATGCACTAGAACCTTGCGATGTAATGGGATAGCTCCAAGTGTGTTCCATGTCAAGTGGTAGTGACTCATCAGCTACATTTCACAAATCGTGAACACTGTGGTGCACCCATCTTTTGAGTTTGTGAAGTAGAAGAAAGCTACGATGCAATGAGATAATGCCACTTGGCATAGACCACCTACTAACAATCCATTAGAGGCATTCTGGGGACTCCTTGACACATGTTAGCACTGTGCAAGCTAGTAAACTTGGATGGGGCCAAATAAACAAGCATGTGATAGACTAAAGGTTTGTGATAGAATAACAATAGGACATGTATATGCTGTTGCACCTGCCCAAAAAATTAACACACAAAGCTCAAGAATAATTAAAATATTTGAACTACAAGTAACAACAAGTAACAAATTCAGATGGGCTAGTAAACATACATTCACAAGGACTTCGAGAGACAACTTAAACAAACTTGACTAGCTGAGCAGGTCAATAGAGAAATATAACGCACCTTAGCCAATATAAAACAAATTTTGAAGCACTGAGGATTTTAGATATAATTAGGAATAAACCCTACCATAGTGATAACATGAAAAACCCTTAAAACATGACCCAAAAGAAAAACTTAGGAATGTTCCAACACTAGGTACTGTATTCCTGTCAAGGCATTGTAGTCCTTGGTAGGGTGTTGTGCTCCTAAATAGTGTTCATAATTAGCAAAAAATGAACTTAATTAACCTAGTTTTCACTCTAAGTCCAAACAAGGACTCTGAAAGTGATCTTGACAACATAGGGGGCACAAAAGAACCCCTGGAAGGTTTTGATGAGCATGGAGATGTCCAATTGGAGCCCCTCCAACTCACACAATCACAAGCATTCAAAATTCAATGGGCTATCATTCCCTCAAGTGAATTCAACAACAATAACTTCACACAAGGCTAACAAGAAGAAGAAGGATAGGAGAACTAACACACTCCCAAAACCACTCTTGAAAACTATGAACTCTTGACACAACAAGGAAAGTTTGATGAGAAACAAGCTAACTATGAAATCCACAAAGAATAAAGTGAGAAGATTCATTTACCAACAATTAAGTGATGCCATTTTCTACCACAAAAGCATGTTCATTTTATCCAAATGATGAATTAGGTGCTCTAATTAATTTTAACCAACATGCATACAAAAGCCATTTCACTTTCGACAGCAACGTTGAATCGTGATAAAACCAATGAAAGGTCCATCACCACTTATGTGGGTGGATTACAATTCTTCAACCATGGAGGAACAAATAATATTACATATTAGAAAAATAGGATACCAACATCCTTAATTATACATTTTTCTTCCAAATCCATGCAATAGGAAATGTTAACCATAATGAGATCCATGCCTTGCGTGTGAATCCAAGCTACTCTTAAGGAACCTGCAAGTCCCTAATGGTGGTTCAACACTACCCAACCATGTGGTACCCTCATGCCCATCCCGTTGTCCTAGGAGATGGTCACATGGGTAGAATACACACTCATGCCATACAAGAGAGAAGGATTCATGCACACCAATCAACATGTACACCACACATCATATATATAAGCATGAATTAGGCATCACAATGCACAATCAAACACTAAGAGTCACATCACACATCAGATACAAATCTGATGGTAAGGAAGGAAGAGAGTCATAGCAACCAAGACAAGGAGTGTCATTATGAGGGATCAGGAGCCTCATAGATTACAAGTAGATAATTGTCCTTTCATGAGGTCTACTATAAAAGTCACTAACTTCGTGAGCTGTGACATGTTCTTTACGATCAAAGTTGGATCTAGGAGAGCATTTCCATTTTATGTAGATCTTTTAAGTAGATTTTTATTTACCCAATGTGATTATGGTTAAATGTGTTTAAAATTGTCCACTTGTTATTTCCAACAATCACTTTATATTGTGGCATGTGATGAAATCCACTCTTTTCTTACCATATACCTCTTCCTACATGTCCATCTCACCAATTTTAACAAATTGGGCATGGCACGAAAAATAATGTGACAAAAATCACAACACAAATTCAAAAGATGCAATTTTCCAAATCACAAGGGAGACTACTCATCCCACTATTTAATTCATTCAAATTGCATTTAAAATGAAAAAATTCTATTTCTTCAAAATGCATAAATAACCATAAACCCCCAAATTCACCATTAATGGTTGTTTGCAAACTTGGATTTTTTTTTCATTTTCTAAAATAAAGAATTTCTCAAAAATTTAATTACAACCCATTATCCCAAATATGAACAACACTCATAATGTACAACAAATTTGAAAAAGGTTTTTCCATTAAAATTTTACCATGGTTATGGCTCTTTTCACAAGTTTCTCAAAATTTAAACTTTGACAAACATATAAACAACAAACTACGTTCTTCAATAGCTCAATTCCTATCCAAATGAAGCCATGCTCAAACCACATACAGTGGCATGGCAAAGGAAGAGAATAATAAATTTAAAACAAAGAAGATGGAAGAAAAATTACCTTTTCAAAAAGCTTAAAAACAAAGAAAGAAGAAGATTTCTTGAATACAATCTTTTGCCACATGATTTCAATCCTCCACCAATCAATCACCAAACCAATCCTCAATCCATGCAAGAAAGAATCATTCCATTTCAATCCATACTAATTTAAATTTCCAATCAATCAAGAAGAAGGTTTTTTGAGAGAGCAAGTAGTGAATGAATGTGAAAATGAGTTTTGTTATGTAGTCTCACAACACACCCTATTTTCCCCTAGAAAAATGAGGACCCAATCCCTTTTTTTGCTTTGTTGGTCTTTTGTTGTCTGCTTGGGCAGTACAGGTAAAATATCAAGTCATTGAAGGTGAATTCCAAGTTACAAAGTGTCCCCTAAAATGGTCATGGATAGATAGAGGATGGAATTTTAACAAGGTTACCTTTCGAAGATATTGAAAATTCACTAAAATGAGCAAGTTATGCCCACTAGACATTCTGGTCAACTGGATATTTTTGGTCAACTGGACATGAACCTTTCCAAGATGTTCAGGTCATGTCCAGTGTCCATATTGGGTTAGAAACACTTTATAAGAATGCCTGGACCCAAAGCCAAATTTAAATATGATCAATAAATTCCCCAACTTGATCAAGATATTAGCACACTCGAGAAGTCTATGTCCAGATCTTGTAGAAACCATCAAATTTATCTTGGTAGCCTTGAACCCGAAGCATAAGAAAAGATGTTTGATCCTACCGGATAGCATATTTCAACTAGACATGACCAAACATTTGTTATGTCTGGTCCTACTTAGAGATCCTATCCAAGCTTCACAAGTGACCTCTTTGATCTCGATTGACCATTAACTTTTCAACTGGATATTTTCAACCAAACATTTTGACTGAACATCCTTATGTCCAGACCTTCTAAAATAGGATGTGGATATCCATTTGCCTAAACATCTAGTTAATGTAAGTTGGACCACGACCACAATGACATCATCTAGATAGGTCATAATGATATCCCTTCACTTGACATTAGGCAAAGTTAAACTAGATATTCCCAATGGACATTTCCCACAGGACATTTCGACTGGATATCTTGATGTCCATCTAGTCTAGTTCACATTAAACCCACATAAAGTGGATTGCTTTTTCATTTGGAATTTAAATTTAAAGCAAAAAATTAATCCAGTTGTCATGTTTCCTCGATCCTAAAGAGTAATTTCTCACCTGCTATATCGTAGTATTGAATGCATCAACACTTAGTGAATTTCACAATGGATAAAAGCATAATTTGATCAATAATTTCACAATGGATAAAAGCATAATTTGATCAATTTGGTATTCACAAAGCATTCAAATAAGTGAAATTACAAAGAGTTTTAAAAGTGATTTGCATGGATCCTAAGGTGAATTAAGGCAAAGATTGAAGAGCGAGCTAGTAGAACATAATGCACCAAAGTTAAACAAACATCTGTTACAAAATCTCTACAAAGGTGAACTTCTACTAATACAGGTACATATAAGCAAAAACCTTAATTTGTCAATTATAGTAGGGTAATTTTATTCACCTAGGGTAAATCAGATTTAGTTCTTTACCAAAGTAAAATTTTGTCTATAATCGCATCTGTTGCAAAATCTAGTTTTCACTGTTAGGGTTCAGGTAGATCAGAGCAATAAACATTAACAATTATATGCAGATTAAATAACCCAAACATAACAATGAAGAATAACACAAGAGATCAACACAAAATTTTAATGTGGTTCACCTAAAATGGGCTACATCCACAGAAACTCAGCCATTCAATGATTTTATTATCCAATACAAAATAGGTTACAATCTTGTGAATTCCATCACCGTAACATACATCCCAGCCGCTTATAACAAGATTTTTGGAAGCTTGTAGAATTAGGGTTTTACAAAGTTGTTTTTCCTTTGTCAGTTAACAAAAATTAACTACCGATCCCAAACCCCGACAATGATATGTTATGAGTGTACAATATTTGCATGATTAGTCGCCACATACCAACAATCTCCCACTTGGAGACCAATCAGGCTCCACACCA
The DNA here is from genome assembly GCA_027924645.1 of Cunninghamia lanceolata. Classification (NCBI taxonomy): domain Eukaryota; kingdom Viridiplantae; phylum Streptophyta; class Pinopsida; order Cupressales; family Cupressaceae; genus Cunninghamia; species Cunninghamia lanceolata. Next base: position 1,059,663 of record BSBN01001021.1, on the reverse strand, counting down.
AACAATCTCCCACTTGGAGACTAATCCTAGATGACACCACTGCACTTGTAGCTCCCACTAGATTATAGGCCTGGATGGTTTTTTATATCCGCCATTATCAATCGTGAAGGCCAACAGAAACTGATGAGGAAATTAGTTTCTCCCGTGTAACTGGCTTTGTGAACATATCTACAGGATTCTCACTTGTCTGAATTTTCTCCAGCTTGAACCGTCCATCCTCCAAAACTGACTAAATGAAGTGGTATCTGAGCTGTATGTGCTTAGTTTTCGAATGCAGAGCTGAATTCTTAGCAAGATGAATGGCACTCTGGCTATAAGTGTACAAAGGGCTATCTTCTTGTCATTGCCCCAATTCCTCCATAAAATGTTGTAACCAAATCATCTCCTTGCTAGCTTCCGTAGTAGCAACATACTGAGCTTCAGTGGTTGAAAGCGCAACAACCTTTTGTAGCCTTGAAATCTAATTGACTGCAGTACCTCCTACAGTAAAAACATACCCTACAGTACTCCTCCTACTATCAATATCACCCACTAGATCAGAGTGAACATATCCTTTTAGAGCATAATTTTTTCCTCTAAAACATAGTTTCTTTGAAGTAATACCTCTCAAATATCATAGAATCCATTTTACCACATTCTAATGTTCCATTCCTGGATTGCTCATATACCTGCTCACAACTCCCACTACATGTGCAATATTTGGCCTTGTGCATACCATTGCATACATCAAGCTACCAACTGCTGATGCATATGGTATCTTAGACATTTTGTCTTCCTCCTCTTGTGTCTTTGGACACATCTCCTTAGTCAACTTAAAATGACTAAGCAAAGGTGTACTAATTACTTTTGCATTCTGCATGTTAAACCTTTTCAACACCTTCTTTACATACTAACTTTGAGACAAAAATATTTTTTTGTTTGTCTTGTCCTGCGTGATTCTCATACCAAGGGTTTGTTTTGCTGCACCCAAATCCTTCATAGCAAATGAATTTGCTAATTTCTACTTAAGTTCATTAATATCCTGCATGTTAGACCTAGTAACAAGCATGTCATCAACATAAAGCAATAGGATAATATAGATGCCATTACCCAATTTATTAAAATAAACATAATAATTAGAATGACATCTTTTGTAACTTTGTTCAGCCATAAAACTATCAAATTTCAAATACCATTGCCGAGGTGCTTGCTTTAGGCCATATAAACTCTTCTTTAACCTACACACAAATTCCTCCTTACCCTTGACCTCATATCCCTGTGGTTGCTGCATGTATATTTCCTCTTCCAAATCCCCATGGAGAAATGTTGTTTTCACATCTTACTATTCAAGATGCAAGTCTTTCATAGCGAAAAGACTTAGAATAGTTCCAATAGAAGTCATCTTTACAACCAAAGAAAATATTTCATCAAAATCTATACTTTTTTTCGGTGCAAAACCTTTTACCATGAGTCTGGCCTTATATCTTTTCTTGCCTCCATCTTCTTCCTTCAACCTGTAAACCCATTTATTTGGCAATGCCCTTTTACCTATAGACAATTGGACTAACTCCCAAGTCTGATTCTGCAACAAGGAAACCATTTCCTCTTTCATGCCTAGCTCCCACATATCTACCTACATTGTTTCTTCATAACCTTCAGGTTCACTAGAACCAGTTAATAATATAGAATATAATGATGGAGAAAATCTTTCTGGGTGTCTAGTTATCCTTGTAGAATGTCTAACACTTGTAGGAGTCTGTGGGATAACTTGTTGTTGCTGAGCATCAGTCACCACTGGTATTTTATTTTCTGGAATCTCATCCAGCACTACATATTCCTTTTTGGCTCATTCATGCTTCTTTTCCTGCAGCTGATCCTTATACATAACCTTCTCATTGAATATAACATCCCTGCTCCTAATGATTTTATGATTTTCATAATCCCATAACCAATAACCAAATTCATCTACTCCATATCCAATGAAGGTACATTTTTTAGACTTAGCCTCAAGATTGGTTCTATTTTCAATATCAATGAGGACAAAAGCTTCACAACCAAAGGTTTTTAGAAATGAATAGTTTACCTTTTTACCCATCCATGCCTCCTTTGGAATGCCACCATCCAAAGGATTTCAAGGTCCCCTATTTATTAAATAAACAATGGTATGTACAACATCTGCCCAAAAGTGTAAGGGTAGTCCAACATGCAATCTCATGCTCCTTGCATGCTCCATAATGGTCCTATTCATCCTCTTAGACACATCATTTTGTTGTGGGGTTCTAAGAACCATTTTCTGCCTACGAATTCCATTATATGAACAGTAATTTTCAAATTCTCTGCTGTAATACTCGTCTCCATTATCAGATCTGAGACACTTCAACTTTCTTCTTGTCTCATTCTCAACCAAAGCTTTCCACCTTTTTGAAAGTTTCAAATACTTCTAATTTTTGTTTTAGGAAATACACCCATGTTTTCCTAGTTGCATCATCAATAAAAGTAACATAATAGAAAGTGCCACTAAGAGAAGATACCTGAGCTGGTCCCCATACATTTGAATGCACAAGCTCTAATTTCTCACTCTTTTTCTCTTTCCCAACTTTGACAAATCGGACTCTTTTCTATTTTCCATAAACACAATTTTTGTAGAACTCCAAGTCAATCTACTTCAGACCTGGTATCAACTTTTTGGAGTGAAGGATCTTCATCCCTTTCTCACTCATGTGCCCAAGTCTATGGTGCCACAATTCTATTTCTATCCCTATAGCAAGTGCTATAAATATATCAGTAGCAACTATTTCTGTAGCAGCTAAGGTAGAATAAGTATTACCAGTACACAAATACAATGTGCCTACCTTTTCACCTTTCGGTACTACTAATGCACCTTTAGTGACCTTCCAGACTTTGTTTGAAAAAGTAACTATGCAACCTTCACTACCTAGTTGTCTTGCAGAAATTAAATTCATTCTCAAATTTGGAACATGCCTCACCTCCTGTAGCAACCATTCATTTCCATTTTGCAACTTGATTTTTATCTTTCCTTTTCCAACAATTTGACAGGGTTCATCATCACCCAAATATACCTATCCAAAATTACCTTGAACATAATCTACAAAATATTTCCTATGGGGTGTTGCATGAAATGAAGCCCCTAAATCTATTACTCAGGAATCATTAGTATTATCTAAACACAAAATTAAAGCATCCTGTAATTTATTACTTGCAACAGTAGCTTCCTTACTGTCATCATGTTGTCCTTGTTTTCCCTTTCAAGAGTAGCAACCCTTCTTTAAGTGTCCTGGCTTTCCACAGTGCCAGCAATCCATTCTTCCTCTAGATTTAGATCTGCCTTTCTTCGACTTCCCTTGTGACTTCCCACGATGTGTTGGGCTTTTTCCTCTCTCCTTTGTTCTTCCCTTGCTCTCTACAGTCAGAGCATTACCCGATGTTGAATTCTCACCTGTGCTTTTCTGTCACATTTCCTCGCTAAGGATAACACCAACAACATCATCAAATTTCAAAGTATTTGAACTAGAGATAGAGTTACTTACAACCATTACCAAGCTATTCTAGCTTTTTGGAAAAGAACATAAAACCAAGAGAGCCCTCATCTCTTCATCAAATTTCACTTTTACAGAAGTTAACTGACTGGTAATCGTATTAAACTCATTTAAATGATCTGTCACAGATCCACCTTCAATCATTTTTAGATTAAACAAATGCTTCATGAGAAATACCTTATTTGAGGCTAAGGGTTTTTCATACAATTTAGCCAAAGCTTTCATCAGTTCATCTGTTGTCTTTGCTTCTGTTATATTGAATGTCACAGATGGTACCAGGCACAAATGAATGCTTTCCAGTGCCTTTCTGTCCAAAAGTCCCCAATCCTCATCAGTCATTGTTGTTGGTTTCTTGGCTTTTCCTTCCAATGGCCTCCATAAATCCTTCTGATAGAGATAGTCCTCCATCCGCATCTTCCATAATTGATAGTTCTACCCATTGAATTTATCTACCTTTAATTTACCCTCGTCCACCATTGCTCCCACTCAACTGTGAGACTCCCACTCAACCATGAGACCTTCTTGCAAATGATAATCAAACACAACCTATTCTAATAATCAAAGTTTATAGTGTTGGATTGATCCGCAAGTTCAATTCTTGTGTTGGAGTTCAGTGGTAGTGCATCATGTTGCACATGATAAAGGCATTCTTTGCTTCAGATGGTTACAATAGATTTTGTTGATGTTGAATATTCTGGAAAGATGTGTGGATGTTGTGGAGTGTTTCTTTGTGGTCCGCATGATGTTTTTTGACTTGGCGAGGCATGTATGTGGTCACTTCTAGTGTTAGTTCAGGTTTGGCCGACCTGGCATGCTAGCACTATTTGCAGAGATACCTTGTGGGTTGTGGATGAGATAAGTAGCATGGTGGTACAAATTTGGGTCCCAATTAACCCTTGGCATGGTCCCCTTCACTTCTTTCCACCAGGGAAGTGTTTGGTGCCGACCTATTTCGGTGTTGCATGGTTGAGGTGAACACATTTCATTAATGCTGACCTAATTGAGATTGTTTTAGGTCGTGGATGGTATAAATGCAAGGTGAAATTTGAGTAGAGGTAGTGAAGAAGGAAATAGATGCGAATGTGATCAAGTGTGGTGAATTGAATGTGAGCTTAAATGCTTATGACTTCTGGATGTAGTGAACAGAAGCTATCTACATTTAAATATGCTTGAAGTTACTGAAGGAAGTGAGCTGAAGGTTGCGGATGTCATAAAGTTGTAGTGGTGGATTTCTCTTGTTACCTTGAGATAGTGAATCTCTTTGTAATAGTCTTCTTCTATTCTTCTTTCTTCCAAACAATGAGTCCTTTTGCAATGAACCTTTCTTCCTTTTCTGCGCAGTGAGCCTACTTGTATTCGATGTTGCTATTTATATATATGTGAGCTAATCCTCATAGTGGTTTTTTCCTTCTTGGGTTTTCCATGTAAATTTGGTGTTCTTATGTGTTTGGATGTGTTTGCATTAATGTTTCATATGTTTACATTCTGCTAATGCATAATAAGAGTTTGAAGGCTAATAAGGATTGGAATAGTATTGAGGGTTTGATGTTTTAATGTACAACTGATTCACCCCCTCTCTTAGTTGTCTTGTGCATCTAATAATTGGTATTAGAGCTATGTTCTATGAAGAAGCTTAATCACATGAGGTAGATCCAGATGGCACACAAGAAAGGTATTGAGATTCCATTGTTTGATGGAACAAATTATACCTTCTGGAAGATCAGGATGGAAAGTTTTCTTGTCTCATTAGGGTATGGTGTATGGAAGTTAGTTAAAAAAATATATTATACCTACTAATGGTCTAAAGGATGATGATGAGATTAAAGACTATGAGAACAATGGCAAGGCAAGGAGTGATCTTTTGAATAGTCTTTCTGATTCATAATTAGTGAAGGTAATGAGCTACAAAACTACTCATGAGATTTGGAAGAAGCTGGAAAGTATCTATGAAGTAGATGCCAAGGTCAAGCAAGCAAAAATGCAGAATTTGAAGACCAAGTTTGAAACCCTAAAGATGTCAGAGGATGAAAATATTGCAAGCTACATGTAGAGAGTGGATGAAGTTGTCAACTTCATCAATGGTCTTGGTGGAAAGCTAGAGGAAAGTGAAGTGGTAAATAAGGTACTAAGAACTCTTCCAAAATCTTATAGTGCTAAAGTTTATGCTATTGAAGAAGTTCAAAATTTGGATAATTATACTAGGGATCAATTGTTTGGTACTTTAACCACTTTTGAATTAAGAGAGTTTAGTCAAAATGATTCAAGAAAAGAGGTTACTTTTAAGGTTAGCAAGACAAAACAAAATGATGAGTCCAATCCAAATGATTTTGATGAAGTGGAAGCAAATTTTGTAAGTAGATTGAAAAAGGGCACTGGAAAATATAGAGGTAAGTTACCTTTCAAATATTTTAACTGTGAAAAGATAGGTCATTATGCTTCAAAATGTTCGGCCAAATTTTCAAATGACAAATACAAGGATAACAAAGGAAAATCAATCAAGAGGAGTTATTATGTTAAAGAAGATGCTAGCATATCTGATGATAGTCTAATTGTCTGGATGATGATGAAAATAATGAATGCTTGTTCATGTCTTTGAATGTTGGAACTAATTCTACTGACTTTGAAAGATGTATGATGGAAATTGCTTCGGAAATAGGGCACAATATCAAAGGAGCTTTGGTAAATTCTTTTCATGCAAGAGAAGAGGGAAACCACTAGATAATTGACAATGGACATTAAAATCATATCACAGGTGATATGAATAAGTTTTTTAAGCTTGAGAAGTTTGATGGAGGTTTTGTTAAGTTTGGAGATGATGCATCTTCTAAGATTTGTGGAAAAGGTTCAATTAGTTTTGATGGCAAGCATAATAAAGATGATGTTCTCTATGTCAAGGGTGTCTGGCATAATCTTCTAAGTGTAGGACAAATGTGTAGCAAAGGATATAACCTTATGTTTCAGGATGATAGATATGAGATCAGAAAAGAAAGCTTCAGAACTCTAGTTGCTACAAGAACAAGGACAAAAGGAAATGTATATTAGCTTAAAGGTGCTAATGGTATGTGCTTTATGACTCAAATTAATGAAAGTTGGTTATGGCATAGAAGAATGTGTCACATCAATTTTGATAGCCTAGGGAGGATCAGATCTACTCAAGTTGTTAGAGATCTACCAAGAATTACCAAGCTTATCAATGCAATTTGCAAGGAATGTTCGATTGGGAAGCAAACACGAAAAAATTTAAAACCAAAGAGTATTCTACCACAGGACCATTAGAGTTGGTACATATAGATCTGTGTCAACCTACAAGATTAGGAAGCTTTCAAGGTGACATGTATTTCATGTTGTTAATTGATGATTGCTCTAGAATGACTTGGGTAACCTTTCTCAAAGAAAAATCAGAAGCTCTAGATAAGTTTAAAGCATTTAAAGTTATGGTTGAGAATGAAATAGATATGAAAATCAAGTGCTTGAGGTCTGACAGAGGTGGTGAGTTCACCTCCAATGAGTTTAACTATTTTTGTGAAGATCATGGAATAAAAAGGTATTTGTCAACTCCTAGGACTCCTCAGTAGAGTGGAGTTGTGGAAAGGAAGAATAGGACTATTCAGGAAGTAGCAAGGACAATGTTGAAAGAAGTAAAACTACTAGATATCTATTAGAGGGAAGCTATTCACACTATAGTCTACATACAAAATAGAGTGCAAGCAAGGGTCAACAGTTCAAAGACTCCATATGAACTATGGTATGGAAGAACTCCTACCGTTAAATATTTTAGAGTGTTTGGAATCAACTGCTATATTAGGAGAGATGAAGAAAACCTAGGAAAGTTTGATACAAGATCAGATGAAGGAATCTTCTTTGGATATTCTACAAAGAGCAAGGCTCACAGGTGTTACAATAAGAGGCTAAAGAAGTTAGTTGAGAGTGCAAATGTTAAAGTGGATGAACAACCACATCAAAGCTCAGTGCTATTAGAAGGATATGAATATGATGAGTTCCTTGCAAAGAAGAAGAAAGAGCAGAAGGAAAGGAAAAGGAGATGCAACTAGATGAAGAAGATGCTCCGGAAAGTATTCCTAAGACTCCCAAGTATGTGCAGAAGAATCATTCCGAGGATCAAATCATTGGAGATAAGAACAAAGGTGTATTAACAAGAAGAAAAAGTGTTATGACAGATGAATAGGTAAATTTGTGCTTATTGTCTAAAATAGAACCTAAAACAATGACTGAAGCATTCAAAGATGAACATTGGATCAAATCCATGGAAGAAGAATTGATGTAGATTGAGAAAAATCAGACTTGGGAAATTGTCCCAAGACTAGCAGACAAAAATGTGATAGGAACTAAATGGGTGTTCTAGAACAAATTGAATGAGAATAGAGAATTAGTCAGAAATAAGGCTAGGCTTGTGTGGAAAGGTTACTCCCAAGTGGAAGGAATAGATTTTGAGGAAACATATGCTCCAGTGGCAAGAATGAAGGCCATTAGAATGTTTTTGGCCTTTGTAGCTCATAAGGACTTCAAAGTTTATCAGATGGATGTGAAATCTACATTCTTGAATGGAAAGTTGGAAGAAGAAGTATACATTGAATAACTGGAAGGCTTTCAGTTATCAGATGATCCAAATATTGTCTGCAAATTGAAGAAGGCATTGTATGGACTCAAACAGGCTCCCAGAGATTGGTATGCAAGACTAGATAGATACTTGTTGTAGCAAGGATTCAAAAAGCGTACTACAAATAGAAATTTGTACTTCAAAGTTGAAGAAGATCAAATCCTATTTGTGGTGGTATATGTTGATGATATAATCTTTGAAGGAAATAAAGGTATGTGCAAGAGATTTACAGAGGAGATGCAAAAAGAGTTTGAAATGTTAATGTCTGGGGAAATGAATTTCTTCCTTGGGTTACAAATTAGTCAATCAGAAAAAGGCTTTTTCATTTCACAGTCAAAGTATATTAAAAAAATATTGAAGAAGTTTAGGATGGAGGATTCTAAACTAGTATGTACTCCTATGGTCAGTGGTTGTAAGTTGATCAAGAATGATGAATCTCCCAAGACATATCAAAGCAAGTATAGATCAATGATTGGTGGATTGCTATACCTAACTACTACCAAACCATATATCATGCATGCAATTTGTCTTGTTGCTAGATTTCAAGAAGATCCTAGAGAATCACATGTTACAGCAGTAATAAGGATATTTAGATACTTGAAAGGCACTGTGGATTATGTATTATGGTATCCTAATGATACTGTTTTCTCTTTGAGTGAATATACAGATGCAGATTGGGCAGGATGTACAAATGATAGAAGAAGTACAAGTGGTGGTGCTTTCTTTCTTGGAAGCAGATTGATTTCATAGTTGAGTAAGAAGCAGGATTCAATGTCATTATCTACTGTAGAGGCAAAGTACATTGCAACAACATCTTGTTGCACATAGGTGTTATGGATGAAGTAGACATTGAAGGATATCAAAGTATCATATGATGAACCCAATCCTATTTTGTGTGATAATACAAGTGCTATCAATATCTCAAAGAACCTGGTAATGCATTCTAGAACAAAACATATCCCTATCCGATATCACTTTCTAAGAGAGAAGGTTGCAGAGAATGAGGTGAAATTGGAGTATGTGCCTACTAAGGATCAAGTTGCAGATATTTTTACAAAGGCTCTTCCTAAAGATACTTTTGAGTATCTCTGGTGGAAGTTAGGGGTTATTGATCCTCCTCTTAATTAGATGCATAAGTGTGTGCATCTGTCCGGGAAGCATTTCAAGATACATTCTTGGTCCTGGACTGATGCTAAGGGCTGCCCCTAAGGGGGAGAGTGTAGAAAAGTGAGAGCAGTAGAGAGAGCAAATGCTTTCTAGTGTTGCAAGTGTTTCCCTTTGAAGTATTGTCAAAGGGGGATAGCAAAAGAATTCAATGTAGAAGAGGAAAGTGTGGAGTATGCAGGAAAGAGATTTGGTTGAGTTTGTTTCCCTTTGCCATTAATATCAAAGGGGGAGAGAGTTATAGTGGTTGAAAAACCATAGTGCAGGAAAGTTGGGGAAAGAGTGTGAAGAGTAAGAGATACCCCAGTCAGGGGGAGTGCTACTGGTTGATTCTGTTGTTGATGGTTTTTCAAAAAGTTGGTGTTGCCATCAATGACAAAGGGGAAGATTGTTGGAAGCTTGTTGGTGTTGTTATTGATGTCAACCCCTAGCATTGGAGTTGTTAGAAGTTGGTGTTGTCATTAGTATCAACCTCTACTATAGTCATGATGAGAAGTGTTTGAGGATGTTGAGAAGGTGTTTTTAGTGTTGCTAATGTAGATAGTTCACTTGGTTTCGAAGTGCTTTTGAGAAAATTTGAATAAAATAATGGGCAATGTGACAGAGGTGTGTTCAATATCATGCTCCACAATTCTTCATGGTTGAATTTATATGCTTGTGTGGTTTGGAAGTAATTATCAAAGGATTAAGAGGTACTACATCCAGAGTTTCAGGTTCTGGATCATGCAGTAGTAGAAGAATTGTCTGACAGAGTGTTTACCTGTGAAGAAGGTTGTCTAGGATAAATGATATTGCTCTGCATTTCAAGCCACATTGATGTTTCTTGTCTTGCAGATCTAGGAATATGCTTATATTGTTTGTATCTACTTTCCCTTGAAGTTTCTAGTGTTGGATTGCTCCACAAATTTAGTTCTTGTGTTGGAGTTTAGTGGTAGTGCATCATGATGCACATGATAAAGGCATTCTTTGCTTCGGATGGTTGTGATAGTATTGCAAGAGATTTTTCTTGATGTTGAATATTCTGGAAAGATGTGTGGATGCTATGGAGTGTTTCTTTGTGGTCCGCATGATGTTTTTGGACTTGGAGAGGCATGTATGTGGTCACTTGTAGTGTTAGTTCAGGTTTGGCCGACTTGGCATGCTAGTGCTATTTGCGGAAATACGTCGTGGATTGTGGATGAGATAAGTAGGATGGTGATACAAATTTGGGTCCTAGTTAACCCTTGGCATGGTCCACCTTCACTTATTTCCACCATAGAAGTATTTGGTGCTGATCTATTTCGGTGTTGCATGGTTGAGGTGCACACCTTTCATTAAGGCCAATCTAATTGAGATTGTTTTAGGTCGTAGATGGTATAAATGCTAGGTAAAAAGATGCAAATGTGATCAAGTGTGGTGAATTGAGTGTGAGCTTAAATACTTATGACTTTTGGATGTAGTGAGCAAAAGGTGTCTACATTTCAATATCCTTGAAGTTACTTAAGGTAGTGAGTTGAAGGTTGTGGATGGCATAAAGTTACAGTGGTGGATTTCTCTTTTTACCTTGATCTAGTGAATATCTTTGTAACAATCTTCTTCTATTCTTCTTTCTTCTGAATAGTGAGTCCTTTTGGCAATGAACCTTTCTTCCTTTTCTGGGCAGTGAGCCTACTTGTATTCGATTTTGCTATTTATGTATGTGAGCTAATCCTCACTGTGGTTTTTCCCTTCTTGGGTTTTCCACGTAAATCTGGTATTCTTATGTGTTTGGATGTGTTTTCATTGATGTTTCATATGTTTACATTATGCTATTGCATAATAAGAGTTTGAAGGATAATAAGGATTGGAATAGTATTGAGGGTTTAATGTTTTAATGTACAACTGATTCACCCCTCTGTCAGTTGTCCTATGCATCTAAAACACTAACCAACACTTTTCCTCAGAGATCAGTAGGGTGAAGAGACAAGACCCGGCAGGGAGCACCTTAACACCAGATTCATGCAGCTGTGGATAATCAACAAGCTGGCTTCCAGGCAACACCCATTCAGTTTCCAGGTAAGCTTTATGGACAACCTATTTTTGTTTTGATTAATACACAAGCAACTGAATGCTTTGTAGATCCAAGAGTAGTTTCAAATTTATCTATTAGACCTAGACATATGGCAAACTCATGGATGGTTCAGTATGGCAATATGGTAGAAAAGAGGGTAGATTCATGTCTTGCATGTAGTGAGTTAGACCTTCCAAGTTTTCAAACTCAAGTCAATATTTACATAGCACTTTTAGGGTCTTATGATGTGATATTGGGAATCAATTGGTTAGTTGAACATAAGTCAATTGTGAACTATGAAGACAAGGTTGTGAAATGTTTGGATGACCTAGGGAATCATGTAGAGATTCATGGTTCTAAGAGACTCTTGGAACTGAGACAAATTTCAGCTATGCAGTTAAAGAAAGCCAAAAGGAAAGGGTGTTCCATTTTGTTGGGATAAGGTGCCATTAACTTGCAATCCTAACCAATTCATTTGTCTCCAAAGTTCTTGGAATGTGTTCCCCAACACATAAGGACTTTGAGAGATTAATTATTGCAATCAATCCCTAATTGATAGGGTCAAACTTGGGCATCCACTTTTGGAATGGAGGCCATGAAGACTTTGTTGACTTCTCCTAATTCTATTTTGAGAGTTTAATAACTCCTAGTAAGTGGGAGTTAAACTTGGGCATCCCCTTTTGATGGGGACTTATATTTGGACTTGGAGTTGTGTTTTTTTATGTACATGAGTGGATAATGTTGAGACACCTTGCATGGATATAATGTTGGAGTTAACTAAAGTGTTAGAGAAGCATGATTTGGATATTGCTTGCATGAGTTCATAAAAGCTTGCATGGACTTGCATATTTTTGCATGTCACTTGCATGTACTTGCATGTTGTTGCATGTTACTTGCATGTACTTGCATGTTGTTGCATGTACTTACATGTTGTTGCATGTTACTTGCATGTGCTTGCATGTTGTTGCATATTGCTTCTATGGACTTGCATGTACTTGCATGTTATTGCATGTCACTTGCATGTGCTTGCATGTTTCTCCTATGGACTTGCATGTTGTTGCATGTTACTTGCATGTGCTTGCATGTTGTTGTATGTTGTTCCTATGGACTTGCATGTGCTTGCACGTTGTTGCATGTCACTTGCATGTGCTTGCATGTTGTTGCATGTCACTTGCATGTGCTTGCATGTTGTTACATGTCACTTGCACGTTGTTTGATGTCACTCCTATGGACTTGTATGACCTTGCATGTTGTTGCATGTCGTTGCATGTCAGTTATATGACCTTGCATGTTGTTGCATGTCAATTTTGTGAGATTGCTTGCAGAACACTCCAACTCTAGAAACTTGCAAGATGGTAAATCTCAGTGTTTCAAGTAATGGGTATCAGTTGCATGTGCTTGCATGTCAGTTTTAAGATATTAAACTTGCAGAACACTCCAACTCCAGAAACTTGCAGGATGGTACATCTCAGTGTTTCAGATAATGGGTATCAGTCGCATCTTGAATCAAGTGTTTACATGTCACTTGCATGTACAGAACAAGATAATTCAGAATAACCTTAGGGAACATCAATCTTGTATGTTGTTTGCATGAAATTGATGTGTGTTGATCACTTCAATCAACAGAAAGTGATTGGGCAAATATGGATGCCCAATTGGAGGACTTTCTGTTGTTGCTTTTATTTGGAAATATGTTTGATGTTGGTAAAGTTAACGTGGACAAACTTGGGCACCTACATCAAGGAAAGATAGTTAATTGAAGGCTTGACTTTGTTTGACTTTGGTCTTCTCTATTTGGAGTGCTTGGTTTTTGCATGAGCATTGGTTGCTATGTTATCAATTACAATTTATTATATTTTGAGTTTCAAGTTTTCGAATTAAGAAGCTCTTGAATTAAAGAAGCTTTTGATTTAATTAAGGGATCCATGCATTTTCCAGAGAGTTGAATCGTGAAAAAGACTTAGAAGAAAAAAGCAAGAAGCTTTTGAAGAAAAAACAAGAAGCTTTTAAAGTTTTTTACAGGTTTGAAGATTGAAGAAGCTTTTGAAATGCATCAAGGAATCAAAGGATTTTAGTATTGAATGTAATCTTTCACAAGAGATTTAATACAAACATAAATACCTTTGGTGTGGAGTTTTTTCCCTTAGGGGTTTCTCCACGTAAATACTTGTCTTCTTCTTGCAAGTTATTTTCTTCTACTACATTGATTAAATTGGAGAAATACTCTAACATCTAAATTGAAAAGTAATTTTCAGATTTATACATGCTAATAATTTCAGGTTTGAAAATATTTTAAAGCCACATAGCTGCAACTTTACCTTGTTCTCTCTCCCTTTTTCCAACTTATGTTGTTCAAGTTAAAGATCTTGACAATATGGAACCAACATTAATGACTATCCAATCCTTAGGGAATTCCAAGATGTGTTTCTTGTGGAGCTAATAGAGATGCCATTGAAAAGGGAATTTGACTTCTCAATTGATTTGCTACCAAGGACTGAGCCTCAATCAAAGGCATGACCACAACAGATTTGTATGAGCTAAAAGTACAATTACAAGAGTTGTTGAACTAAGGGTTCATAAGACCTAGTGTGTCGTCATGGGGTGCACTGATCATCTTTGTGAAGAAGAAGGATGGGACTTTGTGCTTATGCATTGATTATAGAATGCTTAATAAGGCTACCATAAAGAACAAGTACCCACTTTTGAGAATAGATGAGCTCTTCGATCAGATGAAGGGAGCTACTATGTTCTCAAAGATAGACCTTAGATCTGTCTATCACTAGTTGCAGATTAAGGATGAAGACATCTCGAAGATAACTTTTAGAACTCACTATGGTCACTACGAACTTACACTGGTGCCATTTGGGTTGACTAATGCTCCAGCAACTTTCATGAATCTAATGAACATCATATTCAATGATTGCTTGAATGATTTTGTACTGATCTTTCTTGATGATATATTGATTTATTCAAAATTAGTTGAAGAGCATGAAAATCATTTGAGGATAGTATTACAACGCCTAAGGGAGTGAAAACTCTTTGGTAAGCTATCCAAGTGTACATTCTATCAGGACAAGGTGCACTATGTAGGTCATGTAATTTTAGCAAAAGGGATTGCAGTAAATCCAGAGAAGATTAAGGCAATAATGGAATGGCCTACACCTCAAAATGTGACAGAAGTTAGAAGTTTCATGGGACTTGTAGGGTATTACAAAAAGTTTGTGGAAGGGTCTTCAACAATAGCAACATCGATTACCTCACTTCAGAAGAAAGGTAAAAAGTTTGAATGGATAAAAAGGTGTGAGAAAGCTTTCCAAGTGTTGAAGGAAAATCTCACTACAACTCCTATTTTGACCATACCTGATCCTAATGGGCATTTCACATTGATAACTGATGCATCAGGAGAAGGTGTGGGAGGAGTATTGATGCAAAATGGGCAAGTAGTCACCTATGAGTCGAGGAAGTTGAAGCTATATGAGTTAAACTATGTGCATGACTTAGAGTTAGTCGACATAGTTCATGCACTTCAGATGTGGAGGCATTATCTCTTGGGAAAACTCTTTGAGGTTAAGACATATCATTTAGGGATCAAGTACATTTTTACACAACCTAATCTTAATGCACGTTAGATAAGGTGGCTAGAGTTTTGTAGTGAGTATGACTTTGGGATTGAGTATATTAAAGGAAAAGAGAATAGAGTGGTAGATGCCCTTAGTAGAAGAAGACATCTGGCAACCATGGTTACTACAAGATCAAATTTGAGACAAAAAGTAATTTAGAATCTACAAGGGGATGAACATTATGCTAGAGTAAAGAAAGCTTTAGAAGAAGATCCATTATATTCATCGATTTGATGGATATGTGATTGAGTCATATGGAATTTTGCGATATCAAGGAAGGATGTATATTCCAGACTTAAGGAATTTGAGAAAGTTCTTGAGGAGATCCACAATGCACCATATTCGGGGCACCCTGGAGTGACTAAGATGGTTGAAGGTTTGAGACCTTTGTATTTTTGTCCTAGACTTAAGAAAAATGTAACATAATTTATGGCTCGATGCTTGGAATGCCAGCGAGTCAAGGCTGAGCATGTGCATCCAACAGGGCTTTTGTACCTGCATAGTGTACTAGAACATAAGTGACAAGTGATAAGTATGGATTTCATTTAGGGATTGCCAATGTCCAAGAATCAACATGATGTTTGATGAGGCCATGTTTTGTCTTATTTCTCTTGCTTTAAGTACATGCTTCCTAAGACATTCCCAAACTTTTATATATATTGACTATATCTATAACCATCCTTAAGACATTGAAAGCATAAAGATTGGTATATAATATGTTGTTATTTAATTGTGTGTGAATTGATGATTGCTCATGAAATATGATGGTAATTTATGTTAATTTTAGTAATTGTGATGTATAGATATTATATGATGGACTAACCCCCACGCAATAAGTACGTGGATACATTTCATGAAGACCAGTTGGCAACCCACAACAAAGGAGATGTTGACGTCCATAGTAGACAGTATAGGCACCTGCAGCCAAAGGAAGAAGAATTTGAATTGATTGGAATGAGTTATCCATAACTCTCCACTCTTTGACAGTTATCCTTTGATAGTTGATGCCGAGCGAATCTTAGATCATGCTCCATGTTCTATTTCTAAGTCTTGACTATTTTTCATAATAACTAGATAGAGTTACAGTAGGAATATGTTGTTTATATTACCTTCATGACAATTTAGTTTCATATTCCTAGTTTTCTTTGTAATAAAATCGTCTTCCTATGTTGTTGGATAATGGATAGTTATGGTATTATTGTTCAGTAGTTTTGTTTAAATAGGAAAGTCTGATCTTGTCTATATGGATTGTTAGATTCTATTTATGAGACAAGAAGGTTAGAAAGAGATTGTATTATCAGATTTGTTATTGTACTTTTCTCTTCAATATTCAATAAAGGAACACATGTTTTGAGTTCAATCGATGGTTTTCAGAGATACAATAGAGATCTAGTTAGATTTTGTGGGATCACAATCACTCAAGCAAGGGCCACTTGAGGTAACTATGTCTCTCCTATATGTTCATGTGTTTAGTTTATGTTATATGTTTATGTGTATGCCATTAATGTATGTTGTAATGAGTATATGTCATATGAATTAGTTAGATCTTGATAATATGTGTTGTTGAGTCAAGGTGATCACTGATTAACTATTAGTTGTTCTCTTATTTAGAATTACATAAGACCATTTGATTTACAACCAACTGAATAGCATTGGTTATTTCTTATTAGCATTACTTATTTCTAGTATTTGTCAATCCTTGCAATTAGAGTTTGTTTACCTTTCAATTAGTTTATTCCTATGCACAACCCCTAGATTACAATTTAGGAATTCTCAATTGTACACATAGTACGGGCATCATCCAAGAAGAATATGATTCCCTAGTTTGACAATTTAAATGTAACACATTATAGCCAGTAGGTTGCTTGATATAGGATCCATTGGTCCGTTGACTTGTGTGCATGCCCTTTCTGCATCAATGTATTGATTAATAATGGAGTTCAACATTTTTTGCACCGTTGCCAGGGATGGTAGTAAGGTTTTGAGTTTCTGAGTTTTTTTATTCATGTTTGTACTTTCTTTCATAGGATATAATAATTTTTTTATCAACATTTAGAATTGCTTAGATATTCAATCTATATCCAAACTATCCACTAACACGGTGCAGGAATAGAGCTATTAGCTTATACATCATTGTATGTGGCGGCCAAGAGACCAAAGAGGGAGGTTTCATCCAACCAATTCAATAGAAGAAGAAGAACACTTTGAATTATCCCTTGCACCGAAGGACACTGAAGATTTTGAGGATATTGCCAGTTGACATCAAGACTCAATGGCAGAAGAAGTAGTAGAAAATCTAGCTGAGCCATTTACCTTTGCCTTTCCTATTACAGACTAGACAAGAGATGAAACCTTGAAGTTCACATTCCTCCTTCAATCCTACCAAACTTTCATGGGCTAATCACTGAAGACCCACATATCTTGCTCTTTGAGTTTGATGTACTTTGTAGGAGTTATGACTACACTACAGATGCATACAGACTCAAGCTCTTTCCAACCACCCTTAAGGATGCTACATTATGATGGTTTATGGGATTGGGTGACAATTCAGTAACAAAATGGGCTACCATGAAGGAGAAGTTCTTGCAAAAGTATCAAGACTATTGTCATGGAAGACATATGAAAGGAGATGACATCTTTAGGATGTCACAAAAGAAAGATGAACCTCTAGAAGATTATGTTGAGGGATTTCAGTTTTGCCTCAACAAGTCAAGGCAGAACAGGCTCTCCCTAGAGTCACTCAAGTTGGTCTTCAGAAGAGGTGTGAATGAGGAATGCATGGATGCACTAAATTTGATTGGAATAGGGGACATCTCTCAACTCAGGTTTGATGACATTTGTCAAATCTGTAGAAACTACTCACAGTTAACCTTGAAGAAAAATAGAGGTCTGAGAACCCTATCCTCCACTAAATAATCTACTAGAGTATCTAGAGTAGAGCTCAACAATCTACTATCAAACATAAAAGAATACATCATCGGCCATTTGGTAACACAACTTGACACCTTACATATCAAGAAGAAGAAAAAAGTAGCAGAGGTAGCTTTGGTTGAGTATTGTCCACATTGCCGAAAAAAGAAGGCTAACTACAGATGCAAGGGTATTGCCAGTATTTTTGAAGGGATGAGTGAGAAAGAAATTTTTTGAGCTATAGAAGATGAAGAAGGTCAAGTGTTTTACATTGCACAACATAGGCCTTGGCAATAAACATAAGGTATGCCTCAGAACCCCTTGACCAACAATATGCCATTTCCACCATCTGCTTCAAACTAGAACAATGCACCTTGGTATAACCTGCCACAACAATAATGGGCAACTATGCCACCTAGATGGAACCAACAACATGGAGTATGGCCACAACAGTCATTCCAACCCTCAAATTATAATCCACAATGGCAGGCCAATCAAACCCCTGGCCACAGTAGTGGTGTGGAAACCAACCTTGGAAAAATCCAAATATGAACTAATCGCAGCCACATCAAGCCCTACCTCAACAACCTACCCTTATGCCAAATACAGCTTCACGTACGCCTGCCTCGCCTAGAGCCACACAATTGCTAGCCCAACCTGCACCTAGCCTTAACAACAAGCCTATTTAATAGGTTATACTAATGAAGCCATCCAATACCCAATCTAGACGGTTAAGGTTAGTGATGTGCATCTGTGCTAAGGCAAAATGCTTGTTGGACCTTCATATCCACTTGTCACAGAACTTCTTGATGATGAGAAAACCTAGTGCAGTCATGGTAGGAGGGTTCATAGAATGAACTTTCCATACCGTGCAGCAAGAGTAAACACAACGGAAATAACTCAAAGATATAAAGCAAATGCAGATTCAGTCATTCAGTATATCACAAAATTCAGATATAGACTGGCCAGTAACATGCGAGCTTACAATTAGGGCTCACAAGCCTGATTACATACATGCGCAAGATAAAGCTTTGAAGCTCCTTCGCACAAAATCTAAACTATGAACTTATTGATAACTTCTGAACTACTAAACCATGAGAACTCCTTTCCTAAGGATCTATTACATCAATATATATCATCTTCTAACCAATAGATTCCTCCGCGTCAGCTAAGGAAGGTCACAAACTCCAATGAAGAGTTGTAACATGTACACAAATAGGTCAGACCTATTTAATGCATAGAACACTTCCTCAAATGAATGGAATAACATCAGGACCCTTGGGGAAGGTCAGCCACAAACCAAAGATCATTAAATGATGTGTCATGAAGATCCACAAGTCAAGAGATGCTCCGCAAGCCTTCTCCTTCAACTGATTGTCTGAGACTGTCAGGATGCTCTACTCTGAGAAAACAATTGATCTTTTGATAGCGATAACTTTCTGATAACTGATCCAAATGCTCTGAATTCTGGATATGATGTAGATGAATGAATGTAGATGCTAAGTACAGATCTGCAAGATGTGAAATGCAACTGTAGTAGAATACCAGACCAAAAGATGAAATTGCTTCTAACTAAACTGCCTGAACTGAACTGGAAAATAAAAGAAATAAACTGAAATATAAACAAACTGAAATGCAAATTTTTTTTTTGGTTGATGCAAGATTTCTCTTGAACCAGGGATGCTCCTGCATCAAACATCCAAGGTTATTGAAAAAGTAAGTCCCTCACTTTGTTGGGGCTAGGGGAGAACCAAGACGGTCCACCTCAGCCTGAGAAATCCAAGATGAATCTTCTTTCGGTCTACCTTTCCACTTCACAAGATATTCTCTGTATTGTCTTCCTCTAGTGTTGCATTCAACTCTGCTGTCCAAAATGTCTTCAATCTACTCCAGTGCTTTGTGTGGTAACTTCTTGTTCAAGTCTTCTTCCATGCTGTCGCTGAACTATGCTTCATGATACTGATATAAGTTTGCAATGTTGAAAATAGGTGATATACCTAAGGTCTTCAGTAATTCCACTTCATATGCATTTCCTAAATCAAATTTTTTGAGTATCTTACAAGGTCCAAACTTCTTCATCTTCAACTTGTTATATGTCCCAACTGGAAATCTTTCTTTTCTCAAGTACACCATCACTTCCTCTCCAACTTCAAATTCCTTGTCTTCTCTTTTCATCTGCCTTTTCCTTATACTTACTATTCATATCCTCCAAATGCTTCTTCACCTGATTATGTACTGTCTTCATATGATTTGCAAATTCTTCTGCTTCTACACTTCTCTTGTCTTCCATGTTGATATCTCTCAATTCTGTAACTCCTCTAGGATGCAGTCTAGTAACAATCTCAAAAGGTGTTCTTTCGGTACTTTTGTTTACTAAATTATTGTATGCAAACTCTGCTTGTGAAAGAATCAAATCCCAACTTTTAGTTTTCTCTCCAACCAAACATCTCAACAAGTTTCCCAAACTCCTATTCACTACCTCTATCTGTCCATCAGTCTGTGGATGAAAAGCTGAACTGAACTTCAAGTTTGTCTTCATTTTCTTCCAAAGTGTTTTCCAAAAATATCCAACAAACTTTATATCTCTGTTTGAAACTATACTCTTAGGTAATCCATGCAATCTCACAATCTCCTTGAAAAATAGATCAGCCACATTGATGTAAAATAGGGTCTTAGGTCAACAAACTCACAACTAAATCAATCTCCAAGTGTGCAGATTACCAGGATATTGTTGACGTCTCTTTAGTCCCCTTATTGCTTGTAGCCCTTCCAGAGGTAACTTGGGTGCAAATTTCTATGTGACTATCCTAAAAACACAGAGGGATCCTATTTTCAGACACCCTTTATTCTTTCTTGCAACCTATCAAAAGGTTTCAATATGTTATTTCAGACTGTCACAGTAAACAATTCACTGTCAAACTAGTAGAAAAGCCTAATTAGGCTAGATTTTCAAAACAACCTTGGGATTTATGGACACCAAACCCTAAAATTGAATTGGATTATCTTCAAGGCATCCCAAGTGGTCCCAAACTGTAGGTGGTTCAGTGAGATATAGGTTTTAGTTCATAAAAATTAAAGATTCTGGTTAGAAACCCTCACTTTCTCTTAAAACACTGAGAAAATACAGCTAGGGCTCAATTTTTCTCACTCCTCCTCGACTCCCTGCACACAAAACCTCTTTGATCTTTGAGAATACATGACACAGTAACTATCTATCAGTTTCTAAATTTTTTGGATATGGACAAGCTTAAAAACCTAATTTTCTACTGCAAACCCTTGGTGCCCTGTTTCACAAGCTGTTCTTATTCAAACAACTTTATCTTCCTTCAAGTTTGATGTCAAAGGCTCCAATTACCTACAAAAGAAAATAGACAGTCGACACTTCACCTTCAAATGATTTTAATTTCATGATATGGTCGTACATGACCGTACAGGCGGCTGAAATAGGAAAAAACTCAGTTTTTAAGTAGGAAAACAACAAAAAGAAACTTTCTATTCTTGATTTTACTTCCACCACCACATTCCAAGGAAGTTTTTGGATTTTAAAACCACTTTCCCTCTAGAACTTTGATGGACATGCAATACAACTCCAAATGTGTCTTTTGATCTTCCATATACTTTTATCTTTCCAAAGGAATAGCAAATTTACTAACACCTAGAATATATATACATAGAATATGGTCACATTTGACCTTATTACAATCAAACATGCCTTGACACAACTATGACACCTATATACATGACCTTAACAACTCTAAAGAGGATCACATTTACTAGGTGCTCCTACACCACACATGCACTACATCGGTTGTCTTCTTACAAGGTATGAAATGAGCCATCTTTGAAAATTTGTCAACCACTACAAATATTGAATCATGTCCTCTCTATGTCTTAGGTAATCCCATCAAAAAATCCATGCTTATGTCTTCCCAAGGTCTCTTAGGTACTGTCAAAGGTTTATACAATTCAGTATTATGACTACTTCCTTTTGCAACTTGACAAACTCTACGATTCTGCACAAATCTTCGAACATCCTTATGTATATGAGGCTCGAAGTAATTTTCACTCACCAAAGCCACTATCTTATCAATGCCAAAATGTCCTATCAATCCACCACTGTGTTTCTCCTTAATCAAATTATCTCTCATTGAACTTCAAGGTATGCACAACTGATTTCCTTTGAACAACATATCTTCTTGAATGAAATAGTCTAACCACTTACTCCTATCTGTCACAACAGGTTCCTTACATGCTTTCCAAAGTTCTACAAAATTAGTGTCTCCCTCATACATGTTCTTCAATTAATCAAAACCCAACACTTCAACTCTCATCTCTGTCAACAAGTTTCTTCTCCTACTCAATGCATCAACAACTTTGTTCAATTTTCCACTCCTATGGTTCAACACAAATGTATAACTCTGCATGAACTCTACCCATCTCATATGACTCTGATTCAACTTACCTTGACTATTCAAATATTACAAAGCTTGATGATCTGTATACAACACAAACTCCTTAGGCAACAAATAATGTCTCCACTTCTTCAAGGCTTGAATTATAGCATAGAACTCTTGATCATAAACTGAATATCTTCTCCTTGCATCATTCAACTAATCACTCAAATATGCTACTGGTCTACCTTCTTGACTTAATACTGCTCCAATCGCATTTCCTCTTGCATCACAACCAACTTGAAATACCTTATTGAAATTTGGTAATGCCAAAACAGGTTGCTCTATCACTTTTTGCTTCAACAACTCAAAACTTTTATCTACTCCTGATGTCCACTTGAAATCTTTTCTGTCACCTCTCATTGTCTCTGTCATAGGGTTAAAAATTGAGCTGAAATTTCTGATGAACTTCCAGCAGAAACTAGCCAATCCATGAAATGATCTAACCTCTCCAATGCTCTCCGATGTAGGCCATTCAACAATTGCTCTTACTTTCTCAGGGTCCATCTTCAATCCTTCTGCAGAAACCACAAATCCCAAATACACTAGTTCTTCCTTCATGAAACTACACTTCTTGATGTTTATCAACAATTTCTCTTCTCTTAACCTTTGCAAAACGTGTCTAATATGCCACAAATGTTCCTCCTTTGTCTTACTGAACATCAGAATGTCATCCAAGTATACAATCACAAACTTACCCAAGAATTTCTTTAGAACTTCATTCATCAATCTCATGAAAGTACTCAGTGCATTTGTCAATCCAAAAGGCATCACTAACCACTCATACAATCCTTGATTTGTCTTAAAAGTAGTCTTCCATTCATCTCCTTCTTTGATTCTGATCTGATGGTATCCACTCTTCAAATCTATCTTTGTGAAATATCTTGCTCCACTCAAACAATCCATGATATCATCCATCCTAGGTAAAGGAAATCTATACTTAACTGTGATCTTGTTTATTGCTCTAGAGTCAGTACACATTCTCCATTCTCCATCTTTTTTTGGTGCCAAAACTGCAAGTACTACACAAGGACTCAAGCTTTCTTTGATCAAACCTTTTCTCAACAACTCTTGTATCTATCTATTTAGTTCTTCATTCTCTGCCAGTGTCATTCTATGTACTACTTTGTTAGGCAAACTTGCTCTTGGTATAAGATCCATGTGATGACTGATAATCCTTATAGGTGGCAATCCTTCAGGTACATTATTTGATATGATGTCTTCATACTCTGTCAACAACTCTTTTATCTCTTCCGGTTGTGATTCTTTAGTCTCCTTCTTCAATGCTTCAGGCTTCTTAGGAATCAAGGCATAACACATGTTCTCATGTCTCAAACCATCCATAAATTTTCTTCCATCTACCAAATAGATTCTAGCATTCCCACATATTTCAATTTTAGGATCATCCTCCAAAGGAATCAAGATAATTCTCTTTCCATTTGCTGTTATAGTGTATGTATTCTTTCTCCCATCATGTATAGCTTTTCTATCATACTGCTAAGGTCTACCCAACAAGATATGACAAACATCCATAGGCATAATATCACACAAGACTTCATCATGATAAGATCCAATATGAAATTTCACCAAACATTGTTCACTCACCAGTAACTTATGATCATCCTGAATCCATGCTATCTGATAGGGCTTAGGGTGTTTCAATCTTTCCAACTTTAGCTTAGTCACCATCTCCTTTGAAACTAGGTTATCTAAACTACCACTATCAATTGCCACTTTACAACACTTACCTCCTGATTTGCATCTAGTTCTAAACAGACTCTTCCTCTGCGGTGGTTCCTCATTTATCTCTGCTTAAAATAGTACTCTCATCACCAATGATTCTCCTTTCTCAGGTTTGCCAACTGAACTGGGGGATCCAACAGGTTCTTCAACATAGGCTGCTCTTCCACTATTTTTTGTCCTCTTACTTGTACTACCCTGATTACATTCAAATGCTTTATGTCCTTCACCTCCACACTTGAAACAAGTACCTCTGAATGTTCTCTTATCAAATCCTCTTCCTTCTCTTCTATATCCTTCATTCCGGTATGCACTAGGGTCTCCTCTCTGGTAAAAATTTTTGCCATCTCTCTGGTAAGCATTGTTATCTCTGTCCTCCTTGAATGGGTTGTCAAACTTGTTCTGCTCTAGATATGATTTGTCTCCTTCGAAAAATGTCCTACCTCTCTGAAATTTACCTCCTCTGCCTCTCTATCTCTAATCATGCCTTTTCAATTTCTCTTCAACTTTCAAGGCAAACTGATATGCTTCTTCCAAAGATGTCATCCTTACCAAGCTTAGTTCTTCTTGAATGTTCAATCTCAGTCCATTGATATATCTAGCCACTTTCTCCTTGTTTGCTTCACTATGTCTTGTTCTTATGATCATCTTTTGAAATTCTTCAGTATACTCCACAAATTTCTCCTTTTAACTTAGGTTCTGCAATCTTTTCAATAGTTCCAACTCATAGTCAGCAGGTATAAACTGATTCTTCAACTTTGTCACCATCCTATCCCATTTTGTAATCTTTTCTTTCCCTCTTCTGTTTCTTTCCAACTGAACTTCTTTCCACCATATAGCAGCATGTCCTTTCAACTTTGTCTTTGCAAATTTCACCTTCTCTGGATCTTCAATCTCTTCATATTCAAAGTATTCTTCCATGTCATTTATCCACTCAATCAATTCTCCAGGGTTCAAATTACTAGTATAATTTGGCACATCAACTCTAGGTCTCTTTCCAATCTTTGAGATAGCTCACAACATCTTTACTTGATCTGATTCTTCCTCTTCATCAGCTCCTAGGGTTTCACCAGTTTGTTCAGCAGATTGAAATTCTTATTCATCATCGCTTTCAACATTAGGTCTCGGTGTCAATCCTCTTCACCTATCTTCTTCAACAACATCCAAATGAATTCACATTGTTTTCATCATCTCCATCATCTCATCCATTCTACCAGCCATTGTTCCAACATCTGCAACTCTCCTCG
Organism: Cunninghamia lanceolata; assembly: GCA_027924645.1. Classification (NCBI taxonomy): domain Eukaryota; kingdom Viridiplantae; phylum Streptophyta; class Pinopsida; order Cupressales; family Cupressaceae; genus Cunninghamia; species Cunninghamia lanceolata. The sequence goes on along the minus strand of BSBN01001021.1, from coordinate 1,034,348 downwards.
GTAGCATTCTTCCTAGGATCAAGTGTAAATTACCTCAAGTTTGGCGATTAGGCTACATGGTGACAACTGCCTCTCAATCGGCGATTGGTTGCAACACAAGTAACCTGCCTCAATTCAGCAATTTGTCCACAACAAGATCTTATGGAATTCCCTCACCAACTTCACTCAATTCACTCCCAAAGATTTAAACTTTCACTTTGATACCACTTGGTGCAGTCACGGAAGGAGGGTTCATAGAATGAACTATCTAGACCATGCAGGAAGAGTAAACACAATGAAAATAACTCAAAGATATAAAGTAAATGTAGATTCAATCATTCAGTATATCACATAATTCAAATACAGATTGGCTGGCAACATGCGGGCTTACAATTAGGGCTCACAGCCTAATTACATACATGTGCAAGATAAAGCTTTGAAGCTCCTTCGCACAAAATCTAAACTATGAACTTATTGATAACTTATGAACTACTAAATCATGAGAACTCCTTTCCTAAGGATCTATTACATCAATGTATATCATCTCTGGACCAATAGATTCCTTCGTGTCAGCCACGGAAGGTCACAAACTCCAATGAAGAGTTGTAACGTGTACACATATAGGTTAGACCTAAATGCATAGAACACTTCCTCAAATGAATGGAATAACATGCAGACCCTTGGGGAAGGTCGGCTATGAACCAAAGATCATTGAATGATGTGTCATTAAGATCCATAAGTCAAGGGATGCTCCGCAAGCCTTCTCCTTCAACTAATTTTTTGAGACTGTCAGGATGCTTTGCTCTGAGAAAATAGTTGATCTTCTGATAGAGATAACTTTCTGGTAACTGATCCAAATGCTCTGAATTCTTGATATGATGTAGATGAATGAATGTAGATTCTAAGTCCAGATCCACAAGATGTGAAATGCAACTACGGTAGAATACCAGACCAAAAGTTGAAACTACTTTTGACTGAACTGCCTGAACTAAACTAGAAAATAAAAGAAATAAACTAAAATATAAACAAACTAAAATGCAAATGTTTTTTTTGTTGTTGATGCAAGATTTCTCTTGAACCAGGGATGCTCCTAAATCAAAACCTCTGTCATTGACAACCATCTGAATAACTAGCAGAACCCTTCTGAGCAAACCTTTCCACATGAAGAACCCATTACCAATAGCCCTCCATTTCCAGAGAGATTAAACATTCAAGCACCACCTCCATCTGAACCTGACTTTGATTTTATGGGGCAATTAAAAAATGTGTGTAAAAATTTCCCTCATCCAAGCTATCAAGGATGTACCCATATATACCAAGGCTATAAGGGAATTGTGCCTTACGAAACCAAGAAGGAAAAGAAAAGATCCTTAGATAGTACATGTTATAGGACAACTTGCTGATATCATGTTGGGTAACTTGGTTGTCCCAAAATATGCAGATCCTGGAAGCCCTATGGTTGATGTAAACATCAATAATACCCTTATCAAAAACACCTTGATTGACTTGGGTGCAACCATCAATGTAATGACAAAGGAAACAATAAATAACCTTCTGGTGGATAACCTAAGATCTACTCCAATAGTATTACAATTAGTAGACAGGTCCATTGTCAAACCGAAGGGGGTCAATGAAGATCTTGTAATTACATTAGATTCATGGGAATACCCTACAGACTTTATGGTCTTGCAGCCCAAGGACAGCCTAGGAGGATATCCACTCATCCTAGGGAGACAGTGGTTGGCAACAACAGATGCCTTCATAGGATGTAGGTCTAGGAATATGGTAATTTCCAATGAGAATATAACAAAGAAATTGGTCCCTTATCCATCTACACAAACTTTTACTGATATGGAGCAAACTATTTGGCCAGACCTAGAGGATACTAATCAATATTCTCTTCAGATATTTATGACAATTGAATGAAGCCCATTATTAGATGTCTAGGATGAAGATGAAGTGCTTTCCAATTTCATACAAAATAATTACGGAAGGGACCCATAGCAAGACCCATGTCTAGTATGTCTAACCTGCCCACTACATAATATTCTGCCTACAATCAACACACCAGCCTATGCTTCCATGAGCAACATGTTCTGGAATCACTTTCTATCCCATATTTGTAGCCTCAATTTATTAGGGTTGGATATTGCCTCTTTCATGGCATTTGCAACACCAGTTGACATTACACTAGACAAGACACTTAATATCAACAGTGAATTGACATTTGTCCATAAGATTGAACTGATAAAAACGTTTTAAACTCACATGACAACATTTGCATGGGACTATCATGATATGAAGGGAATTGACCCTAACCTCTCCATGCATAGGATATACATCAATGAGGGATACAGGCTAGTTAGACAGCCTCAAAGGAGGATGAACTCTACTGTGAGAGACAATGAAGAATGAATTGCAAAACTACTGGATGTAGGATTCATATATCCAATATCAGATAGCCAATTGTATCCCCACTAGTCATAGTACCAAAGAAAGGAGGTAAGTAGCAAGTTTGTGTAGACTACTGAGAATTGAATACTTCCACTAGGAAAGATCACTTCCCTCTTCCTTTCATTGATTAGGTATTAGACTCCTTGGTAGGGAAAAAGTATTTTTCTTTCCTTGATGGATCAATGGTTATAATTAGATCAAAATAGCCCCTGAGGACTAGGATAAGACCACATTCACATGCCCATGGGGGACCTATGCCTATTCAGTCCTTCCATTTGGACTTGCAATGCACCTGCCACATTCCAGAGGATTGTTTTGCTGACCTTGCCCATGACTCTATGGAAGTTTATATGGATGATTTTACCACTTATGGAGATTCTTATGAAGAGGCCCTGAAAAACCTTGAAAAGATACTCTAGAGATGTCAAGATCATAACTTGTCTCTTAGTCATGAAAAATGTTTCATGATGATGCAAGAAGGAGTAGTGCTTGGCCACTTTGTGTCCAAGAAAGGCATTCAAGTGGATCCACACAAAATTGAAATCATTTCAACATTGCCTATTCTTCAAAAGCAGAAATATGTTAGAAGCTTTATTGGCCATGTAGGGTACTATATAAGATTCATAAAAGACTTTAGTAAGATAGTTGCCCCTTTGTTTGTCTTACTATCTAAAGATGTGGAGTTTAATTGGACAACTGACTGTCAAACTTCCTTTGACAGTCTCAAAGAGTCATTGACAAAGACACTTGTACTCAGAGGACCTAATTGGGAAATACCTTTCCATATCCATACAGATGCTTCTAACTTTGTTGTGGGGGATATGTTAGGACAAAAGGAAGGAAATTTGGAATATTCAATTTACTAAATCAGTAAGAATCTACAAGGTGCTAGACTTAACTATACTGTTACCAAGAAAGAAATGTTAGCTGTTATCTATGCAATCAATAAGGTTAGGCATTATATCATTGGGTATCCTATTTTTATTCATATTGACCATGCAGCAATAAGATACCTTATGAACAAACCAATATTGATTAGATGGTTATTGCTACTTCAGGAATTTGATATCACCATTGTGGACAAGCCTGGGAGGCCAATGTTGTTGTTGATTTCCTCTCTAGGCTACCTACTTGTAATGAGGATCCAATTATTGATGATTCATTTCCAGATGAGCACTTATTTGCACTGACTGTACAAACTCCTTGGTATGTAGATATAAAAAATTATCTAGTTGCAGGGAAAACACCTCAACACCTCTCACCAAGAAAGAGGTGTCACCTAATTGAATGTAACTTTCCCTATTCTTGGGTAGCTGGTTACCTCTTCTACATAGGTCCTGATCATATCATGAGAAGATGTATTAGGGAAGATGAAGTGTATGACATTCTAAAGGCATGTCATGATGAACCCTATGGTGGACACTTTGTAGCTAAGAGGACAATAGTCTAGATCTTGAATACTAGATACTATTGGCCAACCTTGCACAAAGATACAACTCTCTATACAAGAAGATGTGACCATTGTCAAAGGATGGACAAACCTACAAGAAGTGATGAAATGCCCCTACAATCACAATTAGTGGTCACACCATTTGACAAATGTGGCATTGATTTTATTGGGCCCATTGATCCTCCATCTAATAATAAAAAATATATACTTGTTTGCATTGATTAGCTCACAAACACAAAATGGGTGGAGGTGAAAGCTCTGAAAGTAGAAAGAGATAGTAAGGTTGCTACATTCCTATATGAGGAAATATTTACAAGGTATGGAGTTTCAAAGGAAATAGTAACAGATCAGGGACCATAGTTTACATTAGCCCTAATTGCTATCCTTATTTAGGAATATGAAATCATACATAAGAAATCCACTTCCTATCATCCATAGTTAAATCACCAGGTTGAGCTCACCAACAGGGATATTGAGGCAATATTAACAAAGACAGTGGCATTACATAGGAAGGATTGGGCAGCAAGATTCTCTAAAGCAATTTGGGCATATAGAACTACTTGGAGGACAACAACAGGGTATACACCTTATGAGCTAGTTTATGGTAAGAAAGTTGTCCTTCCTATTGAGTTTGAATACAAAACATTAAGAATCTCTATACAACTTGGCATGGATCTATCAACAACTCAAAAGGAATGGTTGCACTAGCTTAATACCCTGGATGAATTAAAGATGGAAGCAATCCATCACACTAAAATAATAGAAAAATAGAGAATCAAATGACATGACTAGTGTATCAAAACCAAGGACTTTCAGGCAGGTGACTAGGCCCTACTCTATGACTTCATGTATAAAGATCATAAGGGAAAATTGCAGACTGGATGGTTAGGTCTTTATGAAATCAAGGAAGTTTTTCACAATGGTGCAGTCCAACTAATCACAATTAACCTGGTTAGATTCTCACTGATGGTTAATGGACACAAATTGAAATTGTACAAAAAGCCTTTGGATAAGGCTGCCTTCCTCCAACAATTGAGAGTAGATATGGGTACTAAAGTTCCATAGCAACCTGCCTCAGATGAGGCATGCAACCAAGCTACAAATGATCACAACATTCTAGCAACAGATCAAGCTACCAACTTGACTACATTACCACATCAGGTTTGATTTCTAGGAACCTTGTACATATATAAAACAAAAATAAAACATTAAAAAACAAAAAACATAAGAAATAAAAACACAAAAAATCAAATAAATCAATCAGAGTTCAGGCTCCCTCAACTTAACTCCCACTATTTAGTTGAGCTTTGCTTTGGCTGTCAGCCACTTCACTAAAGGGAATTGTAGCCAAAGGCTCTCTATGGGTTTATGGGACCTATATATTTTCCACATGCAACAACTACACTAGTTGACATTCCCAAGGGACATGTAGCCATTGCACTTGCAGCCAACGCACATGGGACCTGTTCAATTCACATTCTGATTGAGTACATGCAACCACTCTTTACTGCAACATCTTTTCTCATGGCATCCCCATGCTTCCAACTTCCACTATTACTTGTACCTTCATGTTATGTGTCACAATGTTACCGAACATTCCATCCGCACACTTCTTCACCATCAAATCAATGTGATTCGCTCCAGCTCGTTTGTAGAGCACATCAACTCCAGCTGCCATGTTATCATTTTCCCATGCAACATTTCCAAGTTAGAAATCACTTCATAGGTATTTATCTCACTATTTATTTAATTAACTTTTATAACTTATTATTTTATGGCTTTCGTACTTCACACATCATTATTTTCAAATATTATACCCAATTCGAATTACTTTCAACTTGCTCTTACGTACACTTAACATGTCTTCTCATTTGAGGACAAATGAAACCATAGTTGGGGGGAAATTCCATACGTAAGAATTATTTCACGCACATTCAAATCTCTTAAATCTCTTGTTGCAAGTATGTGCTAATCAGTGTTGTTATGGATGTCAACATGTTTGTGTTGTCATTGGTGTCAACTGTATCTTCTAATGTTGTTGTTGTTGGTTGATTGAGTTATTGTGTTAAGGTGATCTGAATGGATTATAGAAGTGTTGATGATGTTAGTATATTATTCTTATAGCTGGATTTCCAAGTACTTTTGAGAAAATTTGATAAATACTGAAGACAATGTTGAGAAGTATTCTAGCTTACATGATACTATTAAAGTTTTTGCTCTGCATTTCTTTTGTGTTGAAGACTAGAGTGTGAGGCTTGGATATGTTTTAGATAAGTAGTTGAAGATATTAAATCCATAATTTGGTGCTCTAAAACGCTGTGGTTTGAGAATTATATTCACCAGTTTGAAGACTGTGCCTGACAGTGTTTGCAGTGCGACTGTGAGAAAGTATTTTTCTCTGTATTTCTCTGTAGTTTAATTTTTGGTTTTGTAGTTTTGGATGAGTGTTCATAAGGTCCATATCTATGTTCTATCCAAAGGACTTGTGATTTGGTGCTCTGGAATGTAGTTTTCTTGACTAGTAGAGCTTGGCAGTGTTGGTTGTGAGCAGTCTGTGAATTGTCTTCAAGTGAGATTTGTTATAGCTGGATTTGTTGGCTCCCAGGTGATTTCATGTTGTTCATGGATGTTTCCATGGTCTACAAGCTATGGTTGTGTTCTTTGAAGTGTGTACCTAAGTTTTCATGGTGTTTACACAAGTTCAGTTGACTTGAGTGTTAATACTAATTATGGATGTGCTTCGTGGATTGAGGAAGCATGTTGAAGCGTGTGAAGATGTTTTTAGGTTCAACCTAAGATGTGAAGTGTTTTACCTTCATTCATTTTCTTCGCGGGAATGTTTAGGTCCAGACCTAATTTGAATTCTGTATGTTTTCTGACTTTGGAGATTGTTTCAAAGGTTGTAGAGTGTGTTACCGACCTTGGTGAATGTTTCAAGGGTGTGTTGATATAAATAAGTGTAAAGGATTCATGTGCATGTGTGCATGCATAGGTATGGTGATGCTTGTGTTGTGAATTTGAATCAGAGGCAAAAAGGAATTTCATGTGGTAGAAGACCTAATGCAGTGAGCAAAAGTCATCTATAATTTTAAGAGAGGCTACAAAGGTGATGTTTGTTGTGCTTCATTGGAACTGAACTCAGGCATGTGGTAGATGCTATCATATCAGTTCATGGCAGTGAGCCTTCTCTTCTTTTCTTCCTTATTCTTCAATGAGCACTAGCAGTGAGTTCACTTGGATAGTGAGTCCATTGATAGTGAGCCTTTCTTTCTTTTATAAGGTAGTGAGCCCCTGATAGTGAGCCTCTTTGTAATTCGGTATTGTTACTACATTATATTGTGAGCTAATACTACATTATATTGTGAGCTAATCCTCACTATGGTTTTTCCCTTTTAGGGTTTTCTGCGTAAAATTTGGTGTTCTCTTGTGCATGATGTTGATGTGATTAAGTTTCTATTATCTATTTTTCATGTTTAATCTTCATAAGAGAATAAGGGTTTAAGTGAACTGATGTGAATGAGATTATGTTTGTGAGGGTTTAAAATTTTTGATACAACTGATTCACCCCCCCTCTAAGTTGTCTTGTGCGTTCAACATCTCTTCCTCCATAATTATGACTATTTGCATTGCATAACATACAAGCTAGAAAATAGCAACTGGTAAGAAGTGAATGGTAAGAAGAATTTGCTGAAGAACAATGGATTAAGTTGAGGGAATTGAGTTTGCAGAGTGGAATTGGGTTCAATAGCAACATTTTATGAGATATCATGATGGGTGGAGAATTGATCAGAAGAAAGCCTAATGTCAACACTACATTATTGTCCAACAAGGATTGCATGCCTATCTTTCAGCAAGCAAGGTAGTTGAATTATTTTCTTAAGCTGATCGAGTATAATGAAGCCATGATCCAATAGTTTGTGGGAACATTCTAGAATGAGGAAGCTATAGTAAAAGGCTTATGGGTTGACATGTCTGTAGCTGCCATAGCTAAGGTAACAAGGAGAATAATTCTCTGTAAGAGCTAATGCCATTTTAGTAAGGGTCAAATTTAGTCAATAGAGAGAAAGAATGGAATCTACATCTCAAGGTACCAAACGAGTCTCTTTTGTTAGAAATAAAAGAGAAATCAATGTGGAATAATTTCTCAAAATCCCAGTAACAAGTATTATGAAAAGAAATAAATAAAGAATAGAAATAAAAATTGCACAATATGAGGACAAGATTTAACGTGGTTCACCCAATGTGGGCTACATCCACCAAGAAACACTTGCTTAGATTAGTCTTCTCAAAATTACAATGCATAAAATATTGTTTGGAGATGCGCTCAACAAACTCTCTTGAATTCACAGTTGAATTCACACACTCTATTCACCTTCTTAATTCTTCCTATATTTTACCTACTGTATGTCCGTCTATTTATAATTACATCAATAAGTGACTGACACAACGGTTTTACAAAACAATGGGTACCAAACCATGGGCCAAGTCAACCCATAACAGTTCCCATTAATCATGGGTGATGACTTTGCCCATATACAAGTATAAATCAAACACATAACTATACTCACGGAAAAAGGGGGATCCACAAATATCTATAACCTCAAAAAAAGGGAGATCCAAAAAAATTGAAATACATTAAAAAAGGGGATCCGCACATAATTGTACCCACGATGTTACATTAAGAGTGTACATTATTTGAAATACATTGTAATATAGAAATAGGCTCCATAACATAACATCTTTTCCCTGGTTATGAGCCTCTGTTGCTACCTATATTATTAGATATCTTACCTGTGATGGGAGGCAATCTTTGCTTTATATTGTGCATTTCAAACTTTTAAGCCACCTCCGTCATGGGAGGGTAGTGAATGTTCCAAATTTCTTGTTCAATTTGTTAAAAAGAATGTCTACTGAGTATGTAAGGAAAAATAACTAGTCTTCATTGTCTCATCATGCCCTAGTTGTGCTATTAATAAAAAGGAGTTTATCTATTGAATACCCTGATATTTCTTTGGAATGTTTTCTTGAAATTAATCATGTTGATGAGGGACCTTTGAGGGTTGAGCCAGAGAGGGAAGAAGACGCATAGGTAGAAAATGTACCAATAGGGGGAGAAGAGGAAGCCCCAACAACTTCTTCCCAACTAGAAGCTTCACCTACCCGCTGCCAAGTAACCCTTGAGGAGCATCCAACTCTGAGTCCTGATAGCCCTCTAGGTGAACTTGCTAGGTCTTCTACACCTATAGCTCAACCAGTGCAAACTCCGTTGCCAGAGCATTTACCCTTCTAGACTTCTAGCCGCACAAAGCAAAAGACAAAATGAAAACTGTAGACTGGAGCTACCAGCTCACCGCCTGCAGCACCTAAAACTGCCAATGATACTCCTACCTCAAAGCCAACCAAGAAGAGAAAATCATCCTCTTCTTCATCCAGATCCAAAAGGAAACAAAAGGTACTACTCAATCACATAGGTGCTCAGACCGCCTGAAAGAGAAAGGAATTTCAGGGGGAAAAACCTAGCCTGAATAGAAGAATGTGGTTGATGTACACACTGACATAGACTCCATAAGGGAGAATCTATTTGTTGATAGGGAACAAAGAAATGTGGTCCACACACTCATCTTGGAGACTGATATAGAGTCCAAGGAGGAGTTTTTATATACAACAAGGAAAAGGCATCAACCCCCTCCTGATACTGAAAACCCAGACTTACCAGCCTCTCCAGATGAAATTCAAATAGAGTTGTTGTTGGACTCCAAAGATACAATAGAGGAAAAGAAGGATGAATTGCAGATAGCCCTGCAAAAAATTACAGAATTAGAGAAGCAGTTGAAGGATTACCAACATCAAGAGACATGGTTAAATGAATAGGTTAAGAAGTTGGAGGATCAACTGCATGTTTTCTAGAAACAAGGGTCAGGACTAAATCATTTGGCCCAATTGGCCATTATAGAAATTAATAGAAGGAATCTAGAGCCTGTTCAACCAAAAGAACAACCAAAGGAACCTGCCCCATCAACATTATTCATAGTTACCTTAAAATTGTGGAATAAGATAGATGAATTGGTAAAAGAACAAGGTGAATTGAAAGAGAAGCATAGCAAAGAGGAGGTGAAGAACACAGAAATAAAAAGACTAAAATTTAAAATGGATAGAATGACAGATATGACTATCCAATTGATGAGGTGTCGACCACCTACAAGGGTTTATGCCCTCTATCTGCAGGAGCAATATTGGAGCTTCAGTTTAGCCAACTTTACAGTGATGCCCCTGTTTCACTTTTTACACCTGCCTTATTTCTAACAACCTACCAAAAAGCTACCCCTAAAATGTAGAATCAACTATGTGAATTCTACTTGCATGAATTAGCCATTCCATATGACACTCACTAGAATCGCCTAGTTGTTATGGGGATGTGCAATTGAAGGCCCTAGCATCATTCATCCAAAATGAGCATAGGAGAGGAGTGTTACAACAACAGTATAATGAGAGATAGAAATCACTCCCTCTTAAACTCAGGGCAGAATCCCCAGATCCTAACAAGATAGTGGAGGAATGGATTGATCTAATTGAACGTCCTAAGGTAGAAACCAAACTCATGGAATGTAGAGTAATGGATTACAAGAAATTCAGGTAATTGGCTGAGGGGACTGGTAAGGAAGCTTTGGGTTTCTCACAGGGTAGGTGGAAAGAGTTGACACCAGGAAAGAGCCTCATTCAGTATTCAACCTCTCAACAACAATCAATAGGGCACATAAAAATATAAGATCAACTAATGAGCATGGAATAAGTTGCCTACCATTAGTGTTCCATCCTCCCCTGCTTCTTTATCCTATTCCACATTGGCTGGAGTAGAGGACGAATCAGGAAACATAATAGGCTAGGTGGAACAGGTTGGCAGAGCAGAAGGGCTTCTATCTCAAACAGGAAAGAGGAGTGAAGAACCTACAGATTACAAGGAGATAACTCTTCAATACAATCAGAGACCTTGGTTGTTGGAGGACCATCAACATGTTTAGTTGGGGGGGGGTGATGAGGCCATGTTTTATCTTATTTCTCTTGCTTTAAGTACATGCTTCCTAAGACATTCCCAAACTTTTATATATATTGACTATGTCTATAACCATCCTTAAGACATGGAAAGCATGAAGATTGGTATATAATATGTTGTTAGTTAATTGTGTGTGAATTGATGATTGCTCATGAAATATGATGGTACTTTATGTTAATTTTAGTAATTGTGATGTATAGATATCATATGATGGACTAACCCCCCATGCAACAAGTACATGGCTACATTTCATGAAGACTACTTGGCAGCCTGTAGCAAAGGAAGTGTTGACGTCCAAAGTATATAGTATAGGCACCTGCAACCAAAGGAAGAAGTCTCTAAATTGATTGAAATGAGTTATCCATAACTCTCCACTCTTTGATGGTTATCCTTTGACTGTTGATGTCGAGGGAATCTTAGAGCATGCTCCATGTTTTGTTTCTAAATCTTGACTATTTTTCATAATAACTAGATAGAGTTATAGTAGGACTGTGCCATCTATATTACCTTCATCACAGTTTAGTTTCCTATTCCTAGTTTTCTTTGTAATAAATTCCTCTTCCTATGTTATTGGATAATGGGCAGTTATGGTATTTTATTGTTTAGCATTTTTGTTCAAATAGGAAATTCTGATCTTGTCTATATGGATTGTTAGATTCTATATATGAGACAAGAAGGTTAGATAGACATTGCATTATCAGATTTGTTATTGTACTTTTCTCTTCAACATTCAATAAAGGAACACATGTTTTGAGTTCAATCGATGGTTTTCATAGATATAGTAGAGATCTAGTTAGATTTTGTGGGATCATAGTCACTCAAGCAAGTGCCACTTGAGGTAACTGTGTCTCTCCTATATGTTCATGTGTTTAGTTTATGTTATATGTTTATGTGTATGTGATTAATGCATGTTGTAATGAGTATATGTCATATGAATTAGAGAGATTTTGATAATCTGTGTTATTGAGTCAAGGTGATCACTGATTAACTATTAATTGTTCTCTTATTTGGAATTACATAAGACCATTTGATTTACGACCAACTGAATAGCATTGGTTATTTCTTATTAGAATTACTTATTTATAGTATTTATCAATCCTTGAAATTAGAGTTTTTTAACCTTTCAATTAGTTTATTCCTATGGACAACCCCTAGATTAAAATTTAGGAATTCTCAACTGTACACATAGTAAGTGCATCATCCAAGAATAATATGATTCCTTGTTTGATAATTTAAATGTAACACATTATAGCCAGTAGGTTGCTTGATATATGATTTGTTGGTCCATTGAGTTGTGTGCATGCCCTTTTTGCATCAATGTATTGGTTAATAATGGAGTTCAACAATGTCATCTTGGTAGTTGGGGATAAGTTCACAAAAGTAGCACATTTCATCCCAGAGAATCTTTTAGATGGTTTGCTAGTTTTAGCTAAAAATTTTGTCCAGGAAATCTTTCAATTGCATGGAGTGTCAGAGACGATCATTTTAGATTAAGACACTCGCATGACTTCCAGGTTTTGGACAATGTTGAATGCATCTTTGGGAACTAAATTAAATTTTAGTTCAACGTATCATCCACAGATAGATGGTCAGACAGAAAGAGTTAATCAAGTAGTTGAAGACCTCCTTAGGATGTATTGTATGGATCAACAGTATAAATGGGAGGAGTATCTTCCATTGGTGGAATTCGCTTACTAAAATTCATACCATACATCTTTGGGGATGGCATCCTTCAAAGCCCTTTATGGGTGTAGGTGTCAAACACCTATTAGTTGGGACACGATAGAAGACAAAATTGTAATTGGTCCTGACATGCTTAGGGAAACAGATGATTAGATGAGGTTAATCAAAGAGAAATTAAAGCAAGCTTCAGATCGACAGAAGAGTTATGTAGATAAGAATAGGATGTGCAGACAATTTTTAGGTGACAAGGTCTTTTTGAGGGTCAAGCCTCATAAGAGTTCAGTTTTGTTTGGCAAATCGTCCAAACTTGCTCCTAGATTCGTAGTGTTAGGGTTAGCCGGCAGAAGATATCAATTAAATGCAAATAAAGATTAAACAAAGGAATGGAAATACACAGAAATAATAACGAGAGACAAGTTTTTAACGTGGTTCACCCAAACCTGGGCTACATCCACCAAACAGAGAGTCTAATATTATTATCCAGTAAATCAAACCGATTACAATCAGCAATCCCTACAACTCAATATTGCTGCAAATGCTACAATAGAATATATCCAAAACCGTAACCCTTAGCCGCTTTTATAAAGCCTTTTTGTCGGTTACAAAAATTAGGGTTTTCTTATGTCGGTCATAAAAAAATAGGATTTTTTATGTCGGCCCTAAAATTTTTTTCTCGAGGGCTGCCACCCCCGAACCCCCGCTCGGGGCCCAACCCGACCCCAAACCTCGGCGAGGAAACATGGCTAGTGTACAGTACTTTCCTAATTAGTCGCCACCTACCAACACGTAGGACCATTTGATATGCTGGAAGTGATTAATCCTATTACTTATAGACTTTCTCTACCACCTGCTCTTTCTAGAATCCATAATGTTTTTCATATGCCTTTAATTAAGCCATATCATCCTAATGCTTCACACATTCTTGATTGGCATGCTTTACAGGTACAAGATCCAAGAGTGGTGCTGGTGGAGCCCACTCAAATTTTGGAGAGGTGCAACGTTAAGTTGTGTAAAAGGGACATTGTGCAATATAAGGTCCAGTGGGACCAATATTCTATGGACAGTGCCACATGGGAGGATGTTGAGGAGATAGATAAATCTTTTCCGCACTTGAGGATTTAGCATAGTTTCTTTTATTTATGCATAGTTGAGATACTGTTATTTGATTTGATGATACTTTTTGATACATTAGTAGTAGTGAGATACATTATTATTTCAATTTTGTGTAATAAGACATCGGGATGATATTTATTCCTTGTGAGGAAGGATGTCACATCTCAACTTGTTTTGACTCAGTTATACTACAAACTATTGATTATTTCCTTAATTGTTTTACTATTGGGTAAATTTCAACTGCATAATAGGTAATTGGTGTGATTTATATAGATTAAAATATATATAATTATGGATTATCTTTTCTTGAGCTTGGACTATGATTTTTGGGGACTAACCTATTGATGAAAAATCAAGTACGAATGAATGCAGGAAACGTCGAAGATGAGAACATGGATGAGGTAGAATCGACTAGCCACCGAAAAGAATTGTTAGGATGGAACCCCAATACCTGTACACACACATAGATCATATATCATCTTATCCTTTTGCATTTTGCTTAGTTCATTGAGTTCCTATGGCATATTCCTTTTGTTTTGCATTGTGAAGTGATGTGATTGACTTGTGCAGATTAGATAAAGTATTTAATTTAGTTGCTTCAGTAGGTTGTTCTTGGTGTATAATTTCATCAAATATTCATATTTCTTCTACCGTCTTTCATGAAATTTTATAGAGTGATTTTTAAGTAGGTTTTTCAATAATTTGATTATAAATGATATCTAAAGTTGAGGAAGAGGACTCCTCATCAAGAGAAAGAGGATTCAGATCCTTGAAAGAACTATCATCATGCCATAATGTCTCCAAAGTGATTGTAGATGGAGAGGTAGTAGGAGAAGAATTGGAAACATCTTCCTTGAAATGAACGCTCCTCTTGATGAACAACTCATGAGTGGTAGGGTGGAGAAGCCTGTAGCCTTTGACATCATCGGGGTACCTAAAAAATATGCAAGACTTGCTCTATAGATCCATACCCTTGTGTTTCTCTTCTGGAATGTCATCCCATACAGGAGAACCAAACACTCAAAATTTCTTACCAAGCTTGAAAAGGAGTGACCCCCTTTATGGCTCGATGAGGAACCCAACTCTGGATGTAACACATAGTTGATGGCCTCTACCTAATACTGAGGTTCCATAGACCTAGATTGAATCATATAGTTAGCCATCTCTTTCAAGGACCTGTTCTTGCATTCTACGACACTATTTTGCTATGGACTATAGGGAACTATGTGCTGAAGATCAATACCCTCTAAAGCACAAAACTACTCAAACCTCTGGTTGACATACTCCCCCCATTATCTTTATGTAGAATCTTGATGGCCTTCCTTGATTGTTTCTCTAAAATTTTTTTGAAGTCCTAAAAAGACTCAAAGACCTCAGACTTTTATGTCAGAAAATATATCCAGGTGTATCTGGAAAGATCATCAATGAATGTCAAAACATATCAAGCCCTGCTGAAAGAAGGATACAGAAATGGTCCTGCCAAGTCACAATGTACTAATTCCAAAATTTGTGTGGCCCTCCATGCTTTGCCTTTGTCAAATTTCTCTTCAAGATGCTTCCCAAGAATGCAAACTTGGAAAAATTCATCAGAAAACTGAATAGAAGGTAACCCTGAAACCATGTCTTGTTAACTGAGATGCTACAAGTAATGATAGTTCAAGTGGCCAAACTGTTGATGCCACAAATAACTCACCTCATCTAAGTGAGTGAGAAAATAAAGTGAAGGAGAATCAAGAACAAAGTGAGAAAACTGATATAGTAGACCGATGATCAACTTTTGCCACAACAATTGTAGACCCATTCTACAACTCACTGATTACCACAATGTCTGGAGTGAACTCAACCTACTTTTTAGATCTAGTGTGAGTGATCTGATAGAAATATAGGAGATAAGTGGACAAAGATGGAACACAAATAACATCATGAAATGTTCCTTCACCCACATCAAAAAGGCCCTCTCCCATGCATTTCAACAGGAGTGTCATCACCCATTAGTATAGATGGCATGGAACATGGCTCCAAATAGACAAAACCATCTTGTGATGAAGCCATGTGGTGTGAAGAGCTTGAGTCAATGATCCAGGTATTGGCCTATGAAGCAATGACAACTAAAGCCTTTCCCTTTTCTTTCCCCTTACTTTTATCTGTGTCCTTTGAAGATTCTTGAGATGAACTTTATTTGACTAAATTAGGCACCTTGATGTGTCAAGTGATCAATATGATTCTTAAGACACTTATGTTCATCATGACCATGTTTCTTACAATAGGCACACTTTGCCTTCTCCTTCTTAGGCTTGCCACCTTTGGAAGAAGATGCCCCATTATCTACTTTTGTGGCAACTTATTTTTGATCTTGTTTCTTCTCTCCTTGGTTCTGTTATTTCTTATTTTTCTTACCAAACCCTTTATGATCTTTAGTGCCCTATTTTTCAGCCAAGGCATGAGATTTAGAGGGCTTAATTGTGCCCATTTGAACCAATTTATCTTGCTCCTTTGTGAGTTCATTTGTAAATTTATCAATAGAAGGCATTTTATAAGTGGTTCCTAAGGCACTTTTAATGGGATGAAATGTAGAAACAAACATAGAATAATTAGGACCAAGCCTTGAAAGAATACTTAAGCTCAATTGAGAATCTTTCTTCTCAATCCCACATTATTTCAATTGCAATCTTATGGCCTTTAGCTTAGTGAAGAAGTCCTGAATAGTATCAAAACTGGTAGGACTTAACCCTATGAGCTCATTCTCCAGTAGATGCTTTCTAATTTCATCTTGTGTACCAAAGATATTTTCCAAAGTGGTCCATACATCATTTGGTGTAGAAACAGATTCAATATGAAAAATAAAATCTAGAGATACTGACATACATAGAGTCCCAAAAGCTTCATCACATTTATTAAACCACTTAGGCTTATCTGCATCTACAATAGGTTCATTTTCAAGCCCTATTGTTACTCTATACAACCCTTGCCTCTTTAGATAGATTGTCATTTTTGAGTTCCAATCAAAGTAGTTATAGGGTGTGAGTATTGGTACTGTTACTTGATCCATTTTAATGCAAAAAAGAAGATTGAGTTTGTAGTTGTATGGAAAGGAATGCAGAAACTCAAAGAGAGCACACAAGACACCCCCCTTTTTACTTAATCAAAGAACCCTCCCAAGAAAATATGATTTGGCACTTTATATTTAGTGTGATTACAATTACCACTAGCAAGAAACACCAAGTGGATTTGATCTCAATGCTCTATAAAGTCTCAACAAATGAGCATGTGTTGAAAGTACAATCTAGAAATAAAACCAAGTGAAAAAAATAGCACCACTACAAAGTAATTGAAAAATCACACTTTCAAAAAAAGAATTCCCTCGATCCAAGGTCGTATGTGAAAATTATGAGTATTCAAAGATCCCAAAATGAGAATTATGTAGTGTCACATGTGAAAATTTGCAATTTATGGAAATCGAAGTACCAAAATAAAAAATCTTTTGCACCAGCATGTAGAGCATGAAAAATTAGCCCAAATAAAAAAAAATTCTCAAAAAATGGAGCTAATATGACCCAGAATGGGGCTTCAAAAGTTTGCCTTCAAATATGAGAATGCTAATGGAGAGGGGTCCAAGTTTGCAAAAAAAAGAACTTCTACCAAATTTGGTGGAATCTATGCTAAATTTGGCGGCCCACCAAGTTTAGAAGTCCTTTAGATAGATTTAACCTCTGTCAAATTTAGAATCACCGCCAGTTTTGGAAGACCTTTAGCCAAATTGGTTACTAGATAAATATAGAGGGACTGCTAGATTTGTCACCAAAATAAGGAACTATTAAAAATAGTAGAATTTGCTAAATTAAGGTACACTCTAGAAATTAAAAATCTTGCCAAAAATTTTGCAAAGTCCTTAAAACAAGGGCCAAATTTGGAGGTCGATCTGTAAAAACTTTTACATGCCTAAAAAGGTTGAAGGACATTTAACACATGCGATAAATTTTTTTGAAGGCCTTAAGGATGAATGGAGATAAAGGTTGGGGGACCAAAGGCCACGCCCCAAACCTTGCGCAGCTTGAAAGGCCCATAGAGGTCAGTATATTGGGGTGGTCTCCAAAGGGAGGTCGACGCCCTAATAAGGACCAAAACCCTTTTATTATGTGTTCAATGCTTCAAATTGCTCCGAATGAGTTTCAGATATGAGCTCCAAACCCCATTTGCAACTGTGTCAAATGATCTCCAAATTAGATGAAATGAAAGCCAGTCTTGACTTTCTTGAGCCTCCTGGATGCGTTGGAACAACCAAAAACACTTCCAGTATAACCAGAATAGCTGCAATCACCTAGATCTCACAAAACACACATGCAAAAAGAAAAGGTTATCAGATCTTCATAAATCCTTTCTGATTCTCCAAATCGTAAAAAATAGAAGAGAAGAGCATACGAGATTTTACAAGATCTTAGAAAAATAAGCTCAAACTCTCAATTAGGAATCTATGAACTTAGAATTCTTAAAACAAAAGATCTGATACCGTGTTACAAATCTAAAATAGATTGATAACCCAAGAACTTTATAAGATAAATTCTAAGCTACATAAATTAGAAAAAACATAAACATTGCAAACCAGTGGCTCTGAGAGATATGCAAATGTCAGGATAACAGAAGTGCATTAAGAGCTCAAAGATGCTACACAAGACTGATAGAATTGTCATACAAGATGTAACATGGATACAAAATACAAGCTAGGTATTGAGTTTATATAGATCAGGGAGAGGGGTGGAGGTGGCAAAACTGACCATTAATAGGGAGAGACCACCAAACAATCTAAACATAGTAAATGCAACTCCCTCATAGGATGGTGACACCTCAAATAAGCCACTCACATAATTAAACTAACCTTATTTAACCTAAGCAATCTTAATAAAAGTGTAAGAAATGTTGAAATGAACCAAACAACTGAGAGGGGGGGTGAATCAGTTGTCTCAAATCTTTAACTAATTCTACACCTTAAAATGTTAAACACTTGTCCACTATTTGTTATGATTAAATCATGAAAGCATAAACTCTGAAACATAAACACAATTACAAGATCATGCACAAGAGACACCAATTTTTTTTTGTGGAAAACCCTGTTAAGGGAAAAACCATGGTGGATGTTAGTCCACAAGATATATAAGTTATAACAATACCAAAAATCAGAGGCTCACTGCCAATAGGGCTCATTGCCTAGAAAAAGGCTCACTGCCAAGGGGTGGCTCACTGCCAAAGGTTTTGAACTGAGATAATAGCATCTACTCTATGCTTGAATTCAGTTGCATTGAAGTGCAATACTCTTTCTTTGCTCTGCTCTGCCTTCTACATTTCTTCACTTAACTTCGCATCTTTACACAGGGACATATTTTCCATGACCAATTTACTAGTATATATATCATTCATCAACCTTGGAATGTACATCAAGGTCGGCATTACATTCATCAACCGTTGGAACAATCTCCAAGGTCGGCATTACAAACATTTAAAAAATAGGTCTTGACCTAATACAAATTATGCTAAGGAAATGTAGTAAAGATGTATGCAGATCATGCCACGCCTTAGCTGGGACTCAAACATGATCTTCCATGCCTCAACATGCTTCTACAATCTTCAATAGGTATCTGCAATCACCGGAATTAACCAAGTTGGCTAAGACAGGTTACACGCTACGTTATCTGGGAATAATCTTCAAACATGATCTCAATTCCTTAATGCGGACTAATGTAAAGGTAGGAACACAATTAGGAGGCATCCACAAGAACGTTGTAATCACCAGGAGCAACCGCACAAAATCTAACCACTTTATCCATGAGATTCTTCACACCAGAGCACATGAACTTCATTGTCTTCAACTGTCATAAAAGAAAGATAGCTTGTGGACTGCCAAATCATGAACCATTGTGGTTGTAGGCACTTATCATTATCCCAGACTTCCCTCTAGAACTGCAGAGCAAAATACTTCAATGTGGAGGGATGTGGAGCAAAATACTTTCTCCCTGTCATCAGTGAATAATCAGAAAAAGCGGGTTTTACTCTAGTGAATGTAACTCACTCAATTCTTCATAACAAGGGCTCAAACTCAGGATTTAGCATTTTTAGACATGCCTCTAAATAACTTCCAATCCGTAGACCAAGATATTCAATCTACAAGAAATGTAGAGCAATCTTTTGGTCTATTCTTCAGTATGGAATTCACTGTCTTCACTGTTTCCTTTCTGATTCTTTCGGAGGGGCTAATTTTCTCAATGTCCTCAACATATAAGGCTTCTAATCAATCAAAAGATAAGGATACAGTTGACACCAATGACAACACGGATATGTTGACATCAATGACAACACCGATTAGGCACATACTTCCAACAAGAAAAACCTAGGAAATAGGGAAAATAACTAACCCTCTAGGAAAATAAAAACCTACACTAACAAGGTTCTATGCAGGTGCGTAGCTTGATTTGTCTAGAAGTCAGTGCTCAATTTTTTAAGAAGTCATTTGTGGAGCTAGTTGTTCCATGGGTAATTTGTTTACTATATAAATTTTAAAAAAGTATTAATAAAGAACTATTTATTAATGGAGAGAATTTAGGAGATAAAATTTAGAGGAAAATGAAAAAAAGATGTAATGAAATATATGTAGCTATGTGGCATATTTTTCATTATGTAGTTACATAATTTTAGCACCCTTTTTTTACATCATATTTTCAATCCCTAAAATGTAGCTCCTCCCTTATAATAGGGAAAAATTCTAAATTATCCTTTATACATAATTTAAAATTTGCATGGGACCATCCATGCTACTCAAATTTAAGTAGAAAATCCACGTATGTAGCAGCATGGGACCATGGCAGAATAGCCAGATTGAACTAACTGCTAGCTATTTTTTCAATTCCTAAAAATACTTTTTCAAGGAAAAACTTTGAGCACGTTATTTTAGTTTTTTTTGTTTTCACCCATGTTTAACTTTTTCATGATTCATGCAATGTATGTGTAAATCTGCTTTTAATGTGCCTATTTATATAGGCACATGCTTAAGGGCAAAGTAAGACAGATTTATTATTATATTGGAGAAAGGTTGAGTTTCTACAATAGCGAAAATTTTTACTATGTTGAGTTTTTTAACTAAAATGATTTTCCTAGGTGAAAATATTGCATATTGTCTTTTCTTTCTATTTGTTTTGTTTTATTACAGATTATATATGCACCACTTCTATTGTATAGGTTTATCAGACTTCTTTTTCTCTACAATCTATGTTGTCCCATGTTACTTGTGTTGTTTGACTATTAAGTGTTAGTTTTATGTACTAGTTAGGAAATGTTGGAATTTTGTGTTATTGAGTTAGTGAAGTTTGCAGGTAGACCATTTGTTTGGGTCTGATTGTGGTTCATTTTTGGTTAATTTTTCCAACATTTTTTGAGTTATTTTTTGGTGTTTAGGTATAAGGAGTGCCTAGTTTGATTTTGATATCATGTTATTTTATGGATAAGTTAAAACTCAAACTTAAGATTTTTTATATGTAAGTTTGCAGTACTCTACCATTGAACTACCAATCTTCTTTGTGACCAAGGATTTTGGTAAGTTCCTTATTAAAGTGTGGCTCATTTTTACAACATCAAGTTGAACCTTTAGAGTTATTAAAGGTGAATCTTTACCCTCTTAGTCCTTCCCTCAATAATCAAAAGCTAAAATAATTAATTAACATTCTATAGTATGCTTAAATATTAATCAATTTCAATGTTTTAGTTCACCTCATTCAAAATAAATTCTTATATATCAAACAATCAATTATTTCCAATTTTTTGATACCTCATTCAAACTATTCTTAAACATAAAAAAATTTAAGTCAAAAATAAATTTTCCCCAATGAAAATTGAATAACTATTTATTATTTTAACTCATAAATAAATATAAAATTATCATTAACTATTTAAATTAAACAATTTAATATTTAAATAAAACACCTCATTCACAATAAAATAAATAAATACTAAATAAGAAAAATTACCTTAAAAAAACCATTAGTTGAAGTGGTTAAATTGCCCATTTATAATTAGGAGACTTGTTCAGAATTTAGAGGCAACCTCGTTGTAAAGCAAGAAAATCAAACATTTACCAATTGTTCAATTACCCTTGCTGGCTAGTTGTCCTTGGGCTTATATGCCCTCCATTAATGATTCCAACATTTGGTGAGATTAAATACATTGTAACATGTTTTCTTTAAAAAGTGAATAAATTTTTGTATATATAATAAAATAAGGGTTGTATAATAATTAGTTTTGTTATTGTAATACATAGTTTATTTGGTTATATGTTAGTAGTTAATTATGTGTAGTGAAATATTATTCAAACTATTTAGTTATAATAATTGTTTGTCTATTTAATACACTAACAATAACATCATTTAACTAATATAATATTAATGTATTAAAATGTTTATAACAATAATTTTAATTTTTCTTATTGAATAAATCCACTGAGTAGTAACCTTAAAGATACGAAGCATCTTTGTATTATCTCTCAACATTTTTTTTTAAAATATCTTGAAAAAATAAAATGAATGTTTTGTAAGAAGTAAATATTAGATTATCATCATAGAAACTTAAAATAAGTTTGTTTTATAAATATAGAAGATAATCAATCAAACTAAATAAATTTATAAAGTGATTTTATTTTCATATTTATAAATA
This sequence comes from Cunninghamia lanceolata, assembly GCA_027924645.1. Classification (NCBI taxonomy): domain Eukaryota; kingdom Viridiplantae; phylum Streptophyta; class Pinopsida; order Cupressales; family Cupressaceae; genus Cunninghamia; species Cunninghamia lanceolata. Next base: position 1,011,927 of record BSBN01001021.1, on the reverse strand, counting down.
CACTTTATAATATTAGATATTCTATTTTGGTCTATGGGAAGCTTTATGTGTGTGCTTCATTAGATATGGTAGGTGTTCATGCAAGGACAAACAAAATTATTTTGTGATTAAACAGTTTCATAAGGCATTGTGTGTCAAGCCCATATACTTTTGTTTCATTAATACTTGAAGCCATGTGTTAGCATAACGATTAAACAACAAAATGAAATAGCATGCAATTTTGGTTAAGTCATTAAAATCCCTACTATTTGATCTTGACTACTTGTACCGAACCATTGATTTGTGGCATGGCATTGGGTTGAGATTCTTGGCACTTTATTATCATTGACATTGGCCCAACAAGCGAGATTATAATCTCATATTTTACTACCAATGTTACTCCATTATTGTTGATCAATTAGGCAAACAACTCTGGACCATAGATTTAGAAAGTGAAGCTAGGTCGTATTAGTAGCTAGTATTGAATGAAATGATTGAAGGGTCAAGATTTAGCCACATGTCATGAAATCAATGATCATGGCCCATCAAATTAAATAATAGAAATAAATTTATCCCCTTCCTATTATGTGTGAATTTTAACAAATTTAAAGTGAGAAAAGTTAAAAGGTATAGTGTTGTAGAGTTAAAACTCTATGTTTTGAATATATATCTTTAATAGATATTATTATTCGGCTAGGTATTAATATTTTGAAGCATGTCAAATCTATGAGTAGAGAAAAGAGTTAGAGTCCAAGAGGCCGCAGATAGTGACAAGTGTTAGCTTGGAGCTCATTTGAAAATCTTGAAGAACAAAAGACTCTCCTGGCTCGCGTGAAGACTACACGTGGTGGAATTAAGGATCTCTAATTACTTCAAAGGAAAGTATAAGGAAAATTCCTTAGCGATTGTTAATAAATCATGAGTCTTTGCTAAGGTTGCCACGTGTTAGCCTGGTGCTCATTTTAAGAATCTTTCTTTTGATAAAGTTTGAGGCATTGTGAAAAGATGCCACACATCCCACCATGGAGGATAAGACTCTTATAAAAGAATCTAGCGGAAAGCACCATTTGTCAGCAGGGCACTCATTTGAGGAGTCTCTTTGGTGAAGTTTTGATAGAAGGAGCGCTATCCCGCCATGTGTCTCTATGAGTTCCTTTTGATGAATGCAGTAGAAGATGCCATGTGTCCCAACGATGCATTTTGTTATGAGCCTCAATTTTGAAGAGTTTTCTTTGTTGTGCAATTGGTTGTTATGGACAGGTGTCGGCCCTAGAAAAGTAGAAGAATCTACAATATAATATCCAACAGAGGCATGACATGGACAATTTTCTAAGTTTCATGAGGTTAACAGTAATTAGTTATAACGGTACAGATGAACAGGGAGTCAAGATCCTCTAGAAGACTTGTAGCATGGGACTTGAATCAAAGAAGAGTCAGTTAGCTGGAGCAATCAGTTGCCTAGTCATTATTTTGTCAGTTTTGGAGATCTTCGAAGTTTTTGACACTATACGTAGGATCAGTCCAGGATAGAGGGAGTTCCAAGATATCAGAGAGTTTTATCATCAGCTAGGATATAAGCATTTTCTTTCCTTAACAGGTGCCTTTCTTGAGGGATTGAATGTTGTATTTTGTGCAAATCTTTGCTTTTGTACTTTGTTGATGTGAGGCCAACACTTTTTTATTTCCGTACATGTGACTATTTAGCTTACTGTTGTTGGTATTTTTATATTTATGGGACTGTTATTCCCAGATTTTCAAACTATTAAACCTTATTATGTTAAAGGAAAACTAATTGGGTGATGTTATATAGATGTTTATTCTATTAGGAAAACTAATTGGGTGATGTCCGATTAATGTTTACATTACAGGAAAACTAATTGGGTGAGGTTAGATAGAAAATTGTCATGTGATTTCATTATGTTTATAAGAACTGTGGTATGCTTTAGAAATGCATGTATTAAATTTGCTTCGGCTATGATATGTATATGTGGAATTAACTTTGAGATTGAGTGTGCAGGTATTTCTAACAAAACCACAGATACAGGAGATTATTCCACACCTTATATCGTAATCCCTTGTGAAGCCGATCTAGTTCCACAAGGAACCAAGATCAACTCTGTGTTTGGTGCAATGTTGTAATGCTGTAATATTATCTTGCATGAGGTTGAATGGGTTAGGTCTACCCTTTTGTAAAATTGAATTATGATTTGTGTTGTAAGAATTGTATTTGAATTTCATTTTTTTAATTTAAATTTTTAAGACCCTTTGTGTCTTAACTTGACCCTGGGTGTCCTAACTAAGTTTAAATTGACCCTGGGTTATACCCCATGGGTCTAGGGTCCCTTTTGACTAGGGTAACCCTTGGTTAACCTCCATATGGTTACCTTAACTTCACAGTGAAGTTAAGTGACGAATTTGGAGGCATGGGAAGGATAGGATGAGTGGGATCAACACTCAAGCCCATCGTTTCTCCATTTCCAAGGTTTGAAATGACTCCATGGTCCACAAATAATGGAGGGGCTTATCTTCTTGTTCCCTCACTTTTGGTGAGAGTCCCCATGAAGTGGTGTGGTCCTTCATGGGTGGGGATATTTTTTATTCCACTTGGGATAGTGGAAAAAGGAGTGGGGTTATTTAAATATTACAATCTTAAAAAATTCATAAATATTACAATCTTTAATTCATTTTTGTCCTCACATGTGAATTTAAAATTCACAAATAATGTGAGCCCTTGATGTCATAATCCACTCTTCCCAAAAAAATAATTTTTTAATTCATCCACTATGAATTTAAAATTCACAAATAATGTGAGCCCTTGATCTCAACTCTTGATCCTCACCTTCCATTCCCTTTTCAGAAAATCTATAAATAAGACCCTTCTCTAAGCAATTAGAGAAAACAAGATTTTTGCAGGGGAACTTGATTCTTGCAGGGGGACTTCATTCTTGCATTCTTATCATGCCTAATTTCCTCTAGGAAATCTTCTTCTGGCATCCTCATAATACCCAATTCCTTCTCTATTCTCCTCTTCATAGCTTCACAATGCCGAAATTATTCTAGCCATCCTATATCCTCCATTCATTATCCCTTGCTTGTGATCATAGAGAGATTGTTTTTTTTTGAGAAGGAGAGATTGGGAGAAAAGACTAAGTGTGGAGCTCTTCATCAACTTCATCCATTAAAGGGCTTTTTAATGTTGGATTTCATGGCTTTTCCTTTGTATTTCTATTTGTTGCATGAAGGATGTGCGAAAATTATTTATTTGTTGCATGAAGGATGTGGGAAAATTATTTATTTTGCTTGTGTTGTAAATTTTGTTACTGTGGGGAAATTTTATTGGGTTGTTGACAGAGCTTCTTCCACTTGGGAAAAATGCTCATCAATTGAGGGGTGTTGACAGAGCATCTTCCACTTGGGAGAAATGCTCATCAAGTGTGGGGTAAGGGAGGAGTGATCCTCCTCGAGTGCATGCCTTGTTTCTTTTGAGATGTTGAAAGCCTTGAGGGCATTTGTGTGAATTTGAGAAAATTGGTTATATGGCTTGAGAGCCAAATATGATAATTCCTTGAAATTTGATGATCCTGTTTGGCTTGAGGCCATGAGAAAAATTGTGTTGAATTATTGTGAAGGGTGGTACTCTAGAGTTGAGTGTGTCCACTCTCTTACCCCTCTATAAACTCACATTTGTTGAGTTTTTGTGTTGTGTAAATATCCATGGGTGTATGTGTGTTCCGGTGTGTTGTTTTTTTTTTTACCTGTTGTGAAGTGGATTTGAATTCCCTAGGTGTGTGGATGATCTCCCTAGCTCGGGGGTGACCCTTTTCCAGGTCTACGGTAGGGAGGAGAGTAGCTTGTGTGGTGTTTCTTCCCTTGTGTGTTATGCAAGTATTCTTGGAGCTATTTGTGAAGTTTGGAGAAGTTTCTTGTGTTGGGAAAATATTTTATTTTCCTTTACTCTTAATGCTCTATAAGAGAAGCCTGGTCGTATTAGTGACTGCATCCTGGTTGATTTGTCAAAAGGAGAAAGTTATCTCCCTATTATTGTATAAATTGGTATTTTGAAGTTGGGAAGAAATCCTCTGTTTTTGGGTTGATGTTTGTATTTCTATTGTTCATTAAGTTTTACCATTTTAAAATGAGGAAAGGAAGAGAAAATTTGTTTTTAAAAAGATATTAGACTTGTCTAGTTCCTTCTTCTTCTACTTGCAAAGTTGTGAGTTAGTTGATGTTTTAATTAAGTTTGTAAAAGTATTATTTCTATGCAAGCTTAGTAGAAATATTAGTTTTAAATTTTGTTATAAGTCAAGTTGTAATTTTGCTACCATGAAAGAAATGAAATTTAGGTTGCAGTATTGCTTTTGAAATTACTGCCACCTTGAGGGTCTCTTCCTAGGATGGGGACCATTTTACTATTCACTATTTACTATTCACTTTCCACTAATCACTATTTATTTTTACTATTCACTATTTACTTTTACTATTCACTTTTCACTATTCATTGAAGGCAAAGTATATGTAGTTTAAAACATTTGACTTGAAATAGAAATTTTAATCGAGGAAAGTGGGATTTATTTATGCATAATGTATAATACGAATTGAATATATGTTTAAACTCAGAGTTGCAATTCATAAATATATTATTTATACAATTACAATTTAAAAAGAGCATAGGTAAATATATTTTAATTTTAAGGAAGAGTTTCTCGAAAGTTTTAACAATTATCCTAAATTAAATGACAGGAAAATGAAGAGGAAAGTATGATCCCTTCATTTACAAAGGACACTGAAAATAAATGCAAACAAGCCATCACAGGCATTCCATGAGTGGCCATTTTAAACTCAACTGTAGATTTAGAGAATAAATGTTCAATTAAAAAAAAAGAGAGAGAAAGAGAAAGAACAGCTAACCTTGGAAAACAAAGAGGAGAAAATGAGCGGCATTTCCGAACAAGGCTAAGAGAACTAAGTATGTTTAACCTACCGTTAAACCCGTTTAGGAATAGGTTGATTATTAAAATTAATTCAAATGTTGAACTAAAACCTAGAACGGAACCCTAGGGGGATTGAGTCAAGTGAAGTTAACCAACCCTGTGTAAGTGATCTGGTTTACCAAGAAATTAGGAATAATGTAAAGGATGTAGTGTTATTGTTGTTCGATAAAGAACGTGAAGAAAAAAAAGGATAACATAAGAAGATCTTGCACAACGGGAAGGGAAATGAGATAGAAATACAATCAAAATTAAATTTTAGAGAAATAGTAAAATGAACATGATAGAAATACAATTAAAACTAAATACCAAGAAAAGGAAGAGAGGGCAAATGAACGGGCTTGGTTGAAAATGCTAAGTCTAAAGGAGGAGAAATTAATATTAAATGCCAGAAAATGGAAAGAAGAATCAGATGATCGTGCTTTGTTGAAAAATGATCTATCACCTAAAATAATTGTTGTTCAAATATAATTCATGAGATTAACCTAAGTCAGGAAACAACGCGTTTCCTTGCGTAGGGTGTGCGCACATGTATTTGGTACGCCGCCGATAACTGTATTGTTTTCACCTTAAGTGTACGCCGCCAAGCATGCCTACACGTGCGAGGGGATTTCTAGGGAAGAGTGGAAATTTTTTTGGTATTTTGTGTCATGACCACATGGCGCATGTGGACATGACACATGTGATGCGTGTTGTGACTGCATGGGAAATGTGGGCATGACAGTTCTCCTATCAAACAATGAAGAGAGAGTGGTGTTCTGTGCAATTGTGATCTATTTCTTATTCTTGTTTCTTATTTTTTGTATGAGCCTTTGATTAATCTATATACATGTTGTGAATGTTAATCATGTTTCATGCTCTTTAACTTTACCAGTGAATTCTGCAAGTTTAATCGCTGTGTTATTAGTGTGGATAATGATTTTGGTGTATCACCTTAGCAGTTTAAGTATTTCTTTATAATCTTGTTTCTTCTTCCCTTTACCTCAAAACATATAGAGAACAACCAGATTCTTTAAAATCTGGAGGTTATTTCAAGAGTCACGTCCCACATTCTTAGAATTTCCCATTGCTGGTGGTTTCTTGCAAAATTAAACATCAATAGTTTTTTGGCACGCCCGGTGAGACAAAATTTACTGATTACTAATTAGAAGCGCATGAGTCAACATCCTGCAAGAAGTCAGAGTTGCGGACCAACTACACGAGCCTGATTTGCCACTAATCCAAGACTTTTATTGCCATCATTGGCAATTACCTCAAGAAGAACAATTCAACAAAACACTTCAGGAGGACAAATGGGTGCCCCAGCTCCACCTAGAAATTTTGTTAATTGGAATAGTGGTAGTCCACTCATTCTTCTGACACTTCTTGACACATGGGACCCTATTCCTACTAATTCTCTAAAGGCATTACCCAAATTCACAGGAGAAGATTTCAAGACTCCAGCTGAAATTTACAAGATGTGGTGGATGTGTGCACTGTACATTACATTACAGAGCAAAATATTGCTATGAGATTGCTAGCTGCATCTTTTAAAAGTAGAGCTCTTGACTAGTACTGATCTCTAGCACCAAACTCCATTGGAACTTGGGACCAAATGGGAGATGCATTATTTGAGAGATTCAATGAAAATGGAGACAAGTCGTCACTTTTGCATCAGCTGATCACCATAAAGAGAGCACCTCAAGAAGCCATACCCAATTTCAATACTAGATTCTAGAAGACTTGGCAAATAATCCCAGTTGTGGCTTGACCACTAGCAGGTATGGCAATTGTCTTCTACCTTAACCTTTCAATTCTGATATTTTAGCTATGATCCAGTCATTAGGAGGGCAAACCCTTCTCGCAGCATATAAGCTAGCTATCAAAATTGAAAATAGTGTGATAGATGCCGGGAAATTATCTCCAAGGCCCCCTATGCCCATGTTCCTCAAATTGTCGATTCCCATTCAAGAAGAGGTTCACAATGCTCCTCAAGTCCCTATTTCTATGTATACCTTTCCTACACCACAAAGACTGACAAACTTAGCATTGTCTTCCTCTTCATCTAAAATGTATGATGTCAAGAATATCCTTAGAACCTTTTCTAATGAGATTATCAACCTCAAGAGGCAACAAACCTCGTATCAAAAGCCTCCTTACTAAGGATTCCAAGGGAATAGACCCCCATATCAGCTAAACCAGTATTAAGGGTCACAAAGACCACCCTTTTCATAGTCATCCAATTAGCTTGTCCTAGTGCCACACCGTTACGTAAAGTCATCCCTAATCCAGGAAGAGAATTGGTTGCCGAGTAGAATAATGTGGCTGAAGAGACAAATGCATGGTGTGTAATAATGTACATATGCCTAAAGATTGCCTGAGAGAGAATTTACAACAAAGGGTGGCAGAGCAAGGAAGAATGGGGGACCAGACTGGAGTATCGTTAGGACCATACCCATACTAGTCACCCAATGTCCAAAATGCAGCAATGGTAGCTCAAATGCAAGGCATGTCTATAGAGAAGGAAGGAGAAATCACCCCTGAGCATGTTCTATTCTCATGGATTGAAGATGAAGAATCAATATTCATTAATGAAGCATCAACTTCCAAGAACCCCCCAGTTTAGTCAGATTATTACACTCGGTCAAAGAGGAGGATGGTGGAGGACCCAAAAATCATTCACAGTATAACGACTGAAACAAAGAAAGGACAATCAACTCAAGCTTCCTATATCCCCACGATAATATAGGACATCTGTGAGGCCTACTTATCTCACTCTTATATTTTTTCTTACATCGCATTTACATTTTGATGACATATGGAAATTGGGATTGTTGATCTCATTTTGCAGACTTTTGATTGGATTAGATAGACTATTTTATGATGATGATTATAGTTCACATGTTAGATTTCATTTAAATTTATAATGTTATGTGATACTTGATTTTGATGAAATTAATGTTAGTGGATGAGTAATGAATGAGATATTATGCAGTTTGATCCTTATTTGATATCCAAAAAAGTGCAAGTGAATTATGAAGCATATTTATGTTAGCATGTGTCTTATCAGGGATATCTTTGATTATGCAATATTGTGTGTGTGTATGCTTTCCTTGCACTTCGGATATGATGAACATGTGCTACTGATCCATTTGCAGAAGTGTACAGGTTAATTTTCCATGCCCATGGAAAATTCAGAGGTCATACCAGTAACCCTTTTGTGAAATCCGTGTTCAGCCAACCTAGTGCCAAGAGGGACCAAGGTCAATTGTGTTGTTGAATGATGATTTTTGTGATGTTTGCATTTATGTTTATTTCATATTAGGTTTTACCCCTTTCTATTGTTTTATTAAGGTGTTGTAAAATTGTATTGTTTAATTTGCACCATTTGGTGTCATTTATTTTTATGGGCCTTTTCTAATGATTTTATACACCTTGTGATGTTTATTTTGGTCTAAAAATGACCCTAGGTCATACCCCTAGGCTCTAGGGCCAACTTGGACATGTTAAACCTTAGTTATACCTTCATCTAGTCACTTTAACTTCACCTTGAAGTAAAGTGACGAAAATTTGAATATGTTCATGGGATGGATAAGTCAATGGTTTACCTTGACCATCCCCACTACCTTGGTTATGGATAACCTTATCTTGAAGGCTTGGGGAGCCCCGAAGACCTTCAAGTGTGGGAGGCCCATTCCCTATTCTCTCACACATGTGTGAGAGCATCTTGGGGGAAATGGGACTGCCTTGTAGGATGGGATGAGGACATGTGTTTCATCCTTATCTTTAAGGAGCCTCCAAGTTGGCCTCACCTCTCCACCTTGCTCTCACACATGTGTGAGAGCACATGTGAGAGAATGTGAAGTTTTGAGGGATAGGAGCGTGGTATGTGTCACCTCCTTATCCCTTGGAGATGATGAGTGGGTTTGTGAGGAGGAAGGAGAAAGTGACAAGTGTCACATTCTCATTCCTCAAGGCTCTTGTGTGTAGCCTATAATGCTCCCTCTTTGAGAGAGGGAGAGGGTTTTTCTTTTTGCCTTGACTTCTTGATTATTATTTTGGGGAGAGAGTTAGCTAGAGTTTTAAAGAGATTTTTGGAAGACAAGAGGCTTGAAAGGTGATTTGGAGGAGCTCTCCATCAACTCTCACCATTATTGGGCTTTAAGGTAATCTTCAAGGCTATAAGCCTTCCCTTTGTTTTTATTTTTCTATGTGTGATGATTTTTTCTGTATTTGTGAATATTGATGTTTTTGTTGTGAGGGTTTATCTTGTGGGTGTTTTTATGAGACTTTCCATTTTTGGAAAGCTCATCTTGTTGGGGTGGGAGAGGAGTGAACCTCCTCAAGGTCACCCTCACCATTTTTATTGTGATATTGATGGCCATGAGGTATTTTGGGTAGAAATGGAAATTTTGTGAAGGCATGAGTGCCTTGGAAATGTGCTATTTGAGAAAGTTTAAGGCTAGAGGCCTTGTGTTATGAGAGACAAGAGTATTGAGAATTATTTTGGTGCACCTCTAGAGTCAAGAGCAGTCCACTCTCCTACCCCCTAATATCCATGCAAATGGATTGGTGTTGTGCAAGCCTTGGGTGGTTTGTTCTTACTAGCGTGAGTGTATTTTGTGGTGTTTTGTTGTTGTTGTGGTTTGAACCCAGTTGCTTGGGTGACCTCCAAGCTCAGGGGTGACTCTTCTTGAGTCTATGGTTGGATGGCGAGCATACCTGTGGGCATGTGAATATTTCATTTAGTTTGTTGCAGGTTTGAGAACTTGGAGTTTTGGAGTTTTCAGAGCTTTGGAGGAAGATGTATTTTTTTTGTGATTTTTGTTAAGTTGGCTTTATGATAGCCATGGCCCTTGTTGGCCTTGTTGTAACCTTATAAGAGAGTGAGCTCTCTTTGTATTTGTTTTACACAAAAAGGAGGAAAATGTATGTATGTATTCAAGTTATTTTATCTATGAATTTGTTTTATTTCTTGCAATAGTTCAAAGAAAAATATTGTGTGAAATAAAAGAAAATCTTCCTTCTACTCTCTTCATTTAAATGAAATACTGTTGTTGAAAGAGGAGGAGAAACTTAAGTTTTATTGTAGTTTATCTATGAAAGAAAAAAATTAATGTAACTATGTATTTTGAAAAAGGAAAATATGATTATTTCAGCTTGCTATTGAAAGTTTTATGACTGTATTATTTTTAAAAAAAAGATATGATATAATTGAATATACTATGGAATATATATATTTCTGCCTCTTTGATTTAATTTAAGTTCACTGGTTATTTTTAAACAAAAAAAAATAGATATATAGAATGAACATTGTTGAGAGGCTTATATATATTTCTACCTTATGAATTTGTTTTAATTTACTGGATTTCTTTTACAACCAACCAATGTATTTTTAGCAGAAGCGAATGTAGTATTTGATATGTGAGTACACACACACACACACACACACACACACACACAAACACACACACACACACACACACACACACACACACACATATATATATCTTATTTGTTTTACATTTTTCAACTGAATATATGTTCCTGCGTGTGTGTGTATTTATATATATAATTTCAAACTTAATATATTGGCAGGTTTAAATGATAGAAAACACTTGAAAAAAATATACTAAATATATTTTTTGTTAAAGTAACAAAAGCCCTAATGGGCTGTGTATTGATGTTTCACAAAAAAAAGAAAGAGGAGGCGGTTTCCCCTGAGACTATTGAAATGTGGAGGGGGGGAAAGACCCCCCATCTTGATGTCAAACAAGGTATACTGATCACCAACTTCCAAACAAATCAATTTGCAAGTCCCAAAGCTCAATGATCATTAAGTGTCCTTCAATGGCTCCCTTATGCCTACTAGCCCTCCAAAAGGGTCTTTTCAACATAACTTTCAAAAGATACATCAAACCCACAACTTATTCACCTTTTTGAGTACCCATTAAGGAGTTATTTAACATATCTAACTTCCACATAGGATTGTTTCAGAACTTCATGGCCTAAAATTGACTGTTCCTATTGATATAAAGGGACAATTAGCCCTATTTTCCAAAGCAAGTGCACTATAAACTCCTTGCCAACCCAAAATTCCTATGGACAGTCCTTGAATAACCTCCAAAATCTCTGATTCAACAACTTTTAGGGGTTAGAACGCTCATTTAAGCCCCAATCTACAAAACCCTTGTTTTAGGCCTTTCCAGGGTTTAGCCTTTGAGGGTTTATTGAAAGTTCACACTCCACCCATCTTCAAACCTTCCCAATACCTCAAACATACTTTATTATGTCTTCTTATTCTATACCAAGCTTCACAAGTCTCTTACCAATGCCTTTTGTGTAAACTCACACTCTTAGCCCTCACTTTTCAAGCCAAAACTCACAAAATTTGCCCTATGGCTTCACACAAAACCACACAACTCACCTCCCCTGCTCACACAAACCATTCAAGTACCTAATCCTTCTATGTTGGATCCACTCTACCTAGCAACAGAAGTCACAGATGGAGGAATGGGCCATTAGTCCATGTTATGTAACCAAAATCCCCAAAACAGGGTTTCACAGGCTGCTACAGAAAATTGGTTCAAACTTCCATCAAACGCAATATGAAATGCTCAAACCAAATGCAAAATGACATTAACTCTGGCCACCATCAAATTGATGAGCTTTTAGAACACTCTGCCTCTGTACGGAACTGTACCAGGCTTGGAAATGGCAGAAATACATAGAAAATACAGTAAAAATAGGGGTATTGTTATTAGTTTCCACTTCAAAACCATTCCAATTCCTTTACAACAAGTTCTCCATCATATATACATGTTCTTTCCCTCCAAAAAAACCACCTAAACTAATTCCAATGACCATTTGAACTACTTGACCTTTGGTATTCCCCTTGATGCATTTTTTTCCCCTTTTACATAGTAATTTTTTTGACCACATTACAAAAATATGACAACCTTACCCAAAAAGAACCCCTATTACATGCTAAGTGGTCTAATAAGACCTTATTCACTTGACAAATGACTAGACACACCACAACCTATGAAAAAGACCTTATTTACAAAACTTGCGTACTTGACTATCATGGTGCTCCTGCACCACGTCCACCCTCCACATGTGGGTAGGGAGCCTACCCCCACCTCCTCTCCTTATTGCCCATGGCCTCCCTCTTCACTTGGTGCTCAATGCCCCAAGATAGGTTTGCAGCTGTGTTCTCTGTTTTGGCCGCCATCGGCCCTCCTGTAACCTGCAACTTAATACATTCGATATATGCATTTGGTATAAATATATCCCTCTCTGTAGATATGCACAGTATGCCAAAATAAAATAAATAAAAATATATTTTGATCTCTAAAACACAAAAATGAAAATAATAATATACATTCTCTTTTTGGGGTTTTTCTATCTGCCCCAGTATATATATATATCCACAAATGAACAAAATAGGTATAATATATATAACTGTGTATACCTCCGAGGTATAGTGAGCCTCCATGGCTGCCTAGAGTAAACCTGCATCAACAAAATAGAAAAACAAGATAGAGAAAACAATGAGAGAAAGAAAGAATAGGGTTAGGGTAGAATAAGATAGAAGACAAAATGCAACTTAGTATTAGGGTTGAGGAAAAATATGGAAATAAAAAAAAAGAGATAATGAATTTTAATTTCCCACTTATGAACGTGACTTTTTCCCTCTCCTTCCCTTTTGAATTTTGACTTGTGTTTTTAAATGCCCTTTTCATTCTTGTGAGTTAATTATGTGGAGTGGGTTTATCTTACCCTAGGCTTTTAAATTAATGTTAGTGAGTTAAATTTTAGTGATGGGTTTTTGGTGGGATTTTATTTAATTGCTTTAGGGAATTTATTTAGATATTAAATTATTAAAATTCTATCCTCCTATTTCTATTTTGACTAGTGTATGATATAAAGGGGGATTTTAATTTAAATGTTCTATGGGTGTATTTGTTTTAATTATTCTAAGAGTATTGCCAAATGATGTTAGGTGAAAATAATTAATTTAATGGGCGTATTTAATCTTTTAGTATTTTAAATTGAATGGCATGGTAGGAGGTTATTTTGAATTAATTTTACATGTATGTTATAGAGGCGTTATGCTATCGAAATTTCTCTAGAATAGTATAGTTAATTTATTATTTTAATTCTGATCCATTTCTATCACATTTTTAATTATAGAGAGATTTAACATGTTCTAGATGGATTTAATTTAATTTAACTCTATTCTAGTTCCTATGGTTAGATTTCGACATGTGTCAAAATCACTCCACTTCACTTAGGAAATCTGAGGGTTAGACCCAATTTGAAAACTAACCCTATTGGCGATGCTCCTCGCATCGCATAACCCCCTTAGTAGACTATCATTTCACAGGGGATGCGAAAGAACTTTGCATTACCCCAACTTTGACTGAGGTCTTCGCCTTCGTGCGTATGTTTCCGAGCACACATGTTGCGCGCAAGGGGGTTTTTAGAGTCGGGTGGGAAAAGTTTTTGATATTTCATGTCATGACCACATGGAAAATGTGGACATGACACGTGTGTTGTGTTGTGACCACATGGGAAATGTGGGCATGACATTTGGTATCAGAGTCCAAATTTAAACACTGGGCTTTTTGGGCACATTATTTATTCTGCAATTTTGATTAATTTATAAATACCTTGTTCGTGTAGGATGCCTCCTAGATCGAGATGAGGGCGCTCATGTGCCAGTGAGTCTAGAGGAGTTGAGATACGTAGAGATTCATCAGCTGAGGGATAGGCTCCGCAAGCACTTGACTTAGGACTGCAGATTCTTTAGGCGCTTCAGGTAGTTCTAGAGAGATTACCACCGGCCGCAATCGAGCCACATGTTGAGCCACATGTTGAGCTGCGTGTTGAGCCACGTGATAAGTCACATGTTGAGCCACGTGTTGAGCCGCGTGTTGAGCCACATGATGAGCTGCATGTAGAGATACTAGCCACTACAACAGAGGATGTCGCGTCAGTGCACATAGTTCGCAATAGGAGCCCTCCACGTCATGAGGTGCGCGAGGAGGGAGTGAGAATAGAGAAGATCTACCACGATCCATTTGACTATGGGCAGCTAGACAAGGTGGATGCACCATTCAGAGGACATCGAGACCATGGGGACCCTATTAAGGATTTACTCAGACTGAATCCACCCACTTTTTTTGGGACTACAGAGGGAGCTGAGGCTGAGGCTTGGCTCATTAGTCTTGATAGGTACTTCACATTGCATCCCTATGGGAGCAACATGAAAGCACGACTCGTAGTCCACTTACTGCGTGATGCAACATTGACATGGTGGCACACTGAGGAGCGCAAGCACCATCTATCTTTAGACACGCTCTCTTGGAGCACTTTCCTTGAGCGCTATAGACACAATACCACTCAAAGCATTTCAAACACCGCAGGATTGATGAGTTTCATGATCTGCAACAGAGGGGTTCTATATTTGCACAGTATGAGTGCAAGTTTGTGGAGCTATCATGTTAAGCTAAGTACTTACAGGATGAGAAGATTCTGGTTAGTCATTTTATCAGAGGCTTGAATCCTAGTATTGCAGGACCTGTTCGCATGTCAGACCCACAGACTATGAGCAAGGCCACTGAGAAGGTGTTCATTGTAGAGGAGGTTTATGGATGGAGTCACGAGTCATGACCATAGTTTCAGGATCGTAGCCATCACCAGGACCAGGGGTTCTGTAGGCCCCAGCCACCTCATAGGGGCAGTTTTAGTTCTACATCACTACCTCCTAGACCTCCACAACAACAACAGCATCGGCAGAGGTCCAAGCCATAGCAGAGGACACAGGGTAGTCATAGTCATGGATGGAATCAGCAAGGTCCATGCAGAGATCAACAACAATAGGTACCTACTGCAGGACTCACACGGTCGTAGTAGTCCTTCAGAGGGTCACAGAGTTCCATGGGTCGACCTAGACAACAACAGTCTAGCAGGACATAGATAGGACAGGTTCAAGCTCGGGGACCGTGTTATGTATGTGGTGGTGTGGGTCACTTAGCCAGAGAGTACCCACATGGATATACAACAGGGGGACAGCCTCGTGCCGGAGGATCTGAGCAGATAGTTGGAGATGTGGGTAGATCCCACCGCATGTTTACAGTGGTTGATAACCACCACGCCAACTTTCAGGCCTCCGTTATTAAGACTATAGGTATGATTGGGGATGCCCACATTGCTATTTTGTTTGACTTTGGTACTACAGATTCTCTTACCTCTCCATCGTTAGTGGAGCATTGCAGGCTAGTGGCCTCTAGGCAAGATGACAGGTGGGAGGTCAAGTTGGCCACAGGGGCCAAGATGGTAGTAGATTCAATGGTGCATGATTGTGAGATAGCATTGGGAGCCTTCACTACAGTAGTGGACTTTAGGGTTATGCCCTTAGGGTCTTATGGTGTAGTGTTAGGCATGGATTGGCTTGAGACTCATAGAGCCAAGCTGGATTGTCGCTGGAAAGCAATAGGTTGCCTAGACGACCATGGCACGACAGTAGATATTTTGGGCATTCAGAAGCCTACAACAGTATAGATGATCTCTACTCAACAGCTTAAGTGATGTATCTAGAAGAGTTGCCAAATGTTTTCCATTACAATTAGTGATACATCTAAGGGGGAGCTAGAGGTGTCACTAGATGATCATCCCATTCTTAGAGAGTCCGCTGATGTTTTTCCTCCTGAGTTGCCAGGGATGCCACCTTTTAGAGAGGTTGATTTTTACATGGACCTTGTACTAGGTGCCAAGCCAGTGTCTCGTGCACCTTACAGGATGACTACTCATGAGCTGTTAGAGCTCAAGCTTTAGTTGGAGGAGTTGCTCAAGAAGGGGCACATCTCACCTAGCATCTCACCTTAGGGTGCATCGGTCATCTTTGTGAAGAAGAAGGATGGGTCTCTTCGTCTTTGCATGGACTATAGGCAGCTGAATAAGGTGACGGTGAAGAACCATTATCCTCTGCCTCGGATAGATGATCTATTTGATCAGATGTAGGGAACCAAGTTTTTCTCTAAGATTGGCTTGAAGTCTGGATACCATTAGTTGCGCATTACAAAGGCAGATATCTATAAGACCACTTTCAAACTCGTTATGGTCACTATGAGTTCACCGTGGTGCCCTTCAGATTGATGAACGCCCCTGCAGTGTTCATGAGTCTTATGAACGGGGTGTTCCACACATATCTGGATTAGTCATGATCACATTCTTAGATGACATATTGATTTACTCACAGACTTAGGAAGAGCATGAGGAGCACTTACGCCAGGTCTTGTAGTGTTTGAGAGAGCAACAACTTTATGGAAACTTCGCGAAGTGTGCCTTCTTTAGATGAGAGGTACAATACTTGGGTCACATTCTATCTGGTGATGATATCTTCATAGATCCATCAAAGATTAGGGCTATTAGGGATTGGCCAGCACCCACCAGTGTTATAGAGGTCAGGAGCTTCATGGGGCTAGTAGGGTATTATCATAGATTTGTTGAGGGGTTTTTCAAGATAGCACACCCTATCACTTCCCTTCAATGGAAAGGGAAGAGCTTCAATGGATAGAGTAGTGTGAGAGGGCCTTTGGAGTCCTCAAGGAGCATCTCACTAGTGCTTCTAGCTTAGCAATAACTGATCCAGCAGTTGACTTCATGGTTTGCATAGATACTTCATTAGAGGGATTAGGAGCAGTACTTATGCAGGACGGTTGAGCGATCACGTATGAGTCACGAAAGCTCAAGACCCATGAGCTGAACTACCCCACACATGACTTGGAGCTTGCAGTGGTAGTTCACGCTCTTGTTAAATGGAGGTACTTTCTTTTAGGATGTCATTTCGAGCTACACTCGGACCATCATAGTCTACAGTACATCTTCACGCAGTCGAATCTAAATGTCCGTCAATGGCATTGGATGGAGTTTCTTTGTGAGTACGACTTTGATATACATTATATCAAAGGGAAGGAGAATGTGGTTGCTGATGCATTGAGTCAGAGGTGCCATGAGATCTTGACCTTGACATTGAGTGTAGATTTGAGAGAGTGTATTTTACAACATCTGGCAGAGGACGAGTGGTTTCTAGAGGTACAGCAAGAGATCTAGTCATAGAGGGCCCTTGTGGGCAAGATTATAGGATATTCCCTTGAGGCAAATGGACTTCTTAGACATCGACAACGCATATATGTTCCCCATGTAGGTGACCTTCGCACAATAGTTTTATCATAGGCTCACAGAGCACCGTATGCAACACATCCTGGGGTGAAGAAGATGCATGCCGATTTGAGACAACTTTATCATTGGTCAAGTATGAGACATGATATTGCAGACTTTGTAACTCAATGCCTTAAGTGCCAGAGGGTCAAGGTCGAGCATCAGCATCCAGTAGGGCTTCTATACCCTCATGAGATACCAGAGTGGAAATGGGACACCATTTCCATGGATTTTACAGTTGGTCTACCTATGTCATCTCGTCGCCATGATGCCATCATGGTGACGGTTGACAAGTTGACCAAGGTGGCGTACTTTTCACCGATACACACAATGTACAATGTACCTACAGTGGCGAGGGTCTTCTTGGATGACATTGTGAGACTACATGGGATTCCTTACCGCATTATATCTGACAGAGACTTAGTATTCACATCAGCCTTTTGGAGGGCATTACAACAGGCATTGGGCACTTAGCTCAACTTTAGTTCAGCCTATCATCCTGAGACAGATGGCCAAATAGAGAGGGTGAACCAAGTGTTAGAGGAAATGCTCTTCATGTATGTGATGGACCACCAGTCAAGATGGGAAGAATACCTGTATCTAGTTGGGTTTGCCTACAATAATGGGCATCACAGCTCATTACATATGCCTCCCTATCAGGCCTTGTACAATAGACCTTATAGGACTCCACTGAGTTGGGACTGCATAGAGGATAGGGTTGCTATTGGGCCAAAGCTCGTGCAGGATATGGAGCAGCAGGTTACCTTGATCAGATAGAGATATTGCAACACATCCTGGGGTGAAGAAGATGCATGTTGATTTGAGATGTGATATTGCAGACTTTGTAGCTTGATGCCTTAAGTGCCAGAGGGTCAAGGTCAAGCATTAGCATCCAGTAGGGCTTCTATACCCTCATGAGATACTGGAGTGGAAATGGGACACCATTTCCATGGATTTTATAGTTGGTCTACCTATGTCACCTCGTCGCCATGATGCCATCATGGTGACAGTTGACAAGTTGACTAAGGTGGCGTACTTTTCACCGATACACACAACATACAGTGCACTACAGTGGTGAGGGTCTTCTTGGATGGCATTGTGAGACTACATGGGATTCCTCACCGCATTATATCTGACAGAGACTTAGTATTCACATCAGCCTTTTGGAGGGCATTGCAACAGGCATTGGGCACTCAGCTCAACTTCAGTTCAGCCTATCATCCCGAGATAGATGGCCAAACAGAGAGGGTGAACTGAGTGTTAGAGGAAATGCTCTTCATGTATGTGATGGACCACCAGTCAAGATGGGAAGAATACCTGTATCTAGTTTAGTTTGCCTACAATAATGGGCATCACAACTCGTTATGTATGCCTCCCTATCAGGCCTTGTACAACAGACCTTGTAGGACTCCACTGAGTTGGGACTGCATAGAGGATAGGGTTGCTATTGGGCCAAAGCTCATGCAGGATATGGAGCAGCAAGTTACCTTGATCAAATAGAGATTGCAGGAGGCACATGATCGCCAGAAGAAGTATGCTGATGCCAAGAGATTGGATTAGAGCTTCTCAGTCGGTGACAGGGTTTTCTTGAGAGTGTGGCTGCATAAGAGTCCAATCCATTATGGAAAGGGCTCTAAGATTGCACCGAGGTTCGTTGGGCCTTTTGAGATTCTGGAGCGGATAGGACTCGTAGACTACCGTCTAGCCTTTCCACCTAGCCTGTCGCACATCCATGATGTGTTTCATGTATCTATTTTGTGATGCTATATATCTGATGTGACTCATGTCTTGGATTGTAGTGCCTTATAGGTAGAGTCGAATGGGTAGCTAGCTTTGGAGCTAATTCACATATTGGCTTGTTGGACACTGGGCTTTCAAGGTCAAGATCTGGACCAGGTCAGGGTTCAGTGGGACAGATATGACGAGGTCTCAGCCACATGGGAGGACGCAGCTAGATTGAGGACACTTTATCATCACCTCTTTGATGACTTCTAGGAGGAAGTTTAGTCTTAGGGGGGGAGGATGTGAGGCCTACTTATCTCACTCTTATATTTTTGCTTACATCACATTTACATTTTGATGACATATGGACATTGGGACTGTTGATTCTGTTATGCAGACCTTCAGGATTTATTTCATATGCTATGATTGGATTAGATAGACTATGTTATGATGATGATTATAGTTCACATGTTAGATTTCATTTGAATTTATAATGTTATGCGAACATTGATTTTGATGAAATTAATTTTAGTGGATGAGTAATGAATGAGATATTATGCAGTTTGATCCTTATTTGATATTCAAAAAGTGCAAGTGAATTATGAAGCATATTTATGTTAGCATGTGTATTATCAGGCATATCTATGATTATACGATATTGTGTGTGTGTATGCTTTCCTTTTGCTTCGTCTATGATGAATATGTGCTATTGATCCATTTGCAGAAGTGTACAGGTTAATTTTCCATGCCCATGGAAAATTTGGAGGTCATACCAATAACCCCTTTGTGAAATCCGTGTTCAACCGACCTAGTCCCAAGAGGGACCAAGGTCAATTGTGTTGGTGAATGATGATTTTCGTAATGTCTACATTTATGTTTATTTCAGATTAGGTTTTACCCTTTTCTGTTGTTTTATTAAGGTGTTGTAAAATTGTATTATTTAATATGCACCATTTGGTGTCATTTATTTTTATGGGCCTTTTCTAGTGATTTTATGCACCTTGTGATGTTCATTTTGTCCTAAAAATGACCCTAGGTCATACCCCTAGGGTGTAGGGCCAACTTGGACATGTTAAACCTTAGTTATACCTTCATCTAGTCACTTTAACTTCACCCCGAAGTAAAGAGACGAAAATATGAATTTGTTCATGGGATGCATAAGTCAAGGGTTTACCTTGACCATCCCCACTACCTTGGTTATGGATAACCTTGTCTTGAAGGCTTGGGGAGCCCCCAAGACCTTCAAGTGTGGGAGGCCCATTCCCTATGCTCTCACACATGTGTGAGAGCATATTTGGTGGGAATGGGATTGCCTTGTAGGATGGGATGAGGACATGTGTCTCATTCTTATCCTCAAGGAGCCTCCAAGTTGGACTTGTTGTGTGGTTTCACAACACGCCCCATTTGCCTTAGCAAAATAGGGACCCAACTTTTTGCTTCTACTTGTTCTTTGTTTTCTTGCTTTAGGTGGCTTGGTAAAAATTAGTTAAGTATATCACCCGTGCACATGCATGTGCCTCACAAGGGAAGGCCAAATGTCAAAGTCAAAATTTGCTTGCATAAACCTCATAGTCTAGAAGAGCACAAAATTCTAAGCAATTTTGCGTTTTGCATTACCCTGATATTCCTTAAGGATAAGGAGTTATATTTGGTCAAAGTTTGGTCAAACCAGATATTTCCATAGGGTCACATTCGTTAATATCAGTCACATTCGCTAGATGACCCGACATATGAATATCACCCAATATCCGCATAATGCTTCAATATACAAATGTTAAAGATAAGTACAATAGAACTCCTACACGTCAAATACCCATGCATTTTCCCAGAGGGTCATATTTCTAAATGTTTGTCATATTTCATAATATCACCCTTTGCATATATGACCATGATGTCATCTTGTTATGACTTATAAAAGAACTTGATATAATGATGATGTCATCAGTATGCCCAACACCTACAGGGTCATATTTTCAATTATCCGTCATATTTCTCAATATGATGATGATGTCATCCTAACCCGATAACAAAGAGGACATGATATGATGATGATGTCATCATGACCCGGACCCATGAGGGTCATATTTTGAAACATCCTTGATCTTAAATAAAATGACGATGATGTCATTCCCTCGAACAATTTGAAAGACTCATAAGACGCTGACGTCATCCTCACATTCTCACATAGGGGGATATTTCGTAGACTTGCATATCCAGATATTTTCCAATATCCCTCATATCGACCGTTATGACCTGAGATGCAGAGATTACTAGTGACCAATTAAATGATGCCACGTGGCACATCCACCCGATCATATTAATGCAGTGTGTTATCACAATTATTAACAAAGGTAGGGTGACTCAACTTTGGCCGTTGGTCAACAATTAACCATCCTCGTGATGATGTCACCCTCATCCGCTGGATATCAGTCATATTTTAAAACATCCCTGATCTTCGTGAATATCACCCCTCGCATTAAATACAGTTCCAACGGTAGGTCGCGCCTTCAAATTTAAAAATACAAGCCCGCCACTTGTCAACATCCACGAACATCATGTGTCGATCAATGGACATAAACAAAAAGACACTAAGTGCACCCTAATTTGCTATGTTAAATAGTTAAAAGTGAAGATTTGGGGTTCATTTCGATTTACCATATATTTAAACAAAGAATTACAGAGCTCTAGCGAGGTTAACACATCATTGTAACTTGCCAATGAAACGAGAGACGCATTTGAATAGAACGGTAAATGGTAATTGCAAGGTGATCGCATTCATCTGGATATCACCCACACAGTAAAAAGGGAAGTGATTATCAGGTATGTATCATTAAAACCCTCTTTTGTCGTTTGTGGTGAAATGAAGAGGTAAAATGGTTTTTATAGAGTTAATTGATATGATGATGCATGAAATAAATCAGAATGATAGGATTATCACCATGAAATGCATGTGATCACTAAACCTGTGCTTTACACGACACATTAGGGTAAGATATGCATGTTTTATTGGAGGATCTAATGGAAGTTAGAAAGAATTGGTCCGACACCAAGTTTTTGAAACCTATGTTCATCCAGCCAGAGGGAATAGCATTCAGATATGGGCAGATTAATGATACTCATCAAGGAAATATTGATCTTGATACATGGACAAGAAGACTAAAGAAAGGAAGTGGGAACCCCCTACTCATGATTATATACAGCTCAGGAATGTGGAATGCAGGTGGATTCCCATATGCAATGGAGGCCATTGAACTGGTGATAGAGTGCACCCGGAATTATAATGTAGAGACCAGAAATGTAGAAAAGCATGGGAGAATTTATGTAGACTTTTCAATTGCAGGCATCACCTCGGCTTTCAATCTGCCTAAGGGGAAAGATGTGATTCGATTAAACCTGGGAAGGTTAGAAAAGGTGTATAATAGCAAGCAGAAAGAGGCTAGAAGGATCATGTATCAATGGAGATCCAAGAACAACACATATAAGGCATCTACCAAATTACCTGTATACCTCTTCAAGTTTGATTTTACTCCTGAATACCAGTACATGATAACTATGCATAGCCGGATGACAGGAAGACCAAATGCTAGATCCTTTGAGAATTGGATATATGGTATCATCCAGATAGTGGAATGTTCAGATGACAAAACCCTATAGGAAAAGATCATAAGTGACAGCCTAGATGAGGGAATGAGAAGGCTAGGAGGGAAGATGAACATGTTCCATATGACTTCCTATGTAGTATATGCCTGTTCATTTAGGGGCACATTCAATGGATTACAAACAGTAGGCAAGGTTGGAAATAACCTTGGAGATGTAAAAATCTGGGAGTATTATCCCAAATTAAAAAGAAGAGAGTCTCTCCAACATTATAGGAGAGTGAATGATTCATTCTCTATGCATCTGGTTAGGACCATCGAAGAGGACAGAGCAAAGAGATTGAGTGTGGAAGCTCAAGCTGCTATATACAAACATGGGGCTTGGTTCATCGAATTCCCCACATTTTCATACATAAGAATGGAAGGTATGACTGGGCAACCTCTCATGTTGCCAAGATATCTAAATGATAAGGTCATCCTCATGGATTTTGCTAGATAGATATTGCCTTCAGTAGAGGCTTATATTGAATAGGGAAAGATACCAAATATCTTGTTTCCAGTCATGATTGACTGGTATATGTGCCCTGATAGGGAGAGTGTTAAAGATGTAATTGGAGGACTGAATCTGATGCACTTGCAGCCCTTCTCACTAGCTAGGCCATATGACCCAAGTATGGTAGAATGTTGGCATTACACAAGAAGCCCATGCATCAAAAGCACCTTGAAGATTTCTGGGCTGATTGTGATGATGAAGCATAAGTTAGAAGGAGAAGTTACCAAAGGATCACCTTAAATCAGAAATGCACCTTGGACTGTATGCCAATGCCTGTCCAACTACATGAAGATGATAGTAAGATCATGTCCCAAGAATATGAAGACAAAAAGGTATACAATGATACCATATCAGCTCCCTAGTGGAGTCAGCCAGAGGAAACTTCCTTGGACCAGATCACTCAGAAGGTCATGCAATTAACCAAGGAATGGGTAGAAAATGAGATCACCCAGCTGAAGAATAAGGGAGTTGCCCTCACTATGGACAATAAGAGAAAGAGACATGAACTGTTAGATGAGGAATATGATGATTTCCTCTAAGAAAAGAGACAATCAAATGGAGAACTACAACAGACTAAAAATAAGAAAGGAAGCCAAGCAGTTGGGGTGATGATCATCTAACAACCCCAACCAAAAGATAATGTAGCTTCCACATCAGCTGCAACATCACCTCATACACCTGCAAAACAAAAGAAGGTTGTTGCAAAGCCTACACCTACTATTGTAGAGGAGGAGGAAGAACCCCTAGACGATGATTTGTTGATCAAGAAGAAAAAGATGAAAGTCTAGGCCCCACCGTAAAAGAAACAGAAATATGCTATGAGGGGAACTGTGGATATAAACCCCATTCTATTGAGAGGAGCAGGTGGTGAAGGTATTTTGAAGAACTTACAACATGAAGTTCCCATCCCTTATATTGTGAAATTTAAGACTAAAAAGGTAGAGGAACAAAGAACAGAGGTACATAGCACAAGAAAAGAGCCACCTTTTCCACTGGATGGTACATTGGATTTATCTGATGATGACGTAGTTAATGATGTCTCTGCTCATTCTATGGACACCTTGGTGGAAAATACAAAGATGACCCCTCATGGCACCCATGTAGTTCAAAAGGAAGTCCATCAGGAGGATGTTGCAGTGGAGGAAATTGAAGAGGATAACCTAAAAGAGGTGGTACAACAAATGAGATTGGGAAACTTAGTCGATCAAGTCCCCAGCCCTGTTGCAATAGACCTAGCTTTTCAAGGTGATGAAGATCAGGGTAGAGATAAAGATTTACCTCTAGAACAAGAAAAGGTAGAAATCAATGTACAGAAGGGGGTGATGAAGAGATGCTTGATAAGAATAAAGATCAGGTAATGACCCAACACCAGAAGAAAGAATAAATGAGAAGGAAATGGATAAAGTACAAAACCCTGGAAACATAGATACATCAAAAGGTGGAGAACAGAGTCTTCCACAAGGTGATGATCAACAAAAGGAAACATAAAATGTGAACAAGAGTGATCACAGTGATCATCTGGATAAATTAGATCATAATGTTCAATCTTCCCATGAGGATCAAACACAACAAAATATTCATGATCAAAATGTGAATGCATCACAAGAAGCCCCTACGCAACAGGATGTCCCTCATGAGAAAATTCAGGAGGATGAACCAAGAAAAGAAGCTTCTCCACCAAGGGCGGAGTAGAATGCACAGCCTCATGATGCCCACATTGAGCAAACTAACCAACAAGGGTCTACCAGTGACATACCATATTGGTTGCAGCAAGAGATAGTTCCACCACAGGTCACTGATGTGCCTGAGTTTGATGTTTCTGCATTGTTCTCAGCAGATATGATTAAGCCAAAGAGAAAGGCAAGGCCTACATCCGCAATTAGGAGAGATCCTACCACTGGCAAGAGAATAGCTCAAGTAGCTTTGCCAATAGCAGATAAGGCAAAAAGAGAGATAAATATTAATGAATTTCAGATAGCTAATGTTGACCTAGGTTTTACTACTGAGGAGCAGGAAGGCCAAGAGGCCAAAGATATTATTGATTCCCTGATGAGTGTAAAAAAGGAGAAGGATGAGAATAAAATGCACAAGGAGCACATTGCCGAGCTGCATACATTTATAAAAGGGTTAATTGACCCTTATCACATTCCATCTAACACAGCTACCCCCTTAACCATCATATCCATCATATCTCAAGAAGAGGTAACAAGGCTGGACTACATGAAGCATAAGGCTCAGGTGATGAAGAATTGGTTTATTCTTTTCATCTCTGAAGAAGAGAAGGTGATAAAGACATCACATTCCAATTGGAACTTGCTCAACACCTTAAGGAGCAAAGTAGATAAACTTCAAAAGAAGGTGGGGTAGAGATCCATCAAAGTAGAGAAACATTTGGATGCTCTGGTTGAGATGAGGTGCATAGACATGAAGGTGCTCATATATAATTAGGTATTTGATAATAATACTACATAGTTATTAGGCATGTGGTATGAAGATATCAAGTTTGAGAGTGATGTCCTCGAGAGGCATAACTCCAAGCTCCTGGATATTAGTGTTAAATTGCATAATCTGATGGTTGAAGAGATAAATATCTTAGAAGCTCTAGAAAACAATGTAGAAGGGAAAATAGAAAATCAAGATTTTGATTTTGCAATTAATATCGACAGATGATGATGATCACTGTTAACATTTATCAATAATTATCATCATCATCATAAATGTCAAAATGATAAATATCAATAGGAGTGAATGTTTAGAAGAATTGATCAAACTTATAAATATCATCATCATCTGTTGAATGCAGTAGAAATAACCTTGTTTGTGAAGACATTTATAGGAAGCAGGTGTAAGACTAGATGTTTAGACATCAATTCTTGGTTGCAGAACAATGTAAGATCCCTTGGATGGAAAATAACATATCACATCAACCTCTGAGTAACATCAGATGATCATGACCTAATCAACGGAGACTTGGAGTCATCAATTTATCCTAAATTGATCGTACTTTTCAATATATAAAGGTTTGTTATGTGAACTTTTATTCGTGTTGTTTTGACTAACAATCATCACCAACATAAATTGGCGCTAGAAGGAGGGCCATCCATTCTCTTTCACTACTTGAATTAGTCAGCTGCATCCAATTCCTATGTATTTACAAGGTGATCTTGTCAAAGTTCATTAAATTTGGCTATGCTTTGCACATTTGTGCAAAGATTCACTCGTTTCAAGTTGTTTTGGGAATGTTGATCATAAATATTTTAGTACAATACATAAATGCTTTGATCTTTGTAGTCATTTGCTTGAAGTCTTCAAATATTGACTCATTGTTCAGGTTTTTCTATCAATTTCCTATAGAAACTTACCTGTGTGACTAAATATCCTGATATCCGTGTTCAGGAGTTCAATCTTTGCTCATATTTGCTTGTTTGATGCAAATATTGCATAAATATCTAGTCAGTGTTGAATCCTGACCATAAATATTCATCTTGGAAGATCATTTCCTCTGATCTTTGCAAATATTTAGTCAAAATATCCATAAATTGTCTTAAACTGTTAGAATCCTGGCTCACCAACCAAATACCAGGTCCAAATCTAGTGGACTCTTTGAGGAATTGCCTATCCGTGGACTTAGACCTCGTACTATTGATATTCATCATACTCCTGAGTCAAGTGCATCAGTGTCTTCATCAAGACATATTGTAACACCTCCGGTATCTCCATCTGTACCTCAGACACCTCCAGGATCACCAATTATACCTCAAGTACAACAAGCACCAATCACAATGTCATACTTTGTTGTTGATTCACCCTTGACCTTTACTGCATATCATCCTTTGCCTAAGAATCCTATTAAAATCTTCCCTAAATATCATCCATATCAGGATGCAGATGATCATATCTGGACATTTAAGGAAGCTTGCTATCGAGCAAGGATTGAACATCATGATGTAGTATGTAGATTGTTTCCATACTCCTTGGGGGAGGAAGCATACAATTGGTATATCAGTCTTGCTCAAGGTTCAATAGACTCATGGGCTACAGTAGAAAAAGCTTTCAAGCATAGGTTCAAGATACCTATAGATCCTGCAATGACTTATCACCTTTTTGCTACAATCAAAAGAGCATAAGGAGAACCTATCTCTAACTTCAACTCTAGATTCCAGAAGATGTATTCTAAGTTGGTAGCTCCATACAATGTAGGAGATGAGCCAGCTAGATTGATATATTATTCAACCTTAGATCCCCTGACCTCTATGTTCATAAGGAGATCTCATCCTGGCGTCACAACTCTGACAGGAGATTTTGAAGAAGCAATAAAAGTAAATCAACAATTGATTCCTACTACAACACCTAACTTAGCATATCTTGCATACCCACAATACCATGCTCAGCCACAGACCAATAGAGTCATGATGCCTCCTGTCACAATGCCTGATCCATTATAGGTACCTCCCCTTAGTATCATGCCTCCTTCAAATGGGAATGGTTAAATGATACAGTATCTAGGACATGTCCAAACACCTCAAGATGTAGGACAGAACAATAGTAATGGTTCTTCTTTCTTTATACCTCAACAAGAGAATGTAGTAGCCAAAGCTTAGGAAGAGAAAGAAGATATCAAAGAGATAGTTGAACAATTGAGAAAGTTGACAATTGAAATCACACACCTAAGGGGTCAAAACTTTTATTCCCAGTCAAATCAGAACAGGGGAGGGGATACAACAATGATAGGAATTTCAATAATAACAATGGCAATAACAATGCTGCACCTAGGCAACCTAGTCTATGGAATACCAGGCCGAACAATGGTTCCTTGCCATCACCTTTGGATAATCAGCCTCCTAATGAACCAAAACAAACCACTAGGGTCAATTTAGCAGAGGCAACACTTACAAACTGGTGTAGAATACACAACACTAATACGCGTGCAGAGTTAGATTGTCCTCAATTCAAAATAGCAGCTACTATGTTTCAGGCTGAAGTGTCTAACACCACATGTGACCCTCCTTTCATTGAAGGGAATGAGATTGTACTCTGCGGATATGATTCTACCCTTGTACTTGAGAGTTTTGTAAATCATCCTCATCACCAAACAACCTCAACTCATACTACACATTAGCATGTGAAGAATCTGTCATGGCATTTGAAACAAATTATGTGTTTCCCTTTGAAGATGAAAATGAACCATCAGTAGAACATGAAGAAGTTCATGCTTATCAGCAACAATATTAGGGTAGGCATAATTATTATCTCAGGAGCAATCCTAACAGATTGCTTGGTCCTTTGACCACATCCTTGCCTCCCAATAACTTCAAAACACCTCCAGATCCAAAAGCAAGCAATAATCCTTGTCCTCCCAAAGTTTCTCACCTCAAAATACAGTGTCAAAAACTATTAATCAGTCTCCAGAATCTAACAAGTTAGTCACATACTTGGCTGATGAGATGAAAAGAGTTAAAATCAGCTTATCATTGTCAGAACTGCTAAAAACTCCAAATATCAAGAAAGCTTTCATGAGATCCCTAGATGAATCCACACCAAAAGATGATAACCAGGTGCATAATCTGAGTTAGAGTTTGCACAAGGATCATGTAGTCAAAGAAGACAATGTAAAACACAAAGTTCTAGCCACTGTTCAAACTGCTGAGACCTCACATATGACTCTCTATAGAGACAAGACTGAGTCGCCCCCATTCCTACTCACATTGAGGATATTTAGTAAAAACTTACACAACTGCCTAGTAGACTCAGGTGCATCCACCAATGTGATGCCCTTAACTATTTGTAATGCCTTGAGGTTACATCCAACCAAATCTCTCAAAAAGGTGACACAACTAGACAAAATTGAAGTGTAGTGGGAGAACTAACACATATACACATGCAGCTAGCATCTGATCCAAGGATTCAATATTACATTGACATCCAAGTGGTAGATATCCCTAATACTTATGGAATGTTTCTCAGTAGGGATTGGTCGAAGACACTTAATGGTTACATGTCTACTACTTTTAGCCACATGTGGTTACCCTAGAAGGGGATTCCTAATCAGATTAGGATAGAAGTTGAATCTAGGATGAAATATATGATCACTGAGTATAACAAGACCAGTGAGATATTGTACATAGATGTCGAACTAGGGGTTTATACCATTGGACCTCAAACGGTCAGGATAGAGTAAGTTCTCGTGTATCATACGGACATCCATAAAAATGCTCATCAGGATAACAGAATAATCATAGAACCTGATTATAGTTCAGCAGATGATGATGGAATATGTCATTTCAAAAACTTTGAATTGTACTTGTCCAGAGAAATACAATGTCACCAAGAATTAAACATATCTAATTAGGATATTTTAATTGAAGGCTGGTGTAGGTTACATGATGAAGCACATGCAGAGAAAACTTGTCAGACTTAGATACGGTGGAGTTGGAACAAGCTTATAGCGAGAGGGAATCATCTTCAACCGAGGTAAGTAGTACATTTAGTTATGATGATTCTAAATCTTGTTTGTCATCTACAGATATAGAAGAAAGGACACATCAGGGTGAAAGTTACACTCACAACCTAAAAGAGATCCTGATGTATGATGAAGATACTTCCAAGGATGAAAATAACATCACCCCTGAAACTGAGTGTTTGATTGAACCAGATTATGAAGTGTCGGATGAAGACAACGAAAGTAACTAGACAAAGTTTGAAGAATTTCTATCTAAACAAGTTAAGAGGCTCATATTGCAAGAGATCCCTCCACATCATGCTTTAATTGAAGGATGGTACAGACTACATGAAGCACCACATTCAGAGACCACATGTGCATTATGCTTGCATATACTGAATAAACAGGAGAAACTTTATTCAAAGGATCAATTATCCAGTAACAAGGATATACCAAGAGATAAGAAGAAAGAAATTAAAGTGCAATAAGATACTGATAGTGATGATAATGTAGATGTTAAAAGAAGAGGAGTATCAGGTTCACATCAGTCACTAAAAATGATAAAGATGAGTCACAAATACTAAAATGGATATCAGGTGGTGCAGCTGCCAGCGCCAAAAAGAAAAGAGAAGGACCTGATAAGCCATTAACAAAAGATAAACCATGGATCCTTAGGTTTGATGGATCCAAGTCAAAATAAGGAGCTAGGGTAGGTGTAGATCTTGTTGACCCAGTAGAAAAGTCACATATAGGAGCATATAGATTGCAATCCCCATGCACCAATAATGTGACTAAATATGAAGCCTTAATCCATGGGTTGCTGTTTGCCCTCAAGAAAAGAGTTAAGATTATGCATGTCTATGGAGATTTAGAATTAGTAGTAAGACAAGTGAGGGGTATCTCTACTTGCAATTACAAGAAGTTGTCCAATTATAGAAACAGGGTTTGGGAATTGATCGAAGAGTTTGATGCAGTTAACATCACTCATGTCCCTAGAGAACAAAACCACCAAGCAGATGCTTTGGCACAAGCTACCAGCACTTTGGAACCTTTGTCCATTTCTAGATTAAAGAGATTTTCAGTTGAATTGATATCAATGCCCTCCATACTGGACAATGTCACTAATCTTCAAGTGTTTGACGATGATCAACATATTTTAGATTTCATAGCAAACAGAGATGTATTTGATGCACAAATCCTAGATGAAAGAAATTTAGAGGATCATATCTGGGAAGAAGAAGAGATCATGGATCTGCCAAGTAATAAGATTCCCAAAGGTATGATAGAATTAGAAAAGGCATTTGATCTGCATAACATGCTAAAACAAAAGGATCTTCCCAAGACTGATGGAGGAGAATACTTACCAATCAATATAGGACAGAAGGAAGATGTAAGGAATGTCCTAATTGGTAAAGTTTGTACTGAAGAAGAGAAGGCAGGGATAACTCAAGCTTTGAAGGATTACATCCATGTCATTGCCTAGACCTATGATGAGTTAAAGACATATGATACATCAATCATCACCTATACTATTCCATTGAAACTATATGCTAAACCTTTCAGACAAAAGAAAAGGCTAGTTAATGCCTTGTTAGAGCCTATTATCTTTGAAGAAATTAAGAAGTTGTTGAATGCCAGGATCATATTTCCTGTGAGACACTCAACATGGGTAGCCAATGTGGTCCCTGTAAGAAAGAAAAATGGAGATATACGCCTATGTGTGGACTTCAAAAATCTGAATAGAGCTTTTGAAAAGGATAACTATCCTTTACCTTCACTAGATGAGGTCTTGCAGATAGCAAATGGAGCTCAAATGATGTCCTTCCTGGATGGTTTCTCAAGATATAATCAGGTGATGGTGGATAAAGTAGATAGATTAAAAACAACATTCACCACAAAATGGGGAATATTTGCTTATAGACGCATGCCTTTTGGCTTGATTAATGCTCGAGCCACATTCTAGCGCGCAATTGACATAGCATTCAAAGGCCTAGTTGGCAAATGCATAGTCATATACATGGATGACTTGACCATCTTTTCAAAGAAGAGAGGTGATCACATAGAAGACCTCAGAAAGGTGCTCAAGAAATGTGAGCATTATGGTATCTCACTCAACCCAAGGAAATGCATATTTGGAGTAACCACAAGTAAATTACTAGGTCACCTGATATCAGAAAATTGGATCACCATTGATCCTGCTAGAGTAGAATCAATCATGAAGCTACAACTTCCTGCAAGTAAGAAAGAGCTTAAATCTTATTTTGGTAAGATAAACTTTTTTAGGAAGTTCATCATCAGGTTTGTAGAGATTGTCAGGCCACTGAATGCAATGCTTAAGAAAGATGCCAAGATTGAATGTACACCTAAAGGAAAAGCTGCCTTTGAGGACATTAAGAAAGCCATATCAGATGCACCTGTCCTGATCAACACATATTACACAAGAGAATTTTACATTTACTCATTTGCCACAAAACACACATGTGTAGTAATCCTGACATAGAGGAATGAAGCTAAAGAAGAGAAACCCATAGCTTTCATGACCTGCCCATTCAAAGATGCTAAACTTAGATATATGGATGTTGAAAGACAAGCTCTTGCTTTAGTCAGAGCAGTGAAAAAATTCAGACATTACATCTTAAGAAGTAAGATAATTGTTGTAGTACTAGATGCAACAAAGAAAATGCTCCTAATGTAGAGTGAGCCCGGAGAGAAAAGAGACAAGTGGATAATGGTTCTTCAAGAATATGACATGGACATAACACCCATGAAATTGGTAATAGGGCAAGCCTTGAGCCAGATGATTTCTGAAACTGACCCTAACATTGTGAGTCAGCAATATGTAGTGAACAACAAAGAGAATAAAGAATGGTATTCAGATATCAGACATATCCTGATCACTAGGAGATGCCCTTTAAAGATGCAAGCTTCTCAAAGGAGAGTTTTAAAGATAAGATAACAAAAATACATGATCAAAGGAGGAGTTCTCTTTAAGAGAAACTATGAGGGGATCTACCTCAGGTTCTTGGATAGACCAGACGCTGACAAAGTTTTAACTAAACTACATGATAAGTTTGGAACAACACATGGTTCTTATTTGGCTACTGTACATGCTATCCTGAGGGCAGGATATTATTGGCCAAACATTTTCAAAGACATTGTTGAGCACATCAAATGTTGCCATACTTGTCAGGTCGCTGCCAACAGAGAGAAATATGCTGCCCAACCCTTGCATCCAGTGATGGAGATGTGTCCATTTGCTCAATGGGGCATGGATTTCAAAGGTCCTATCAACCCTCCATCATCTTCGGGCCATAGGTATGTTTTGACAATCACTGATTATTGCACCAGGTGGACTGAAGTAGTCAGCAACAAGACATGCACCGCAGAGGATGTAATCAAATTCCTAGAGAATAACATAATAACCAGGTATGGAGTTCCATATGCTTTAGTATGTGATAATGGGCCAACTTTTGCATCATTAAGATTATCTAGTTGGGCTTTTGATTATGGAATCATTTTGAAAATTTCCTCAAATTATTACCCCCAAGGAAATGGCTTAGCAGAGTCAAGAAAGAAAAACTTATTGAATATCATAAAGAAACTGATAGAAAAGAATCCTAGGGAATGGAATACCCTACTTAAGTATGCTTTGTGGGTAGACCAAACCAAAGTGAAGGTTGCATTAGGAAACTCTCCTTACCAACTAGTATATGGGGTGGATCTTATCCTCCTGTGAATCTAAAAATCCCCACATTGTAGTTTACACAAGAATATCTAGGTATAGACAATAAACAAGAAGTTACATTGCTCCAACTTATGCACCTAGAAGAAAAAAGAGATAGAGAAATTGATCAGTTTGCTAAACATTAGGCTACTATCAAATGTTGGTTTGATAAGAGAACCAAAATAAAAGCCTTTAGGATTTCAAATTTAGTCCTAGCATGGGACAAAGCACATGAAAAGAAAGGTGATCATGGAAAGTTTGATAAGCTTTGGATTGGTCCTTTTCATATTTTAGAGATCCTAGGAGATAGTACTTATAGACTTAAGACCCTAATAGGTGAGGATGTTCCATTGCCAGTTAATGGACAGTTCCTCAAACATTACTTTCAAGCTTAGACAGGGTCATGTCAGTATGTTGTATCATATTGTGCATATTGTACAGTTGCTTGTATAGCTCTACTTTGTGTGTTTTCTTGTTCACTTGTTGTTGTTGAGTCCTTGTTTTGGTTATGTAAGATGATGCACCTTATCACCCCAAGAAACTGGAAAAATTGTTAGAATTCAAGTGATGAATACAAATTCAAACATAGGTTGTGACTCACACTAGGAAGTACATATGATCAGGTCTGTGAGGTCAAGTTCATCAGTGATATTCCTTTTCTTGATCAAGGTGATCTTCACAATGACTCAACTAACAACCTTGGGCTTGTTGAATACCTTAGTATAGGTGTTAAGTGAAAAATCCAAAGGGTCACCCTTGCTACCATTGCAATTCCCAACCTAAAATAAAAAGTGATCACACCTTGCATGATGAGCTTATATGATGATATCTTATAAAAAAAGAAAAAGAGAAATATATTGAAAGTACAAGAGAATGAAATTTAGTCCACCTAAGTAACTCTACCAGGGCTATGGACACCTACTAGAAGTGGGGCTCTACTTAGGGGGATTGCAAAGATAACCTTGTCAGGGCTATGGATGCCTGCTGACAACAAGGGTCTATCCCAGTTGGCTATGAGGGATGAACCCAAATTATGTAGCTTAACACCATTTACTAGTGTCTTCAACTCACTTTCAAGACAAGGATTATTAATCACATGCACACACTTGATCCCTTATCAGCATTGATATGCTTATGAATCTGACATCATTCAGAAAGATCATGATGTTCATGCTTAGGGAGAGTTAGAATACTATGTTTCAATATGTCCTCATCAGTTGAAATATTTGAATTTGGTTGTTTTCTTTGGTGGCAAGTTGTTGTGTGTTTGCACAACACACCCCATTTTGCCTTAACCAAACAGGGACCCAACTTTTTGCTTCTGCTTGTTCTTTGTTTTCTTGCTTTGGTTGGCTTGGTAAAAATTAGTTAAGTATATCACCCCTACACATGCATGTGCCTCACAAGAGAAGGCCAAATGTTAGTCAAAATCTACCTGCATAAACCTCATAGTCTGGAAGAGTAGAAAATTTGAAGTAGTTTTGCCTTTTGCATCGCCCTGATATTAGGATAAGGAGTTATACTTGGTCAAAGTTTGGTCAAACCAGATATTTCCATAGGGTCACATTCATTAAAATCAGTCACATTCCCTAGATGACCCGACATATGAATATCACCTAATATCCGAATAATGCTTCAATATACAAATGTCAAAGTTAAGTGCGATAGAATTCCTTCCCGTCAAATACCCATGCATTTTCCCAGAGGGTCATATTTCTGAATGTCTATCATATTTCTTAATATCACCCTTCGCAAATATGACCATGACGTCATCTTGTTCCAACTTATAAAAGAACTTGATATAATGATGATGTCATTAGTATGCCCAACACCCGCAGGGTCATATTTTCAATTATTCGTCATATTTCTAAATATGACGATGACATCATCCTAACCTGATAACAAAGAGAACATGATATAATGATGATGATGTCATCATGACCCAGACCTAAGAGGGTCATATTTTGAAACATCCCCGATCTAAACTAATATGACAATGACATCATTCCCTCGAACAATTTGAAAGACTCATAAGATGCTAACGTCATCCTCACATTCTCACATAGGAGGATATTTCGTAGTGTTGCATATCTAGATATTTCCCAATATCCCTCATATCAACCATTATGACCTGAGATGTGGAGATTACTAGTGACCAATTGAATGATGCCACGTGGCACATCCACCTGATCATATTAACACAACGTGTTATCACGATTATTAACAAAGGTAGGGTGACCTGACTTTGGCCATTGGTCAACAATTGACCATCCTCATGATGACGTCACCCTCATCCGTTGGATATCGGTCATATTTTCAAACATCCCTGATCTCCGCGAATATCACCCCTCACATTAAATATAGTTCTAATGGTAGGTTGCACCTTCAAATTTCAAATACAAGCCCGTCACTTGTCAACATCCATGAACATCATGTGTCAATCAATGGACAAACAAAAAGACACTAAGTGCACCCAAATTCACTATGTTAAATAGTTAAAAGTGAAGATTTGGGGTTCATTTTGATTTACCATATGTTTAAACAAATAATTACAGAGCTCTAGAGAGGTTAACACATCGCTGCAACTTGCCAACGGAATGGGAGACACATTTGAATGGAATGGTAAACGGTAATTGCAAGTTGATCGTGTTCATTCGGATATTACCCATAGTAAAAAGGGAAGTGATTATCAGGTATGTATTGTTAAAACCCTTTTTTGTCGTTTGTGGTGAAATGAATAGGTAAAATGTTTTTTACAGAGTTAATTGATATGATGATGCATGAAATAAATTAGAATGATAGGATTATCACCATGAAATGCATGTGATCACTAAACTTGTGCTGTACATGACACATTAGGGTAAGATATGGATGTTTTATTGCAGGATCTAATGGTAGTCAGAAAGAACCGGTCTGACACCAAGTTTTTGTAACCTATGTTTGTCCAGCCAGAGGGAATAACATTCAGATATGGGCAGATTAATGATATGCATCAAGGAAATACTAATCTTGATGCATGGACAAGAAGACTAGAGAAAGGAAGTGGGAACCCCCTGCTCATGAGTATATATAGCTTAGGAATGTGGAATGTAGGCAGATTCCCATATGCAATGGAGGCCACCGAACTAGTGATACAGTAGGCCCGGAATTATAATGCAGAGACCAGAAAGGTAGAAAAGCATGGGAGAATTTATGTAGACTTTTCGATTACAGGCATCACCTCGCCTTTCAATCTGCCTAAGGGGCAAGATGTGATTCGATTAAACCTAGGAAGGTTAGAAAAGGAGTATAATAGCAAGCATAAAGAGGCAAGAAGGATCATGTATCAATGGAGGTCCAAGAACAACACATATAAAGCCTCTGCCAAATTACTTGTATACCTCTTCAAGTTTGATTTTGCTCGTGAATTCTAGTACATGATAACTATGCTTAGCTGGATGACAGGAAGAACAAATGCCGGATCCTTTGAGAATTAGATGTATGATATCATCCAGATAGTAGAGTGTTCAGATGATAAACCCCTATGGGAGAAGATCATAAGTGATAGTGTAGATGAGGGAATGAGAAGGCTAGGAGGGAAGATGAACATGTTCCATATGACTTCCTATGTAGTATATGCCTATACATTTAGAGGCACATTCAATGGATTACAAACAGTAGGCAGGGTTGGATATAACCTTGGAGATGTAAACATCTGGGAGCATTATCCTGAATTAAAAAGAAAAGAGTCTCTCCAACATTATAGGAGAGTGAATGATTCATTCTCTATGCATCTGGTCAGGACCATGGAAGAGGACATAGCAAAGAGATTAAGTGTGGAATCTCAAGATACTATATACAAACATGGGGCTTGGTTCATCGAATTCCCCACATTTTCATACATAAGAATGGAAGGTTTCATTGGGAAACCTCTCATGTTGCCAAGATATCCAAATGATAAGGTCATCCTCAGGGATTTTTCTAGATAGATATTGCCTTTAGTAGAGGCTTATATTTAATAGGGAAAGATACCAAATGTCTTGTTTCCAATCATGATTGGCTAGTATATGTGCCCTGATAGGGAGAGTGTTAAAGATGTAATTGGAGGACTGAATCTGATGTACTTATAGTCCTTCTCACTGGCCAGGTCATATGACCCTTATGGTAGAATGTTGGCAGTGCACAAGAATCCCATGCATCAAAAGCACCTTGAAGATTTCTAGGTGGATTGTGATGATGAAGAAAAAGTTAGAAGGAGAAGTTACCAAAGGCTCACCTTAAATCAGATACCCACATTGGACTGTATGCCAGTGCCTGTCCAACTACATGAAGATGATGGTAAGATCATGTAATATGAAGACAAAAAGGTATACAATGATAACATATTAGCTCCCGAGTGGAGTTAGCCAGAGGAAACTTCCTTGGACCAGATCACTCAGAAGGTCATGTAATTAACTGAGGAATGGGTAGAAAATGTGATCACCTAGCTGAAGAACAAGGGAGTTGCCCTCACTGTGGACAATAAGAGAAAGAGACAGGAACTATCAGATGAGGAATATGATGATTTCCTTCAAGAAAAGAGACAATCAAATGGAGAACTGCAGCCAACTAAAAAAAAGAAAGGAAGCCAAGTAGCTGGGGTGATGATCATCCGACAACCCCAACCAAAAGAGAATGTAGCTTCCACGTCAGCTACAGCATCACCTCACACACTTGCAAAACAAAAGAAGGTTGTTGTAAAGCCTGCACCTACTATTGTAGAGGAGGAAGAACCCCTAGATGATGATTTGTTGATCAAGAAGAAAAAGAAGAAAGTCTAGGCCCCACCTCAAAAGAAACAAAAAATTTCTATTAGGGGAACTGTGGATATAAACCCCATTCTGTCGAGAGAAGCAGGTGGTGAAGGTATTTTAAAGAACTTGCAACATGAAGTTCCCATCCCTGATATTATGAAATTTAAGACTGAAAAGGCGAAGGAACAAAGAACAGAGATACATAGTGCAAGAAAAGAGCCACCTTTTCCATTGGATGATATAGTGGACTTATCTGATGATGATGTAGTTAATGATGTCTCTACTCATTCTATGGAAACCTTGGTCAAAAATACAAAGATGACCCCTCATGGCACCCCTATAGTTCAAAAGGAAGTCCATCAGGAGGATGTTGTAGTGGAGGAAATTGAAGAGGATAACCCTGAAGAGGTGGCACAACAAATTGGATTGGAAAACTTAGTCGATCAAGTCACCAGCCCTACTGCAATAGACCTATCTTACCAGGGTGATGAAGATTAGGGCAGGGATAAAGGTTTACCTCCAGAACAAGAAAATGTAGAAATCAATGTACAGAAGGGGGTGATGAAGAGATGTTTGATAAGAATAAAGATCAGGGTAATGACCCAACACCAGAAGAAAGAACAAATGAAAAGGAAATGGATAAAGTACAAAACCATGGAAACATAGATACATCAAAAGGTGGAGAACAGAGTCTTCCACAAGGTGATGATCAACAAAAGAAAACAGAAAATGTGAACAAGAGTGATTAGGGTGATCATCTGGATAAATTAGATCATAATGTTCAATTTTCCCATGAGGATCAAACACAACAAAATATGCATGTTCAAAATGTGAATGCATCACAAGAAGCCCCTACGCAACAGGATATCCCTCATGAGAAAATTCAGGAGGATGAACCAAGAAATAAAGCTTCTCCACCAAGGGTGGAGTAGAATGTACATTCTCATGATGCCCACATTAAGAAAACTGACCAATAAGGGTCTACCAGTGACATACCATATTGGTTGCAGTAGGAGATAGTTCCACCACAAGTCACTAATGTGCCTGAGTTTGATGTTTCTGCATTGTTCTCAACAGATATGATTAAGCCTAAGAGAAAGGCAAGGCCTACATCCGCAATTAGGAGAGATCCTACCACTAGCAGGAGAACAACTCAAGTAGCTTTGCCAATAGCAGATAAGGCAAAAGGAGAGATAAATATTAATGAATTTCAAATAGCTAATGTTGACCTAGGTTTTGCTACTGAGGAGCAGGAAGGCCAAGAGGCCAAATATATTATTGATTCCCTGATGAAAAGTGTAAAAAAGGAGAAGGACAAGAATAAAATGTACAAGGAGCACATTACCTAGTTGCATACATTTATAAAAGGGTTAATTGACCCTAATCACATGCCAGTCGACACAGTTACCCCCTTAACCATCATATCTCAAGAAGAGGTAACAAGGCTGGACTACATGAAGCATAAGGTTCAGGTGATGGACAATTGGTTTATTATTTTCATCTCTGAAGCAGAGAAGGTGGTAAATATCTCTCTTTCCAATTGGAACTTGCTCAGCACCTTGAGGAGCAAAGTAGATAAACTTCAAAAGAAGGTGGGGCGGAGATCCATCAAAATAGAGAAACATCTGGATGCTCTGGTTGAGATGAGGCACATAGACATGAAGGTGCTCATATATAATCAGGTATTTGATAATAATACTGCACAGTTATTAGGCATGTGGTATGAAGATATCAGGTTTGAGGGTGATGTCTTGAAGAGGTGTAACTCCAAGCTCCGGGATATTAGTGTTAAATTGTATAATCTGATGGCTGAAGAGATAAATATCTTAGAAGCTCTGGAAAACAATGTAGAAGGTAGAATAGAAAATCAAGATTTTGATTTTGCAATTAAAGCCTTCCAGAGTAATTTCAAGCAGGCAATAGATGACCCTATCCACCACTTGATGGAGGACAGTCAACAAGGCTGTGAGGATGAAGGCCAAAGTGGAAACATATAATGAGACCCTAAAGAGCAGGAAAAGCAAATGGTCTACACTACAGACACAATTTCATTCCCAAGAACATGCTGCAGTGAAAGCTAGAGTCCAAGATGGGGGAGAAATTGAAAGAATAATACAGGCATATGAACCCATCAGGGAGACCATAATCGTACATGTAGGAGATGACCCTCATACGGATGATGATGAGGAAGATAATGAAGATGAAGATAATGAAGAAGAAGAGTAAGTAAGGATGCATGATGACATATTCATATGCATAGTAAGACAAAGAATGACCGAATATCACCAGAGGGTTGCCAGCTGGCAACCTATGCCACGTTTTGATATCTGTTGACCAAGTCAAAGAAGATATGGACCGTTGATCTAGATAGACAAATCCTAATCATTGATCATTTGTAACTGCCTCCTCTCTTTGTCCTATAAAAGGAGATGGAGTGCACATTGTATCCTTATTCAAAACTTAATTGAAGTTAGATTGCTGAAGCCTCTCATGACTAATTTCAAAGCTGATTGT
Source organism: Cunninghamia lanceolata (assembly GCA_027924645.1). Lineage (NCBI taxonomy): Eukaryota > Viridiplantae > Streptophyta > Pinopsida > Cupressales > Cupressaceae > Cunninghamia > Cunninghamia lanceolata. Next base: position 971,433 of record BSBN01001021.1, on the reverse strand, counting down.
AAATGTACATGTCTTTTGCATACTTAATGAAAGTGAAGATCTAGATTACACATAATCATATACTTTGAGTAATCTGTAGATGAATTCTTGGCTTGTGCTTTTATTTTCTACATCCCTTGGAGTGCAATTCTTGCCGTACATGTTGTCTTCATCTCTTTTCCATCAAAGTTTACATCAACCGTACTTAGCTGTGGAACACCCTGGTGAACCTATGGTCTGATTCTCTTCCTTTCATGACAGTATCTAGAGCGTATGTGAACCAATAACTGAAGATTCATTTAATTTAGTAAACATCAGAAAGCATTTATCTCAATTTGTTTAATTTCATTACAATCACCATCACAATTGCAAATATACAGATAATCTTAAGCAAAAAACACAAAAATATGCAGATATCCTGGAGGAAATTGAGTATTCATAGCATATTTTGAGTTAATCTGCATGTATAATTGAAAATATCATACAAATACATATAAATGTCAATAGTGATCATGCAAATATCAACTTGTAAGCACACTATTTAGATAAATTCACAGTGCAGAATTGAAGATTGATCAATAGCAGTGAATGTTCAGAAGAATCGATCAAACTTATAAATATCATCATCATCTGTTGAATTCAGTAGAAATAACCTTGTTTGTGAAGAAATTTATAGGAAGCAGGTGTAAGACCAGATGTTCAGACATCAATTCTTGGTAGTAGAACAACGTAAGACCCCTTGATGGAAAATAACATATCACATCAACCTCTAAGTAACATCAGACAAACATGACCTGGTCAACGGAGACTTGGAGTCATCAATTTATCCTAAATTGATTGTATTTTTCAAGATATAAAGGTTTGTTATGTGAACTTTTATTCATGTTGTTTTGACTAACAATCATTACCAACATGACTCATCTCTCCACCTTTCTCTCACACATGTGTGACAGAATGTGAGGTTTTGAGGGATAGGAGTGTGACATGTGTCACCTCCTTATCCCTTGGAGATGGGGAGTGGGTTTGTGAGGAGAAAGGAGAAGGTGACAAGTGTCACCTTCTCATTCCTCAAGGCTCTTGTGTGTAGCCTAAAATAATCCCTCTTTGAGAGAGGGAGAGGGTTCTTCTTTTTGCCTTTTCTTCTTGATTATTGTTTTGGGGAGAGAGTTAGCTAGAGTTTTAAAGAGATTTTTGGAAGGCAAGAGGCTTGAAGGGTGATTTGGAGGAGCTCTCCATCAACTCTCACCATTATTGGGCTTTAAAGGTAATCTTCAAGGCTATAAGCCTTCCCTTTGTTTTTATTTTTCTATGTGTGATGATTGTTAGTGTATTTGTGAATATTGATGTTTTTGTTGTGAGGGTTTATCTTGTGGGTGTTTGTATGAGACTCTCCATTTTTGGAAATCTCATCTTGTTGGGGTGGGAGAGGAGTGAACCTCCTCGAGGTCACCCTCACCATTTTTATTGTGATATTGATGGCCATGAGGTGTTTTGGGAAGAAATGGAAATTTTGTGAAGGCATGAGTGCCTTGGAAATGTGCTATTTGAGAAAGTTTAAGGCTAGAGGCCTTGTGTTATGAGAGACAAGAGTATTGAGAATTATTTTGGTGCACCTCTAGAGTTGAGAGAAGTTCACTCTCCTACCCCCTAATATCCATGCAAATGGATTGGTGTTGTGCAAGCCTTGGTGGGTTGTTCTTACTAGCGTGAGTGTATTTTGTGGTGTTTTGTTGTTGTTGTGGTTTGAACCCGGTTGCTTGGGTGACCTCCAAGCTCAGGAGTGACTCTTCTTGAGTCTACGGTTGGGTGGCAAGCATCCCCGTGGGCATGTGAATATTTCATTTAGTTTGTTGCAGGTTTGAGAACTTGGAGTTTTGGAGTTTTGGGAGCTTTGGAGGAAGATGTATTTTTTTTGTGATTTTTGTTAAGTTGGCTTTATGACAACCATGGCCCTTGTTGGCCTTGTTGTAACCTTATAAGAGAGTAAGCTCTCTTTGTATTTTTTGTACACAAAAAGGAGGAAAATGTATCTATGTATTCAAGTTATTTTATCTATGAAGTTGTTGTTTTATTTCTTGCAATAGTTCAAAGAAAAATATTATGTGCAAAATAAAAAAATCTTCCTTCTACTCTCTTCATTTAAATGAAATATTGCTATTGAAAGAGGAGGAGAAACTTAAGTTTTATTGTAGTTTACCTATGAAAGAAAAAAATAAATGTAACTATGTTTTTTGAAAAAGGAAAATATGATTATTTTAGCTTGTTGAAAGTTTTATGACTGTATTATTTAAAAAAAAGAGTTGACAGAATTGAATATACTGTGGAATATATATATATATTTCTGCCTCTTAGATTTAATTTAATTTGATTGGTTATTTTTGAACAAAAAAAATAGATATATAGAATGAACATTGTTGAGAGGCTTATATATATATACCTTATGAATTTGTTTTAATTTACTGGCTTTCTTTTACAACTAGCCAATGTATTTTTAGCAGAAGCGAATGTAGTATTTGATATGTGAGTATATATATATAATTTCAAACTTAATATATTGGCAGGTTTAAATGATAGAAAACACTTTTAAAAAAAGATATTAAATATATTTTTTGTTAGGGTAACAAAAGTCCCTAACGGGCTGTGTATTGATGTTTCACAAAAAAAGAAAGAGGGGCGGTGGCTAAGATTGTTGAAATGTGGAGGGGGGAATGGACCCCCCATCCACCCTCCACATATATGTGGAGGTTGGGTGGGGATCTTGCCCCCACCTCCTCTCGTTATTGCCCATGACCTCCCTCTTCACTTGGCGCTCGGTGCCCCAAAATAGATCTGCAATTGTGTTCTTCGTTTTGGCTGTCGTCAGCCCTCCTGTAACCTACAACTTAATACATTTGATATATATATATTTGGTATATATATATATCCCTCTCTATAGATATGCACAGTATGCCAAAATAAAATAAATAAAAATATATTTTGATCTCTGCAACACAAAAACAAAAACAATAATATATATTCTCTTTCTGGGATTTTTATGTATGCCCCAGTGTGTGTGTATATATATATATATCCACAAATGAACAAAATAGGCATAATATATATAACTGTGTATACCTCTAAGGTATAGTGAGCCTCCATGGCTGCCTAGAGTAAACCTGCATCAACAAAATAGAAAAAGAAGATAGAGAAAACAATGAGAGAAAGAAAGAATAGGGTTAGGGTAGAATAAGATAGAAGACAAAATGCAACTTAATATTAGGGTTGAGAAAAAATATGGAAATAAAAAAAGAGATAATGAATTTTAATTTCCCACTTATGAACGTGACTTTTTCCCTTTCCTTCCCTTTTTGTGTTTTTAAATGTCCTTTTCATTCTTGTGAGTTAATTATGTGGAGTGAGTTTATCTTACCATAGGCTTTTAAATTAATGTTAGTGAGTTAAATTTTAGTGATGGGTTTTTGGTGGGAATTTATTTAGATATTAAATTATTAAAATTCTATCCTCCTATTTCTATTTTGACTAGTGTATTATATAAAGGGGGATTTTAATTTACATGTTCTATGGGTGTATTTGTTTTAATTATTCTAAGAGTATTGTCAAATGATGTTAGGTGAAAATAATTAATTTAATGGGCATATTTAATCTTTTAGTATTTTAAATTGAATGGCATGGTAGGAGGTTATTTTGAATTAATTTTACATGTATGTTATAGAGGCGTTATGCTGCTGGAATTTCTCTAGAATAGTATAGTTAATTTATTATTTTAATTTTGATCTATTTCTATCACATTTTTAATTATAGAGAGATTTAACATGTTCTAGATGGATTTAATTTAGTTTAACTATATTCTAGTTCTAGGGTTAGATTTTGACATGTGTCAAAATCACTCCACTTCACTTAGGAAATCTGAGGGTTAGACCCAATTTGAAAACTAACCTTATTGGCGATGCTCCTCGTGTCGCATAACCCCCTTAGTAAACTATCATTTCACAGGGGATGCAAAAGGATTTTGTATTACCCCAACTTTGACTGAGGTCTTCACCTTCATGCGTATGTCTCCGAGTGCGCATGTTGCGCATGAGGGGGTTTTAAAGTTGGGTGGGAAAAGTTTTTGATATTTCATGTCATGACCACATGGCAAATGTGGACATGACACGTGTCTTGTGTGTTGTGACCACATGGGGAATGTTGGCATGACAACATCCCAATGATGATGTAGAATCAAGGAGTCTCCAAATGAACAATTGAAAGAACAAGGTATCCTTATTACCCTAAGATGTAGTTGTTAGGACCGATGAATGTGGTGGAGCAATTAAAAAAGGCTCTTGCTTATGTATCATTATGGGATATGTTAGCCATCCCTGAATAGAAGGTACTATTGCAAGAAGCTGTGAAATGTCAAAATGAACCTAAAGCTACTAGCACCAAGGAAGGCTCAGCAGACAAAGGAAAGGATCAACCAAAGTATCTCAACCACAGTCGAGGTCTACCCTGGTGAATGCAAAGGAAGAGGTGAGTAAATTTAAACCCAACTATTTTTATATGACTCTAATAGTGGGGAACAAGGTACTACACAATTCAATGATAGACTCAGGTTAAAGCACCATAGTCATGCCTAAGCAAATAGCTGATGCTTTAAAGATAAAATATGAGTCATTAGCCAAAGGGGTCATGCAGTTAGATGGAAAATTAGTTCAAACTATAGGGATTATCAAGGAACTTCCTCTATAATTATACACCTGGCCAAATATAATTGTACTTCAAGACGTAGTGGTCATTGATATTCCCCTTGTTTTTGGTGTATGCCTATCTAGAGATTTCACAGCCAAAATTTGGGGATACATGTCTCTTGATTAGTCGCATCTGATTCTGAGTACTAAGTATGGTTCAAGATGAAAGTGCTTTCAGAACCACTATGTAAGGAGCATATAATTGATGAAGCAACACTGAAATTTGAAGCATCCCATGCTATGATCACTAGAGAGGAAAGAGTTTATGTGGAAGAAATGGTAGAATGGATTGAAACTAATGGGAATGAGCAAGATGAGAACCATTTGTCAGATATGACACAAGGTGATCCTTTTGGGAATTATGATTCTTATGATTCTACTGGATTAGGAATATATGTGATTTTTTATGAAGACCCTAAAATAATGAGTCAATCAAGAAAAGAGAAAGGAAGTCCAAGTGAAGATTCCATGATATGGACTTTGAATTTCTATGGAGTCAAAAGCAAGAATGGTGCAGGAGTAGGCATTTGCCTTATCTCACTAAAAGGAGAAAAGATCCTTAGAGCCCTATGTTTCCATTTACCTGTACCAATAATGAAGCTGAATATAAGTCCCTAGTACACGACTTGATTGTTGCTAAGAAGAAAGGAATAAAAAACTTGAGGGTTTTTGGTGACTCAAAATTGGTAGTGAAGCAGATCAGAGAGATAGCTGTAACAAAAAACATCAAAATGAGATCTTATCACCACCGTATATGGGACATGCTTGAAGATTTTGATGCTTTCAATATAGAGGTCATACCGAGGTCCCAGAATTCTGAAGCGGACATAATGGCCCAGATTGGATCTCAGTTTGAACCAATGAAAGACCTATTGGCTAATAAAGAGTCAGTCAAGGTTATTATTCACCCTACTATCCCAGATAATGGAGATAACTGGCAGGTTTTTGACATTGATCTTCAAATCATTTTTGGTGCAGGGGCACCCCTTTATCAAGTAAATTATACATCTAAGGGAGAAGAGTAAAGTCTTGATATGTCTTAGGCATATCTATATTTAATGTAATAAGGTCTGTTTGACCAAATGTAGTCATTATAGTTTGTGGCTCGGTTGTTTCTATTTGTAAGTCCCAAGGGACACTTGTTGATCTGTAATAACAAGTTGTTAGGGTGTTAGAGTTTGTTAGTTAGCTATGTTCTCCCAGCCTCTTGGAACTATCTCCCAGTCGCTAGGAATCAAGTCTGTACTACTGTTGGCAAGTAGTTAAATAGCTCAGCTCAGATTGAGATTGTCATAGAGAGGAAGATAGATTGAGATTGTTATAGAGAGTAGTAAAGTCCTAAAACTGTGAAATCAGATATCTGTAACAACTTCTATAAGCAATAAAAGAAGGATCTTGTTTGTGTTGTTTTCTGGTGTTCAATTTCCTTGTGTAGTCAATCTTTTGATTTGTGGCCGAGATGGGTTCTCTAATCCATTCCACCGGTTGATTACTTCGTAATTGGTGGAATGGTTGTATATATTAGATTAGGTTTTCTGTTTTGTTTCTATGTATTTTGTTTTCACAGGATCAAGTTTTGCAGCATGCTAAGATGAACCCTAGCATCCTCATGTGCTAGGTTGTTAAAGTTAGAAAAATCTATATATTTGTAGAAGGTACATGTTGGTGCAGTCGCAAGGATTTTGGCTGTGCAGATCGGCATCACAGACAGTCTGAATCCCTGTGTTGAACCAATTTTAGAGATTCAATGACCTTTCGGTCCAACGGAGTTAGCAGGTAGCCCATCGGATTCCGTAGTTGGTTGGAACCAGGTGGAAAGTTTTAGTCTGAACCTTTAAAGAAAGGTCCAATAGTTTGCCTGCATATCGGGTTCATTTGGCTCGATGAATGTCTGTAAGAAATTAAGTAAGGCTTCGAAGGAATCTTTGAATTGGTTAAGTGTTGGATTGAACCTTTGAACCTGTTCAATGGTTCAAAGGGTTCACGGTTCAATAGTTCCAAGGTTTAATGGTTCATCGAACAAGCGATAGGTTTAGTAATAGCGCCGGTTCAATAAAACGATGGGTTCAGTGGTTCGATAGTGTAGTTGAGAGTTGCCGATAGTAACTTTAAGCTAAGCGGCGGAACCGATAGTATTGGTTCAATGGTACGGTTGGTTCAGAGGTTCAATCGAAGGGACATACTCATATCGGCGTAATGGTAGGAAATACAAACCGTCTACCAATAGCGACGGTCTCGCCCATAGGTGCAAAATCTAAGTCCCATCAGCCTAAGGACGGAGCTTGGCGTGACAGGGTTTAAGCTCGCTGACAGAAGTGGGTTTTGCTAATGGAAACACATACGTAGAAAATGTATGTTAGCAGCTGGTTAACTGCATGCTCTGCATCATTTTTATTCTTACAACAGTTAGGGGAATTTGCAGACCAGTTACAACCCAAAATTGAGGAGGCCTACGGTGATCAGATAATGCAGTTGAAATCAAATAAACTCCCAAGGGGATTGATAACCCTAGAGAGTCTTTTCAACCCTGATGATGCAAGTTTAGACAAGAGAAAGTTTGTAGCGAGCAAAGAAGATTATTCAGAGATTGAGGTCAATAATGGCAAAAGTCTAAAGGTGGGTAATGTTACTGTAAGCACAAAAATCACGCACTGCCTCCACGAGGACCCCTATCATGATTCAAATCCTTGTCACGTACATGTAAGTGTGAAATAATGTCCTTTAAGAAGCAGGCTTCTTAATGACGTGTCCTTTCTTCTTGTCTTGTGTTGTTTCTTCCTCCTCGATTTCCCTCTACCCCCATTTGCGATGCTTTTTGACACTTGTCGACTTGCATTTTCTAGCTTTCAACCGTGATCCTAAGCCTTGTGAGAGTCTTGTAGGTGAGTTTTCACCTCTCCCCTTTGTTTTTCATTTAGTGCACCTCCTAGAAGCCTTCTAGAGGTCTGCTTATCCATCTCCCACTTTTAGTTTTCAGTTTCATCAAACCAATCCAAATCTCCCCTTATTATTTCTAGATATCCCTCGGGAGATCCTGCTAACGCAAGTGGAGATTTGGATTCTTCCACATGACTGACCTGTTTCTTGATGCAGAACCTTTCATTTTCCTCTCTCCTACCATCTCCTAGCCTATTTTTCTGCATCTAACCCTGTCCAGCCCGGATCTCCTTCGGGCGACCCTATTGGCAAAAGGGATGACCCTACATTTTTTGAAGCCGTGGAAAAACTTGAGTTTCTCTCTCATTTTTGTTCTTTTTTCACTCATTTTTCTCTCTGTTTACATGGTTTTTGATCCCTAATATAGAGTTAACTATTTCATGCCCCCACACAAGCATAATTAGCTCTATTTGATCTAAAATTAACTCTTCAATCAATCTTATGCATTCCCTCACCTCCATTTTCTCTCCAGTGATAAGCTATCTTTTCTTAATCACTCTCCAATCAGCTAAGTTCACTGGGTAATCAACCTTGTTAACTCCCCAATCTATTCTTGTTAACTCATCAATCAAATGAGTTAACTCTCCAATCAATTCCTTCTTCTAAACCTATAAATACCCCCCTCCCTCAAGCACAAAGGGAGGCAAATTCATTGTGTACACAGCTCTTGCCAAATTTTTCTCTCCAACTTAGCACTCAAATGCTCTTACAGGATGAAGGTGCCTTTTTCTTTATTTGTTCAACCAAGTAGCATCACGCTACTTCATTCTATGTCATTGTGCTCAATCCAAGCTCTCATCGAGCTCATACAAGCTTCATCAAAGCTTCTTTTTGCTTCTTTGGGTCATTTTGTTGTCAAGAGGATCACCTGTTGCCACAAAAGGATTCAAGGTTGCCTATTACAACGACTACTGAGGGTAGTGGAGTCAACAAATCTTTGTCTCTCTCAGGTTCCTTCATTATTTTCATTCAAGCTCATAGTAATTAGAGAATCAAATTTTCTCTTGGGAACAGTGAAACATTGCTTTTTCCTTGATAGTTAGATCTTGCATGTTAGATTAAACGCTTTCATATTTCTAGATCTAGATTGTTAGAAGAAGCTTTTTCCTTTTTCTTAGATTAAATTTCATTCAAAACATCGAAAACACAAAAAAACATAGGTTAACATTGCATTGGAAAAGTCATATAGGATTGCACATGCATATTTCCATTTCATAGATTAGAAGCACTTTTATTTCCAAAATACTCTAAAAAATACCAAAAAGAATGTTTTGCATATCATTTAGTTTGCATGCATTTAGATACCCTAGAATAGACAAAATTGCAAACCCTCGATTCGACAAGGAGGTAATCATGGTTCAAATGATTCCAAACAAACCCTTGATTTCATCACAAGGTAAAAATAAAGTCAAAACACAAGTCAAACCCTAGGTCAACAAAACCCTAGGTCAAAACCCCTAGATCTAGATAAGTTTAGCAATTACACAATTTCCTCTATCTTGATTCACGAATGTGCTTAGAAGTGAGAGGAGAGTGGGTAAGGCCTATCCGTGACGAGATCCAAGAGATTCATCCAAGACCTCAAAAAAAACACTTGTCTTACCACAAGGAGACCAATTTGCCTCTTCGTGTTAGAAGAAACTAAACAATGCCAGATACAACAATAATTCTTACAATGCATACAAAGACAAGAGGACATCAATGAAAATAATCGTTTACCCACACAGAGGTGGTATCTTAGAACCCAAACAAAAGAAGAGAAACTAGCAACCCTTTGGGTCATAGGGTTATCTCAACTACAACAACAATCGAACGAAACATACAACAAGCACAGAACAACAAAGGCCGTAGTACTTGCCGACCCCTCTCCGTGAAGTCCAGCTCTCCAACGAGCCAGACCCCCACCGTGTCTTGCCTCCTTTCAACTAGCTAATTCCACATCAGCGAGAGTGACGTGGCAGATCACCCCGTGGCAAGGAGGGAAAGGGTCCGTGTGCATGCCAAAATCTGACCCGACAACCCCAGGCAACCGGAGTCACGATTTTGAGCATACATATTTTGGTATACCCGACGTGAAGAGCAAAAAATTTTGTTTGTGTTGTTCACATTCCTATTATTTGGATCTCTTTGAAAACTTCAAAACATTCTTTTATTGCTTCTCATAGCCACTTCAGCTTCCATCGTCTACTCCATCATCCATTCCATTTATTCTGTGGTATCTATGGCACCCCCGAATATGACGGAACCTGACTTAAACCAAGGGAACATTCCGTCAAGAGAACCAGAAACTCCCTCATTTGATACGTATGTGCCACCACATCTTGAGGTGCCAATCATAACCTATTATGATTATGAGGATTCTGACTATGAGTAAGATCAAATGGAATCTAGGCGCTCTCTATCTTTCAAAAACCTAGCTTGAGAGAACAATCCAGCCATGCCAAATGTGCTGCATAAAGCAAGAAGGGTAAGGTCAGAAATACATTGACTGAAATAACCTTCCATAAGTACATCAAATACCCACCTTGATGAAGAGGTCAGAAGGTTGGAAAAATGTCTACAAGAAACCAAAGATGCTCAAGAGGCATTGAGGATTGCCTTACAAGAAGAACAAAAAGAAAATGCTTGACGTGAAGAAGCCTTTTACCACAAAGATATTCATAGAGAACATCCTAGAAATGAAGAAACCCTTAGAGCTGCAACTCCTGTAGATTTAATCGCAACTCTAGTGCAAAGAATCAGAATCCTGGAGGCAGAGCAAGTTGCTCCAGAAAGAAGACTCAAGTCCCACTAACAGGACCAGGGGGCATCTCAAAATCCCCCCTACCTCAATTATTATTCATGACATGCTAGTAATGACACCTGTCTGAATGGGAACCCTCCTATTCAGAACAATCCAATGAATCTGACAATGGGTTACCAAAACCCACCCACAGGGTTATTACTAACAACCCCGCAATCTCATAGTGCTTTTCTAGGAATGTATCTTGAATATTTGAAAGAGCCTCTAGACCAAAACATAAGGAATGTGTAATTACCTCAACCACTGCCAGATCTCCTGAATTTCAAAGGAGAAGGAGATCCAAACTCACACCTTAAAGCCTACACCACAGCCATAAGAGAACTCCTCCCTTGGGATGGGGTTGTAGCAAAGATCTTCCTGAAAAAGCTTCAAGACATCACTCTAGATTTGTATTATCATCTCCCAGAAGCTTCGATCAGAGAGTTTATCATGGCATTCAACATGAATAAACTCATCAAAACAGGGATCAGAGAATTCCTCACAATGAAACAAGAGCCAAACGAATCTGTAGCACATTTTGTCACTTGATGGAGGCAAGTCCTCTATTCTTCAACCAGTGCTCCAAACATGGATCATTGAGAACTATGCAATCTCTTCTTACATGCCCTTAACAAAGACATGAGAGATGATGTCCAAAAACTACCATATAAGTCCTACGAAGAGGCATTGGAAAGTGCGTTAAGAATTGACCAAGCCACCATTGATAGTGTTCGGAAGACTTATGATACCAACTGGAAGCTTCAAACATCCAAAGGAACAGAAAAGACTACAACTAATGTGCCTCAAGAAAAAGATGTCAACATCATAAAAATAAATCCAAATAATGACAAATGGTGACAAAAAGTGATTCAAGGATCAAATCGACCTTCATATGACCCCAATACCTATTGTTGGTTCCATGGGACGAAGGGTCATGAAATAAAGACTTGTTATGGTTACAATAAAGCACTTACTCCAGATCAACAAAAGAACTTTCTTAAACTTCTCCAATCCCACAGAAAGGAGAAAGAACCTCAAATCAAGAAAGGAAAAGCTAACCAAAACCATACCAATAACATAGAACTAGATCAAGAAGTGTTTATGATCCATGAAGAGGAATAGACAGACCAAACAAAGAACGTCTTCTCACAAGTGACAAACTTGCTAAGAGCATCTCCCTCGCATCACAAGACATTCCTATAAGTATTGGAAGTAGGATGTTCCTCATAGGAGGGATCACCTCCTCTTACATTCGATGTTTCCAAACTACCCCAAAGCGAAGGAAGTAAGAAAAAGGATTCACCCCTATACATACAAATTCAAGTTGAAGAAATCACTATAAAAAGGGTGGTGGTGGACGAAGGATCGAAGTCAATATCTTGCCAATGTCCTTTCTACAAAGGATGGGATACAACAAAATAGGGATCAAGCAAAAAATTGCCACATTGAGAATTTACGACAGTCATGACATCCAAACAGTCAGAAAAATCAGCTTACTACTCAATCTGATGGGGAAGACTATCTCTACCGATTTCTATGTTATTAACCGAGATACCAATTACAACATGATCCTAGGAAGACCCTGGATTCACGCCATGAAAGCCATTTCCTCCACTTTATTCCAAGAAATACACTTTCATCATTTGGGAAAGGTGATCATAGTCAAAGCAGACCCTGACCCTTTCAGTGTTTATAGAAAGGAACAGGAAGAAAAAGACAAGAAATTGAGAATGCAAGAGAAATGGAAACAAGAAACTCAAGACGTTCAAATGAGTGCAAGCGCTCATAACATATCCCACCAAAGAATGGATGATCTTAGGGAATTTCCTTTTGATCCACATACTACTAAATCCCACGTACCATTTGGCTTAGTGGCCATCCTATGCGTCAACGAATGGGATATCAAAAATCTCTTGGTTGGGACAACTGAGATCATCAAAGAAGGGGATGAAAAAGAAGAAAAACAAACTTCCACCTATGAGTTTGGAGAAGCATCCCATTCACAAAATCATGAAATCTTGTGGACCTTACATTTTGACGGAGGTAGTTGCAAAACATGGATAGGAACGGGGATAATCTTAACATCCCCCAAAGGAAAAGTCCCCCCTTCGCTTTTAGAGTAGACTTCTTTTGCACCAACAACATCATTGAGTACGAAGCCCTATCCCTAGGTATCATGTTAGCCATGAGAATGGGAGTCAAGAAAATCTCTACCTTTGGAGATTCTCAACTAATAATCAACCAGGTTGCAGAAAATTACGAAACGAAATCAGAATGATTGCAACCTTATAAAGAAACCATCAGGAAGTTAGTCCAATTCTTCGATTTCTTCTCTATCAAAGCCATACCTAGGGAAGAAAATCAGGTGGCAAACTCAGTGGCCACTTCAGCCGCATTATTTTTGCCACATGCCCAATTGCAAAATTCAAAATATATTATCTTGGTGCATGGAGAACCATTATTGGAAAGCAAAGAATTACCGAACATCCTGAATTACACCATGGGTTAGGAAGAAAGATCGACCTGAGATTACGCCGAGAATGACGAAGCCATCTTGGAATATCTACATGCTTATGATGGACTTCCAAGAGTGCACCACAAAAAAGGATACATGCTCCTCCCTCATCCAGAGGAATATTTTGGGAATGAGAAAGAAGTCCTTCAGATTGAAGCAAACTCAAATTTACCTCCTGTCCCTCAAAAGTTTGAGGAAGGAAATCCATCCCTAACTGGAGATACCATCGATGTCAATGTTGGAACACCTAAAAAGCCTAGGACGTTAAAACTAGGAGGAGAACTAAATGACGAGGAGTTAGAGGAGTACACAGAGTTCCTCATTGAGTATTCAGACATATTCGCATGGGCATATTCTGACATGCCAGGATTAGATCCCAAGGTTGTGGTGCATAACTTAGTGACAAAACTAGATGCAAAACCTGTGAAATAAAAACCAACGCCCATAAAGCCACAAGTATCTGAAATGGTGAAGGAAGAACTAAAAAAATTGTTGAATGTTGGTTTCATCAAAGCAATGGATTATTCAAATTGGGTGTCAAACATTGTCCCAGTTCTAAAGAAAAATGGAAAAATTCGAATATGTCTCAATTTTAGAGATATCAATCAAGCTTGCCCTAAGGATGATTTTCTTCTACCATCCATCGATCAAATTGTCGATTCAATGGCGGGATACGAGGCACTTTCCCTCATGGACAGATTTTTAGGATATAACTAGATCAAAATCATAGAAGTTGACCAAAACAAAACAACATTCACTACCCCCTGGGTAATGTTTTGCTACATAGTCATGCCATTCAGATTGAAGAACATAAGAGCTACCTATCAAAGGGCAATGATGCATATTTTTCATGATTACATCCACAAGATAGTCAAAACTTATGTTGACGACCTTCTGGCTAAATTAGAACAAAGATCAAAACATGTGGAGGACCTCCGCAAAATCTTCAATAGGATTTGAGAATATAAAGTAAGGTTAAACCCCAAAAAATGTGTTTTTGGAGTCACAGCAGGGAAGTTGCTGGGATTCGTTGTCTCGTGAAGAGGCATAGACATCGACCTAGTCAAGGTCAAAGTAGACTTAAATGCAACCCCACCAACAAGTGAGAGGGTGGTAAGAGATTTCTTAGGACAGTTGGGTGCGATCAGACGGTTCATACCAGAGATGACTTTCAAAATTCATCCAATCAATCAGCTATTGAAAAAACAAGTCGGTATAACTTGGACGGTGGACTGCCAAAACAAATTTGAGCAGGTAAAGAAATTCCTATTAACCCCACCCACGTTAATGCCACCAAAACATGATAAACCCTTCATCCTAGACCTTAGAGCAACCGATATCTTTGTACATAGCATGCATGCTAGCTCAAGAGGATGAAGGTGGAAGAGAAAGAGCCATCTATTTCATAAGTTGAACCTTGTTGGAATATGAGAAGAACTATACCCAAGCTGAGAAGGAATGCCTGGCCATAGTCTTTGCAACCCGAAGACTACGACACTACATGTTGAATCAAGAAACTAAACTTATGATATGATCCGAGCAATTAAGGACTTTCTTGAATCAACCCATGCTCTCAAGAAGAGCCAGCCGATTCATAACCTTGTTGAGTGAGTTTAAGCTAACCTATGTCAACCAAAAAGTAGTTAAGGGACAAATAATAGCAAATTGGTTAGAAGATAACCTAGTTCCCCAAGAGGAACTCGTAAATGAAGAATTCCCTGATGAAGAGATTTGTGTGGTCGATCTCGAGAAGTATGCAACCTCATATTGGTACAGAGATATTGTGAACTATCTTGTAAACAAGACTTACCCAGAAAACATGAGTCCTCACTGTGAGATATGTTTTAATAGATGACGTACTTTACCAAAGGGCCCTAGATGAAATGTTGCTTCGATGCGTTGATAAGGAAGAAGCATGCACAATATTGGAAGAGTGTCACAATGGAATATGTGGAGGACATTTTGGTAGCCATGCCACAACAAGAAAAATACACAGAATGGGATACTTCTGGCCCTGTTTACAAGGGGATGTGATTATGTTCGTAAAGAGGTGCCTAAAATGTTAGGCTTATGCTCATGTTCATCATACACCAATAAGAGATTTACAACCAATTGTTATCCCATGGCCCTTTTCCACATGGGGATTAGATCTGGTGGGGAAGATATCTCCCCCAGAAATAGATGGACACCTATTCATCATTACCGTGAAAGAATATTTCACAAAATGGGTGGAGGCCATGCCTCTCACCACAGTATCGAGTGTTGTAATCGCTAAATTTATATTGAACCAAATCATTTGTCGGTTCGGAATCCCTCAAGTGATAGTGACCGATAACGCCTCATCCTTCAAAAACCCACAAGTGAGGGAGCTATGTGAGAGATTCCACATCAATCACAGCTCTCCCTCGGTCTATCATCCTCAAGGAAATAGACAAGCAGAGGCTACTAACAAGACTCTGAAGTCAATATTGGTCAAAATCGTAAAAGATTCTAAGAGAGATTGGCATTTACAACTATATCCAGCTTTGTGGGCTTACAGAACAAGCATTAGGACTCTAATTAGAACCACCCCTTATGCCCTCACTTTTGGGTCAGAGGCGGTATTACCATTGGAAGTGGAATTGCTTGGCCTAAGAGTGTCATTACAAGGATTATTAGACAACAAAGAGTATAGAGTGATAAGGTTAGCCAAGTTAGAAATGATGGATGAAACACGCTTGAGAGTCATTCAAAGACATGATTCCTATCTAGCAAGAATGAAAAAGCAATATAACAAAAAGGTTGTCCCAAGGCCCTTTCAAGTGGGAGACCTAGTGCTTAGGATAGACAATCTAATCGACAAGAGAGCCGATGAAGGACAAAAATTCAGACCTAATTGGATAGGTCCTTATATGGTTAAGGAAGACGTCAGAAATGATGGCTATCTCTTGTGCACAATGGAGGGAGAGGAATTTGGTGAAATAGTCAATGCCTTTCACCTCAAGAAATATTATGCCTCAAAGACCAAAAAAAATCATAAAACATAAAAATACAAAAAAAATTATAAAAATAAAAAATGTCAAAAATAATTTGTTTCTTGCATTTCTGCATCATTCTATTAATCTTGCATTACTATTTGTGACTTGATCTTGTACTATTTTCCCTGTAGTAAGGAGTCTAATGTTGTCCAGATATACGTTATCCTTTCAGGACCTAGAGATCCCCATTTTTCACAATCACCATTATCCCCCTACATTCCCAGTGATTCTAATCAAAACCTAGCTCCTAGCTTTACACGGATCCTAGTATTAATGAGTCAAGATGTCAGGCCTAAACAAAGTTAGTATTCAAACCTACAGTGTTCAAAGGAAGCTTGCAAGTAGACCCTCCCAATTCTTCCCTAGTAGTAGAGAAGTCCAACCAGATTACAAAAACTTTAGGTGGTGCTCAGCCCCTTATCTTTCTTGGCCAAAAATGTTAGGAGGATCAAAACTCTAAAGGAAGAAATCTAAGATACGAGTGAATACAAAAATGAGTGATCAAAATAAGAGTGTCAAAATGTGAGAATTAAGAGATCAAATTATTGCATAACAAAAGTTCCAAAAAACATTCATTTCTTGAAAAGTCAAAAAAATCCAAAAAAATGAGAAAAATCAAGTGAGGAAAATACCAAAAAAAGTAAAAAGCAAAAAAAAAAGAGAGATACAAAAAAAAGAGTGGAAGAGAGAAGATTCTTGAATGTTCGTACTCTTGGGTGGAGATCAGTCTAAGCTCGAAGCCTCAAGGGTGACATTCTAACAGAGAAAGAAAGGTACTAAGCACACACACACACACTAGTTGAGAAAAACCGAAGAGTCTAGTTGTCTCTAGGATCATCTTTTATCTAGGGACCCTTGTTCTTTCCCAAATATCCTTTACCTTGGGTCTACTTTGCTTGCCATCTATGATCTAAGTCTAGAGAACACCTATAAAATTTGTTGCTTGTCTAAGTTGAAACCTTGTCAGTTTGTCTTATCTAGATAAGGATCAGTGTTTAGCCTTTAGCGAAGTCTAGAAATTAGAAACACTCCATATTCATTTCCACTCCCCACTTGAGTTTCCCTAAATCCTATCTCATAGCCTTGAATAGGTCTCTTATATCAAGACAACTCACAATCCCCTAAATTCAAAATTGTATTTAAGAGCAGTCGCATTATTTGTTCCACATTGCATTCATGCCAAAAATTAGAAAAAGAGTCTTAAAGCAATAAAGTCAAATGTCATATCTCATGATATTCAGTAGAAGTAGTAGTCTCATTTACAACATTTCTTGTGTTCCTGCATTATCATATCGTGAACTGCATATCATATATATGTCATACAAAAATATGTCATCGTTATCATACTTGCATTTGCTAAAAGAGTTGAAAAGGTCAAACATAATCAAAAGGTTCCTCAAAGCTTCCAAACATGCACAAGAGATGAGTACAGATTTTGATAAGAGAAAACCATAAAAAGATAGACTTCCATAGATATATTCGAAGTTTGCATACACAAGGGTATCAAAGAGCTAAGACAAAATGCTCTCAAGAAAGTAGAGGCTCCCCATGCAAGGGGGCACAAATTTCAAAGAAAAGCAAGTTAGGGGTGGTTCCCTCTAACGGAACCCTCAAAACTTTGGCTCCTCTATCTACGAGTACCACTAGTCACTCCCTGAGATCTGTGAGAATGAGGTGCTCTACTGTGAGCTTACGACTGTGAAGGCCCCACCATGCTAGCATCACGTCATCCAAAATTAAGGCAGACAATCTCTCAGAGTACCTGATTCTCACCCTTAAGTGTATCAACTTGGGTCTTCAACTCCGTAGTTATCTGGCATCCATGCTAGATAGCAGCAAAAATGTTAGTGTGTCACCCTGCAGCTGGGGGCACACCAGGATCATCCAAAAGATGATCACGAGTCATCCTAGTGAAGGGAGAATTTAATCCAATGTTGACCTCACAAACAAAGTCCCTCCACTCTCTAACATTGCCTAAAATAATGAGTCAAAACAAGACCAAATCAGATCCATGTGAAAAGAGAAAAGACAAAAAGTATGAAAAAGCAAGTAAATAGAAACTTATGTGGATCACCAGGCTGCCAATCAAGGTCAAATTGACTCATCACCTCATCTGAGTGAGGAGGTCGAGGAACCATAGGAGGACCCTCGAGGATGTTAGGAACATCATCTAAATTATCAATATCGTCAAAATCCTCATCCTCGGGAGTGGCCTCATCTGATGAATCATTACTATCTGGAACATAGTCCTCGTCAGTGGACTCTGAATCTACAATCACAATCAGAGATCGAGAAGGAGTCCCTCTCCCTCCCCTCCGTCCTCCTCTAGAGAACCTAGTAATGAAGATGCCTGGAGTCAAAGGTGTCCAAATGACATTTCCAAGTTCACCCATCTCCTGAGCGGTCCTGTAACAAGTAGACACTGGGGGCAAGTCCTCGGGGACATCCCCCCAAAACTACTGTAAAACACGGTCAACCCGATGGGCCTCAACTAGACCATTATGGTCTGTGATCTCAGAAACCTCACGACAGTACTCTCTAATCTCGTCATCTTGGGCCCAAGCCCCCTCCATGTCGTGATAAGGATCGAAAATCATATCCTCATGAGTAAGAGTAGCAATAGTAGGTAAAGTGGCATCAAAGTGACCAACATGCATCCACCTCACTGCTCTCGGTAGCCGTCTATTTGGAAGAGGAATAAGCTTCGGGTAAGGCTTCATGTGCTAAAAAATCCACGCCATGATCAAAGAAGAATGGCTAAAGGCTAAAGCCCCTTGCCGTGAAATCAGATAGAAGTCTCTGTAAACCATAGCCAGGATGTCTGGTCCCCAAGCAAAAACTGTGCCCTCCTCAATCTCACGAATTATGGGTGCCCAACACCATCTTAGATGAGCCGAGGCCTTGTCTCCTAATAGCTTCGAGGTAATCAAACCAATCAAGAACCTCCTCAAGAGTGGAATGCGGAGTTGTGGCACGGATGTAAGTTGAACTCCTGTCTGGTCTCTAGGGTGATTAATCCCCATGAATTCAGCCCAAGAAGCCTTGTCCTCATAGGACTCACTAATAGGAAGAGACAAAGGTTGCCCCCTCACAGGTACTCCAAGAATGCGATATACATCATATAGAGTGATAGTCCACTCTCTAGAAATCTATGGGAAGCTAAATGTGTTCCTATCTACATCCCAGTAAGTCAAGATGTTGCAGCATATGCGGGATATAGGATGAATCACAGGAACATGGCAAACCCTAGCAAGACCTACCCTCTTCAGTATAGCACGATCCTCAGTACTCAATGAAGCAAACATCTCTAAGAGCCATCCCTTCTCTCGACAGGCATTCCATCGAATATGCATGTCCTGCAAAAATCAAAAGAGAACTTTAGATTAGATCTCGAAAACTCATAAAATCCCTAAGAATCCTAAAAATGCAGAAAACCTTACACAAAAAAATCACATAAACCTTCAAAAATTGCAATAAACAGGTAGATTTAGTGACCAAATCACGTCATATCAAAGTGAAACAAGTGTTAAACAACATCAAATGCAGTCAGAAATTAGTCCAATAGGGTCGCCCCCGGGTGACCCAGGTGTTTTTCAAGATCTCTCCCAGGCGACTCTGCTACTTTTCAGGATCTCCCCCGGCTGACCCTGTTGTCAAACCGGATCTCCCCCGGGCGACTCTGCGTGACAAAAGGGGTGACCCTAGGAGCGAATCCCTCAAGCAAAAATCACTCTAAAAACCTCATTTTTTGACCAATTTAAAAAAATGAAAGACCAATCTTGCTCTAAACGACGAGATGAACACAATGCAACAAAGAAAATCACCAAAAACAAACAATTTTAAGAGATTTTTCACAAAGTTCAAACTAGGGTTTAGAGAAGAGTTTTTCACTATTTGCATACCTGATTCTCCACGGTTGAAGAAGAGGCAGCCATCTCTGCGATCTCCTCAACGATACCTCTTCTTCGACTGCTCACACGAATGATTCCATCGTCGTTTTTCTCTGATCTCACAATTTGGCTTGCTTTGTTTTCCCGTAGCTTAGTTCATTTATGCATTTTAGATTAGTTCTTTGCTTTTATGCATCTGTTTCATGCATTGTTTTGCATGCTCTCATCCCTACAGGTTCGAACCGACAAAGGAAAGCAACTAGTCAAACTCAAGTGATCTATGGTAACATTCGTCATTTCAGTTTTCATTATGTATTTTGATATATTTAAATGTCAGATTAACACTAGTTATTGCAGGTACAAATTGTGGGAAAATCAAGAACAGGTAAGGCCTAGTTCAAGAATGGTACCTACCTTTCATGTAGACTACCGTCCCCGAGGGGGCAAATATGTAAGCACAAAAATCACGTACTGCCTCCACAAGAACCCCTATGATGATTCAAATCCTTGTCATGTACATGTAAGCGTGAAATAATGTCCTTTAAGCAGCAGGCTTCTTGATGACGTGTCCTCTCTTCTTGTCTTGTGTTATTTCTTCCTTGTCGATTTCCCTCTCTCCTCGTTTGTGACGCTTTTTGACACTTGTTGCAACACTTGTCGACTTGCATTTTCTGGCTTTCAACCTTGATCCTAAGCCTTGTGAGAGTCTTGTAGGTGAGTCTTCACCTCTCCCCTTTGTTTTTCCTCTAGTGCACCTCCTAGAAGCCTTCTAGAGGTCTCCTTATCCATCTCTCGCTTTCAATTTTTAGTTTCATCGAACCAATCCAAATCTCCCCCTATTATTTCTAGATCTCCCCTAGGAGATTCTACTGACGCAAGTGGAGATTTGGATTCTTCCACATGACTGGCCTGTTTCTTGATGCAGAACCTTTCCTTTTCCTCTCTCCTACCATCTCCCAGCCTATTTTTCTGCATTTGACCTTGTCCAGCGCGGATATCCCCCAAGCGACCTAGGGTTGCCCCCCGAGCGACCCTACTGGCAAAAGGGGCGACCTTGCCATTTTTGAAGCCGCAGAAAAACTTGAGTTTCTCTCTCATTTTTGCTTCGTTTTCACCCATTTTTCTCTCTATTTGCATGGTTTTTGATCCCTAATATAGAGTTAACTATTTCATGCACCCACACATGTATAGTTAGATCTCAAATTAACTCTTCAATCAATCTCATGCATTCCCTCACCTCCATTTTATCTCCAGTGATAAGCTATCTTTGCTTCATGACTCTCCAATCAGCTGAGTTCACTGGGTAATCAACCTTGTTAACTCCCCAATCTATTCTTCTTAACTCATCAATCAAATGAGTTAACTCTCCAATCAATTCTTTCTTCTAAACCTATAAATACCCTCCTCCCTCAAGCACAAAGGGAGGCAAATTCATTGTGCACACAGCTCTTGCCAAATTTTGCTCTCCAACTTAGCATTCAAATGCTCTTATAGGACGAAGGTGCCTTTTGCTTTATTTGTTCAACCAAGTAGCGTCATACTGCTTCATTCTATGCCATTGTACTCAATCCAAGCTCTCATCAAGCTCATACAAGTTTCATCAAATCTTCTTTCTGCTTCTTTGGGTCATTTTGTTATCAAGAGGATCACCTTCTGCCACAAAAGAATTCAAGGTTGCCTATTACAAGGACTGCTGAGGGTAGTGGAGTCAACAAATCTTTGTCTCTCTGGTTTCTTCATTGTTTTCATTCAAGTTCATAGTAATTAGAGAATCAAATTTGCTCTTGGGAATAGTAAAACATTACTTTTTGCTTGATAGTTAGATCTTGCATGTTAGATTAAACGCTTTCATATTTCTAGATCTAGATTGCTAGAAGAAGCATTTTCCCTTTTCTTAGATTAAATTGCATTCAAAAGATCGAAAACACAAAAAAACATAGGTTAACATTGCATTGGAAAAGTCATATAGGATTGCACACATATTTCCTTTTCATAGATTAGAAGCACTTTTATTTCCAAAATACTCTAAAAAATACCAAAAAGAAGATTTTGCATATCATTTAGTTTGCATGCATTTAGATACCCTAGAATAGACAAAATTGCAAACCCTTGATTCCATCACGAGGTAATCACGGTTGAAACGATTCCAAACAAACCCTTGATTTCATCACAAGGTAAAAACAAAGTCAAAACACAAGTCAAACCCTAGGTCAAAACCCCTAGATCTACTTAAGTTTAGCAATTACACAATTTCCTCTATCTTGATTCACGAATGTGCTTAGGAGTGAGAGGAGAGTGGGTAAGGGCCATCCGTGATGAGATCCAAGAGATTCATCCAAGACCTCAACAAGAAACACTTGTCTTACCACAAGGAGACCCATTTGTCCTCTTGGTGTTAGAAGAAACTAGACAATGCCAGATACAACAAGAATTCTTACAACGCATACAAAGACAAGAGGACATCAACGAAAACAATCATTTACCCACACAGAGGTGAAATATTAGGAACCCAAACAGAAGAAGAGAAACTAGTGACCCTTCGGGTCATAGGGTTATCTCAACTACAACAACAATCGAACGAAACATACAACAAAGCACACAACAACAAAGGCCGCAGTACTTGTTGACCCCTCTCCGCGAAGTCCAGCTCTCCAACGAGCCAAACCCCCGTCATGTCTCGCCTACTCTCGATTGGCTAATTCCACGTGAGTGAGAATGACATGGCCGATCGCCCCATGGCAAGGAGGGAAAGGGTCCATGTGCATGCTGAAATATGACCTGACAACCTCAGGCAACCAGAGTCATAATTTGAACGTATAGTTACTACTCAAGAAGAAAGAAATAGATTAATATCTTTGTGCAATAAATATGATAAAGTGATAGCATGGACTTATGATGATCTCCATGGTTACAATAAGGAGATAGTTCAACATACTATTGAACTAACTAAAGGATCAAAGCCTGTCCAATATAAATAAAGACCGGTAAATCTAAAGATTGAGTCTCTTATGGTAGAACTCAAGAAGTTGTTGGAGTCTAAAATAATTTTTCCAATCAAACATTCAACATGGGTTTCCAATTTAGTGCCAGTTAGGAAGAAAAATGGAAAGATAAGACTGTGTGTTGATTTTAGAGATATAAATAAAGCCTCTCTTAAGGATCATTATCCCCTTCCTTCAATGGAACAAATCTTACAGATTGTAGCTAGGGTTGAGAGGTTTTCTTTACTGGATGGGTTCTTAGGTTACAATCAAATTTGGTTAGCGATGGAGGATCAATTCAAAACCTCTTTTACCACCAAATGGGGAACATTTGCATATTAAAAGATGCCTTTTGGACTTTCTAATGCTAGGGCAACATTTCAGCGTGCTATGGATATTGCTTTCAGAGGATTGATAAATAGGATTATTTTGATTTATTTAGATGATCTAACTGTATTCACAAAATTTGTTGAAGACCATTTTGACCATTTGGAAGCCATATTCCAAAGATGCCAAGAATTTGGGATCTCATTAAATCCTAAGAAATGTGTTTTTAGAGTGCCTCAGGGTAAGCTACTTGGACATATAGTCTCAAAAGTAGGGATCTCCATAGATCCAAATAGAGTTAAGGTAATACTGGATTTGTCTCTACCCGTGAACAAGAAAGCAGTTTAATCCTTCTTAGGAAAGATTAGTTAGTAGATTCATATATGATTTTGTTGGTCTGATTAGACCTTAATTTTAAATGGATAATCGAAGGCAGGTAGGATTTCGAAAGCATCAAGAGGGCAATTTCTACTACCCCAGTGTTGCGAAATCTAGATTTCGCTAGAGATTTCATAATGTATGTATATGGAGGAGAGCATAGTATAGCAATAGTTTTGACTCAAAAGGATGAAGTGGAAGAAGGAGAACATCTGATTGCTTTCTTTTCTAGAACACTGCGGGAGTACAAATCCATGTATAATTTTGTTGAAAAGTAGGCATATGCTATAGTAAAAGGATTAAAGAAGTTCGGACAATTAGTGACATGCAATAAGATTCTAATATTTGTAGCCCATTCAAGTGTCAGAGAATACATAATGGAGGAAGAACTTATTGAAAAAAGGGCCAATTGGATAACCAAAATTTTAGAATATGATGTGGAGGTTAAACCAACCAAATTGATAAGAGGAAGAGGCCTTTGCCAATATATTGCCTAAGATGTAGAGGTTCTAGCAAAAGAAGGACATACTATAGAAGCTATATTGAATGTACATGAGATTAGAATGAACTCTTGGGTTAGTGACAAAATACATTTTATGAAGATTGGTCAATACCCTAGTTAGCTTTCTCTTCAAAAGAGAAGATACTACATGCAACAAGGAGCCAGATTCATTTTGATAGGTAACCTTCTTTGTAAAAGAAACTTTGATGAAATTTTACTTAGATGTGTGGAAGAGGATGAAGCCCATAGAATCTTGTATGAATTACATAATGGGACATCAGATGGACATTACTCTGCACAAACCACAACCATAAAGATAATTTGGGTAGGATATTATTGGCCCACCATGTTCTTTGATTGCTATGAATTGGTAAAGAAGTGCCAATCTTGCCAATTTTATGTTGGTAAAAGAAGGAATGCAGCATTGCTCCTCAGTCCTATAATTGTTGAAGAACCCTTCACCCAAATGGGTCTAGATTTTATAGGGATGATTAATTCGGTTTCAAGTTCAGGGTATAAGTGGATTCTTACTACAATAAATTATTTCAAAAGGTGGAGTGAAGAAGTTCCATTGAAAGAAGCCACCGAGAATGTCATTCTCCATTTCCTTGAAGAAAAAACTACCAAGTTTGGGCCCTCTCATACTATTATATTTGATAACACTAAGGCATTTTGAGGATCAAAGATATTTGATTTTACCTTTAGAAGTGGTATCTTTTTGAAAACCTCATCAAATTATTACCCACAAGGAAATGGCCTTGTTGAGTCAACAAATAAGAACCTAATCAGACTCATAAAGAGGATTCGAATAAACCATCAGAAAGAATGGCACAAACATTTGAAGGTAGCCTTATGGGCAGATAGAATCACACTAAAGTAGGTAATCAAAATCTCCCCTTATGAACTACTATATGGGAAAAGTGCTACAATGCCTCTTTCTGTGGAAATTCTGGCTCTACAGTTAATAAAACAAACTGAGATCATGGAAAATGGTCCAATGCAATTAAGGCTCATGGAATTATTGGAGCTTCAAGAGAAAAGAGAGTTAGCACACAAATCTTTGATTAAATGTCAGTAGACAATAAAAATTGGTTCGATAAAAGGACTTCTGAACTAGATTTTAAAGTTGGCAGTTGGGTCTCGAAGTGAGATGAGAGAGTTGCAAAGCTAGGACATCATGGAAAATTTGACTCCTTATGGACAGGTTCCTTTAAGATAATCATCTGCAAGCAGCACAATGCATATGAGTTGGAGACTCAAGAAGGAGAAGCACTTGACATTCCTGTTAATGGGGTCTTCTTAAAGCTTTTCACATAAGATCCGAAGCATTTTCCTTGTACTATAGTTAGAGTAGTTTCTTTCTATTTTATTTTGTAGAGGTTTTTTTTGCCTTTTTTTTAATAAGTATTCTTTGGACACGTGTCTTGGCATGAACTCTGGTTTATATCCTATGTGTCTATCCTACTCATGACCGTTGGTAAGACTTGAGAACCTAGGAAATACCTGTCTAACCGCCTTATGAGGAGGAGTCTTTATGGCAAGATTCTTTTCAAAAAATTTGATTATGATTGCAAAATCTCATTGGGATCCCGTTAGCTGCACCTTGGAAAATGGAAATTTAAAGCCATTAATATGACATGATTGGCTCATTAAAGAGGTACATTAATTCGCACGACTGGAGCGACATGTTTTAAAAAAGGTTATTGGCTCCTTATTTTTGATAATACAGATAGCAAAATTCTCTTGTAAGCTTAAGGCTTGAGTGCAATTTGAATTCTGGGCTTGATTGTGAAAGATAGCAAGAACCCCTGTCAATTTAAGGTCAGAACATAAATGGCAACAAAAGGACAATATTCCAAAGGTGGTGAGCAAAGAGGACAATTTGAATCGATAGACAAATGGATAAACAAAAAGTCATATGCCTTAGGTAGGGCACAACCCAAAGATAAACTCCCAAGGATAAAGGAGGTAAGGAAAGACAAAGTTGTAGATGCTTCTCAGGTGGTCGACTATGCCGATGGGTTTTTTGAACTTGTAATCTCTAAGAAACCCAAAAGCATGAGAGAGGGGGCACATGAAAGGATGATCAAGCACATGAAACAAGGCAACTTGGAGAGTTTTTGTATGAGAATATGGAGTTCTAGTTTCACCTAATACATGGTTCCACTAGTCCATTCATATCCAAAATTGATTTCACTATGTGCGCTCAACTTTGATTTTCAAAGCAGAGTCATTCAGGGGAAAAATATCAAAGTAGTCATCAATGCTAAAGCCATCTTGGATATGCTTACTTTACAGTATGATCCCTCAACCAATTTCTACAACAAGGCCCAATTACAACATATTTGGCATCAAATGAACCACAAGCTTGGTTTCTTAAACAAGGAGCTAAAGATTGAAGAAACTAACACCAAGTTACCACCCCTGCCCATTGCCCTATCTTTGCTACCTCTAGATGTGCATTATGCTTGTTCTATGCTAGCATTTATTTTTAGGCAAGATGAAGAGATGAATGTGTATGACTGGTAGATTGGAGCTATTTTCTGGCTCAAGAAAGTTTCTACAGAACAAACATATAAATTTAATTTTACGGAGCATATATCTTACGCATTGTGCCAACAGTTGGACAACTTCCAACACACCTAGACATTCAAGTATTCTTCATATCCATTTCATCTAATCATTTACCAAAATCATCAGATTTTCCAACAATACATGCATTTAAACCTATGGGATCTAGAGGTAGATGCCCAGAAAGTAATTCCAATGTCTGCATGGACTCCTTTGCTATCCGAAGCCTCAAATTTTTATGAATTTGCAGAACATTTTGTGGCACCCCTCATTCAACAATTGGACCCAGAGGAAATTAAGCATAGAATGGGTGACTCAGTGAGGGGAATCATAATAAATTCTCAAGTCCCCTGTGATTATTTCTTTGGATCCCATTATACAATGATCAAGATTCATGGTTTTGGTGAGGAGCCCTTCATGCTCCCTAAAATTCTGACTAGTAGAGTATTAGCTCTTGAGATGGCCTGACAATTGGTAGTTATTGACTCTGAATTCGGGGTGAAGAAAAAAGAAGTCTTTCTATGATATCCCATGGGCTAAGGCCGGCATTATGATGGTGAAGAGAGATGCAGAGCAATTCTTAATGATGAAATTGGCAAATTATAGGCTAGTTTTGATTCTGGACCAATGGAAGTATGATCCAGATGGCTTCATGACTTCTTGGCTGACTAAGAACAAGGATCATGCTTCTTTTGTACATCAGGTTCACCCATTCATTGAGGCAAGAAGATCACCAAATATGGACTCCCCGAATGTCTACATGGAGGTAAGTGGTATTCCCCTTGAACCTCTTTCACCATGGGAAACATTTTACAAACCTATCAGGAAATATGACCCAAACAAAAACATGGGTCACGGTTTGAGACAGGCCCTGTTAGCCAAAGATTGGGGCACAAACAAAATAGTTGCCTTCTTGAAATATAGGCAAGAAATTTATGAATGTGAGAATTTTTTTGAAGAAATTGACACAGATGAGCAATGGGAAAACCTATGGGATGAGGCACATCCAACGCCAATCTCTAGCCCTGATATGAGTAATATTCTTAGACATGAGGAAATGGAAGAAGAAGTAGACAATGAGTCAGAAGTGTTAAAATAAGTTCCCAACCCTTCCATTTGGCTACCATCCCTCAGCAAATTGAAGCAACAAAAGGCTTCTCATCTATCATCTCATGGGGTCCAAATAGCTTTGGCATCTGGGGATCCTAGAGTAGGAACCTCACAGAATATAAGAGAAAAAGAATTGCCAGTCCCACCACAACAAATGATGATAGAAGAGGTGCCAAAAGATCCATCAAACAACCCCCCGAGGAAAAGACGTAGACTAAAGCATCAAGGGTACGAGGAGGAAGAAGAGGAGGTTGCTGCTACTTTTCAAATGTAGATTCCTACAATTTCAGCTACCAACAAGGTAAGTCTCCCTTCTCCTTCTCCTTTTTCACAATCTTCTTCTATTCAATGGGTGGCTCCCCAAATCTCTCATATTCCATTATCTCCTGCCACCTCTGCTGTGCCTTTGCAATCATTGTTGCCACCGCCTTGTTCCACATCCCTTGTTATGTTGCAAACATTGAGTTTGCCCATATTTTCTCCATCAGTATTAAAGAGTGCAACTTTTGCACAAGCCCAAAGCCAGCAAATGACAACAATTCCATATGGTTTGCCACAAGGATCCCCTTTCACTGGTGGCCTGATTGTCTCTCCCTCTGCCCTCCAAAAACAAGCTAAAATTGCCAAAAAGGTGAGGGAACCAAGAAAAGAAAAGCAAAGAAAGAAAGAAGGTAGGGCTCTTGCTGTCCCACAAATGAGGTATCTCTATGATCCTACCTAGTGTTCTTTACCAATTACTCACATGAATGCCAATGTGGTCAAACCACTAGAGAAAATGAAGCATGAGGATTACACAATGAATGTTGTGGCCATGGAGCTTACCCAGTTTTGGCCTCAAGACAAAGTGGAGCTAATGAAAGAAACTGCAGCTGTTGTCACCACTGACTTCCTTAAAGTCTCCAAGAAGTTGCATAAAATAGAGGTTGAATTAGCCCAAACAAAGGCTACAATGAATCACTTGATTATGGAGAGCCTGATTATGGAGAGCAATGCCAAGGATCAAGAAATCAACCAACTTAATAAGGTTGTTAAGGAAACTGTGTCCAAAGAAGTCTTTTAGGCTTCACAAACAAAGGTAAATGGATTGCAGATTGAGCTAGCACAAGCCAAAGCTTCAATGGCTACAATGGAAAAGGAAAAGAGTCTTTTGGAAAATAAATACAATGACAAAGCCCAAGAATTCACTCAGTTGCTTTAGAGTCTTAAGACTATAAAAGATTAGAATAGTAGTTTGTAGAGCCAGTATCTATCTATGCAAGAAAATGTTAAACAATGGACTCTGGAACTCGCCCAACAACGTCAAACTATTAGGATATTATCTATGGTAAAAGAGTTGTATGTCTCTTTTTGGAAAAGAATATCAAATGAAGTGACTCAACTTAAGAATGCACTTAAGTTTATTTCAAATGCTCAACAACTTTGCGAGAAAGTGGACTCTTCTATGAAGAAAATCCTATCTTCAGTAGCTGTGAAGGTCTCTGATTCACTACTGTTGCTTCAAAAGTTTTATGATGCTTCCGATGAAATTTTGCAAGTTGCAACTCAATTTTTGATAGATGGACAATAGCTATTAAGGTAAATGAGATTTTGATTTGCAATAAGGCTGCTACAAATTTTAAAAATTTGTTAGATCTTTTGATGCAAGGAGTCATGGAAATGAAGGGACACATTGATAATCTGGTCCAATTAGGACTCCCCTCACCATTTCAGGATAATACTACATTCTTGATGGAAGATCAAATTAAAATTCTACTGGTCACCAAACAAGATGATCAAACTATTTTTCAGACCCTAAGTGACTCATCAAGTGTTATTGATGTTGAAACAATTTTGCTGCCAGTGGCTCAGTTAGAGCTTCAGTTGCATGCAGTGGTACAGAGCCTACAAACGTTTTCTCACAAGGAAATAATTGAGTTGGATAGAGCCTTTTAGGCTCTTCAGAAGAAAGAGTATCCATTAGAGATAGAATGTGCTAGCTATCAGGCCGCTTTATAGAAGCTATAAGGAACCAAGGCAAAAAGCATAATTTTGGTTTTGTTTTCTTTTTGTTGAAGTGGGTAGATTATGGTTCTCTCCACGCAGGCGCGGAGTCCCTTTTGGTCGCCATGAACTATAGAGTTGAAACTCTACATTTTGAATATATATCTTTAATAGATATTATTATTTGGCTAGGTATTAATATTTTGAAGCATGTCAAAGCTATGAGAGGGGAAAAGAGTTAAGGAGTCCAAGAGGCCATGGATAGCAACAAGTGTCAGATTGGCGCTCATTTGAAATTCTTGAAGAACAAAAGACTCTCCCGACTCGCGTGAAGACTACGCATGGTGGAATTAAGGGGATCTAGTTACTTCAAAGGAAAGTATAAGGAAAAATCCTTAATAGTTATTAATAAATCACGAGTCTTTGCTGAGGTTGCCACGTGTTAGCCTGATGCTCATTTTAAGAATTCTTATTTGATAAAGTTTGAGGCATTGTGAAAATATACCACACATCCCACCATGGAGGGCCTGACTCTTATAAAAGAATCCAACAAAAAGCACCACTTGTCAACAGGGCACTCATTTGAGGAGTCTCTTTGGTGAAGTTTTGATAGAAGGAGCTACATCCTGCCATGTGTCTCTATGAGTTCCTTTTGATGATGTAGTGGAAGATGTCATGTGTCCCAATGGTGCATTTTGTTATGAGCCTCAATTTTGAAGAGTTTTCTCTGTTGTGCCATTGGTTGTTATGGACAGGTGTCGGCCCCAGAAAATTAGAAGAATCTACAATATAATATCCAGCAAAGGCATGACACAGACAGTTTTCTAAGTTTCATGAGGTTAACAATAATTATTTATAATGACACAAATGAACAGGGAGTCAAGATCCTCTAGAAGATTTGCAGCATGGGAGCTGAACCAAAGAAGAGTCAGTTAGCTAGAGCAATCAGTTGCTAGGTTTTTATTATTTTGTTAGTTTTGGAGATCTTCGATGTTTTTGACACTATATGTAGGATTAGTCCAAGATAGAGGGAGGTCCAAGATATCAGAGAGTTTTATCAGAAGCTAGGATAGAAGCATTTTCTTGCCTTAATAGGTGCCTCTCCTAAGGGATTGAATGTTGTATTTTGTGCAAATCTTTGCCTCTGTACTTTGTTCTCCTATCAAACAATGAAGAGAGAGTGGTGTTCTGTGCAATTGTGATCTATTTCTTATTCTTGTTTCTTATTTTTTGTATGATCCTTTGATTAATATGATATACATGCTGTGAATGTTAATCATGTTTCATGCTCTTTAACTTTACCAGTGAATTCTGCAAGTTTAATCGCTGTGATGTTAGTGTGGATAATGATTCTGGCGTATCACCTGAGGAGTTTAAGAATTTATTTATAATCTTGTTTCTTCTTCTCTTTACCTCAAAACATATAGAGAAGTACCCGATTCTTTAAAATCTAGAGGTTATTTCAAGAGTCACGTCCCACATTCTTGGAATTTCCCATTGTTGGTGGTTTCTTGCAAAATTAAACATCAACAAGTGTAAATCCTGAGATTATTTCTAATGATATGGTCAATTCTGTGTCAAAGAAGAAATGATTATTCATAGTTGAGTTTGAAGATAAATGAACCTTTATCATTGGATCTACTCAACACTTACCGACTTTAATGTGTTAAGACATTATGAAGAGATGTGGCACATTCTTAATGATCATGGCTCATCAGTTGAGCAATTATCAAGCACTTTGTCCCCTTCCCATTTCCTCAATGCCATAGATTGCAAAGAAAGTAGATCGTAATCATTGAATGTTCTTTCTACTTAACATATATAAATGATATAGTCAACCAACTATAGTAAAAAATTAAAATTATTTCACATTTATCTGGTTGTTCACTTGATTATGGTAGAATGAATTTGAGAAATTAATTTTGGAGATAAGTGGTTATGAACCATCAAATCAATAAACATTTCTAGTAGACTAAAAGCTTGAGATAAAAAGTACATGTGTCATAATGTGGTGAATCATGGGACATCAACATATTAACAAACATGATTGGAGAAATTGCTTCCACATCCATGACACCAGGGCATTAAGAAGGTGCCAAAGTGTCTACTCATAGCTAAATTGATGGGCCATGATCACTAATATGACAACACGTGTCTCAATCTAGACCCTTAGTTAATACTTTACCTCGCTAATGACTCAGCTAAATCATTTTATTATCTCACAATTATAAAATGATTCCAATATATGTAGTGTCTAGTTATTAAACTTTCTCATTTAGTTGAACATAGGATGCATTTGATGATAAAGATTTTCCCTATTTTAGATCTATGGTTTTGAGACATCATTCAAGACATAAAGTATAGTGTAATTCACCCACTCATTGGACTAAGATTGACAGAATCATGGCATGCATCCAACCCACTTATAACTGAGTTTATTGTTCAAGTCCACTAAAGTTCTTATGAATTGAAGGGCTCAAAAAAACTTATATGAGATCTAAGGTCATGGTTCAAACATCTACATAAAGTTACACATAATTTATTAATTTTGTTTTAACCTTGAGAAATGATGCAAATCAAGGTCCATGAGATTTAATAAGCTATTGAACCACACAACAAAATAAACAATGCACAACAATAAAAGAAAAGTTTCCTTTATTATTAGCAATCAAAACATTACAACAAGAGTCCAATGGTCTTCATATATGCCTTGGCCTAAGCCTTATAATCATTCCAATGATCAGATCAGACTATCCTAGCCTTCCTATGTCAACCCAAAACAATTTGTCTTCAAATATGAAATCTACAGAAGAAGCTACAGTGGAAGCCAAAAACTCACTATGGAGAAGTCCCCCTCTTTTAGTGTGAAAATCCTCTACTTATAGGCATTTGAGGTGGCCACCACACTCATCATGTGAATAGGACACATTTCAATCATCAATTGACTCTTGGATCAACCGTAGAGGCAGTCAAAAAATATTTTTGTCACTTTCTGGGCGCTTTTAGGTGGTGCAACGAAAAAACTGACCCATCGAGATATTGTAGAAGAAACTGGGTCATCCACATATTGTAGGAAAAACTGGGTCATCTACATATTGCTCGAAAAATTGGGTCATATGTATATTGCAGGAAAAACTATGTCATTTGCATATTGCGGGTTTTCTGTTGCATATGAATAAAGAGTTTTTTGCTCATTGTTGTGCATTGCTCATTTTTCTCCTTGGTTCAATAGATTGTCAAAGCCTCTGGACCTTGATTTGCATCAAGAAACATGTATCCCCCACTTCATTAAAGCATATGACTATATTTTAACTATAAGAACAAGGGTATTAAACCATTAGCAAGGTATAGGGAGATCGATAAAGCCCACACCCACAAAACCTGCTAATGGGTAGTCAATAACACTTGCATTATGGGAAATGACTTAAGCACTATGGAGACAAGTAATCCTAAATCAACATCGAAATGGAAAAAGTGTCTGAGTATAAAAGTAGTTTACCAAGATGATAGAAAACTAGGTCAATTTTGGGTATGAAACATCCCAGAATTGGAATATGGAATAATGTGCTTGTGGGTTCAGGCAAGGTTCACATTTTTTTTGTTCGAAGCATATAGAATCAATAGCTAATGAACTTGAGAGATTTAGTTGACAATCTGGCAATTCCAATGCATTTCTTTCATGATTTCAGAGACAGGTGTGGATTTTGATGAGCTTTTTTACTTGTTGTCCTCCTAAAACTCTAAATGACAATATTCATTCATTTTGTGGGTTTTACATGCCAAAGGAACAAGCAAACTCTCTACTGCTCAAACAAAAATATGAACTAGAAAATACTCTTCTACTCAAATACCACTTTGATGAGCTGTAGGAACAAGGAATAGCACAGAACAACAAAAAAATAATGTACCCATATTTAATAAAATGTTTTTCCATTTTTTTCAATGACATTAATATTTATATAATGATCTCCAATATTAAGTGGTAGATATGACAACGTCCTCCAAGAATGAGGTCGTATATTGTCCATTACAAGTTTATCACGTTTAAATTCAAGAAATAAGCTATGTAACTATTCTTAACTACAACAAAGTAATAACTGAAACACAATCAACAAATATAGTTTCAAGATCTAAACTTGATTGCATGAAACATAAAACAAATAGGTGGCAGCATACCGCAAGTGGGTCCTAACTTGGGTTGACTACTTCTTTCTATTGGCTTAATTTACCGAATCAATGCATTTACTTCTTCACCCTAGATTAAGAACAAGAATAATTAAACAATCTAAAATGATACTTTGTTTTATTAGTTTTGAAATTAGAACATGCTACAATCATATGGAAAGTCTTTCTTTTTTAGATATCTAGACGGAAATAGATATATATGCCATCTTTTAGTTCCAACATTAATGAAAAATAATGACTAACTGATCCACTTCCCTTTATGCAAGGAAAAGATTTTTTATTCCTAAAGAGTCATAATGAAACTAGGAAACAAAAGCTTAAACAATTTAGAGAAGAGAATTCTGATTAGGACATTGGAACGGAACAACCTCATCCAAGAAACATGGAAGTGTCTAGTGTCAACCAGTCTCAACACGTCTTCAATTGGAGAGTGAGTATTTTTCCATTTGTTGCATATTACTCCTTGATGTCCCCACATCTTATCTTTGTTTATATGGAGATAATAGGTCACTGTTGGCGAGTTGTTAGTGACTACATGCTTTGCTGCAAGAATCAACCCCTTTGGCTATAGGAACTTCTATAGGATAGGTTGTGGAAACTCTATGCTTTTGCTGCAGGAATCCTTCTAGTTTAGCTGCAGGAACCCTACAACTTGGCTGCAGGTTAGTAATCTTGGTTGTTGCAGGAAGGAGTTAGTCCCAGAGAAATCTCCAATCATAAAGATTATTGTAAACACACTTATTTACACCACCTTACATATGAAAATAACTATTTTAACAATGCAACATTCATTAAAGCATCATAATTAATGTAGTGATTATCAGAATATTATATAAAGTCTTGGTCCAAGAAGGATAAAAATGTCAGTAGGAAAGTAATTAAAAACATGAAAAACAAGGATTAAAAAGGACAATTATGAGGCTCATCACTACCCCTAACTTAAGGTGTTGCTTGTCCCCAAGAAACTAAGGCCTAGAATTATACACGAGAGAAATATTCTATAATCATAAGGATTCACTTGGCCTTCTGCTTCACTCAAAAAGAATGCTCTTTGTCCTTCAATACACTCCCACCTGGTGTTCTCATCTATTGCTTGACATATTCTCCTACCACTCCACTGAGGAATTAGAAACTAGAGGATAGGTGGTTGGAAAGTAAGTGGCACCCATACCAACCCATTTGCTCTAGCCATGTTGATATATGCATGACCCTTGCTAATAGTTGCATGAAAGTTGTACATGGACTGTGGCTCCTTCTTTCTTAATTTTGTTGTAAGCTCTTGCCATCTTGCTTTACTAGACTCAAAGGCTTCCTTCCCTATTTCCCTCAAGATTTTTTGATATGTTGTATAAATAGCCTCTCAGTTTTGAAGAAGTTTTCTTGCTACAATTGGGTTCTCTTGCAATTCAATCCATTCCTCCACAATCTCATGGGAGTTCCTCCCTTCCCCTCTGATCATTAAGGCCACATAATTTGCATTCTCCTCATAGTTCCTTATATGCATTCCCCTGCTATGTTTATTCCTGATGAAGGAAATAGGTGCCCTAACTTGTACATTCCCCACATAAGGAGTTAGGTTCTAGGACAGATCATAAGGCACAACCATGTCATGCAGGTAAAATTTATAGAGCTAATTCTAAAGTTCATTAGAGGATGTTCTAAAAATACAAAAGAAATTATGAGCTATATCAACTTGAAGTGGAAGATCACCAAAAAATCACATAAACTGAAAAATTAAAAACCTTTCCTTCAAAAACAATGTATGAACCCTGAAAGGTGGTCTGCATTGCATGATTTGGCTTGTCAACTTTGCCATACGTCCCATTCTTTGTTTTAATTTATTGATTTCATCATCTTTTTCACTTATCTTTTCATTGAATTTATTCTCCATTCCCTCCTTCTCCTGCTTCCATTTTCTCCTCATCAATATGATCCCTTCATCTCTCCTCTACAACAAGTATTCCAAAGAGGGTCCATCTATTTGTGTTGTTGTAGGGTCCTTAGAAGGGCTAGCTGAGGTGGAAGGAATGTCCTACTTCATAGGATGAGTAATAAATAGTACTTGTTCCTCAGCCACCTCTGTTTCCTTATCTAGTTCCTCCACTGCCATTGGATCTAACTTGTCCAGTTCACCACTTTTCTACTCCTTGGCTTTCAGTTGCTCTTCTAGTTGTTGGTTGGTTTTTAATTGTTACTCTAGCTACTCACTCAATTGGCTTATTTTCTTTGGAGCATCTTGCAGCTCACCCCCATCCTCTATTTATATCTCTATGGGAATCATTCCCTTGTATTCAAGTCAACAAATTCTAAAGAGGATGGGTGGAGTCTTCAGAATCAAACCCTAGACTGCTTGATATATTTAGCTATAAACAAACATTTCCTCCCTTTCAGAGTTTGTGTCAGTTTCTAGGAACACCACTTTAGGTGTTGATGTTACAGCCTTAGTCTTCACTCCTTTAGTTCTAAGGCAATGAGAATGCCTTGGCTTCTGTTCTTTTGGAGTTTGGACTATCTTTTGTTTCTTCCTGCTTGTTTTTGGTGGAGAAGGAGAGGGTTTCTATTTTATTTTTTATTTGGAGGAAGAAGAGGTATCTACAAGTGAGGATTCTTTTTGTACAAGTGAAAGAATCTCAGACATAGGTAATTGCTTGTCTTTCTCAAATGGGATAGTCTCAAGCATAGATGGTAGGGTTTCAGATATAGAGGGTAAGGTTTCTTGCGTGGCGTAAAAAGTTTCATGCACAAGAGAGGAAGTCATATGCACATGTGTTTCTACAGGCTCATGTGTAGATGCTGCAGGACTCTCAGAGGATGCTACAGGGTCATAGGTTGATGTTGTAGGACCTTCAAGAGAGGTTGAATACATGCAAGAAGATGCTACATGTTTAGTGGAGGATGTTGCATGTTCATGAGGTATATTTGCATGTTTTTCCTCCATACCCTCTGCTCTTCCTACCTGTATGTTTTCCATTTGTGGCACATGGGTCCTCCTTTGTCCAAGCCTTTGGCCATGCAGTCCTATATCTGGCATTTCCTTGATATGATGAAGACCCAAAAATGTCTCCCAAGATGCATTAGGAAACCACTCATTTAAACTCTTTTTTACCCACAACTAGATAAGGCCATGGTGTGGCAATGCAGTTGTTGTGCACATCTAGTACTCTTTCACCATTCTTTTTAATAAATGAGCTAAAAAATTGGGGAGATTTACAAGCCTCTCATGCACAAGTCGATTAACAACTTAAAATGCATGGTGTAGAGAAAGGATTTCTTACCTTCATATGTCAAATTTTTGATGATATGGGTAGCCACCTGTGCCCATCGTGGTGGTAGTGACAGATGCCTAGTTCCTTGTGAGGAGACTTCAAATTATTCCCCAACTTCAGCAAATTCATTCCTGGTTGCTACTACATCTACCCTCCTAGGAAAATTTTATCCTATCATTGGAAGTCTTGTAACTTTAACTATGGCTACCTTCGAGGTATTTATCCTCGACCCCTTTACTAGTGCTTCTCCATTATTCCAAGTTCTTGCAAACTCAGCTACAATATCATCATTATACCCATCCAACAGTTAAAAATAGTCCATCCATCTAGCTTGTTGGATGACGGGAAGATAGTCATTATCATTTAGCAGGGCGGTGTGGACTATAGGTTCTCTTCTTACCAAATCACCTCTCATCCTCTTACATTTGTTTTCCAAATTTGATCAATTTCTGGGACAATTCCTCAAATTTAAACAATTTTCTTACAAATTCCAGACAAATTTAGACCAAACACAGACAATTCTTAGTCAATGAAACAATTCTTAGGCAATTCAACAAGCTATCTATGGTTTTCTTGTCAACTAAGAATGTTGTGCTTTTCATTTAATATCTACAACACATGCAACATTATCTAAAATTTTAGTTCACATCATGTTGCATGTGTATGGGCAATTAAGGCTTGCAAGGGTGATGTAAGAATAAGAGTCCTACAAGTGATTTGGTGGTTGCATACATTGGCAAGTGATTGATGAGATGTTGAATAGGATGATAAGACTATTGCCCCTCCCAACTAAGTATGGCACGTGTCATCATGGGCTATGAGGATGGTAATAAAAAAGAAGGGTAATGATGGCAGGGTGAGTGTAATAATAAATAGACAAGCATGTCACTAATTAAAAATGCAATCATATGTATGTCATGAAATAAAATAATTATTAATCAATACAAAGTGGGAGAAAAGTAGTTACAAAAATCTTACATGCTTTAATAATAATGGATGATTATGACAGGTGATGGCAGAAGAATTGGTGGATGGTGTGAGCTGACAATTTATTTTGATAGTTGATTGATTGTGATGATGGTGGAATGATATGATAGGTGTGATAGATGGTAAGAGTTGTTGTAGGTATGTGGTGAGAAGACTTGGATACAGGATCGATGAGTCGACATACTGTAATAAGTCCACAGAAGATGCTACAGGAACTTATGATATTGATGGTATAGGAAGGTAGTGAGTGTGACTATAGATACAAAGGCTATAGGTCCCTTGGAGAGTGCTGCAAGAACAAGTGCTACAGGTCCCTCAGAGAGGGACTGCATGAACAAGTGCTGCAAGTCCCTCAGAGAGTGGATGCATGAACAAATGCTATAGGTCCCTTACAGAGTGGTTGCAGGAACACTTGGTAAGATGTTGCAAGAACAAAAATATTGGCATAGACTTAAGTATGGAAGGGTTGCAAGAGGATGGTAGCATTATTTGAGAATCAATAGTGCCCAAATGGGTTTTCATTGTTTCAATTTTTTAAATAAAACATAAAAATATTATACCTGATTGATGACAGGTTTTGAGTTGGAAGGCTCATCTTATATCATGTCTTCCAGTATTAGTGGTCCCATTCCTTTATCGTTTGAGACATACTGAAGAAATCGATCCCTATTGAGTGGTTTCTTGTTAAGTTTTAGGCGATGTCCATTGACCATTAATGAAAATCTGACAGGGTCAATGGTTACCAGCTTGACTTCTCCATTTGAAAATACCTCAACTATCTCATAGGGTCCTAACCATTGTGTCTATAGTTTACCTTAATGATATTTGTACCTTGAATCATATAACAATGCCCAATCACCTTGCTAAAATTCTCTGGTTCTGATAAATTGATCATGCCATCTTATCCTTCATTTTTGCACGACCTCTGTATGGTGAAAAGCTTCCTTTCGTAGTTCATCTAGGGAATTCATCTAACTTATCTAGTCTTGTTGTGCTTTGGAAATATCTTTACCTAACTCTAATGTTGTTCGTAAAGTTTTGTGTTCAAATTCAATGGGGAGGATTGTTGTCTTACCATATACCAAATCATTGGGTGTAAACCTTATTGTTTTCCATGTTGTCCTATAAGCCCAAACTGCTTCAGGAAGGTGGTTAGCCCAATCCCTTTTGTGTAGAGCTAGCCATTAGACCGAGGATGATAAGGAGTAGATTTCTTGTGTCAAAGTGCATATTCCTTGACAAGGGTGGCAATTAACTCAGAGGTGAATTGTGGCCCTTGATTAGTAAAAATTTCTTTGGGTACTCCATATCTGGTGAAGATTTCTTCATAGAGAAACTGTGCTACCTTTTCATCTCTAGCATGTCAAAGAGCCTTGACTTCCACCAATTTAGTCAAACTAGTATGTATTCTTTATTGTTGGACCTTGGATCAATAGGGCCTACAAAGTCTAGGCCCCATTTGTCAAAAGGTTCATGTATTAGTTGTGGCTGTAGGGGCACTTCATCAGTCCTAGTTGGTTTGCCCATTCTTTGACAATGGTCACATCATCTGGTATATACAACTACATCCTTATGCAATGTCGTTCAATAAACCCAATGTTTAAGATCTTGAATGTTGTCCTCCTTGCTGTAAAATGTCCTCCATAGGGTTCATCATGGAAAGCTTTTAGAATATCATAGACCTCATCCTCTCTAATGCACTTGCATAATGTTATTAGGGCTAGTATAAAATAGATATCCAACAATATAAGAGTATGGAAGACTCTTCTCTACTAATTAGTATTTTTCTCTAGGTGAGAAATGAGCTGGTGTTCTGCCTGCAACCAAATAGTTAGCAATATTTTCGTACCAAGGAATCTACACAATTAGGGAAAGAAAATGCTTATTTGGAAATGAGTCATCTACAATAGATTCCTTAGCATCAAGGGTCAGTCTAGAAAGGAAGTATGCTAATACATTCGGTTTACTTGGTTTATCAATGATTGTTATATCAAATTCTTGTAGTAGCGGCCGGCACCTGACTAACCTTCCACTAACTATAGGTTTGTTCATGAGATACCATATGGCTGCATGATCAATGTGGACAAATATAGGATAGTCGGTTATGTAATGCATGAAATTGTTTATTACGTAGATCACATCGAAGAGTTCTTTCTCAGTGATAGTCTAATTCAGCTCTATTGCTTGAAGGTTCTTGTTGATAATCAGATGCATCAGTGTGAATATGGAAGGGTAATATCCAATTTAGTCCTCTTAACATAGGTGTGGTTGTCAAGGACTCCTTTAAGGATTGGAAAGCTTCTTGGCATGCATGGGTCCAATTGAAATCAACATCATTTGTAATTAAGACAAACAAAGGGGCAACTGTTTTGCTAAAATCCTTTATGAACTTTCAATAGTAACCTGCATGACCAAGGAAACTTCTGACATCTTTCTTCTTTTGAGGTATAGGTAGATTAGTGATAAATTTAATTTTGGATGGGTCTACCCATATACCTGCCTAGGAGACATGTTGGCCTAAGACTATTCCCTCTTCCATCATCATATAACACTTCTCATTACTGAGGGAGAGGTTATGGTCTTGACACCATTAAAGGACTTCTTCTAGATTTGCTAAGGCTTCATTGTAG
Organism: Cunninghamia lanceolata; assembly: GCA_027924645.1. Lineage (NCBI taxonomy): Eukaryota > Viridiplantae > Streptophyta > Pinopsida > Cupressales > Cupressaceae > Cunninghamia > Cunninghamia lanceolata. The sequence continues at coordinate 930,666 of BSBN01001021.1, read as the reverse complement.
CTGTTACCATGAGTTGTGAAGTTGTCCATATAGACTTCCAAATAGTCATGGAAGATCAGAGAAAATGTTGAGTACTACCCTTTGGAAAGTGGCAAGGGCATTACACAGACCAAATGGAAGGATTGCATAAGCGTAGGTGCCCCAAGGATAGGTAAATATCATTTTGTCTTGGTCTTTAAGTTCAATCTAGATATGATTGTATCCACTGAATCCATCCAGAAAGGAAAAGTATTTCTTTCCCGCTAAGGAATCTAGAACTCGGTCAATAAAAGGTAAAGGAAAATGATCCTTTCATGTGGCAATGTTAAGTTCCCTATAATCTATACACATATGCCATTTTCCTCCTTTCTTTGGCACTATGACTAAAGGAGACACCCATTAGCTATCTGATATAGGGTATATGAAATCGACATCCAACAATTTTTGGAGTTATTCTTTACAATGTTTTGGACTGCAGGGTTCATCCTCCTTTGGGGGTGTCTAACAGGCTTACTATCATCTTTGATATAAATAGATTTGGATCTAACCCTTTCATGTCATGGTAATTCCATGCAAAAGTTGTCTTGTGAGCCTACAACATTTAAATCAGATCATTTTGTTGATCTAGGGTCAATTGGTTATTAATGTTCACCATTCTGTCTCGAGAAATTTTGACTTATTTTGTTAAAGATTGCATGGAGGGGATGTTGGGATATAAAGTGCTGAGGTAGCAATTATGTAGTAATAAATGGTGGAATGTGATAATGTTGGAGTCATAGTTGGATGAGTGTTCTAGAGGAAAAATGTTATATAGTGGGCAAGATACATAGGTCAACCAATTTTCCAACATAGGATCTACTCCATAATTGTTCTGTATTATGTTGGTAATCACAGTGTCCTCATCCTCGATGTTTATCAAAGGGATTCCTTCTATAGTCATGAGGTTTTGGATAGAGTATTGATCATTGTCCTCAGGGTTTGGCCACACAGATTGTTCACATTCAGAAAATAGTTGTGCCGGAGGATATAAGACTAGTTTATTGTGACATTCCCGTTAGAAATAATCATGTTACTTGACTTGTATCTAATAAAAGCATCTGTTGTGGCTAACCACCAATGTCCTAATATAAGCGGGTATCCTCCCAGGTTAGCCTTTGGCTGCAGGACCATAAAGTCAGCAGGGTATTCCCAAGAATCTAGTGTGATAACCAAATCCTCAATGACCCCCTCAGGTTTAATTGTTAATCTATCTGCCAATTGTAGCATTGTAGGTATTGGTCGTAAGTTCAACAATTGTAGAATTGTCATGGTCTCCTTGGTCATAATGTTAATGGAAACACCTAAGTCAATCAAAGTATTCTTTATAAGGATGCCATTGATATGCACATCTACAACTAGCCTGCCAGTGTTTGCATTTTTTGGAACAACTATATTGCCTAGCATGATGCCAGCAAGTTGTCCAATTACATGGACAGTTTGTGGGTCTTTACGTTTTCTACCTGGCTTTTTCAAACACAGTTCTCTTATAGTTTTAGTATAGATAGGCACATCTTTGATAGCTTGGAACAATGGAATCTTGATGCAGACATTCTTTAATTGCTTAAGAAAATCAAATTTCGGTTTAGGTTCTCTCTATTGCATGTTTAATTGCTAAGGAAATGGGGGTTGTTTTGTCTCAATCTCTACTTGTGATGCAGATTGCTCAAGGTGCTTATTTTGAGTATTAAAATGAGGATTAGCATCACTAGAATTTTCCTCATCTAGAAGTTCTGTGATGAGTTGAGATGTTGGTGCAGAGAGCATTTTTCCTAAACGTAACTGGACATCACTAACTTTGACTGCATAGGTCGAGTATTAGATAGCTTCATTAGTATAAGCTTGTTGAACATGTGTATTGTTAGGATTAGGTGTAGGTTGAGCAAGCAGTTTTGTTTCTCTTGGCAGTGTAGGGGCAGATGCAACAATGTTTGGCATAATGGCTAGTTATTGAGGCAAAGGCTGTTGTGGCTACAGGTAACTAGTATTGGGGTTTTGCCATGGTTGGTTTCCTCACCAAATATTGTGGCCATGGATTTTGCGGTGTCCACCACTGTTGGTTATGTTTTTGAGGGTGACATGGTTGTTGGGGCCACATTCCCTACTACAGGATCCAACTAGATGGGGACATATTTGACCAAGGTTGAGGCGACATGTTGTTCCAAGGTGCATTATACCAATTAGAAAATTTTGAGGAAAAACCTGTAAATGATGTATTATAAGACAAAGGGTCTTGAGGTATACATTGTCTTTTCTGCCATGGCTTGCATTGGGCTAAGTAAAAAAATTGACCTTCTTCATCTTCCATTGCTCAAAATTCTAACTTTTCCCTCTTTTCTTTTGTAATGCTGGCCAACTTTTTGCATTTACAATTAAACTTTTTCTGCCTGCAATGAGGGAAATATTTTGCCAGTGTTGCTTCTGTGTGTTCTTGCTTCTTTTTACATGTAAGGTATCTAGTTGAGTTACAAGGTGATTGATAATATCCTGATTCATATCTTTCAAGAGGTTACTGATTTCTTCATGAGAGACACCTGCAACAGTCTTTGTGGTTGACAGAGCTCTAAGGCCTCATGTCTTCTTCATAGTAGATCTTGAGTAGTTTTAGCAGACTTTGCAGACATCATCATAGCTGAGAGACATCACCTACCCCTATTAGGTCTAGGGCATCCATGCATTCCTCATTAACTCCTCTCAGGAATACCAGTTTGAGTGACTATGGTGAGAGCCTATTTTACTGAGACTTTTGTAGGTAGAATAGGAAGTGTTCCACATAATCTTTGAGGGGCTCATCTTCTTTTTGTGACATTCTAAAATATCATCTCCTCGCATGTCTCTGTCCTAATAGTAATCTTGGTACTTCTGTAGGAATTTCTCCCTCATATTCCTCTAGTCAGCCATTGCATCTCTGCCCAATCCCATAAACCATCTCAAAGCAACATCTTTGAGAGTAGCTGGGAAGAGTTTTAATCTGTGTGCATCAGTGGTGTAATCATAGCTATGACAAAGCACATCGAATTCAAATAGGAATGTGTCTGGGTCCTTTGTAATCAGACCATGAAAGTTTGGTAAGGCTGAAGGAGGGTTATTCTTCATGGCAACTGCCTATTCCTAGTTAGTGATAGGAAATTCAAAAGTGACTGGTTCATCAGAATTCTCCAATTCTTCATCATCCATTGCATCATGAAACTAAGTGACTATTTCCTCCAAGTCTGTAGTGTCTCCTATTGTGGTAAATGTCTCAACTTCATCACTTGTTTTTGAACTGTCCTCTTCATTTGGAAGAAACCTCCCTAGGGGATCTCTTCTTTGTACTGCATGCAATATTCAGAGCTTTTTTTTATTGCCGCTTTTGCATGATGTTAGCGAAGATATATTGTTTGTTTGAAATCCGTTACTATTGTAGATTTGTAGTATAACAAACGATGATAAAAGAAATAAACTAACTCAAACCCAAAAGATTCTTTATCTTTGACACCATCCCTAGTAATGGCACCAAAAATGCCATGTTCTATCAATGCTCACTAAACCTAATGCATCTAAGACATGCATGCAACCCAATGGATGGACTCATTCTAAATCATGCAGCTTAGTGAGTAAGGTCAAGCTACATTTAATCTATCAACCTAGGGATGTAGTACTTGGTATCATGTTTGTACTGTATGTACAACTAGAGGATTCTAGATATTCAGTTGTGTATAGCTAGGAAATAGAAATTACTAAAATGTTGGAAAAAGGAATGCAAGTTTAAAATTTAGGAAATAAGCTATATAATTGTTCTTAACTACAATAGAGTAATAACTAAAAAAAAATCAACAAATCTGGTTACAAGATCTAAACTTGATTACATGAAACTTAAAACAAACAAGTGGCAGCCTACCGCAAGTGGGCCTTGACTTGGGTTGACTACTTCCTTCTTTCTACTAGCTTAATTTACTGAATCAATGTATTTTCTTCTTCACCATAGATTAAGAACAAGAATAATTAAACAATATGAAATGATACTCTATTTTATTAACTAAAATCAAAACTTGCTACAATCATATGGAAAATCTTTCTTTTTTAGATATATGGATAGAAACAAATATATACACCATCTTTTAGTTCCTACATTAATGAAAAATAATGACTAATTGATCCACTTCCCTTTATGCAAGGAAATGATTCCTTATTCCTAAAGAGTCATAATGAAATTAGGAAACAAAAGCTTAAACAATTCAGAGAAGAGAATTCTAATTAGGACATTGGAACGAAACAGACTCATCCAAGAAACATGGAAGTGGTTATTCTAGTGTCAACCAGTATCAACACATCTTCAATTGGAGAGTAAGTATTTTTCCATTTGTTGCATATTGCTCCTTGATGTCCCCTGCATCTTATTTTTGTCCGTACGAAGAGACCAGGTCACTGCTAGACAGTTGTTAGTGACTACACACTTTGTTGTAGGAATCAACCCCTTTGACTATAGTAACTTCTGTAGGATAGGCTGTGGAAAATTTGCACTTTTTCTATAAGAATCCTTCTGGATTAGCTATAGGAACCTTGTAGCTTGGTTGCAGGTTAGTAATCTTGGTTGTTGTAGGAAGGAGTTAGTCCTAGAGAAATATCCAGTCATAAAGATTATTGTAAACACACTTATTCAAACCATATTATATATGAAAATAACTATTTTAACCATGCAACATTCATTAAAGCATCATTTAATTAATGTAGTGCTTATCAAAATATTATATAAAGTCTTGGTCCAAGAAGGATAAAAGTGTCTGCAGGAAAGTGCTTAAAAAAGATTAAAAAGAACAATTATGGGGCTCATCAGTAGTCATAATAGAATAACATAATTATTGCATTGAATCAAGGTGTATAAAGCATGTTTAGATGGAATAATTCTAATAGAATATGATTATTCTTAAATATTAAAAAGTTTTAATAGTTAAAATTTCTACAACTATTGACGGGTTACTTCTGTACTTGCATGTTGTAAAGCAATCAAAAACCACCCCAACATTTGTTTGGCAAAAAAAGAATAAATATATTAACTAAGAAATTAGAAAAAATTATAAAAGGATTTCCAAATAGCAACAATTGTCACTAAAGCCATAAGATAAAAATCCAAGGAGGTTTACCACAATCCCACCACCTCCAGGAGCCAAAGGAAACCACAAAACCATCAAAGCACATAATACTTTAAGGAATAATAGACTAGAACTATCAGACCAAATCATTATGAAGGAGCTTTAAAACTATGAAGAATGAGTAGAAGACAGGGACTCGCATTCTGTGACATTTTAGTTGTGATCAACATCAGAGTCTCATTCAACCAAATGATCTACCACAACATTCTGCTCTCTAGGAATATGAATAAAAGAGATAGAATGAAAGTTTTGTGATAGGCACATAATCTACTCCACAAAAGAAGCCAGCCTCCAAGAAGACTCATGGAATTTCCCATTATTCAAAAGGGAGACCAAAACCATGGAATCCATCTCATAGATTATCTTCTTGCAACCTAGATCACAAGCTTTCTCTAAAGCCACAAGAACTGCCTAAGCCTCCATTTGATTATTAGTGCCAAAACTCATAGCAAAAGAGAAAAAGAAGTGAATCGAACCAACACTATCACACCCAATTCCACCAATACCTGCTACACCTGAATTGCCCTAAGAAAAAATGTCAGTATTAATTTAAAAATATCTAACAAGGGAGGAGACCATTTACTTGCTCTACTCACCTTATTAGAAGATTTGATCCTAGAACTGGGATGAGTTGAACCAATCAAATGACCCAAATCTAATTTCCTTAAAATAAAAATATTAGAGGGAGCTAGGACTTCATACACAGAGCACTTAGCCACTGAAGTTTCTTTTATCGAATCTAAAATCTTTTGATAGACATACCCAATAAGACTCTGAGAGCCTTGGAAGATCCAATGATTTCTTTCCAATAAAGTTTCCTAGATAATAAAGTTGGGACCAATGTCTTAGGCTACCAAAAGGACAGAGGCCAAAGTAGGAGGATACCCTAAGCTAGCCCAAAAATATGATAGAGAAGTAGCATGAACAAAAGGTTGGTCCCAGATGTGCCACCACTACCTTCAAAGACCCTTAGAAAAAGAGCATTGAAACAAAAGATGAGCCACACACTCCTCATTAATCCCACAAAGAACACATTTGGACAAACCTTGGAATCCTCTCTTCTTATGTTGTCCCAAGTAAAACATTTATTTTGACAAAGAAGCTAGAGAAAGAAGTTACACTTAAGCCAATAATAATTATTCTAGATCTTTTTCCACCAGTGGAAATCCATGTACCCATTTATTTCCTGTTCTAAAATTTGGTACCCATGAGAAACTGAATAAACACCCTTAGGACCATAGCCCCAGGCAAGAGCATTTGCCTCCTCTAGAGAACGACATGGATAATTTGCCAGAATAGAAGATAGGATAGCCCGAGCATTCAAATCTCCCCCCAAGGCCAACTATTCAAATCCTTCCAATGATATATATGAGTTTCCCCCACTAAGCGAGAGGCCTTGAAGTTAGAAAATTTAGACCAGCTAGCCTCCAAAAAGACTTTACAGAAAGGGAGGAGATGGGGAAAGGAGGTGAGAATCAAGGGATGAATATCCCATGAATTCATCCAAAAACGAACATTGTGGTCATAATTGACAATTCAAAACTTGGCCCTACTTAACAAGTGATGTGCCATTCTTGATAGTATTCCAAATCATAGATCCTTTCTCAACCAAACTCATTATTAGAATCTCATTAGCAAAAACACCACATAAATATTTATAGGGTAGAAGTTTGGACCAAGGCTAATCCTATTGCTTACACCATCTCCAAAGAGGTTTAGTAGCGAAGGCTTGGATATTAAACTTAGAGTACCTAAGACTAAGACCACCAATTTGCTTAGGCCTACAAACCCAATCCTAACTAATAAGATGCCACTTATGAGAATCAAAATTCCCTGCCTAAAGAAATTTTCAAGAAAGAAAATTGAACTCCTTTGGAAAACTTTTATGAGATAGAAATCTATAGATAAGAAGAGCACCACCCCAACATTAATCTCACCCCTTCTTATTGCACAAAGGTGTCATGTAGATGTGTAAATCTATCCAATTGGACTGATTGCAAGAACTAACAAGGCCTCAAAGTCAAGTGTTATTCTCATCATACAGTTCTTGGGTCCCACCATCCTCCTAATTACGCTGATAAGTGTTCCCTTAGTGAGGAGCACTTGATGAAACATGTAATTGAGGGTGGAGATTAAAAGGACTACCATCAAAAATATCTTGACCATACAATTTACAATCAATATATGATTGTGACATGTGAAAAATATCTTAAAATAGAAAATACAATTGGAGAGAAAAATTAGATTTGATTTGGGACTTGGTCGTTCCTATTTATTTCCTTTGAAATCCATTTTAGAAGTAAGTGTAGCAGAGTAGGTTTTACAACATCGACAACCAGTCTAGTGGAAGCTCAGGAGGACCCAGAGCAGAGGTCGGGTGAGCATAACACGATGGGCATAATGGGTGGTCTAGTGATTACCCGCTATAGAAACGTGAAGGGAAAGTTAAGATATTCGTAGGATAAGATCCCCTGCCATCTTGCGTATGAGGTCTGGAGAAATTTCATCCTAAAGCACACCTCACTCCCTATGGAAGTGATTCCCATAAAGTAGTCAGATCTCTGCAATGTGGGGCTCTACTGGCGCTCTAGAGATGGCATTGAGAGCAACCAGTTCTCCTTCACTAGTTTTTTGACTCACTTCTTGGCTGGATTCCAAGGTTGAGCTCTCTTTGTTGATTATGATTTTCTCTACACTGTCGACATTAAGGAACTGGCCGAGCTTATTGGTGATAAGTATGTCATCATGTGTGTTCAACAAGATTACAAACCCAAGACTGCCACAAAATGGATGGGGTGGTGCAGACTAGTTACCCAAGGAAGAATTAATCATTTGTGGTTTTGTATAATTGCAAGCACCCCAAGAACAGGTTCCTTACGCCCTCTATAGTCAATTCGTAGTCTCAAGTATTTTCGCATTGGTTCATGTGGTTTGATGACTTTGACATTGGCTCCATTCCCTTCAACTGAAATTTATTTGTGGGTCACAATGAGGTTGATCCCAAGTCCATATATTATACATTGGGTGGTCCGTGGTTCGAGGCATGGAAAGACTGTCCATTTGCAGATCTTTGGCTTTAGGAATTGCATGAGTGTAAGAGATCCCAGATGATACAGAAGGTAATCCAAAATGAGCTCATAAGACTTTTAGATACCAGAATGGATGATAGAGCTGGGGCGCTCGAGTCCAGGATTGCTGAATTGAAGGACAAAGTTAAAGAGATATCCGCTCTGCAGAAATTGCAAGAGAAATTTTTGACCGATGCAGGAAATGGATCTAAAGAACCTCCTGTTGATGCCTAATTGAATATTGGGTTGCATGCCATAAAGAGATAGTTGGCTTTTCATACTGATGGTGGTCTCCAAAGATACACATTTTCTATGCTGAGCTATCACAGTATGTTGGAGAGGCCCCAATTTGGAGCTATGACCCACTTGGCCCTTTTAATTGGCTAGGCTTAAACAGCACACCCTAAGCGCTGACTGTCCGACGTGGCAATGTGGAGCCCACTCTCCCGTTTCCGTTTTCTGTTGCGCTTCGCCACTCGCCGTTACGGTAAATTTGAAACTGTTACTCCCGCCAATCAATAAATTGAACGCCTGAAAACACTTCATCCTCTTATTTTTTTAGAGATGGGATAATACTTGTCCCCATTGGTGATTTGCAGAATGTCGAGCTGCCTCAAAGAAATGTGGTCTCATTGGAAAGCTACGATTGCAGGATATGCACGAAATGGGTTTGTTGAAAAAGCTTCAGAAACTTTCAAGCAAATGCAATGGCAGGTGTAAAGCCAGACTTCGCAACCTTTGCCAGCATCCTCCCTGCCTGTGAGTACTAGAGAAGTGGCATGCTTAAATATTTTGTTTAATTTTTTTAAAAATGCAACCTCATTTCTTGTTCGTTTGAATTTGGAAGAATTTAGGGGTCGAGAAATGAATGGCATGCAGGAGGAGGAACTGGCTGTGCTGTTTCGAACCTGCAACCTCCTTTTTGTTTTCCTTGTCCACATACTGATGGAGAAAGAAAGGATATGCAAAATGTGGAAGCATAGACCAGGCACGTGAACTGTTTGACAGAATGCCTCAAGGAAACGTGCTCTCATGGAATGCCCTGGATATTCACAAAATGGATTCGTTGAAAAGGCTTTAGAAACTTTCAAGCAAATGCAATTGGCAGGCGTAAAGCCAGACTCTACAACCTTTGCCAGCATCTTCCCAGACTGTGCCAAATGGGAGCTTTCGAACAGGGTATGCACATCCATCAAAGCATAAAGGATAGAGGAATTTTTTCAGATGTTGTAATTCCAACTACTCTGGTAGACATGTAGGCACGTGAACTGTTTGACAAAATGCCTCAAAGAAATGTGGTCTCATGGAATGCCATGATTGCAGGAATATGCACAAAATGGATTTGTTGACAAGGCTTTAGAAACTTTCAAGCAAATGAAATTGGCAGTTATAAAGCCAGCATCCTCCCCGCCTGTGCCAAAATGGGAGCTTTGGAACAGGGTATGGACATCCATCAAAGCATAATGAAAGTGGGATTTTTGTAGATATTTTAGTTGGAAATGCTTTGGTAGACATGTATAAAAAATGTGGAAGCATAGACAAGACACATGAACTGTTTGACAAAATGCCTCAAAGAAATGTGGTCTCATGGAATGAGATGATTGCAAGATATGCACAAGACGGATTTTGCAAGGATACTTTCAAAATCTTTGAATTAATGAAGTACTCTGGAATATATCATGACATTATAAGGTTTGCTTGTGTTTTATGTGCATGTAGCCATGCAAGTTTAGTGGATGAGGGTTGTACATACTTAATCACAGAGTAACCCTTGATCATTATGTGTGGATGATTGACCTTCTTACTTGTGCTAGCTATCTTGAGGACACCTTAAACTTTATCATTAAGATGGCAGTTAAACTTGTGGTGGTTGTGTGGATGTGTTTTCTTGGTGCCTATAGATCACATATGAACATAGGCTTAGGAGTATTTACAGCGACATTGCTTTTTGATTTGGATCCTAATGAGATGAGGGTTTCAAGGTGGCTAGGAGAGAGCTAAAACAATAGGACTTAAAACAAGAGGCAGTCAAAATGATGAGAAGAATTTTAGAGAAACATAGTGGGAGACATCATAGGTTGAAATGAATATTATAATTACATTCATAATATGGTCAAATTGACTACTTTATTCACTTGTGGCAAACCTAACAAATGGCAGTAAAGTTAAATTCCTTTTGGTAAGATAGGAATTGAATAATTTTGGATTAGTTGCATACCTAGCAAATGCTAGTGAAGACTAAATTCCATATACGACATCTAATGTTTGTTTACAATCCTTAATCACAACTACATTTAGAATCTTGAATTCTTGTACTTGATTCATGTCAAAATTTTATAATGGGGGATTCATTTCAAAATGTTCAAAGACTTATGAGTCATGGCTAACAATTTTTGTTTAGTTGATTTAAAAATGAGATGTTATCATAAGCATACATGTTTGTATACAATGAAAGCAATAAAAATAGTTTTCTGGAAAGAATCTAGCATGATGAACTTTAATTCTTCATCTCATGCAAATGCATTTGACAACTTTATGGTTATAAGAGTACATATATTTCTAAGTCATTATAAGTCTTTATAATGAGTGTTTTTAATGTTTACAATAGAAGAAGGGAATTTGTTATGAAGTACTTTCTATTCTTATAAAAGTTAAATCACTTTGTAACTATCATTAATAGTATCACACTTGAGGTCCCAAGGTACACCTAACATTATAAATGAATATTTTTGTGCATGCATTATAATAGTAGGAAACATTTGAATTGAAGCAATAAAAAAATTATAAAATAATCCCATAGATTGCATTTGGTGAAGTGAGCTCCTCAATAAATAAAAAGTGCTACATTCTTCCTCCTACCACTTGGTTACCACCACATCTATTTGACTTGATTTATTCAGAATCCCGAGTAATAGATGTGTTCTTGACAATTTATTTAGATGGCTTCTTCCTTAGAATTTACTAATTCCCATCCCACTTTTAGGTTCCTTTTTTGCTCATTCCAATGCTATCCAACTATAAAATTTGTTAGTTTCCTTGGAAACATTTGGTCTCTTATTTCATGTCGAATGATGAGTATTTCTTTTCCAATTGATTTTAGTATTTCATTTTCCATTTTGTTGGTGTCTCTCTTCGCCCATCACCCTTGCTTATTTCCCTCCATCTTAAAGCTTAGCAAATCATCTATGAACTGGTCATTTCCTTCTATTGTCATCTTCTATCTTCGTCTTCCTCATGGTTGAAGTTAAACTTGTGAAACCACAATGATAACAATTATTGTCTATTGATACACTACAAAAGACTAACTTTTGAACTTTATCTTTCTTACTACTTGCATAAATAGAGTAGTTGCATGATCAATCCCTAATCAATCTTGAAATTAAACCTTACAATTTTATCCTTAATGGCCCATTAGGCCCTTAGTTTTAAACCATGTTTTGATACCATATGTGATAGCCCAATGGACTTGGGAAAAAATAGATTATTTTTTTAATTTGAACTTCTTAAGCTTTCACCCACATTATATAAAATAATTGTCTTACAACATCAATAAATCCCTATGAAAAGTCACCCAAAAATTTATCTAGATAGACATACTTGGCTTCTTGGATTTGATAACAACATTGAGCTTAGGCATTCATGTCTAGGTCTAAAAAAGTCCTTATTTCATCTTAATGTAGGGTGGCAACTAAGAGACAAGCCTTAAGACAAGATTTAGTCTGGGTTGAACTATCAAATTTCAACACCCAGTATGGGAGCACATGGCTAACTCCAATTGGTACATTCTCGCATTCTTAAAATCCTAAGCATCTTTGACATACATTAATTATGCTTATGGATGTGAAAGCAATTTATACAACTTGGTTTAATGAGGTGTCTTGGTCTAAAAATTTAATGGCCTTAGATTTGCGGGCTCAGTGGATGCGAGAGTCATATCAAAGATGACATAGTTGTAAGTCTGTTCTAGAATCCTAAGGTTGTATTATGAAGTTATCCAAAGAGGACACGCATCATGCACCCAATAGGGAAAACATTCAGATTCCCACTTAGAGGATAGGCATCATCACATGATTAACTTTGGTTGATTAATGACTTAGATTTCACTTGATAGAGTAATGAATAGGGTTTTGTCTCAACTTAGGACACTTGCCAATGCTTCTTTCCTCTTGGTGACATGTGTCCACTATAGATTTACTCTAAGACATCCATGGTTAAGAATTTTCTTGATGAATTGATGGTCAAGAGTTATTTAGACTTGAAAACAACAATAGGCTTTAATATTACAAAGGAAGCTAGGCTCAAAGCATAGCCTTGATAGAGTAGTTCTCATGAAGGAACTCTAAGACTTATTAGAATTAATTCAAGCAACAACCTCCCATAGATAATTTTTTTATATTTTAGATCGTTAAATTTTGCAAAGAGCCATAGGATAGTGGTTTCAATCTAGGCTATTAGAATTTACCTCAGAGAGTTTTTCTAATTCCTTTGATGATTTATCCATGGGGTTTACACAATTAGATCTTAATAAATCTTAACCATCCACGAGACTTGATTTATAGCTAGGGAATATGACATAAGAGAATTACTTTTCGAATTCGGGAATCCCAATTACACAAACTTTGTACTTTAGCCTCTAACCATCCATGGCTCCAATTGTCTAGATCATTCATGATAGGTCAATTACACTTCGGTAGTTAGGTCCATTCACTAGAACAATATAGAATCATGTCATATGTCTTACAAATTAACCCAAATAATAATATAAAGTAATACTTTAGTAGGAAGGTATCAATCCTTAGAGGGTTCATAATTGGCTTTACCAAATGACAATAAAACACTACAATATCCCAATAAAAATGAATGTGTACTCATTAAGCCTTCTAGGAAGCTCATCCAAGCCTTAAATAATATATATCACATACTAGAATCATAGTATTCAACAACTAACTCTATCTTTTAGGTGGTGGGTCAAATTTTACACATGTAGTTTACAATAAGTATTATAATCTTTAACTATTAACATATCCTATATAGTTCTCTAGACTTTACAACTTAATATCTTAAGACAAATTAATAACAAGTATGTTGATCCTTAACCAAGAATTTGATGATTGTCAATTGTCACTCAATAGTCTTTGATGCTTCCTACTACACATCTTTGATGGAGTCCTTAAGCAATCTCCACCCCTTTTTCCTATAGACATATTGGGGAAACAAAGATCACAAAGTTCATTACAATCGTCAAATATAATTACAATTAGAAGAGATACTATCCATTCATCTTTATTGCAACTAGAGTTATTCATTTATTCATAGAATGTAAGAACATGTGTTACCAATTTATTATTAGAATGTAGAGGACTTTACTTGGAGGTCAACCCAAGTATCATGCCTACTTTTCCTCCTATCCACCATTACAATGAGGCATTCAAATTCTTAGGGGTTTTGATGAGGGATTGTGGCCATCAGAGGTCTCCAACCCATTTGATTGGTGCAAGGATTCTACCATCTAGGCAAATCTGTAACTAGTTTCTAGAACCAATCCAAGAAAACCATGTAATCCACCACTTAGCCAATCTAGGAAAATTATGGCATCCACTACTCAACCAATCTAGAACTCAATAGATCACAAGATTGACCAACTGACGCATGCATAAAAATGCATACATATAGACACACACAAGTCTCTAAACATCTAAGTCATAATTATAGTAAACATAGTTTGGGGAGCTACGACCACTCCAATGGGCTCAAGCACATGTCAACATAGAAATATAAATTGATTCTTTTAAATAAACAATCAATTCCTTAGTTTGTGCTTCAAGTGGCATGTGTTACCAATTTATTATTAGAATGTAGAGGACTTTACTTGGAGGTCAACCCAAGTATCATGCCTACTTTTCCTCCTATCCACCATTACAATGAGGCATTCAAATTCTTAGGGGTTTTGATGAGGGATTGTGGCCATCAGAGGTCTCCAACCCATTTGATTGGTGCAAGGATTCTACCATCTAGGCAAATCTGTAACTAGTTTCTAGAACCAATCCAAGAAAACCATGTAATCCACCACTTAGCCAATCTAGGAAAATTATGGCATCCACTACTCAACCAATCTAGAACTCAATAGATCACAAGATTGACCAACTGACGCATGCATAAAAATGCATACATATAGACACACACAAGTCTCTAAACATCTAAGTCATAATTATAGTCAACATAGTTTGGGGAGCTACGACCACTCCAATGGGCTCAAGCACATGTCAACACAGAAATATAAATTGATTCTTTTAAATAAACAATCAATTCCTTAGTTTGTGCTTCAAGTGGCAATTCCTTGTGATTTTGGTTGTTCTTTGCAATGTGATTCTAGTTAGAGCACATGCCACTTTAATTTTGATTTGAACATTATTCCAAAACGTACATTAGATACATTCCTCCTCTTTCATTGCTTGTTTGTTAAATTCTATATTAAAGATAAGTTAATATAGAGATATTCCAAAGTTAATGCACTTACTTTGTGTAAGAATGGGTCATGATTATTCTGAAAATAGAGCACAACTAGTTTTTGAAGCACATCAATTATTAGGAAAAGTTCCCATAAATAAATAGTTCACATTTATGGTTTGTTCTCTATTCATTTTTTTCTACCACACATAATAAACAATATTCTCCTATATTTTATCATCCTCCTTTGGCTTGATGCTTATTTTATATTTTACAATGGTTCACTAAATAAAGTTTATTCTTGGGTTTTGTAAATTTATTCTCTACCATGTACTTTATTATCATGAATCTACATTACTAGATGGACAAGAGCATAATTGATGTATGTTATGTCTAGTGTGATGAAATAAAGTGATAACTTTTCATATAAAGATTTAAAAAATCAATAAATTAGATTTATATAAAATGGATTAGAAATAAGTAGTTAGAGAGGGATAATAGTTTTTAGTAATTGATAATGAGATGTTGAATTTGATTTTACTATCACCTTGCTAATGTGTTTATAAGTAACTTAATTTAGATTAGGATGTGGAACATAAATTAAAATACTATGTTAGAGGTGCTTAGAGATAGTCGTTATGAGGACATGGTCACATCATTTGTCCTAGTCTAGGATAGGGCCACATCATGTGGCCTATTCTATTTGGTGCAACCTAGTTTTAGTATTTGTCATGCCTTCATCTTATTAGTTCTTATTGAAAAGGTGTTGCATTGAAAAGTGTAATGAGGATTGTAACTTTCAAGGCAAGAGAGAAAGACCCAAACTTGTATTGGACACAAGTCAAACCCTTGTATAATGATGTAGAAGCTTGTAGACATGACATACAAATGATGTAAGATGTAGAGATATAATGGTTTATGTATGATGCAAATATGTAGCTTTAGATGCTCTATAATTAGACATGTCCTTAGAGTGATTCTCACAAAAACTTGATGTAAAGATGTAGCTTTAGATGTGGAAATATGACTCATAGATTGAGCCTATATCCACATGAATGAATTGATTAGAAACTAATTGTTCGAAGTCACTTGTCTCAATATTCTAATATCTAAATTTTAGTAAGGACTAGCAATGTTTACAAACACCTTTCAAGAATCTACTGAATTAAGAGGATCATGTTATCCTTAGTCAGAACCCTAGGATGATTTATTTAATGACTTTAGAACAATGATTAAGGAAAGAAAGCAACTGTGCAATGGGCCTAGGATGAGTTCAAAAGAAAACAATTCCAAATTGGTTTCACTTTAAGTTGTTTGACCAAGATATTCTCACATTCCAGTATGATTTTAAACGAATGAATGAATGTATTTAAATGCAACAACATTTAACACATATATCAACACCAATGTGCACTAGGTTAGCTCACAATGAGCAAAAGGAGGAATTCACCAGGACTTATTTTGAATTTAAATTTTAAAAGTTTAGTGTTTAGATGTGTGATTGTAGGAATGACCTATCCCAAATCCACAACCATCTAGGGTGATTTTTGTTGAAGGCCTTTAGATTAAACGAGGTCCAAGTAAAAAGATATTATATAATCAAGATATTTGTCTGACTTCCATTTTTAAAAGAAAAATATATACTACATTAGGGATAAAATTTTATACTAGTACCACTTATCAACTAGAGATAGATGACCAAAATATTAGGGCGTTTGTCATTGTGGACATACTATGAATATATTGCATGTATTGGTATTACAAATGGGAAGATTGTGTTTCTTTGGTAGATCCCATGTACAATAAAACATATCATTTTAGTCTATACATAGGTCCCATTGAATATATTATATATAAACAATTAACTATTGTATTTAGTGGTAAAGCACATTAGACTATTTTGTGCCTACTTGAAAAATATTTTTTTATGTAACATTTAAATGTGCTAGTTTATTTATAGTTTATATTTGATCACATGATCTAGTATATAAGTGGTGTTAAGTTGTGCTATTAGGTAGACCATTAATATGGTTATTGTATTCAATTATTGTATAGCTTTTAGGGGGTTGATCTTGGAGAACTTGACTACTTGTGACTAATCAACAACCATTAAGGTATTTATATAAGATACCACCAAGTCCACAAATGTTTAAAAAATATATAGAAATCAAGAGTGAGCAGGTAAACTGAAGAGCAAATATTAGTAGAATACATAGGACGGGTTCATAGACATAGGACAAGTTTGCAATCATAGATTATTCTTAGATCATCAGACTCTGTAAGCACTAAAAAGATGCATGGGCCTACATGGTAATTTGATGATGAGATGTGATCTTAAACACATACATGTAAGCGTGTATATATGACCTCTCAACAAGCGTTCTTCTCGACGACACTTGGATTGGGCCTCCCCTCTTCTTTCTTCCTTTGTTTTTCCCTAGCTGATTTGTGAAATCTTGCTCATTTTTTATTCTTCCTTTGTTGACTCTTCATTTTCTTCACTTTCTAACCTTGTCTTAAAGTCCATAGGTGTCATATCCTAGGGAACCTACATCTTGTTAACTTATTTCATCTTTTTATGGCCTTTAGAGACCCTGAATTGACATACTGATTTCATCTCCAACCCCAGTTTTAGGTCACCTTCCAACTTGACCTAGTTGCCCCTATTATTTTGGGATCCCCCAGGTGACCACTTGGTAATAGAAGTGACCACCTCTTTTGGCATCATTTTGGCAAAAGAAAGTTGCTAGGTGTCTTCCCTAGCCCCCTAGGATCAGTTTCCATGACCCAACTTTCACCCAGAACCTTGTTTTAACCTGGTCGCCCCCCAGGTAACCACCTTGATAAAGGTGGCGACCTTCTCATATTTTCATCCATGGATTTGCTTCAATTTTGAGCTCGAAACAACTCCATTTTTTCTCCAATTTGCATGGAATTTTGAGCCTAACTTAGAGTCATCTATTCCTAACTTCTCAATCAACTTTAATCATGCAAATTTAGCTCAATTGGACTATTCTTATCTAAGCTCTCACATACTAACTCCATTTCTTCTTCTGTGATAAGCCTTCAAGATTAGTTCACTCTCTTATCAACCTAGTTCACTAAGCAATCAATTGAGTTGACTTTCAATCAAGGGAGTTAACTCCCCAGTCAATCCCACCAATCATTCTTCAATCCAACCTATAAATATCCCCTCCCCCAACCTCAAAGGGAGGCAAATTCATTGTTGCAACCACATTTTGCTTAGCTTTTGTTCTCCACTAGCATTCTCATTCTCACTGCAAGACTTATGAGCCTTTTGTTTTAGTGTTATTATGCCCAAGCTTTGCCAAAAGCTTCATACAACATCGTTACACTAGATATTTCGCAAGCTCAAGTACTTTATTCCAAGCTTTTATAGCTCAATTCAAGCTTTCTCAAGCTCTCACTCGAATCAATTGTGTCCAATCCCTGATGCCAAGATGAGTACCCCGCTACTACAAAGGAAGGGAAGGTTGTCAAAAGGATCTTTGAAGATATGCCAGGCTCATGCGTCTTCAGTTTCAGGTTCTTTTATGCTTTCATAGTAATTAGATAATCATAATCTTGCTCTTGGAGATAGTAATTTGATAATTACAATTTCCTTGATAGGCTAATTAGATTGCATTTAATTAGTTTACTTCAAGTAAATTTCTTTGTTAGATTAGATTTGTAATTTCATACTTTCATTTTGTAGAATAGTTGAAAAAGACATTCAGAAAAACACAGAACATAGCTCAATTGCATTAGGCAATTTCATAATTAGTTGCATTCATATTTGATTCATAGATTAATTAGTTCACTTTCATTTCAAAAATCACAGAAAAGAACAAAGACATTGTTTTGCATACATTTAGATTACATTCATACAAAATATCATAACACCAAAAATAAAACATCAAAGAAAGCACAAAACCCCTCGATTTCATCACGAGGTCAACATATTCAAACAAATCAAACAAACCTTAGGTATTTGCACTAAGTCAATGCTAAGTCAACTCATGGTTAACTCTATCCAACTCTCTCCGTTTAGGCATTTGAATGTGCCATGGACTTAGAGGTGAGAGGGTGAGGGTGATCCTAGAGGAGATCAAAGCGATCCACCCTAGGCCTCAACAAGCACAACCAACAATTGAAAAACAATAACATAGGCTTAGGTTGCTTGAGAAAAGAGAACATATACAACGAATTCTATAACATTTTGAAGAAGAGGAACAACATCTTGCACTCATAAATGATCACAACAGACACTCATCTTATAGGCATTGGAATCTTAGGAACCCAAATAGGAGAACAATAACCAATGACCCTTTGGGTCATATCATTATCTAAACAACAATGGTCATTGAGTATCACATAAGAAACAACCCCCAAGAGAGGCCCTAGGATCAGTCTATTGCTCTTCGTGAAGTCCAGCTCCCAAGCAAGCAGGACCACCCCCGTGTCTCACCTCCTCTTGACTGGATTCTACCACGAGAGTGAGAGTGATGTGGAGGCTCACCCGTGATAAGGAGAGGGTCTCGTGTGCTTCGTCAAAGCTAACTTGATCGCTCCATGCTACCAAGTCACATCTTGAAGTGTATAGACTCATCCCTACATAGAATCAAGAGAATATTTTAATCCCATGGTGATTGCCTCTATGTTATCTCTTGTTCCTAACCTTGAAGCTTATCAAATTTAGATCTTCATTAGTTTTTATGTGCATTCATTAATTATCAAGCAAAGCAGACTAGTTTTCTATTTACTTTCTTGCACATTTTAATTACTAAGTTTAATAGTCAAGTCAACTCAACTCCATAATTAGTCTAGGTTAGTGATGCTTAAATCTGTATGCATTTTATTGGATTATCCTAGACTAAGCTTTAGGAAACCTTGTTTTCTTATACATTTTTTATAAACTCAATAAATCCTAAAAAACCTACGTAATTTCATGGAAATGGCTCAACTTTGGGAGATGATGAGTCACACATGGAAATGGTTCAGATAAGTTGTAGCCTAATAGGATATTAGAATTGAAGTAAAAATGTCTAACCTCAAATTGGACATAAGGACTTGATGAAAGTATAGAACAAGAATAGGCCAGGGTCATTTAACCTTCTATTTTGATGCATAATCTTTCCTAGTGCTCCTCAAAAAATATGGCTCATGGAATTTATGTGTAGAATTTTTGAGGTTCAAATTAACTCACAATCAAGGATAAGTTTTCAATTCCTATGATTGATGAGTTAGATAAATCGCACGAGTCAGATTATTTCTTCTCCAAACTAGATTTAAGGTTTGCATAACACTAGATCCATCTTATAGAAGCATTCTAGACCATGTTCTAAACTGATGAGGGCCACTCAAGTTCCCAATTATGGATTTTGGCCTCACTAATGCCCTGTTTACATTCCAAATCCTCTTAGGTCTTGTAACCATTTCTTATGAAATTCATTATGGTATTCCTTGATGACATCGTCATTTACAAAATAAAATTGGATGAGAACCTCATTCACTTGGATCAAGACCTCCAAATTCTTTTAGATAACTAGTTAAGTGCAAAAAGTGTTAGGACTAGGTATTGTAAACCTTGCAAGTCCTAATGATGATGTCATTAAATATTTGCAAAATATTATAATGTTTGGCCCTAATGGAAAAGGGTGACACACATGAAGAGAATCTTGAGATTTCTTTGTTGGCAATCTCTATCATTGTCATTTGTCTTATTCAATGATTGTAAGAAGTCATTGGAAGGGGATTGCAAGCTAGACTAGTCAAGGCTTCTTTAATTGTCTCATAATTTAGATGTTTGTAAGAGGTGTGTAAGAGACAATATTGCACCCACAAGGAGAACTCAAGAGTTACAGATGTTTCCCTTGGTCATAGGGGTCAATGGTCATCATCATGAGTTACAAATTATAAGTGGGAAGGAGTTAATTTTGGAGAGGGGCACATGGATCTTCAACTTGGACAAGATGGACAAGATTTGACTCATTGTTTTGAGTCCATGGTTTTGGGAAAATATTTGTGGCTTCTAGGATCTCCTTTTCTTATATACCAAGGGATTCAAGTGGAGATTGAATGTTTGATTTTATTTAGGTTTATGTTGCCAAAATTCCTCCAAAATGCAAAGTGTTGATCTTTAATTATACAATCTCCCAAGCCAATTTATCCAACTTTTTATAGATCTCTTGTGTCTGTGGATGCAATTTGTCTCCTACACAAAAACATGTATCATTTTATGGCCTTCAATCCAACTACATCCATGGATCTTTTTAATTCGTGTATCTCATCAATCTCCTTACTATTTGAACCTCGCACCACCTGCCCACTTCTACATAGATGTTTGAGAGAAGAACATAAGTCACAACATCTTTAGGATCCAAAGCAAAACACAATGTCGTTGTAAATACTCCTAAGCCTATGCTCATATGTGATCTGCAGGAACAAAGAAAACACATCCACAAAACCACCAAAAGTTTAATTGGCACCTTAACGATAAAGTTTAGGGTGTCCTCAAGATAGCCAACATGGGCAAGTAGGTCAACCATGCACACATAATGATTTATTGTAAGTGTAATGTAATAAGGGTTACTCCTGTGATTGAAGTATGTACAGCCCTCATCCACTAAACTTGCATGGCTGCATATACATAGAACACAAGCAAAGCTTATAATACAATGATATATTCCAAAATGCTTTATTAATTCAAAGATTTTGAAAGCATCCTTGCAAAATCCATTTTATGCATATTCCTGCAATCATGGCATTCCATGAGACCACATTTGTTTGAGGCATTTTGTCAAACAGTTCACGTGCCTTGTCTATGCTTCCACATTTTGCATACATGTCTACCCAAGCAGTTGCAATTACAACATCTTTAAAAATTCCTCTATCGTCTATGCTTTGATGGATGTCCATACCCTGTTCCGAAGCTCCCGTTTGGCACAGGTTGGTAGGATGCTAGCAAAGGTTGCGGATTCTGGCTTTACACCTGCCATTTACATTTGCTTGAAAGTTTCTAAAGCCTTTTCAACAAACCCATTTTATGCATATCCTGCAATCATAGCAGTTGAGGAGATCACATTTCTCTGCGCCATCCGGTCAAACAGTTCGTGTGCCTTGTTTTGTTAGTGTTTTGTAGCTGCGGGAGCTAATTTTTTATATAAGATATTCTTTTCTAAGACCTGGTCGGCCTAGCAGAGATTTGCCCAGTCTGCTATATATAGGAGATAGTCTCCACACTTCAATACAATTCAATTCCAATGCAATTAATTCAGAGCAGAAGCAGGTTTGCCCTTTTTTTTTTCTGGAGCAGCAGATCTAAAGGAGAAGCATCATTCTTATTGTTTATACAAGGGAATTACACTATTTTCAGGTGCAGATTTATTGTGTAAGATTCTACCCTTCTAGGGCTTGATTGTGAGTGCCTGCACTTATTATTCTGATATATAAGAGAATATCTTGCTGGATTTTTCTCCCTCAAGTAGGAGGGTTTTCCCAGGATATATGCTGTGTTCTATTGTTTGTGTGTTGTTGTATTTCTGCTTATTGCATTTCTGATCTTAAAACTAACATGGTATCAGAGCGGGTCTAAGAAAAGATCTGATCAGATTTGTTTAAGTAGTCAAGTCAACTTTTCATCTAGGGTAGATCTTGAAGGCAAAGTATTGCAGATCTAAGGTTGCAAATTATTTTAGACCTAAGGGTAGATCTTTGTAGGAGAATTTGTGTAGAAAAAGAAGATGGTGAACGATGTCAAGGTAGAAGATAGGCTTGATGGAGCCTCAAACTTCAACTCTTGGAAACCTAGGGTACTCATTGCATTAGAGGAAAATGATCTTCTTAATTTCGTGGAAAGTAATATGCCTGAGCCTTCTGATGATATTGAGAAAATCCAATGGAAGAAAAAGGGCACGAAGGCTAGAAAGATCATGATAGACTCTGTGATGAATCACCTAGTACCGATCATCTCCAAGTTGAAGTCAGCTAAAGAAATGTTTGATACTCTAAAAGGATTGTATGAGATCAATAATACCAGCAGAGCCCTTGCTTTGAGACATCAGTTTCACCATGTAAAAATGGATAAAGAAGATTTAGTTATCTCATTCTTTATGAAGATCGCTGATTTAAGAGATCGGTTGAACGCTATTGGGGACATAATTACAGACAGAGATCTTGTTATGTTAGCACTAAATGGTCTTCCCCAATCTTGGGAGCCCTTTATCCAAAGCATCAGTGGGAGATCTAAGTTGCCCAAGTTTGATCGTCTTCGAGCTGATTGTATTCAAGAAGAGTCCAGGTTGGTAGCAAGAGGAATTGAGCGAAACTATCATGATGTAGAAAATCAAGTTCTTGCTACACATACTTCTAGAGAAAGAGGAAAAGGAAGAAAGAGGAATAGAGATAGAGAATCAGATTTTGCCCCAGAACCGAAGAAGAAGAAGGATCTCTCTCACATTCAGTGTTTCAGGTGTGACAAGTATGGTCACTTCGCTCGAGATTGCAAATTAAGGTCTACTCAACTTGTTTCTACTACAAAAATTGCCATGGGGACATCTCAGAATGAGCGAAGCTCTAAAGTCGATTTAGAAGGTTTCTTTTTCTAAAGTCGATCAGTTTCTTTGAAGAGGAGGAATTATCATTCAAAGGGAGTCTCACAAACTATCAGAGGCAACCTTGGACGAGGAGGTCAGGAGCTTGATGTTAGTACTTGGAACTTTAGAGGGAGTCACATCATCATGAAGGTTCCTTGTAGTGTATATTTCTCTGAGATGGAGAAATATGAGGTGAAAGCCCTTGTAGTGTATATTTCTCTGAGACAGAGAAATATGAGGTGAAAGCCCTTGTAGTGTATATTTCTCTGAGATGGATAAATATGAGGTGAAAGCCCTTGTAGTGTATATTTCTATGAGACAGAGAAATATGAGGTGAAAGCCCTTGTAGTGTATATTTCTCTGAGACAGAGAAATATGAGGTGAAAGCCCTTGTAGTGTATGTTTCTCTGAGACAGAGAAATATGAGGTGAAAGACCTTGTAGTGTATGTTTCTCTGAGACAGAGAAACATGAGGTGTAAGCCCTTGTCCATCTCTGAGACGGAGATGTGGTTCTTTCCACACATGGGAGTAGCCATGGTGGGCGTCATGTTGAGTGACTCCATGATGATATCACGTTGAATGATCCTGTGATGAATACTTTTTCTCAAATGGGTGTAGTCATTGATGGTGTCATGTTGAGAGACTCCATGACATGAATATCTGGAAAAATAACTCCCTAGCTAAGAGGGAGTGTTAGTGTTTTGTAGCTGCGGGAGCTAATTTTTTATATAAGATATTCTTCTCTAAGACCTGGTCGGCCTAGAAGAGATTTGCCCAGTCTGCTATATATAGGAGATAGTCTCCACACTTCAATACAATTCAATTCCAATGCAATTAATTCAGAGCAGAAGCAGGTTCGCCCTTTTTTTTCTGGAGCAGCAAATCTAAAGGAGAAGCATCATTCTTATTGTTTATACAAGGGAATTACACTATTTTTAGGTGCAGATTTATTGTGTAAGATTCTGCCCTTCTAGGACTTGATTGTGAGTGCCTGCACTTATTATTCTGATATATAAGAGAATATCTTGCTGGGTTTTTCTCCCTCAAGCAGGAGGGTTTTCCCAGGATATATGCTGTGTTCTATTGTTTGTGTGTTGTTGTATTTCTACTTATTGCATTTCTGATCTTAAAACTAACAATTTTTTTGGGATGCACGTCTCCCTGACCATTTCATGTAGGTGCTCGGGTGGGAGACAGTTTCAAAAACTAATTGACTAGGTGGGAGACAGTTTTTTTTTTATTGAACTTTACCAAACCGTAAGCGTGACTGCGGAAGTGATCGATAACAGAACAGAGAGGAAACGAACAACAGTTGAAGGGCCCACATTTCCACGTTCCACGGTCAGTGCTTAGGGTGTGCTGTTTAAGCCCAACCCTTTTAATTGCATTTTTCTCTGTATTCCACGGAAATTATAGATTGCTGTAGGGATTTATTATGGAAGTTGAATATGTTTTTTTCTTGTTACAAGTTACTTCTGCTTGAAGTCTAATCAAGATGGGACCCCTTGTATTGGAATGCCCAAAATGTAGTGCACCCCAAGGATTAGATCTCAATCTTGTTGCTTGAAGTGATTATAGGCTGTTAAATTCCACATAATATAAGTATGGTATATCTTTGGAGATCACCATCAGTAAGATATTTATCAAGAGCACCTTGAAATGAATAATGAGAAATACTTCTTACATCTGTAGTTTTGGTGTAATTGTATCTCTTTTATATTGAGACTTTTGATGTAAGCATTATAGATAGCTATTTTTCAATGGGCTTTTCATGTACCATTCTCAATCATAACTAGGTTACTTTGTTTTGTTGAGGCTTCATGGTTGTTCCTTCCCAAATTTCTTTACTTTTGTGCAATTGCTTGCCTTTGGTGGATTTTCCTTTAATGGATTTATGTAGGAAGGGATTTAAACCAAGCATAACTTGTTTTTTTTTAATATTTACTTTTGTTGATTCAATCCATAGCATATTTGCAAACTAATGGATCCTTGGGTTTCATGTCAACATGTTTATTTGCTTAAACTATTTTATGTATAGTTGTACATGATAAGATTTCATAATATGTTCCATCTTTCGATGTGCCTCTTATTTGGGTTAAGAATTCTGAACAAGGATGGATTTGTTTATTATTGATGTTTCGTGGGATTGGTTTACTATGTACCCTAGTTTCTCTTGAAAGTAACATCCATAAATCTTTTAAAGGATTTAGAAAATGATAACATCAAGTTTTAGTCTTTCTAAGTTGTATAAATATGGTGTATTTATTAGGCATGAGTTTTCGATAGTCCATGGCAATAATGTGAGAGTGCTTTTGGATTCAACTGTGCATATTTTTACTTCGACATTTTGGATCATACTCAATGATCCATCATTAGGAAGAGGAGAGTTATGATCATTGATTATGATTCAAAATGTCAAAGCAAAAACATACACAATTGAATCTAGAAGCACTCTTACATTATGGTGTATATATGTTGGTATAAATACATGTTGATAATAGTTGCAAGACATGGGTGACTACACCCACCAAAAGATTTTTGCAATATAAAACTATGGCTTTGAAATGCAAATCTCAAGGTTGATGTGGTAGCATCATCCTCCATATGTTTTGAGAATTTGGAGCCCTTTCTTGTGGCTATTGTCATTGTAATGTCTTATTTTGATGGTGAGTTAAAAGGAATCATAATGACATATTACTTGTTGAGGATTTGGTTCTGTAACAACTCACTATGTACATACCAATGATGATAGATATCGTATCCCTATCTAAAATGCATAAATATCCTTACCTTTTGAGACATTATTTTCCTTTGGTGGTGTGTCTTTAGCCCTATCTTCTCCCATAACTAGATATCTCACTTCTCCTACTTTGGGAAACTACACGACGTGTGATGGTATCAAAGCCTTATGAATATTCAAAACATACATTTTCTATACCGCCACCTCCTACAATGGAGCTTTTATTCTCTCAACATATTTATTTGCAATGCCACTACCCTTTGTATTAATTCCTAACTTCTACTTGGGCTCCAGGCGCATCGACCTTGACAACACCACAAACATTGTCTATAGGTATCACTTGCTAGTTGTTAATGCAATCAACAATTTACAACACTTATTGCCTTTAATGTTTTCCAGTTTATATATAATTTGTATTTTTTAAAAATTTGACAAGTCAAAATTTGTATTAAATATAAAATTGAGATATTATTGTTTATTATATCAATAATTTTTTTTGATGAAAATAAGAAATTTATATTAATATTAAGATAAATAAAGATATTGCAATATGTCATGTTTCTATTAAATTAAAAGAGTGTGAACAAATTAATTGAAATGTATTTGAAAGTTTAGTTGACTATTTTAATTATAAACAAACTAAACTAAGTTAAAACTGAGATATATTATATTGTATTATAAGTTTTTATTAGATAAATTTTGTGTTGAAACATAAAACAACTATTAAGAGTTTAAATGATGACATCTCTTGTAAATGAACTAATATTTAGTAAAATTAAAAAATTATATAAAGAAAAATTAGAATAATAAGAATTATATTTGATTAAAAGATATTTAAAAGTCTAATTCTATTTTAATTTAATGTTAGATTGTTTTTCTTACACACTAACATTTAATAACATAGAAAATTATGCTAAATTAGAAAATAATATAATAAGATATATAAAATTAAAAAGTAATAAAGTTATTTTAAAAACTTATAGAAAAATGTTTGCATCCTAAAAATAAAATAAAAATATTAGCATATATTGAACAATAAACATTGAAACAAGTGTTCAGAAGATATCTCCTTTGATCACTCCCAATGTAAGCAAACAAACAACAAATTCACTTCCTTTATCTCTTTCGTACATTCACATCGCTCACCATTTGATTTGTTGATGCATTAGTGCAAAGTGCTTATCAACATTGAATAGTAGAGTCTTGAAATTGACTAGGTTGCTCAGTCTGAGTACTAGCTCCTTGAAGAGATTGGAGCAAGAGACCAAGGTCACATGTTTGGCTATGTGACAAATGACACCCATGAGCTCATGTCACTTACCCATTAAATGAGATGGCTTGCCTAGGTGATAGTAATTGACAATGTCTAAGGTTGCATCTACCACCGACGAGAAAGAAAAGAAAGAGATGACATGATAAAATTTTTAAGCATGATATAATTTAATTCTAATAAATTTCATACGAGATAAATTTTCAAATATGATACATGATTTTTAGTTATAATTATTATTTGATCCCATCCAACACTGCAATCATGAGAAAATTTAGTATATAATGTAACTTTTCAAATTGCCAAAAGGTGTTGATGGTTTTCACAATTCTCAACAATCACATTTCTTATGAAGTTTTTGTCAATTAATTTAACATATAACAAATTCTTGAGTTAAATCATTTATAATCCTTTATTGCTTAGCACATAGAGTACATATTTTAAACTCTGCGACACAATATCAAGCTTATTTGTTTTTTTATGTATTAAAGTTTGATTGATAAAGCACATAGATTTTGACCTCTAAAGGATTTTGGAATCATTTTGATTGTAGTTTTATTAATTCTACTTTGCCAACAATGTACAAGATAATTTCATGACTTCAACTCCCTTCCCGAATCAAGGCTATTTGTTTTAGTTCAATTGCAATAGAATATGGGATCTGATAAAGAGATATTGATCTTCAAAGGTATCGGGGTTGTCTTAGGTTTAAATTTATCTATTTCTACTATGCCAAAATTTATATTGCAAGCATACCTTACCTTTATTAATCCCTATCATGTTACAACCCTCTTCTCCACACCTAAGGAATTAGTGGATTTAACTGAAGCTACTATATTACTTTAAGGGAAAATTCCCACAGTCAAGAGTGTGTCCCAACTATTTCATGGTATTGACTGTTATTACTAGTAATTAAATGTGTAAAGGAAAATAATATTTCCTTAGGATTAATCTAAGCTAATTAAATAAATGCATGCAATTACACACAAATTAAACTAGATTAAATCAATGACAATTAGGAATGATAAAGCATGTAAAACAATGTTATTTTATGAAATTAATTGTAAAGAGTGTAAGTTTAGCTCTTGACTGCGGAGAGGGTATGAATGTTGATATCGTGATGAATTAGTTCGTCATACTCTAAGATATTGTAATGTTCATCCTCAAATTCCTTGTAGACTTGGAACAATGTAGAGATCGATTCTATGCCTAGGGATCAATTCCATGTTGTATAGATCTAATTTATGACCTTCAATCTGATCTAGCACATTGTACACTTCTACTCTTTGATTCACTAATGTTTTTGATTGCTAGGGTGAAACTCTCATATGTCAAACCCCTTGAAAGATTGAATTTATAGTCATGAAATGATCGACAATAGGCAAGAATGCAAGTAATCTAGATGTTGATTTTGATGCAATATTTTGTTCTTTGTAGTGCTCTAATTGAGGTGTTCCCATAATGAATGTTGATTGACTAATAATCATATGGATGTATCTTGATGTTTGATTCAAATGCCTAAGGTTCAACCAACACCATTAGAATCATTGTTGATAATTAAAGCAAGGAAGAAATAGAATTGTTCAAAGTCCCACACAATCTATAAGTGGAAAAAATGAGAGATTCCAAACATTCTTTGCACACCACCAAAATCAAATAACAACAAAGATGACAAAGTTATGTTTGATGGACAGGAAGATAGAAAATACCCTAATGCAAAGGAAGGGCAACTTATAACCTCCTTCCACGTAGGGAATGATGTTGATATTGATGAACTAGGCAGAATTGGATGTTAAGACTTTGACACAAGCCACAATTGAGCTGCCACTACAACTGTCCCCTCCTTGATGGACAGTACTTTTAAATTCATTAACTACAACTGTTCAACACACACAAAAAAAACAAAAACAAAACAAAAAAAAAAAACTATACCAATTTTTATCTAACAAACAAAATTTCACTCTAATAAGAAAATTATCAGTGTGCCTATTAAACCTTTTCCAATTGCTAGTTATAAATCTCAATAACCACGCTCGCCATAAGTGGTTATTAGCTAGGCTTTTATATGTGAGCATTATAGTGGTTGGAATTGTCTCACGCCATAAAAAAAAATTCACGTTGGAAATTTTTTTAGCCGATAGGCTTTTATATGTGAGTATTATAGTGCTCGGAATTGTCTCACGCCTTAAAAAAACTCGTCGGTTGTTCCTATTGACATGTTCCTTGAACCTCCTATGGTTGCAAGTGCTAGTTAGCTGTTCTTAAATATCATCCACTTCAACAATCAAAGGTCAATTTTGGCCAATAAAAATATGACAAATAGTAAACACTTTTTATTGTGAATGAGGTGTAAAATTGCTATTGATTATTTGACCATTGAAGTAGATGATATTTAAGTAATGGAATGAATGACAATATTGAACGATGATGATTGCTTATCATTTGAGGTCCTTGATTTTAAGCTTGTGTTTAGCCTTAAATTTTAGCCTGCTCTCCACTAAAAGTTCCTGCAAACTTTAATTAAGAAGAATATCTGAAAGATTAAGACACTCGCTTTCTAACACGTGATTTTTCCCTGTACTTTTAAATAAGTGATGTTTTCCTGTACATATTATGAATGGCAGTTCAGATCAGCAACAGTTGCAAAAAATACTGATTGTAGGCAATACGTATTCATTACATTGTCAAACAAGTTAAAATTCCAGACTCCCGCTTTGAAATTCAATAAATGGCCCCGTTAGACCTATAAAATTTCGAAACGTTTCCAGAGATTTAATAACTTCTCCGAGGATATGCCATACAAACATAATAATTCTCTATTCAACAGCGGAATACAATATTATAAAAAAAAAATCCAAAAAAGTTATTTTGATTTTAAGATGCTGAAACTTGAAGAAGTTGCTTCACACCAAGTCAGAAAGAACACGAAGAACGAACAGAATATTAACCATGTAACAGCTTACAGAATGAACGGTTAAGAATAGAAGCTATGAGAGATAAACAAAACCATTTTAAAATGATGTAGCAAACAAACACATTTTACAGAAATCAAAGAAGAAAACAAAGAACAGAATGATGGTGACAGGTTGTCATTGATGACAAAAAGGTGTTTGGTCCTCATGTCATATTTCAGGATGTCTTAGCATCATGTGTGAGAACAAGTTGTAATGTTGAAATCAGATTAAGTTGATGATAATGCATATATAGCAGGATGTATGACAGGTTGAAGCTTCTCATAAAGAAGATGGTTTGAGGAAAATGTTAAAGGTTGAGGTAAGTTCAAATGTGATCTTGATTCATGGTTTACAAAGATTGTCTACAATACCCTTGCTTGTATACAATACCATCATATTGGTATAAGATGGTGTTTGGTGTTTATTATTATGATGTCTCAGGTTGGATGGATACTACTAGATATACTTGCTCTTTGTCATGTTTGTTCACAGGATGATCATTTGGGGTCATATGATGTGAATTTAAAATAACTGGTTGTGCTCTTGACATGGTTGACATGGTTTTTATACAGTGGCATTTGACAGTCAGTAATAGTGGAGTTGAACAGTAACATTGGTAAGTTCATTAGTTGATCATTGGTGCTCATCAGGTGTCAGGTCTATCAAGGATGTGGTTGTTAAGGATATCTTCAAATGGTTTCTCATGATCTTGATGTGTAGTGTTCATATTGGTCCTTGGAGTTATCGATTTTTGGTTTATGATGGTAATCATTATTCATCATCTTCTTTCAGGATCACAGGAATAAATTGATGACATGCCTTTCTTGTTGGATGATCAGTTAGACGAAACCATGTTGTTAATTGATTGTTGCTTCTAATAGTTCATATGGTCTGAGTTGGTTGATGATAGCCCATGGTACAAAATCATAAGCTGCAAGATTTTTGGTTTGATATTCCTTATCATTGTTATGAGCTTCAAGATAAATCTTTATATCACCACAGACATCTACTTAGTGGATGAAGCCTTTGTATTAAGAGTTTTAAATGGTTTGGTTTAATTGTTTATTACAAAGATGTTTTGAGGCAAAAATCCAATATTACAGTGATCAGTTAGAAGCCCTATTTAATGTTCTCATCATATATTATGGGCTTAATGTTTCTCTTCATTTTTAAAGAAGGAAACTCTATTTTTTAACCCGTCAAGCACTTTTTGTCTATTCGATCGGTGACCTGTTAGTGCAGGTTGTAAGGTTCTTAAGTCACAACTAAGGGGTATAAAACACATTGTTTGACCGGCCCCGTTGACATGACTAACCTGTTGTTTCGGTCTTCATCCTAAGTCATCGGGCGGCAAATACAAATCGGTGGTGGAGTTTAAATATGTAAAGGCCGATCAGCAGCTCAAATTCAAATTCAGACCTCCCTTGTGGGCATTCTTTTTGACGGGCTCGGGGACGTCAAGGCTTTGTAACAGCAGTAAATGTGCTTTTTTAAAGGCTATTATTGGTATGATTAAGAGGAAAATCTGCATGAGTTTTTAAAGGTATCTTTTGAAGATTTTGTTTCTATCCTCGACTCCTTAGTGACAGAGAAGACTAAGAAAGAAAGTTTTTTTAATGATAGAATATGAAAGATTTTTGAGGAGCAGATATTAAGGAAATGAATGCAAAAGTTTTTGTATGCAATGGAACCGAGGAGAAAATGTTTTTAATTTTTTTTGACAAGATAGTTGAATTAATATTTGTTGAAGATTGTTTTTTTGTTTGTAGAAAAAGAATATTATTATTATTATTGAAGTCTTTTATGAAGGGTCATTCTTGCAGATGAAGATTAGCAATTCTGGAGTGGTTTTTCTACCCCTGGAGGGTTTTCCACTCGTGCAATTCTTGTGTCTTGATCTTCTCTCTGTGGATATATGTTTTACTCATGAGTTTTTATTTTTCATTCTTAGTTATGTGCACATATATGTGAGAAATCAATGATAGCTCTCTCTCCTTGTACTCTGCAAGTTAAAGTTTGTAATTTTTTTTTTAAAAATTCACACAACACTGATTCACCCCCCCTCTCAGTGTTGTCCTAGACTCCTACAATTGGTATCAGAGCCAGGTTCCCTTTTTGTAGCCTAATCAGCTTGGGTAGATTCTGTGTGTGGAGTACCATGGGAAAGAAGAATAGAAATAAGGTCTTGAATAGAGAAAAGAACGATGTTGATCAGAAGATGGTAAAACAAGCCTTAGTTAAACCTAGCAATGATATGTTGCATATGTTACCCCTGAAAAAGAATGATTCTGCAGTTGAGAATTTTGATAAAAAAGGAGACTTCAATATGAATGTAAGAAGACAAGAACTTAATGAAACTAAAGATAACTTTGCTACTGAGATTGATGGTAAAGAAGAAGAATTCTTTATGGATAAAGATGAACATGAGTTTGATGAAGATAATTATGAAGTTGATTTAGAAGGTGAATTATTGTGTGCCCTGGATACAATCAAGCAGCTCAGAAAAGAGAATAAGAAATTAGAAGATCAACTTCAACATGAAATAGTCTCTAAGGACAAAGTTGTTTCAGACCTTGAAGAGGCTAGAAATCTAATTATAGATTTAAGAAGTCAAGCAAATGCTTCAGACAAATTGATTATTACTATGAAGGCAGAAGTAGAAGAAGCAAAAAGAGTTGTTGATTTTTCCAAATCTATTTCTGAAGCTAAAACTAATGAGTGTCTAAAACTAGAATCAGAAATAGTTTCTTTAAGAAAGGAGTTAGAAAAGGCTTCCTCTAAGTTGCACAAGAATCTGTTGTTTGAGAAGAGTACTGAAGAAGGAGAGTGTTCCAAACTCAGAAATGCTTCTGCTGCTTCTAAGGAAGACAAGAAGAAAGAAAAAGATAAAGCTTCTGTTGATGCAAGGGAAAGAACAAACAGACCTCCACCTGTTAAGCAATACCATCCAATAAGGTATAATTATTCTCAGTTTCATGGATATTGTTATTCTTGTCATATCTATGGTCATAGAGCTAGAAATTGTAAGACTTATGCCAGAAATAATGTTGAGTGCCATAAGAACAAGAGTCTTTCTAGAATGACAAATAAGAGTTCTAATATAATATGTTACAATTGTAACCAAGTTGGTCACATAGAAAGAGATTGTTGGATGCATAGAAGATATGATTATGGAGGTACTTTTAGCATGTCAAAGAAATGTGATTTCTTTACTCCTCTAATTGGTTATAATGTCACATGCTTTAAGTGTCATAATCTTGGGCATAAGGCATAGTTTTGCAGGAATAGATTGAAGACATCTAGAGCAGAGACCTTGAGCAAAGAAAAGAAAAGGTTTATACAAGTTTGGAAAAGAAAAGAAAGTCAGGACAAGAAGGATCCTAAACTTGTGCATCTTGCACAAGTTACATCATTAGTTGGATAACTGAGAGCATGAAGTAAGGGGGAGTTGTTCTTGTTCTATCATCTATCCCCAAGAAGTTTCAAGAGAAGATGGTGATCTTGTCATGTTAATTCTTGAAATAAAATTTATGATAGTATTGCTAACTATGTTGATCTTCAGTGCTTTTGGTGATACAGGTGATCTTTGATTCTGTATGCAAACAAGATGTTGAAAGGTGTTTCAAGAGTTTAAATGCACATTTTGTTAGACAAATGATCCTGATTATTTTGATAAAGTCAAGAGGCAAGAGTTCTTGTTGATTGCAGTATGTTTCAGATATGATTATTTATATATCAGATTTGACAGTGTGTTGTAAAAAGATGTGCAGGAACAGCAAGATGGTCTTAAAATGAATGAATGATTCATTGGTGTAATAAAATGACATGTTCTGTGTATGCAAGGTGTTGATAAGTTGTTAAAGGATTTAATGCTTAAAGAGATTGATGATGTTGAATGTCTTGTGTTGGTGCTCACAAAGGATCTTGGATAGATGTTTTCTTATGTTGCCTGAGGAGATTGAAAAATGGAAGAAATTAAATTCTTGTCTTTGCATTTGGTTTTGCAAAGTGTTGTTGCAGGAAGAACTTGGTGTGCAGTCTTGATGGGCTAATTTGAATTTCAAGGTTAAAAAGGGATCAGTTCTTATGTTTTGAAAACTATCTTGTGCAGAATAGGAGGATAGTTCAAATGGTCTTCATTCTTTGTCATGTCAGAAAAGGTGTCAGAATAGTTTGATTGTAGGATGATAATTTGATGATTATATCTATTACTTTGTTGAGTTATGACATGTGTCTTGGACCTTTCAGATGGTTTGAAGATAATGTCAAAAGAAGATGATAAACTAGATATATTAAGGAGTTTCTGATGTTTCATTGATGATCTTTCTCTCTAATTTGTTTGAGACAGTGTTCTTCAAGCTATGACATTGATGGCGATATCTTGTATTTCTTCAGAGGAAGTTAAAGGTATGTCTTGAATCAGCAGTAGCAGATGATAATGTTCAGCAAAGTTGGTCATATGTTGAAAGGTTAACATGAATTTATGCCTTCAAAGTGTTCATAATTTAATGTGATTATAATTATCATGCTATAACAATTTTTTCTGCGGAGTTTGAGTTGTCCTCAGGGGGAATCAGAGGATTGAGTTGTCTCTATCATGGGAGATTTGAAAAGATCTTATCAAAAGTGGTCATCATGTCATTTTGAGTTGGGAACTGTGTGTTAAGGAATCTTCATGATTTTTGCTTGCAATATGGTTCATCAAGTGTATTGATGTGTTTATAAAGTTGGTATTTGGTTACAGAGATATGTTTTCTTCATCCTCATATTGGTATTGTGTCAAGAAGTGACATTTATGAATAATGATTTGTTTGTGGTATTCAACATAGGGGGAGCAAATAGTTTTTGAGTCTTTGTCATCAGATGTCAAAAAGGGGGAGAAAGAGAAAATGTTTCATGAAGTTTTGCCATCAATGACAAAGGGGGAGATTGATGGTGACAGGTTGTCATTGATGACAAAAAGGTGTTTGGTCCTCATGTCATATTTCAGGATGTCTTAGCATCATGTGTGAGAACAAGTTGTAATGTTGAAATCAGATTAAGTTGATGATAATGCATATATAGCAGGATGTATGACAAGATGAAGCTTCTCATAAAGAAGATGGTTTGAGGAAAATGTTAAAGGTTGAGGTAAGTTCAAATGTGATCTTGATTCATGGTTTACAAAGATTGTCTACAATACCCTTGCTTGTATACAATACCATCATATTGGTATAAGATGGTGTTTGGTGTTTATTATTATGATGTCTCAGGTTGGATGGATACTACTAGATATACTTGCTCTTTGTCATGTTTGTTCACAGGATGATCATTTGGGGTCATATGATGTGAATTTAAAATAATTGGTTGTGCTCTTGACATGGTTGACATGGTTTTTATACAGTGGCATTTGACAGTCAGTAATAGTGGAGTTGAACAGTAACATTGGTAAGTTCATTAGTTGATCATTGGTGCTCATTAGGTGTCAGGTCTATCAAGGATGTGGTTGTTAAGGATATCTTCAAATGGTTTCTCATGATCTTGATGTGTAGTGTTCATATTGGTCCTTGGAGTTATCAGTTTTTGGTTTATGATGGTAATCATTATTCATCATCTTCTTTCAGGATCACAGGAATAAATTGATGACATGCCTTTCTTGTTGGATGATCAGTTAGATGAAATCATGTTGTTAATTGATTGTTGCTTCTAATAGTTCATATGGTCTGAGTTGGTTGATGATAGCTCCCATGGTACAAAATCATAAGCTGCAAGATTTTTGGTTTGATATTCCTTATCATTGTTATGAGCTTCAAGATAAATCTTTATATCACCACAGACATCTACTTAGTGGATGAAGCCTTTGTATTAAGAGTTTTAAATGGTTTGGTTTAATTGTTTATTACAAAGATGTTTTGAGGCAAAAATCCAATACTATAGTGATCAGTTAGAAGCCCTATTTAATGTTCTCATCATATATTATGGGCTTAATGTTTCTCTTCATTTTTAAAGAAGGAAACTCTATTTTCTAACCCGTCAAGCACTTTTTGTCTATTCGATCGGTGACCTGTTAGTGCAGGTTGTAAGGTTCTTAAGTCACAACTAAGGGGTATAAAACACATTGTTTGACCGGCCCCGTTGACATGACTAACCTGTTGTTTTGGTCTTCATCCTAAGTCATCGGGCGGCAAATACAAATCGGTGGTGGAGTTTAAATATGTAAAGGCCGATTAGCGGCTCAAATTCAAATTCAGACCTCCCTTGTGGGCATTCTTTTTGACGGGCTTGGGGACGTCAAGGCTTTGTAACAGCAGTAAATGTGCTTTTTTAAAGGCTATTATTAGTATGATTAAGAGGAAAATCTGCATGAGTTTTTAAAGGTATCTTTTGAAGATTTTGTTTCTATCCTCGACTCCTTAGTGACAGAGAAGACTAAGAAAGAAAGTTTTTTTAATGATAGAATATGAAATATTTTTGAGGAGCAGATATTAAGGAAATGAATGCAAAAGTTTTTGTATGCAATGGAACCGAGGAGAAAATGTTTTTAATTTTTTTTGACAAGATAGTTGAATTAATATTTGTTGAAGATTTTTTTTTGTTTGCAGAAAAAGAATATTATTATTATTATTGAAGTCTTTTATGAAGGGTCATTCTTGCAGATGAAGATTAACAAATCTAGAGATGGTTTTTTTGCAAAATGAAGATTTATTTTTTGTGTGGGAAGAAGTTGAAAAGTTTTTGTGCTTTGAAGAATATTTGTTGTTTTGCAATCAGGGAATATGTTTTTACAGAGAAGATCAAGAGTTTTGAAAAGATGATGTTTGGAATGAAGGAATTTGAGAGGAAAGAATATGAAGCATCATGCAAAGTTTTTTAGTTTGAAAAAGAAAATGAGTTGATTTTTTGAATTGTATATATAGAGAAAAAGAGAGAATGTGAAAGGTCAGGAGAGGATATTTAATTTTTTTAATTTAATTTTTGTGTCATCAAATGTGCCTTGAAAATGTGTGGATAAAATGCAGACCGATGATGAAGGTGATAGGATGACACAGTTGAAATGGATGTATATAAATATGCAAATTGAATTGTATACAAGGTGTGATACAGATTGATTCTTATGATGTTTGACGACCATATGCAAAGATAAACTGAATCAGGTTTTTATTGAAGATGAAATGCAGAGGAAGACATTGAGAATGTTTTGTGAATTGGTTAAATTGATTATGCAGAGATCATGAAATTGATAAGTAGATTGGTTTGAGTATGATTGAAAATTTAGAGAAGACATGTTGAAAAAATGGTGCAAATCAGATTGTGTTACAATCAATTCTTGCACATCTTATTTTATGTTTTGATGATGGGATTAGTTTGCCAGTGAGGCTTGTAGGTCAGTAAGACCTATTTGTTTACCAGTGAGGTATATTAGTGTTGGAAGTGGGTGCTTCTGTTTGGTATTGGAGTTGGTGCTCCATAAGGAGTTGGTGCTTCTAGATACAATTTGTATTGCCAGTGAGGCATGTTTTCAGTTAAGCTAGTGAGGCAATTCTGGAGTGGTTTTTCTACCCCTGGAGGGTTTTCCACTCGTGCAATTCTTGTGTCTTGATCTTCTCTCTATGGATATATGTTTTACTCATGAGTTTTTGTTTTTCATTCTGAGTTATGTGCACATATATGTGAGAAATCAATGATAGCTCTCTCTCCTTGTACTCTGCAAGTTAAAGTTTGTAAATTTTTTTTTAAAAATTCACACAACACTGATTCACCCCCCCTCTCAGTGTTGTCTTGGACTCCTACACAGAATACTAACCACAAAACACCATATTCAGAAAGAATGGTAAAAAGGTATAAAGCATATCATACCCACAACATTCTACTTAAATATTACCAAAACACTCAATAATAATTTTCTACCTCATTCCTTTTAAAAATTTAAATAATTGTCATTTTTTATTTAAATATTACCAAAACACTCAATAATAATTTTCTATCTCATTCCTTTTAAAAATTTAAATAATTGTCATTTTTTATTGGCCAAATCAAAAGGAAAAAAATAAAAATTAAAAGATGATCTTGTCTTAAAAACTCACCAACATCATCGGAGGGAGTATGTTTCTTTGCTTTGATCGCTAAGATCATTAAACTATATGTTTTTAAGTATCAAAATATCATATTCTAAATAAAAGTTATATATAATCTATTTAATTTTTTTTTCAAAAAGTAAAAGTAAAAAAAAAGTGGACTCATATTTATAAGATTATACTCACTATTAAATAATTGTAATATGTTCAAATAATGATTTATTTGTAATAATGCAATAGTTTGAGTTGCATTTATTTATGTATTTTACAACAATTATTAATAACAAAAAAAGAGATTGACTTTTTTTTTAAACTCCAGGAATCAGGTAGCCTCCCTATAACCTATAGTGCGCCTGGTAATCTTTTTAACGTGACCAGTGGTGCTAGCGTGACACGCCCTTTGGTACCACGTGGGCGGGGGGGGGGGGGGGAGACTGGACCTTGTGACCTCGTGCCTACCACAGGAAGCTCTCACCAAAAGAGATTGACTTATTGATTCACACAAGAAGCAACAATTATTAGTAGCAATATGAAAATTAAATTGACTAAAATCATTATGTGTAATATTATTTTTATGTAACCCTTGTTAATGGGGTTGGGGGCGTAGATACCTTGCAGAAGAGAAAGGAAACAAAATGGATGTCACCTTCAAAGCGCTGGGTGAAGATGAATTCTGATGGCGCATCCCAGGGGAATGCGGGGATTTCCAGCGCAGGCTACCTAGTGCAAAATCACAAAGGAAAAATTCTAGGAAAGGTGGCAAAAAAGCTCACGGATGAATCAAACAACAAAGTAGAAATCTAGGCTCTCATTCTAGGCCTCAATTTATGTAGTCTACTAAAGGTGGAAAGGGTTGAGATTGAGGGAGATTCCCTAGTGGTGATTAACACTTTGAGAAAGGGGGGTTGGCTAATTGGAAATTAAATGTTCTTTTATTGGAGGCCCTAAGTATTATGGACGGATTTGAGAGTGTGGTGATTAACCACGTGCTGAGGGAAGGTAATAGGGAGGCGAACAAGATGGTCAACCTGGCAATCTCAAGGCAAGATACATGTTGGGAGGTAATGACTAATGAATACGCCGGCCCACTCGATTGACAAACAGTCTTTTGCTTGCGAAGAGATGATGGAAGTAAAGTGTGTAGAGTTGGTGTTGTGATTAGTGAAATCCAAAATGAAGGTAAAAACATAAAAACAATGCATAAAACACAAAGATTATACCTTACAATGGATCCACAACCCAAGATAGGGTGGAGAGTGAATGCACCCAAACTCACTCTTGTTTTACCTAAATGGAGATAGATGTGAAATACTCAAAAATTGCTCAATGCAACTCACAAATCAACTAGCTCAAGGAAGATTTTAGCATAATAACATTACAAGCAAATTGGATGATGAAATAGGTTAAGGGATGTTGTATTTATAGGCATTTTGGGAGAGGATTTGATGCAAGGGTGGAGATTGATTTGAAAGATCAATGGTGGAGGATGAAAATGATGTGGAGGGCCTAGATTTGAAATCTTAAAAAATGGAGGGCTAAGAATAAAGATGAATTTTAAATTCATCTTGGGAAAGGGGTGGAGTTAACGAGGTTGGGTGAGATGGATTAGATGTGAATTAAAAATTCACATGGGGAAGAGTAAAATATATTAAAAATTCATTTGGGGAAGAGTGGGATTAAATGCTTATGACATGTGTAAGAGGCTTTAATGAGGTGGTTGGCATATGTGTATAAAAAATTATTTTATGTGGCATAAATAATAATTTTTTATTTGAGATGTGTGGGGAAGGGTGTTAATTGGGGTTTGACCATTTTAATCAAGGTTATTAGCTTAATTAATATGGCTGGAAAAAATTAGGAAATGAACTAGTGAGGGGTTAAGATTAATTAAATAAGGTTTTATTTAATTAATCCTAGGTCTAGGGTCATGTAGGTTAGGCTAGGTAATTAAATAATAGATATTTAATTAGCTAGGGTAGGGATAGGTTGATTAATAGGCTAAATTAATTAGATAAACATGATTTACCTAATTAATTGGGTTTAGTAAAAAGGGGAATTAATCAAATAAATATTTGCACATTTATTTAATTACTTAGGTAATGTTAGACTATTGAATTAATTAAATTAATTTAATTTGGCAAGATGAAAGGAGGAAAAATAGGTGTTAAAGAGGATAGTTAATTAAATAAAAATTTAATTAATTGTTTTGGAAGGGGAATTGGTGTCTTTGGTGATGTCGGAAGTCAGTTAGATGATGAAGACATTTTTAGGTGTCTACATTTGCTCCTTTTTGACGTGGCGTCAGGACTTAGCAGGGAAGTGACATTAAGTCAAAGAAAAATATGCCCTAGCTATCGAGAAGATGAAACAGAGGTGAAAGTCAGATAGAGGATGGAAAAACAGGTTGGCAGGAAGAAAAAAGGGTGAAAAAGGTTGTGATCTGCACCTGTGCTATGAACCGACGGATAGACTGAAGCTTCCCCTGTAGACTTCATAATTGCTTCAATGTTTTTGGAGGGGGCATCTTTGTGATAGCTTTGACTTTGGCAAGATCCACTTCTATTCCTCTCCTCCACACTATGTATCCAAGGAGTTTCCCAGAGGTGACCCTAAAGACACACTTCTTTGGATTCAGGTGCACATTGTATTGTTCCAGTCTGTCAAAAAATTTAGCCAACACGTCCAGGTGTTCCTCTCTAGTCTTAGATTTTCCCAGTAAGTCATCTACATAATCTTCCATGATGTGGTGAAAGAGGTTGTGGAAGATGACTGTCATTGCCCGTTGATATGTTGCACCTGCATTCTTCAAATCAAAAGGCATTACAACCTAGTAGTATACCCCCCACGGGCATATGAAGGATGTTTTGTGTTGATCCTCTTCTGCAATCCTGGTCTAATTGTATCCCGAGAAACAGTCCATTAGAGACAACATCTCGTGTCCCGCTATGAGGTCCACTATGATGTCAATGTTGGGTAGTAAGAAGTCATCTTTAAGACATGCTTTGTTAAGGTCCCTGAAGTCTGTACAGCAGTAGATGTCCCCATTTGGTTTAGCCACAGGTATAATTTTTTAGACCCATTCAGGATAATCTATTGGACGAATAAACCCCACATTAAAGAGTTTCTTTAGCTCTGCCTTTACCAGTAATGCAATATGAGGGTTCATCTTTCTTAACTTCTGTTTAACTTGCTTCGCATCAGGACAAACCGCAAGGTGATGAACAACCAATGCAGGATCTAATCCTGACATATCAGCATAGTCTATGCAAAGTTGTGGTTTCTTTGTTTAAAGAAAGCTAGGAAGTTCTCTTGTTCTGTTGTTGTAAGAGATTCTGCTCTGAATGTGATCTTAGGCTCTTCCTCTATTCCAAGGTTCATTTCTTGCGATGGTTCCACAAGGATCGGTGATTGGTCTGGATATACTTGATCTATCTTGGGAAGCTCAATGCTCTCATCACCTAGCACCTCAGGGAGGTTTTCACTAGGCGATACGTCCTTTATTTTAACTTTTTCTTCCCTTGAAAGTGCCATAGAGTGGTTTTCACTAGGGGGTGTTGTTTTCATTCTTATATTTTTACGACTAAGAGAAGGGGTGGTTTCACCGAAATAGGTAGACATGTCAAGTTCCATGATATACTTGGCTTTGTGGTCTCCTAGGGGGAAGTGATCTCTAACCCCCATCATTTTTGCTATAGCTTCATCGTTCTGTGCCACATCAAGGATAGGAGGTCCTTGTTGGTCCAAATCTATAAGGTCGGGGTATACAAGAGGTAGGTCGTTAGAGGCGGAGGCTAGGGTAGCTACAATATAAATGGTGCATATGGAAGATTCGAAGAAGTCAGCAAAATCACTAAAGGAATCTTGATGGTCTACTTTGTTGATGTTATCAACTGCAAGGGAAACCTTAGCGACCTCACCTAGGATACATTTGCCACTAGTGAGGATATATTGTTGTTTTTCGTACCCTAACCCTTGAAAATAGGGAATCCTTGTTGCTTGAATCGACTCTACAATCCCCTGCTCATGAAGGCCAATACCGCCT
Organism: Cunninghamia lanceolata; assembly: GCA_027924645.1. NCBI lineage: Eukaryota > Viridiplantae > Streptophyta > Pinopsida > Cupressales > Cupressaceae > Cunninghamia > Cunninghamia lanceolata. The sequence continues at coordinate 888,349 of BSBN01001021.1, read as the reverse complement.
TGCCCCTTATAGCCCATATACTTTACAATCTCTAGACCTTTGCCATAGATTTCAACTGGGATGGTTGGGGTTTCTTGTTCTGTTTCTTCATCTTTGTATAGCCATGATGATATGTCTTCAAGCACGTCTTGATCAAGAAGATGTTTCTTCTCAAATGTGGGAGATGACTTACATTTGATAACCACTGTGGAAACCTCCCCTTCTTTTGGAGTGCCAAATATTTTGGGAGTGGGCAATGTCCCTACACAAAAGGTACTATGCAGGTTGTGTAATGCCTCTGGTATTTGTGCCTTTTTTTGATTTGATCACTACTTTGGTTTTCGCTACTATTATTAGAGATGACACTTTATTTTGATACCGAGGTCATCTCAATGGGTTTTGGTTGACTTTTAGACTTTATTATGACTATTTGTGTTATGACATTATTAGACGATCATCTAGCGTGTTTTCATTGTTTATGCTTATATCATGTATGTATCTGTGATTATCATGTTGTGGATTATTGATCGATCATTGCTGATGATACATGTTTATGAGATGTTTATGATGTGTGTGTTATTATGCCAAGTTGGGTATTATATGTTGTTCTTCGGCTATATTGCATTAAGCAGGTATGCCTTATTTTTCATTGAGTGTGCAGGCATTATTGTTCCCCAACGGTGGTTATATGGAGATGTCGCACTGGGATTTGTGTATTGGTTAGCCTTGTTTATCCTGCTAGTATCGAGTATGGGATGTATCTACTTGACCCTATGTGTTTTCGGATCTGAATCGATGGCGATTTAGGATTCCGTATGTCTTGTACAAACCCGTAACTTGATGAATGTTTAATGAGTGTTTGTGTAGTTTAACATTTTGCATCTATTATATGTTTAATGGTTTTTATTTAAATTAGGAATATTTGATATTCCTTAATACATTATTAATTGCATGTGGTAGGGAAAATAATTACTTTATTTTATTTCTGTATGAAAAGAAATTAGCATAGTGGGAAGCTAAAATATTGTTAAAATAATTTTTAATGTTTTTAGGCATTTTATTAAATTATTTAAATTAGTGAAATGGAATGAATTGGATATGTTTTAAATGGTATATTTAAATGAATATCAATTATTCCATTATTTTCAAAAAAGAGTTAAAAAAAGGAATTTAAATAAATATTTTATTGTAATTGGAATTTGGGGCTTTTGAGTGTTTTAAAAAGAAAAAGAAAAAAGGAATTGGAGGATTCATGTTTTTGCTCTCAAAATGGCTCTCTTCACAAAACCCTTGCTTGCTTGGAAAGATTGATTTTTCTCCATGGAATGGAAGGATTTTGATTTGCTTGTTTGAAGTGAGGATTGGAATTGCTTGTGGAAGAGGATTGGAATTGAATTGTGCTTGGTTGGGAGCGATCAAAGATTGTTTTTCTTCAAAACCTTTCTTCTTGGAGTGCTTGGAAAGAGGTATGAATTCATAACTCTCTTCCTTATTTAGTTTTGTTTGTTTTATCCTTTGCCATACCATCTTAAATGGATTGCTATGGTATTCATGCATAGAAAAGAAAGTTTAAAATTAATTTCTGAATTTTATTTGCATTTCTGTTGTGTTCTTCATTTGGAAAGAGCTGAAACAACGAAAGTTATGGCAAATTTTATTTAGAAATGCCCATCTTGATTTTATTTCATAATTGAGTTGTTGTTCACATAATAAACAATGGGTAGTTGTCAAAATTTTAATTGAGTTCAAATCATGAAAGTTAAAAAATTGTGTGTTCTTCATTTGTGAAAACCAGCTGAAACAAAGAAAGTTATGGCAAATTTTATTTAGAAATGCCCATCTTGATTTTATTTCATAATTGAGGTATTGTTCACATAATAAACAATGGGTAGTTGTCAGAATTTCAACTGAATTCAAAACATGAAAGTTGAAAAATTATGTGTTATTCATTTGTGAAAACCATCTGAAACAAAGAAAGTTATGGCAATTTTTATTTAGAAATGCCCATCTTGTTTTTATTTCATAATTGGGGTGTTGTTCATATAATAAACAATGGGTCGTTGTCATATTTATATTTGAATTTGAAACATAAAAATTAGAAAATTGCCCAAGGTAGCCAAGCTTTCAACAATGGAAAATTTGGGTTTTTATGGTTTTTCCATACAAATAGAAAAAAATGAAATTTCAATTTTTAAAACCATTCCCTTTATTAATTTTAATGTGGGATGAGTTCCTTACCATGGGAAATAATTTTTTGCATCTTTTTAGAAAATGTTGTATTTTTGTCAAATTTGGATTTTGTTACCTCGTAAACCGTGCCAAACCCAATTAGTAAAATTGGAGCTTTGGGTGTTTAGGATGAGGTCTAGGGGTAGGAAAAGGAGTGGCTTTCATCATGTGACATGGACCAAAGAGGCTGTAGGAATTATTGAATGGAAGTTTTAATCAAGATTAACAATTAAACACATGGGTAATAAAATATAAAATAAAAATATCATCTACACCAAACTGCATGTCCTCGTGAAGTGTCTGACTTGCTTGGGTTTGGGTGTAAAGAGCAATCTTTGGTGTATTGTCCGGTTGCTATGAGGAGTTTATGCCCTCATGTTTTGCCACGAGGTGAGTATTGCCCTCGTATGACACTCCTTGTCCTCACTACCTAGGTCTATCTTCCTTCTTCCATAGTCAGAGTTTGGCTCAGCGTGTGATGTTTTCCATGAGATTATTTTATGCATTGTGATGTTGCTCATGATTCTATGGTGTTGTTAGATATATATTGTATGGCGTGTGTGTAAGCCTTATCTCCTTGTATGGCGTGTGTATTATTCCCATGCGACCATCTCCTTAGTACAGTGGGGTGGGCCTGAGGGTACCACATGGTTGGGTGGCGCTATCACCACCATTGGGGACTACATGTTCTCCTAGCTTGATTAGAATGGACCTGGATTTGCGTGATGGCATGGATCTCCTTTTTTATGCCTTAGTTTATTGTGTCAATTCAAGTGCAAATTTGTATAACTTTGGAAGGACGTTGGTGTCCTCTGTAATGTAATCTTTTTTAAGACATGTTATTATTTTATCCTCGATGTTGGAGGACATGTAAACCCACCTTCTGAGTGGTGTTGTATTTCTTTCTAGCTTGGTGCTTCGATGTTGGTGTCGAATGCACGCTATGGGTTGTTTTACTTTTCTATTTTTTTTATATACATGTGGCAAATGGTGAAGACATACATTTGTATTTTGGTGCTTAAAATGAATCAATTCTTGCTTGTGATAGTTAAATATGATATGTTGTTATGATTTACACATGCCCCTATGTGTTCTTACCTCTATGGTTTCCCCATATTGTGATGGGAAACAAGACTAGCATTGAGCAACTAGACAGTCTTCCGCTGACACTGTCGCATGTATGTGCTTCAAGGTGTGTGTGTTGTGAGTGACACATCATTCCTTGTTGATGCACAATACATGTCAACACTTGTGTTATCCTTTATTTTAAAAAAAACTATTCTGTCCGTGTTGTGTTCGACTAATGTCTTGGGCAAAAGCCCGGGGCATTACAGGTCATACTCACCACACCCCAGTCACTCAACTTGATCTTGACCTTGAGTGGTGAAGGTGTTTGCGATGAAGTGGTAGCGATGTTAGAAGGGTCAACATATGAGGTAGATAATGTAGGGTTGGTTTGGGAGGCTGTTTCTTGATAGCGTTGTTGTATGGACAGAAAGTATGGTCATGCCCTTCCAAGAACTTGCAGTATTGGAAGGGGCAGGGATCAACATAGATAGTTACTTTTGTGCTATCATGAGGGAACTTTAGATATTGATGAAATGTGGATGGAATGGCTTGCATGGCGTGGATCCATGGTCAGCTAAGGAGGATGTTCTAAGGGAGGTCAAGATCAAGTACCTGGCATTTGGTCTCTAATATCTACTGCCCCACTTGAACAGGGAGTTTGATGGTGCCCTCGGAGAGTCTCTCTGTATCATCATACCCTTTAATGGTTATACATTCGCTGGTATCCACAACCACATCCAAGTATCCCAAGTGTTTTAATAATTTAAGAGTGCACAGGTTTAGACTCGAGCCACCATCTATTAAGACTCTTTTATGGTATGCTTATGGACGTGGACTTCGATGTGTAGGGCATCATTGTGTAAGTTATCAGAGGCGGGAAGGTCCTTTTCGGAGAAGGTGAGGTGATGAGGTGAAGCGATATTGCCCACCATGGCTTGGAATTGATCAACATATAGATTGGTGGGGACTTGGGTTTCCATTAAAGACTTGTTGAGGACTTCTTTGTGGAGGGGAGATGTTCGGAGCAATTCGAGGATGGAAATTTGGATAGGGGTATTACCTAGGTGATCTAGGAGGTTATATTTATGATTGGATGGAGGGTTGGTAGGCACGGATGTAGAAGGTTGGTCATTAGTGGGTGTCCCACGGATGGAGACATGACCAAAGTGGGTAGTGGCAGCACAATTGGGTGCTTGTGCCCGAATGACAATGGTGTTGACATGGTTGGAGGATTTTTCTATATGACCCACAATGGAATCATAAGAAGCGAGAGGTGGAGTGATGTTGTAAGTTTGGTTAGATGATTCATGAGGCCTTTCCTTTGTTGTGGTTGGGTAAAGGATCCTTATAAGCTCCTAAGTTTGTATTTGGCGATGGTTGGGGAGGGTATTCAACGTTGATGAGACGTTTATCTATAAGATCTTGTATGCAATGTTTCAATTTCATACAATTAGATGTTTTGTGTCCAACAACATGATGGTATTCGCAATAATCATTCTCATTGTACCATGCGGGTTTGAATTGATTCTCATTATAACACTTAATAGGGGGAGGGTGACCAAATTCCCCTTGATGATCTTGTTAAAAATATCCTCTATTGGTTCTCCCAAGGATGTGAATTTCCTCCTAGGAGCGTTATTCTATTTTGGTGGTCCCTTTGGGATATTTACATTGTTGGCGGGGGGTGCGTTTGGAGGTGCTTGGTTTTGTACATTTTGGATGGCCTTCACATCGGTGACGCTATCATTGAGGGTATTCTTGTTCTTGCCCCAAAAGCAAGGTTTCTCATTTGATTGTGCATTGTTATTGTTTGTGTTTGGGGCGTTGATGTTGACTTTATTGTTGTTATTGTTGTTATTGTTTTAGGGTTTGTTATTGTATAGCTTGATCAAACCTTTGGCAACAAGGGCTCTCTCGATGGTTGTGCCCTTGTCAATGACCTCTTCAAAGGTGGATGTGCATAGGATTTGTAAATGAAAACCCATTTCTTGATTTAGGTTAGCCACAAACATGGTGACTAATTATTTTTTGGGGATCGGCCAAGGGAGTTTGCTTGCCAATCCTCTCCATTTTTGTAAGAATGTGGTGAAGGATTCTCTGCTCTTTTGTTTTGTGGTGCAAAGATCCGTCATGGATACTTCATGTTTGAAGTTATAGGAGAAATGATTAACAAACTTCTCCACGAGCTTGGGAAAAGTCCTAATGCTGGGAGGAAGGTGTACAAACCATTCGGTGGCTTGACCACTGAGGCTTCTAGGAAAGAGTGTCATTAGGTATGTGTCGTTATATGAGACCTCAAGGCAAGCGATGTAAAACTCCCTAAGGTGTTTCCTAGGGTATCCCTTTCCTTTGTATTTGTTGAATTTGGGTGTCTCAAAGTTCTTAGGAAAGGGAGGCATGTATAGCATTCTATCGAATAGGTATGGGCAGATATCCTCGAAAGAATATTGTTTACGTTTGTTTCCATATTGCATGTCATCCACTTTTTGAATTAGAGTCTGCACGACGCTCATTAAGTCCTGTGTTAAGGGCAGTTGTGGGATGTATGTTTGTCGGTTGATGAGTTTTTGGAGGTTAGGCGGGATTTGGTATTGGACTATTGGGTTTTGGTGGACGAGGTTTTGATTTTGTGGGACGGTGTTTTGATTTTGGTTGAGTTGGGCGAGGTAGTGTTGGTAGGCATGGAGTAGTTGTAGAATGTGAGGTGGTAGTTGTGGATTGGGATTATGTTGCGTAGATGATACCACGGGAGGTTGTACATATGTGAAATTAGATGGGTTGGTGTTAGATGGATTGGTTGTGTTGTGAGGTGGTTGTGAGAGAAATTGACTCATGTAGGCTATGGTGTTGGGGTTGAGGGGAGGCACACTTGTGGAGGCACTCGTGTGTACGGGATTGCTAGGTATAGTGAGGGTGATTTGTGGTATGGATGTAGTTGCATTTGATGTGCCGACGAGGTTGGTGGCGTTTGTTATAGTTGAGACGTTGGTGGGATTAGTAGGATTTGTGACATTGGTGGGATTAGTGGGATTTGTTTGAGATGTGTTAGGGTTAGTGTGTGACATGGAAGGTTGTGAAGATGTGGTGGGATTGGTGTTGGATTTGGATGGTTGGGATGAGGTAGTGATGTTGTGTAGTTGCGCACCATTTTTGAGAAGAAAATCAAGATATCTACTAGGATCCAATTTTAGAACTCTATCAAGTATATCCATGTTATCGAATGATCTTGTGTGAAGTTTAAGACGTCTTGATCTACTTGGTTGATGGTGGTGTTTTGGGTAGGTAGTGGTGGCGGTTGTGATTGTAAAAAGGCGAAGGGATTTATATTGGGGTCGTATGAGGGCATTTGCAAGACTGTGGATAGGTTGGATACTTGTTGGATGATTGGCACATTGTTTTGATCGGTTGGAGGCATTCCTATGCCCATGTTGTTTCCAAGGTTGGCCATCTCTTGATTTTTCTTGTGTTGGGATCTTGTTATGGGCATGCAAGGATATGGATTTGATTGTTGGGTGAATGAAGGTTGAGACCTTAGAGAATTGGTTTGTTTTGTTGGACTCAATGGGAATATGGTGATGAAATGGAACAAAGATTTAGGTGCAAGAGAGTATGCTCCCTATAATCTAAATCTAAGGGTGAAAAGAGGTTTTGGTGTGATTTTGATTATAGGTTTTGACCTTTGGGAGATAAGTCTCAAAAAGGTGGCAACCTAAGGATGGTAAATGTCAAGGATATTGATTTTCACAAAAAATTTGGACCAAAAGAATGGAGGATGGAATAGATTGAAAAAGATGGTTTGATGAGAGATTTTGGAGATGGGTTGGATGATCCTTCAACTAAGGAAAACCTTAGGTGATTTAGATGTTTGATAGGATAGATTTTGATGATGTTTTTGGAAAAGGATGTTGAAGTCAACAAATGAGCTCAAATAGGTCTAGATTTTGGATGTTGCAAAATGGATGTTTTCTTCTTGCTTAAAGTAGACTTATGACCTCACGCAAAAAGAGATGATTACTCTACTTGAAGGTAGACTAATGACCAATCAAGCAAAATAGGATGTGAAAGATGAAATCTAGATTTAACTTTAGCTCAAAGATTGATTTTGGATATGATTTTTGGTGTTGGTTGATGTTTTGACTATGAGATTTTGGATGGGTTTGGTGTAGGAGAGGTGAATGGATTTGGGGATGAAATTGTTGAAGAATGTATTTGGTCCAAAAGTAAGTAAAAATCAAAGGGGATGAAAAGCTATGGAAATGGATGGCTTATGGTTGGGCTCAATATTATGATGAAGGGTCCAATAGTGGAAATGATTTATGCTCTAAGGTCAAAATGGGAACATGGATGAGAAATTTTGGATCAAAATGGACATGGGTTTTGATGGATTTTGGAAAGGTGAATGTGGATTATGGATAGGTAGGTCTCAAAGGTCCCAAAACAACTTTTTAAGGTCGTGGGCATGTTGATCTACAAATAGCGCCAAAACTCAGGTATATGGTGCCAAAACAGACAGAAATGGCACCAGAGATTTGTGAAATGGTGCCAAAATAGGTCAATGGTTGACAATGCAAGTTGGCAAAGGTAGATTTTGATGTCAAATTTGGATTTTGTGGAGGTCAAAGGTTTGTCAAATGTTGGAATGATGTTTCAATGATGTTATTTCTTGGCAAGTTTTGAGAACACTTCAAACAAAGGACACACAATAGCCAAAGGTTTTGTTTGTGAAAAATGTGAAAGATTTTACCAAGCATGCACAATCCTAAGGCAAAGAAAGGACAATACTTGTTGAATTCCCACTTGGATTTCTCTAGCCGCACATGTTCAAAGTGGATAGCTACAAGAACTTGGTGACACAGGCTCCCCCTTACAGTGCACTCACTTCTCAGGCACACCAAGTTCCAAGTCCTCAAGACGCGCAGATCTTAAGGTACTTTGCTATCTCTTCTAAGAATTGCAAGAACGTGGGACGACTTCAAAGGTCTGACCTTCTGTACCAACAAGTAGAGAGTTTTTGGCTTCTAAAACAATGGTTCATAGTGGGGGTACATCTGGGGTTTGATTGGTACATTACGAGCATTCGGTAAACCACTTAAGGTTTTGACTAGCTCTACTAAGAGTTTCATATACACTAGGTACGACTTCCTTTCGAGATAGCACTATACGGTAAGCGCTCACACCAATTTGGACTTGGCTTTCATGTTATCCTATTTTATATAGCAGACTGGATGAAAGTACTGCTTGGGGTCACCAATGAGTTCTCCGTATGGATGTGTCTCAAGGGCATGCCCACTTTCTAAAAAGAAAAAGAGGATAAAACCATTTCTCTTCACCCAAAATCCTTTTGAAGGTGAGGGGAGAGGATACTTTGATTCTAACTTTTGGGTGACAAAGATGTGCAAGCACACCAAGCACAACAAACAAAAGCTAATGTTCTTTTTAAACCCAAATTGAAGTGTGCCTAAAGTTGTTGTTGCAAACACTTGTTAATTTTAACGCACCAATTTCAAATGTTGTCTATGCGAGGCAAACAAAGGTTCTTTTTAAGTGCACCAAAATGAAATGTTTTCTAAAGATTGTTTGTCAAGCAAGTGTTAATTTTAGTACCCCAATTCCAAATGTTTGAACTACACAAAACAAGGGTTCCTTTTAAGTGCACCAAATGAAATGTTTTCCTAATACTACTAAAAACTCCTACAAGATTGTTAGTAGTTTTCAGATGTTGGTCTTGGACAAATGATTTTCACCTGCATAACACAGTCAGCCACCTGCACAAATCCCAAACTTAATACAGAAAATAGCGCTAAAATAAACATACAAGGCACCACAAGGATCTAAAATCACGCCACAGAAATAGAAAAATGGCGCCACTGACTATTGACAGGACAAAAATTTCCTATCCTAAAAATAGTGCTATAGATTGTTACAATAACACCGAAATTACAAATGGCGCTAGAAATTACAAATTGTGCTGAAATACAAGATAGCGCCGATACAACCAATAATTGCGCCACAATACAGAAAGGTGCCACAATATTGCAAAATAGTGCCACTGTGGTTATCTTTTAGTTTACCCGACTGTTATAGAGGAAAGGCACTGTCCTGGGTTTGATTGGCGCCGATACGATTTAGTAGTGGTCAAAGGCTCTAAAAACATAAGTTTTTCAACCAAAATGTTTGCTTAAGTGTGATTAATGGTTGTTTATTAGCCTTAGTGATGCTCAACACACAAAATAAAGTTCTCAACAACTTTTTGAACAAACCTAACAAAGATTAAAACTAAGATGTGTAAGATAGATCTTATAATTTTTTTGGCATAATCTGCCCTTGTCTCTGTGTAAAACCTTGCAAAATTGAGAGCCAAAAAGACTCAAAAAATAATAGAAACAAGAAATGAGAAACGTTCACGTCAAAAGAGTGAGTATGGTTGTCATGTGAAAATAGCACCGATATAGACAGGAATAGTGCTGCTGCCTGCAGAAATGACGCCAAAATGTAGAGAAATAGTGTCGCTATGCAAAAAAATAGCCCCGAAACTTGAAAAAAAGTAGTTTAAGAACCAAAAAATCACACAAAAATGTTAGCTAGGACCTTGTAGGTCCCACCAGGCATGCCAATGTGATTCTAGTGAAATCCAAAATGAAGGTAAAAACATAAAACTAATGCATAAAACACAAAGATTATACCTCACAATGGATCCACAAACCAAGATAAGGTGGAGAGTGAATGCACCCAAACTCACTTTTGCTTTACCTAAATGGAGATAAATGTGAAATGCTCTCAAATTGCTCAATGCAACTTACAAATCAACTAGCTCAAGGAAGATTTTAGCATAATAACATTACAAGAAAATTGGTTGATGAAATGGCTTAAGGGATGTTGTATTTATAGGCATTTTGGAAGAGGATTTGATCCAAGGGTGGAGATTGATTTGAAAGATTAATAGTGGAGGATGAAAATGATGTGGAGGGCCCAGATTCAATCTTGAAAAATGGAGGGTTAGGATAAAGATGAATTTTAAATTCATATTGGGAAAGGGGTGGAGTTAATGAGGTTGGGTGAGATGGATTAGATAAAAATTCACATGGGGAAGAGTAAAATGAATTAAAAATTCATTTGGGGAAGAGTGGGATTAACTGCTTATGATATGTAAGAGGCTTTAATGAGGTGGTTGGCATATGTGTATAAAAAAATATTTTATTTGGCATAAATAATAATTTTTTATTTGAGATGTGTGGGGAAGGGTGTTAATTGGGGTTTGACCATTTTAATCAAGGTTATTAGCTTAATTAATATGGCTGGAAAAAATTAGGAAATGAATTAGTGAGGGGTTAAGATTAATTAAATAAGGTTTTATTTAATTAATCCTAGGTCTAGGGTCATGTAGGTTAGGCTAGGTAATTAAATAATAGATATTTAATTAGCTAGGGTAGGGATAGGTTTATTAATAGACTAAATTAATTAGATAAACATGATTTACCTAATTAATTGGGTTTAGTAAAAAGGGGAATTAATCAAATAAATGTTTGCACATTTATTTAATTACTTGGGTAATGTTAGACTATTGAGTTAATTAAATGAATTCAATTTGGTAGGATAAAGCAGGAAAAATAGGTGTTAAAGAGGATAGTTAATTAAATAAAATTTTAATTAATTGTTTTGGAAGGGGAATTGGTGTGTTTGGTGATGTCGGTAGTCAAATAGATGATGAAGACATTTTTAGGTGTCTACAGGTGTTAAGGAGGAATGTTGGGCATCGATGCTGGTCAGTTTCTTTATTGGATGGTGTGGAGATTGATAGTTGTTTAATGCCCAGGATGGACACCCCAATAAGGCTTACATGCAAGAAAAGGCAGATGTCTTTCTTGGGTTTAATAACTGAAAAATGAATGAGGTAGGTTTTTAAGCCCAAGAGTGGTATTGTTCTCTTTGCAATAGAATGGGTGTTGGGCGAGAGATTCATGGTGGCAGAGCATAGGTATCGGGTCAATTCAGACCTGGCCTCCATGTTTTTAGTTGTTCTTCTAGATGCAAATGAAGAAAAGGCCACCATTCAAACGCTAATGGAAGCCTTTATTGAGAAGGACTTCCGTGGTGGCTGGAAGGAAGTAGTGAGTTTGGAGAGGTCTGGTGTGGGTATTCCATGAGCAGATGATTTTCATAAGATAAATGTGGTGGGAGATACAGTTGCCTGGTTGTCGTTTGTGGAGGAGGTTGGGGTAGAGAAGATTGTTGGAAGAAGGAAGTGTGCTGCGAGAGGGATCTCTTTCCTGAAGAAGCTTGCTAGGCTCGTGGTGGAGGATGACTGGATGCTGGAGGTGCTCGAATCCTACTATGCTGCAGATGAAAATGCTTAGTCATGATTGATAATATGTATAATGTGATATTATGCAATATGTTATTAGTCTGTATAGTTATGTTTTATAGTTTATGGCATTACTGGTTGGTAGAGTTGTAGTGGTGAGCAGGGATTTTGTTTATCCCTTGCATTTTGCTTTATCGATGTTCTTTTGTTCTATTCAAAGAAACTCTATTAAACTTTTGATCATTATTAATATAATGGAAGCAGGCCTCAAGCCTGCAATTTACCGAGCGAAAAAACAAAATTATATAAATATTAATGATAGACACTTATTCATAAAAAAAAACTGATGAGAATCATGTGCATCAATTCTTTATAGTCATTTAAAGTATTAAAATATCATGTTCTTTAAAGAAAATACATACGATACACTTAATATTCATTTAATAATTTTTTAAATAGTAGAAGAAAAATAAAGATGGACTCCTAATTATGAGATTGTACTCACTATTAGATCATGTTATGCTTATAATACATTTAATTAATACTTCATTTTTAACATTACAATAGAGTTGCATTTATTTATGTATTTGTGGACAATTATGTTAACCAATTAAAATAGACACTAATTTATTGATTCAACAAGAAGCAATAATTACTAGTATAGATATCTTAAATACATCTATCTAAAAAACACCTAGAAATATACCTATCTAACTTATGTTATAAATTTAAGATATCTATACTAGTTAAATTTAATGATAGATCACTTAATATCATCCCAAATATTAATATTTTATTTTTAATAAAATTTAATTTAAATTTAAATTCTTTTACATGACCACAACTTATCAAATAAAATTATGAATTTATAAGATATTTAAAATAATTTTTTTATTACCTTTTTTAAAAATTATAAGAGTTTTCAAAACCTATTTAAATTATTATTATCTTTATTAAATATATATTATATTTTTAAAATATTTAGAATAAGTTTTAATTAATATTTTAATAGCAATTTAATTTGAAATTATTATTGGTTAAACATATATTTGTAATGGTGAAATTTTTATATCCAGGTTATATCTTATTTAGTTTTGTGCCTATTTTGGTAGAATGTCTTGAGTGTTTGGCTTATAGTCTAATATCACTCATAATCATTTATCTAACCCATCAAGGAGGTTGACCTAGGAGAACACGATCACCTATTGAATTGGTAATTTCCCCAATAGTATCCTTAAACACCACCTTGACAATTCAACTATTAGGAAGACAACAAGCAAATATCTTTTTAGTTACACATTCTAACACACCGATCCCACACATCATAGATTAGTTCTACATGGTAGATTGAATCTACACTACTTGAGATTGACCTTGTGATGCTCATATATGTACCATAGAGTATTTTGAGATCGTAGTCATTAGGCTGAAGATATTAATTTATAGATAGAAATGATATATTTAGCATGACATCAACAATATTTCTCCATCATTAGGTTTAGAGCTAAGTTTACCTAACCTTTGCATTTTTTTGATCTGGATAACTCAGGTTTTTAGCCTGGTTCAAGCCTAGAGAGACCCTTACGGGGGATCTCTTCCCATGGCTTTATTGCCAAGACCACAGCTGGGGGGTCTTAGTCCTCAAGGGCATTATCACCCGGGCATTAACGCTCATTCAGTTCAAATTTGCGAGCTCGTTGGCCTAGTGAAGGCCCACAATCTGCGAGCATGCTAGCCCAGTGAAGGATCCATGAAGGCACATATCCTGTGAGGACGACAACCCAACAAAGGCACAAGCCCTGCAAGCTCGTTGGCCCAGCAAGGATTTGAACCCTGGTGGTGCTCACCGCAACCAAGTGAACACCTAACCTTTGCATTTAATTTTTTAATATTTATTGCAATTATCAACCCAACTAATTTAATCTAAATTAATTTATACTAATTAATTACATTTACTTAATTAACCAATCCAACTAATTTAATCTAGATTAATCTATATTTATTTGATTAACATAAACTTATTTATAGTGTAATTATTTTCACCACTATATTGTATTTTTAGATAATATAATTTTAATATATGAAGCTTAGTGTATTAAACATTTCTGTAAAAGTTTTTAATTTTGATGTTTCTATTGATAAGCCAAATCACAAACACATGATAATCAAGGGTATCCGTAACCCTAATATGCCACTCTACTTAAATATTATCCATTTCAATGGTTAAATAGTCAATAGCAATTTTACATCTCATGAACAACAAAAAAAGTGGTAAATATTTGAACTCAAAATTAACCTATAACTGTTGAAATTGATAGATATTTAAAAATAGCCATAATATGCTGGCAACTTAAACCGTTGGATAGTGGCTGGACTGGATCGATATAGAATTTAGACTCGCTTGATAGTAAGAAACATGACTAATGACTAATGATAGTTTTGCCAGATAAGTCATTAGAATGGCAAAGCCAAGAATATGAGAAAGAGCGAGACAGAGAAGGATAAAAGCTACTGATAAGACAATGAGTGAATCGATAACAGACGTGAGCGAAAGGGTAGAAATTATGTGTGGAAGAGCTCACGCTGGGAAACAACGGGGAAGGCGTTTTGTACGAAAACCCGAGAGCGGAAGCATAGGTGTAAACAAGACCACTGAATTTTGTTTTCAAGTTTTCATTTCCGAACCTTACTTTTCTATGAATGACAACTGACAAGTGACAAAAGAGCCCGATTACCTGCATTTGGACGGGTGCAGCGAACTTTAGTTTTCTGAGAGTGACAAAAAAGCACCATTGTACAAGAGCCCACAGAAATGCTGTACCACCCATCGCTGGAGATGCTCTACGCCCATGACCGTACGCTAGTGTCTCCTATGAAAACTGCCAAAGTTTGACTGGTAATGTAAACTGTGCCGACAACGAGGGCCTAGTGGCTTGAATAGAGAGCACGATCCAATGTGATCTAGACCGAGAACCAAGTGTGGAGGCCAAAAGGCATGCAGGGGTGTGAGAGCTAACTCAGGCAGGGCGTCTTGGACTAAAAGGCCATGGTGATTGATAAGAGAGTCAACAATGCCAAGAAATGGCATGGGTGACGTCTGTTGAACCTGTAAAAACCACGAACCAGAAAACTGAGGCCATGAGGCCAAATAACGAGCCATGAACCAGTAAAATGGTGAAGAATATTGTGCCAGGCAGAGGCCGAAGAGGACACAAATCTGCCAAAAAACCTGCACAGAATGGATTTTACCCAAAATGGGTAGATGGGCAGAGGGTTGAAAGGCCCTCTGCTAATTTTTATTTTTATTTTTTACAACTTTTATGTACAGAAATGATTTCAGCACAGACACCTAATTGTAAAGAAAACACCGAAAATTAAACTCTTGAAATGGCTAGAAGCATAAATTAGCTAAAAACGAGAAGCATTTCACTTGCATGGCTCTAATACCATGTCAGAATTAACCAACATCAACAAATGAAAACAAAGATAACTTCCACAAAGCATAAGCACATAAAAGCCAAAATGTATAATCAAGAGATTACATCAAAAAATACACCAAGAGTTGATGAAAATGTACAAAGAGCCTTGCATATATAGGTAAGGAGAAGGAGACAACCAACTATGATTAACCCTCTATGTGATAAACACGTGTGCACAAGTGGAGGGTGATGGACAAATGTCTCCAACCTCCCATAAGGTGAGGAGAGAATATCTCCAACCTCTAATGAGCTAAGTGTCAAAATGACTAACCTCATGTGAGCATATGTGGTGAGACAAAAAAAGTGACTAACCTCAAAAGTGAACTTAACCTTTACTGTCAAGGTTAAGTTAGACCTAGCCACTAAGTGTGACTTAAGCCTAAGAGTGGGCTAGGATAAACCCAACACTCTAACACCAATTAAAATAGAGACTAATTTATTGATTCAACAAAAAGCAATAATTACTAGTATAGATATCTTAAATACATCTATCTAAAAAACACCTAAAAATATACCTATCTAACTTATGTCATAAATTTAATATAAGTACCTACAAACTAATATCTCTTGATGGATAGATGTATTTAAGATATCTATACTAGTTAAGTTTAATGATAGATCACTTAATATCATCCTAAATATTAATATTTATTTTTAGTAAAATTTAATTTAATTTAAATTCTTTTACATGACCACAACTTATCAAATAAAATTATGAATTTATAAGATATTTGAAATAATTTTTTTTATTACTTTTTATAAATTAGAAAAGTTTTCAAAACCTATTTAAATTATTATTATCTTATCTTTGTTAAATAGATATTATGTTTTTAAAAATATTTAAAATAAGTTTTAATTAATATTTTAATAGCAATTTAATTTGAAATTATTATTTGTTAAATATATATTTGTAATGGTGAAATTTGTATATCCATGTTATTTCTTATTTAGTTTTGTGTTTGTTTTGGTAGAATGTCTTGAGTGTTTGGCTTATAGTATAATATCACTCATAACCATTTATCTGACCCATCAAGGAGGTTGACCTAGGAGAACACGATCACCTATTGAATTGGTAATTTCCCCAATAGTATCCTTAAACACCACCTTGACAATTCAACTATTAGGAAGACAACAAGCGAATATCTTTTTAGTTGCACATTCTAACACATGGATCCCACACATCATAGATCAGTTCTACATGGTAGATTAAATTTGCACTACTTGAGATTGACCTTGCGATGCTCATATATGTACCATAGAGTATTTTGAGATGGTAGTCATTAGGCTGAAGATATTAATTTCTAAATAGAAATGAATATATTTAGCATGACATCAACAATATTTCTCCATCATTAGGTTTAGAGCTAAGTACACCTAACCCTTGCATTTAATTTTTAAATATTTATTGCAATTATCAACCCAACTAATTTAATCTAAATTAATTTATACTTATTAATTACATTTACTTAATTAGGGTGGGTGCCCTGGCTCGATTGGCTAAGTAATTCCGTTGCGGTAAAAATGGTCACAAGGTCTAGTCTCCCCCGGTCCCCGTGGTACTGGAGGACGTGCCGTGCCAGCGTCACCAGTCACGTAAAAAAAAGTTTACCAAACACCAAAAAAATTACATTTATTTAATTAACCAATCCAACTAATTTAATCTAAATTAATTTATATTTATTTTATTAACATGAATTTATTTATAGTGTAATTATTTTCACCACTATATTGTATTTTTACATAATATAATTTTAATATATAAAGCTTAGTGTATTAAACATTTCTATAAAAGTTTTTAATTTTGATGTTTCCATTGATAAGACAAATCACAAACACATTATAATCAAGGGTATCCATAACTATAATATGCAGGGCTTAAATCTGACGGTTGACCCTCTCTGTCAAGCAATTTTTTAATGACAGTTACCCATTCAAAGATGCCCTTAAAATACTATGACATATCATAGTATAAGTAAAATTATATATAAACCAAATATATATAATCATAATTCTATATAAATTTTGACAGTTTGTCAAAAATCTCTATTTTAATATGATACAGTTTTTTGAAAATATTGATTGTATTTTACGACAAAAATGTTTAAATAAGGCATGTGGCCATCAATTTAAGTCGTGATAATATGCCACTTTACTTAAATATTATTCATTTCAATGGTTAAATAGTCAATAGCAATTTTACATCTCATGGACAACAAAAAAAGTGGTAAATATTTGTCCTCAAAATTGACCTATAACTATTGAAATTGATAGATATTTAAGAATAGCCATAATATGCTGGCAACTTAAACTGTTCGATAGTGGCTGGACTGGATCGATATAGAATTTAGACTCCCTTGATAGTAAGAAACATGACTAATGAATGGACGTGGGCTTGGGTTTTGCCAGATAAGTCATTAGAATGGCAAAGCCAAGAATATGAGAAAGAGCGAGACAGAGAAGGATAAAAGCTACTGATAAGAAAGACAATGAGTGAATCGATAAAAGACGTGAGCGAATGGGTAGAAATTATGTGTGGAAGAGCTCAGGCTGGGAAACAACGGGGAAGGCTTTTTGTACGAAAACGCGTGAGCTGAAGCATTAGTGTAAACAAGGCCACTGATTTTTCTTTTCGAGTTTTCATTTCCGAACCTTACTTTTCTGTGAATGACAACCGACATAAGTGACAAAAGAGACGTACGCGTTCGGACAGTTTATCGTGCTCTCTCTATGAGAGACGTGTTCGACCAGATCGTCGGTGTAAGAGGACCGAAAAAAGCTTAAACGGATAGTGACAAGCACCCTTATTGTAAAAGAGCACACATAAATTTCCTTACGCGTTTTCTCCCCTTTCATTGAGACTTACAAGAGAAAACAGAATTATTCCGTAATTAGGCACACATTTTATTTAGATATTATCCATTTTAATGGTCAAACATTCAATAACATTTTTACACCTCATTCACAAGAAGAGAAGAGTTAATTTATCTAGGAAAGAATAATCCAAAGTTTTTCTAGAAGGAGCTTCAATCGAGAAAGGAACAAAGTGATAATAGCATTTCAGAAATTCAATGGTTAAACTATGCAAGACAACTTTATGAGCAACTTTCAGAGGTTGAGCCTCCTCCTTTGATCAACATTTCTACAAAGCTTTTCACCTTGCAAGAGGTGGAGATGGGTATTAAAAAATTGGGTGTGGGTAAAGCTGAGGATTTGGTTGAGCTTCAAGCGAAGTATCTAAAATGGGGAGTGGATACTCTTGCACCTCGCATTATGATAATTTTTAACAAAATCATTCTGCAAGGGTTCCTTAAAGATTGGACAACCAGCTGAGCAATACCTCTTTTTAAGAGTGGTGACGGTAATAACCCTTCAAATTATAGGACCATTATGATCAATCCTTTGTTTGCGAAGTTATTTGGTAGCATGGTGGAAAGCAAAATCAACAAGTGGGCAGAAGAAAAAGAAAAGCATGCAAAAGGGCAAGCAGGTTTTAGACCCAAACACTTTACGGTTGATCATGGTATCACGTTAAGGCACATCATTGAGAAAGTTTGGGAGGAAAGGGGGAAGCCTTTTGTTGTTTTGTGGACTTCAAAAAGGCTTTTGACACAGTACCTAGAGATAAGTTATGGTGTAGGATGGAAGAACTTGGGATTCCAGCGCATCTTAGAGCGGTTGTCCATAGGCTTTATGAAGAGGTGAGAGTCAAAATCAGAACTTCGGCGGGCAATTCAAAGAGTTTTAGGAGTGATATTGGGGTCAAGCAAGGTTGTCCGCTTTCCTCGACTCTTTTTGGTTTATATATTGACAAGCTTGAAGAGTGGCTTAGCGTGCAAGGTGGAGATGGTGTCCTTTTGAGGGATTTTGTGATAAAACTTTTTTTATATGCTAACGACATTATTTTGGTTGCTAAGAGGGCCTAAGGGTTGCAAGAGCACTTAGTTGTCCTAGAACACTTCTGCAGAATGGTGGGGATGCAAGTCAATACTAGTAAGACCAAGATTGTGGTCTTCTCCAACAAAAGAAAGAAGAGCCAGCATAAGTTCTACTTTGAAGGCAATATTTTGGAAGAAGTAATAGAGTTTAAATACCTTAGGTTTGACTTTAACAACAAGCTCAGTTGGGAGAGCTTTGGGAGGGTGGAGAGCATTATATGCTCTTCAGAATAGATGCAGAGAGGTAGAGTTATGGGATTGGAACACTACTCATGTTCTTTTTGGCCTTTTGGTGCTTCTAGTGGTACTCTATGGTTGTGAATTGTGGGCTAGTAGCACTTCAAATGCAAAGTGGAAACAAATTGAGAAAATCCAAAAGCGCTTGATCACTAGCAAGTTCTTGAAATAAAAGGCTCGGTTCCTTATGAGATAATGCTGCGTGAAATAGGGGCAGCTTCTATTGAAGCTATTGCTCTGATGCGTCTAATAAGGTATTTGAAAAGAATTAAGCAGAGGTAGGCAGATGGCCTAAAGTTGTGTTCAATGACACCATAGGTGAAAGAAAGAAGACTTGGATGAGGCAAAACATCAAATGGATGAGACAATGGAATATCTACTTGAATGCTTGCCCCACTAATAGCAAAGAGGTTAAGGCTTTTGTTATGGATAAGTTACGCAAGCGTTTATGGGGGAAGGTGCTTGGGAGGAAGAAGAAATATTATATTGATGAATTCAACCCTGCTTGTGACCATCAACAAAAAGCGTACATAGGGGCTTGTATTTCGTGGAGAGCCAAGATTCTTATTGCTCAATTAAGAACTGACTCTCACCAACTCTGGTGTGAAACAGGGTGGTGGAAAAAGCTTAAAGAAGCATGGGAAGAACGGGTATGTATTTTTTGTAATACAGGGGCAATTGAATTGAAAAAACATTTTATTATGAAGTGTGAGGCTTTCAAGGACATCAAGGACAAGTATTCTAGTTGTTGGTCAACTCTTTCTTGGCATAGCTTATTCAGCGAAGAGAATGTTGTGAAGTTTGGGGGGCTCATCATCACTTTAAACAGGCAAAGGTCTAAAGTGCAGAAGGCAAAAACAACTAGGCTGGTGGTCCCATAGGCTATTTTTAGCCTCGTGGACTTTAAAAGCTATTCATTCATTCATAATAAAAAGTGGTCAATATTTGTCCTATTTTTATTGGTCAAAATTAACCTTTGACTGTTGAAGTGGATGATATTTAAGAATAACCTTACACCGAAGGCGTTCCTTAAGTACGCATGCCTTTGCAAATCTACACTGGTATGGTACAATAATGACACAAGATGATTGAATGTATCTATCCGTTCATATCTGCAAAGTGTGTTGATTCCTTGAATCTTCATTGGTTCGAGTGTCTGACTATTTTTATCGGCAACCTGTTTGCAACAGATGTTTTCACTTTTTGTAATTTGGATGGCAATTAGGGGGTTGTGCAACAGTAACGGTTCCACTTTTGGAGTGTTGTGTGTCGTTTCGTGGGGACTGCAACCCCGTTACGAATGCAACCTCTGCAACCCATTTTAGAATCCCTAAAATATTTTAAAAAATAAACACTAAAATTGTGGTAAAAACTGTTAGGTATTATCTCCATGTCCCCATGATGCTGCTTAAGTTATTTTTTTGGTTAAAATTAAACAGTTGGAGTGGCCCAATGGAGATTTACAATTATGGAAAAGGATAATATAAAATCTTTCTATTTAGGAATTGTAGATAAGCTGTGGAAAAAAAGGGGGGCTGGAAATAAGCAACCACTGCATAATGAAAAATATACCATGTGGCAACATATATTTCCTTCCCTCTTTTTTTATTTTATTTTTCTTATAAATTAAAATAATTAAAATAATTTATTTTTATTTTTTTTATATAGTAAAAGCTACAAATTAAGATAACTACCAGAAAAATTTTTATGGGGTCACTAGCTTCACAAATATATCCTTAAAAACTTGAGCAATGGGTGTTAGCCAAAATAAGCTAAGCAACAACTTGGGGACATGCCCTAAGATGTATAATATGAAATGGGAGAATTTTGGCAGGGTTCAAATTTGTCAAAGGATTGTAGTTGTATATATACAAGTCAATGATTTTTTTAATATTAAAATAGTTTTTTAATTTTTTTTTAATAGTAAAAAGTTGTGTGGTTTTGAACTGACACAATTCTTATAATGTGAATAAAAAGGCACTTCCTATATAAGTTTTGAAAGAATGAGTTAATTGTCATGTATGTTATTGTTTATAAATTATAGTGAGAATAAAAAATTTTGGATTTTTAAAATTAAATTAAATTTATAAGGAAAAGTTGAGATAAATATTTATTCTTGTGGTTTTAACGAGGTAAAATAGAAAATCTTCTCTACCAGCATAATCCTTTTTCTTATAAATTAAAATAATTTGTTTTTATTTTTTTTATATAGTAAAAGCTACAAATTAAGATAACTACCAGAAAAATTTTTATGGGGTCACTAGCTTCACAAATATATCCTTAAAAACTTGAGCAATGGGTGTTAGCCAAAATAAGCTAAGCAACAACTTGGGGACATGCCCTAAGATGTATAATATGAAATGGGAGAATTTTGGCAGGGTTCAAATTTGTCAAAGGATTGTAGTTGTATATATACAAGTCAATGATTTTTTTAATATTAAAAAAGTTTTTTAATTTTTTTTTAATAGTAAAAAGTTGTGTGGTTTTGAACTGACACAATTCTTATAATGTGAATAAAAAGGCACTTCCTATATAAGTTTTGAAAGAATGAGTTAATTGTCGTGTATGTTATTGTTTATAAATTATAGTGAGAATAAAAAATTTTGGATTTTTAAAATTAAATTAAATTTATAAGGAAAATTTGAGATAAATATTTATTCTTGTGGTTTTAATGAGGTAAAATAGAAAATCTTCTCTACCAGCATAATCCTTGTGACTTTGATTTTCTCATATATCTTTCTATCAAATGAATAAATAAAATGAATAAATAAGTTTTATTTAGCCATATAGTGGAACACAGAGATAGAGAGAGAGATGTGACAAACATATAAGAACTTGCTGTGAGAATTAACTGAGATGCTACATACAAAAGGCATCCATTATGTATAACTAATAGATACTACTAAGATTGTGGCCCCCTAAGGTGCCAAAGAAACTTAAGCCCCTCCAATAGCTCAAAGGCCTTGTCGATCTGGGAGGGAGAGAGATCTTTGTGCTGACTTAGGAAGTAGTTAAATACTTCTATGTTGTTCCTGGTTATGTCATCCTTTAACAATCTTAAGGCATCAGAGGTTATCTTGTTCTTACAGACTGTTGTTGCGTCGAAGACACCACCCATCAAGTCGTAAGTCGGTCTCTTGTTGAAAGCAGCTAAAGCACCATTTGCCATGTTTTGTCGGTTCGACGGGAGGAAGTTGTGAGCCATCAGCTTCCCAGATTGTTTCCTTCCCATTATTAGTGTGACGGTCATTAAGAATTCTTCATATAGAGTACTGTTGTGGATGTGATCATCACCAAAAAATGTTGGTACCTATTACTTGTTTGGTCACCTTCACTGTGGCTGCATTTTTGGCTCTGAAAATGTGACTTATCTGCTCTTCCATCGTCTCTTCTTCCTCAGTGTTCTCCTCTTCCTCATTTTCCTCTTGCTCTGAATCCTCCTCTAAATCTTTCACGCAAATACATCTGCATACACAACATTTGCTCGACCATCTTGTAAGAAGAGCTTCCTCTGGATTTGAATAAATAGTGGTTAAGGGCAGACCCATGAACTCTTGAGTATCCTTTCATTTCTTATTCTGAACTTCCTATCTAAGATTGTCATTTGAAAAACCTTCGATAGCTACCAATTATTTGGAATTATTTAATGATTGGGCCTTGAAGCCTAGGGTTGGAGATCATGTCCTCATGAATCAGTGTTTTAAATCTCCAAAAGATCATGGAAAATGGAATTTACTATCCATCCTTCCGAGAAATTCTGTAGGGTGCAGTTGACTTTTCTTTCTCCTTGGATTTTGAGATGATTCTCCATGAGGAGTAGCTTAGATTACTCCAGATAGTTTTGAGTGCCTCCTTAGTACTTACTAAATTCTGTGTCCCCTCCTCTTCAGGTATTTGATTTTCTAACAGATATGGATTCACCTGACTTGTCCTTCTGGCCAGTTCAATGATTCGTGAGGTTTCACCCTTCCTAAAGGAGCCGAAAGTCTACATGGCATTCGGAAGAAACACCAAATTTAGGGGCGAATTGCCCCTAGCAGCCTAAGATTAATGATCTATTGAGGGAGAAGCGCCACTATTGGCGCTTGTCAAAAAGTCTTTGATTTTACCTTTGACACTAACGCCCATCAGGGGGGTATCTAAATTGGTCGTGGGTGTGCCATTTTTAACCAAGCCTTGGCTCGCTTTCTCCTTTGTTTTGACTTCTTGTTGCACTTGATCCTTTCTATTCCTAAGTCCTTGGATATCGAGTTGTTGGCCAATTTGTCCCAAAGGAACCGCAACATTCTTCCTAGTCGATGCGAGGTCATCTATTCGAGAGGGCTTGCCTTATGAGATAGGTTTTTCCTTTTGCTCAATTTTTTTAAGAAAAATGTCCTTTGCTTTTGGGAGCATAGCTTCAAGGTCTTCTGAAGGAGTTTCAGACTGATTGTCCTTTGGACCCTTGCCACCCTCAAGGGCTACCAGGGTATATCCTCCAAGTTTGTAGTATGACTCTCCTTTTCTCTGTCATTTGATGGGCATCTGTTCATAGCATGATTCTGACTGTTGCATTGTAGGCAAAACAACTTTTGTTCTTCAATTTCCAGCACTTGCATCCATTGGTGTTGTGAGGAGGCTAGGGTAATTTTCTTCAGGATTTTCCTTATTGCCGCTATTTGAATTCGTGCATAGAGATATGAGTCTTGCTCAAGTAACTCAGTTTCTATCACCACTAGGGTTCCCAAGGATCTTCCAATCTTCGCCAAACATTCTTCCGACCAATATTCTAGAGGCAAGTTGTATAAGCGAATCCATTTGGGGTAGTCATAAGGATCGTATTGGACCAGGTTGAAATTTGGGGACCATTTCTGGATGTATAAGGGAAACCCGTTGAATTTCCATGATTTACCTTTTACAATACTGTTTTGATTAGTTTCCAAAAGAAAAGCAAAGCAGAAAAAACCTTTCGACAGAAATTTGATAACCTTTGGCATTCCCCAATTTTCCTCTATCCAGCTTCAGATTTGACTTCTTGAAATTTTTGGTCCTACATTATTAGTCTTCCGATGATTGCACTGTCCAGGAAAAATTATATATCCTTGCGGCATTCCTCGGTGATGTCTATAACAGAAGCTTGCAATTTTTTCCAAGTTGTCTCTTCATAACTACATGAAACCTTCGGAAGCCTCCTCTGCTCTACTCAGATTTGCTCCACCCATCTTCTTCCCACACACACACACACACACATATATATAAATATATGTGTGTGTATATAAAGAGAGAGAGAGACTTTTAATTATCCGTTTGGTGCCAACAATTCAAATATGACATGTGTCCATGGGGAGCTACACTTAGGGCAACATGCCATTTACTTAAGGACTCAATGGTTCACCTTTAAGACCACTTTAGCGTACCCATTGTACACTAAAGAAGTAGAATAATGCACACATGATACAAAAGAAAGTCAAATAGTGAGGGACAAGACAAGTACCTAGCCATAAATTATAACAAGAGCTAAGAAGTTTTGTTAGCTGGCTTTTTGTGAAGTCAAATCTCTTGTTAGAATTAACCATACCTAAATAGTGATGGAATAGATGAGATTAAGTCCACAAGTTATAGGGTCATTTTTAAGTAGGTGATCACTTTTGCATTTGACAAGTAGGAGGTATTTTTTGTAACTTGCATAAAATTATGATATTTATCTGCATAGTTTTTGAGTCAAACTAGCTGAGTGGGGTAGCTATCTAAGTGATTTTAATCTTGGGGAAACTCCATGGTTAAGTGTGCTTTAGTGATGATTTTAAGAAATCCCCCTAAAAAAGATATAAAATCTTGATGAATCTTTCATTTTTTTGAAAAAAATATTTTCTATTGGCGAATCATTCCTTTTTTCAAAAAAGTATTAATTTTATTAATAATTTTTTTACATCACTAGAAATTTGTAGAAAATCCTAGCGAATCTTGCCGAATAATAGGCAAGCACATTAATCACCATGGTGAATCCTTCTTTAAAAAAAAAAAAAACTAAATTCCTATGGAAAAGTAGGGGCTTGGGGTTGGCAGCAATTGATGGGTTTAACTTGGGGTAGTTCTCCTTATAGGGGTCAAGGGAGCAATGCCCCCTTGCAGGGTCAAGGGGCAGTGCCCCTTGCAAGGGTTGAGGGAGCAGTGCCCCCTTGCAGGGTCTAGGGACAAATTAAAACCCAAGAACAAATCTACTATCAAGAAAGCATTAGAGCTCACACAAATTAAATATTTTAAATCAACACCATATAAATAAAACTATGTCTAATCTTATAATTATAACTACATTTTGGGCCAAAGATTGCTTTTCAACCATTTATTTTGTGTATAATCTAATGATTCTCACTATATTCAGTGAGCTAAAATGTGCTTGTAGTTTCCAATGCTCTTCTAAGCATTGGAAACTATGAGCATATTTTAGCTCGCAGGAATACAATGAGAATTGTTAGATTATACACAAAATCAACAGTGGTAATTGAAGATTGGTGATATGACCCTAAAGTAACCAAAAAATATGTAATAGTAATGATGAATTAAAGCCCCATTTCTTTGCATAGCAATGATGACCCATTTCTTTGCAAGGATGTTTGTTCGCTACATTTTGTGTGTTGTTGAACTCGATTGACTAACTCTATGTAATTTGAAAAGGGGTTACATGTGAGGATTGATGGTGTGTTCAAAAGGAAGGGGTCATCAAGGATGGAATGATGCACCATTTGTTCCCTTTGTCTATTTGATCGTGGGTTCCATGTAGAAACATATGTATTTATGTATTGCACAATGTTTTGAACTGCTTGTAGACGATTGAAATCCATGCTTTCAATGGTAGGTGCACCTTGAAACCAAAGGAAGCCTTAAATATGGGAAAATCCTCTATGATGCTACTCAAATCTATGAGATACCATAAGAGTTAGAATTATTGTGTAGAATTAAGTATTTGGTATAGTATAAAATTCAAATGATGATCAATGTTAGTCACCTATACCAATAGTCTTGGGAAAGTAAAATCTTATCCAAGATGTCTTCACAAAAGGTTGTTAATCTATTATGCATGTAGAGTGCAATTAGATGTAGATTGTTAATTATGTTTTTGATCCTCCATTGGTAGGCTTGTGTTGGTTCAGTGGGTTGTATGCTAGGTATTACACTATGTAAATTTGGCCAATTGGTATCTATTGTACTAAGTGTGAAGAACAAATTTGGACAACCAACTTGTATGACCATATTTGATAGCTCTCCTCTACACCTTGTCCAAAAGGGTCTTATCTTACATAGATTTGAGCCAAAATGCATAAGGTGATCAACAAGTTTTTCATCAGGAAAATCTTGAATGCAAAGGTGTAGGTCTACAACTATATTTGGTACACTTTCATGAAATAATTTCTTGAAACAACTCTAGTTGTTTCTTGGCTTCTTTGTCACATCATAAAATTTAACAAGAAGTACTAGAAATGTGGATGTTAACCAAATATATTATCATGGTATCACATAAGATGTATAACATATTCACGTGTTTTGACTTCTTTGATGTGTGTTTGTTTGAAAAGTGCAACACTCGTATGGAAGAGAGTAGGGAAGGCCATTGTAAGAAAGTCTTATGTGTTGTACTCATTGATTGGTGATAAAGTAATAGGAGGCCATTGCATAATATCTATGGGGAGATCTTGGTTAACTTGTAAGAATCTACGTATTTGTTCAAACTCTCTACGTGCTATTTAGAGAAACACTATAAAATAAGAATCTTCAGTTAATTGTTGTTCAACATTGTGAAAGTCATCAATATTTGAGGATGTGAAGTGGGTTGTAGGTTTTGGAATATTTGTGGAGTCATGTAGAAGCATGTCTAACACATATGTAGGAGTCGAAGGCAAGCTCAAGAGTGAAAATTTATCAAGTTGTACATCTTTGTAATATGTATTATGTGCAATCTTATACTCTAAGGCTTTGAGAACTCATGAGTGACTAACATAAAAATCATAGTTTTTATGCTCTACACTTTAGCTTCTAACAATGATTACATCTAATTCATTGATACATCTAGGTAAGTATTTTGAAATAGCAGTAATGTCTTGTGGGAAGCTAATGATATGGCTACTATATTTTAATTTCTCTCCTCATGCATGCCTAACTTGAAGAAATGAATTTACCCTTGCTATTAACATCTCTCCTACTTGAGTAAGGTTTTACAAAGAAAGAGGCGTGCTTCCCGAGTCCACTTTATTCCACTTGGAAAAATAATTTCCTTTTCACTCAGTAGAGAATCTATAGCACTTAGTCACATTGTTTGACTTTCTAACTTGAATACTCGAGTAACTCTATGTGCAAATGGAACATGTTGGCATGATTAATAATTTGTCTATACTTGAGTGGAATCATTTCTGTGTTGCAATATACTCATATGTGCAAAATGTGTTAGGGGTCATGGTAGAAGAGGTTGGAGGTATAGGAATAGATGACAATGGTTGGAAAGTATTGAATGTATTGGTGTGCATTGCTTGAGAATTAAACTATTATGTGTTGCTCACCTGGCCTTTTTTATTTGTTCTTTTTTGTATGGTACCATATATGTCACAATTTGTTTCTATGTTCATTACTAGATGATGTGCTAGCATTGGTACTATTGAATCTTGAAGGATCTCACTTTTTTACACAATGGAATGCCTACAATGTATTACAAAAGTATTTAGAATTACTTATAAAAAATTCAAACTCAGGTCTTCCATAAGTAATTACTAAGAGATAAATAATTAGAAGTAAAAATAATTTATCATAGCTAAAATTTTTTCCCATAATATATATTACCATAGTAAAGCTTATATGTAATAAAAATATAGTAAACAACTTATTTAAATAACTGTTATAAAATGCAATGAGTATATAAGATTGACCTTATTGAGGACTCACTTTATACATATATTAGTTTAATAGATATTAAAAAGTGTAGTAAAATATGCACCAAATATTTTTTTGTTGTAAAATAGAATGAGTATATTGAGGATCATATTGAAACATGTTAGTATTAGTATAAAGAATTGGACATATATGAGGGGATAAATAACCATACTTAAACATGTTAGTATCAAAATTATCAAGGTCCTAAGACACAACTAAGAGGTGCTAAACAACCATCCTTAAGAGTCCTAGCCATCAAATATATAGAGTATTAATAATTATGACACAAAGAAAAGACCCAGAGGCTCCAATGCACCAATCAATTAGTCATTAATCTTCAACACATTACAATAACATTTAATGGATTTATAAATCCTTCTAACCAACTTGTATACAATATAAAATGGACCAAAGAAGCAAGCTAAAATCATACTAGCCCATTTCATCCAAATTCTAATGTAATAGAACAAATAAGGAATGCATACAAAGAAAGGAAACTAAAACATATTAGCTACCATGCAAACCTTGCTATTTTGATGTGCTCTTGATGTTGTTGATGTGTAGATGGCTCCTCAAATGGACAACATAACTTTGCCTCTCATGGAGTCTTGAAATGGCTTGGATGATTGGCTATTTATAGATTTTTCGGATAGTGGATGAAGGCATATGATTGATTGGATATTTAAATGGATGAGGTTAATTGAGAGGCTTGGAGAGACAAGAGATTTCTAAATCACTTAATTTGATTGGAGGATGAAGGATTTCCTTGGATCAAGGAAAGATAAAGGGTAGAAAAGTAGTCTTGGAAGAAAAGCATGGTGAGGATCAAAGGAGGACAAAAAGGACCTTGGTACAAAGGACTTGTCCATACCTTTGTAAGAGACCCATGTGGTCTTGTACAAGAGGCCATACCTTTGTACACTTTGGAGGATGTGGAGGATTTTAAGAGGTTGACTAAGGTTTAGGAATGTGCAATTGGGGGATTATGTGGTTAATTAGGCTTATTCCATTTAATGAAAAGTGGACAAAATAGGGGAATTAAATAAATATGAAAATATTTATTTAGTTTTGGATGAGGATAGGGTATTAGATAAATAGAAATATATATATGTCTAATGTTAGGCTATATGAAAGAATGATAAATGATTAAATAATCATTTATACTAGGAGAAGGGTACAGATGAGGGTACAGATGAATAGTGAAAAGTATATGACTAGTGATTCTAATAATAAAATACTATTAGATCATCATCAGAAGGGGAATAGGATGGTTGATTGAATAAATGGGGATTTATCCAATTAAGGGGTTAAATGATGTCTTGATTAGGGTTGAATATTGTTAGGATGATGAGGAGACAATTTTAGGTGTCTACTCAACTAAATACCCAAACCACCTAACAACTAACTAATAACTAACACCTAATTATTAATAAATTAACATTACCATGTTAATTTATTGTTTATTTGTTAAGTATGAAAAAGGAGAATGATAATAACTAGCATGCATAGTAGATGAACCCCTCCTCCACAATAACATTCAAGGACAGGACCGAGCCAAATCACTCCCAAATGAAGGTGGATTCAACTATAGACCTTGCTCCTTTGTTTGCTATAGAAAGATTAGATTTGATCAGGTCTTTTGTTAAAACCCTAGGTCATCAATGTATTAAACCCTAGTTTCACAATGATTTGCTTATAAAAGACAAAATACAACATAAACCTAGAAACCAATTGCACAAGGATGATCAGGAAGATGATAGAACTTGTCTCCCAAAGGAAGAGGTGTTGGAGGATGATTTAGGGACCACCCAAGTCCTAATTGGAGGAATCTACCCGAGGTCTAAACTTGAAAGATGCTGCAAAGGATGTTTTGAAGCCAGATTTACACTGAGAAAAGATAGGACATGGGTGGTGGCACCCAAGTACTTAGTGAGTGAATTCTCTGAAACTATTTCCAGATCCTGAAACCCCGATTTGTGCTGAATCTTCATGTATCTTCACATTTTTTGGCTCTCACTCTTGTAACCTGCACACAAGACGATAAAAGAGGGTTTGGGGTGTTATAGTGTTTACGGACTTGCCTCAGTCAAACCTCGGAATAGCATTCAAGCTTCCCAACACCGTTGATAGATAAAGAGAGTGTGCCCTTCCAGGGCAGAGGATAAACATAATAACAATATGATGAATCAAATGATGATAAACAATAATGATATCACCTATGTGATGAAACCCTTAGGAGGATGAAGGATCTTCAACTCATAAGGACAGATAGATGATAACTTCAAACCTGCAATAACACACACAATGACAATACAAATCTTCTCTAGAATCACAATGAATGATTTGAATGCTTCTTATTCCAATGCTTCAAGTTGGCTATCTCTATCTTACAAATAAAATACAAAATACACTCATTTATGCTTTCTCGCTAACATTTGTCAAATTAAACCAAGAGAGTCGACAAAGAGAAACCTTTTGAAAGGTCCCAAGCTGACATAAGTTGATTTTAGCCCTGACCAATCAAGGATGACTTGGGCAGTGGTGCCCTTGAGGCTTTGAGCCCCTTTTAGATCTAGGATAAGGTAAAACATGGGCCCCTTTATTCCTAATTTACATTGGTGTCGAGCAATTTTGTATCAGGATGAATATTTAGAATGTATAATGCAATCACAGGGACCTAGGAGCTAAACAAGGAGGTAAAAAGACATGTGACTACTTTTTACTCCATAACATTATTAAATTACATAGAACTATTATTCTATGTCATGCTCTACTAAATTTATAACACCCCCTTTTGTGTTGACATAGGAACTTTATTGTGGCACTGCATTGATGGTTGGATTTGGTCAGTCATTGCCTCCATCATTTGAATTGTCACTGAAATTTACCCTCTTCAAATTTACCCCTTTAATGAAAAATCCCCTTGGATTTGATTTCCAGTGATAATGCATCCTTACAATAATGTTTTATTAATTACTATTACACCCTTATTGCTCTTTACTATTACATCATTATCTCTCCATTTATATCTACAAAAAATTAGGCCCCATTGTAAACTTTATCATACATTTTACATGTGATTGACTAATTAGAAAGACACTATTCTTTTATATGAAATATACACATTATTTGCATATAAATATCCCATAATCACTATTCATTCCACAAAAGAAATGAATATATGAAGAGCCATACTAGAGTAGTGAAGGCTACACATGGTTATTGATAGGTATATCTATAATTACAAATGACCAAACTAGATCATCCAATGTCTTCTTGACTGTAATAGGTCATTCCAACTAATTACAGATAATGACATTGATAGAAATGTAGAGCCTCTCAAGCCATCACAAAAGTAAATAAAGTAAAAAGAGTAAATAATCCATTTATATTACAACTTCACAAGTAACGAAAGTATAATGAGGTAATTAATCCACTTAATTACAACTTCGCAAGTAAAAGATAAATCTCATAAATATGATTTAATAAAAGTCATTAAATCTTACAAAATCTCGTGCTCAATCCAAGTGAAATCACTATAAAATAATATACAAGTCCATTGGCATTCACACTATAATACATCTAATTACAAGTTACAATAATCATGTACAACAAGTATAAATAAATCAATACACTCTCCAGTCGCCACGAACCCAAATGGTTCTCCTACGAGACGAGAGATGGGAACATGGCTCAGGAACTTTTCCACCCAACCATGAAGCAATTACACTTCCCTGAATCCCTTCATGGCATGAAGGAAACCCAGCCCTGCACGAAATGTCTAGCTACCTAGAATAATTGGCAGGTGGGAACACCCGATGCAACATGATGTCTAATGTGCAATTCTAAATAATGAAATGTAGATTGTCTCACAACAGGATGTGGTAGAGACATATATTAATAAGTTTTCTAGACAAAATATTCATCTTTTTCAATGACATCTCATTTAGATCTAAACCTTTAAATCAAATAATAACCGGTCAATTTCTGAAATGAGGAAAAGCCATCTCTGATAATCCACATTCGACATCCTAGCCAAAAAGTAACCCAATAACATTCCTAGATAAAAATCTAATCACTTTTCACTATAAATAGAATGATAAGGAAAGCAATATTCTCCTATAGTCCATCTCTAAATCCCTTTCCCAAAACATAAATCATGAAACACACCTTTCCAAGCAAGAATTCATCATTTGATTTCACAAAATACATCTATAAAACTACTAAAATTGATTTAATTACCAAGTTCATATTTCATTCATAATTCGTAATGTAATAATCATTCTAAGTTATTTATTAATCTTACTATCATATCTGTGATAGGAACTATTTCATTCAATAAATATATAACTGTTGGTGAATATTTTATCATTTAGCTAACCAATGGCAAAATGGTTATATTGCCACAACTATAATGAGACTGAGTCTCTCCTCTCAACAAGAGGAGGTTCCCTCTAGATAATGAGCTCTTTCTAACAAGCAACTTTTAATACTTAAATAAGCTAAAACTATTCTTTGAGTGTTTTCATTGCATCCTATTCTCTTTTTTCAGAACAGATGTTTCTCTTTTCCAAAATGACAACTTCAAAAGAAATGATATTTAATAATTCCTGAATCGAGACAAACCATAGAAACACAAAGTCTTCTATTGTTTGACTTATTTCCCACAACTAAACTTGATTGAGTTCAAATGTAGCTCAAAGTCTCCACTTTCAGCCAATATGATATAACTAACTTGAACTCAACAGTTTACAACACAAAGTCTTTAAACAATTCTATCTTCACAAATGTAAACACAAACTCCCGCAATGAGAAAATAGCACAAAGTCTATTTAACCAAAACAAGAACACTTCTCTCAATTTTCAATAAACTCCACGATTCTAGTAATGATTCAATATAATATAACACCAATGACATAAGAACACTGATATCCTAAAACAATATGATTCAACTTAAAGTTTGATACTTAAATTGCTTGCTTATATTGATATTCACTTGAAAATTTGATAAACTGTTGGTCATGATGTTAGTCATAAGCAAACATAGAATAAAAATTGCACAACAACCTTTACTCATCTTGAAAGATACGATGAATTCAGAGAATTCATGATCCCAAGTCTTCGTGGATTAGTTCATAACCTACTGACGTTACTCAATGGTTGATATGCATTGTTGTTTTCCATTTTGGGGCCTTACTTTTATCAACATGATCTGGTAAGATGCTACAAAGAAACGTTATTTCACAGTATATTTCTCCAGATGATACATT
This sequence comes from Cunninghamia lanceolata, assembly GCA_027924645.1. Lineage (NCBI taxonomy): Eukaryota > Viridiplantae > Streptophyta > Pinopsida > Cupressales > Cupressaceae > Cunninghamia > Cunninghamia lanceolata. The sequence goes on along the minus strand of BSBN01001021.1, from coordinate 854,952 downwards.
TGTACTTAAATCTTTGCATGATATCTGTCAATTTAACATGCTTTAACTCAAATATGCTACTGATCTTCAATTATCTTCGAGATATCTGCATATTTATTGATATTTGCTTTTGATTGTCAGTTATTGCAATTGTGATGGTGAATTATTCTAAAATTGAAAGAAATTGAAAAAGAGTACTTCAAACAATGATGAACCTTTAGTTATTGAGCCACATACACATCAGATACAGTTATGAAGAGAAGAAATCAAACCATATGTTCACCAAGACATTCCACAGCTAGATACAGTTGATGCTAACTTCAAAGGAAAGGTATGAAAACAACACATGTAAGTCGATATGCACTCCAAGGGACGCAGCAAATCACAACATGTATCAAGAATTCATATACTGATTACTTAAGATTTATGATGTATTGTAATCAAAACGATCTTCTCATTCATTAAGTATGCAAGAACATATATGTATACAACAACTTTGAAATAAGCCCTAAATATTTCAGCAAACAAATTTCAATGAAGTTTCGAATGTTCAAAATAAGGCATCCTGCACCTTTTATAGAACAATGTGAGGGAGCGGTTACAAAATGATCTACCCTGATCTCCAACATGATGATCACCCTGGTCTCCAACAACTGTATCTATTTTTGATGGAGATGGTGACTTCATTATTTCTTCCTCATGATGCTCTTCATCAAGAGGGTGATCTTGGGGTATTTCCTCCTGTTGAGGAATTTCTTTTTCTGGAGGAGCTTCTTTTTGAGGTGGAGGATCTTGTGATACTTCCACCTAATGATCATGCACTGCCTCCTTCTGTACCTCATCCACTTTGGTGATTTCCTCATCCTGAGGCATATTTGTATCAGTGGATGTTATTGTGTTTATCTTAGGTACATTAACCTGATCTGAAGCTACAATCTGGTCCATACCTGTAGTAATTACTTCTTGAACTTTTAGGGCAGGATCAATTGATGTATCCTTTTCTTCTCCTCCCTTTTCTTGTACTTCTACTATTTTGGGTTCAGTAGATGTATCTTGTTGCTGCTGACCCATATCTGCAGTGTGGCTTTCCACTTCTACAAGCTTGACTTTCTCAATATCTTCTGTTTTCTCAGGTGTTCCCACTGGATTTTTAGGATGTGCTACATCCTCCCTGTGTGTTAAATCTATCACTTCGGGGTTGGTTACCTGATCCACTAGTTTATCAAGCCCCATTTCTTGGGCTACCTTTTCTGGGCTTTTTTTCTTTCTCCTGCTCTATTCTCTTCAGTTCTTCTAACACTTTCACTTGTACTGATGGTGTTCCTTATGGTGTTATGCGGGTGTTGGCAACAAGAGTCTCCATTCATTGTGAGGCAACATTGTCTACCACTTCATCATCTGATAGGTCCACTATCTCATCTAATGAGAAATGATCTCCTTGACTTGCGCCAGTGGTTTCCTTCATTTGTTCTTCACAATGTTCAGTCTTAAACTGAATAATGGTAGGAAGTGGCACATCATGTTGTAGTTCCTTTATGAACACTTCACTACCTGCTCCCCTCAACATTATAGGATCATGTCTTATCTCACCTCTCATGGATGTTCTTGGTTTCTTAGGTGTGGAAGCCATCACCTGAGGTGCTTTTGTTTTTTTAAGGAGGGGCACTGGGTCTTCTTCTGCAAGTTCCTCAATAAGAGGAACATCCTCTTCCATTTGTTTTTGTGATGCCTGACCTTCCTCATATGTTTCTGTAACTACTACAACTAGCCTCTGGATCCTTTTAGCCTTTTTCTTATCCTTAGGAGGCGGTACTAATGAGGCTAACGCTTGTCCTGATGCTGATGCATCTTCAGTTGTTATAATGACTCTTTCAAGTATCACCCCTTTAGGTTCATTATTAGTCTTCTTACCTCTAGGGGGTCTTTTGCTCTGTTGTTGCTGGGGTGGCAACCTTTCTCCCTTAGATTTCCTCTTCTCTATCAGGAAATCATCATATTCCTCATCAGGAATATCTTGTCTCTTTTTCTTATTATCTACTATAAGGGCTACACCCTTCTTCTTCAGTGCATTTATTTGTTCATCTACCCAAGACTGGGTTATCTATAGGGTCCTTCTTGTGAACTGATCCAATGAAATATCTTCAAGTTGAGTAAGATCAAGCGTTGAGATAGTGTCATTATATATCTTTTTCTCTTCATACTCATTGGCCATGATCTTGCCATCATCTTTCATTAATTACGCAGGCACTGGGATGCAATCAAAGGTCTTGATTTGGTTGAGGGTTATCCTTTGGTATTTTCTTCTTCTAGCTTCAGCTTCATCTTCACAATCTGCCCAGAAATCTTCAAGATGCCTTTGATGGATGGGCTTCCCCATGATCTTCTGCATCCTGCCATATGGATCATATGATCTTGGTAGTGGAAATGGTTGTAATTTCATCATATTCAAGCTAGCTATGGCTTTCTTTATGTTTTCAAAATCCTGGCATATATACCAGCCCATTATTACTGGAAACAATACTGGTGGAAGCTTATTATTCGCTTTATATGCATCCAGTATTGTGGATACTTGCCTCATAAACTCCATTAACACTATTGCATCAGTGGGATACCTGGGGAGCATGAGGGGTTGACCTTCAAAACCCTCTATCCTGATATAGGAGAAAGTAGCATATTGTATAAACCAGGCACCATGCTTGTAAATAACCTCTTAAGCTTCCATGCTTAATCTTTTAGTCCTGTCTTCCTCCATTGTCCTGACCAGATGCATAGAAAATGCATCATTCACTAGTTTATAATCAGGGAGGAAATTTACCCTTTGTAGTTGAAGATAATGATCTCATATGTGGGTATCATTAGTAGTGCCACCAATCTAAATGATACACAAGGAGGAGTAAATTAGAGACTCTCTGAGGCAAATAAGGTGAGTTTCCTAATGCAGCCTTGTTTCTGGTTCTGTCTACCCATAAGGCATATTTTAGAAGTGTATTCCACTCCCTAGGGTTCTTGTCTACTAACTTCTTTATGATATTCAATAAATTTTTATTAGTGGATTCTGCCAATCCATTCCCTTGGGGATAATAATTGGATGAGAACTTCAGTATGATCCCATAATCAAATGCCCAACTTGACAATTTAGTTGAAGCAAAAGTAGAGCCGTTATCACTTACCAGAGCATAGGGAACCCCATACCTGGTGACTATATTACTTTCCAGAAATCTGATGACATCCTCTGCATTGTAGGTCTTGCTGCTAGTAGCTTCAGTCCACCTAGTACAGTAGTCAGTAATCATTAAAACGTACATGTGGCCTGATGATGATGGAGGATTAATTGGTCCTATGAAATCCATGCCCCATTGTACAAATGGGCGCGCTTCCATCATTGGCTACAGGGGTTGAGCAGCATACCTCTCTTTGTTGGCAGCAACTTGACATGTATGGCAACATTTAATATGTTCAACAGTATCCTTGAAAATTGTGGGCCAGTAGTACCCTGCTCTGAGGATTGCATGTGTGGTGGCTAAGGAGGACCTGTGTGTTGTTCCAAACTTGTCATGTAGCTCTGATAATACTTTATCTACTTCAGGCCTCTCCAGGCATCTTAGGTATATTCCTTCATAATTTTTCTTGAAAAGTACTCCTACTTTCATCATGTACTTTTGGGACTTTATTTTCAGGGCTCTTCTTTGTGAAGCCTGCAGTCTGGGAGGACATCTTCCAGTAATCAGGATATGCCAGATGTCTGAGTACCACTCTCCACTATCCTTCTCATTAATAACATATTGTTGACTTGTGATATTTGGACCAATCTCTAATATCATCTAGCTTAATGCCTGTCCTCTTACTAGCTTCATGGGTGTGATATCCATGTCATATTCCTATAGGACAGTGATCCACTTAGCCCTCTTCTCTCCTGGCTCGCTTTGCATCAATAACATCTTCATTGTTGCATCAGGTACTACAAAAATCACTTTACTTCTCAGGATATAGTGCCTGAATTTCTTCACTGCTCTGACCAAAGCAAGAGCTTGTCTTTCTACATCCATATACCTGAGTTATGCATCTCTGAATGGACAACTCATGAATGCTATAGGCTTTTCTTCTTTTTCTTCATTCCTTTGTGTCAGCACTACTGCAGAGGTATGCTCTGAAGAAAATGAGTAAATATAGAAGTCCTTGGTGTAGTCTAGACTAATCAACACTAGAGCTTCAAATATAGATTTCTTTATGTCTCCAAAGGCTGCTCTAGCTTTTGATGTCCACTCAATCTTTGCATCCTTTTTCAACATAGCATTTAAAGGTCTAACTATTTCAACAAAGCCAATGATGAACTACCTGACAAAATTTATCTTACCAAAGTAAGATTTGAGTTCTTTCTTGCTTCCAGGAAGCCGTATTTTCATGATGGAATCCACCCTGTCAGGATCAATGATAATTCCATTTTCAGTTATCAGGTGGCCTAGTAATTTTCCTATTGTTACCCCAGATATACATTTCTTGGGGTTCAAGGATATCCCATATTGTTCACATTTTTGCAATACATTTCTGAGATCTGCTACATGGTTTCCTCTATCTTTAGAGAATACTATTAAGTCATCCATGTATATGACTATGCATTTTCCTATTAAGCCTCTGAAGGCTTTGTCCATTGCGCGTTGGAATGTTGCTCCAACATTTATCAGCCCAAACGGCATGCGTCTATAAGCAAATATCCCCCACTTTGTGGTGAAGGTAGTTTTCAGTCTGTCAATTTTGTCAACCATTACCTGATTGTAACTAGAAAAACCATCGAGGAATGACAGCATTTTTGCTCCATTTACAATCTGCAAAACTTCATCTAAAGAGGGTAAAGGATAATTGTCCTTTTTTGATGCTCTGTTCAGGTTCCTGAAGTCCACACATAGTCTGATGTCTCCATTCTTCTTTCTCACTGGGACTAGATTAGCTACCCAGGTGGAGTGTCTCACAGGAAATATGATCCTAGCATTTAACAACTTTTTAACCTCCTCAAAAATTATAGGCTCCAGCAAGGCATTGACAGGCCTTTGCTTCTGTCTGAAAGGCTTGGCATCTGGTTTGAGGGGGATGGTATGAGTTATGACTGATGTGTCATATGTTTTCAACTCATCATAAGTCCATGCAATGACATGGATGTAATCTTTGAGTGCCTGAGTGCTTCCTTCTAACTCTTCTTCTGTGCACACCCTCCCTATCAGAACATTTATTTTGTCATCATTTTGTCCAATATTCACTTGTGAATATTGTCATCATTTTGTCTAATATTCACTTGTGAATATTGTCCTCCATTAGCTTTTGGAAGATCCTTCTGCTTCAGCATGTTATCCAGATCAAAGGCTCTTTCTAACTCAATCATTCCTTTGGGGATCCTGTTGCTAGGCAATTCTAATATTTCTTCTTCTTCCCAAACATGATCTTCTACATTGTTCTCATCTATGATCTAAGCATCAAATATATCCCTATTGGAGATGAAATCTAGGATATGTTGATCATCATGGAACACTTGGAGATTAGTAACATTATCAGGTACTGAAGGCACTGATACCAGTTCTACTGAAAACCTCTTTAGACCAGAAATAGACAGTGGCTCTAAGGTACTAGCAGCCTGGGCTAAAGCATCTGCCCTATGGTTTTGTTCTCTAGGTATGTGGGTGATATTAAATGCATCAAAGTCTTCAATCAGATCCCACACCCTGTGTCTGTAATTAGATAGTTTCCTATAATTGCAAGAGTAAATTCCTCTCACCTGTCTAACAACTAATTTTGAGTCTCGATAGACATGCATAATTTTTACTTTCTTCTTAAGGGCAAACAATATCCCATGGATTAGAGCTTCATACTCTGTTACATTGTTAGTACAAGGAAATTGCAGTCTGTAGGCTGCTAGGTAGGACTTTCCTGATGGATCAATGAGATCAATCCCTACTCCAGCACCTTATTTCAACTTGGATCCATCAAATCTAAGGATCCACGATTTATCTTCAGTAGGAGGCTTGGCTGAGCCTTCCTTCTTCTTTGCATCTCTAGCAGCTGCTCCACATGATATCCATTTTAACTTAGGAATTTCAGCTTTCTCAGACTTTACCTTTCCTTTCTTCTGGGAAGATGATTTTTTTTCTTTTTTTTCATCATCAAAAGGATGATCTTTTGAACTAGGCACTATATGTCTCTTTAAAATATGTAAGCATAGTGAACAAGCAGTTTCTGAGTGAGGTGCCTCATGCAATCTGCACCATCCTTTAGTCAGTGCATCTTGTGGAAGTCTCCCTTGTTTTATCATCTTTTTAATTTCTCTTGATAAAAAATCCTCAAATTTGGTCAAATTACTGCCTCTATCATCATCAGATAACTCATAATCTGAATCCATCAAACAATCACTCCCAGGGGTGATCTCATTATTTCTTTTACCCTTATTCTCATTGCAGACCAAAATTTCTTCTGTCTTCTGGATAAAATCCTCATTCTGACTCATATCTTCTCCTATTCCTGCGGCAGACGAACAAGAATCAGTATGATCATCATCACTATATGTGGAACTTACCTCTGATGATGATGATGACACTTCTCCACATGTTTGCTCGAGCTCCATCATGTCAATGCATGCTTCAAAAGTTTTCTCAAAATGTGCTTCATCGTGTAATCTGCACCAACCATCAATAAAAATATCATGAACAGGTATAACCAATAATTGACAGCGTTTTACTCGTTTGGACAAGTATATTTCAAAACTTTTGAAATGATCTGTTTCTGTTTCGTGTCCATGATCATGATAAGATCCTAAAACTACATCATTATCGTCATGAGGATGATTGCCAGGATCATGATCATCATGAAAATCATACATCAGGATTTCCTCTATCCTGACAGTCTGAGGTCTAATGGAGTAAACTCCGGGTTCAACATTCACGTACATGATCTCATTTGTTTTGTTATACTCGGTGATCATGTGCTTCATTCTTGGTTCAGCATCTACCCTTATCTGGTTTGGTATACCTTTCCAAGGTAACAACATATGACTGAAGTCAGTAGACATATATCCATTGAGAGTTTTAGACTAATCTCTACTGAGTAACATTCCATCTGTATCAGGTATGTCAACTACCTGAATGCCAATATAATATTGGATCCTAGGGTTTGATGCTAGTTGCATGTGAATGTGAGTTAATTCCCCTATTACATTCACCTCTATTTTGTCCAGTTGAGTTACCTTCTTCAGAGATTTAGTAGGATGCAGTCCTAAAGCATTACATATAGACAAGGGCATGACATTGGTGGATGCTCTTGAGTCTACTAGACATTTATGCAAATTCTTACCAAACATTCGTATGGTAAGGAGAAATGGAGGTGATTCACTCTTATCTCTATACAAGGTCATGTGAGAGGTCTCTGCAGCTTGAACAGTAGCTCAGACTTTAGTTTTAACATTATTATCTCTAATAGCATGATTCTTACTCCAGACTGACCTGAAGTATGGCTATCCTCTTTAGGAGTAGGATCATCTAGCGATTTCATGAATGCTTTTTTAATGGCTGGAGTTTTTAGCAGCTCTAACAAGGATGGGCTGATTTTGATCTTTTTCATCTCATCTGCCAGATAGGTGACTAATTTGTCAGACTCATGAGGCATGCTCAAAGCTTTTGATGCTGTGTTTGGTGATGATAAATACTGAGCATTGACCTTGGGAAATCTCGGGTTATTTCTTGCTTTGGGATCAGGAGGGGTATTGAAATTATTTGGGGGTAAGGAAGAGGTCAATGGACTGGTAGGTCTGTTGGCATTATTTCTCAAGTTGTAGTTATGCTTACCCTGGTACTGCTGTTGGTAAGCATGCACCTCCTCATGCTCATTTGATGGCTCATTGTCATCCTCAAAGGGGAAAACATAATTTGACTCAAAAGCCATGGTTGATTCTTCACATGTCTGGGTATAATGCTGATGAGATGACACAGTCTGCTAATAAGGCTGATCAATATAGCTTTCCAGTACTAAAGCTAAATCATATCCACAAGGGACAAGCTCATTCCCTTCTACATGATGTGAATTTCCTACAGTATTGGATACCTCAGTCTGGAAAATACTTGCAGCAATTTGAAATTGGGGACAATCTAGCTCTGCATGAGCATTAGTATTGTGTATCCTACACCAATTAGTGAGGGCTGTCTCAGCAAGATTGACTCTGGTAGTCTATTTAGCCTCACTAGGAGGCTGATTATCTAAAGGTGATGGTAAGGAACTATTATTTGGCCTGGAGTTCCATACTCTAGGCTGTCTAGGGGGATTGTTATTACCACTGTTATTGTTGTTATACCCCCTGTCGAGATAACTAGGTCTGTCATTGGTATAACCTCTATTTTGATTAGGCTGAGAATAGAAGTTTGGCTTCTCAGGTGAGTAATCTCAGTAGTAAGCTTCCTTAGCTGAGCTGATATTTCCTTGATTTCATCTTTCTCTTCTTGGACCTTGGCTACTACATTTTCAGTTTGAGGCTTGAAAAAGGAAGATCCATGGTTATTGTTAGACTGATTAGCACCCTAAGGTACTTGTGTTTGACTTGGATACTATGGTACTTGACCATTTCCATTAGGAGGAGGAGGCATGATACTTAATGGAGATATCTTTAATGGTGTTGGCATGACTGCTAGAGGTATCATAGCTCCATTAGGATATTGTGCAGGATATGTAGGATATCCAGGCAGTGTAAGAAAGGCTATGTTTGGTGTTGGGGCAGGTCCCAGCTGCTGATTGACTTTGATAGCTTCCTGGGAAGCTCCTGTCAAAGTTGTGATTTCAGGATGTCCTCTTCTGATGAACATGGAAGTTAGTGGATGTAGAGTTGAATAATAAATACTCCTAGCTACAACATTTGCTACAACATATGGGGCAACTAACTTGGACAACATTTTCTGGAACCTAACATTAAATTGGTAATAGGCTCTCCTTCAAGTCTTTTGATTGTGGCAAATAGGTGATAGTTCATTGAAGGATCAATTGGCACCTTGAACCTATCTGTAAAAGCTTTCTCAAGGACAACCCATGAACTGACAGAACCTTGGCTAAGACTAATATACCAATTATAAGCTTCTTCCCCTAAGGAAAAAGGAAATAATCTGCATACAACGTCCTGATGCTCAATTATGGCCCTACAACAGGCTTCTTTGAAAGTTCTGATATGATCATCAGCATCTTGATAAGGATGATATTTTGGACAAAGTTTATCCGGATTCTTTGGTAAAGTGTGATATGCATTAAAGGTCAATGGTGACTCTGCTGCAAAGAATGACATTGCAACTGGAGGAAGTTGAACTTGAGGTATAACGGGCTGAGGTTGAACCTAAGGTATAACGGGCTGAGGCTGAACCTGAGGTTGGACAGGTGATCCTATAGGAGTTTGCAAACCAATAGGAGTTACAGGAGGACACTCAGGTGAAGCTTCCGATGCACTAGAACCTGGAGTGTGATGAATGTCTATAGTTCTAGGTCTGAATCCTCTAACAGGTAATTCGTCAAAAGGTCTAGTGGATCGTGACCTGGTATTTATCCTGTGAGCCAGGATTTCTCAATTTTTTTGAAAATTGGCTGGTTGACTACAAAGATCGGTCGAAATTCACCAGCAAGGACTATATTTATAGTTAGAAAAGGATACTGACTAGATATTTGTGGGATATTTGCAAAGATGCTACAAATATGAGGTGATATTTGAAGTTTTGTATCACAAACAACAAGATATCAAGTCTTTAAGCTAACTACCTCAAAGATTTGGGCAAATTTACATGAGACAAGACTTATTTCTGCAAATTCATGATGATCAGCTGTAAAGCTTGCAATATTTATGATTGATCTCAAAAAATTTACAGGAGATTGGCATGTATAAGATTAGAACAACAAATATTTGCATCTAATTGGAAATTTAGCGGTGTCTGAGCGTTACCTTAAAATCTTTATCATCACCTAAAGTACTGATGATGATCTTCTAACTTGAGGCCCTCCTTCTAGCGCCAATTAAAGTTGGTCATGATGTTAGTCATAAGCAAACATAGAATAAAAATTGCACAACCTTTACTCATCTTGAAAGATACGATGAATTCAGAGAATTCATGATCCCAAGTCTTCGTGGATTAGTTCATAACCGACTGACGTTACTCAGTGGTTGATGTGCATTGTTGTTTTCCATTTTGGGGCCTTACTTTTATCAACATGATCTGGTAAGATGCTACAAAGAAACATTATTTCACAGTATATTTCTCCAGATGATACATTTGTACTTAATCTTTGCATGATATCTATCAATTTAACATGCTTTAACTCAAATATGCTACTGATCTTCAATTATCTTTGAGATATCTGCATATTTATTGCTATTTTCTTCTGATTGTTAGTTATTGCAATTGTGATGGTGAATTATTCTGAAATTGAAAGAAATTGAAAAAGAGTACTTCAAACAATGATGAACCTTCAGTTATTGAGCCACATACACATCAGATATAGTCATGAAGAGAAGAAATCAAACAATATGTTCACCAGGACATTCCACAGCTAGATACAGTTGATGCTAACTTCAAAGGAAAGGTATGAAAACAACACATGTAAGTCGATATGCACTCCAAGGGACACAACAAATCACAGCATGTATCAAGAATTCATACACTGATTACTCAAGATTTATGATGTATTGTAATCAAAACGATCTTCTCATTCATTAAGTATGCAAGAACATATATGTATACAACAACTTTGAAATAAGCCCTAAATATTTCAGCAAACAAATTTCAATGAAGTTTCGAATGTTCAAAATAAGGCATCCTTGCACCTTTTATAGAACAAGGTGAGGGAGCGGTTACAAAATGATCTACGATCCAGATTTATCTATTAAGATCTATGGTGGATATTTATCTTTGACTTTGTCAATATTTGACGTGGCACAGGTTGCCAGCTGGCAACCATCTGAATTGATTATTTTCCTAAGTATCAGATGCTTATGTCTTTTCTTGGTATTGCATCTTCATCTACTCTTTATCTTTCAAGTTCCTCATCTTCATCATCAAGAGCATCAGGATCATCGCTTCCCAAATCTTCATCATCCTGATTACTTTCTCCTTGTATATGGACCTGCATGGATGTCCGGATATTGTCATAAGATTGTACTACCTTTTCTACTTCCCCGCCATCTTGAATTCTTGCTTTGGTGATGGTGTGCTTGTGTATCTAGTATTTGCCTCGGAGAGTCTCTAATTTACTCCTCCTGCTGCTAGATGTTTCATTGTAGTTTTCCACTCCGACCTTGATCCTTATGATTTTGTCCATGACTTCTTTCATCAGGTGATTTAGAGGGTCATCAGCTACTAGCTGGAAATTATTATGTAGAGATTTAATAGCAAACTCTTCATCTTGATTTTAAATCTTTCCCTCTATTTCACCTTCCAAGGTCTCCAAGACTTCTGCCTCATATGACATCATGTCATGCAACTTCATACTGATGTCTCTTAATTTGCCGTTGCATCTTTGGAGCACATCACACTCAAATAGGATGTCCTTGTACCATATATCAATCAAAATGGCAATATTATTATTTAATACTTGGTTACTTATGAGAACCTAATGATTAATCCTCTTTATTTCATCTAAAGCACTCAATGCTTTCTCTAACTGAAAGGACCTTCTTCCTGTCTCCATCTGTAATTTGTCGACCTTCTTCCTTGAGATTCTTACAGAATTCCACCTCTTCAAAGAGGCTTTCACTATTTCCTCTGCTCCATCAAATGCGGATAACATCCATTTTCTTATTATTGATGACTCATGCTTCATGAGATCCAATTTATTCACCTCATCCTGGGAAATAGCAGTCAATGGGACTGCATGATCACTTGAAATATCATCAGGGTTAGTTAACCCTTTTATATAGGCATGCAGCTGAGCAATGTGCTCTTTATGCTGCTTATTTTTTTCCTTTTCTCTTTTCACCCTTTGTGTCAATGGATCAATTATATTTTTTCCTTCTTGGCCTTCTTGATCCTCATTGGCAAATCCCAAATCTACTGTACTAATATAGAATTCATCCAGAGTGATCTTTCCTTTCTCTTTGTCAGTTGTAGGAATGACTACCTAGGCGGTCCTTCTGCGCATAGCAGGATCTCTTCTTATGGCCGAAGTCAACCTGGCCTTCCTCTTTGGCTTCATTAGAGTCTCCGAAAACAACGTCAAAACATCAAACTCATGTATCTCTAATCCAGACTCTGTGCTTATCTCTTTCTCAAGCCATGGAGGAACTTGGTCTCTAGATCCTGGGCATCAACCATCATCATGATGATCACCCTGATCTCCAGCAACTGCATCTATTTTTGATGGAGATGGTGACTTCATTATTTCTTCCTCATGATGCTCTTCATCAAGAGGGTGATCTTGGGGTATTTCCTCTTGTTGAGGAATTTCTTTTTCTGGAGGAGCTTCTTTTTGAGGTGGAGGATCTTGCGATGCTTCCACCTGATGATCATGCACTGCCTCCTTCTGTACCTCATCCACTTTGGTGATTTCCTTATCCTGAGGCATATTTGTATCAGTGGATGTTATTGTGTTTATCTTAGGTACATTAACCTGATCTGAAGCTACAATCTACTCCACACTTGTAGTAATTGCTTCTTAAACTTTTAGGGCAGGATCAATTGATGTATCCTTTTCTTCTCCTCCCTTTTCTTGTACTTCTACTATTTTGGGTTCAGCAAATGTATCTTGTTGCTGTTGACCCATATCTGTAGTGTGGCTTTCCACTTCTACAAGCTTGACTTTCTCAATATCTTTTGTTTTCTCAGGTGTTCCCACTAGATTTTTAAGATGTGCTACATCCTCCATGTGTGTTAAATCTATCACTTCGGGGTTGGTTACCTGATCCACTAGTTTATCAAGCTCCATTTCTTGGGCTACCTTTTCTAGGCTCTTTTCTTTCTCCTACTCTACTCGCTTCAGTTCTTCTAACACTTCCGCTTGTACTGATGGTGTTCCTTGTGGTGTTATGCGGGTGTTGGCAACAAGAGTCTCCATTCGTTGTGAGGCAACATTGTCTACCACTTCATCATCTGATAGGTCCACTATCTCATCTAATGAGAAATGACCTCCTTGACTTGCACCAGTGGTTTCCTTCATTTGTTCTTCACAATGTTCAGTCTTAAACTGAACAATGGTAGGAAGTGGCACATCATGTTGCAGTTCCTTTCTGAACACTTCACTACTTGCTCCCCTTAACATTATAGGATCATGTCTTATCTCACCTCTCATGGATGTTCTTGGTTACTTAGGTGTGGAAGCCATCACCTGAGGTGCTTTTGTTTTTCTAAGGAGGGGCACTGGGTCTTCTTCTACAAGTTCCTTAATAAGAGGAACATCCTCTTCCATTTGTTTTTGTGATTCCTGACCTTTCTCATATGTTTTTGTAAGTACTACAGCTGGCCTCTGGATCCTTTTAGCCTTTTGCTTATCCTTAGGAGGCGGTGCTGATGAGGCTAACGCTTGTGCCGATGCTGATGCATCTTTAGTTGTTATAATTACTCTTTCAATTATCACCCCTTTAGGTTCATTATTAGTCTTCTTACCTCTAGGGGGTCTTTTGCTCTGTTGTTGCTGGGGTGGCAACCTTTCTCCCTTAGATTTCCTCTTCTCTATCAGGAAATCATCATATTCCTCATCAGGAATATCTTGTCTCTTTTTCTTATTATCTACTATAAGGGCTACACCCTTCTTCTTCAGTGCATTTATTTGTTCATCTACCCAAGACTGGGTTATCTATAGGGTCCTGCTTTTGAACTGATCCAATGAAATATCTTCAAGTTGAGTAAGATTAGGCACTGAGATAGTGTCATTATATATCTTTTTCTCTTCATACTCATCGACCATGATCTTGCCATCATCTTTCTTTAATTGCACAGGCACTAGGATGCAATCAAAGGTCTTGATTTGGTTGAGGGTTAGCCTTTGGTATTTTCTTCTTTTAGCTTCGGCTTCATCTTCACAATCCACCTAGAAATCTTCAAGATGCCTCTGATGGATGGGCTTCCCCATGATCTTCTGCATCCTACCATATGGATCATATGATCTTGGTAGTGGAAATTGCTGTAATTTCAACATATTTAAGCCAGCTATGGCTTTCTTTATGTTCTCAGTATCCTGGCATATATACCAGCCCATTGTTACTGGAAACAATACTGGTGGAAGCTTATTATTCACTTTATATGCATGCAGTATTGTGGATACTTGCCTCATAAACTCCATTAACACTATTGCATCAGTGGGATACCTAGGGAGCATGAGGGGCTGACCTTCAAAACCCTCTATCCTTATATAGGAGAAAGTAGCATATTGTATAAACCAGGCACCATGCCTGTAAATAACTTCTTGAGCTTCCATGCTCAGTCTTCTAGTCCTGTCTTCCTCCATTGTCCTGACCAGATGCATAGAAAATGCATCATTCACTAGTTTATAATCAGGGAGGAAATTTACCCTTTGCATTTGAGGATAATGATCCCATATGTGGGCATCATTAGTAGTGCCACCAATCTTTCCTTCTGTTACAAGTGCACTGAATGTACCCTTGTATGCACATGAGTATACCACATATGAAGTCATGTAAAACACACACTCTAGGCTGCCTAGGTTTATGAGCTGATCATGTAGGGTATCACTTATCATTTTTGCCCAAAGTGGCTTGTTGTCTGTATAAACACACATTAGGATGACCCCATACATCCAATCCTTAAAACTTCTAGCATCAGGTTGGCCTGTTACTCTTCTGAGTAGAGCTATTACATATTGGTATTCATCATCGAAATTAAACTTGTATAGATGCATGGGCAATTTGGCGGCTGCAGTATAAGGACTATTTTTCGCCCTCCATTGGTACATTCTCTTCATAGCAGCCTTCTTGTTACTTTCATACTTAGTTTCCAACCTCTTCAAGTCCATGCTGGCAACCTTCTTTCCTAATGGCAAATTGAAAGTGGCTGCAATCCCCTTAATAGATAGATCAACATAAACCCTACCATGTTTCTCTACTTTTCTGGTCTGTGGGTTGTAGTTCCTTGCACATTCAACAATTAATTCTGGAGCTTCCATAGAGTAAGGGAATCCTACAGCACTCCACATTCTTGAGACGAAAACTACGTCGAACAAGGTGCTGTTATTCTTTTCATCACTCATCTTAGATGCCCATGCTGCCAAATTGGTATTTCCTTGGTGTGTATCTGTGATGGCACCATATTTAAACTGTACACCTTAAGGTTGAGCGAACATGGGTTTACGAAATTCAGCCTCAGACTTGCTCAGTCTCTTATCTGCCATGGTCTCCCATAATAAACAGTACCAGTCTTACCATACCATATTTCTCATGCATGCATATAACAATATATTCTAACGGCATGATGCACATTATACTCATTTATCGTCACTTTATTATAACATGCATAATTCATAGCTTCAAACTAGTAGAAATCATACTACCTGGACATGCAGAATTGACAGGAGGAGGGTTTCAATTACTTACTCAATTACACTTATTCTCCTGATTATGCTGATGATTATGTGAAAGGGACTCAAATACCAGTGATGTTCACGTGTCCTATTCTACTGCAAGCCATATGCATCCGTAGGTAGTCGTATGAGGGTTTGAAAGCTCGGTGCTTTGTAAAAACTCGTTTTTATCTTAAAGTAAGAGTAAAATGACTCTGTAAATTCACTTTTAACCTCCTCTTTAAGCCAAATTAGGGAAAATCCGAACAAATTAATTAAAACCACTAATTTTCTATACGGAACTTCTGAATCTCGCCAGGTGTATATATCGTATTCATAATCGGTGGGAACCACCTAATGCATTTGCGCGCATTTAATGTCATGGTGAGAAAAGGAGCGGGGTGACCTCTGAAGATTGGGTGATATTCTGAATATCAGGTGATATTCATAATATGACCCTCTATGTGTAATATGATCATCTGCTTTTGAGCGGAAAAACCCATGTCAAAACATCAAGTGATGTTGAAAATGTCGGGTGTTATTACAAGATGATGATCCCCAGACTAAAATGACCTCCTTTCAGAATATTAGGATGACGTCATCAGTATAATAACTTGGTTCATCGTTGTAGCACTATGACGTCATCATCATGTTATGTAGGAAGGGTCATTGTTGGAAATATACCTCCGCGAGGTAAAAAGGATGATGATGTCATCGTTATGTCAATCTTCTTATTTCATTGAGACTATATGATGTCATCAGGATATTGGCTCTAGGGTGATATTTTGCGACAAGATGATATTCAAAAGATAAGGTGATATTTAGAATATCAGGTGATATTCAAAATATGACCCCCGCAAAATATATGATGGTGTTCGAAGGGTAAATACCTCTATCACCTCAAGTTGACGTCTGGATCTCCAGATAAATGATTTATCATGTGATAAAATTGGATCAGGGTGATCTTTTATAAGATGACTGATGTTGAAAAATATGATCCTCCCCTCGAAATATCAGGTTTGACTAGGACTTTGACTCACCACAACTCTCATTTTCTAAGGAATGTCAGGGTGATCCAAAAGGCAAACCTACATGAAATTTTGTAATCTATCCAACCATGAGGTTATTGCCATGAAATATTAACTTTGAAAAAATTGACCTCATCATGATGACTTACCCAGTCCCCTTTATGCAGGATCATCTGTATTGACTTACTTTTACCAGACTGCCAGTAAGTAGAAAACACAAGCCAAGCCAAACAAAAAGTTGGGTCCTTGTTTTGTCAAGTCAAAATGGGGCGTGTTGTGTAACCACACAACATAAACATAAAAAGCTCGAAGTCTTGAAATTTTTTCCAATTCGGTAGAGTTTCTTTGCAAATGATAAAAGATAGTAATTACAATAGAGGCCCTCTGTATTTATAGGGCGAGGCCTTGAGAAAATTTAGGATAAATCTAACTACTTTGACTTATTCAAACAAAAGATTCTTATTTGACTTATGACATCTTTTGTCTCACATGTAATTACATTTGAGAAAAATACATGTGAATATGTCCACAACAAAATTCAAATTACATCTACAAGACTGAAAATAAACTAAGGCATTGAAAAGGAACTTTAGCTGCCACCATCGTTCTTCTTCAAAAAAATTTTATACATAGTTTGTACTACTGCCATTTCATCGACATCAGGCTTCGCTATGTTATCTGAGATGGTACGAGCTCTAAGAACTGCATCCTTAACCACCTTTATGACTTTCTCATTTTTCTCAAGATTATCCTTTAGATTTTCAAAGGTTGAGTGATGGTCATAAAGGCTATCCATTGAAACCACTGTAGGCACTTCATCTTCAAATTTCTGCTAAACCATCTTCTCGAAAGCATCTATCATCTCCTCTGCTAAGAGAAACTTGTGACCTTCACCTGTCAGAGTGCATGGTAGTTCCTCTAACCTGTGTAGAAGTGAGACATTACTGTCTTCACTATTTTCACGTAATTGGAACAAGTCATCAAGTAAACCTTTTATTACATTGATGCGATGAGTAATAGATTCTTTGGTCTTAAGATAAAATTCTCGATTTGAAATGACAACAATGGCAATCAGATTCTTTATTTTGATCTTCCTCATCTCAATCTATTCCTCTAAAATTTCCTCTTGATCTTGTAGTTCTTGAGAAAGTAAATCAATAATGTCACCCAACTCAGCTTTTGCCTTGTCCATTTTTCCTTTTCTTTCCGTGGTGGTCTTCAATAGAACTCTTCCTTGTGCTAAGAACTGTTTCACATGTCACCAACCACTCTTCCTCTAGCTTGAACTTTCTCAACCTTTTGAATCAGAGGGTCTTCTACAGTCACTGCCATGGGTTCAATGATCTCAGATGATTTCACTATTTTCTGAAGAATAGCAGCAAGTTGTTCTGCCTTTTCTTTGTACTTCTCTTTTTCTTTCTTTACCTCATCATATTTCACAAGCAATGAGCTTACAATGGCTTGAAAATCTGTCTTGATACCTTCATGAGTTAGCTTACCTAACTCAACTCTGGAGACAATATAATCACTCATATCAAAGGTATATGTAGTAGCATCATCTAGTGGCTTAGCAATTTCTGCGTACCTGACTCCTTTTTCATCAATAAGCCTAGAAACAGTTTTAGGTTTCATTTTCTGGGCCTTTGGCATGGCAGGCAATAATTTCTCAATATCAATTTCATCTGGTAAAATTGCTTGCTTTTTCCTCTTTGGAGTGTAGGTAGACAACCATGGAGGAAGTGTTGAGGCACCAACATTTAGAGAAGAATCAATTACCTGTTTAGCTGGATCCATGCTCACACCTGTTATAGTAACAATAGGACTAGTGTTGGTAAAAACTACACTTGTGTCAACAACTTTCTCTAAACCATCTAGAAAATGCTCCAGAACAGATTGTTCACCAATATCAAATGATGGGGAAGATAAACTTGGAATAGAACCAGAAGAATCAAACACGGTCCTAAAACTTGTTCTTACAGAGGGAGGGGTATTATCAGAAGACACAACAAAAATAGGTGAAATAGGAACATTGGAAACTACTAGAAAACTACCAGAAACAGCAGCATGAGGAAGGGGTGTAGAAACTTGTGATCCCGATGGAAGATCCTTCTGAGGAGACTTCTGTGAATCACCAAGTTGTTCCTGTTCTACATTCTCCTCCTTCTCTTGTTCTCTGTCACCTTCCTCATGAGATTTTTCAATCATTTCTTCTTGCTTAGGATCATCTGGTTCCTCAACACCTTGTTGTTCAATCACAATATCTTCAATCTCCATTTTATCAACATTTATATCCTTGGCACCTGGTTTTGTGGCAGTAGAAGTTCCTGCAACTTCCTTCTTCTTACCTCCTTTAGATACAAATTTGATTTTTGGTTTATGCACTTTAGAGGAAGAAGGAGTGTCACTTTTATTCTTTGTTTAGTTTTCTACCTTTTTCCCTGTTTGCTCCTGAATCTCAGTTTCTGATCTAGTAAGAAATTCCTTCAGACTAATTCCTTTGCTTCCTAACCACACATTTGTATTTGCTAGAATTGGCTGAAATCTTTTCCTAATTGAAGTTTCCTCTTTGATAGACCATTTGACCTCTGGTAGAGGCGAGGCTTCAATACTCTCAACATTGTATTTGGGATCCAAAACATCCCCTCCATCTTCCATTCCCTTTGGAATATCTACAAGACCCAATTCTTCAATCTGACTTAAGTGAAGTCTGCAATAATCTAGCTTCCTGATCTCATTCTGTGTTCTGAGATCAGCCCAAATATCTTCAACCATTGGCATATGAAAAACTAATCTCCTCTTGATCTTATCCTACACTCTTCTGTAATCAAAATGATCTCTTTTCTTGAAAGTCTTCAAGGTGACCAGTTACATTTCTAATTCAACTACTTTGGCCTTAGTAGCTGATTGAATAGAGTACCTCCCAATTTCTACAGGAAACTTAATTCTTGACTTTTTTAGCTCCATCTGCTTATTGTACACAACAATCAATTATCTACATAGTTCCATTAGAATAATTTTATCACTGGTATATCGTGGAAGCATATACAGATATCCAGGATAGTATCCCACTCTGAGGTAAGTGAAAGTTGGAAACTATAAGAATAAACAACCAAAAGAGTTGACCACCTCCCAGGCCTCATTTGATACTCTTTTCTGCTCAAGTTCATTATTCAACAAACACATGAATACTAAAAAGAAGGCATCATTAAGTCTGCGAAAATGATGAATTGATCCCTTTAGAGTAATTTTGTGGGTAATACTCATAGACTGGAACCAATCTCTGATCATCGACTTGAGTTAGACCAGGAAAACTCCTCATACTTGCAGAAACTTACACAAGATATGAAGTCATATAAAACTTGAAAGTTGTATTAAGTTTTATCAATTGATCATGCAGAGCATTGCTGATCTTTTCTCCCCAGAATATTTTCTGTTGCCCCTGAGAATCACCTTAATGTATGTATACATCCATTCATGAAACTTGGATGAAGAAGGGAGACCTCTAATCCGACTCAGCAGTGTAATCAAATCACTTACCTCTTCGACAAAATCACTTCTCGGGAGGTCTTTTGGCCACCTAGACAAATTATCCAGAGAGTCTTCAACCACTTACTATTGATATGTTTCTTTGTAGCTTCCACATTTACATCAAACTCTTTATGTCCTTTAGAAAAATCTATTTCTCCAACATTCTCAATAGGAGGACACATAAAGATTTTATCTAGAAACTCAACATCTAATCTCATGATCACATTTCCTTGAGAATTAGACACAATCCTGGTGTCCCTATTATAGTGACTGGCTACCTGAAGAACAAATTCAGGATTGTGGATAGCAACAGGAAAAGAGGCAACCAAGTGAATGTTGTTGCCGATAATCTTTTGCATATACCAAGAAGGATTTGATTGCTTCGTTCTATCCACAAATTCGGCCATGTCCACATGACCAATCTCTGTATCTCTTATCTCGTCCACATTGGACTGCAATGAAGTCATAGGGAAAACCCTTTGGTATTTCTACTTCATGACTTTAGCCTTTGATGGGGATGACTCTGACATTAGCTATGTGAAGAAAACTAGAAATGACGTCCACCACAGATATTTGATGAAACTTCAAAAAGCCATGATCTCACAGTTAGGGAAAAAATGGGCAAATTGGGGTTACTGTGAATTGATGATCATGGACATGGGAACATGCATTAAAGGGCTTAAGAGCATGCAAGTCAAGGAAACAGGTGAAATCAGGCCAAAGGTATTGAGAGGCAAAATTTCCCAGTGTTAGGAAAAATTCAGGGTGACATGCATTGCATGTGGTAAAAATGTTTATCATGCACGGTCAATCAGGATGACCACCACTGCATGAGGGAGAGAAAACTGTGTTTGGTGTAGGGGCGGTCAAATTGACTACCCTTACATGAGGGAAAAACTGAGTTTGATGTAGGGACAATCAAATTAACCGCCCTTACATGGGGGTAAAAATGCAAGTTATACTGAGTGCAAGCACAAGCGGCGAAAATGGCCGCCAGTGCATATTGGAGGAACTATGTTTAGATGTATGGTCGGTTGAAATAACCGCTCATACACCTCATTATTGAAACCTTAAACACATGTAGGAACAATAGATTTTACCACTAGAGCATGTGAATAATCATTAAGGATTTCATGTAGGGGTGGTGGTTTTGACCACCCCTGCATATGGGAAAGTTTGAAAGCAAAGTGTATGTGTTGGCGGTGATTTTCACCGACATCACATACAACGACAAACTCATAGGAGACAAGACATCGTTGGTGGAAGATACCGACAACAAACAGGTTAAAAAGGAATTCTAAGCCTAAGTTTACAAAAAGCAATAAAATCCATTTACAAAGAAGCTAGGTTTACGAATCTTGACGAAAATTTTAATAAAATGAATATAAACAAAAACCCAAAACAATGAGGATCTAGGGTTTAGAAATAGTTCACAAAGAAAAGAACAAACAAAAAAAAATTCCTATGAGATTTTAAATGCAACAATAACATTGATAAAATACATACATTTCATTTCATAAGAAATCCCTAAAAGAAGACGAAAACAAACAACAACAAAAAACAAGGGCTTACCTGTTACAGTCGTTTGAAACCCTAGACGTGCATGCGAAGGCCAAAATCTACTCAAATTCACTCGTTCCAATAGTCCACATGATTAAATCGGCATCTGAGAATTGATATTCGGTTTAGAGAGACTTGAGAACGAGAGACAAACAAAATAAAACAAATTACACCTTAAAAAGGTTTAAAACAATGTATTAATGGTGACACGAGTGCCATTAATGACACTTGAGTTTGTGAAATCCGTAAAGATTTGTCTGAGTGGCGAAAAAGACTGACTCTACATGTCATTGAAACACATGCAAAAATGGAGATAACGACCGCTATTACACATCCTTTAAACTTTGACAAGGAAAAATGCATGGGCGGCAATTTTTGTCGCCCATGCATGTTAGCAAAAATGAAAAAACAGACATGTCTTAGTGGCAAATTTTTTCGACATTGCACATTAGAACACAAATATATATAAGAGTGGCAAAATTGATCGACTCTGGACATAAAAACTCAAAAAAATTCTAACACCAAAAAATAGTCAAAATTGATATTTCGACAGGCTCATAACCTAATTGATTTCGTGAATCTTGAGGAATCAACTTAGGGGAATGTCACAAACTATTCTAAGATGTCAAATGACTTTGCACGAGGCCAATAGGACTTGTCTCAATTTGCGAACTTAGAGTGTAGGCTATGAAAGGAACAAGTTTCATAGGGGTTGTCTACAAAATGAGCGTAGCTAATTTTAAGAACAACAAGCTCTAACAGGGGAACTTCCTTCAATTGTTCTTTGAAAGAATCAAAGGGAGAAGAATCCAGTCTCTAAGTGCCTTCATCCATGCCATTAGGCCATAGAGTCAAGCTACCAAAACAAAAATACCAAAAACAAAAACAAAAAATAAAATAACACAAAACTATACAAATGTACAAACGAACTTATCTGATACTCAAGGATTGAAATGTTTCAGATGTTGTCCACTATGGGGCAGCAAGAACAGTGTTCCATCTTGATACTCTAGCAAGAAACTATTCTCACACAAAATTAATGAATGACGAATGGGCCTCTCCATAAGGAATCAAACTTCCCATGCATTCCTTTTGGCTCTCTCCTCTTGTCCCATAACAAGACTTGATCCCCAATTTGAAATTCTCTAGCCTTCGCCTTCTTGTCAAAAAGTTTCTTGACCTAACTTTGATGCTTAGCAATATGGTCTACTACCATAACCCACTGCTCTTCAAGTTCAATGAGGTACATTATTCTTTTGCCAATAGAACTTTCAAAAGTTCTATCTTCCACTACTTTTGCCAACTTCAAAGCCAGCAATTCCAAAGTAATAGGTGTTAGGGTAAAATAGGGTCAACAATGAATATGCAATGATAAACAATCAAATACCCATAACTCAATAGAATAGTGAAACTAAGAAGATTGAATAAAATGAAGCAATGAATAACATAATTTAAACTTTCCTTGAATCGAAACTTCTATTGTTGCCTATCAAGATCATCCTTGCTTGTGTGAAGTAGGCCCTTAGAGAGTGCACTCCTTTGTTGTGTTTAAGGATGTCGATAGTGAATGGTTGTGATAATGAATATGCCAAGAAGATGAGCTTCGAAGCAACAATGGTGATCTCAATAAAATAGTATTGGGGTGCCAAAGGCGCGCTGGTGAATTTCTGCGGGGTAACAATATGAATAGCCTGGATGAATAGAATGGAGGGATGAGGTTTCTTTTATAGACTTGGGAGAATAAGGATCAACGGTTGAGACGAGATGAGAAGATCAATGGTTGAGAATGGTTGAGGAATGTGCAGAATGGATTGAGGGATTGACAGAATTGATTGATCAGTTACCCGAATAGATTGAGGAGCTGATAGAATTGATTGATTAGTTAACAATTTTGATTGATGAGTTAACTAATTTTGATTAGAGAAGAAATAGGTAATTAAATATTTGAAATATTTAATTACATGTGCAACATGGTGAGGTGGAAAAGGTGAGGTGGAAAGATGAGGTGGATTTATGGAATTAGGACTTAGAATAGAGTAATTTGGGGATTAATTAAATAATATAGGATTATTTAATTATGTGAGACATTAGAAGAATTTATGGAATTTAATTAAATAAAATAATTTTTATTTAATTATGGGATAATGAACCAATCAAATAAACTTAGAATATTTATTTAATTGATAGAAGAAATAAGAAGGGAATAAATACTAAGAATATTTATTTAGAATGAATCGTGTCATTTTTAGGCGTATACATTTTGCCCCTCTTTGATGCAATGCAGTTTACGGTGTTGCTTCAAAGAATAAATAGTCTAACAATGATACATGCCCTAGTTTTCCCCTGGTCCAAGTTTGATGATAAGATGCCACCTCAGGAGATTGGATGGGAAGAAGGTAGAAGAAGTGAGACAGACAATCTCACGAAGAAGAAGGTTAGATTTGAAGGAAACAAGACGCATTTCAGGGAAATGGGAAGAAAATTGGAAGAAAAATAGGTGCGGGAAGTAGTCACAGTCACCATCAAGCCAGATTTAGGGTTTTCAAGCTATATATAGGAGCTGGGTCCACAAGATAAGTCATTTGTACACTTGTTTGATCTGGATTTGTCTAGGAGAGCTTAGAGCAACTTTGGAGCAGCATGGCAGCTAGAGAGGAGGATATTCCACGTGAGGAGCACCGATTCGAGCGAGTCTATCGATTCGGTCGGCCAGTAGAGGCAGGACCCCCAGTATGTATCTCAAAAAATTTCCCCTAGGGTCAAGGGTGTCATAAATGCTAGGGAAAAAATAGGGAAACAGATGCACTGAAATGCAAAATAGTGCATATGCCGCGCGAAGCGGCGCATATGTCGTTTTACGGTGCATATGCTGATTTGTGTGGTGCATGCGTGAAAGCTACGCATATGTGGACTTTGGCGGCACATACGTGAATTCGCAATGCATTTATCGAATGTAGTGGTGAATGCATTGAAGCTGCGCATATGTAGAATAGAGCGGTGCATCCACGATTCTGCAGCGCATTTACCGAATGTAGCGGCGCATTTGCCAGAAGTGGTGCATATGAAATGGACAAGCAAAAGACTTAGCAAATTGACTCGATTGGTGCCCTTCTTGACACGTCAATCGATAAGCTATCTCTGAGATTGCGGGAATCTAGTCGAGAGATGTAGTGTGTTGTTTCGATCAATGTTGAATGCTAAGTTAGTTGATATGTTTCTATAGATACATTGAGTATGGGACTTGCAGTTTTGGATTGACGCCTTGCTTTGCGTGTTTGCAGGAGGAGATACGGGATACACTACGGTATAGGGAACAGTTCCCTATGCCCTTGTTGCAGAGATATATGCTGACCGAGATAGATAGAGAGGCGCTGGGTGCTATGGGATTGGATTATGTATGCTTCATGCCTGAGGTTCGGGTGAACCGCGGATTGCTGACTGTTGCAGTGGAGAGGTTCTACAGTGAGGATGGGACTTTCCACCTCCCTATTGGCGAGATGACCATCACCCTGGAGGATGTCTACCAGATCTTACACTTGCCCACTGATGGAGAGCTTATGGAGTACGACCCACAGAGAGGTGCGAGACTCGCTGAGTGTAGGTGAGTATTCAATGACCTCGAGCTGGTTGGATAGGTCATCCCCTGGCATGATATTTATGACTGCTATGACTACTTCCCTGGGATTGTGGCAAGATTGATCGGAGGCGTGGTATGCCTCGACAGGAGATCACACGAGTTCCCCATTGGATGGGGCAGGATCATGGAGCGGATGGTGACAGACGGCACCTGGTATGCATGGGGTATCTATGTACTGGCTCACCTGTATCTCGACATGCACCAGGTAGTATACCACCGGAGCATGAGCCTTTCAATCGGTGTGTCATTATTACAGTTTTGGCTATGGGAGCACATAGCGATCATGAGACCGATGTGTGTTTTCTCTAGACAGAGAGGGGAGCCATATAGCTATGGCTACGCAGGGGTGATTTCCCAGCATAGGTTGGGGAAGTTGGAGTACTGGAGGAATGCCTTGGATGGGGTAGATGTGGTCGTTTGGTGACCATATCTAGACTGCGAGCCGTGGGACGATGAGGAAGATGAGTTACCTTACTGCTTTCAGGTGAGATGGCTGATAGGACAGACCTGCCACATACTAGAGAGGTAGATTGTCCGCAGAGTACTAAGACAGTTTGGCAGGAGGCAGGGCATGCCACAGGGGCATGCCTACTTTGCACGGACACATGCAGAGAGAGTTAGATGGGGGCCAATGGTATCCTATGAGGAGGCCCTAGCAGAGTTTCGGCAGACACCGTATGTCACCTGGGATATGAGGACGAAGATAGAAAATGTAGGGATGACGCAGGATTACGAGGATTGGATGATTGCACAACCCTTTCTGAGATATTTAGGGCCTGGGATGCTGGTGCCTCGCATAGATGAGGCAGATTTAGATGACGAGGGCCAGGTGGGCCGGAGGAGGAGGAGGGGGAGTAGATGAAGATGAGGGGGGTGGCAGAGATGGAGGAGACGATGGGGATGATGGGGATGACGGAGGCTAACCCAGACAAAGGAGGAGAGGTGGGGAGGGAGTATCCTAGGCTGAGTAGACAGTGTTAGCATAGGTTGCACAACAATAGGTACCACAACATGTACAGATGTTGCCACCCCAGTAGGTGGCATAACAGTAGGTGCCCCAGCCCTAGGGGCTAGGACAGGTAGAGGCATCACAGGGGCCAGTGCAGTTAGATGTTTATGAGAGGGCCATAGCCAGCCTGAGAGGACAGGTGAGAGAGCCACAGGCACAGCTCCGGAGGGTGGGTGGTTAGCAGGAGATGGATGCAGTAGTGATTGTAGGGTTAACCCGAGAGAGGGACATGGCAGATGCATGGGTATGCATTATCCACGTAGAACGGGACATTGCAGTGACAGCTCTAGGGACAGATGCAGCTAGCACATTTTTGGTTGGACAGGTGCACCAGGCACAGACGCAGCTGGCATAGGTGTAGGCAGAGCTTGCTAGAGCGTAGGCAAAGGCACAGTACTACTGAGGTTTATATCACTGGGTAGTGCCAGCGAGCCAGAGGGCTTCAAGCTTCAGAAGTCATTCTGGAGCTTCCCAGAGAGTAGGTCCATCACGGTCAGAGGCCTTTGTGATGGGTCCACAGCAGTTAGGGGTTGGTGGTGGTGGTCCATAGCAACAGGGGTAGACTTGTATCACACTTGTACCTTTTGAGACATGTATCACCATCCATTGGGATGTATTTTTGTATATGACATTGATTCAGAAATTATGATATTGTAGCAGCTATGTGACTTGCTCTATATGCTATGAGTTTATGATTCCTTTCGATTTGTCTGATGTGATGCACATGCAGATTTAGATGTTTTACATGATGATATATGAGATGTTATCTGGATGCAACTTTTGATATGATGCTATGTGATGTTTATATGATTCTAATGCAGTTTTAAATGATTTAACTGATGTGTTTTTAATGTATGTGAATGCAACATGATATCTATATGGCTATGCAACTAATGTGATGTACTTAGCTATGTTTTTGATTTTTTTCTTCTATTTCAACACTATGTGAGGATGATATATGGATGATCTAATGCATGTTATTATGTATGCAACTGATTTAATCATGTTCATGACTATCTCATATGGGGTATGATATGCACCTATATGCTCTATTTTTGCGATGTCCAAATGTACTCTATCGATAAAAATGATAGGATGATAGATAGAAGAATTGTCTTGAAAGAATGACTTGATTAGAAAGACTTTAGAAGCTTTATTTGATACTATTACTCTGCATAGTTCAGGTATTGTTTATTGTATGGGATATGGGTGCATGGATGTGTATATGGATATATAATGGATGCTTTGCTTTTTGGAGTGCTTTATTTCATCATTGGGCGATTTATTTTTGGTACTTTTTTCTGAAATGTAAGTTAATACAAGCAGCCAGGTATAATTGAACCGAGATGACCTGAGTACAGCTTACATGGATTTTGATTTAGCAAGTTAATACAAGCATCTAGTCAAAGTTGAATCTAGATGACCTGAGTATTCCTTGTGTGTCAACAAACAAGGATTGCCCCCGTTCATGTGAGACCTTTGATGTCCTTGATGATCTTTTGCTAATCATGTCCTTAGACAAGGTGTCACATTACTAAAGCTTAATCCACCGATAGCAAACAAAGAAAATAATCATGCCCCCATCATAGCATCTCTAGCGTTTGGCATCCTTGAGTAGCATAGAAAGGCATGATAGCAAAAATCAAGACTCGATATGTTAACCATGTTTCCAATCTACAAAACATATTTACGTTAAGATGTGTTTATTGCTTGCCATAATTCGAGTAAAATCATTTAGAAGGCCTTGGGTACTTTGCTATGCGTTTGGATAGGTTAAACTGCGTAGGGTCAAGATTCCTGCTTGGAGCGCAGGTTCTGCTTTGATTGATGAACATTTCATAAATCCACCTCATCTTTCCACCTCATTAAATAATCTTACATTATTTAATTAATCATAAATTCCTCTATCCTAAGTCCTAATTTCATAAATCCACCTCATCTTTCCACCTCACCATGTTGCACATGTAATTAAATATTTTAAATATTTAATTAGCTAATATTCTCTCACCCACATGTCCTATTTATCCTCTAGTCAAAATTAGTTAACTCATCAATCAAATTTGTTAACTAATTAGTCATTTGAGTTCACTAGTCAATCTATTCTATTGACTCATCAATCAACCTAGTTAACTGATCAATCAATTTAGTCAACTCCCCAATCAATTCACTTAACTGATTGGTCTATTTTGTTAACTCTTCAATCAATTTTGTTAACTCCTCTGTTGCATGATGGAGCTTGGACACTTGTCCTCTTTCTACTCATTGCACATTCCTCAACCATTCTCAACCATTGATTTGCTCATTTCGTCTCAACCGTTGATCTTCATCCTCCCAAGTCTATAAATGGAACCTTATTCTTCCATTCTATTCATCTAGGTTATTTGTATTTTTACTCTGTAGAAATTCACCAGCGCACCTTTGGCACCCCCAATACAATCTACTTGAGATCACCATTTACTTTGAAGCTCCTCTTCATAGCAATTTCTATCAACACAGCCGTTTACTACCGACATCCTACAACACAACAAAAGGAGTGCACTCATTGAGGGGCCAACTTCATTACAAGCAAGGATGATTTTAATAGGCAAACAATATAAGCTTTGACTCAAGGAAGCTTTGCACTATATTATTCATTGCTTCATTTCATTCAATCTTTCTTAGTTTCATTATTCTATTGATGTTTGGGTTTATTATTGTTAAATTGATTAATCCACATTTTACCTTAACATTTTTTGCACCCACCTTCCTTGAGTCAAAGCTTCTATTGTTTGCCTATTAAAACCGTCCTTGCTTGTAATGAAGTTGGGCCCTCAGTGAGTGCACTCCTTTTGCTGTGTTGTAGGATGTCGGTAGTAAACAACTGTGTTGATAGATATTGCTATGAAGAGGAGCTTCAAAGCAAATGGTGATAAAAAGCACCACATTAAGAGGGTTCTCATTGATGGGGGTGCCGGTTTAAATATTTGCACATTAAAGCTAGTTTTTGCATTGGGGTTCTCCAAACAAGCAGTTGATCCAAGGAGGAAAATTACCATCAAAGCATATGACGAGGAAGAAAGAACCACAAAGGGAATAGTAGTCCTACCCATTCAAGTGGGACCAGTGATAAAAGTTGTGTGTCAAGTCCTGGATAGGGAGCTCGCTTATAATATTCTTCTAGGGAGACCATGGATTCACACCATGAAGGTTGTTCCCTCTACTTATCACCAATGCATAAAGTTCCAGCACAATGGCAAGCAAGTCACCATTCAAGGTGACCCTGGCCCCTATCAGCATTGCAACTCTTTCCTTGCAAAACCTGAATGCATCATACCAAATAATAGAGTGTATATATCCCCTATCCTGTAGTATGATCATACTACTGAAGCCTCCTCATCAAGGCCCAAAGAATAGAAAATTACCATAAAAGAAAGCGGAGTAGGGGAATAGTCCATTGAGCACAGCCTCAACCTTGCTAAGATGCCTGTATCTCCTAGATCTTTTGGCTGACCTAAACATTTGCCAAAGCCATCTGCTCCTCCTATAGCTCCCGCAACTCCCTTTGTAAAATGGGGGACCTTATCCGATGAAACAGAGGAGAGAGATAGCCTACAATGGCTTTATATTGAAGAAGAGAACACAATGCAAAATCCGCCTAGACTCCCAACAGAACTCTATGGGCGAGGCGAGACTATCCTACATAGAATAGGATACGAAGGACATGGCCCCATTGGCCTCAGAAAAGAAGGAATCATTGAACCTATTCAACCTTCTTCATCCTCATTGGCTAGAAACACAAGTGGCCTAGGATACAAAGGCAAGGGCAAGGCTAAAGAAAATGCTTGTCTTGTAGAAATGATCCAAACACTCCAAGAGGATAGCGACATGGATTCTAATGAATATGAGTGGGATGAGCTAATAGAACATTCCTATGACGACAAAGAGGTTGATACCGTCCAAACTTTTAGCCCCTACCGTGAGGGACAAATGCTACCGAACAGACCACTAGAGTCTAATTTGCCCATCTCTGAGATTATGGCTTTCAAGGAAGGTTCAAGTTCCATTGCAATAAACAACTTGGAGGAAAGTACCATCCCAAGCACCATCCCTACCAATGCTCCTAACATTTCCATTCATACTATTAATGAATCAGGTCTATCCTCCAACTCCCTCCCCCTTGTGCATCCTGAGCTTATTGACTGAGATCTGCGAGGAACTCCCCAATTAGACATGTTCCAAAATGACAATGCTTACATTGACTATATGGAACTTAGGGACCACCTACCTAAAGGAGATCATAAAGCTGGTTTCGCTATTCAACTTAATACCGTGGCTTACTTCAGGGAGGGTGCCAAGCCTTCCAGTCACAAAAATATCAAGGTAAAAACTAGATCTAACGGTGAAAAATGCTTTGTGGCAGTGTTAGATCCCAAAATAGTAAAAAGAAAGGATGCATCCGAAGGTGAAAACCCAACCGTGGCACCTGACGATGGAAGGCTTGACACCCTCCCTAATGATATGCACCAGGAAAAGTCACAGATTGTGGTGGAACCGATAGAGCCTATTAATATTGGAATAGAGGAACAACCTAAGATTATCCACTTTGCTAAGTCTCTTACCCCACCAGAGAAAACTGGGTTTGTACTGTTCTTCAAGAAAAAGAGAGGCAGCTTCATTTGGTCATATGCAGACATGCCAGCTCTAGACCCAAACTTGATTCTACATCATCTTCCATTGAATCCAGGAGTAAAACCAGTGAAGCAGAAGCTTAGAAAGATGCATCCGCATATAGCACTATTCGTCAAAGAAAAACTCAAGAAATTACTGGATGTAGGGTTCATCAGAGCTATAGACTACCCAGAATGGATATCCAACATTGTGTGAGTATCCAAACCTGATGGCTGTGTCAGACTATGCAATGATTTTAGAGATCTAAACAAAGCATGCCGCAAGGATGACTTTCTATTGCCAAATATTGATATCATAGTCGACTTAACCGCAGGGCATACCATGTTGTCTCTTATGGATGGATTCTCAGGTTATAATCAGATCAGAATAGCACCAAGACTAACACAAGACAGCCTTTACTTGTCCATGGGGCACTTTCTACTAGAATGTCATGCTATTTGGGCTACAAATTGCAATAGCCACATATCAACGTGCTATGATGACTATATTCCATGATATGATGCATGTAACAATGGAGGACTATGTCGATGATATCCTAGCAAAGTCAATCACAAGGGAATCACACCTAGACATATTAGAAAAAGTCTTTCAGAGATTAGACCAATTCCAAGTCAAGATGAACCCAAAGAAATGTGTGTTCGGAGTCACTTCAGGCAAGCTGCTAGGTTTCATCATGTCAGCAAATGGAATAGAGGTGGACCTAGCCAAAGTCAAGGCTATCATGGACATGCCACCACCCAAGACTCTTACTCAATTACGATCGCTATAGGGCAAGCTACAGGCAATTCGTAGATTCATATCACAGTTAGCAGACAAGTGCCAACCATTTAGTCATCTCCTGCACAAGAACATTCCATTTAGATGGGATGAGCGGTGTGAAGACACATTCAACAAACTAAAAGAATACCTTATGAATTCACCCATTCTCATGCCTCCTATCCAAGGAAAACTGCTAATTCTATACATATCTGCTACACCTACTGCTCTTGGGGCTCTTCTAGCACAACAAGATTATGAGAACAAAAAAAGAGTCGTCTACTACATCAGTCGAACCTTAGTGGGCTATGAGTTGCAATACTTGCAGATAGAAAGATCATGCCTTGCGGTAGTTTTTGCTTCACAAAAACTCTGATGTTCCATGCTTCCACATCCAGTTAAACTCATTGCAAAAATAGACCCACTAAAGTATCTCCTTGGCAAAGCAGCTCTCACAGGTCGCCTAGCAAAATAGGTAATGCTTCTAAGTGAGTACGACATTGAATATGTAGACAGAAAAGCCATCAAGGGACAAATCATAGCTGATCAACTAGCAGATGCACCATTACAAGACACCACACCAATTCAGTTTGAGTTTTTGGATGAGTCCTTAATCACTATATCAACATCTTCTTGGAAACTCTACTTCGACGGGTCTTACACAAACCATGGATCGAGGGCAAGCATCCTGTTTGTAAATCCTCAAGGAGACACAATTCTAAAGTCTTACCATTTGTTATTTCCATGCACCAACAACATAGCGGAATATGAAGCCTTAGTAATTGGTCTCAAGATGGCAACTAAGTGGAAAATCCAAGAGCTACATGTCTACGGTGATTCCCAACTAATAGTCAATCAGGTCAACGATGAATACCAAACCAAAGATGAAAAGCTTATCCCATACAAATGGATGGTCAATGACTTCAAAGAACACTTTGGGACCATTTCCTTTGATCAAATACCTAGGATTAAGAATAAAGCAGCAGATGCAATGGCAACCATTGCCTCTCTTCTAGAAATACCTGAAAATGAGTCACGGTATGAGTTCTTAGTGGAAACTATCCGGCAACCAGCTTATGATCTTCCTGAGACCCATTCCATATGCCTTCTAGTTGGATCTAATTCACCTTGGTACGGTAAGATTTACACTTACCTGAAGGACAACATTCTCCCACCTGACCTATCTTCTAACCAAAGATGAACTTTTATACGACAAACCTCTTGCTACACCATCATAGCCGATACCCTATACCGACGTGGTCTTGATGTTACTTTGCTCCGTTGTTTAGAATGAGAAGAATCCATAACTGTCTTGAAGACGTACACGAGGGGATCTACGGAACACACTCTAGTGGTCCTTCCTTAGCCAAGAAACTCATGCGTTTGAGTTATTACTGGCCGAACATGGAAATAGATTCATATAAATTTGTCAAGAAGTGCAAACAATGCCAAATACATGGGAACCTGATACATGCACCGGCTCAAGATTTGAGACCTTTAACGACACCTTGGCCTTTCTGCCAATGGGGACTTGACCTTGTGGGAAAGATCCATCCACCCTCATCCAACGGCCACAAATTCATCATAACTGCCACTGAGTATTTTACAAAGTGGATTGAAGCCATTCCCCTCACCACCATCACAGGTAAGCAAATATCCGCATTCATCCTGAATTACCTCATATGCAGATATGACATTCCTTCATCCATCATCACAGATAATGAAAGACCATTCAAAAACCAAGATGTCCGAGAACTCTGTGAACATTTCAAAATCTAACACCGTTTCTCCACTCCATACTACCCCCAAGGTACCGGTCAAGCTGAAGCATCCAACAAGACCATCTTAAAAATTCTCAAGAAGACAGTCAATGATGCTGGTTGTGATTGGTATATCCAACTCAATCCCACTCTGTGGGCCTACAGAACCAGTATACACACTCCCACAGGTGCTACACCTGATGCCCTTATTTTTGGCTTAGAAGCTATCCTCCCCATTGAGGTCGAATTACCATCTCTCAGGGTGTCATAAAAGGTCTCATATCAGATGAAGAATATAGAGTCTCCAAGTTCCAAGAACTAGAGTTGCTGGAAGAGAGGAGATAGAAAGCCTTTGATCATCTCAAAGCATATCAACAAATTATGTCAAGAAGCTATAACCACAGAGTTCGCCCAAGAATCTTTAAGGTTGGTGATCTTGTTCTTAAGGAGAATCCTCGCAACCAACAAAACAGAGATAAGAAAGGCAAGTTTGAATCCAACTGGCTTGGGCCTTATGTAATTGTAGCAGCATATGGATCGGGGGCATATCAGTTTGCAATGTCAGCAGGTGAGTTATTCGATGACCTGATCAATAGCATGCACCTCCGCAAGTTCTATACCTAGGAGAACCCCAATGCAAGGGGGCATAAAATAAAAAAAATCAAAAAATCAAAAAAATATAAAAAAAAAATCAAAAAAATCAGAAAAATACAAAAAATCATCCTTTGGTGAAAACCTAGCAAACAGGTGCCTTGGATAGGTATCATGATGAAAACCTGGTAAACAGGCATCATGTTTTCTTTCTAGCTTCTCGTGTAAATAAAAGCAAGTGATAAAAACCTTGTAAACAGGCGTTACTTGTGATAAATCACCTTCTCCATCTTTGGGAATCCAATCACCTTGAGTCCATTCTTCCTTCACTCGTTTCCCATTCAACCATATCTGTCCCATATTAAAAAAACTGACAGTTACCTATCATGGCTTGACACTCTCTCCCTTTGTGGCCTTGTCAACCAAGGTTTCGTCCTATACCATATCCATAGTATTGAGCTTGCCATAGTGTTTCTTGTCAATTTTCCATGGTCCAAATCTGTGAACTACGTTGCCTCTGGGCCGTCACGTAGGCAAGGCCATTTTTAATGCACCCTCGAGGCTTCCACTATCCCATCCATCTCATATCTAGTCCTTATATCCATCTGAGTCCATCTCCACTTTCTCTCACCTAGGTCTTAGGTCCATTAGGCTTTACCCTGAACTACGTTGCCTCTGTGTCATCACGTAGGCAAGGCCATTTCTCAAATGAGCCCCCGAGGCACTAGGTCAGTCCCTTAGGGTCCATCTCACCAATAAGAATTATGGAATTCTCCCACCAGGCAAGCAAATTCAAGCAGAACCCGTGCTCCAACCAGGAATCTTGACCCTACGCGGTTTAACCTATCCAAATGCATAGCAAAGTACCCAAGGCCTTCTAAATGATTTTACTCGAATTATGGCAAGCAATAAACACATCTTAACGCAAATATGTTTTGTAGATTGGAAACATGGTTAACATATCGAGTCTTGATTTTTGCTATCATGCCTTTCTATGCTACTCAAGGATGCCAAAAGCTAGAGATGATATGATGGGGGCATGATTATTTCTTTGTTTGTTGTTTGTGGATTAAACTTTAGTAATGTGAAGCCTTGTCTAAGGACATGATCGGCAAAAGATCATTGAGGACATCCAAGGTCTAACATGAACGGAGGCAATCCTTGTCTGTTGAAATACAAGAAATACTCAGGTCATCTCGGTTCAATTATACCTTGATGCTTGTATTAACTTGCTAAATCAAAATCCATGTAAGCAGTACTCAGGTCATCTCGGTTCAATTATACCTAGATGCTTGTATTTTCTTACAACATAATAAAGCCCAATGATGAAATAAAGCACTTCAAAATACTTGCACCATTAAGATGTCAACAAAAAAGCATCCATTTATACATCCATACATCCATATCCCATGCAATAAAAGATCCACAACATGCAGAGTATCAATGTTTACAAAAGCTTGTGAGTCCTTCTATCAAGTCTTTCTTTTGTCAATTAGATTTCTATCTATCATCATATCTTTCATCCTTATCCAGTCAGTCTAAGAACTGATTCAAATACAGGTCCATCCTTACTCCATACCAATCATGTCAACTCAATCTTGCACAAATGATCCAATCACAAACAATGGTCTTGATCCTTGTCTGGTCGTAAACCAACTTGACCAGTTAATCAATCAATTATCTTATACAGGATGTTGCATTGTCAGAATCAGACCAACACATGTGTCTTACATGACATGTTTCATTTCCTGAAACTAGACACTATCCTTCATGTTTCTCTAGGGATCTATCATTCCCCACCATGACAACACGCCTGTCATGTTGGTCTAGGGATATATTCTTCCCCGCCATGACAACACTGTCGTATATCGTTATCAATATATCGTTGGTTTACCGCTCAACAGGGGCAATACCTTGTTTGTTCTTGTATCATTTGTGCATACTCGCTCACTTGCTTGTGTGTGTTATCATTTTCTCTTGCATCGCGTATCATTTGGCTCTTTCTTTACCCATTTTCTTCAAACCTAACCTTCTTCATTGTGGGATTGTCCGTCTCACGCCTTCTACCTGCTCCCCGTCCAATCTCCCGAGGGGGCATCCTGTCGTCAAACTTGTACCAGGGGCAAACTGGGGCATGTATCATTGTCAGACTATTTATTCTTTGAAGCAACGCCGTAAACTGCATTACATCAAAGAGGGGCAAAATGTATACGCCTAAAAATGACACGATTCATTCTAAATAAATATTCTTAATATTTATTCCCTTCTTTTTTTCTTCTATCAATTAAATAAATATTCTAAGGTTATTTGATTGGTTCATTATCCCATAATTAAATAAAATCAATTTATTTAATTAAATTCCCTAAATTCTTCTAATGTTTCACATAATTAAATAATCCTACATTATTTAATTATTCATAAATTCCTCTATCCTAAGTTCTAAATTCAAAAAATCCACCCACTTTTCCACCTCACCTTTTCCACCTCACCATGTTGCACATGTAATTAGATATTTTAAATATTTAATTACCTAATATTCCCTCACCCACATGTCCTATTTCTTCTCTTAATCAAAATTGTTAACTAACTAATCAATTCTGTCATCTCCTCAATCTATTCAGGTAACTGATCAATCAATTTAGTCAATCTCTCAATGTAAGAAGGGTAACTGATTTATGAAATTAGGACTTAGGATAGAGGAATTTATGATTAATTAAATAATGTAAGATTATTTAATTATGTGAGACATTAGAAGAATTTAGGGAATTTAATTAAATAAATTGATTTTATTTAATTATGGGATAATGAACCAATCAAATAAATTTAGAATATTTATTTAATTAATAGAAGGAAATAAGAAGGGAATAAATATTAAGAATATTTATTTAATTGATGAATCGTGTCATTTTTAGGCATATACATTTTGCCCCTCTTTGATGCAATGTAGTTTACGGCGTTGCTTCAAAGAATAAATAGTCTGACAATGATACATGCCCCAGTTTACCCCTGGTACAAGTTTGACGATAGGATGCCCTCTCGGGAGATTGGATGGGGAGAAGGTAGAAGGCGTGAGATGGACAATCTCACGATAAAGAAGGTTAGGTTTGAAGAAAATGGGTGAAGAAAGAGCCGAATGATACGTGATGCAAGAGAAAATGATAACACACACAAGCAAGCGAGCAAGTATGCACAAATGATACAAGAACAAACAAGGTATTGCCCCTGTCAAGCTATAAACCAACTGATTAATTGATAATGATATACGATAGTGTTGTCATGGTGGGGAATGATATATCCCTAGAGAAACACAGGATAATGTCTGGTTTCAGGAAATGAAACATGTCATGTAAGATGCGTGTATTGGTCTGATTTCGACAATGTTACATCCTGTATAAGACAAATGATTGATTATAATTGATTGAGTTGGTTTACGACCAGACAAGGATCAAGATCACTGATTGTGATTGGATCATTTGTGCAAGATTGACTTGACTTGATTGGTATGGATTAAGGATGGACCTGCATTTGGATCACTTCTCGAGTTGACCGAAATTGAGAAGAATGGACCACAATGATAGATAGAATTTTGATAGATGGAAGAATGACTCGATAGAAAGATTTACAAGCTTGACTTTCTATTGTTACTCTGCATTGTTTGGATCTTTTATTGCATGGGATACGGATGTATGGATGTATAATGGATGGAATTGATTTTGACATCATGACGACGCAAATATTTTGAAGTGCTTTATATCATCATTGGGCAATTTTTTTTGGTACTTTTTCTGAAATGTTGTAAGTTAATACAAGCATCTAGGTATAATTGAACCGAGATGACCTGAGTACTGTTTACATAGATTTTGATTTAGCAAGTTAGTACAAGCATCGAGGTACAATTGAACCAAGATGACCTAAGTATTTCTTGTGTATCAACAAACAAGGATTGCCCATGTTCATGTTAGACCTTTGATGTCCTTGATGATCTTTTGTCGATCATGTCCTTAGACCAGGCTTCACATTACTAAAGTTTAATCCACAAACAACAAACAAAGAAAATAATCATGCCCCCATCATAGCATCTCTAGATTTTGGCATCCTCGAGTAGCATAGAAAGGCATGATAGCATAAATCAAGACTCAATGTTTTAACCATGTTTCCAATTTATAAAACATTTTTGCATTTAGATGTGTTTATTTCTTGCCATGATTTGAGTAAAATCATTTAGAGGGCCTTGGGTATTTGCTTTGCTTTGGATAGGTTAAATGCATCGTGTCAAAATTCCTACTTGAAGAGCGGGTTCTGCTTGCACTTGCTTGCCTGGTGGGAGAATTCCATAATTCTTATTGCTGAGATGGACCCTAAGGGACTGACCTAGTGCCTCAGGAGCTCATTTGAGAAATGGCCTTGCCTACGTGACGATGCAGA
Organism: Cunninghamia lanceolata; assembly: GCA_027924645.1. Classification (NCBI taxonomy): domain Eukaryota; kingdom Viridiplantae; phylum Streptophyta; class Pinopsida; order Cupressales; family Cupressaceae; genus Cunninghamia; species Cunninghamia lanceolata. Next base: position 816,504 of record BSBN01001021.1, on the reverse strand, counting down.
GGCAACATAGTTCAGGGATTTGGACCATGGAAAACTGACGAGAAACACTATGGCAAGTTCAATACTATGGATACGGTATGGGACGAAACCTTGGTTGACAAGGACACAAAGGGAGAGAGTGTCAAGCCATGATAGGTAACTGTCAGGTTTTTTTAATATGGGACAGATATGGGTCGAATGGGAAATGAGTGAAGGAAGAATGGACTCAAGGTGATTGGATTCCCAAAGATGGAGAAGGTGGTTTATCACAAGTAACGCCTGTTTACCAGGTTTTCATCACTTGATTTTATTTGCACGAGAAGCTAGAAAGTAAACATGACGCCTGTTTGCCAGGTTTTCATCATGATACCTATCCAAGGCCCCTATTTGCCAGGTTTTCACCAAAGGACAATTTTTTTGTACTTTTCTGATTTTTTGATTTTTTTATATTTTTTTGATTTTTTGATTTTTTTGTATTTTATGCCCCCCTCGCATTGGGGTTCTCCTAGGTATAGAACTTGCGGAGGTGCATGCTATTGATCGGGTCATCAAATAACTCACCCTCTGACGTTGCCAACTGATATGCCCCTGATACATATGCTGCTATAATTACATAAGACCCAAGCCAGTTGGGTTCGAACTTGCCTTTCTTTTCTCTGTCTTGTTGGTTGCGAAGATTCTCCTTAAGAACGAGATCACCAACCTTAAAGATTCTTGGGTGAACTCTGTGGTTATAACTTCTTGACATCATTTATTGATATGATTTGAGATGATCAAAGGCTTTCTGTCTCCTTTCTTCTAGCAACTCTAGTTCTTGCAACCTAGAGACTCTGTATTCTTCATCTGATATGAGACCTTTTAACGACACCTTGAGAGATGGTAATTTGACCTCAATGGGGAGGATATCTTCTGAGCCATAGACAAGGGTGTAGGGTGTAGCACTTGTGGGAGTGTGTATACTGGTTCTATAGGCCCACAGAGCAGGATTGAGTTAGATATGCCAATCACGGCTAGCATCATTGACTATCTTTTTGAGAAGTTTCAAGATGGTCTTGTTGGATGCTTCAGCTTGACCGTTACCTTGGGAGTAGTATGGAGTGGAGAAACGGTGTTGGATTTTGAAACGCTCACAGAGTTCTTTGACATCCTGGTTTTTGAATGTTCTTCTGTTATCCATGATGATGGATGAAGGAATGCCATATCTGCAGATAATGTAATTTAGGATGAATGAGGAAATTTGCTTACCTGTGATGGTGGTGAGGGGAACGACTTCAATCCACTTTGTGAAATACTCAGTGGCAGTTATGATGAATTTGTGGCCATTGGATGAGGGTGGATGGATCTTTCCCACAAGGTCAAGTCCCCATTGGCAAAAGGGCCAAGGTGTCGTTAAAGGTCTCAACTCTTGAGCTGGTGCATGTATCAGGTTCCCATGTATTTGGCACTGTTTGCACTTCTTGACAAATTGATATGTATCCATTTCCATGTTCGGCTAGTAATAACCCAAACGCATGAGTTTCTTGGCTAAGGAAGGACCGCTAGAGTGCGTTCCACAGATCCCCTCATGTACGTCTTGCAAGGCAGTTATGGATTCTTCTCATTCTAAACAATGGAGAAAAGTACCATCGAGACCACGTCGGTATAGGGTATCGGCTATGATGGTGTAGCGAGAGGTTTGTCGTATAAAAGTTCATCTTTGGTTAGAAGATAGGTGAGGTGGGAGAATGTTGTCCTTGAGGTAAGTGTAAATCTTACCATACCAAGGTGAATCAGATCCAACTAGAAGGCATATGGACTGGGTCTCAGGAAGATCATAAGCTGGTTGTCGGATAGTTTCCACTAAGAACTCATACCGTGACTCATTTTTAGGTATTTCTAGAAGAGAGGCATTGGTTGCCATTGCATCTTTTGCTTTATTCTCAATCCTGGGTATTTGCTTGAAGGAAATGGTCCCAAAGTGTTCTTTGAAGTTGTCGACCATCCATTTGTATGGGATAAGCTTTTTATCTTTGGTTTGGTATTCCTCGTTGACCTGATTGACTATTAGTTGGGAATCACCGTAGACATGTAGCTCTTGGATTTTCCACTTAGTTGCCATCTTGAGACCAATTACTAAGGCTTCATATTCCGCTATGTTGTTGGTGCATGGAAATAACAAACAGTGAGACTTTGGAACTGTGTCACCTTGAGGAGTTACAAACAGGATGCTTGCCTTGATCCATGGTTTGTGTAAGACCCGTCGAAGTAGAGTTTCCAAGAAGATGTTGATATAGTGAATAAGGACTCATCCGGAAACTGAAACTAAATTGGTGTGGTGTCTTGTAATGGTGCATCTACTAGTTGATTAGCTATGATTTGTCCCTTAATGGCTTTCCTGTCTACATATTCAATGTTGTACTCACTTAGAAGCATTACCCATTTTGCTAGGTGACCTATGAGAGCTGCTTTGCTGAGGAGATACTTCAGTGGGTCTATTTTTGTAATGAGTTTAACTGGATGTGCAAGCATGTAATGTCAGAGTTTTTGTGAAGCAAAAACTACCGCAAGGCATGATCTTTCTATTTGTGAGTATTGCAACTCATAGCCCACTAAGGTTCAGCTGATGTAGTAGACGACTTTTTCTTTGTTCTCATAATATTATTGTGCTAGAAGAGCCCCAAGAGCAGTAGGTGTAGCAGATATATAGAGAATTAGCAGTTTTCCTTGGATAGGAGGCATGAGAATGGGTGGATTCATAAGGTATTCTTTTAGTTTGTTGAATGCGTCTTCACACCGCTCATCCCATCTAAATGGAATGTTCTTGTGCAGGAGATGACTGAATGGTTCGCACTTGTCTGTTAACTATGATATGAATCTACGAATTGCCTGTAGCTTGCCCTGTAGTGATCTTAATTTAGTAAGAGTCTTGGGTGGTGGGATGTACATGATAGCCTTGACTTTTGCCGAGTCCACCTCTATTCCATTTGCTGACACGATGAAACCTAGTAGCTTGCCTAAAGTGACTCCGAACACACATTTCTTTAGGTTCATCTTGACTTGGAATTGGTCTAATCTTTGAAAGACATTTTCTAATATGTCTCGGTGTGATTCCCTTGTGATTGACTTTGCTAGGATATCATCAACATAGTCCTCCATTGTTACATGCATCATATCATGGAATATAGTTGTCATAGCACGTTGATATGTGGCTCCTACATTTTTTAGCCCAAATGGCATGACATTCCAGCAGAAAGTGCCCCATGGACAAGTAAAGGCCATCTTGTGTTGGTCTTCTGGTGCTATTCTGATCTGATTATAACTTGAGAATCCATCCATAAGAGACAACATGGTATGCCCTGCGGTTAAGTCGACTATGATATCGATATTTGGCAATAGAAAGTCATCCTTGCGGCATGCTTTGTTTAGATCTCTAAAATCATTGCATAGTCTGACACAACCATCAGGTTTGGATACTCGCACAATGTTGGATATCCATTCTGGGTAGTCTATAGCTCTGATGAACCCTACATCCAATAATTTCTTGAGTTCTTCTTTGACCAATAGTGTTATATGCGGATGCATCTTTCGAAGCTTCTGCTTCACTGGTTTTACTCTTGGATCCAATGGAAGATGATGTAGAATCAAGTTTGGGTCTAGACCTGGCATGTCTGCATACGACCAAGTGAAGCTGCCTCTCTTTTTCTTGAAGAACGGTACAAACCTGGTTTTCTCTGGTGGGGTAAGAGACTTAGCAAAGTGGATAATCTTAGGCTGTTCCTCTATTCCAATATTAATAGGCTCTGTCAGTTCCACCACAATCTGTGACTTTTCCTGGTGCATATCATTAAGGAGGGTGTCAAGCCTTCCATCGCCAGGTGCCACAGTTGGGTTTTCACCTTCGGATGTGTCCTTTCTTTTTACTGTTTTGGGATCTGACACTGCCACAAAGCAGTTTTCACCGTCAGATCCAATTTTTACCTTGATATTTTTGCGACGGGAAGGCTTGGCACCCTCTCCAAAGTAAGCCACGGTATTAAGTTCAATAGCTAAACTAGCTTTATGATCTCCTTTGGGTAGGTGGTCCCTAAGTTCCATATAATTAATGTAAGCATCGTCCTGAATGGAAATGTTAGGAGCATTGGTAGGGATAGTGCTCGGGATGGTACTTTCCTCCAAGTTGTTTATTGCAATGGAACTTGAACCTTCCTCGAAAGCCATAATCTTAGAGATGGGCAAATCAGACTCTAGTGGTCTATTCGATAGTGTTTGTCCCTCACGGTAGGGGCTAAAAGTTTGGACGACATCGACCTGTTTGTCATCATAGGAATGCTCTATTAGCTCACCCCACTCATATTCATTAGAATCCGTGTCGCTGTCCTCCTAGAGTGTTTGGATCATTTCTACAAGACAAGCATTTTCTTTAGCCTTGCCCTTGCCTTTGTATCCTAGGCCACTTGTGTTTCTAGCCAATGAGGATGAAGAAGGTTGAATAGGTTCAATGATTCCTTCTTTTCTGAGGCCAATGGGGCCATGTCCTTCGTATCCCATTCTATGTAGGATAGTCTCGCCTTGCCCATAGATTTCTATTGGGAGTCTAGGCGGATCTTGCATTGTGTTCTCTTCTTCAGTATAAAGCCATTGTAGGATATCTCTCTCTTCTGTTTCATCGGATAAGGTCCCCCATTTTACAAAGGGAGTTGCGGGAGCTATAGGAGGAGCAGATGGCTTTGGAAAATGTTTGGGTCAACTGAAAGATCTAGGAGAGACAGGCATCTTAGCAAGGTTGAGGCTGTGCTCAATGGAGTATTCCCCTACCCCACTTTCTTTAATGGTAATTTTCTGTTCTTTGGGCCTTGATGAGGAGGCTTTAGTGGTATGATCATACTGCAGGATAGGGGATATATATGCTCTATTATTTGGTATGATGCATTCAGGTTTTGCAAGGAAAGAGTTGCAATGCTAATAGGGGTCGAGGTCACCTTGAATGGTGACTTGCTTGCCATTGTGCGGGAACTTTATGCATTGGTGATAAGTAGAGGGAATAACCTTCATGGCGTGAATCCATGGTCTCCCTAGAAGAATATTATAAGTGAGCTCCCTATCCAGGACTTGACACACAACATCTTTTATGACTGGTCCCACTTGAATGGGTAGGACTATTGTTCCCTTTGTGGTTCTTTCTTCCTCGTCATATGCTTTGATGGTAATTTTCCTCCTTGGATCAACTGCCTGTTCGGAGAACCCCAATGCAAGGACTAGCTTTAATGTGCAAATATTTAAACTGGCACCCCCATCAATGAGAACCTTCTTGATGCGGTGCTTGTGGATGAAGGCAACGATATGTAGAGGGGTGTTATGGGGTTGAGACACAGAGAGGTCATCTTGCTCACTAAATGATATGGTGTTGGAGGAGGTCAGATTACCTACCATGGTCTGAAAATTCTCTTTGGCCAAATTAGTGGGGACAGTGGTTTCCACTAAGGATTTCTTGAGGATCTCCTTATGGGACGGGGATAGACGCAATAACTCCAAGATAGAAATGTGGGCTGGACTTTTCTGTAATTGGTCTATGACATTATACTGGCAGAAGTTGGATGGAGAAGGTGACGACCTTGGAGTGGTGGTATTGAGCATGACTTTATCACTATGGGTAATGATACTACAACCAGTTCTGTTAGGTCCTGATTGTTGGTTGGGCATGATGACATTGATTTGCAGGACATGCTTGGAAATGCAATTTATGGTATAGTCAAATGGCACACTTGCATAGTTGGCATTACTGTTCTCACTATTCTGATTTGGCTTGTTGTGATTGTTGTTATTGCCGTTGTTGTTGTTGTTGTATGGCTTGTTGTTGTTATTGTTGTTGTTGCCATGGTTGTTATTGTTGTTGTTTCCATGGTTGTTATTGTTGTTGTACAGCATGTCATGATTTAGAAGTCGATCCCTGTAGGCCACATGTGTCTCATTGGAGGTATGTTGTTGTGTTCCTCCTTGATTTTGATCGAGCACATCTTGGATAACATTTTTGAGGTGGATAAAATTGTTTGTTGTATGCCCTCTTCCCCTATGATATTCACAATAGTCCGTGTCTTTCCAATAGGGAGGTTTGACTATAGGCTTATAATCACTTGTTGGTGGTAGCAAAATCTCATTATTAGCCAATAACTTTCTTAATGTGGACTCTTGAGACTCACCCAACGGTGTGAACTTTCACCCTGGATTTGAACTGAACCAAGGTCTTGGCTCCCGAGAAAATGGTTTGTTGGGCGCCACATTGTTTGTTTCTCCTTTTAGAGTGAATATGGGTTGTTGTTTTGGAGCTACCGCCTTGGCATCCACTACCCCATCGTTGACAACATTCTTATTCTTGGTCCAAAACTTTGATTTGTCCATTGTGTAATTGGAGGTTGGGGTGTCCTTGTATAACTTGATTGCCCCCTTGGCGACCATAGCTTTTTCGATGAACAATCCCATTTCAATGACTTTTGAGAATGATGTAGGGCATTGTATCTGTATTTGATAGCTAAAGTCAGTATTGAGGTTATGGACAAACATCTCCAATAGTTGTTTCTCAGGTATATTGTAAGAACACTTACTTGCTAGTTGTCTCCATCGTTGTAGGAAGGTGGTGAATGACTCACCACTCTTTTGTTTGGTGTTGCATAGATCTAGCATAGATACCCCGTGTTCGATATTGTAAGAGAAGTGTGTGATAAATTTGTTGACTAGTTCATCGAAAGCTTTGATTCCCGGTGGAAGCTGTGAGAACCACTCCATAGCTTGACTACCTAAAGATCTTGGGAATAGTCTCATTAAGTAGGTCTCATTGTGAGCTACTTCCAAGCATGCTGAGTTGAATTCCCTAATATGATCTCTAGGGTCCCCTTTCCCTTTGTACTTGTCAAACTAAGGGACTTCGAACCGATAGGGAAATGGTTTCATGATCAAACTTTTGTCAAAGGGGTACGGTTCAATATCTTCCAAGGAGTAGTTTTTTGCATTGGTACCCGTCTTGAGATCCGAGATTTGTTGCGTTAGATTCTCAAGTTGTTTTCTCATTTCTTCCATAGGAGCATTTTGGTCCATGGTTCTCTTTCCTCTATCATTTGCATTTTGGTCTATGGCATTCTTTTCCTTTTCGTGATCATTTTCCATGTTTTCCATGACTGAGCTTATATCAAAATCTGTGGGGAGTTTAATTACAAGACTAGCAAGATGATAGAAATACTTATGAGGGTCTTCATGGAGCACCTTCTCTATTAGATGTTGGAATTTCCAATTTTGGATGTTTTCTTGATAATCTTCGTAAGAGATATCTTCATCAATATCATGAGGTGTGACGATGCGGTTGGATGAGCCGGCCATTTCAAGTTGCTTTTTGTACTGAGATCTAGTAAGAACCATGGAAGGTGATGTGGGATGAAGTGGACTAGGAGTAGAAATTTTGGCAAGGTGCCGACTGAGACTGTTGTGAATAGGATACCTAGGACAAGACTAGGACAAAGGACTTTCTCGCTCAATGACTTCAAGTAAGATGGTTGACACAAGATGGGAGCCACTAGTAAGGGTAGTCGATACCTGTCTTACTATGTAGGGGCTAGTCGTGTAACAAGGCTACTAGCAAAGTTCTGTGACCTACTAGGCTTATGTGAATTCACAAAGGATACGAAAAAGGAACCTATGTCAAACTGATATGGAATAATCTGACTTTGGGACAAGAAAGGTTTTGACAGAAGGTGAATGGGATGATTGATGAAAGAGAGATACTTGGATGAATTAAATGAAGACTGACTGCAAGGTAGAACCTGATCTCTGATTGTGAAGCTAGGCTAAAATGGGTACTCCAAACAGGTAAAATTTTTCACTCGAAAATAGTACAAGTACTCACTATCATGGATGCACCGAAACAGATGTGTAGCAGAAATCCACAGATGCACAAGAAGTCAGTGTACATGCGTTGTACTGGTAAAATATGAATACACAACAACAGTCAATAAATGCACAGCAAGTCTAAATAGATGCGCCGCTAGTCGACACAAATGTGCAGAAATAGAGGACGGAAGCGCCGCTCTAGCTTTTCTCAGTGTTTTTGCAAATTTTGGAATTTTTTCTGATGTTTTTGGTACTTTGGTTGAAAAAAAAGGTCTTCTTGATTTGATTTTTTGAATTAGTGGCAAGAAAACACAGCAAACACAAAGAATTTTTATGATTTTTTAACCTTTTTTTTTAAGTGATTTTTCTAACTCTTTTTCAGACTAAAAGAAACAAAAGCAAGTACAAAAATCCTAGGCTAGAAATGGATTACAAGGGTTTCTGGCCATTAGAACAAGAGGTGTTTAATGTGGACAACCGTTCAAGTGGTTACATATGCAGTGGCACTACTCTCCATTATGGAGTCTCCCAGCCTCAAAGGGTTGCGCCTTAGAGGGTTTTGGGGGAGGTTGGCCATCTGTGTAACATAGCAGCACTTGTTGCAGGAGGTTTTCACCTCAAGCACATTTATTTTAAGTGGATTGGTAGGGCTTGGCATCTAGCCTATTTCCACTCAGGGTCATTCCCACTTGGACAGGCATGCATCCAAGGGTAGGCCCCTCTAAAGGTTAAACAGATGGAATAACAAGTCTGGCATTTTGGTCACCCAGTAAAGGGGAGAGCATAGGCCTATTGTTATTCGATAAGCACGGAAGACACTGATTAATCCAACCTAGTTAAAAGTAGATAAACTAAATGGCCTAATCTAATTGGGCAAGCACAGAACTTTGAAGTGATTTAGCAAGATAGCAATGGTTCCTTTCTTAACCCAGAAAGCAATGATGAGTTCAGTTTTTAATCCACGTAGCACAAATAGTTAACTTTGAAATGTTGGTCAATCGATATAGCAATGGTTCATTTTTAGCCCAAAAAGCAATGAAGATTTTAGTTTTTAATCCATGTAGCATGAATAGTTAACTTTGAAATGTTGGTCAATCAATATAGCAGTGGTTCATTTTTAACCCAAAAAGCAATGATGAGTTCAGTTTTATACCAGATAGCAATAACTTTGAAAAGATAGCAATGTTGCAATGCAAGATAGCAAATGATCCAGTTACCTCTTTCCTAATTAAAAGCTATGTGAGATTTTGCATGAGTATCTATTTTACTATCCCTTTAGAAAGTGAAGTGTGAGCTATCAAAATGCAACTATATGAAACTAAACCCAAACCTATCCTGCAAAACAGCTCTAGAGAATACCTGCAAAGATGTCAGCATTAGCAAATCTTCTTAGAAAAAAACCCTAAAATCATTGCCCACTACAAAAGTGCAGCTTCAGTGACTAAATGCACAGAAGTAGTCAACAGAAGCGCAGTAACATATGTGCGCCGTAACAGAGGTTAAAAGCGCAACAAGGAGTATATGCATAGTAAGAACATATGCGCTGAAACAATATTTAAAAGCACAACAATAATGAACATATGCGCAGTAAGAACATATGCGCCGGAACAGTATTTAAAAGCATAGCAATAATGAACATATGCGTAGTAAGAACATATGCACCGGAAAAAGGAACATAAGCGCCGAAATAGTGTTTAAAAGCACCGTAAGATTATAAGTGTCAGAATAGAGGATAGAAGTGTCGTGGAATTGTTCAAATGCATTGGATTAGCCTGTGTGATGTCTATACGGAACCTGTCTTCAAAAAAAGCTTAGATTTTGATGAGATAAAGGGGCAAGGCCCCACGGTGGGCGCCAAAAATGTTAGGGTAAAATAGGATCAACAATGAATATGCAATGATAAACAATCAAATACCCATAACTCAATATAATAGTGAAACTAAGAAGATTGAATAAAATGAAGCAATGAATAACATAATGCAAACCTTCCTTGAATCGAAACTTCTATTGTTGCCTATCAAGATCGTCCTTGCTTGTGTGAAGTAGGCCCTCAGAGAGTGGACTCCTTTTCTGTGTTTAAGGATGTCGATAGTGAATGGCTGTGATAATGAATATGCCAAGAAGATGAGCTTCGAAGCAACAATGGTGATCTCAAGCAAATAGTATTGGGGTGCCAAAGGCGTGCTGGTGAATTTCTGCAGAGTAACAATACGAATAGCCTGGATGAATAGAATGGAGGGATGAGGTTTCTTTTATAGACTTGGGAGAATGAGGATCAACGATTGAGACAAGATGAGAAGATCAATGGTTGAGAATGGTTGAGGAATGTACAACGAATAGAAAGAGGACAAGTGTCCCACTTCCATCATGTAACAGGGTAGTTAACAAAATTGATTGAAGAGTTAATAGAATGGATTGAGGGATTGATAGAATTGATTGATCAGTTACCTGAATAGATTGAGGAGCTGACAGAATTGATTGATTAGTTAACAATTTTGATTGATGAGTTAACTAATTTTGATTAGAGAAGAAATAGGGCATGTGGGTGAGAGAATATTAGGTAATTAAATATTTGAAATATTTAATTACATGTGCAACATGGTGAGGTGGAAAAGGTGAGGTGGAAAGATGAGGTGGATTTATGGAATTAGGACTTAGGATAGAGTAATTTGGGGATTAATTAAATAATGTAGGATTATTTAATTATGTGAGAAATTAGAAGAATTTATGGAATTTAATTAAATAAAATGATTTTTATTTAATTATGGGATAATGAACCAATCAAATAAACTTAGAATATTTATTTAATTGATAGAAGAAATAAGAAGGGAATAAATATTAAGAATATTTATTTAGAATGAATCGTGTCATTTTTAGGTGTATACAATAGGTATTTCTACATTCAAACCATATAGGAGCTGGAATGGTGACATACCTATTGTTCTCTTGGGGGCAATTCTGTTGGCCCACAAAGTATCAAACAAAGCTTTATGTCAAGTCCTCTGATTATCCTCCACCAATTTCCTGATAATTGTAACTAGATTCTTGTTACTAGATTCTGCCTGACCATTTCCTTGCAGATAATAGTCTGATGAATGAGAAAGAATGATCCCATACTCAAAGAAAAAACTAGTGATCTCATTTGAAGAAAAATAGGTAGCATAATCTGCTACGATTTTGTTTGGAACTCCAAACCAGGAAATAATGTTCTCCTTGAGAAAATTACATACCTTAGAAGTAGCATGCTTGACTAGAATTGCCTCCACCCACTTGGTGAAGTAATCTGTTGCAGTGAGAACAAAATTGTGTCCCGCACTTGATGGTGGGTTCACAGAACCAATGAAGTCAATGCCCCATTGCTGAAAAGGTTCTTCAATCACAACTAGTTTTAGTGGTAGTGCAGCCAACTTAGGCTTCCCAACAAACTGCTGGCAGAGTTCACATCTACGTACCCAGTTGTACGCATCTTGAAATAGTGTAGGCCAATAGTATATAGCCTGCAAAATTTTATGAGTTGTTATAGGTGTAGAAAAATGTCCTCCAGAAGCGAAATTGTGAAAAGGCTCCAAAAGTTTGCTTTGTTGTGCTTTATCCACACAACAGAGAAAAACTCCATCAAGGCTTCTTTTATACAAACCATTATCCCACAAGACATAATTTGTAGCCTTTAGCTTGATAGTTCACTTCTCTTTATAAGATAAATGAAGACACTCACCATAGGTAAGAAAATGAGCAATATTGGAATACCACTCATCTATTGTATTAACGAAGAGAACAATTGGCATATCCTCTACCTCTACCTCTTCATCACCTGTTTATTTTGGGACATTGTCAGCAATCAACTGATACAAACCTCTACCATGCACAAGCTTGGTGGGTTTGATATTAAGATAAAACTCTTGAATTTTGGCAATCCAATTGCCCCTTTTAGTCCCAAATTCTTGTTGTGTCAGGATAGATTTCACTGTTGTATCCGGCACCAAAACAACAATATGTGAATTCAGAATGTAAAACAGAAATGTTTCACCGCTTTTACCACAACATAAGCATGTTTCTCCATATTGAGTACTTCAGTTCATGAGCCTTCAGAGGGCAACTCATAAATGAAATGGGAGATTCCACACCCTCTTCATTCTGCTGAACCAAAATAGCTAAAAGTGTATGCTCGGAAGCATAACTGTACATTATGAAATCTTTAGTATAGTCAAGACAAACTAGAAACAGAGCATGAGCTATGGCCCTTTTAATATCCTCGAATGTTGCCTTACCTTCCGCACTCCAATGGAAAGTGGTCTTACACTTCATCATATTGACAATATGACAGGTTTTCTCTGTGAATTCTGGAAAGAACCTCCGCAGAAAATTCACCTTCCCGAAGAAAGAATGAACTGTAGTCTTACTAGCAGGAAAAGTAAGATTCTAGATAGATTTGACCCTTTTTGAGTCAATTTTAGTGCCTTCTTTGGAAACAATGTGACCAAGAAGCTTACCCTCTGTAACCCCAAAAACTGATTTCTTAGGATTAAGAGAAATACCATTTTGCTAATATCGTTCCAGAACCTGTCACAAATGGTAGGCATGATCTTGACGTTGTTTAGAGAAAATGGTCAAGTCATCAAGATACACCACAATTAATTTTCCCATCTCATCTTTGAAAGTGAGGTCCATTACTCTTTGGAAAGTAGCACTAGCATTAATCAAACCAAACGGCATCATGTGGTATGCAAATGTACCCCAAGGTGTTGTGAAGATAGCCTTGTATTGATCTACTTCGCTGACTTCTACTTGATTATAGCCTAAGAAACCGTCTAACATAGACAGTATCTGTGAACCATTTATAGTTTGTAACACTTGGTCCATAATAGGCAGAGGGTAGTTATCTTTTAAAGAAGATTGGTTCAAATTTCTGAAATCAACACAAATACAGATTTCTTCATTCTTCTTTCTCATAGGAACAATATTCACAATCCAAGTGGAATGATGGATGGGAAAGATTATTCTAGCATTAAGCATTTTTTGGATTTCAGAAAGAATAGTACCTGATATCTTGGGATTATATTGCCTCTGCTTTTGCTTGTGAGGCAATGATCCAACCTTGAGAGGGATTTCATGTTGGATCTCCTTGGGTCTGAAAGACTTCAGATCATCATATGAATACGTTAGAACATCAATGTAATGGTGAAGAAATGTAATGAACTTGAATTTCTCATCAGCAGTGCAACATTTCCTGATGTTAACCATCTTGGGATCTGCTTCAGAACTCAAATTTACTTGCTCAAATTCCATGGATGAACTTGAATCAAGTTGTTGTTGTTTGATATATCTATCATGCTTGTCAAATAAATTTTCTAGAGAGACCAAACCTTTCAGAATATTATTCCCTTTTAGCTAAAGAAACTCCTCACCAGTCTGTGAATCTATTTTAGAAACATATTCACATGGTGGAGAATCACTACCTTCAAAATAGAACTCATCAAATTTATTTGTCTTCTCTAAGAAAGTTATGATCTGATTGTCACCATTGAAGACTTGCCAATGGTTAGCATTATTTGGCACGCTGGGTTGGAAAACCAACTTAATTGTGTACTTGTTTCCTTTGAAGTCCTTATGGGGGACCATAAGGGTGGTAGAGACAACTAATGAATTAGTACAATCATTAAACTCTCTTGATACTGCAGAGATGTCGAAAGCATCAAATCCTTCAATGCAATCCTAGACATGATTGCGGTAATGTCTCAGCCTTTCACTCTTGGTCTGATAAAGATTTCTCACTTGACAAACAACAAGCTCAGCATCACCTTGTGCATGAATATTTTTAATACCTTTATCACGAGCAACCTCCATTCGGAGTAACAATGACTCGTATTCAACAGTGTTATTAGTATTGTCAAACTGCAGCTTATGGGAAAAAGGAAAGATATCACCTTGTGGAGCTATCAAAAATACCCTAGATCTAGATCTAGTGGAAGAACAACTGCCATCAAATTCTAAAATCCAAACATCATTTGAATTTCCCACTTTGATGTTTCTGCAACCAATAGATTCTTCTTCATCAGAAAGAGAAGAATCCGACATCACTATGCTCTCGTCTAAACTTTCATATGAATTATCTTCTATTTCTCCATCTAAAATATTTGAACTCTCGTCTGATGAACTAGAAGTATCTTCAGTAGACAAGAAATAATTACCCATTCCTAAAGACTCAAACAAAATTTGGGCTTTTGGATTTTTAGTTTGGGTAACAATATATTTTGCCTCCTTCTCAGGAAGCAACTTTTGCATGACACCTTTAACAGGTATCCTTGCCTCGGATAAATCCATGTTTAGTTCTCCACCCACATCTTTACAAAAAATTACGCCTAAGTAAAATGCCATAAGAAGCTAGAACATCAGCAACTAGGATGGTCATCTTGATCCTCTTATTCGGAAAGGCTGCAAATGCAAATTGGGCATCCTTGATTTGGCCTAACAAAGGCACTTGCTTATTTCCATTGAGAAACATCTCCCAAAGGTCTTAGTCAAAGTGAGACCAAGAGCATCTATCACTTTTGTGGGCATGACATTGTCAGAAGCCCCAGAGTCTATTATACAATTGATTAACTTGTGGTCATTGACCAATAGAGAAACATAGAAGGGTTCTATCTTCCCTAGAGCAACAAGGGGAGTAGTGACTAGGTTATTTTGGGTGGACCTATTCTTTGAGGAGTCATGGGCAATTTTAGGAGAATCTTGCCCTATAGGGACAGTTTTATTTTTAACATACTTAGCTAACCTATCAAACTGTTCAGGATTAGCCTGTAGATACTCTACCTTAGACATCTAGATTTTGGTTTTCCTAGAATAATCTATTATGTCAAAGAGTTGAAATGAACTAGATATAGAGGAAGGAAATCCATCATTCTGGGTTTTGGTTGGGGTAGTACTGGTCTAAGGAACAAAAGTAGAAGAAACATGATTGTTAGATGAACTTACTTGTTTATTGACAATCGAGTCCTTTGATTGAAAAGGCAATGGAGTTCCTCGCTTGGCAATTGAGATCATAGGTTGAGGCTCCTCTCTTGTCTTTCCTTTATCTGCTTGTTGATTTGATCAATTTTGGGACCTGGTAAAAATAGCATATGCTCCATCATATACTTCTCCTTCTCTTTCAGCTTCATCTTGGTAATTTAGAAAACCAATAGTAGAGTCACCAACTAATTCTTCTTCTCCTTCTATAAAAAGATTAGCATTATTCTCCTGATCTAAATCAGGTTGGAAAGAATTGTCATTTTTTGCTTCATAGTAGCCAACTGTTGAGTTGATCGGCACTGCTTCAATGGCAAGCTTCCCCTGTGTTGGTGGAAGACAATTTTGTTGCCCTTGATTTCAGGCAACATTGCCTTGATATTAATTGTTAGGAAATGTCCTCCTTGGTATATCCCTATAAGAAGGAGCGGACATACCTTGGGACATTTGCTTTTTTAAAGCTTGCAAATCATTTGCTAACTTTTGCACCATAGGACCTGTGGTGCTTGTGGAAGAATTATCAGTAGAGGGTTGACCTCTATTTATGTTTGAATCTCTTCTTATCTTACCCATAAGGATAAGATCATCTTCAACCTCTGTAGCCAAACTTTGAGCTGCAGGAAGATCAGCAGGACCAACCCGCCTTAACAAAAAACTTACCTCAGGAAGCTGAGTGTTGATGAAGAAATATTTAAGATTCTTTGTCATTGGTTGAGCAATTGTAGGAATCCTATTTGTCAATTTATTGAACTTGGTGATGAAATCTGGCATGGGCTCATGTGGTTCTTTCTTCATCTATGTTAGTTGAGCTAACAAAGCATGTACATCTTCCATAGGCTTAAACCTGGCTTCAAACTTAGTTTTGAGAGTATTCCAACTGGTTATGGTTTGGTCTTGGAGGTGGTAGAACCAATCTGCAACAGCACCTTGCAATGTTTCTACAAAAGTGGCATGGCCACATCTTCATGTTCCACCCCTAGCACACCACAAGCTATGCAAAAAGCTATAATGTGTTCATCAAGATGGACTTTCCCATCACCATATAATTTAGGGAAATTCTTCCTTGAACTACGAGGTAGTTCATGCAATGGTCGCATTAAATTCAAAGGACCAAAAGTATTACCCCATGGGCCTTAAGCCACCATTATGCGTTGATTGAAAGGTGGGATAACAAACCTTTAAGAAATTCAAATAGATAAAACTCTATTAGTACTGGAGCTGGAAGCTTCACCTGGTATCAGAGACCTGGCATTGGTAGGAGGAAAACTCCTCGTTCGTTGAAGCTGAGGTTGTGGAAGCAAAAGACCAAAGTTATTTTGCTACATCAATTCAAACATAGGATCAATAATTCCTTGAGCTCTCTTGCTTCTTGTATACCGTAAGTCTACTAGAATGCAATGTACTCAAGAAAGATTTGGCAACAACTTAAAACAATGGAAGAGGACGAAATGCTTCAACTCAAAGCGCGAGCCTCCAAGTTGCGCGTTCTTCCCCAGTAGAATCGCCAAAAAACTGTTGGGTGAATATTTTGTCATTTAGCTAACCAACGACAAAATGGTTATATCGCCACAACTATAATGAGACTGAGTCTCTCCTCTCAGCAAGGGGAGGTTCCGTCTAGATAATGAGCTCTTTCTAACAAGCAAATTTTAATACTTAAATAAGCTAAAACTATTCTTGGAGTGTTTTCATTGCATCCTATTCTCTTTTTTCAGAATAGATGTTTCTCTTTTCCAAAAGGACAACTTCAAAAGAAATTATATTTAATAATTCCTGAACCAAGACAAACCATAGAAACACAAAGTCTTCTATTGTTTGACTTATTTCCCACAACTAAACTTGATTGCATTCAAATATAGCTCAAAGTCTCCACTTTCACCCAATATGATATAACTAACTTGAACTCAACAGTTTACAACACAAAGTCTTTAAACAATTCTATCTTCACAAATGTAAACACAAACTCCCACAATGAGAAAATAGCACAAAGTCTATTTAACTAAAACAAGAACACTTCTCTCAATTTTCAATAAACTCCATGATTCTAGTAATGATTTAATATAATATAACACCAATGACATAAGAACACTGATATCATAAAACAATATGATTCAACTCAAAGTTTGATACTCAAATTGCTTGCTTATATTGATATTCACTTAAAAATTTGATAAACATAAAAAGCTCAAAGTTTTAAATTTTTTTCCAATTCTACATAGTTTATTTGCAAATGATAAAAGATAGTAATTACAATAGAGGCCCTCTTTATTTATAGGGAGAGGCCTTGAGAAAATTTAGGAGAAATCTAACTACTTTGACTTATTCAAACAAAAGAGTCCTATTTGACTTGTGACTTCTTTTGTCTCACATGTAATTACATTTGAAAAAAATACATGTGAATATGTCAACAACAAAATTCAAATTACATCTACAAGACTGAAAATAAACTAAGGCATTGAAAAGGAACTTTAGCTGCCACCATCATTCTTCTTAAAAAAGTTTTTATACATAGTTTGTACTACTGCCATTTCATAGACATCAGGCTTCGCTGTGTTATCTGAGATGGTACGAGCCGTAAGAACTACATCCTTAACCACCTTTATCACTTTCTTGTGTTTCTCTAGATTATCTTTTAGATTTTCAAAGGTTGAGTGATGCTCATAAAGGCTATCCATTAAAACCACTGTAGGAACTTCATCTTTAAATTTCTGCTGAACCATCTTCTTGAAAGCATCTATCATCTCCTCTGTTGAGAGAAACTTGTGAGCTTCACCTGTCAGAGTGCATGGTAGTTCCTCTAACCTGTGTAGAAGTGAGACATTACTATCTTCACTATTTTCACGTACTTGGAACAAGTCATCAAGTAAACCTTTTATTACATTGATGCGATGAGTAATAGATTCTTTGGTCTTAAGATAAAATTCTCAATTTGAAATGACACCAATGGCAATTAGATTCTTTATTTTGATCTTCCTCATCTCAATCCATTCCTCTAAACTTTCCTCTTGATCTTGTAGTTCTTGAGAAAGTAAATCAATAATGTCATCTAACTCAGCTTTTGCCTTGTCCATTTTTCCTTTTCTTTCCACGGTGGTCTTCAATAGAACTCTTCCTTGTGCTAACAACCATTCCATAATGTCACCAACCACTCTTCCTCTGGCCTGAACTTTCTCAACCTTTTGAATTAGAGGGTCTCCTACAGTCACTACCATGGGTTCCATGATCTCAGATGATTACCCTATTTTCTAAAGAACAGCAACAAGTTGTTCTGCCTTTGCTTTGTACTTCTCTTTTTCTTTCTTTACCTCATCATATTTCATAAGCAATGAGCTTGCAGTGGCTTGAAAATCTACCTTGATACCTTCATGAGTTAGCTTACCTAACTCAACTCTGGAAACAATATAATCACTCATATCAAAGGTATCTATAGTAGCATCATCTGGTGGCTTAGCAATTTCTGCGTACCTGACTCCTTTTTCATCAGTAAGCCTAGAAACAGTTTTAGGTTTCTTTTTCTGGGCCTTTGGCTTGGCAGGCAGTAATTTCTCAATATCAATTTCATCCAGTGAAATTGCTTGCTTTTTCCTCTTTGGAGTGTAGGCAGACAACCATGGAGGAAGTGTTGAGGCACCAACATTCAGAGAAGAATCAATTACATGTTTAGCTGGATCCATGCTCACACCTATTATAGTAACAATAGGACTAGTGTTGGTAAAAACTGCACTTGTGTCAACAACTTTCTCTAAACCATCTAGAAAATGCTCCAGAATAGATTGTTCACCAATATCAAATGATGGGGAAGATAAACTTGGAATAGAACCAGAAGAATCAAACACAGTCCCAAAACTTGTTCTGACAGAGGGAGGGGTATTATTAGAAGACACAACAAAAATAGGTGAAATAGGAACATTGGAAACTACTGGAAAACTACCAGAAATAGGATCATGAGGAAGGGGTGTAGAAACTTATGATCCCAATGGAAGATTCTTCTGAGGAGACTGCTGTGAATCACCAAGTTGTTCCTGTTTTACATTCTCCTCCTTCTCTTGTTCTCTGTCACCTTCCTCATGAGATTTTTCAATCATTTATGCTTGCTCAGCATCATCTGGTTCCTCAACACCTTGTTGTTGAATCTCAATATCTTCAATCTCCATTTTATCAACATTTGTATCCTCAACACCTAGTTCTGTGGCAGTAGAAGTTCCTGCAACTTCCTTCTCCTTACCTCCTTTAGATACAAATTTGATTTTTGGTTTATGCACTTTAGAGGAAGGAGTGTCACTTTTATTCTTTGTTCAGTTTTCTACCTTTTTCCCTGTTTGCTCCTGAATCTCAGTTTCTGATCCAGTAAGAAATTCCTTTAGACTAATTACTTTGCTTCCTAACCTTTAGACTAATTACTTTGCTTCCTAACCACACATTTGTATTTGCTAGAATTGGCTAAAATCTTTTCCTGATTGAAGTTTCCTCTTTGACAAACCATTTGACGTCTGGTAGAGGTGAGGCTTCAATATTCTTAATATTGTATTTGGGATCCAAAACATCCCCTTCATCTTCCATTCCCTCTGGAATATCTACAAGACCCAATTCTTCAATTTGGCTTAAGTGAAGTCTTCAATAATCTAGCTTCTTGATCTCATTCTCTGATCTGCGATCGACCCACATATCTTCAACCATTGGCATATGAAAAAGTAATCTCCTCCTGATCTTATCCTACACTCTTCTGTAATCAAATGATCTCTTTTCTTGAAAATCTTCATGGTGACCAGTTGCATTTCTGATTCAAGTGCTTTGGCCTTAGTAGCTGATTGAATACAGTACCTCCCAATTTCTACAGGAAACTTAATTCTTGACTTTTTTAGCTCCATCTGCTTATTGTGCACAACAATCAACTATCTGCACAGTTCCATTAGAATAATTATATCACTGGGATACTGTGGAAGCATATACGGATATCCAGGATAGTATCCCACTCTAAGGTAAGTGAAAGTTGGAAACTATAAGAATAAACAACCAAAAGAGTTGACCAACTCCCAGGTCTCATCTGATACTCTTTTATGCTCAAGTTCATTATTCCACAAACACATGAATACTGAAAAGAAGGCATCATTAACTCTATGGAAATGATGAATTGATCCCTTTAGAGTAATCTGTGGATAATACTCATAGAATGGAACCAATCTTTGATCACTGACTTGAGTTAGATTAGGAAAACTCCTCATACTTGCAGTAGCATACACAAGATATGATGTCATATAAAACTTGAAATTTGTATTAACTTTTACCAATTGATCATGTAGAGCATTGTTGAACTGTTCTCCCCAGAAGATTTTCTATTGACCCTCGAGAATCACCTTGATGTATGTATACATCCATTGATGAAACCTAGATGAAGAAGGGAGAACTCTAATCTGACTCAATAGTGTAATTAAATCACTTACCTCTTCGACAAAATCACTTCTCGGGAGGTCTTTTAGCCACCTAGACAAATTACTCTGAGGAGTCTTCAACCACTTACTATTTATATGTTTCTTTACAGCTTCCACATCTTTATCAAACTCTTTCTGTCCTTTAGCAAAATCTATTTCTCCAACATTCTCAATAAGAGGACACATAAAGATTTTATCTAGAAACTCAGCATCTAATCTCATGATCACATTTCCTTGAGAATTAGACACAATCCTGGTGTCCCTATTATAGTGACTGGCTACCTGAAGAACAAATTCAGGATTGTGGGCAGCAACAAGAAAAGAGGCAACCAAGTGAATGTTGTTGTCGATAATCTTCTGCATTTACCGAGGAGGATTTGACTGCTTCATTCTATCCACAAATTTGGCCATGTCCACATGACCAATCTCTGTATCTCTTATCTCGTCCACATTGGACTGCAATGAAGTCATGGGGAAAACCCCTTGGTATTTATACTTAATGACTTTAGCCTTTGATGGGGATGGCTCTGACATCAACTTTGTGAAGAAAACTGGAAATGGCATCCACCACAGATATTTGATGAAACTGCAAAAAGCCATGATCTCGCAGTTAGGGGAAAATTGGGTAAATTGGGGTTATTGGGAATTGATGATCATGGACATGGGAACATGCATTGAAGGGCTTGAGAGCGTGTAAGTCGAGGAAACATGCAAAAGCAGGTGAAAGGTATTGAGAGGCAAAATTACCCAGTGTTAGGAAAAATTTAGGGTGACATGCATGGGCGGCTATTTTGGTTGCTCCTACATGTGGTAAAAATGTTTATCATGCACGGTCGGTCAGGATGACCACCACTGCACGAGGGAGAGAAAACTGTGTTTGGTGTAGGGGCGGTCAAATTGACCACCCTTACATGAGGGAAAAACTGAGTTTGATGTAGGGATGGTCAAATTGATTGCCCTTACATGAGGGCCCTTACATGAGGGTAAAAATGCAAGTTATACTGAGTGCATGCACAAGCGGCGAAAATGCCCGCTAGTGCATATTGGAGGAACTATGTTTAGATGTAAAGTCGATCAAAATAACTGCTCATAAACCTCATTATTGAAACCTTAAACACAAGTAGGAACGATAATTGTTTACTGCTAGAGCATGTGAATACTCATTAAGGATTTCATGTAGGGGTGATGGTTTTGACCGCCCCTACATATGGGAAAGTTTAAAAGCAAAGTGTATGTTTTGGCGGTGATTTTCACTAACATTACATACAATGACAAACTCATAGGAGACAAGACATCGTCGGTGGAAGATACTGACGACAAATAGGTTAAAAATGAAATCTAACCTAAGTTTACAAAAAGCAATAAAATCCATTTACGGAGAAGATAGGTTTATGAATTTTGACAAAAATTTTAATAAAATGAATATAAACAAAAACCCAAAATTATGAGGATCTAGGGTTTAGAAATAATTCACAAAGAAAAGAACAAATAGAAAAATAATTCCTATGAGATTTTAAATGCAACAATAACATTGACAAAATACAAACATACATTTCATTTCATAAGAAAACCCTAAAAGAAAATGAAAACAAACAACAACAAAAAAAAGGGCTTGCCTGTTACAGTCGTCTGAAACCCTAGACGTGCCTGCGAAGGCCAAAATCCACTCAAATTTACTTGTTCCAATAGTCCACATGATTAAATCGGTGTCTGAGAATTGATATTTGGTCTAGAGAGACTTGAGAACGAGAGACAAACAAAATAAAACAAATTACACCTTAAAAAGGTTTAAAACAATGTATTAATGGAGACATGAGCACCATTAATGACACTCGAGTTTGTGAAATCCGCAAAGATTTGTCTGAGTGGCGAAAAAGACTGACTCTACCTGTCATTGAAACACATGTAAAAACAGCGATAACAACTGCTATTACACATCCTTTAAACTTTGACAAGGAAAAATGCATGGGTGGCAATTTTCACCACCCATGCATGTTAATCAAAAATGAAAAAACAAACATGTCTTAGCAGCAAATTTTACCAACATTGCACATTAAAACACAAATATATGTAAGAGTGGCAAAATTGACCGACGTTGCACATAAAAACTCAAAAAAAATTGAACACCCAAAAACAGTCAAAATTGATATTTTGACAGGATCATAACCTAATTGATTTCACGAATCTTGAGGAATCAACTTAGGGTAATGTCACAAACTATTCTAAGATGTTAGATAACTTCGCATGAGACCAAGAGGACTCTTCTCGATTTGCGAGTTTAGAGTGTAGGCTACGAAACAGACAAGTTTCGTAGGGGTTGTCTACAAAATGAGCGCAACTAATTTTGAGAACAACAATAACACAATATGTTTTATAGATCTTTTAAGAACCTTATTGTCGCAACTGTGATAGGAAGTCAAAGAAACAAGGAAAATAGTCTTACTATCGCAACTACGACAGGTACTATAACAGAGTTTAAAAATTAAAAAAACAAAGTTCATAATCAGACTTACATAGGTCTTAGAACATCATTCTGAAATAGGGGGAAATATAGCTACATGAATCCCATACTTATCAACTAAGTTTAAAGAGTTATTTGCACCTTTGTTTGATCATTAAGAAGAGGTCAATTTCTAACAAAAGACTATTTTCTAACAACAAAACAAGACTGCGATAGTTATAAGATTTCATGTCTACCAAAGAGTATCTTTATCAATGACTAGAAATTTGTTACATTTCAGCTCAAAGGTTAAAGATAATGACCAGAAAGTGGGGGTAATTCACTCAGCATAAAACCAAGAAATCAATGAATTCAAAGGAGATACAAGAACGGATTGGTAGGAGAATAAGGGCAGCTGCCAACTTACTGGTTGTTGACAGGCCAAGCCAACTACAGGCATCGTGGTTTAAAGAAGACTTGCGGCAGGAATAACATAGAAGATAGGTCGATTAGATTTAACAGAAGCCTAGGTGCTTCCAAATAGTAGGTCAATTCCAGGTAGGATAGGAAATAACGCAGGCCAGAGCATGAATAACTCAGCGATCAAATGATAGTTGTTCTACTGGCTAAGGAAAAATAGTAGGAAACAACAAAAATAAAAGACCAAACACCCATACAAAGATCAATCATAAGACAAGCTGGGGGAGAACAACATAAGCAGAGGGTCAATTTCCAATGGCCAGATAGATAGGACGCAGACCAAAAACAAGAACATTCCAATGGCCATAATAACTAAGGTTTTAACAACAAAAAACAATCATTATTATTTGTAAAACATACAAGGAAAATACCTAGATAATCTTCTTGCAAAAAGGTTGGATACTTGTTTTTGTCGCTACTCTTTTCTTTATCATGTCGCTGCCCAGAATGAACGCACTTCCTCCCTTGCTATTGTAAAAATTGTGGTTCTTTTTATCTCTATCGTCTCTTTCTTTTATTCAAAATCTCTCCCTTATTTTTGGCATTTAGATTTAGGTTTTAGCTTTGCTTTTTTGATAATTGAAGATTTTGTTTTAGTTTGCATGAGTTTGCATTTAGAAAAGCTCTCCAATTTCAATTTAGTAGAATAAAATAACTTATTAGCTTTCTGTCGCATGCATGATAGTAATTTATTTTTAATTCTCTTTATTTAAAATTCTAAATATAATATTGATATTATTAATATAATTTAACTATTTTTAATAAAATACAATTACTAACACATAATTACTTTGATCAATCAAGAAGTATTTACGACAATAAAATTATGTATGTATGTATGTATGTGTATATATATATATACACATATATAGATATACATATATATACATGTATATATACATATATATACGTGTGTATATCTACATGTATATATACATATATATACATGTATATAAGTATATATATACATATATATACATGTACATATATATGTATATATATATATATATATATATTAAATATTATTGTTTAAGTCTAATTTAGATATTGTCTGAACCAAACATCCATATTTATATAAATAGGAAATGTTTATTATTTATTATTAAATACAATATACTATTTAAAATATAAATCGAAAAGACATTAATATTCATCACTAAATCAAGCATTCGAAAGGAACCTACTGTCACAATGAAAACACAATATTTTCTAAGTATCTAACCAATAATCACATTTATTATCCACACAATGATGCATAATAAGTCATTCAAAAATGCAATATGAAACTACGTGAGTGTGTGAGTGCATCAAGGTTAACCGTCCCAGACAGTTCTTGCCGAGTTGCTAGAACATCTCTACCTCAACCATGTTCTCATCTTCGACGAGTACCTGCATTCATTCGCACTCAACTCGATGTCAATAGGTTAGTGCCTCAAAACATATCCAAAACAAAACATCATAATCATATCAATAATATTTAATATTTAAATCAACTTTCCAATTTACGCAAATATAACTTCGTGATAATTACCTTCACACTCATGGAATTTACTCAAGTAAAACAACCATAGTAAATGTTCACTAATCTAGAATAATTATATAGTCCATAAAAATGAGACGTGAGAAGAAAAGATGGTATATATTACCCTGGGCACATTAGAATACACTTCAAACTCTTTAAACAAATTTGCACTTTAGACATTAAAAAAAACTTATAGATGCTCTTGAATTTCTTGTCAAATGTATTCCAAAGGGTTGTATACATGCTTGCCAAAAATTTCAACTTGTTACTTCTATGGTTAAAATAAAAAATAAACTTCACACCAAGTATGGAAATGGAGAGACCTGTAGATATATACACTACTATTTTTTTAGTTTAGAGCCTTTATTTTGGAAGGCAAAGAAGTGGTCCAAAATATTGTGGTGGGTTCATTAATCCTCCTTTATACAAGTGTTGTATTCAACATGCCATTGTAGTCTACATCAAACTTCTCATTAAATAACAACAATATTCTCAAACAATTTATGGGTTTCATTCGCCTCTTCATCATCTTTCTAGAATATCTTAAATTTCTAAACTTTGTTATAAAACGATAAAGATATCATAATTTTAGTGAGACTATGTTAGTCTATTATTAAAAAATGTCATTTTAAAAATTTTTGTTGAATATTTCTCACCCATGTACACTAGCACCTCAAAATTCCTCTAATTCTAGTAGATCACAAATGCTTCTCATCAATTCATGGGCCATAATTAGTGAAGATAAGGTGGCCACCAATCCTTTGAAATTGTGATACACAAATTCAAAAATAAATTTGATTAGTCACATTCCACTGGACCCAACTATAATGAATCTTATCAAACCACACTATATGTTTTATTTTTTTTATATTTGATATGAACATGAATAAAATGGAGTGAAAATAATGGAAAGAGTGAACAAAATGAAACGAGAAGAGAAACCAAATGCATATAGATGACAAATGTCATAGATTTGCATGTGGTATTCACTGCACCTCTGTTGCCAAAATTATAAGAATGGCGGATGGATAATAAGGACTTTTGCACGTGGTCTTCATTGCATCATCATTGTGAACACCACTTTGGAGAATGAAAGATGAGTGAATGGAAGGCAAACAGAGAGGTCCAAGACACTTTCTCTGATACTGTATTGAAAATTACGACACAAGGAAAAGAGCCAGAGACTTGAATAGACCAATCAATTAGTTATTCATATTTAACACATTACAATAACATTTAATGGCCTTATAAAGCCTTCCAACCAACTAACTACCCAAACCACCTAACAAATAATTAATAACTAACACCTAATTAAAAAATTAACATGGCATCATTGTGAACACCACTTTGGAAAAGGAAATATGAAAGGCAAATAGAGAGGTCCAAGGCACCTGAGCTCTATTACTGTATTGAAAATTACAACACAAAGAAAATAGCCAGAGACTTGAACAGACCAATCAATTAGTTATTCATCTTTAACACATTACAATAACATTTAATGGCTTTATAAAGCCTTCCAAACAACTAACTACCCAAACCACCTAACAAATTACTAATACCTAATTAATAAATTAACATTGCCATGTTAATTTAATATTTATTTCATTACATATAACTATTATTCTATGTCATGCACTATTAAATTCCTAACATTCCCCAAATATATAGAGTACATAAATGAAAGGAAGCAAGGTACATGGAATAGCTTCCTACACCGAACAAATGAGGGGAGTGTTATGCAAATTTTTAATCTTTTTAGTTAACATAAAGAAGAAACACAAACATAAGACAAATTACAAATACCACAACACAAGATGTGCGTGGGGAAAACCTTTTCAGGTAAAAAACCCCACACTTCAAAGCACAACCCAATGTATTATTCAGTAATCAAATAATGGTTACAATACAATTATAGAGCCAAGTTCTTCTAGGAGTTCACCAACATGTAGTATATGGAGTAATTTTGGGCAGCATAACAGTACCTACAAATCAACCATACAATTCCAACTCCAAGAACCTATATGTAGAGAGAAGTACTACGAATTGAGGTAGCTTGTAGAGAAAGTCAGCAAAAGAATCGCGTCCAAATCCATATAGCCTAATTTTCAAGGCCATAAAAAATGCAAATGACACTTGTAAGTTGTAAGATTTTAGGTTTCTTTATTTCTACTATCTATCATGTTACATGGCCAAAATGTCACTTCTTACATAGTGATCATGAACCTAGCTATAGAGGAATTGCCATTTTTGTCTCACCTAGGTGGCATAAACACATAGTGTATCATGGATGTGACCCCACTAATTGCGCTTTGTGGGTCCTCTTTACTATTAATAAGCACTCCCTTGGAGTTGTTAATGTTTGTGCTTTCAATGATGTTGAAATATCTTTTCTCTAGCAATGGATTACAAAGTCTCTTCTCACTACCTCTCAAATTGTGTGTGGGGACTTTAATATGATTAAGCTAGATTTTGATAAATGCAACAACCCCCTTCTGAGATGGACAACTAGTGAATGAGAGGTTTGGTATAACATGGTCAATAAATTGGGTCTTTTTGATTCAAATGTTGGTTGTCATCATTTTGATTTCCCATGGTATATGTGGACAAATTTACTAAAAATTACAATCAAGCATAGAAATAATTGGCAAACATATTGACAACGCCATACTATAAAGACAACTTATCTTTTCCTTTACCACTTGTTTTCAAGTACTAGTGGAGCCCTTGCTAGATATTTTCCTTTTGTATCACTTTTCAATCTAATTTTGTGTCAAGTGGCAAGTTGTGGTTCCTAAGGTAGCCAAAATGTAATTTTACCTCAACACATCTTGGTTGAGTCATAACTCCACTTTAGCCCATATTCAATGTATTTGGAATCTTGAGCCATGTCCTCTTCATGGAACTAGTTTGATCTAATGGTGGAATGATGGCATCAGATGAACTACTCAATTTTTGCACATATATGGTCACAAGGTAGTGATATTATATTGATGCTCATATGAGGCCACCACAACAAAGCTTCATTGTTCCACTATCGTGATAGAGATGCTTCCTTTATCTCCTACTCTAAAATTGTGTGTTATCAAACTTAATTAGCAAAAGTAAAGTGTTGATAATCATATATCATAGGAGATCAAATCAAGGCTCATTTGCATTGGCTCAAAATTGGGGATAAAGTTTCAAAATATTTTTTTCAATCCCTTCAAGTGTGCTAGGCTCCTCAAAAATTAAATTTATCACAGAAGGCTAGTTAGTTTTCTTGGATCTTCCTAATATTCTTTAGGCCTTTGTATACCATTATTAGCAAGTTTTTTGAAGATCAAGCACCTTTCTTTGAAACTAAGCAAGCCTTTCAACAACATGTGAGTGTGATCCCCATAGGCTCTCTGCTATGTGTGGTCCTTATGTGACCAAAAACTCAACTTGGTGGATCTTAGAGAAGCAATTTTTTTCTATGGCTAATGAAAAATCTCCTGGATGTGATGATTTTCCTTATGAATTTTATAAATCCCTATGGGACCTAGTTGACCTTGACCTTTTTTACATCTATAGGTAGAATTTTTTGATATAGGCTCCTTAAGTGCTATAAAAATAAAGGCAATTATTTAAAATTCATACATACGGTAGGTATAAGAAAAATTAAGCTATTGTTAATTTCTATATTACATTAACTATGAGAAGGGAAAGAAAATGCTAATTTATGGGAAATTAGAAAATAATTTATACAAATGAGTTGCAGAGCAGAAAAGAGGATGAAGAGAAGAACTTGAAACCAAAAGATGAAGCTCATTGTCCATGATGCCAATGCGTCACGTGGATGGTTGTGCAAAGCATTGCCATCCATATAGCCTAGAAATGTGAAAGTCTAGCAATTCACCTAAATTTGTAAAATCAAAAAAGAAAATGTGCCAGCAAGATAGTAGATAATACAAAAATGATAGAATAGAGATAAACTAAATAAATCAAATGAAGTATTGAAATAATAGGAGGAAGGGAGAAACCAATAAACCTATGTGCAGTTAAATGCTTCCCAAATACTTGTAGCTAAAACAAGAGAAAATTGTTGGGGTTGTTTGGGGGTTTGTCTTCAGGTCAAACTCCTACTTTGGTATTTCTACCTCCATAGTAGCCAATAGATAGATATATAGAAAATGGCAAGTGAATGCCCCTATCCCAAATGTGCCTAGGGATCGTAAGAGCTATAATTGTACAAATAGTGAAAACTAGAAGGAAGGAAATAGAAGGGATGTGAGGATCCCAAGGTGCTCACTTGGGAAGAATAAAATTAAATTCTTGCAATAACAAAGAATAGGAACAATATCACCTACAAAAACTTGAAGAAGCCAAGAGGACAAGAGAGATGAAGAAGAATGTTGTAGAAAGTTGTAGAGTGCAAGAAAGTTACAAGAGAGAGCCAAGAAGAACACAAGTGTGAAAAAGATTGGGCAAAAAGAGAGGAGGGAAAAGGAAGGTGTTGACAAGTCATTTAGATTCATTTTGAGATGTTACCACTGACCCAGGAAGGCAACAAATGGGAAAATGCTTAGAAATGACCACCAAACATGAAACTGTTGTGGGATGCCAGTGCATTGCGTGGATGTTTGCACGAAGCACTAGTGTCTAGATAGTTTGGGCTCAAAAATGACGTAGAACATCATAGGGATAACGCAAAAGTGACAATAGCACTAACAAAAAAACACCACAAGAAATAAGGCCTAAGCACCATGGGAAGGAAAAAGGCAAATGCAAGGGTTAAAATGAGCCTACAAACAAACTAAGGGAATGGAGACTAAATCAAGGCCAAAACATGGTGTGAAATTGTACAGGTATGCAATTTTGATATTACAGTAGTGTTGATGGTGGTTTTAGCACACACGCAGGTGAAATACAAGTACCTCACCTCTCTTGAAAAAGTTATCCTATCCAAGATAGGACTACCCCAAGGATAATGTATAGCTAGGTCTTAGCTTGTGTGGAATAACTTCAGTGGAATGTACTAGCTATGACAACAAGGGGTCTTACATGCAATGTAGGGTTTATGAAATATGACAGCAAAGTATATGCAGGAACCCTAGGTAGTTCAAACTGTGAAGTCTTAAATTTTATTAGATGATCAATGTAATGATGCTCAAACCCTAGATCTACCAAACTTTAAATAAAATGCAAAAGGAAAGGGAGAGAGAGAAAATAAAATGAAATCCTAAGTGACAATCACAATCGGGTAAAATGTTGTAGATAGACAAATACTTTTAATAAACCATTCCTTGTTTCACCAAGATAGGAAACCCACAATGTTGCGAAAAATGATGCAATCTTTAAAGGATTCTTATGATTTTTAAATTACATTCACTCATTGCAGCTTAACTAGTGGAGTGCAACCAAACTGTATTCAGTGACAAGGCTCAGGCTAACTATACACAGCAACTTACAATCAGCAAGCACTAATAGTATGGACCAAAGCATTCATCAGATATCTCAACATTTACCCATCATTGCAAAAGCACAACTAATTAACTTTAGATCGATGTGAACCATGAAAACCAAAGGGGATAACACAAGAACTCAAATTCCTAGCAACCTACAAAACTTGCTTTGTATTGATCACAATTTGGCAGCATCTCAACAATTCAGTATCAAATCCTCCTTGTTACAATGAGAGAATGATGGTCCTTTTATAGACAAGGCACCAAATCAAGTTTTTCAATGGATTGTGGAGATTAACTCAACACCAACGGTCTAGATTACATGACATCTAATGAGATACAATAGTTTGTTACATTTTCGGATTTGCAGTTGTCCTTTAGGAAAAAGATAAAATATAGCTTGCAAATACATTGAATCTGGACAAAATGGATACCCATTTGGATATACATGTGAAAAAGCCATTTTCCAAGGTGAAAGGAAGTCAAAATAAGGTCATATGACATGTGAAAAGTTGAGCTGATGTAGACTGACAGGATTCCATATGTTGACTGGTCAAGTATGTGGCATTTGTTTAACAAAGACATATCTAGTTGGATACTTGCTGGATTGTTCATTATTAGGTTTGAGATTTTGGGAAGCTTCAATTGGTCCCTTGAAGTTGAACAAGCCATCTTCCTTGATTCAAGAAGATTTATGTCCCATCTACTACACCCTCCACCATCCTGCTCAATTTTATCTACAAGAAAATGAAACACATAATGAATGATCTTTTACGAACATAACATAGAAAATCATAATTTAACCAGACTTAATCATTTTAAACATAATGATGTTCAAACCACATATTTGAGCCAATCTAAACTCCTCAACATCAACTTAGACAAGATATACTTCCCTGTTTAGTTTTAAAGGCTTGATTATTTCTGACTGCATCATTCTCCTCGATTTCCTGAACTTCCTTTGGACCTTTCTCGCTCTTTACAATGTTGTGCAATCTACCAAGTCTATGACATCAGATCTGGTCAGATTCAATGATGGTAGCACTCGTGATACTGACAATTCATACTTGGACCCATCCACTTGACCATTGATCACTAATCCCATGCTGATCCTTTGCCTTTCATCCACTCATGCCCTTACATTAATCAGGATCCACACTATGTTCACCATGTATCTATTTTGGAGATTACTTCACCATGACACTTGTCTCAAAGAAAAATACCTCTCATTCATTACCATGTAGCATCACTCTTTATGTTATAGATCCCTGACATGGCATATTCAGGAGCACTGTATCTAGAAGAACCTAGCATCTAAGTGGAAACCTTACACTTTGAGCTTGGATTAAAAGTTGGTATTCCTTAATTAGAGAGATGCGGGTTTATTTCATTATCCGGTAAAATATTTGAAACTTCTATACACCATAGAAGGCATACAAACTTCATGCAAATACTCTAGAGCTTGAGTTGTACCTAATGCAATCTTCACTTTGAGAATTCCATGTTAGCCTCTTGCCACTATCATAAGATGTGATGTTTGGATGTCATAGCTGGGCATGTTTGAAATGATCTCTTTATGCATGAAAAATGCTGAATTGTCCATCTTTTTCATTGCCAAGATATTCTATTAGGAAACTCTACTTTATAAACTATTCCAAGAGCACCCTTGCCAATAAGGGTGGGTGCAAAAAGATGGGGGGCCAAAAAGTGGCCAAATTCTTAAAACTTTTTAAAAAGCCATAACGCGAGCATGTTATAACGCGCTTGCATTATGGCTTGGTGTTGCCGAGCCTTTGGCTCGGCAACACAAAACCATAACGTGCCCACGCTATAACGCGAGCATAACTCACTTGTGTTATAACTCGAGCACGTTATTGTTTTATTTGCATTTTTTTCTTTTTTGCAAAAGTTTGCCCAATGTTCAAGGGTCGAGGGTTTAATGGTTGAAGGATTATGGTTTAAGGCATACTATCAAGGGTAGAGGGTTTAGGGTTGAAGGTTTAAGGGATGAGGGTTGAGGATTTAGGGATGAGGGTTAAGGGATTAGGGTTTAAGGTATAGTGTCGAGGGTAGAGGGTTTAGGGTTTAAGGTTTAAGGGTTGAGGGTTGAGGCTTTAGGGATAGGGTTTAGGGTTTAAGTTATAGTGTCAAGGGTTGAGGGTTTAGGGATAGGGTTTAGGGTTTAAGGTTAAATGAGAGATCTAGATGGCTAAGGACGGATGGAGAGGTAGACAAGGAGTGACTGAGAAACTTAGAGAGGGGAGAGGTAGAGGTGAGATAGAAGTGAGAGATAGAGAGGTGAGGGAGAGATAGAATAAAATGAGAGAGTGAAGTTGACAACTTGAGGGAAAGATGGACAAGGAGGAGGGAGACAGGTGGAGAGGAAGGGAAATATCTAGAGAGCCCTGAGAGATATACAAGTGAGAGACCTACAACCTAGGGAGAGAGGGGTGAGAGAGACAGAGGAGAGATGGGAGTGAGGCAGATAGGGGAGGAGAGAGGTGGATAAGGGTTGAGGGTTTAAGGGTCAAGGGTTTAGGGTTTAAGGGTTGAGGGTTTAAGGGTTGAGGTATTAAGGGTCTAAGGGTTGAGGGATTAGGGTTTAAGGTATAGTGTCGAGGGTTGAACCCTAATCCCTCAACCCTCGACACTATACCTTAAACCCCAAGGTTGAGGGATTAGGGTTCTAAGGTATTGTGTTGAGGGTTGAGGGATTAGGGTTCAACCCTCGACACTATACCTTAAACCCTAATCCCTCAACCCTTAGACCCTTAATACCTCAACCCTTAAACCCTCAACCCTTAAACCCTAAACCCTTGACCCTTAAACCCTAAAGCCTTAAACCCTTAACCCTTATCCACCCCTCTCCTCCCCTATCTGCCTCACCCCCATCTCTCCCCTATCTCTCTCACCCTTCTCTCCCTAGGTTGTAGGTCTCTCACTTGTATATCTCTCAGGGCTCTCTAGATATTTCCCTTCCTCTCCACCTCTCTTCCTCCTCCTTACCCATCTTTCCCTCAAGTTGTCAACTTCACTCTCTCATTTATTCTATCTCTCCCCTCACCTCTCTATCTCTCACCTCTATCTCCCACTCACCTCTCTACCTCTCCCCTCTCTAGGTCTCTCAGTCATTCCTTGTCTGCCTCTTCATCTCTCCTTAGTCATCTAGGTGTCTCACTTAACCTAAACACTAAACCCTATCCCTGAAGCCTCAACCCTCAACCCTTAAACCTTAAATCCTAAACCCTATCCCTAAACCCTCTACCCTCGACACTATACCTTATACCCTAATCCCTTAACCCTCAACCCTAAAGCCTCAACCCTCAACCATTAAACCTTCAACCATAAACCTTGTCTCTAAACCATAAAGACTACTTGGTGAAATGGAAGGATCTTCCTGATTCAGAGGCCATCTGGATGACTGAAGCAGATATCTTGAAGCATGGCATGACACTTCAACAATTGGCAACTCAAGGGACTTGAGTTCTTCCTACAGGGGGACTATGGTGTAGGAGCTCCCAGTTTAGTCATTTTTTTGGCTATTTCCTAGTTTTTCAGCATGTTATTCTATTTCCTCTAAGGCTTTGAAAGCCATTCTCATGTTTTGTAATAAGGACTTAGTTCATTTTGATTGACTAGTCCATTATAGTGGTAAATAAGGCCTATTTTCAAGGTTTTTCCCTTTTGAAACATAGAGTTTCTTATGCAAAGGCAACTTACAACGTTTCACTGCCCTTGGTGGGCAGTTGTACGGTTGGAAGAGAAGAGGAAAGGTTGCTAAAACCTTCTATAAACAAAATATTGTAAAAACATGTCGAGGGAAATGAAAAAGAGAAATTTTTGGAATGAAAAAATGGTGATTTTCTACTTTTTACTAAAGACAGTCATTCTGTATGACGTGATACAGACAGAGCAGGGTCTGAAAGTTGTGGAAATTGTTAATGCATTGAAGTACCTTCCTTTTGAGTCTAGTTAGCCTTCCTGACACCTTTTGTGGAGGGAGAATCAAAAGGATTTGTAAAAACTGTTCTAAACCCTCCTAAAACTAGGGTTTTGGGGAAAAATGTATAGTTTCTCCTCTGTCCTTTGAAAGGAACCATCATTCTTTAGTAGGATGGAAGGAGAAAGCTTTTATTTTAGGTTTTTGTTGTTCATTAGGTTTGCATTCCACTCTCCAAGCCTCTTGGCATGAATCTAGCTAGTCTTCATAGTGACTAGTTGAGATATTAATGGTGGACAGTAGCATGAATGCAAAGACAGTCAAGTGTTTTACCAAATGCATGGTGGAATTTGTGTTTGCAGGTGAAAACTGACCAGTGCAAGTGTTTAGTTGATCCTGAGCATGCAAATTTGAAGCACTTCCTTCATATTGCCTCCAAATTAGGCCTCTCCCTAGAAAAAGATAGTCTGCTATCTTTGAACGCCCTGGTATAGTATGGACCTGCATGTGGGTGAATGATCACATGTTCATATTGGGTATTTGAATGTGAAATGAGTTTAGATAGTCTTTTGTGTATTTCAATAGTTATCCTTGTGATAGTCACTCTCTAGGGCTACAAGGAGTGAACTATTTTAAAACACTGTTTTTAGGACAGTCATATCATAGTTTGTTGTTTTCTGTTAGTATTGGTGCAGAATTTGGATTTTAGGTCAGAGACCTTGTTCTATTCATGTCTTAGACAAGCATATGCTAATTGTTGTATGAAGACCCTGTTGGTAGAGGTGTTGATAGTAGGTTGTGAGTTCTTGAAGGTGGATTGTGTATATAGGTTGGGTTGAGCAGTGACTCCCCAAAGTGTGAGTTGAGTAGTCTGTGTGGTGGACACTAGGGTGTGGTCCTAGGCTAGGTCAATCTCTTGAATAGCCTTGTGTAGGCTGATATCACATTACCTTTATAAACTCTTACAAGAAGCTTTGGAATCTAGGTTCATTATGTGAACTTCATCAACTACTACCTTTACCTCTGCATCAACTATGCCTTAAACCCTAATCCCTCAACTCTTAAACCCTTAATCCCTCAAACCTTAAGCCCTTAAACCCTATATACCATTTACACTTAACCTTGGACACTCAACCTTGAACATTATCCCTCAACCTTCAAACCTTTACCCTATACCCTATACCCTAAACCCTAATCCCTCAACCCTCAATCCTCAACCCTAATCTATCAACCCTCAACCCTGATTTTGATTTTCTTCCATTGATTCAACATCATTGTTGTTTTCCCCATCAAAAACCAATTCATTCAGCAATTTGCTGCCCATTGGTTGACTTGAACTGCATATTCTGTTAGAAAAAGGGCATCTTTTATTTGTATCAATGTTGGTATTCATAAGCTAAAGAGCATTGATATTTTTCACACACCCTATTCTTTGAAATATCTTAACCTTAAAATATGACTTGGATATGTACTTGAACATAGCAAAATCTCCAATCTCCAACCCATGATGATTCACAAAATTTTTCCAACCTGCCTAAATTCTAGTTTATTTATTGTATACCCTCAACCCTAATCCCTCATCCCTAAACCCTAAATGCTATCCCTATTCCTAAACCCTCAACTCTCAACATTAAACCCTAATCCATCAACCCTAAACCCTAATCCCTCAACCCTAAACTCTATCCCTAAACCCTCAACACTATCCCTAAACTCTCAACCCTAAACCCTATCCCTAAACCCTAAATCTATGTTTCTTACTGTCCACCCCGCACTTAGGGGAGGTATATTATTATGAAACAGGCAAATAATCTCCCATTGTTTACTGGCTCGCATTTTGTCCTGCTATAGATTGATCCATAAATATTTGTGCCTATCTCACCTTCAATATCACCTTTACAATATCTCACCTCTAGTTCCATTAGCTCATGTTCTATATCTCACTTATCTCTCCCCCTCACCTCTCTACTTCTCCCCTCTCTATGTCTCTTAGTTGAGCCTTGTCTACCTCAACCCTAAACCCTAAACCTTATCCCTAAACCTTAATCCCTCAACCATCAACCCTCAACTCTAATCCCTCATCCCTAAACCCTAAATGCTATCCCTACTCCTAAACCCTCAATGGGCTTGATACTATACCTTAAACCCTAATCCCTAATCCCTAATCCCTAAACCTTCCAACCCTATCCATAATCCTTATACCCTTGACACTCTACTTTAACCCTAATCCCTCGACCCTCGACCCTATCTCGAAACCCTTGACCCTCGAAACTTAATCCTCAACCCTCAACCCTCAACGTCAAACCCTAATCCCTAAAACCTTAACTCTAATCCCTCGACCCTCAACCCTATCCCTTAAAAATTAAACCCTAAAACCTATCCATAAACCCTCAATGCTCAACACTATATTTTAAACCCCAATCCCTTAACCCTCAGCCCTAAAGCCTCAACCCTCAATCGTTAAACCTTCAACCCTAAACCTTATCCCTA
Source organism: Cunninghamia lanceolata (assembly GCA_027924645.1). NCBI lineage: Eukaryota > Viridiplantae > Streptophyta > Pinopsida > Cupressales > Cupressaceae > Cunninghamia > Cunninghamia lanceolata. Next base: position 779,945 of record BSBN01001021.1, on the reverse strand, counting down.
ATCCCTCTACCCTCAACACTCTACTTTAACCCTAATCCCTTGACCATCAACCCTATCCCTAAACCATCAACCGTCAACCCTCAACTCTCAACATTAAACCCTAATCCGTCAACCCTAAACCCTAATCCCTCAACCCTAAACCCTATCCCTAAACTCTCAACCCTCAACACTATACCTTAAACCATCTGGGGTTCATTATGCCAATAGGTGTACACACTATGAGAAAATTTTTGTGTATGGTACATCCACAATGAGTAATTAACAGTTGAAATCAAAAGGATGATCATTATGAGAAAAGCTTTGCATTGGGGTACATCTATGTTTTTTGCTGTCCACCCCGCACTTAGGGGAAGTATATTGTTATGAAATAGGCAAATAATCTCCCATTGTTTACTGGCTCTATCCACAAGAACTACTAAACTATACCTTAAACCCTAATCCATCAACCCTAAACCCTATCCCTAATCCCTCTACCCTCAACACTCTACCTTAACCCTAATCCCTTAAACCTTAACCCTAAACACTATCCCTAAAGCCTCAGCCCTAGACTCTAATCCCTCAAGGTCCTAAACTCTAATCCCTTATCCCTAAACTCTAAATCCTATCCCTAAATGCTCAACCCTCAACCTTAAACCTTAATCACTCAATCCTTATCCACCCCTCTCCTCCCCTTCTGGCTCACTCCCATCTCTACCCTCCTCTACCCTTGACACTATACATACATACATATAGGCATACATACATACATACATACATATAGTCATGCATACATACATACATATAGGCATACATACATACATACATGATTAATAGACTTGAACATAAAAAAATTTAAGGGGAACATAACACGCTCGCGTTATTTCAAACATGAAAAACATCACAAACTTTTGCAGGAAAGGAAAAATGCAAAGCAGAAAATAACACGAGCGCGTTATAACACGCTCGTGTTATGTTTTTCTTTGGGAGGCTTGGGATTTGCTTTAGATTTGCAACCCAAAGGCTTGGAGTGCATTTTGAACAGTAACAGACGTGTTTTTTCATATTCTTCAAGATTTCACATAATTTCATTCGTGCTAACCCTCAGATTTGCACGTGTTTCAAGGTTGAACAAATCGAACACCTGGGTAATGTTAGGCTTTCTCTTAGCTATTTGACGATGTGATTTTTTTCACATTTTAACAATGTTAAGCCTTTCATCTTTAATTTCTTTTGTTTGTGTGTCCGTTTTTGGGCAAAAACCACTATTTGGTCTTTTTTTCATTGTAAATTAACTATTCATTAAAACTTTAAAAAAATTACATATTTAGAAACTAGACTCCATTCTACAAATATTAAAAAAAGAAAAAAATAATTTTCAATTAGTTTTGAAAATTTATAGGGGTAGCACGGCCAAAATTCTATTTTTAAGGATGTGTCCACTTTGAGAATTAGTAAAAAATCAAATATTCATCAAAAAATTATCAGAAAAATCAGGCATAAACTACATGCTATTAGCTAATTTCTCACTAAAGCGATTTTAAAAATACCAAAAAAAGGTTGACCTTTTGAGGGATCCACAAAACATGCTATGTTATGTTTTTTTGACAGAAACAACACCAATTTATGTGGCTCCCTCTTTTGAACCCCTTAATCTATGCCATTTTTTAAAAAAAAAGTAGTTTAGAAAGTAGACTCAAAGCACTACGAACATTGTTTTGGTTGTATCTCCAAATTTTGAGTGTAACTATGCTCAATTTCTCATCCAAGGCTAGCATTTCCTGATTTCAGAAAAAAAAAAAGTGGCCACTTAAGACCCCTTTTTGGTCCCCCATCTTCTTCCACTTACCCATAAGATTTTCTTGACTGAAACTATTTGTTGCCACCTGCAAATCTACTATGGGGTAAATGCAAAAAGTTGGGGGGCCAAAAAGTGGCCAAATTGTTTTAAAAAAAAATTAATGCATAACACGAGCGCGTTATAATGCACTCGCATTATGACTTATTATAAATAAATAAAAATCTTATCATCTCATTTCATTTATTTATTCTCCTCTATACCCGCGGCCAACAAACCCTGGGAAGCGCGCTCGCATTTTGGAAAAGTCAATTCAACACCAAAATCTTACCGATTCGTCGCCAAAATGCCCCCACGATATCGAGCATGCCAAAGGAGTGAGTTTTATTTTTTTTTGTTTGAATTTGTTTCTAAATAGGCAGGTTTGAGTTGATTTTTGATGTTTTGTTAATTGTCAGGAAATGTTAATGCACCTCCTCCTCCTCCTCCTCCTCCTCCTCCTCAAAATCCACAAAATCCTGAGGAGGAAATACCTGCGGAACAACAGCCTCCTCCATCCATTCCTTGACATGCCCCTAGAACATAAGAAAATCTAATGGGAAAAATTTAAAACAATAAAAAAGAAATTGAAGATATAATTGCAAGGTTGAAAGATCCTTCCACTTCAACCTTGCATAGGTCCACGCTTGCTGAATCTCTTGAATCTATGTCATCAAATATAGATTCAATTAGCAAGAAAATATCTAGTTGGATGGATAAGAGGAGAGAGTTTAGAGACTATTATGCAGACAAACTATCATACCAAGATGTGAAAAAATTACAAATTACAAAATTAGACTTCTGTTCAATTTTTACAAACCCACAAACAAATCAACCTCCACCCATTGCATGCAAGAGGTTCCCTATCCATTGGTGCAACAACCAAGTGATAAGGGATAATTTTGGGTAGAGGTGGTGGATGGTTTTTGACCATCCTCCATGCAATAATAATGAGGTCCTGCAATAATTTTTGAGGAAACTCTACTGCAAGTTTGTCCTCAATAAAATGCCAAACTATTTTGATATGTGGGACTTCCAGGGGGGTCAGCACAAGATAGACCAGAGCCACATGTTGACCCACAATAGGCAGTGAGATGAGTAATCAGTAGACCAGCCCATGAGCATGTTTCTATCCCTTCCATTGTGAAGGAGAGTGTTGAGGTCGATACACTTTAGTCCATTAGTCCCTTGACCTAGAGTATCATAGAGCATGCCAGTCCTGTAGCACAAAGTGGGTTGGGAGATAGTACGAGGAGTAGGGTCCCACCCCATGCTTGTCAGACTTGCAGGTCAGCCTGTGGTTATGACCCCATGGATAGTCAGGACGCAGGTGCACATGCTACATCTGCAGCTGAGCATATGGTGATGACATATACCCTCCTGAGGTAGACTTTCAACCTTGATACTCAGGTAAATATTACCAAGTTTATTGAATTTAATTTATTAAATTTCATTTTTGAAATGCAAGATTAACTAATTTAGTTTGATGATTTTAATGAAATTTCAGGGTCATAGAGTTGATGCAGTTTTCAGTGGTTCTCCACCTACATATTACACTATATCATCTATTGTCGGGGTATGTAACTAGTAAATAATTATAAATATTACATGTGAATAGCATTGTTATATGAATGGTATTCTAATATCTAATTTTGGATGTTGAATAGGTTAATATTGGAGATTTCACGACAACACTTGCCAGCGGTGGTGGACTTCAAAGCTTCACGGAGGTAATAAAATAAATAATTTAATGAATGAATTGTACTTACTAGATTTTTGTATGTGACTTGTGTGCTTTATTATGTGTCCTTCCATGTTTAGATGAACGTGTGTGTATGTTAGGAGCCATGATTTGCATCACAATTATAGTTTTTGTAATTGAATAATGTTGTTTTATTTCCAGATGATGCAGGTTGCAAAGACACCTCCCGATGTTCATAGGGCAATGGAGCATGGTGTGACCTCTGTGATTCATAGCTCCATGCCATTGACAGGGGTATGAGGCAAATTAGTAAATTTTAATTTACATTCATTGTTATAGCTGTTATTTTTGAAAAATCAAAAGATTATTGATTTGAAGTTTAATTTCTATCTAGATGGCTTCTATAGGACATGACATCACCATGACCTATTCCTGCTACTGAGGCAAGTGAGAAGACAGATTATATGGTAGTGGTAAGTGATTATTTTGTTAAATGTTTCATTTTTTATAACATGTAATTTCTATATATTAATGTCTATACTTTTTATTGTAACAGCTAAAGATGCAGGAAGAACTAAATAGGAGGAGCAGCTCTCGGGTTCGTAGTAGACCACCCACATACGTGTCTCCATCCCCTAGAAGATCAAAGGCTACCCATGATCTATTCTCTTCACTAGCCAGAGGGGAATGACTTTTTATTGTGTTCCTTTGTTGTATGCCTATATGGCATTTGTGGACATATATTTTATATTGCATATAGTTGACATTGTATGCCTATATGGCATTCTTGTAAGCCTATATGGCTATTTTGTATATATGTTATACTTATATCGACAAATATTGATGTATGCCTATATGGATATTTGGTTAATACAAATATTTTTTATTGATGGCGTCCATACTTGCATTATAAATCCATGTTTGAATGGATATTTGTAGATGGCTACTTCAAATATTTAAAGTTCAATTGTATTACATAGGATGTTTTTTGATCCAATAAGCTAGCTATTGTTATTCAAGTATCACCTAAACCTCATTTTGGAACTAAAAGATAAAAGTTGTATTTAAAAAAAAAAATGAATCATCATGTTGAATAGAAAATATTAATATTCTTTATGAGTTGCTCAATTGAAAATATTCAAATGAGTATGTCAAGATCCATATTCTTTATGAGTTGGTCAATTGAAAATATTTCTTAATTTCTTGTTATTATACCATATTGGGATGCAAAGAGTATATTTGTTGTTTTGAATAAGATAGTCAAAATCATATGCTTATGAGCACCTGATGACCATTGTGGTTATTAAATGTAATTCCTCTTGCATATAAGGCGAGGTTATGAGATTACATTGAGTCTTAGCTAATTTTAGTATGCAACATAACATTGGGGCTATAGGTTTTCATAAGTCGTACCTCAGAGATTTTCAGTTTTAAGTACAAATTTGCTTTAAGACCTTAGGCGCATTTCTCTACTTGCACAACCTCAAAACTCCGCCTAGAACTCAAGGCGCCTTTCATCATCCAAACAACCTCAAAATTGTGCCTTGATATTGAAAGGATGTTTCAAAGTATAAAGGAGGGCGCCTTAAGGGAGGCAATTCATTTTGATTATCAAAGTTGATCAAACACATCAAACTAAGCATCATACCTCTAGGCACATTTTTGCCTCTTTCTAAACTATCCATTTTGGCACCTTGATGTAAAGTGAAGTCTAAACTTAGTGAAGATTGCGCCTAGAAAGATATCACCTTGGATATGCACCTAGAGTCATCCTAAATCATCCATTTATGCCTAAGGGTCAATATAACATAATGTAACTTAGGAAGACTTTGAAAATCATCAAAAGAAGCCTAGGTGCCTTTTCTTGTCTCCACCATCCATTTTGGGCACCTAGAGGAAAATGAACTTCAAATCACTTCCAACTGTAGCGCCTAGTGTTAGAACCTTCAAAATGACTAAATCTTACCAAAAGAAGTCTAGGTGCCTATTGTCACTTGGATCATCATGAATGAGTGCCTAAGTGGAAGGAGAATAAGCATCTTGTATGGAGGTGCACTTTTGTGTCTAAACAACCTCATTTTGGCACCTTGAAGGAAGATGTTCTAAATCCTAAGATCTAGCGCCTAAGTGTAAATGGTCTTCTATAGGTTTGAACAAGTGATTGAAGCCATCAAATTGCCAAGAAATGAGCTAAGTATACTAAGATGACTTTTCTTGTCTAAACTATCCATTTTGGCGCCTAGGAGGAAGGAGATTCAACATCATGAATCAAGGCACACTTTGCCATCAAAACAACCTCACATTGGCACCTTGGAGGAAATCAACTTAAAACTACAAGTCTTGGAGTTTTTTCATGTTTTGATGATGTCTTTTGAGAACAATTATAATGATTGAAGGATGAGGTGGGTAAAAAGTCTTCATCTAGCTCAGACTATTTTGACATGTTTGGGTGCAAAATAGGACCATGTCTAGCCTAAACTACACATCCAGATGCGTTGGAACTATCAGTTTGGCCACACAAGGAGAAGAACAAAAGTTACACCCCTTTGCAACTTTACACTGCCTCCTTCTGACGATTTTTGGGGAAGCAGAAAACTTTTCACCATGAGCAAACGCTCAGAGATATAAAAAACTGAGAGAGGTTATTATAGAGGCACTCTACATGATTGTGTTGCCTCAGATAAAATGTTTCTAAGTGACACAGTTTTTGAGTAACATCTCATCAAAGATTGCTTCCTTTTTATACTTTGGACTCTTTAGGGATATCATTGGTACAATGTAACTCATACTGTTTCGGCATGTTTCGGTGAAAAAAAAGACCATGCCTAGCATAAATGTACCCATCTGGATGTGTTGGAACATTCAATTTAGTTACATTAGGAGCAAGACGAAAGTTACACCTAATTGCAACTTTACACTGCCTCCTTCTGACGATTTTTGGGGCAGCAGAAAACTTTTCACCACGGGCAAATACCTTAGAGATATAAAAAACTGAGAGAGGTTATTGTAGAGGCACTCTATGTGATCATGTTGTCTCAAATGGAATGTTTTTAAGTAACAATTTTTGAGTAACATCTCGTCAAAGATTGCTGCCTTTTTGCACTTTGGACTCTTAAGAGATATCGTCGGTACAATGTAGCTCAGACTATTTCGACATGTTTGGGTGAAAAATAAGACCATACCTAGCCTAAATGTACCCATCCGGATGCATTGGAACTGTCAGTTTGGTCGCATCAGGAACATGATGAAAGTTACACCCTTTTGCAACTTTACACTGCCTCCTTCTGACAATTTTTGGGGCAGCAGAAAACCTTTCACCACAGGCAAATGCCTTAGATATATAAAAAATTGAGAGAGATTATTGTAGAGGCACTCTACGTGATTGTGTTGCCTCAGACAGAATCTTTCTAAGTGACACGGTTTTTTAGTAACATCTCGTCAAAGATTGCTGCCTTTTTGCACTTTGGACTCTTTAGCGATATCATCGGTACAATGTAGATCGAACTGTTTTGACATGTTTGGGTGAAAAACATAACCATACCTAGAATAAATGTACCTATCCGAACAGGTTGAAACTGTCAGTTTGGTCACATCAGGAGCAAGACACCAAAAATGTAAAAGTTGCTTTGTGCAACTTGACAACATTAACACTTTTTTGCAACAGGACTCAAAGACTCAAATTGACCCCAAATGACTCAAAGTAACTTAAAAACAAATGAAATGGTCTTAGAAGACCTTATTATATACAATTGACTCAATCAAAACAAAATTTTATTTTTTGACCCCTCTTGGAGGCATGACAACCTAGGTGCCCCTACACCATTAGTGCAACTGAAGTCGATAAAGTTTTCCTATTAAGAAAAAGTGCTTCCCTTAGCTTCAAGAAATATAAGTATTCTATATGTTGATTTTTTGGTAGGAAATCTAAGGAGAAGAAGTTTTCTTTGAGGAAACCTAACAAAACCATGTGTTAGGTGATGTTTAGAGACGTAGAGAAGGAACCATAGAGGCATTTTTGGGAACAACAGATTGTAGGAAGACAAAACCCACAAAATTCATAGTTTTGGCATGAATACTAAGTGCTCAAGTCATTGGTTGAGTTCTGTGTGTGAATTTAAGGGGAGTCTCTTTGTATTTTAGGCCTAATTGGGGCTCTAGGTTATTGAGAGGAGTTATAGGTTAGGGTATATCGTCCAAAACAACCTATACCCAGTTTTGGATATGTGATAGGGAGTCTAAATGGGTATCTACTGATTGTCCAAGTTCTATGTTTGAAGATCTTTATCAAAAGTTATTAGGATTATTCTCCTTTTTTAGGGCTACAAGCCATTTCTTGGGTTTGTGAAGGAACTGTTAATCGTGATTTTGGTCTGCCTTTGGCAATGATGGGAATGGGTCCCATAGTATCTGAAATCACCTTTTCCATGAAGAATTCAGAGTTTCTAACTATTGTTCCCACTTTTGTATAATGATCATGAAATTTGGGCTTTAGAGCATAAGGAAACCTTGTCTAGTTTGCCATCCTCCAACTATCCCATTGCCTCTACATCACAATTACAGACACCTATTATCTAGTTAAAAACTAAGACACCTAGAGACACCTATATTTTATACATTACCTAGATTTTATACATTATTCTCATAATCAACTTCATCCATCACTTAGGTCTAACCCCATGAAGCATAACATGATGATGTAAAAATGTGTATATGTGTAAAAGTGTAGCAGGAAATAAAAAAAGACAAACCTTACAAATTAATGTGCATAATTACAACTCAATGTAACATGACTTTACAAAATCAATGTGAATACTTACAAATTAATCCAATGAACCATCCGGATATGCTCTACTCTTTATTGTGTCAAGTATTGCTTCATGGTTAGACTCACACACCTTCCACAAGATTTTGTTCAAAGGTCTACCCCGATACTATATCAAATGAATATTAGATGCCATGACAAGGTTCGAGTAATGAAGAATCTTTCGATGTGTGTCAAAGTCTTGAAACAGCCAAACATTAACACTCTTATGTGGGTACCTTCTAAGCCATGTTCTAGTAATAACCATTGAGCCTGTAGGGTATTCGATGTTTTCTCCATTTGTAACTAGGGCCTCCAATTTATTTTTGGCCTCAACACAATGACATAAGTAATAATATGTTCCCTCTTCATTATCTTCATCTGGAATAACTGCATATACGTGCCCTACATTGATATGTGTAGCAAATTAGATGAATTTAGTCAACATTACAAAAACACTACAAAGTAAGATGACATTAAGAATTTTAAAACCTATGCAAATAGATATATTACCTAGTTGAACTAGATCTGATATGTGGTCAAAGTCAACTAATGATTTCATTTGTGTTAGGTCCAGTCTCATCGGGGGTCGATACATGTCAAGTGGGATAAGATAACTTAGCTGCCATTCGTCAACCCACTCCTTTGACCCACACTCATTCCAGGCTTGAATTGTACAGGAAGAACAAAATCATGACATCTTTCGCGTATGGATACTCCATGAACCTACAATTGAGCTTCTGAAAGAGTGCATCTCACTTGATCCTATCAATGTAGAACAATCCTCATATGGTGCAATGTTAGTATCATCTATCAACCAAAAAAATCTACAAACTGAAGACTTACCTTCATTACCTGGACCCATGGAAGCATTACACCACTCGACAATCGATTTTGCATCTGTCAACTTTGCATTGTCTTTATACTTTAACTCTTCTCATGCTATGGCTCTTTTGATACATGCTCCTGCACCATCATGCTCCCCCTTTCCATGCCTGGCCTCACAAAAGTTCCACATATGCTGAATACCTATAAAATTATGCCTCCTACTCAGCCAATAGAAATTCTGTGAGTTCTTGAATTGTGACGCACAGTTATCTGACCATATGATATGTTGACTGAACGATATGGCCCTTCTAGCCAAATCATTGTAGAACACCTAAAAGCAATCTTGCACGAACTCCGTAGAATGCATACGATCATCACTAATATAGAAATTGTACTCCCTTATGATCTTTCTTTCATCCTCTGTACTATCATTCACATGAATGAATGCGATGTGCAAAAATATGGAAACCTGTATGGAGTTGTAATATTGTGATTGCACCTCACGCTGTGGCTGTAGAATGTAGTTCTCTGCAAAGTCAGCGACTGAAACAATGCTACCAACTAGAAATGTGTCCTTACATAACTTGAATTGCAAGTCCAACCATCGAGCTCTATGGTCATGTCTTGCATACTCATACACTATGTTGTCACAAAATATAGGCATAAACTGATACACTGGAATCTTTTCAATAACCAATTCACACCTCTTTGCTTCTTTACCATCTTTTGTATTGTATGCCACTGCTTTATACTTGCCAAACTCTGCTAGTTCATTTCCAACCGCATGCGTTCTTTCCATATGTTCACATATTGGCAAATGTTGCAAGGCACTGCAACGATGACATGTGCCATCCAAGCATAATTTCTTGTAGAATATTTCACCTCCCTCTCTTTCACATAAAATTCTTAATATGAAGTCTTTTGAAGATGTTGGTGGGGCACGTATGGCACAACCCTGGAAAACATTGTTAGTATGCATATCTAAACATATAGACCTATAAACATCAAAATGGTTAGAAAATTCAATATGTAATCTACAACAACAAGTAGTGCATGTGTGATTTATCTTGACATAGAAAGGTTTTAGCATTTCAAAATATCTTTGACAAATTTTAATTTGAGGATACTTCTCTAGAAATTTACCATAAAACTGTGTTTGAGTCTCATCCAAAAAATGCTTTGGATGTGGCTCACGGTTCTGACTACCAATTCTCCTTCTTACCACATCCCTTTGATTCAGAGATACCCTTGTGTAATTCTTCTAAAAGTCTTCAATTAGTGATCTCAATGCTTCAACAATTAGTTTATCTTTTCGTGGTAGTCTTCCCGAGAACGCCCATAATTCATTGGCATTAGTGTCCTTAATTTTTTGGCGTCTTCCAACGGCTCTTGATAAAGTTTTCCTATTAATTCTCAATTCTTGACTCATCTTTCTAATGAGATGAGCTTTCCTCATTTGACTACTTACTATAGTCGATGTAATCAGATGCCATGTTGCATTACTATCTTTTGTGCATGAGGTGTTACCCACACTCTCATACGCACTCATTAGATTCTTGACAATAGATTTTTCACTTGAAGTCTCTGATGTTCTCAACCTAAGAATCTTCATGATGGACCTATACTTTATACTTCGCATCATTTCAACGAATAGTTGACATCTTGCAGACTCATTTAACTTTTCAAAGAACAATCTCCAAATCTTATGAGCATATCTTCTACAAGTGTGTTTTGGAATCTTACCTTCCATTGACTGCAAAATATTCTCATCAATATCAATCAAATACTTTGGCTTTCTATGCAAAAATCTAGGTGGTGTTAAGTTAGATAAATTCATCTCAACATTAGGAATTTCATCAATATTTAAATGAGATGGGCTATATGGCATACCTTCGATCGAAGATGGAATAGATGACATACCTTGAGGTTGAGGTGGGAACGATGGCATACCTCCTTCATCACATGTGAGTGATGATGTACTCTCAACTTGAGATGTGGTAGATGGTGTTCCTACATGTTGACTTGCGGTAGAAGATGTGTCTCCAAATATGGTATTCAAATCTCTCATAGCACGAAGTTTTTGCATTTGTTCTCTTTGTGCCACCAATACCATATCTCTTTGTGATGGTTGTGGTTCCTCTTCAATTGGCATGTCTTCATTTATCATGTCCAATTTCCTCTTCTCGTGAAGTTCCTTCATAGCCACTACTTTCTTTGCATTCTTAGCTTCTATCTCTTCCTGTGTTGGTTTAATTCTTGATCATTTCCTTGGCATGACAGAGAATTTGTCTGTAGCATGATAAAGAGACCAATATTAGTTCCTAAGAAATGAATCCATACAAATAACTAAAATATATGCCATTCAACCCTTCATAGTAAATGTACATACAATCATCATGTAAAAGAGTAAATGTCACTCAACCAAAATAGGTACAAAGCATACAAAGCAAATTATTGCAGCCATGAAAAGAGTACATGGGACTTCATGCTTGAAAAGGTTGAGGCAGACCCAATTTGACATGTTTGTTGTTACTAGGGCTACTAGGATTTGGAATTGAGAAGGTGTTTTGTTGGTACTAGGGATACTAGGATTTGGGTGGCTTGTGAAGGAATAGATATCAATTGTTGTGTCATGTGCATGTACAAATCATCATGAATAGGTGCGTAAGGAATGTCCTAGCCCAAGATATGCGCATACAAATCATCATGTCATATGCATATTTGTATGATCTTGGCACCTATTCATTTGTATTTTAACTTGTTAATATGACAAGATAATAGTGGGATTGTATTTTTATTATGTTGTAAGGATTTATTCTTGTATAGTTTGACATCATGGTATGTTAAGGTCTATTTATTACACATAATTATTAAAGAGCCCAAGTGTAGAAAATATACATGGCATCATGTGAGATTGTAGGCTGCTTTCTTGATTGGGAATGTGAATAGTTTTAAACATGTATGATAAAGCATGATAAAGTAATTCAAATAGAATTAAGGAAAATGTAAAGAACGTGCATGTAAAGACTTGACATACTTTAAAAATGAAGATTCGAATGGAGAGAGTACCCAATTATGTAGTGTTTTTTTCTTCTTCCATCAAACTCCTCAACAATTTTAGTTTTTCACCACTTACTTTTCTTTCAATGTTAAACTAAATAACACTCAAATATAATTACTAACAACAATACTATTAACCAATCTATAATGTTAAATTCCTAAAATTGAATCACAATTAACATTGCAACACTACAAAAATTGAAACTTGAATAGATATATATCAAACTTGGTGTGAAAACTATATTATTTCCTCCTTCTCAAGTTGGCAAAGCAGAAAAGGTGGTGGAAAGATCATGCAAAGGTGGTAGAATGTGTAAAATGTGCATGTGAACTTCCCAATAGCATGAAACCACTTCTTTTTTGTTGCAGCATGCACATAATCAGCATGAAAAAAGAGCATGTGGGCATGGATCACAGGGGTCAACACTTTTTTACCGTTTCTATAGCAGGACGAAATGTGAGCGCATTATAATGCGCTCGCGTTTTGTCCTGCTATAGATTGATCCATAAATATTTGTGCCTATCTCACCTTTACAATATCTCACCTCGAGTTCCATCAGCTCATGTTCTATATCTCACTTATCTCTCCCCCTCACCTCTCTACCTCTCCCCTCTCTATGTCTCTCAGTCGCTTCTTGTCTACCTCAACCCTAAACCTTATACCTAAACCCTAATCCCTCAACCCTCAACTCTAATCCCTCATCCCTAAACCCTAAATTCTATCCCTATTCCTAAACCCTCAACAGGCTCGATACTATACTTAAACCCTAATCCATTATCCCTAAACCCTCCAACCCTATCCCTAATCCTTATACCCTCGACACTCTACTTTAACCCTAATCCCTCGACCCTCAACCCTATCCCAAAACCATCGAACCTTAATGTACTCAACCCTCAATGTCAAACCCTAATCCCTCAACCCTTAACTCTGATCCCTCGACCCTCAACCCTATCCCTAAACCCTAAACCCTAAAGCCTCAACCCTCAACCCTCAACATCAAATCCTAATCCCTCAACCCTTAACTCTAATCCCTCAACCCTAAACCCTAAACACTATCCCTATTCCTAAACATCAATGGGCTCAATACTATACCTTAAACCCTAATCCCTTATCCCTAAACCCTCCAACCCTATCCCTAATCCTTATACCCTCGACACTCTACTTTAATCCTAATCCCTCAACCTGAAACCCTATCCCGAAACCCTCAATCCTCAAACCTCAATGTACTCAACCCTCAACGTCAAACCCTAATCCCTCGACCCTCAACCCTATCCCTAAACCCTAAACTCTAAAGCCTCAACCCTCAACCCTCAACGTCAAATCCTAATCCCTCAATCCTTAACTCTAATCCCTCAACCCTAAACCCTATCCCTAAACCCTAAACACTATCTCTATTCCTAAACCCTCAATGGGCTTGATACTATACCTTCAACCCTAATCCCTTATCCCTAAACCTCCAACCCTATCCCTAATCCTTATACCCTCAACACTCTACTTTAACCCTAATCCCTCGACCCTCAACCCTATCCTAAAACCCTTAACCCTCAAACCTCAATGTACTCAACCCTCAACGTCAAACCCTAATCTCTCAACCCTTAACTCTAATCCCTTGACCCTTAACCCTATCCCTAAACCCTAAAGCCTAAAGCCTCAACCCTCAACCCTCAACATCAAATTCTAATCCCTCAACCCTTAACTCTAATCCCTCAACCCTAAACCCTAAACACTATCCCTATTCCTAAACCCTCAACGAGCTTGATACTATACCTTAAACCCTAATCCCTTATCCCTAAACCCTCCAACCCTATCCCTAATCCTTATACCCTCGACCCTCAACCCTATCTTGAAACCCTTAACCCTCGAACCTTAATGTACTCAACCCTCAATGTCAAACCCTAATCCCTCAACCCTTAACTCTGATCCCTCGACCCTCAACACTATCCCTAAACCCTAAAGCCTCAACCCTCAACCCTCAACATCAAATCCTAATCCCTCAACCCTTAACTCTAATCCCTCAACCCTCAACCCTATCCCTAAACCCTAAAGCCTAAAGCCTCAACTCTCAACCCTCAACCCTCAACGTCAAATCCTAATCCCTCAACCCTTAACTCTAATCCCTCAACCCTAAACCCTAAACAATATTCCTATTCCTAAACCCTCAACGGGCTCGATATTATACCTTAAACCCTAATCCCTTATCCCTAAACCCTCCACCCCTATCCCTAATCCTTATACCCTCGACACTCTACTTTAATCCTAATCTCTCGATCCTCAACCCTATCCCTAAACCCTCGACCCTCAAACCTCAACCCTCAATGTCAAACCCTAATCCCTCAACTCTTAACTCTAATCCCTCGACCCTCAACCCTATCCATAAACCCTAAACCCTAAAGCCTCAACCCTCAACCCTCAATGTCAAATCCTAATCCCTAAACCCTTCACTCTAATCCCTCATCCCTAAACCCTATCCCTAAACCCTCAACCCTATACCTTATCCCTAAACCCTAATCCCTCAACCCTCAACCCTAAACCTTATCCCTAAACCCTAATCCCTCAACCCTCAACCCTAATCTGTCATCCCTCAACTCTAATACCTCATCCCTAAACCCTAAATGCTATCTCTATTCCTAAACCCTCAACGGGCTCGATACTATACCTTAAACCCTAATCCCTTATCCCTAAACCCTCCAACCCTATCCCTAATCCTTATACCATTGACACTCTACTTTAACCCTAATCCCTCGACCCTTAACCCTATCCCTAAACCCTCAAGCCTCAAACCTCAATGTACTCAACCCTCAACATTAAACCCCAATCCCTCAACCCTTAAGTCTGATCCCTCAATCCTTAACCCTTAAAACTTGAACCCTAAAACATATCCCTACACGCTCGACACTCAACACTATATCTTAAACCCTAATCCCTTAACCCTCATCCCTAAAGCCTCAACCCTAAATCTTTAAACCTTCAACCCTAAACCCTATCCCTAATCCATCTACCTTCAACACTCTTCTTTAACCCTAATCCCTTGACCATCAACCTTATCCCTAAACCCTCAACCCTCAACCCTCAACTCTCAACATTAAACCCTAATTCATCAACCCTAAACCCTAATCCCTCAAACCTAAACCCTATCCCTAAACCATCAACCCTCAACACTATACCTTAAACCCTAATCCCTATCCCTCAACCCTTAACTCTTAAAACTTAAACCCTATCCCTACACCCTCAACACTTGACACTATATCTTAAGCCTTAAACCCTCATCCCTAAAGCCTCAACCCTTAATCGTTAAACCTTCAACCCTAAACCCTATCCCTAATCCCTCTACCCTCGACACTCTAACCCTAACCTCAACATTAAACGCTAATCCGTCAACCCTAAACCCTAATCCATCAACCCTAAACCCTATCCGTAAACCCTCAACCATCAACACTATACCTTAAACCCTAATCCACTAACCCTAAAACCTAATCCCTCAACCCTCAACCCCAAACACTATCAATAAACCCTCAACCCTTGACACTATATCTTAAACCCTAATGCCTCAACTATCAACCCTAATCCCTCAACCCTCAACCCTAATCCCTCATCCCTAAACCCTAAACGCTATCCCTATTCTTAAACCCTCAACCCTCGACACTATACCCTAAACCCTAATCCCTTATCCCTAAACCCTAAACCCTATCCCTCAACCCTTAACCCTTAAAACTTAAACCCTAAAACCTATCCATAAACCTTTGACGCTCAACACTATATTTTAAACCCCAATCCCTTAACCCTCAACCCTAAAGCCTCAACCCTCAATTGTTAAACCTTCAACCCTAAACCCTATCCCTAATCCCTCTACCCTTAACACTCTACTTTAATCCTAATCCCTTGACCATCAACCCTATCCCTAAACCCTCAACCCTCAACCCTCAACCCTCAACATTAAACCCTAATCCATCAAACCTAAACCCTAATCCCTCAACCCTAAACCCTATCCCTAAACCCTCAACCCTCAACACTAAACCCTAAACCCAACAAAATTGCTTTGCCTTATGTTAGGTTGTTAAACCCATCATTTTTTACTCTTCTCTTAAAGATATCTGAGTTGCAAGAATATGTCAGAAAAATGGCTATGAACTTTTTTAATGTTAGTAATGTTATATGGCATGTTTTTTGGCCCATCTGGGGTTCATTATGCCAATAGGTGTACACACTATGAGAAAAGCTTTGCGTATGGTACATCCACAATGAGTAATTAACATTTGAAATCAGAAGGATGATCATTATGAGAAAAACTTTGCATTGGGGTACATCTATGTTTCTTGCTGTCCACCCCATACTTAGGGGAGGTATATTGTTATGAAACAAACAAATAATCTCCCATTGTTTACTGGCTCTATCCATAAGAACTTTTCTCTTGGTAATTGTAGAGGAAATTCAGCTATTTTTGGCAACTCCTGCATTCCCAAACCATTACAAAAACTAAGTTATTTTAACCCAATAAATAGCTAATTGCATTGATTTAATAATCTACTATATTAAAGCTTAGCATTCATACAAATGTAGATGTTCATATTATAGAAGATTGCATTATATTAGACTATTAGAGATCCCTCAGAAAAATGTAATAACAAAATTGTTTTGCCTTATGTTAGCTTACAATTAAACCCATTCTTTTTGACACTTTTCTTTTAATACAATAAGAGTAATAAGAATAGAAGGCAGAGAATTTGATCTTACTAGTATGCATGGTCAGTTTACATTCTGTGAATTCATTTTCATTGAATAAAAAGGTAAATATCTGATTTGAATAGTGGGGCAGAGTTCACTGTCATGTGTTTTTCTAGATGATAGGGTCCATAATGTCCAGGGTTCTTCAAAGAAAGGCTTGTAACATAATTAAGTTTTTGTTATACCAATCCTCTAGGTAAAGCTACAATTCAAATGCCTGCTTTGAAAGTTGAAATAAATTAAATTATACTTACAATTTTGATTTTCTTCCATTGCTTCAACAACATCATTGTTTTCTTCATTAGAAACCAATTCAAGATCAGCAACTTACTGCCCATTGGTTGACTTATATTACATCCTCTATTAGAAGAAAGGCATTTTTATCTGTATCAATGTTGGTATTCATAAGCTGAAGAGCATTGATATTTTTCACACACCCTATTCTTTGAAATATCTTAACCTTAAAATATGACTTGGATATGTACTTGAACACAACAAAATCTCCAATCTCCAACCCATGATGATTCACAAAATTTTCCCAACCCTGTCTAAATTCTAGTTTATTTATGGTACCCCTTAATTGTACATCCCACTCTTGCCCACCTGGGCCTTAAAGAAGGAGGCACACCCATTAAACCAACTCATTCGATAACTTGTTGCCCATCGGTTGACCTGAATTGCATACTCTGTTAGAAGAAGGGCATCTTTTATCTGTATCAATGTTTGTATTCATAAATTGAAGAGCATTGATGTTTTTCACACACCTTGTTATTTGAAATATCTTAACCTTAAATTATGACTTGGATATGTACTTGAACACAACAAAATATCTAATCTCTAGCCCATGATGATTCACAAAATTTTTCCAACCCTTTCTAAATTCTAATTTATTTATGGTACCCCTTAATTGTACATCCCTAAACCATAAACCCTAATCCTTTAACCCTAAACCCTAATCCCTAGTCCCTAAACCATAAACCCTAATCCCTAATTATAATTTATGGTACCCTAATCCCTAAACCCTAAACCCTAATCCCTTATTCCTAAACCATAAACCCTATCCCTAAATCCTCAACCCTTAACACTTAAACCTTAAATCATAAACCCTATCCCTAAACCCTCAACCCTCAAAACTATACCTTAAACCCTAATTCCTCAACCCTAAACCCTATCACTAATCCCTCTACCCTCAACACTCTACCTTAACCCTAATCCCTTGACCCTCAACCCTAAATGCTATCCTTAAAGCCTCAACCCTAAACCCTAATCCCTAAAAGTCCTAAACTCTAATCCCTTATCCTTAAACTCTAAATCCTATCCCTAAACCCTCAACCCTCAACCTTAAACCTTAATCACTCAATCCTTATCCACCCCTCTCCTCCCCTATCTGGCTCACCCCCATCTCTACCCTCCTCTACCCTCGACACTATACATACATACATATAGGCATATATAGATACATACATACATATAGGTATACATACATACATACATGATTAATAACCTTGAACATAAAAAAATTCAAGGTGGACATAACACTCTCGTGTTATAACGCTCTCGCGTTATTGTAAACATGACAAATAGTGCACAAACTTCTACAGAAAAGGAAAAATGCAAAGTTGAACATAACGCGAGCACGTTATAACGCGCTCACATTATGTTTTGTATTGGGAATTACTTTAGATTTCCAACCCAAAAGCTTGGAGTGCCTTCCCAATGTCTAGAGACGTGTTTTTCCATACTCTATAGGATTTCACATAATTTCGTTCGTGCTAACCCTCAAATTTGCACATGTTTCAAGGTCGAACAAATCGAACACCTGGGTAATGTTAAGCTTTTTCTTAGCTATTTGACAATGTGGCTTTTTTCACATTTTGACAATGTTAAGCCTTTCATCTTTAATTTCTTTTGTTTGTGTGTCTGTTTTTGGGCAAAAGCCACTATTTGGTCTTTTTTTCATTGTAAATTAACTATTCATTGAAATTTTAAAAAAATACATATTTAGAAACTAGACTCCATTCTACACATATTAAAAAAAAGAAAAAAATGATTTTCAATTAGTTTTCAAAATTTATAGGGGTAGCACGGCCAAAATTCTATTTTTTAGGATGTGTCCACTTTAAAATTAGTAAAAAATTAAATATTCATCAAAAAATTATCAGAAAAATTAGGTATAAACTACATGTTGTTAACTAATTTCTCACCAAAGCAATTTTAAAAATACCAAAAAAAAGTTGACATTTTGAGGGAGCCACAAAACATACTATGTTATGTTTTTTTGACAGAAACAATACCAATTTCTGTGGCTCCCTCTTTTGAACCCCTTAATCTATACCATTTTAAAAAAAAAAAATGGTTTAGAAAGTAGACTCGAAGTACTACGAACATTGTTTTGGTTGCATCTCCAAATTTTGAGTGTAACTATGCTCAATTTCTCATCCAAAGCCAGCATTTCCTGATTTCAGAAAAAAAAAAAAAAAAAAACAAAAAAAAAAAAGTGGCCACTTAAAACCCTTTTTTGGCCCCCCATCTTTTTGAACTTACCCTATGGAATGTGTGATTATAGTCATTGGAATTTAAATCTCTTCATAGCAGAGTTATCTCCAACACTTTGTCGTCATTTGTCTTGTGGTGTTCTTCAATAGTCTGCCTTCATTGAACTAATTTTCGCCCTAATATTCTTTATATTGCAATGACGACTATATGGTATTGCTTCCTTTGTTTAAACTTCTGTGTTATTAAAGCTTTTGCAGAGGATTCGTCATTAACCAGACTTGCGGGGATTTGCACCTTCACTGGATATGTGAATTTCAGCACAAATTATATAATATGCTTCTGGCGGGGATTTGGTTATCAAGTGGATATATCCCGTGCATACCATTTTCAGCGCAAACTTCTTTAGTCCTTTGTTGGTGGAGATTTCACGTGTCACTGGAGGTGGCAGGAGTTTCCTTGTTCACAAAGTATGTGCAATGCAACGACATTTTAGCGCCAACTCTCTTTCTAATAACTCAGCGGAGTTTTGACCCCTCACTGAATAGAGCAGTTTTCTGTGCTCACTGGACATGTGCAGTATCAAGAGTTTTTAGCGTTGATCTCCTCTTTAACCCTTTAGCGGAGATTTCGTCCATCACAGGCTCGCTGGAAAAATAGTGCCTACCCGATGAGAATGAAATCTCCGCAATATTCGATTACTTTGTTTCATAAAATGTAAGCCAATGATCTTCGTCATATCACACCCCTCTTTCATTTTCTCCTTCAAGGTAGCCGCACTCTCCTTTCCTGGTAGCATCGGCTCGCAAAACTCCACCTACTTCATTAATCATTCGATGCATCAAAAAATTTCGCACCTCCTGCTGCGAAGATGCACTTCATTTCAACTCACCTCAGATTTTGCAATTTTCATATTGACAACATTTTGTACTGGTATTTAGCTGATAAACCTCTTATAAATTAGCATTATGTTTCGTGGAGATGCTTCGTTCCATAGAGATGAAGGGTGCTATGCCAAAAGACCTTATAACTTCACCGCTTGTAGCATCCTTTTAGTCATGATGTGATGGGTTCCCATGCGTCGAGAAAGAAAGTTGTAGATTTGGTTTCACGCTGATTGATATCATTTATTTTCCACGGCTATTTCATATATTATGTGCATCCCTTTACCATGGTCATTCCCATACTAGCTCTTTCATATTTGACGCTCTGTTGTAACGTAACAAAGGAACAAAGGCAAATTTTAGCAAATCTCTGACTGATAGGAACATCAAGGAGGGAATGAAGTCTAATTCAGTGTGTTGACTATTATTCAAGTGGGAAGATTTTTGCAACGCTAAGTATGGAACCTGCAACAACATATCACCTCACTACAATCAATGCATTCTGCAAGAAGACCATTCATGCATCATATCCATGCTTATGTAATTTAAATACATGTCCATTCCATCACAACATATTCTCTTACATTATATCTCTGAATTTCCCTTAAAATCCACTCAAACCTTTGCAATTTGCTCATACTCGCCTAATCTATTGTCACTTCTCATGAGGCAGCATTTACTCGCAGCATCTAATAAGCCCTTATACGCAAACATTATGTCATTTGGAGTTCGCCTCGTGCTGTAGCAACGGAAAAGAACCTCCTTCAGAAACTCCTCTGAGCTCGTTAATTGCTCTCAATTCAAGTATATACTCGCCCTTGAAGCTATAATTGCTTTCAAACATTTCCTTAAGACACTTTTCTCATCAGTAGCATACTATTAAAAGACTCACGACCTCGAGATGACAAGATATGTTTTAAAAATTCTGTGAGTGTGTATCAACATGCTTCCATGCTCTGTATATATGTCTTGTTTGTGGCGTATTAGTTTGTGGACTTTATGTGTGAGACTTGCAGTGTGCGTGAAGATACAACATCGATGGGTGTTCTAACTCGCCCGTTGCTGCAAAGACTTTGTTTATGATGGCGATGGGTTTGATTCAAGAGCAACAGCTGCTCGTTGTTGACGTCAGAAAGTGCTTTGCGGGAAAATTGAAGTGTAAAAGACATTTGCGGAGAAAATGATAATGACAGGACATTATCATGAGTTATGGGAAAAACATGAGGTAGTGGATATATCCAAACGAGAAGAAAAGTTCTGCAAAGCAATAAAGAAACAATCATTAGTTGAAACTTTTGCGGACTTTTTGTGCTCACTAGACATTGTAGAAGATTAGCATTATAGTGGATATATCCGCTTGGGCGATAAAGTCCCACAAGGGCAAAATCTCTGCAATGCGCACTCTTGATATCATCTGGAGGCGCTATTACTGCAGTGAAGCACTATTTCCTGAGAAATCTGCCTTTAACAGCCCATCTACATACAGACAACCTAAATGTTGCTTTCAACCCCAAGGAAGTCTCATTCTTTAATAAAATGATGCATGAATAAGACTATTTGACCATTGAGCGATGAAGTTAGCTACAGGAAAGGTTCAAATTTTCTATTTAGCTAAAGACAATAACAATTTTGAACAACCAAACATGATAGCAATGTTTTATAAGCTACATGACAGAGTAAAAAATCTTAATAAACTTCTCCATTTGCATTCTATTTTCATTTGGATAATCTCTGCCCCTGCCTGATGGACTCCGTAAATTATTGTTTACCAAGTTTGTCGCCCAAACAATACCTCAAAAACTAGTAGGCTTCACCATTATAGAAGTGTTGTGATGTGGTTGATGCATTATATATGAGAATAAGGAACACTATTATATTTTCCTTAATGTCTTCTTCATACTAGGCATAGTTTTCATGTCGTAGGCAAACATTAATTTTTCTATATTTCCACATTTTGTGGGGATTAAGAACATCACTGGAGATTGTGGAAATTTTAGGTGTTGCAGGACATATCCAGTTAAGCCTATTTTTAGCGTCAATCAGGAAGTGGGGATTTTAGCGCAAAATTGATATGAACGCCGAACATCCTCAATTGGCGAAGGTTCAAGGCCTCACCAGATTGGCAGGGTTTCCAGGGTCAACTGACCCAGCGTGACTTCCACCTTCCACCAGCCTAGCACAAGTTTCGGGTCCTGCCAACAAAAGGCAATGCAACATATTTTTCGCGCAAGTCAGCAGGAGATCCTTTTAGCGCTAGCGGCGATAGGTAGTTCAAGTGCTTCTTAGTGCTTAGTGCAATAGATTTGATTTTTAGTGCTAGAGTCCATGACTCATGTTTTTAATGCTAAACGCAGTCGGCAGTATCTTTAGCGTGAAAGACCGTGACATGAATTTTTAGCGCAAGGTCAGAGGCAGGTAAATTTAGCGCTAAGTCAAGGAAGTACATATTCAGCGCTGAGGTAGTGAATGGAGGTTTTAGCGTTGAGGCCCCAAGACTTGATTTCCCAATGTTTGGAGGCCATCTGACTTATGAAAAATTTGGACCTAAAAAAATTAATACTTGGGTGGATTACTCCTTAGGTACCAAGTAGGACAAAGTTGATACTCTAATCCAAAATTGGAAGAGGGGATCCCCATTCAATGAAATGGGTTGTGTGTGCTAGGCACAACAAGTAGGTGATCCTAAATAAATCTATAATTGGAAATCAATCACTTTAGTAAATATTTCCTATAAGATCATAGTCAAAGCCATTACTCTCCACATCCATCACTTACTTATGCTTATTGTTTGGCTTGAGCAAACTAGTTTCATCAAGAGTGGATATATATTGGATAATAGTATTGCTATTTGGGAACTATGGAATGGACCCGTTCATCTCAACAGTAGGCTATTTTCATCAAGATTAGCTTTTCTAAGGCTTATGAACACATTGAACGGTCATTCATTCTAGCCACACTTTATGGTCTAAATCTATCTACTTATTCTATACGATATTTATGGATACTTCAGTTTATCTTACCATCAATGGTTGACAATCTTCTTCTTTTGGGCTATTTAGATCCATAAAAAAAGAATGCACTCTTTCTCTAGCTCTCTATGTTCTCATGGCTAATGGTTTTGGCTATTTGGTTTCTAATGTGGTTGCCCAATAGAGGGTCAAAGTTATTTCCCTTGGGTAAGTGCATGGAAATGGGGAACAAAAAAGTGGCCAAAATGTTTTTTGGTCCAAATAAGTAATAATGCAATAATGTTACAAATAATGTGAGAATGTTATAACACAGTCATGTTTTAAGATATTTAAAAGCAAAAAGAATAGAGGGAGAGAGATAGAGATAAAGGGAGAGGGAGAGAGAAAGAGAGAGATAAAGGGATGGAGGAAATGATAGAGATATAGAGAGGGAGAGGGAGAGATAGATAGAAAGATGTAGAATGAAGGAGAGGGATGGAGGGAGAGATAGATAGAGAGATGGGGAAGGAGGATAGAGAGAGATAGAGGGAGAGTGTATATATATATATATATATATATATATATATATATATATATATATATATATATATATATATATAGAGAGAGAGAGAGAGAGAGAGAGAGAGAGAGAGAGAGAGAGAGCAGGATGGAGGGGAGATAGAGAGGAGGATAGAGAGATAGAGGGAGAGTAGATAGAGATATAGAGAGGGGGAGATGGAGAGATATACATAGATAGAAGGAAAGATAGAGAGGGAGGGAGAGGGAGGGAGAGAGAGATAGAAATATACATAAGAGAGGGAAAGATAGAGAGATCTATAGAGGGACATATAAAGAGTGTTTATTTTTAATTCTTTAGTGTCAATGTTTAGGGTTTTGGGTTTTGGGTTCACATTTAGGGAATTTAGATTTTAACATTAAGGAAGAGGAAAGTAGAGGGAGGGTGGGAGAGATAAGGAGAGGGAGGGAGAGATAGGGAGAGAGAGAGTGTGGAGAGAGGGAAAAAGAGTTGGGGTGGTGAGATAAAGATATAAATAGAGAGGGAGAGAGAGGGAGAGATAGAGACATGAAGAGGTAGAGAGAGAGGGGGGGAGGGAGAGGGAGAGATAAATAGATATAGAGATAGAGAGGGGGAGTGGGATTTAAGTAGAGATAGAGGGAGAGATAGAGAGATAGAGGGGGAGAGTGAGGGAGACATAGAGATAGGGAGAGGGAGAGACACAGAGAGAGTGAAAGAGAGAAAGAGATAGAGAGAGGGGGAGATATAGAGATAGAGAGAGGGGAAGATAGAGAGAGAGAGAGAGAGAGAGAGAGAGAGAGAGAGAGAGAGAGAGAGAGAGAGAGAGAGAGAGAGAGAGAGAGAGAGAGGTGAATTCAATGTTCATTTTTCATCTTTATGGGTTCAACATGTAATGTTAAACATTAAGATTTACTAGAACTTTTGTAGTTTAATGTTTTAGTGTCGATGTTTAGGATTTTGGGTTGAAATTTAGAGAACTTAGAGTTCAACATTAATGAAGAGGAAGGTAGTGGGAGAGAGAGGGGCGAGGGAGGGAGGGAGAGATAGAGATATAAAGATATAGAGAGCGTGAGAGAGATAGAGAGATGAAAGTTCATTTAATGTTTAGCTTTCATCTTTATGGGTATAGCATGTAATGTTTAACATTAAGATTTAATGCTTTAGTGTTAATGTTTAGGGATTAGAGTTTTCAGTTTTGGGTTGACATTTAGGGAACTTATATTTAAACATTAAGGAAGAGGAAGGTAGAGGGAGATTAGGGGAGAGATAAGGAGAGTGAGATAGGGAGGAGAGGGGGAGAGGGAGAATGGGGGTAGAGAGAGAGAGGGGGGGAGAGAGAGTTGGATATGGAGAGAGAAGAAGAGAGATGGAGAGAGAGAGAGGTGACGTAGAATGAAATGTGATCTTGTTATAATGTGCTGATGTTATTTATTTAAATTTTTGTACTACCTTTTTAGGCTTGGACAACCAGGCCTAAGGATTGGACCTCTATGATACCTCCCAAAGATGTGTTTTTCATAGTCAATAACATTTTTGAACTTCAATGATGTCATTAGATTTATTTGTTTTATATAACAAAATTTGATGAAACCACCGCCCAAACGATGAGCTAATTGTTAGCTTTCTAACCATATTTTTTTTAATATTTTGAGATCGTTAAAGTATTTATTTCTATTTTCTTTAAACATTGTCTTCATATTCCTCAATCACATATGTATTGAGTTTTTATTTGTAACTTTTGATCTATTTATCAAAATTTAAAAATATATATAGGATTGTTCTACATTTCATTCTTTATGCATTCAAAAAAAATTAAATCTTATATTATTTTGTGCAAGTTATGTGATGCGTACACTTAGTGATGCAATTTTCAAGATGCGTCCACTTTAATAAGTCACAAAAATTTAATAAAAAAATATGAAAAAAATACACAATAAATGTAGTACTCACTCTTAACTATATTTCTACCAACCAATTTTTAAAAATATTGAATGCAACAAAAAGATAGGGGGTACACACTAGTCACTATGTTATATTTTAGTGAGAAAAATAGGAAAACTTTTGTGTCAACAACATTTCACCCTCTTAATCTTAACATTTTAAAAAAACTTTAGTAGTTTAGAAACTAGATTTGAAGTACTACAATTTATGTTCTTCACGTATCTTCAAATTTTGAGTGCATGTATCTCAAATTACTCATCCAAATTTAGGTTTAGTCAATTTTGCCCCCCCATTTCCATGCACTTACCCCCTTTCCATTTCTAATCTCCAACTTGTCAATGGACACTTTTCTAATGACTCCTTTCTCACTCTCTTGTAAGAGCACCCGATAATGTTAGCCAAACCTTATAGTGTATAAATTCTTTTTACCTTGCTTTTAGTTCCAACATACAGTCGCAAAAGACCCAATGCTATCACCAATCTTTCTTGTGCAAGCATCCCTAGCTCAAATCTTTAGCTAGATAGATTGACCATGGGGAAATATTTATGTTTTTGGGTATTCCTTTTGCATTCTAACCCCACTCTTAAGTTCTTTGGCAATGTATTCTTGCTCGCATTGAAAAGAAATTACACACTTCTGGATTGTTGAGCCTCTTTCCCTTGCTAGAAAGTTTTAGATTTATTTTAAAGTGTTTGATGAAACCCATGTGTATTATTCTAAAGATCTAGGCTCCTTCAAAATCCTCTTATCAAAAGCTAGAGAGATTACTTAAATACTTTCTTTGGGCCTCCTCTATTTAGGAAAAAGGACTTGACTAACTTGCCTAAGAATTATATTGTCTTTCAAACGACTTTAACGATCTTGGCCTTTTGATACTCACAAACTAGGTTAGGCCTTGTGTGCCAAGTGGATAATTAGAATCCTAGAGGATAATGAGGCCTATAAAAAAAAAGTTGGCATTGTGTTTCTTTTGGAATTCCTCATGGTATACATGCCTAGAAATGTCTAGGATTTCACTCCATCCTTATCATGAAGGAGCCTATGCAAATTCAAGGCACTTTTTTTTCCAAAAGTATATGGAAGGATTGGGAAGCCATTGGGCCTTGGCTTATTTGGAATGGAAATGATTTTAGGACTAGGATTTTCATCAACCAATAATCTCTTTGGTGGTCTCTCATGAATATTTTCTAGGATAGACCTCTTGCCAAAGTTTCCTAGGTTCATGCCTTAAAATTTTTCCAAAAAGGGACTTACTATATTAAATAGACCTCTTCTCTAGAACCACAAGAGCTAGCTATCTCAACTAGATTTTATAAGTAAATACAAACTTGAAAATTAGGTTATGAATCTTTTCAAACCATTGTGAAGTTAGCTCCTCCAAAAATGATCCATAAGGTTGGGATTTAGTGCACCGAACCCCAGTGGAAGGATTGGAAGTGATATCTAAACATTCTTATATAGGAATTACAAGCCTTTTAAAAGATATTCATGGATTTCTCCTCACCTACCCATGGTTCATAAACTCAATGTCAGCAGAATCTCTAGTCCACTACCACTTGAAATGATATTGTAGGTTTCAAATGATTTGGTATGCAATCCTAGATCCCAAGTTGGTTCATTTTTCTTGGTGTCTCCTCTACCATGGTCTTCTCATTGGATCTCATCTTATCCATTTGGGTGTTTCCAACCCCTTTGGTCCTTTTTGTGGATACTTGGAAACTATCAAGCATCTCTTCCAGTTTTGCCTATGGACTCAAACTAAATGGAACTGAATACATGATTTTTTCAAACCTTCTAACTAGAGCATTTCTCAAGTGGCATATGTTTCTTCTAAGTGATTGGCCTAAAATGCCTTTGAGATATGCCCAAATATAGCATGCTTTTAGAGTGGAAATTCTATTCAGCATATGGAAAGATATGAATGTTGCTTTATTCTACGAGCTTATGTGAATGCTCACTTTTCCATGTATAGTAAAGTCATTATATGCTCTAATATTATGTTATAGATCTAGGTCTAGACCAATAAATTTTCTTTAGAAGTTCCCTACTTGTAGACACTTATAGTGCATTGGCCTAATGCCCCGTGTATTATTGCTCATGTGCCACCTTCTCCTGCTAGTAAGGATGCTTCCCCTCTACATGAGCATTGCCTTGGCCATAGCTATAGTGTTCATTCTAGACATGGCTCCCATAGGTATCCCTAGCATAGATCGTGTGGTTGGTCTCCATTACCATGTGGCTAGTCTTTTGCTTCTTAGTGTGATCGTGGCATTTCTAGTTGGCATGATAGGGGAAGGTTCCCCCAGCTGAGCCTTGTTATCTCTCTTGTTTGCATGACTCTTATTGATCAAGAAGAGTAATTAAGGCAAAGGATAGCATCATGGGTTTGGAGCCTATTCCTAATGACAAAGATCTCCTGGATGGCTAGGGTAACCCCTTAATCATGATCCTCTTCCTTCTCTCATTGGTATAGCTTTAGCTGCTTAGTGGTGTGACCAGTTTTCTTTTTCCTGTGGACTCTTGCATCAATTTTGGGAGCGTGATTCCATTCCACATATCTTTTATGTGAACTAATATATTTTATTTTTGTATAATTTAATATTAAAATACACTATTCATTATAAAAAAAATTAAGTATAAATTTGTTGTTCTCTATTTAAATTTTATAGTAAAATTAAAAAATTAACTATGATTGGTTAATTTTATATATTTTAATAAAAATGTAGAATTGAACGAATCCTATAATACACACTTAAAACATGTACTCTTTGTTTTATAAACTCTAGAATAAAAATAAAATTTTATATAAACAAAATTTTATGAACAATATGCTCTATAAAACAGGAAATAGAATCTTATTTTTTAGGTTAGCCTTATTTCATTAAAATAAAAAATTTCAGAAAATTGAAAAGAGCGCAGAGCTTATAAATAAGCTGACAAACTTCTACGACACCTGTAGTCAACACTTAGTTTCTAAATCTTTCAAACAGATAAATGATGATGCTGTCCATCAACTGGAAGCACTTTCTGTTCAGACACAACACTCCCATCACAAGAATAAACCAAAATGCACAGCTGAGTGCCACTGCCACTTCCCACCACATATCCTCTTTTTCATCAGTTTTATCAACACCCGGGTTTGCATCCTCTTCAGGCTTTGGCAAAGGCAAGCAAGACTTGTTCAGTTGGAGTCCGCATAGATCTGAATTGTTTGAGAAGAATGAGCCATCAAATGTTAAGAACTGTCCCCCTTGTGGAATCCTTCCTGTAAGATTATTGTAGGAAACATCTAGAACACTTAGGAATGTGAGACTCGTCAACTCTACAGGAATAATTCCAGACAGTTGGTTTTGCGAGAGATCAAGTGACTCTAGCTGTACCATGTTTCCCAAGGACTTGGGGATAGCACCACTAATATAGTTTCTTGAAATATTAAGAATGATCAAACCAACTAGAGATCCCATGCCTTCAGGGATATGACCAGATATTCTATTGTTTGATAGATCAAGACATTTTACTAATCTCAAAATTCTCACAAACTCCATCTCCAATCCTTTGTTTTTGATGATTATTTTCTCTACATAGGTTGAACCTGTTACCCATCCAAACTCAACGGCTTCTGCATTCATTGACTCGTTTGTCATGCCCTTCATCTCTGAAATGCTGTCCGGAATTAGTCCTGAAAAACTGTTCATTGAAAGGTCTAATATTTGAAGAGACGGTATCTTGCTTACATCAGCAGGTACAGTTCCTTCAAATCTGTTTGATCTTAAGATCAAAATCTTAAGATTAGGAAGCTGTAGAATCCAATTTGAAGAAATGTTCCCTGTCAGACTGTTATCTCCCACATCTAATATCTGCAACTGTTTACAATTTGCAAGTGTTGGCAGAATTCCATTCAGACGATTTCGATTGATTTTCAGTGTTCGAAGCGAAGTCATGTTTCCCAACTCCGCTGGCAACTCACCTTCTAAAAAATTTTCCTCCAAATTCAATACCTCAAGATAACTACAGTTTACAAAACCTACAGGAATCTTACCTGTAAGACTATTATTTGACAAATCCAGAATCTGCAAAGTCCACCCTTCACATATTGTAGATGGAATGCTACCACTGAGATTGTTGTGAGACAGAGACAGGTAAGTAAATTGATAATCGCCAATTTCAGCCGGAATGGATGCATAGAATCGATTTTCTGACAGGTCCAACACAAGCACTGAAGGAGGAGGAAGCGGAAGCGGACCTTGTAAGTTATTGTGATGCAAGTCCAGAACCTTCAATGTTTTGGGCCCCAGTAGCTTAGAAGGTAAAGCGCCTGCAAAGTTGTTGTAAGACAGGTTAAGCTGTTGAAGAGGAAGAGATTCCCATATCCACGCAGGAATATTGCCCCATAATCTGTTACTGGACAAATCCAAATTGGAAATGTCATATTGAGTTATTAAGAAGGCCGGAAACTGACTTTGCATGTTACATGATCTTAATTTCAATGTTTTAAACGAGTTTTGGGCAATCCAAGTTGAACTGACTTTCACAGATAACAGATTGTTCGAAATGTCTAGATATACCAAACTGGAGAGGTTATGAAGATGGGACTCTGAAAGGTTCCCTCTTAACCGATTGGAGGATAGGGAAAGAACCTTCAGTTGAGATAGATTTGAAATGTTGTGAGGTATGGCTTCTGTTAACACATTGTTGCTTAGATCAAGCGTCTCGAGGGAAAGGAGTTCACCTACGGAAGGCGGGATTTTGCCACTCAAGTGGTTATTACTCAAATCAAGCAGAACAAGGGACTTTATGTTGCCTAATGAAGGAATTGCGCCGTTCAGTTCATTATAGCTCAGATCAAGCCATGTGAGGGAGGCAAGATTCCGGGCAGGGGATGGAATGGCACCGGTCAATTGGTTCCTTTTCAAGTCAACAAAGCGGAGCTTCCCATATGCACCGAACAACATGGAGGGTATGTTGCCCTCCAACTGGTTGTAAGAAAGATCAATGTAGGCCAAAGGAAATGATGTTCTTAATGGAGGCTTAGCCCCAAACGAGGGTATACTCCCTTTTAACATGTTCATAGAGAAATCCAACATTACAAGTCCTGTAAGATTTGCAATGGTGCGAGGAAGCATACCTTGGACAGAGCAGTCGGAGATATCCAAGAGAGTTAACGAGGAGAGGTTCGCAAATGAGTCTGGAATAGCTCCTGCTACATTTGTTGCTGTAAGAACAAGGCTGTTAAGCCGCGCAGAGTGTCGCGGCAGAATGTTTGAAAGTTCCCCTCCCAAGTCCAGATTGGCAGACAAGTCAACTTCTTGCAGGTTTGGAAGGCTGAACAGATCAGAAGGGATGGAACCATTGAGGTCACAACTGCTAAGCTTGAGAGAAACCAGATTGGAAAGGTTTTGTAACTGAGCAGGTATGGACGAGAAGAAGGGATTGTCAGCAAGTGCGAGGTGGGTTAGACGGGAAAGATTTGAAAGGGAAGGGGGAATTGGCCCAGAAAGCTCGCAGTTGGACATTTGAAGACGCCTGAGAGTGTACATGGTGGAGATAGCTTTACCCCATTCATCGCTTGCAACTTGCGACATATTCACCCCGTCCAGCAGCAGCTCCTCTAGATCTCTCATGTTTCCCACCCACATCTGCATGTCATCAATTATGATGGAGGAAGAAGAAATGTAGTAATTAGTGGAAAGATCCAAGTAACGCAACCTGGACATGTTGCCCAACTCCCTGGGCATCTTTCCCACAAATCCAGCATTTGACAAGTTCAAATACTGCAAATATTTGAGCTTGTGGAGTTGCTGAGGAACACCAACACCAATGAAGGCGTTGTAGCTCAGATCCAATCTTTCTAACATCTTTAGATGAAACAGTGAAGAAAAAACATCAGGTTTATAAATATCAGCAGAAAGTGAACTGGGATAGATTTCGGAAAGAACACCACCGGTTAAATTCCGCAAAGCCCTTGCCGGATTGTAGCCACGAGGATTGTGGAGATCCAAGTGAATGACGTGCTTTGTTACATGATGACATTTGATTCCTTCCCAGTTGCAACAGCTGGTGGAATCATTCCACGTTTTCAGTCGAACAGATGGGTCGTGAAGACCTCGCTTGAAATCCAAGAGGTAGTTTTGTTCATCTTCTGGACAACAAGATACCCAACAAATCAGCAGCAATAGCACAGATCCCACCAAGGTCCAGAACAAACTCCCGGAGAAACATCCCCTAGAAGAGCCCATTATGAGCAGAACGATATGAAGCAACGAACTAGTAGTTTTTATTTTGTCCACCTACAGAGCCTGCATAACGTCCCACGAAGCAATTAGGAGACCACAAATTCTAACGAAAGATTAAAATGGTGAGGAGAGGATAACGCAAGGCTTACGCAGTGAGAGGAACTTCGTAGCAAGTTGCAACGTGCCAACGACCACGACTTCCATTGACTTGGAAAAAATTATTTAAAAAGAGCTTAGACGGGACGAACCGTTAAAGTTGTATTGAATTTCCAAGAAGGTCGTTAACGCAAGAGATCACGCGGAATGTTGGTGGGCATTGGCCGTATTATAAGATGAGAAGGCGAGTAAAACGCGCCATATAGGGGAAAGGGACCCATAGTGGGTCCCCTTAACTTCACCCCTCCCCCTGGCGCGCCACATCATCCGTAATAATTTTTTTTTGCATTTGTTAGGTAGATAACGATGTGGACCCCCTAAATATTTTATTTTGTATTGTGGAATTGTGATTTGTCACATGGACTACACGTGTGTTTGGCGGGGTCAATTTTCCAGGTATTTTTTATCCCCCGACCAACGACCAGACACAACTTACCCTAGTGGTGGGAAGCGGCATCGTGAGTTGTGCTCAGGGTGTCGTGTGGCATGCGAGCAACTCGCCACCTTTTCATCACACACTCTCACATTTACACAGCGGCACTCCCGCAGTTACTTCCTTGCAGACGCATTTACTCCACTTCCCTTCCATTTTCGCAACTATGGAGCGTTCAATGCTCCCATCCTTCCCACTCAACAAACGTCAACACGCCATTACCAACTCTGCTCTCCATGTTTGGTTGTTGCAGATGGCACCGAAACTGGGTCACCTTGGGGTCGTTTTAGCTAGTCTTTGCACTCCAAAGAACTCAGCGTTGATGACGGCTCCATTGGTTGTAGCTTCCCTCATTATCCTTCAACCCTGGTAAGGATATCTATCTTGCTAAGGCAATGATCTTTCTAACTTGAAAAAAAAGGATTTATTTGGTTTTTTCCTGTTTTGATTGTGAATTCTACCTTATATTGCTTTCTGTGGTCATAAATGGAATGTTCTTTTCGTTTTCCATCTGGTTGTAATTATTAGGCTTCGGTATTTAAATGGGTTTATTGTTTATGCATGGGTACTAACTTGTCTTTCGTGTTTCGAAATGGGTTTTTTTCCATTGATTGTTGTCTGTGGTTGTAAGGTTCTTTTTGTTTTCTATCTGGTTCTTGTCATTTTCTATCTGGTTGTAGTCATGATGGTTTGGTGTTGAAAATGGGTTATTGTTTGTTAATGGGTATTTCATTTAGGGATTCAAAATGGCTTGGCTTTGGCGATGACTCCACTGGTTTCTCCTTTCGCTTGTGGCTTCGCTCGTTTATCCTTCGACCCTTGTAAGGATATCTTATCCTGCTAAGGCAATGATCTTTCTAGCTTGAAAAAAAAAAGAGGATTTATTTGGTTTTTTCTATTTTTTTTGTCATATGGTTTATGCATGCAATATCTCGGTTTGTTTTTTTTTGTTTGTAATGAGATTTCTTCCGTATATTGCTATCAGTGGTTGTAAATGGAAGGCTCTTGTTGTTTTCAGTATGCTTGTAATCATTAGGCTTCGGTATTCAAATGGGTTTATTGTTTATGCATGGGTATTGAGTTTTATTTTGTTATATGAAAGGTTCTTTTCGTTTTGTATCTGGTTGTAATCATGAGGGTTCGGTGTTAAAATGGGGTTATTGTTTATCTATAGGTATTATAATGTTTGTTGTCTGTAACCGTAAACGAAAGGTTCTTATAGTTTTTTGACTTTTTGTAATCATTGTTTGTAAACATGAGGGTTCGGTATTAAAATGACGCTATTTTTTTATCCATGGGTATTCAATTTTTTTTTTTTTTGTTTCCAATGGGATTTTTTCTATCTATTGCTGTCTGTAATAATAAATGGAAGATTCTTATTGTTTTCTCATTGTTTGTAATCATGAGGGTTCGGTATTAAAATGGGGTTATTTTTTTATCAATGGGTATTCAATTTTTTTTTATTTTTTTTGTTTGCAATGGGATTTTTTCCATCTATTGTTGTCTATAATCATAAATGGAAGCTTCTTATGGTTTTCTCACTGTTTGTAATCATGAGGGTTTTGTATTAAAATGGGGTTATTGTTAATCCATGGGTATTCAATTATTTTATATATATTTTTGTTTGCAATGGGATTTTTTTCATCTAGTGCGCTGTTTGTAATCATAAATGGAAGGTTTTTATGGTTTTCTCACTATTTGTAATCATGAGGGTTCAGTATTAAAATGGGGTTATTGTTTATCCATGGGTATTCAATTTTTTTTTTTTTTTGGTTTGCAATGAGATTTTTTCCATCTATTGATGTCTGTAATCATAAATGGAAGCTTCTTATGGTTTTCTCACTGTATGTAATCATGAGGGTTCGGTATTAAAATGGGGTTATTGTTTATATATGGGAAGTTAATTATTTTATTTTATTTTTGTTTGCAATGGGATTTTTTCCATCTATTGCTGTATGTAATCGTAAATGGAAGGTTCTTATGGTTTTTTCATTGTTTGTAATGATGAAGGTTCGGTATTAAATTGGGGTTATTATTTATCCATGGGTATTCACTTATTTTTTATTGTTTGCATTGGGATTTTTTCATTCTATTGCTGTATGTAGTCGTAAATAGAAGGTTCTTTTGGTTTTCTTGTTGGTCATGAGGGTTCTATATTTAAATGGGGTTATTCTTTATCCATGTCTATTGATTGTTTTGTTTAGTTTGCAATGGTTTTCTTCCATCTTTTGTTGTCTATAGTCATTAATGGAAGATTGTTTTGTTTTGTGTCTCGTTGTAATCATGATGGTTATGTATTTCTTTAACTTTGTGGTGGAATGTCTAGTTCAATGCTTAAGGCTCTTTGTTTCTTTAACTCTGTACTGTAGAGATTCAAAGGATTCCAAATGTCAAAACTGGTGAACTATTCAATGGTGTTTGTTGTAACACTTTATCTACTTTAAGAGTAGTGTTTATCAACATAGTTTAATGGTCATTTTCTGTGTTTTGTAACACATTTATTGCTTTTAGAAATGACATTATCCTGGGGCATCCCCTGAATTCTATCAAACTACCTGTACACACGTGATATAATGTGTCTCTCCAAAATATAGGGTATCCTCCCTATAAGCCATCTCGTCTGAAAACAAAACGGAAGCTCTAATGCATTATTGTCCCATACCTCGCAGTCCAGGTATGGTCGCCACTCGACTCTATCTACATTGTCGAAGGTGTGCCTCCAGTACTCTAACTTTCCCAGCTTGGGCTGGGAAAGGCTCTCCTGAAACATGTAACAGTAAGGTTGATCCCTACCCCAAGTGCCAATGCTAATAGGACAAGTGATGGCTATATGAGTCCATGCCCATATCTGTAATAGTGAAACCTTGCAAGCCAAGCTAGAAGAGCCATCATACACAAACTGGTGCAAATCATGATATAGGTGAGTAAGGATACAAACACCCCAGACATATCTGGTACCCTCTGTCGTAATCCACTCTAGTACCTGACCCCATCCAATTGCAAATCCACATGGTCATCTGTCAGGCCACACAATACCTCCGATCAACCCTACCACAACTGAAGGAAGTGGCTCAAAATAAGCCAGTATATCAGACCAACTGATCTCAGTGCTCTTGATCTCATTGTCATCAAAAACTGTCGGCACTCATCCAATCCTGCCCCAGTCTGTGGCTCATACTCAATGAGCTCTCCATCAATAGGTATGTGCAGAATCCTATGAACGTCCTCCAGAGTCACTGTAATCTCCCCAGTGGGAAGGTGAAAGGTCCCGTCCTCACTGTGGAATCTCTCAACTAGAGCAGTCAGCATGCCGAGATTTGCCCTAATCTTGGGCATGAAGCAAACAAATGATAATCCAGCAGATCCAATAACCAGAAGATCAGTCTCCGTAAGATAAGGCCTTAACATCTAGGTAACTGGAAACCGCTCCCTCGACATGAGTACATCATCTAACTCCTACAAACAAGCAAGCATGCGTTAATCAATCAAAATTGACTAAACTACAAGTCTATTTATCCAACATTAAAAACTTAGTTATTTCAACAGGAAAGCAATCCTATCATCTCTCCAGAGATTCTATCAATCTCAGAGATGACCTATCAGTTGACCAGCACCCATTGCATAGTCAACTTCATCAAATTTCTAAGTGATTTAATAAACTAAACTTATATGCACAGTTCTACCTGTCATATGCGCTGATTTACCCTATATGCGTAGCTTAAATTTTGTATGCGCAACTTAATTTTACATGTGCAAGACTGTTCATCGCATGCGCAACTTCATTTTGTTTGCGCAAAAAGATTTCACATGCACAGTAAAACTCACAAGCGCAGAATCCCTCATTGCATGCGCAACAGGATTTCAAATGCACGGGAAAACACTTCAAATGCAAAAATTTTGCATATGCGTCGATTCTGGTGTGATACACGCAAAATTGCATCATATGCGTGGTATCATGCGTCATATGCGCAATTCTGCCATTCAGCACATACAAAACCTAAATCTTTGGCCTACATTTATTGCTAGCATTAATGACCCTAGCCTAGAAACGAAGTAGTACTTACCGGCGACCCGTAGTCTGCTAGATGATTGAACTGTCAGATTCGCTCGAATCGATGAAGCTCAAGAGGAAACTACTACATCTTCGCTGACTGCTCTGTACTCAAATGGCTCTGCTCTCCACTAGGATCTCTCTCAAAGGCAAGTGTGCAAATGAGTGAATTGTGAACCCAAACTCCTATATGTAGCACATGGAACCCTAATGTGAGGTGCTTGACCTTGTCCATGTTGGGGCATGATTTTCACATAATCTTTCTTCTAGGTCCTCCATTTTCTTCACCCTAACCTGTCATTTAGTCTATCTCATCATGAGATTGTCCATCATCCGGTCATCACATTCTTCCTGTCCAATCTCCCGAGGGGGCATCCTAACGTCATAACCTATACCAGGGGCAAACTGGGGCACATATCATAACCAGAAAATTTTTATTCTTTAAAACAACGTGATAAAACACATTGCATCAAAGAGGGACAAAATGTATAAACCTAAAAATGGCTAAGTTGAATTAAATAAATATTTTAATATTTATTTTAATTCTCATTCCCCTATCAATTAAATAAATATCCTAATTTATTTAATTGATTCACATCCCTCCAATAATTAAATGAAATCAATTTATTTAATAAATCCCCCAATTCTTCTAATGTCTCATCTAATTAAATAATCCTAAATTGTTTAATTAAATCCTAATTTCATCTATCCCAAAGTCCTAATTTCATAAATCCATCTCATTCTTCCACATCACCTTTCCACCTCACCATGTTGCACACATAATTAAATATTTTAATTTTTAATTAGCTAATATCCTCTCACCCACATGTCCTATTTATCCTCAGTCAAATTAGTTAACTCATCAATCAAATCTATTAACTAATTAGTCAATTGAGTTCACTGGTCAATCTATTCAGTCAACTCCCCAATCAACTCAGTTAATTGTTCAATCATCTCAGTTAACTCCTCAATCTATTATGTTAACTCCCATAACTCATGAAAGGAGCTTGGACACTTGTCCTCTTCTGATTCACACACATTCTCTCAAGTCTTCTCAACCGTACACCTCATAGGTAATTTGTCCAGTCATGGATCTATTGACACTTGTCCTCTTCTGATTCACACACATTCTCTCAAGTCTTCTCAACCGTACACCTCATAGGTAATTTGTCCAGTCATGGATCTATTGACACTTGGATTTGGTCTTCCCTCAGCCTAGATAAGCAAGGTCTTCACACCCATTTGTATACACACAAGAATTCATGATCTTACTCTACAGGAATCATACCAGCATGCCTTTGGCAAAACCACCTTCATTGCATTTGCATTACAAATCCATTATCTTCACCATGTCTCCATTATCAATCCCCTGGATCTCCATTATAGTTGCATTATAGTTTGATCTCCATTGCATTGTCCACCTACAGCCATTCTACTCTTGTCATCTTCAACAGCAAGGAAGTGCTCACTTCTGAGAGCTCCATTACCATCAAGATCAAGAGCAGATAGGCGAACAATGGAAGCATAGAGGTAAAACGGTCTTCAAAGGTATATTCTTTGTTTACTTGTATTTACATCAATTTCCATTGAGTTATTGGATGATTAGTTGTTTAATACTATTGTTCACATTTTTTGATAATAAGCAAGCAGTGAAAACTTGGTAAACAGGCGCTACTTGTGATAAACTGCCTCTTCCATCTATTCAGACCTTGTCCCTCTCCATCCCTCGTA
This sequence comes from Cunninghamia lanceolata, assembly GCA_027924645.1. Lineage (NCBI taxonomy): Eukaryota > Viridiplantae > Streptophyta > Pinopsida > Cupressales > Cupressaceae > Cunninghamia > Cunninghamia lanceolata. The sequence continues at coordinate 741,609 of BSBN01001021.1, read as the reverse complement.
ACCGCATCCACCCAATCGCATCGAGATACCTACCATGGGTTGTTGTTCGCTCGTCCTTATCGCCTTCTTCCACCAGATGGTCAATCCAAACTTGCGTTCATCTTGTCATCCATCCAACACCAATCCATTGAACCGTTGTCGAACTACGTCGCCTCTGAGCTATCACGTATGCAAGGCCATCATTGATGCACCCTTGAGGCTCCTTTCCCATCCATTCCATCCCATGTCGCCCATCCTTTTGACCATCCAATTCCACCCAATTTCCCATCGCCTAGGTCCTAGGTCCACAAAGTCCACACCCCGAACTACGTTGCCTCTGCATCGTCATGTAGGCAAGGCCATTTATCAATGAGCCCCCAAGGCACTAGGTCAGTCCCTTAGGGCCTGTTTCTTCATGTCGATTGTCAATTCATCCACAATAAATCAATCCTTTACTTGACTGGGGGCAAATCCTTAAGCTAGTTGGAGAAATGGATTCTTGAATGTCACGCCCCTTAGAGGATAACAATAAGGATCGTTATACCATCACCAGATAGCAGACAACATTACAAACACACTTTTTCAACAAAAATGCTTAATGGAAGGACTAGACCTATAAACAAGACATAATGGACCTCAAACACCATGATGATTATATATGTTTTCGTTACAAGAAAACATAACTATGGCAAGAAAATTTGTGCTTATTAAAAAGATTCAAGTTACAAAGTCTTGATTTTTGTTATTATGTCTTTTTATGCTACTCGAGGATGTCAAAAACTAGAGGAGCTATGATGGGGGCATAATTATCTTATTTATTATCTGTTTGTGGATCAATCTTTAGTAATGTGATGACTTTTGTCTAAAGACATGTGTTAGACTTAGTGCACACAACTGAGAGGGGGGGCTGAATCAGTTGTGCAAAACTTTCTCCAATTTACACACTTAAAACTTCTTGGTGATTAGCAGTATATTAAACATGAGGCATAATGCATTCAAATCAAAAGTAGAAACTCATCAACACATAAGACATCAAGATTTTGATATGGAAAACCCGGTTAAGGGAAAAACCACGGGGTGATTAACCTAAGAATGTATTCTCTGTTAGAAGAATAGAAAGAACAAAATGGCACATGCCAATTAGGGCACACTGCCCGAGCACACTGCTCACAAGAGGCTCACTACCTACAAGAACACACTGTCTACAAAGAAATAAGTATCACATACATGAACTGGAGAATAGCATCTTCACCATGCTTGAATCAGTTCCATTAAAGCCCAATACTTCTGCTCTGCCTTTTACTCTCTTCTTCGCTACCACACTCTAATCTGCATGAGACACACTATGGAATGACTTCACAATCCCTTATTTATATAAGGCATCGACTTAGGAACAATCATCTAAGTTGGCAAATACTTATAGATCATCCGGAAGACGTGTAATAGATCCAGTCGGCCAGTCTCAGGAAGAACACCAACATTTGGTGGTTATTCATCAAATCCAAACTCTAACTTCGATGCGGACCGTTAACATGAACTAGACATGATCCAAAGATCACCACAACCTTTCCTGAGTCACCAAGAACATCCACACTTCATCAGCTTACAGGAATTCTTCTCTCCTTCATCCGGAGCTTCAGGAACACAATCTGTCATCACTGTCACAAAGGAATATGCGCTTCCGAACCTCAAACCACAAACAAATATATTTGACACTTCTCAAGGACTTCCTAAACATTCCCTCCAATCCGCAGAATGGGATGATGCACGTCCAGATCTCACCGGACCTATCTATGACACTCTGTCACCTCTGAACACCTGCCAGAACCAGTTCTACTTGAGCAGCCATAACTTCTTCAGATCTTCATGCGGACCTCTGAAAACTTGACTGGATCATCTCAAGACTCATATCTACACACCCTTTAAGCCGCATCCTCTGGTCCTCAACCTGTCTTAGACTTTTACCTTATTGTCATCACTATTCTTCATTGTTCCTGATAGAGACTAATTTTCTCAATATCCTCAGCACACAGCTCATCCACTCCTTCTCATTAATGCAACATGAGTATGTTGACATCAATGAAAACACCAGTTAGACCCATACTTGCAACAATCTCCCCCTTTGTCATTGATGGCAACATATGATGTGAAAAACCATCAAGACAAGAACTTCTCCTTACTATCATAGCTCCCCGTAGCAACAATCATTCACATGTCTTTTCTTCCTTTACTGCTCCCCCTTTGATCAGCAACCACTTGTTTTTCATATGTCTTTTCTCCCCCTTTGACATCAATGGCAAAGGGCTCATACTTGCAACTTCAATACTTCAGAATCATACCTACTACTCCCCATGAGTAGCAGCTCCCATCAATCCGGATCACAAGATATGACTATGATATCCACCGGACTGATGCACATCAGTGCATCCTAGTTCATCACCGAAGGGGCAATAACCCCTAACTTCTCCCTGAGATACTCAAACGAGTCCTTGGGAAGAGGTTTAGTAAAGATATCTGCAATCTGATCCTTTGAGGGCACAAACTCCAATATGACTTCATCCTTGTTCACTTGCTCTCTTAGAAAGTGAAATTTGATAGATATATGGTTAGTCCTAGAATGCAACACCAGATTCTTAGAAATATTTATTGCACTTGAATTTTCATAGAAGATTGTGATAGGCTCCTCATACTCTACTTTGATGTCTCTTAGCATCTGCTTCATCCACAAAACTTGAGTGCAACTACCTGCTGCAGCAATGTATTCTGCTTCAGTTGTAGACAGAGATATTGCCTCTTGTTTCTTGCTTAGCCAAGAAACCAATCTCTTTCCCAAAAAGAATGCTCCACCACTGGTACTCTTCCGGTCATCCACATCTCCTGCCCAATCTGCATCTGTATCTGCATGAAGAGAAATCATGATCTCTAGGATACCACAAACCATACTCAACTGTTCCTTTTAGATACCTAAAAATCCTTTTGATTGCCATGACATGAGATTCTCTGGGATCATCCTGGAATCTAGCAACAAGACCCACAGCCTGCATTATATCTGGTCTAGTTTGAGTGAGATACAATAATCCTCCAATCATTGATCTGTACTTTGTTTGGACGACCTTAGGAGAGTCATCATCTTTGCTCAACTTACATCCAGTTGCCATGGGAGTATTAATTGGATTTGAATCTTCCATCCCAAATTTTCTCAACAATTCTTTCACATATTTGGTCTGAGTAATGAAGATTCCTTTCTTTGTTTGAGTAATTTGCAGACCCAGGAAGAAATTCATTTCACCAAGCATTGACATCTCAAACTCACTTTTCATTTGATTTGCAAAAGTTTTACACATACTGTCTCTTCCTCCAAAGATGATATCATCAACAAATACTTCAATAATCAAGATGTTTTCATGATCAATTTTGAAATATAAGTTATTGTCAACAGTACCTTTGTTGAAACCAATCTTCAAAAGATGTTTGTCCAATCTTTCATACCAGGCTCTTGGGGCTTGCTTTAGTCCATACAGTGCCTTCTTCAACTTGCAGACCATATCATCATGCTCAGATAATTGAAATCCATCTGGTTGTTCAATGTACACTTCTTCTTCTAAGTCACCATTTAAGAAAGCAGACTTGACATCCATCTGATACACCTTAAAATCCTTGAAGGCAGCAAATGCAAGAAATAGTCTGACTGCTTCAATTCTTGCCACCAGAGCAAAAGTTTCTTCAAAATCAATTCCTTCTATTTGAGAGTAGCCCTTGCAGACCAATCTAGCTTTATTTCTGATTACTTCACCAACTTCATTTAGTTTGTTCCGGAATACCCATTTGGTTCCAATCACATTCTTATTTCTAGGTCTGGGACCAAGATCCCAAGTGTGATTTTTCTCTATTTGCACCAGCTCTTCCTCCATTGCTTTAGTCCAATTTTCATCATTGCAAGCTTCATTCACTGTCTTAGGTTCAATCTTAGAGATCAAACAATACTCTTCTGAATCTTGAGCAATTTTCCTTCTTGTTAGAACTCCTTTTCTTTTATCACCTATGATCTGATCTTCAGAGTGGTTCAGTCTTACATACCTGGGAACTTTGGGAGTTTCCTGCACTTCTAATTCTTGATCAGGCTCATTATGATTCATCTCTTCTCCCTGAATTACTAGATCTATTTGGTTCTGAGTACCAGAAGGAGTTTGGGCTCCTTGAGTCAGAACACCATTCTGATCATCTTCATCATATTCATAAAACCTTGAAAGTTTCTCAATTCCTTCATCAATCTTCACATTTGTACATTCTATCATCTTTCTCAGTCTCTTATTGTAACACCGGTATGCTTTGCTTTGAGTGGAGTAACCCAAGAAGATTCCTTCATCACTTCTAGCATCAAACTTGCCTAGATCTTCATCTCTTTTAATGTAACATTTGCTACCAAACACTCTGAAATACCTCACAATAGGAGTGATGCCAAACCAAACTTCATAAGGAGTCCTACTGGTATTGCTTCTGATTTGAACTCAATTGAGAGTATAGACTGTAGTGCTGATAGCTTCTCTCCAATAGATATGAGGAACATTAGCTTCCATCATCATGGTCCTAGAAGCTTCCTGTATGGTCTGGTTCTTTCTTTCCACTACTCCATTTTGTTGTGGAGTCCTAGGAGTAGACAACTGTCTCTTTATTCCATGTTTCTCACAGAACTCTATAAACTCACCGGATGTGAATTCTCCACCTCTATCAGACCTCAGACATTTCAACTTCAATCTGGTTTCATTCTCTACCATAGCCTTGAATATTTTGAATTTCTCAAAAGCTTCTGATTTCTCTTTCAGAAAAGTTACCCACATCATCTGGGAATAGTCATCAATTAGCAGTATGAAGTATCTATCACCTTGAATACTCCTGGTTCTTGTCGGACCACAAAGATCAATGAGAAACTAGGTCCAATATTCTGGTAGAGGATAGTTCCTTGCTTTTGAATGTGAATTTGCTCAGCTTACCCAACTGACATTCCTTGCACAAGTTGTTAGTAGGTTTCACCAATTTTGGAAGATCTCTTACAGCCTGAGTATTGCTGATCTTGATGATATTATCAAAATTCAGATGACACATCCTTCTATGCCATAGCCAACTCTGATCAACTTGAACAAATAAGTAGCTTTTACCAGTACCAACCAAGTGGAAGATATTACCTTTAGTTTGAGCACCGGATGCAATCTCTGTTCCGAAACTTTCAAAGATTTTGCATTTTCCATCCTTGAACCGGAGATCATAGCCTTTGTCCACTAACTGTCCAACACTGAGAAGATTGTGCTTCAAGCCTTCAACATATAGTACATTACCAGTTTTGTTTCTTCCATCAAAAGAAATAGTTCCTCTTCCTCTGATTCTACCAGCAGAATTATCACCAAAGTTCACCACTCCTTCATACCTTTCCAAATCTATGAACTTATTTTTGTCACCTGTCATATGGTGAGAGCAACCACTGTCAATGACCCAATCATCCTTTTCTTCAACTTGGGCAGCCAGAGCTCTTTCTACAACTTTATGATTGACAGATACAGAGGATATTGGTTCTTCTTCCTTGATGGCAATAAACACTCATTCATTTCCTGATTTGTTTCCAGTCTCTGATTCATCATCTGTTACTCCTTCATTACCATCTTCTTCATGAACATAGTAACAATTCTTTTAGAATCTAGATCTGTTAGGATTTGGCTTTGAAAATCTTTCTAGACATCTTGAGGCAAAATGACCAATCTTATTGCAGTTAAAACACTTAAAAGGTAATTTTCCTTCATACTTACCGAATCCTCTTGGCAGTCTCTTTGCAAAGAGGGCTTCAAGTTGAGCAGTCTCTACTTCTTCTTCTTCCAGGTCTTTTCTTGCTTTTTCATACCAAGACAGTTTTCTTGATGAGTTCTCTCCCGGATCAAATCTTTGTTTACCTTTCACAGAGGCACTGGATTTGAATGCAGATTCAGTCTTGGGGGGATCATCTCCAAACTTAGTCATTTCAAATGCAGCCAATTTGCCAGCCAATTGGTCTCTTGTGACAGTTGTATGGGCTCTGAATTCATCAATGGTAGCAACCTTGATTTTGTAAGAGGCAGGAAGGGATATGAGAATTTTGCCAACAATTTCATTTTCATCCAAGACTCCACCAGCATTTCTAATTCCACAAACCAACTCATTCACTCTTGGCATAAAAGTGGTAATAGTTTTATCATTTCCCATCTTTAGTTTTCCAAATTTCCCTTTTAGACTCTGTAACCTTGCACATTTAACATACTGGTCTCCTTCATGCAAAAGTTCCAGTTTATTCCAAATCTCATAAGCAGTTGGTAGGTCAATAACATTTGAGAGCTCTGAGTTAGATAATGCACTTAGAAGAGCCTCTTTGGTTCGTAGATTGTTTTCAACATCTGTGATTTCATTTAGGGTTGTCGGACCACCCTATGGAGGTACATACGTTTTTGTAACCATGGACCAGTATGCCATTCCCATATACTGCAAGTGACATTTCATGCAACCTTTCCAAAGAGCAAAGTTGGTTCCATCAAACTTCAGACTATCCTTCTTGTAAGACGACATCCTAGATCTTCCTCAAGCAGTTAAGCTCCTTTTAGAGGAAATTGGCTCTGATACCAATTGTTAGACTTAGTGCACACAACTGAGAGGGGGGTGAATCAGTTGTGCAAAACTTTCTCTAATTTACACACTTAAAACTTCTTGGTGATTAGCAGTATATTAAACATGAGACATAATGCATTCAAATGAAAAGTAGAAACTCATCAGCACATAAGATATCAAGATTTTGACGTGGAAAACTCGGTTAAGGGAAAAACCACGGGGTGATTAACCCAAGATTGTATTCTCTGTTAGAAGAATAGAAAGAACAAAATGGCACATGCCAATTAGGGCTCACTGCCCGAGCACACTGCTCACAAGAGGCTCACTGCCTATAAGAGACACACTATCTACAAAGAAATAAGTATCACATACATGAACTGGAGAATAGCATCTTCACCATGCTTGAATCAGTTCCATTAAAGCCCAATACTTCTGCTCTGCCTTTTGCTCTCTTCTTCGCTACCACACTCTAATCTACATGAGACACACTATGGAATGACTTCACAATCCCTTATTTATACAAGGCATCGACTTAGGAACAATCATCTAAGTCGACAAATACTTATAGGTCATCCGGAAGACGTGTAATACATTCGGTCAGCCAGTCTCAAGAAGAACACCAACATCCGGTGGTTATTCATCAAATCCAAACTCTAACTTCAATGCAGACTGTCAACATGAACTAGACATGATCCAAAGATCACCACAACCTTTCCTGAGTCACCAAGAACATCCGCACTTCATTAGCTTACAGGAATTCTTCTCTCCTTCATCTCCTTCATCTGGAGCTTCAAGAACACAGTCTGTCATCACTGTCACAAAGGAATAGGTGCTTCTGGACCTCCAAACTAGGAACAAATCTATTTGACACTTTTCAAGGACTTCCTAAACATTCCCTCCAATCCGCAGAATGGGATGATGCACGTCCGGATCTCACCAGACCTATCTGTGACAATCTATCACCTCTGAACACCTGTCAGAACAGTTCTCCTTGAGCAGCCATAACTTCTTCAGATCTTTATGCGGACCTTTGAAAACTTGATTGGATCATCTCAAGACTCATATCTACACACCCTTTAAGCCGCATCCTCTGGTCCTCAACCTATCTTAGACTTTTACCTTATTGTCATCACTATTCTTCACTATTTCTGATTGAGACTAATTTTCTTAATATCCTCAGCACACAGCTCATCCACTCCTTCTCATTAATGCAACATGAGTATGTTGACATCAATGACAACACCAGTTAGACCCATACTTGCAACAACATGATCGATAAAAGATCATAGAGGACATTCTAGGTCTAAACATGAAACATGGCAATCCTTGTCTGTTGATATGCAAGCAATACTCAGGTAATCTAGATTCAATTTTGACTAGATGCTTGTATTAACTTGCTAAATCAAAATCCATGTAAGAGATACTCAAGTCATCACGGTTTAATTATACCTAGATGCTTGTATTTTCTTACAACATTTTAAAAGCTCAATGATGAAACACAGTACTTCAAATACTTGCATATACAAAGATGACAATCCACACATCCATACATATCAAGTTGCATATCATTCCGTTATAAGCATTACATCCTTGACCAAATTCCAAGTGTCGAAAGATCCATTTATCCACATCTTTTCTTCTACATTATCCATTTATCCTAGTTATTAAAGTCCATTCTTCTCAGGTGTATTATTATTAAGATTGAGTATACTTGGAACAACAAAAACAATTCATTTGCATGTCATGAATAGGTGTGTCATCATATAGTATCGTCACATACAATGTATTAATAGTAATAAATATTTAGATCATGTTTTGCATATAATGTTGTCATTTAGATGCATGAGTGACCATAACATTGCATTAACCAAAAATCTCACAAAAACATAGCTATCATCGCATTTGCATATTAGGTCATCATCCATAAATAAAACAATGGCAAATGACATAAGTAAACATCTAAGTTATCACAATGTCTACATTAGATCATCATAGAATGTGAACATATAGATCATAAACATGCATATATGTCATCATATCCATCATATAAGTCATAGAAACATCATGTCGCATGATCATAAAGTGCATCATAGAATCTAATAAACATGTTAGACACATCATGTACAACCATAATCATGTAAAGTCATCATATAGATCATCATGTCCATCGCATAAACGTAAACATATGCATCGGAGTCATAAACCACATAGGTCATCTATAAGCATAGCATATCATAACATCATAATGTAAGTCATGTCCATCACAGTAGATCATAATAATAGTCAGTCAAATCATAATATCATATAACCATCATCTAAAAGAATAAAAGTGTCCAAGTATACAATGATGTCAAAATAACAATACATCTCGAAGTGTCCAAACTGAAGTGGTGTATACATGTCCAAAATAAAGGTACTAAAACTGATACATGTCAAGGAGCAGCTAGGAGTGGCTCCCTCCTGATGGTGCTGGATGTGGCGGTAGGATACCTCCTCCTCCTCCACCTATTGTCCCTGTCCCTGGTGTACCTCCTCTTGATGGTCTGCGAGGTGGACCCAAAGGTCCCATCACCCCGCCACTCTCTATGGGTACCCTCTGTGACTTGCTACGGTAACTAGGTCAGTAGCTACCTCCCCTGCGCTCTAGTGGCACAGCTTGCTCGTAAAGGGACCACTAGTAGAAGATCTCCTGACCTACCCTAACCATCTCTGCAACCATCTGTCGATCGAGTGGGACCCTGTCCCGCAGTCTGCTAAACCTGCTCTAAGAGTGCATCTACCCTCCCATACCTCTGAATTGTTGTGTGTCTCTCTAGTTGGGTGGTCTGTAGGTCACTCTGCAGCTGTGTAATATGGGCCTGCATCTTCCCTATCTGTCCCTGCTACTATGCTAGAATAGATTGTGCTTGAGCCAGCTAGGCTAGTAGCCCTGCTATCACCCCATCATCTGGCCCCTATCCCTATGGCTGCACTGGAGGCTGAACCTGTGCCTGTAAGGCTGGCTGAGCATACTGAGTGGGATCAATCTACCGATGAACCCTCCTCCCATCTCCATCTCTGCCCTCATCCCCATCATTGCCATCATGTCCACTATCATGACCTCCTCCTCCTTCGCCACCACCATCATCCCCACCTCAGCCACCTCTACCTCCCCATCCTTTGTGTCTCCTATGTCACTTTCGTGGCTCCTCGTTGTCCTCCTCCCAATCATCCAGAATTAGGGCTCACTCTCTTGGATCGGAGTAGCGAGGAAAGGGATGTGTTGCAAACCAGTCAAAGTACTCCTGTGTCATACCTGCATCTACCACTGCCTTGTGCATCAGCGAAGGTTGATATGGAATATGTAGAAACTAATCACAAGCTATCTCATAAGATGGGATGGGTCCCCATCATGTCCTCTCCTTATGCGTATGAGCAAATATGGCATTACCCTGGGGCATCCCCTGGATTCTGCCAAATTGCTTGTACACACGTGATACAATGTGTCTCTCCAAAATATAGGGTGTCCTCCCTATAAGCCATCTCATCTGAAAACAAAACGGAAGCTCCGATGCATCATTGTCCCATACCTCACAGGCTAGGTATGGTCACCACTCAACTCTGTCTACATTATCGAAGGCGTGTCTCCAATACTCTAACTTTCCCAGCTTGGGCTGGGAAAGGCTCTCCTAAAACATGTAAGAGTAAGGCTGATCCCTACCCCGAGTGCCAATGCCAATAGGACGAGTGATGGCTATATGAGTCCATACCCATATTTGTAACAGTGAAACCTTGCAAGCCAAGCTAGAAGAGCCATCATACACAAACTGGTGCAAATCATGATATAGGTGAGTAAGGATATAAACACCCTAGGCATATCTGGTACCCTTTGTCATAATCTGCTCTAGTACCTTACCCCATCCAATTGCAAATCCATGTGACCATCTATCGGGGCACACAATACCTTCGATCAACCCTGCCACAATTGAAGAAAGTGGCTCCTAATAAGCCAGCATATCAGACCAACTGGTCTCAGTGCCCTCGATCTCATCGTCATCAAAAACTGTCGGCACTCATCCAATCCTGCCCCAGTTTGCGGCTCATACTAAACAAGGTCTCCATCAATAGGTATGTGCAGAACCCTGTGAACATCCTCCAAAGTCACTGTAATCTCCCCAACGGGAAGGTGAAAGGTCCCATCCTCACTGTGGAATCTCTCAACCAGAGTAGTCAACATGCCGAGATTTGCCCTAATCTTGGGCATGAAGCAAACAAATGATAATCCAGCAAATCCAATAACCAGAAGATCAGTCTTCATAAGATAAGGCCTCAACATCTAGGTAACTGTAAACTACTCCCTCGACATGAATACATCATCTAACTCCTCCTACAAATAAGCAAACACACATTAATCAATCAAAATCGACTAAACTACAAGTTTGTTTATCCAACATCAAAAACTTAGTTAAATTTCAACAGGAAAGCAATCCTATCATCTCTCCGAAGATTCTATCAATCTCAGAGATGACCTATCAGTTGACTAGCACCCATTGCATAGTCAACTTCATCAAATTTCTAAGTGATTTAATAAACTAAACTTATATGTGCAGTTCTGCCTGTCATATGCACTGATTTACCCTGTATGCGCAGCTTAAATTTGTATGCACAACTTAATTTTACATGCATAGGACTGTTCATCGCATGTGTAGCTTCATTTTGTTTGCGCAAAAAGATTTCACATGTGTAGTAAAACTCACAAGTGCAGAATCCCTCATTGCATGTGCAACAGGATTTCAAATGTGCGGGAAAACACTTCAAATGTGAAAAATTTGCATATGCACCGATTCTGGCGTCATATGTGCAGAATCATGTCATATGCATGGTATCGCACGTCATATGCGCAGTTTTACCATTCGGCACATACAAAACCTAAATCTTTTGCCTACATTTATTTCTAGCACTAATGACCCTAGCCTAGAAGTGAAGTAGTACTTATATCTGGTCCGTAGTCTACTGGACGGTTGAACCATCGGATCCGCTCGAATCGTTGAAGCTCAAGAGGAAACTGCTGCATCTTCGCTGACTGCTCTGTACTCAAATGGCTCTGCTCTCCACTAGGATCTCTTGCAAAGGCAGGTGTGCAAATGAGTGAATTATGAACCCAAACTCCTATATGTAGCACATGGAACCCTAATGGGAGGTTCTTGACCTTGTGCATGCTAGTGCATGATTTTCACATAATCTTTCTTCTAGGTCCTCCATTTTCTTCACCCTAACCTATCATTCAGCTTGTCTCATTGTGAGATATTCCATCATCCTATCGTCACATTCTTCCTATCCAATCTCCTGAGGGGGCATCCTAACGTCATAACCTGTACCAAGGGCAAACTGGGGCACGTATCATAACCAAAAAAAAATTATTCTTTGAAACAACGTGATAAAACACATTGCATCAAAGAGGGGCAAAATGTATATACCTAAAAATGGCTAAGTCGAATTAAATAAATATTTTAATATTTATTTTAATTCCCATTCTCCTATCAATTAAATAAATATTCTAATTTATTTAAGTGATTCACATCCCTCCAATAATTAAATAAAATCAACTTATTTAATTAAATCTCCCAATTCTTCTAATGTCTCATCTAATTAAATAATCCTAAATTGTTTAATTAAATCCTAATTTCCTCTATCCCAAAGTCCTAATTTCATAAATCCACCTCATTCTTCCACATCACCTTTCAACCTCACCTTTCCACCTCACCATGTTGCACACATAATTAAATATTTTAATATTTAATTAGCTAATATCCTCTCACCCACATGTCCTATTTATCCTCCAGTCAAATTAGTTAATTCATCAATCAAATATGTTAACTAATTAGTCAATTGAGTTCACTGGTCAATCTACTCAGTCAACTCCTCAATCAACCCAGTTAACTGTTCAATCATCTCAGTTAACTCCTCAATCTATTCTGTTAACTCCCATAACTCATGAAAGGAGCTTGGACACTTATCCTCTTCTAATTTGCGCAAATTCTCTCAAGTCTTCTCAATCGTACACCTAATAGGTAATTCTTCCAGTCATGGATCTATTGACACTTAGATTTGGTCTTCCCTCAGCCTATATAAGCAAGGTCTTCACACCCATTTGTATACACTCAAGCATTCGTAATCTTACTCTGTAGGAATCATACCAGCGTGCCTTTGGCAAAACCACCTTCATTGCATTTGCATTACAAATCCATTATCTACACCATGTCTCCATTATCAATCACCCATCTCCATTATATTTGCATTGTAGTTTGATCTCCATTGCATTGTCCACCTATAGTCATTCTACTCTTGTCATCTTCAACAACAAGGAATTGCACACTTCTGAGAGCTCCATTACCATCAAGATCAAGAGCAGATAGGAGAACAATGGAAGCGTAGAGGTAAAATGATCTTCAAAGGTATATTCTTTGTTTACTTGTATTTACAACAATTTCCATTGAGTTATTGGACATGATTAATTGTTTAATACTCTTTTTCACATTTTCTAATAACAGTTGTCAACATATCAAACTGAGTTGTCAATAACTGCAACATAGCTTAACACTAAAAATGCTTTATGATTATCAAGTTTCCGAACAATGTCCAAATTCATATGAGCTATCACCAAATTAGAGCCATCTCCAAAGCCTAAGTGATCATGTTTTGGTGCCATCTGTAACTACCAAACACGGAGAGTAGAGTCGGCAATGGCATGCCAGTGTTTTTTGATTGAGAAGGACGAGAGCATTGAACACTCCATAGCTGCGAAAATGGAAGGCACGATACCCATCGAAATGTGAAGGGAAGTGGAGTAAATGCATCTGCAGGGAAGTAATTGGGGGAGTGGCGTTGTGTAAATGTGAGTGTGTGAGATGAAAAGGTGGCGAGTTGCTCACATGCCATACAACATGATGAGTACAACCTACGATGTCGCTACCTGCCACTGGGGTAAGTTGTGTTCAGTCATCAGTAAAAAATAGCCATAAATTTGAACTTGCCAAACACACATGTTGTCCATGTGGCAAATTGCAATTCCACGGTGCAAAACAAAATATTTAGGGAGTCCACCTCATTGCACGCATGTTTGAGTATAAATGCATATGAATCAAATGAAGACATGCCATCTATAACAATGAAGAATGTGAAGCCGATGTCGACCTTGAAAGTTAGGTTGCACCACTATCATGCCCTCAACATATCATTGTACTCAAACAAGTTTTATGTTGACCATTGGATGTTTACAAAATGCAAATCATTGACATATGCCAAACATAGATATGAATTCCCCTTTCATTAATTTGATTCAAAATACAAGTCATGGTATTACAAAATGCAAGAAAATGCCTCCCTAGGCTGCAATTTCAAACTTGTTTGTGTACAATGATTGCTTGCTACCAATCTCATTCAAACCATGCTAGAAAAACTAGTGGACTCGGAGTGAAAATGGTTACTGTTGCCTGATTGCTTGACAAATTACTAGATCAATCATGTTCTCCTCCCTTGTTGGTGGACTTAGAGTGTTGCTCAAATGGGATGGGCTTAGGGCTAGAAATTAAGTAATGCTCACATGGGATGGGGTTAGAGTTGGAAATGGACTGTTGTTGACATGAGTTGGGATTACAGTTGGAAGTGGAGTGCTGGTCACATGGGATGGGGTTAGAGTTGGAAATTGAGTGCTGGTCACTTGGGATGGGGTTAGAGTTGGAAATTGAGTGTTGGTCACATACGATGGGGTTAGAGTTGGAAATTGAGTGTTGGTCACATGAGATGGGGTTAGAGTTGGAAATTGAGTGCTAGTCACTTGGGATGGGGTTATAGTTGTAGGATACATACGGATATGAATATTCACCATCTCCCTAAACAATACATGATTTTCTAGAAAAGGGTTTATGGGGTTTCTTAAACACCTTTGTCTCTTTAGATTCTTCCTTGCCATTTCAAGCTCTCTTTCCTTTTTATCCTGCTCCTTATCCTACCTTTGTAAAATTCTTTGTTGTTCTCTTACTTGTCGTGCAACATCTCTATCTAGTTTGGCTTGATCCTTCAATTCCCTTGCAACAAGACATGATGCCTTTCTATCCTCAGTCTACTATCTCTTTCTTAGTTTTATCTCCTCAATTTCTTTCTTCCTTTCCTCTTGTTGCATTAAAAGGTTCATGTAATCATCTGTTGTTAATAGTTGGGACTATCGTCTTGAAATCGAATTCCACTATCCTCTATAGTCCTGGGTCTTTCCTTCACAATGTGAATGGGTAGTTTAAATTTTTTTTTAATGCATGAATCTACTTGGGAACCCAATGATTGGTTGGAATCTCCATGAATTTTATGGTCAACCTCATTACAAACTACCTCGGTATCCTGGCTCAAATCTGCAATATCTCCACCATTAGCTTCTTCACACTCAGCATAGTAATGTACCATTTCAGGTACATTCAACGTGGGCAGTGGAGAGGGTAAGGAAAACATGTTTCCTTCTTGCTGGGGATGCAAATCAATTCCTAAATTCATGGCTCTCTCCACTAACCATGATGGTTGCCTTGGCGGAGATGGAAGGCTAAGCCCATATAGGCTTTGTTCTTGTTGACTTTCAGGCATGTCAGCAAGTAGTTGACCCCCCACCATAGGTTTAGGTGAATCATGAAAAGTTGTTTCTTCTCCCATTATGTCTGTTGTTGTAGGATATGAATGACCATTTGCAAGGCCTGATAGTAATGAGTTGGCAACTTCCACTTGTGACACATTGACCTCAAAAAGACTAAAGATATTCTGCATTGCAGAAGCATCATCTTGTACGCTGAACTAAAAAGTGTTGCTAGGGTGCATGTCATCCATTAGAGCATATGGATTGAGGGGCCATATACCTGTTGTTTTAAATCTAACAGTGATGTTTGAAACTGTGAGTGATTTTTGAAATGACATGCTACCTAATTCTACCAATTCTACTCTTTTATTTCTATGTTCGGAATGATGGAGTCAGGTTGTCATTGATGTCAAAAAGGTGTCCTCAGTGTGTTTGATGTCATCAGGATTTGGTTGATCAGGTTTGGCCTTATGTTCTTTGTGTAGAGATACATATTTGTTAAAGGATCAGGAGGAGCAAAGAGTTCACATCATCCTGTGTAATTTGATCTCAGTAGCCTTCATCATGTTGTCTGACTTTCTCTACAATAAGGATTGGTTTCATTTTGTGTGGCATACTCTATATCAAGGATTGATAGAAGTGATCATAAGAGTTATCATACCACTGAGTTTACAGATGCAGATATCAGTTGGATTTCATGTAAGTTTCTTCAAGGTGATGCAAGTTTCTTCAAGGTGATGTCGTCAGGTACTATGTGCTCTGATATAAGTTATGATGTGAAAAAAAATCAAAGGTTAGATAAGAGAATCTCAATTGGATCTCAGTTGAACAATACTTGATGTTATTTGATGTCATAATTATCAGTGATGTGTTGAGGATAGTCTTGTGCTTCAAATGTTGATCATACAAGAATCCAATGTCTCATATTACGTAGAAGTTCTAATGATCTTGCTTAAAGTTGTCATCATCATCAGGGATCTTCACAAGAGGATAGATGTTGTGTATTACATATGGCAGATGTGTTAAGTTTTGTATTATAAATGGCAGATGGCAGAGCACTTCATATGGTTATTCAAAACAATAAATCTCTCAAGTTTTATCAAGGTTCATGTGTTGGAATGGTAGGAGAGAACTCAGATCTGTTTTGAAGTACTACAATGGCAAAGTAAAAATGGCTAAGTAGCAATGGTGTTTATGAAGGTCCTATTTGTTGTTTAGGTGTCTTTAAAAAACACTCACATAACAGTCTCTCATCAAATGCACTTTTTGTTTTAACAAGGAGGTGACTTATTGTAGTGCGTTAACAACTTAAATACCACCTTTTGGAGGGGTCTCAAGTCATGGCGGTGACCGGCCCATCTCATACTCCCAACCGATAGCATCGGTCCCTTTCAAAAGTCTCGGGCGGGAAATCTTTTTAAACGACTCTCTTCACATGTTTTTGGAGCCCGAATTTCATTAAAGTTTTTTTATGAGTTTTAAAACAAATGAAATTGCTTTGAAGAGCCCGCGGTATATTCTAAATTGGAAGGTTTGTTTTTTGTTTAAATTTAGAAACTTTAATATGTCATATTTTATGACATTGAAATAAAAGGTGTATGGTATAAGGAGGGAGCCCGATATAAGTGGGCATATTTTTTATATATAAAAAAAAGATTTTTGGAAACTTCTTTTAAATTTCCATTTTTAATTAAATGGCTTAAGATTCATTATAGAATTAAGGAGCCTTTATAGGAGATTGCTATTGCTTTTTAAAAGCAATTTTTTTTAGAAAACTATTGAAGAATTTTAGAAAAGATTTTTATGAAAAATTGCAGAGATAACAATGATGCAATGAGAAAGATTCTTTACAGATTGAAGATTGTTTTTGAGGCAGATTGGTTTTCAAAGATGAATTGATTTTTTGATTTTATTGAAGATGAAATAAGATTGCAGGAATTTGCAAAGAGGAAGAGAGGAAGAAAATGAACAGTCATAGACATGAAGAGAAAAGTAATTTCTTCACAGATATAGAATATGAAAGGTTTTCATGAAGATATTTCTGAGGAAGATCAACAGGATTGAATGATGTTTTTGTCTTGTGAGAAAATCAAATTGAAGATTTTATTTGCAGGGGTAATCTTATTGTCCAAATTGAAATGTCAAAGAATGTGAAGGATCATGTATAGAGAAGAGGAAGATCAAAAAAATTTTTAATGCATAGAATTGACAGAAAGATATTTTGTTTTAAAAATAGAGCAGAGAATATGAAGGGTTTTTGAAAGTGCATTGTGATGGGTTGTGAAAGTATATTCAGACTTTATTTAATGATACTAGAGATGCTTTTGATTCAAGAGTCTTGTGTATTAACAAGATGAGGTGAGTGATGTTGTGCAGATTGATGATGAACTGACAGGGATCAAATACAGAGATTGACAAGGTGATTAAAAGACAATATGCAATTGAAATGACAATCAGGTGCATGAATCATGAATTCGATTGATCAAGACATTGAGACTTGTAAGACATAAATGAAACAGACAGAGTAAAGTAGTGTTGTTGTGCATATTGGAATACAGGATTGATATTTAGTGTTGTTGAATGGAGGATTAGAATACAAGATTGATATGCAGTATGGATTTGATTAATTTGCAGAGAAAATTGTTTATAGAGATTTGTATATGGAGCTTGTTTTGATTTGAAAATCTAACAGGAGGTATGAGGTTGTATACAATGGTGCAAATCTGATTGAACAGCAATCTTGTCTTGCACACGAAGTTTGATGTTTTGTTTATAGTGATTGTATTAGCCAGTGAGGCTTGTAGGTCAGTGAGACCTATTGGATTACCAGTGAGGTATATCAGTGTTGGAAGTGGGTGCTTCTGTTTGGGATTGGAGTTGGTGCTCCATAAGGAGTTGGTGCTCCTAGATACAATTTGTATTGCCAGTGAGGCATGTTTTTCAGTTAAGCCAGTGAGGCAATTCTGGGGTGGTTTTTCTACCCCTGGAGGGTTTTCCACTCGTGCAATTCTTGTGTCTTAATTATCTCTCTATGATTGTATGTTTTACTCATGAGTTTTGTTTATGTGTTTGACAAAGTTATGTGCATATGTGTTTGACAATTCAATGATAACTTTCTCTTCTTTGTGCTCTGCAAGTTAAATATTGAAAAAGATTTAAAAATTCACACAACACTGATTCACCCCCCCTCTCAGTGTTGTCCTTGACTCCTACACGGAAACCTTGCCAACCACGCTGCTCTTTCTGATTTGAAGTATGACTTGAATGCTGAAAATACACTCACATCCAATGGCTCTAATTTGTGTGAGGTGTGTGTTGGTAGTGTCAACAAATCAATACCCAAATACCTGGCTTCTTGGATGGATGTCATAGCTACATGGTTGCTATTCGCCATCAAGTATGAGCAAGTGCCTATTTGTCGGTGATACTCCACCCAGAATTGATCATGCAAAATGATGCAACTAGTTCATAAATAACTCTTTAGTCATCCAGCATGGGGCTGGGCAGCCATGCACGCACCCAGTTTGTAGCCCGCAATGTAATTTTTAAGCTACTTTTTACCTTTGAAAAGATAAAAGCCTGGTATGCTCTATCCAGCAGCATTAACATAACATAAAATTGTTATACATTCCTTACTCTTTGGAATTATGTATGAGACGCTTCTGCTACCTATTTTGGCCAAAACCCACATGGATCCATTTCTCCCAGCTTGAATTCCAGTTTCGTCACAATTCCAAATTCTATGTGGTCTGTATGGGTTGGCTTGATACACTTTGGACAACGTGTCATAGAATGCAACAACAACAACAACAGGCCTGAGGTTTAGAGCTCTGTCTCTATCAAGTCCTTCCACTGTCCTCAATTTTAATTTAGGATGACACCTTTTAAACCTAGTCCACCAAGACTTGCAAGGCATCCCATCCTTAAAAGGGTTTGGTCATGTTTGACAAATTTGTGCAACTTCTACTTTGAGATTAATAATCTCCATCCCATGGCCTACTATTGCCATTTGTTTACACCATTCCACTATCAAACCCTCTTCAGCTACTGTCAATACTATGGGAGGACCTTTTTTGATGTTGATGTTAAACCACCTAACCAGTCGCTGAGTGTTGTCATAGGGATTCCCCACTTTTTGGCTGCACTCCTTGTCAACATTCCATTATTCTCCACATCTTTCAATATTAAATCCATATCATCTTTCCTCCACTCTCGTTGAACTGAAACCTTCTTGCTTCTAGGAGCTGCATTAACTTGAATAACTAGCTGAGCTGGTTGAGGACTGCTCTCGTTAGCAACTTGAGTGTCTTCATCCGGCAGGAATGTAACTCTTCTTTTTTCTGGAGGCATGGTTGTCCTTAGTCTCTTGGTGCCACAATAGGTCCGCATTTGAGATTTGTTCTTCATCTTCACATTGCAACAAACACCTTTGAACATCAGTTTTGAAATTTGGAATCTTTTGAATCTTTTCAATACAAATTTAAAGAAACAAATAGCCTAAAGCATTGAACTGAACATCCCACCAACCTGTGTTGTTTAGCAGAGAGGCCTACAAGGTGGTGTAACCTAACTATCAAGATCTACTTGGGCTTGTACGTGACAGGTACAACAAATATAATTACTCGGGCATGTGTTCAGTGAGGTTGATAGTGTAAACTCTCTACAACAAGATAACAACAAAGACCAACAATCATCTTTACTAATATTAATCACAAGCAATACAATAATTGGCATTCCATTTTCTTCATCTTTGTAATTGCAGTTTGTAATTTTAATTTGTAAGTTCAGTCAGAGAGTTCATAGTGATGCTTTGAATAGAAGATTTGTGATATTCTATGTTTGATTTTATAGTTTCACATTTTGATTTATGATGTTCTATGTTTGATTTGATAGTTTCACATTTTGATTTATGATGATCTATGCTTGATTTTACAGCTTGACAGAGAACTATTCTATGTTAAATGTTTGATTTTACAATTTGGTTCTTATGATTTCCTATGTTGTATGTTTGTTTTTTACGGTTTGACATTTTACAGTTAGGTAATTCCATATCAATTTTATAATCTTGTTAACTAAGTGCACAATGTCATTTTCTTTGTGTCAATCATGGATCTTGTCTTGTATAATCTGGTTAACTACCTAGACAATCTCAATTTCTTCATGTCATTCTTGTTTTGGCAAGAGTAAACTAAATTTTAGATTAAGATTAACAATGACACCTTCTTGTTTTAACTCTGCACCATCATTTAAGGGGTTTGCATAATAGTAGAGGGTTTGGAAAGTCTACAATGTCATCAGACTAAATGCCTACAAGTTTTTCAAGACCAAAACGAACTATGTAAAGAGTTGTCAAAGTCCATTAGTAGGTTTCAAGTAGTATCAGACAATTTGGAGTAGTGTCAAATATTGTTAAGTCTGCATATCTTGCTTGAACAAGAACATACAGAGGATTGTGACAACCATTCGTAGGATTGTGTGAGGTTTGATCATCATTAGGGGTCCTATATCAAGCCATAACAGCTCCAAGAGCATGGAAATTAGTGGAAGACCATGAATAGGCTTATGAGGTTCCTGAGACAGTGTTTCCTATTGTGCATAGTTATGTATAGTTATTAACAAGTTTTAGAGATCAACCCACTATTTTAGGTAGGTAAATGAATTATGGACAAAGAGATCAACCCACTATTTTAGAGTAAGTGTTTGTCTACAAGGTGTCTATTGTGGACATATAATTTTGTGAACTTCTTCAGCTCTAGTTGTATAGTTCTATCAACTTATTTGTTTACTTGATTATATTAATAACACTCTACTACTGGGCTCTACAAGAACCATGAATAAACCCAAATCTATCTGGATGGGTTGTGATTTTAGTATGGGTTTGGCTTGGGTTTGCCTAGAGTCATGTAAATATAATTTAAACCAAACAATAGAGGCCTGTAGATTTGGTTTGGTTATATTCATACTGCAAACAATATAGTATAAGCCACAATATAAACCTTTCAATGGTTGTTTCGAATACATTTTAAACAAAAAAAACAATACAGTTTAAACCAAAACAATATTTTTTCTGACCAATTTGCCACCTTTTTTTCGCACACTCTCGCATTAAACGATATTTGTGTTTAAACTGTGTTGTTGTTTGGTTTAAAATGTATGTTGTTTTGGTGTAAACTGTATTGTTGTTTAGCTTAAAGTGTTTAAATTGCATTGTTTCTATTTTCCCACACTTTAATCTAAACAACAATACAGTTTAAACAATTTAAGATAAAACACAATAAATGAAAACAATAATACAAAACAATAATATGGTTTAAACAATTTAAGCTAAAATAGTTAAAATGAAAACAACAATACAGTTTAAACAATTGAAGCTAAACATCATAAAACCAAAACAACAATACACTTTAAACTAAAACAACAAACATTTGAAAGCAAAACATACATTGCAGTGATGTTGGAATATTAAACTTACATGAATGTTGATAGTAATGTGTAATTTGAAGCCTCTAGGAGTCTTCTGTATGGGATGTTGGAAACTTGAACTAGGAAATATAGGGTTTATGTAGGAAAACTAGGAAGGAAATGTTTGTGATTTGTGCACTCTCATTTGATTGGTTCAAATAGTTTTTATTGCGGGTCATTTGAATGATTTGATGGATGTCTATAAATTTGAATTTGGTATTAAATATGAGAGGTGATTGATTTGGTCGAATGCTTATTTGCTCTGAATTGGTTGATTTCCTTTAATGTTTATTTGACATCTTGATTAGTGAGCCTTAAATCTTCGATTGTATGAAATTAATGGAGAGTTGATTGATTTGGTTGAATGCTTGTTTGGGCTGGATTTCAATAAATTTTTGTTCTTTTGTTTTGACAACTTGTTTGGTGAGCCTTACACCTTCGGTTGTGGTCTTTTTTGCAGGTATTAAGGAAAAGGGACAAGTAGTTGGGAATTTATCAGTCTTTGGAGTGCACCTGGGCATTACTCCATTTTACTTGGGACTCCAACTTTTAAAAATATGGAGCTTTTCTGGGATGGAAATCCATGTTGGATGGGACAATTTATATTGTCTCAAAGTTTAAAAATGTTTATTTTAATGTTGCAAGGAAGTGAAACTTGGTTGATCACTGGTCATGTAATTGGAAGATAGTAATGTTTACTTTTTAATATAAACTCTTTAATGTGACATTTTGGCTTATGTTGGATCCACTTGTGTACAAGTGTAAATAATGTCAGTTGCATTTATGTTTGACAAATCCTTGTAAATCATTTGTCTATGCCACCTAATATGAATAATAAAATACTAATAAGTAAACAAATGTGATGTCTACATTGATTGGTCCCTATTTGTGCTATTTTTAGAAATTTTTTGAATATTTAATAGATCATTTAAAGCCAAGTTGTGGCCCCACTTTGGTCAACTCCTATACCACATATAGGAGCCCAACCCACTATCGGGCTTTCTCCCCTAGCGAAGACATAAAACAAGCAGTGGGGAGTGGGGATGGGAAACTTTATCTAATACATTTTTCTTTTTGGAAAAAAGAAAACTATACTGGACCCATAGGTTCAATGGGCACGCTAATAAATTTTTTTGGTTAAGAACACAACTTTATTAGAGTTAGATAAATTTGGTACAAGTTTTCTGGTGTTGAATATGAGAAGCACTTGAAGAATTATATAAATGAATGGTCTAGATTAAAAGGACTACTGTGAAATAAATCTTGACCATTAAATCTTTTAACAAATCAAAAAACCTTTTGCATTGCATTTATTGTTATTTTCTTTTAATGTTGTCTTATTCTCATCATTTTGAAAAGAAATTGTGTGCTTTCTATCATGTTCCAACATCCCTTTTCGATGAAGATCGGTGTTGATCCTATCAAATGGAAGATAGGGGATCTTCTTGAGGCCAAGGTGATACCTCCTTTTCTCCTCCTATTCCTACTTCTCGATCTCTAAATAGTTGATATAAATTACAAACGTTGGGTTGAATGATTTAGAAAATTAAATTAACAAATGAAGGTGGAATAGAATTTCTACATTTAAAGTTGTTGTGAAGTCAAGTTGATGATAAATAAGTGGTATATTACCTAGAAATTTTATATAAAAATGAATGGTGTTTTCTAATTTTTTCATATAAATGAAGTGGTGAGTGTGAAATTTCTATTTGAAATATTAGAAAACTTAAATACAACAATATTAAGGTCAATTGTGTTATGACTATGTCTTATCTTAGAGGAGAACTTAAGTATAATACTAGTAATTGTATGAAGTATTCGGGCAATGACTTTGTCGATAGGCTATTAGTAATGGAAGCAATAAATTGTGGAATAAAATATAGAAATAAAAATTCATACTTCTATTGCAAGATGAGACAATGACAATGGTGTTTTGTTTTTTGCAATGTATAATAAGTATTTTGAATTTACATTTAAAATATATAGTATTTACAGTAAATGTTCCTTGTATGAATAGGAGTAATACAAGGTTTATAGAATTTGGAATTTCATCACTAACATAGCCGTTCTCTTGTATTATAGTATTTAGGGTAGTATCAAATGCATGTGTATTGAAGGATAAAACATTAGTATGATGTTGTAGATGATTAGATAAGGTAGAGATATTTTCATATTTTTAATGCAATAAAAGCCATTTGAAGTTGTAGTGAGTTCTCCACGGTGGTGTGACAAAGTGTGCAGATTATATCAGTAAAAGAAACACAATGCTTGGTGTTAGTAACCACACCAAGCATACAAGGATGCAAAGAATATGGATCATTTATTTTTTTTACTTAAAAAGACATTTTTAATATTACCAATTGCTTAACTGGTAACATTACATATTGACCATCTTACAATACTAAATGCTATAGCTAATAGAATCTCCTAGAGCTCATCTTAAGCCAAGCAATTGTAATTGCATAAATATTTGTTTAGTAGAAAAAGAGGGAAGATGGATTGATAGGTGATTTAGTTTGGATCCTCCTTTCACTACAAACATTCAAGGACATTCAACCGCATTGAATCACAACTCTAGTAAGAGGATTCACCTACAGGTTGATAGTCACTTGTAACGATGTGGAAATTTAGAATTTATTAATTAATGTATCAATTTAATGCCCAATTATGCTTAAAACCCCAATTATGCAAAATCGTAAATAAACAGATGAATCCCAACAAATGATCACATACAAAGATGTACTATTCAAAGTAGATACATACCAGGCTTCAAGATTTAGGATCCTAAAATGTCAGGGGCTAAAGAGTAGGCGCCCAAGCCCAAGGTAGGGTTTTTTGCTGAGAATCCCAGAAATGGTTTGTAACTTATTTCTGTTGTTCCAGAGGTGTTCAGGTACTGATATCCAGAGGGCTTTGGGGCTAACGCCCAAGCCCAAGTCCTTCTTTTCTGCTTAGATCTGCAATCTTGATACTTTGTCACAGCCTCCTACAACTCCACTTCCACAAAACATGACACCTGTTGCCTGCAATCACAAAGAAGGGGATTGGAGGTTGTGGTGTTTAGGAGCTTGCCTCAGTCAAGCCCTGAAATGGCATTCAAGCCTTCCAACACCGTTTTTTGATAAAGAGTGCATATCCCTACGGGATAGAGGCAAAAACAAATTGATAATTTGATAAATGATTGATTCAACACAAATAGATATCACCTCAGAGGTGTAGCTCGCATGTAGATGAAAATTCTTCAACACATTAGAAGATGAAGCCAAATTTGCATAACAAACATAATAACAAGACAAGTCTGCTCTACCACAATGAATGCTTTGAATGCTCTAAAATCATAAGTTCACCACAAGTTCATCATCTTCTAATCATCTTCTAGTTTACAAATGAAACCCTAAACATACTTATGTATGCATTCCTACTATAAATTTTGTAATTCAAACTTAAGATGTCGGTAACAGAACCTTTTAACAGTCACATAACGGACATTTAAATTTAGGACTTGCCTAAAATAGGACAGGACTAGGACGTGAGCGCCCAAGCCCTTAGGTCCTATTTTAGGGTAGGGCTAAGCCCACAGATGACCCTCAAGTCCCATTTGACATGGGTTTCAAGCCATTTTGCATCAAGAGTTAAAATGAACATGCATAATGAAAACAAGGGACCCCAGGAGCTAAACTTAGGAGCTAAAAGTCCTAGGTGGACATTTTACGACGTAACATTTAGGCCCCACTTTAATGTATGTATGAACACATGGCCCATACATGCATTAAAGTAAGGTCAAAACATAGCAAACACGCCAGGCACTTGAAGCTAATGCATACACAAAGATTAAGGAACCATTTCTAGCCCTTGACCTTAGGTAGACATTAGAGAAAACACATTGCAGACATGCCAAACACAATGAAAATAGTAACAGGCATGCAAAACACGGAGAAGACAATAACAGTCATGCAAAACATGGAGAAGACAGCATTGAAGATACCCAATGCATAGTGAATACAGTCAACACAGTGAATATTTCTTTTTCATTTTCATATATATGAATGAATGCAGATACATGGAAAGTCAAAATGTAGCACACAACCCCAAAATGTAGGGAGGGACTCATCGCCACATAGCTTTAGACTACATATGGGGGAGAAGACATGCAATACAAATCTCAGAGCGCAGGGAGGGACTCATTGCCACATAGCTTTAGACTACGCTTGAGAACACACATGCCATACAAAACCCAAGGTGTAGGGAGGAACTCATCACCACACAACTTTAGACTACACCTGGGACAAACGCGCCATACAAAACCTGAGTGTAGGGAGGGACTCATCACCACACAACTTTAGACTACACAAGGAGAAAAACACCTAGAAGACACATAGAAAACACGAGTGTCGTATAGTATGCCAAAGACATACTATACATCTAAAACACGACAAACAAGGCAATGGAAGGAGCTTATTGCTAAGCCCCTACCATCTCAAGAATGCTACAGGCACACCTAATGGTTGGGCTTATGCCACAACAACTTCCAAAGACACACTTAAGGGAGGATACACCAACCCCACCTACTCGGAGGACTTTTGAAATATAAAGGATGTGCACTAGCTCAAGAGATACATCATCCCCGCCTTCACAGAGGGCTTACAAATATGCTTCATTAGTATCAAAATCATTATACAACTTACCTTTATATGCCCCCACCTTAAGGTGGTTGATATCATGTACTGATATCATGCACTTTAAGGTAGAGAGAAAGCACACAAAGGAACAAGAGCTTTCGCTAAGTCCATGCCCCCAAAGGTGACATGTACTTCACGATCGACGAATGTTCCCACAAACACACAGTTCTTAATCTAAGAAATGCATGAAAACAATCATATAAAGAGCCAAGGCTACACAATGGTTTTGAGTCTTAGTATAGCTATAGGGCTTATACTGCAAGCATCTCATAACTGAGTGTAAACAAGGCGAGACACCCAAAACAATCAAAGTGCAAGGAGTAGATGTATTGTTGTGATTTGTTAGCAAGATAAGACAACATCAAAATATCACATGGAGTGATTCTACTAGTCAAGCATAGGATATATATAAATCAACCTCGTCTTCATATATGGACTAGGTCCATTTTTACTTACTCGTTGAAGGGACATGCGTCCATATCAATATTATTTTTTTTTCATCATCTACCAGGTAGATAGAACCACTAGAAGAAGGTAAACAATAAAATGAGAGAGGAGAACAAGTGTCTTAGGAACAGTCATGTAGGAGGGTGCCCCCAGGTCACCAACCGCAATGACCCCTAAGACACAATACACAACAATAAAAATAGAGGAGAAGCAATATAGAAGAATGATGATACAGATAGAAGAAGAGTCATAACAGAGGCAGTCTCCTGCTATCCTTGACCTTACAAGAGTATCGAGGGTCATCCAAGGAGGCCTAAACAACATATAACACATCATGGGGGAAATACAACACAGAGGTAAAGGGTTAGAAATACTTACCTGAAGGCACAACTGAACTAGCGGTTGTTAGAACTTGTGAGCATCTTAGAAAGATGCTCCACCAAGTTTTGTACAAAGTTTGAGTGGTTCATAGTTGCATGATCTTTGTTTCTGGCATGTTCATGCGGTACTTGTTTCTCAAATCCTTGTATATTTAAAATCCTTTGTTGCTTATGAGGAGGAGAACCGTGTTGTTATTTCGTACTAATGATAATCGTCTTGTTCTTTTCTGATCCTTTGATTTCTTATTTTGTTGAGCTCATCTATCGTAGTGGAAGGGACTATCTTCCACCGTATCAACCTTTTCTTGTGTTATCATCTCTTGTTTCGATTGTTCAATTTGTCTTTCCAATGCATTTTGATTAATTCCCAATCCTTGAAGGGACAACGGAGAAGGAACCTCAGTATAAATACCATTTCTTCATGGATGAGGTGAATTCTCAATTTTCTCCTTATCTACTTCTATCATACCCACTATTTCATTGTAGTCCAAATAGTCATCTTCCACTTCTACTATATTTTGGTCCATCATGTTGTTATCAGTATGCTTAGCAAAGGGATTAGTAAAGATCTGTAAATTCTGATTCAAAGGAGCAACTGATTTATTTCCATTGTCATTCACACCAATTACTTGTATAACATTCGAGTCAATAAGGTCTTGAATTTCATGTTTAAGATGCATACATCATTCAATATCATGCCCTTGTTGCTGATGATAATAACAAAAAGCATTAGCATCGAAGTAAGGTCCTTGCGTTCTAGTGAGATCCAATGGTTTAATTAGAGGAAGTTTCAAGATATTATTACTCACTTCTTGATTCATAATAGAATGTAAGGAGTCAGATATCAGAGTGAATTGTCTTTGTTGTTGTCGATTTTGAAACGGTGCCCTCTTCGGATTAGTGATATCGGACACTTGTGAAAAAATGTTTGAATTCTGCCCATTAACCTTGATGAAACTCTTATTATTCCTCTTAAATTTGTTTTGTGAAGATCCAACTATGGATTGACCAGCTTGAGCCAATGATTTTTGGTTTTCATACTGACTAGACGAAAGTTAGTAATCACGAAGGGTTATACATAAATGTTGAAAAGAGTTATACTTCATCAAGAGGATCTTATCATAGATGTTAGGTTGTAGATTTGTAATAAATACCTTCTGAACATCCTCATCATTCATCTGGTATTGAATTTGTGCATAAAGAGCTTGATATCTACTAATAAACTCAGTTAACTTCTCTTTTGACCTTTCTTGCAATGAACTAAATCAATCAATGATACTTGAGATCCAATGTTTGCTTGAAAATGTTGTAAAAATTGATCAATTAGTTGAGAGGAGTGTATTGAATTTGGAGGTAAAGAGAAAAACCATTCTAAAGTAGTATCTTTGAGAGATCATGGGAAAATTTTTGCTAACAAGTCCTCTTCAAAGTAAAAATCACTACACATAGTCATGAATGCTACCACATGAGTATTAGGATCACCTTTTCCACCATATTTTTCAAAGTGAGGATTTTCAAACTTCTCAGGCATAGGAGTTCTCAAGATTGCATAAGATAGAGGATTAAGAGCATGATAAGTTGGTATATTAGGCTATGAAGAATTTTTCAAGCTTGTTACCTTTTTTTGTAAAGAGGTCATGCCTTGCAAGAGTTGGTTTAAGAGAGCATCATTAGGAGATGCAGTTTGAGAATTTGAAGTCGTGGTCATGAAATTTTGAGGAGATTGATTGTGAGTGGAACGAAAGGTGGTTGAAAATATTTGTGGGTGGAGGGTGGTTGAGAATAGTTGTATGTAAGAGGTGGTTGAGAATAAGTGGGATGGAGAGGTGGTTGAGAGTGATTATTCATAAAAGAGGTCACCTTAGGTTCCAAGTTTTGATAGTTGAATCCGACAACTTTGTAATTTTGTGAATTATTGCCATTAGATACTCCAATACTCATGGTAGCATTACTACAAGCATGTGCATTAATAGTTAGAATTGTTGATGTGAAAGTAGACATTCCAGTAGTCGGTATAGGTGTTGAAACTTGTGTATGAGACGGTGATGACATGTTATTAATAACATTCGCACATTCAATCACTGACATGACATTATTATGCACAATATACACTAAGCGTTTAATTGCATTAACACCATCTTGTCTTTCTTTTAACAACTCTCTTATGTTATGAATCACAGGTATAGCTTCTTCTGCTATCCTTTCATTTGTCATAAATGCTTGAAATTCAGCTAGTTCTTTGTCAAGTTTGTTTATTTGCTCATCAAGTACATGTGTTATCACATTCTCAACATCATGAAATATTTTCTTTTCCATTGTAGTTGTAGGAGGAATGATATCATGCAAAGTTTGTGTTTCTCCTTTTGTAAAGAAGGTGTTCAATGGATTTTCAGATGTAGGAACACCATTGGTTTTAGGGGCACTAGAACAGGCATTAGTCTGATACTTCTCCTTAAAGGGGTATTTCTATTAGGGTAGTGGGTTATAAGGCTCATGCAATAGCACACAACACTCAATGCACAAACTAATAGAACAAACCCTACAATGAAGGTATGTTTGAGACCTAAAATGCTTAATTTTTCACTATTTTCAATGCAACTGTCTAAAAGATGAAGTGTTGTAAGGAAATTGATGAGGGGAAGAGAATAATAACTTTAATATCAGTCCAATAATGCAGCAATATCCTTCACAATACACTTATAATGTAAATCTAAATAGATGACAAGGCTAAATCTAGTGAAAATGCTAGTTTTTGTTGAAATTAGATATGTGTAAATGCAAAATTTTGAGATATGAATGCAAAAACACATAAGAATGTAACACTACAAAAAAAATCAGATTTGAATGAGTGACTAAGATGAGTAGTAAAATCTGAAACAAGATTTTAACTACAAACCATAGTTTTTGAAATCACTAGGTTATATGAAAAATGCACAATTTCAAGCAAAATATAACAAATTAAGCATGAAAATGATTAATTAATGATGTACTTCTATAATTTATATCAGATCTGATACAAAAATCAGAGATTAAATGAAATTTAATGAAATTGATGCAAACTATGTCAAAATGCAAGCCTAGGATGCCAATTTTTTTCAAATTTTTCAATTTTTTTGTAGATTTTCAAATGCAATATGGTGAAAATTAAATAAATCAATGTAAACCTAAAGTACAACACTCAGCAAGGTGCAAACTTCAAATAAAACATGGGTTCACCAAAATGTTTAGTAGAAAAAGGGGGAAGATGGATTGATAGGTGATTTAGTTTAGATCATCCTTTCTCTACAAACATTCAAGGACATTCAACTGAATTGAATCACAATTCTTGCAAGAGGATTCACCTATAGGTTGATAGTCACTTGTAACGACGTGGAAATTTGGAATTTATTAATTAATGTATCAATTTAATGCCCAATTATGCTTAAAACCCTAATTATGTAAAATCGTAAATAAACGGATGAATCCCAACAAATGCTCGTAGACAGAGATTTACTAAATAGAGTATATACATACTAGGCTTCAAGATTCCGGATCCTAAAATGTCAGGGGCTAAATAGAAGGCACCCAAGCCCAAGGTAAGGTTTTCTACTGAGAATCCCAGAAATGGTCTGTAACTTGTTTCTATTGTTCCGAAGGTTTTCAGGTACTAATATCTGGAGAGCTTCAGGGTGGGTGTCCAAGCCTAGGTCCTACTTTTCTGCTTAGATTTTGCAATTCTGATACTCTGTCACAAACTCCTTCAACTCCAATTCCGTAAAACACGACACCTATTACCTGCAATCACAAAGAAACAGGTTGGGGGTTGTGGTGTTTAGGAGCTTGCCTCAGTCAAGCCCTAGAATGGCATTCAAGCCTTCCAACACCATTGTTTGATAGAGTGTGTATCCCTATAGGATAGAGGAAAAAATAAATTAATAATTTGATAAATGATTGATTCAATACAAATAGATATCACCTTGAACATGTAGCTCGCATGTAGATGAAAATCCTTCAACACATGAGAAGATGAAGCCAAATTTGCATAACAAACACAATAACAAGACAAGTCTTCTCTGCCACAATGAATGCTTTGAATGCTCTAAAATCATAAGTTGACCAAAATTTCATCATCATCTTCTAATCATCTTCTAGTTTACAAATGAATCCCTCAACATGCTTATATATGCATTCCCGCTACAAATTTCATAATTCAAACTTAAGATATCAGCAACAGAACCTTTTAACAGTCACATAACGGACATTTAAATTTGGACCTATCTAAAATAGGGTAGGACTAGGGTGCGGGTGCCCAAGCCCTTAGGTCCTATTTTAGGGAAAGGTTAAGCCCACAGATGACCCTCAAGTCCCATTTGACATGGGTTTCAGGCCATTTTGCATCAAGTGTTAAAATGAGCATGCATAATGAAAACAAGGGACCCTAGGAGCTAAACTTAGAAGGTAAAAGTCCTAGGGGGCCATTTTACGACGTAACAATAATAATAAATAAGAGATCGACAACACAATCACTCAAAAATATACTATATAGGAATAAATACAATTATATTAGAGACTATATATTATATATAAAATAAATATAATTAAGTTATAAATACTAAATATTAGCAGTATCAATTATGATAGAATTTAACTAAATTTTAGCATAATTTTCACTATGGTTTCTTAGTATTTATGTGTTTCTTTTGTTTAATTTTTTGTTACTATTATTCTTTTGTACCTATAACTTTAAGAGGAGGGCATTTGTACATTTCCTTTGGATTCATATGTTTTGGAGTAGATTCTTAGCCCTATGTTTGTCAAAGAGTGGAAAGCATTATTGAAACTTTAATTGTATAGTGAAATCATTATTCTTCTCTAAATAGTGCCATTTTGAAAAGTGTCAGGGACTTGGAGACCACATTGCATTATATGGTTGACCATGCTTGTTTCCTAGTGTATTTGTCTAGTTGCCTCCATTATTTTGAGAGTGTCTTAAAATGTAATTGATAGCCTCTAAGTAATTTTAGCATGTAGGAAAAATGTTTATGCAAACAATATTGACTCATTTTTATTCTAAATGATGAAATGCATCCAATTGTTTAGCATGACTTTTCTCTTTCTCTATGCCTCTCTACAAGCTCCTTCCCCTCTCTCTCCTGCTCTCTTTGTGTGTGTGTATTCATCTATCTCTTTGTCTCTCCCCTTCTCTCTTCCTCTACCTCTCTTTCTGTCTTCCTCTCTCTTTCATTCTCTCTATCTCTCTCCACTTCTCTTTTCCTCTCTCTTTGTGTATCCCTTTATCTCTCCGTCTCTCCCCTTCTCTCTTCCTCTACCTCTCTTTCTCTCTTCCTCTCTCTCTTTCATTCTCTCTCTCTATCTCCCTCTCTTTCTTTGTCCTCTATGTCTCTCTATCTCATTTCTAAATAATTTACATTGTATAAAATATGCTAAATAATAACAAATATAACTATATTAAATATTAAATACTATATATAAATTAAATATGACTATATTATAAATAAATATTTAATATAAATAAACAATTTTATAATATAATATTATTTTTAAAATATATTAAATAATTTACATTATATAAAATATACTAAACAAGAATAAATGCAATTATATTATTGACTATATATTATATATAAAATAAAAATAATTAAATATTAAATATTAAATATGTTTAGTTTATCCTTGTTAAGATAGAAGACATCTGAGTGATGAAAACATAAAATAGAGGGATGTTTAATGTGGAGATGTACTTTTGCATCTGTCAAATCACCACCTTAATCCCAAAATAATTTCTCACAAAGCCACACAATCTAAGCCCACCATCTATTGATAAAGACCAAGTACACAAACTTGTAACCTCTAATTTGCCATGATGGTGGGTAGCCAGCAAGTGCTTGCCCTCCATCCTCAAGTCCAAGAAAAAATCTTTTAAGCTCCAACAACTGATTGTAAACAGCTAAGAGCTCAATGCTCAAAACACACAAGTCATCCCAAATCACCACCTATTTTGGGGCACCCGCCACCTTTGAATTATCCATAGACACAACCACCGTGAGGCCATAGGAAATGAGATAATATAGGAAGGAGCACAAGTAACATAGTTCCTAACCTTAGACAAAGGCACTTTAGCACTTTATCCTCCAACATTGCCAAGAAAGCTACCAAAATGGAAGCCCTTGACCAAGCCATCCCAATGTGGCCATATCAATCTTCAAAAAGGAGGGACTTTCATAAAGATTGATAGTTGGTAAAGATTGAGAAGAAGAAGAATAATCTGAAAAGAGGTGGTTTTGGATAACAAATGCATGAGATAAAGAAACTTCAAAAGTTTGACAAATAATGTAGTTATTTCAATAATTTTGTGCTCCCATTGTATCCTAAAGGTGTTTGGAGCCTAGTATGTGTTAGGTCTCAAAAACACAGGTTGTTAACCTTAAGAGGATGTCAAGCTCTCTTAATGCTTTTGGCTAATGAAACAAGATGATATGATTAAAACCCCCTTCTCTTTAGGTTCTGCTAGACCTAGGAGAGTGTACCTCAATAGTTAATGCAGATTTGTATGACCTTAGTGATCTACTCATAGTGGCATGTAAGTGTGAGATAGATATAAGGTTGAAAGTTGTTCCTACTCCTAATGTTTGAATCTTGAATATGTGAATAAGGTTTTGAAATGTTATTTTGATTTGACCAGTGCTTTATCTATTATGGGCAACGGAGTCAAGATGTATATGATAGATGTGTCCTCCCTCTTGGCTTAACTCAAATTATTTGGCACTTTTCAAATATTTATACCTTGTATAAATGTGCAAGGTTGTAGGTCACTAGGCTCTTCTTACCAAATCCCAATGATATTTTCCCAGGTTATTATGATTAATTGAAAGAATTTTAATTCTGGTGTGAAGAAAACCAACCAATATGATTTGTTTAAAGGGATTTAACTTGGGGCAGAGACCAATAAATATGAACCACTTGGAAGGACTTAAATCAACTTCTCTCAGAAATCAATCAAGACGATCACATAGAAGCAGCAAATGTGCCATGATAAATTAAGTATATCCTTGATATATTAATTTAAATAACAAAGGAAAACCATTCTGGAGACAGCATAGATAACACATATGAATGAATATCAACAAATAATCAAACACCAAAAATATTTGGACACTAGATTATTATATTCCTTTCCATTGAATTACTTCATAAGATTTTACATTTTATGCTTGGAAGTATCCATTGACTAATATATTAATTCTACTGACTACTGATTGCTCTCATTGCTATTTTTTTGATGATTCATTGATAATGGTTTTTATTTCCCATTTATATTTTGTACTATTAGGGTTGTGACCCTTCACTTGTCATTTTGTTCGGTGCAACTCTCCACTTAACAAATTATTTTCAATAGATCAAAATATTTTAATTTTATCCTCTTTGAGCCTTGCATTCCCATGCAAATTAATTTAATAATAATTATTACCCATCCTTTGTTGGAGTTCTTCAAGCTTATATTTACTCCTTGGTGGAAATATTTCACCCTTCATTTCATGCTTTAGGTAAAATAATTACATACTCGATTAATTCTTCTAGAGAAAATATTTCATCTCCAAGTGAAAAAACACAATTATGATTACTAAATCTTCACTTGGTAGATTGATTATGTTCCTTGAGTAAAATAATTACTCACCCAGTAGCCCCTTGCGAAATTTGTATTTTCATTTTATTAAAGTCACTCTTCACTTTAATTTTTTATTTGCATTTTGGCAAAATTTTACCCTTGCAATTTGATGATGTTCAACATACTTTTACTCGAGAAAAGATCATTAGCTTTATTTGGAACTTGTACAGAGTTTTTATTATTTTCACTCTTTCCCTTGTGCAATTCATAATCTTTTTACTTTTGCATGTGGATTGGAAAAATCTTTTGAGACCCACTTCATCAGTGTATCAGAGAGACTCTATTTTAGTCCTGCCGATACCTCGATAAGTTCTTCAAACAAATGTTTTAGCCCTTTTCAGGATATCGAGGGGACTAGAAATTACTCACTCTAATATTCTGATATGATATTTGTTTTTGTAGTGCTACTCTAACTCGTGCATTCCTTAGATCATGGTTCTTAATGAGGGATGTCCCTATTCTTTTGCTTTTGTGAGATCATATTTCTATATATATTTTGACAGTTATCTTATTTATATGCCCACATACAATATACCTTTCCTCTAGAGCATTTTTAAATTGAAATATTCAATAAAATTTCAATCATACTTTACTTTGATGGCCGTCTATACCCTCTGCTCTAGTGCCTTCATTCGAGCAACAAAAGATTAAAGGAATTTGATTTGCTTGTTGCTTGTATGTATGCACGAAAATGTGCACTGAGTACCTTGTTAAATGTATCTATATATGCTAAACGAATATCATGGTAGACCTCTTTTCCATGTTCCTTAAGAAATGCAACAACATACTTGTATTTCAGTAGAGCATTTTGTTGTAAGATCTGGATGTTTATTTTTGGCTTCTTTAGAGCTTGAAGATTTTGAACAATAAAATCAAACCCCTTTGAAGCTACTTTCTAATGAAATCTTTTGTAATTCTGGTTCTACATCCTTCAAAGCTACAGATGTCTTTGCCATGGGATCCACTTCAACATATTTCAACTTCTTACTTAAGGTTTGCAAAGTTTTGACATATTCTTCATTTACCTCTCCATCCACAATAATGTCAATAATCTTAGGCGGAACAACAAGATCTTCAATAAACTTTGCTAAGTTTAGCTCAGCTACCTTCCTATTCTTTAGCCTCAAACCCTTACCCATTGCTTTCTCCTGAAGAGTCTTGATTTATGAGCTAATTGACTCTATTTCTACCTAAAATCTGCAAAGAAGAGATTCCATTTCTGTTAGAATTGCATCACATTCACAGATCTCAGCCTGAAGTGAAACTAGGTTGTCACTTTCATTTATGTAATCCTAAATGGATTCCAACTCTACTTGACGTAAATTCTTCTAAACACCCTTTGTATACTCACATAACTCAGTGCCCTTGGCCAGTATATTTGCAACCACCTCATCACTCTGGCATTCTTCTAATTCTTATTGCAGACCCTCCAATGATATCTCGTCACAGTCAACATTGTCTCCAAAAGTAAGGTCTCCAAGAAAGACATTTAAATTAATTGCTTCATCTTGCACTTCTACTGTTCCAAGTGGTAACACATCCATTGTGTGCAAAAGGTTTATTGCCCACTTGATGTGTTATATTCAAAGGTTATGCTTCTTTCTTATATTTTCTAGGATTGTTTAGGTGGTGATCAAATCAATTGTAGTTGAGATCTATAGCCCTGTCCGCTTCCCAATTAACTATTTTTCTAGGGATTTTCTATTCTATTTGGAAGTAAATATTATTTCAGACTCTTCTTTTTTAAGTGCAATATGGAGTAGAAGATATTTTTAACTGCATGTGGACATGATGTCCAGAAGGTTCCTTTGAACTGTTTAGCTATTCTTCTATCAAGCTTTTATTTCAGCTACATTTTTCTTATTGACAACAAGGTCCATCAGCATTTTTGGTTTATATTTGTTAGCACATAAAACTGTTTCAGCTTTCTGAGCAGATGCTGGTCTTTGATTTTTGTCCTTTGATATTGTGGACTACTGCTGAAGAGGCCAGGCTTTAGAAAATGTCTCAGGAAGAAAAGCAAGCCAATCCTCATTTCCAAAAAGATCTTATTTTTGTAACCCAATGGTAGAACTAGAAGATCTCTTGTCATTCTTAGGCTTCTTGTGTTCACTATGGGCTCCACATTTTGAATCATGCACATCATGGGAACCTAAAATTTTGCAAAAAATTGAATGAAATTTTAGGTCCCAACAGTGGCTCTTGCTTGGGGATGTATGCCCCTTGCAGGCATAGCAAGATCCCAGATCTCTGGAGAGCAGACCGAATGCCTTGTCCATTGGGCAATAGAATACAACCTCCTTCTTTGCCCCAAACTGGTATGGTTTGAAGAACCACACCACAGTTGATGGCACAAGGCCACCAAACAAAGGAAAAGTTTATGTTTTCCTTTGTCATACACTTAATTTTCATCACACTATAGTGAAACCAATCTGAAAATATTATTAGGTTTGCTTGACTGAATATGTTTATATCTTTCATCAACTTATTTTGCTCAATGTTTCTAGTATATTCTCCATTATTATGCATCTGAAGACCACACATAATCTGAAAAGTCTCATATTTGTGTGATAGGCTAGACCCCATCTCTATGTGATATTTTGTGTGATCACACTTGCTATCATCCACCAAAGGATGGCCCTTTATCTGAACTAGGAAGCAGAAGAAATCAAACTACATTTGTGTTTAGCCCATCTTTCTACCCAATTTTAAACCTTTTTTGCATATCAAACCTCTGTAC
This sequence comes from Cunninghamia lanceolata, assembly GCA_027924645.1. Taxonomy (NCBI): domain Eukaryota; kingdom Viridiplantae; phylum Streptophyta; class Pinopsida; order Cupressales; family Cupressaceae; genus Cunninghamia; species Cunninghamia lanceolata. The sequence goes on along the minus strand of BSBN01001021.1, from coordinate 704,036 downwards.
CAAGTCATCTTTTTGGTTACAATTTTGTTGATGTCATGCTTCTTGTTTTAGTCATGTTGATAACTTGTTATTATGACGTCATACTTTGTCCTATCTCTCTCCATTGAAGCATTCAATAGCAATATTACGCCAAGTCAAAATTTATGGCTTAGTAATATTATCCTTCGCATCCACTTTCATTTCATACTAAGCTTGCATCAACTTTTGTTTTTCACAAAGTTCACTATGCGTCGGCTTTCATTCTTCACAAACCTTGCGTCAATTTTTGTTTTTCGCTAAGTTCGTGTTAACTTATGAATTTGGCTAAGTTCACTCATTTTAGCTTTTTTTTTGCTAACTAAAACCAATGGCGTAATTTTACAAGTGGAGAAATCCACATTCACTTTTTACATGCGGCAGTCAAGAGTTAAAAGTGATTTTTATTGTCTAAAAATAACAAAAAAACATATTTCTCTCCTTCGAACAAGTGCAAAAAGAATCAAAAGGCATAAATTTTACAATGGCATCAAAGGTTTCAAGTTTGTTATTTACTTGGGTAAAAGCTTGTTGCATTTTCCTATACCCATGTTCATCTCCCGAAATCAAGGAAATGCCTTTTGAGTTTTGTTGGAATGGAGGCATTTTGGTGGTCGGACTCCTCTAAACTCGTGCCATAATGTTGACTATTAAACAATAACTAGTATTTATCATTGTTTTTGATGCATGCAGCAGGTATTGTGCCTTGTTTCTAATAAACAAATCATATGCTAAGCTCATAAAAGAGCTGCATGCCGAAGAAGGTGGCCTTGTAAAAACCATAACTCCAACATCAATCTTCAAGTAGTCGACATGTGGATAACAGCGTGAAATGGATACGCTAGTATAAAGGAATGCCTTATGTGCAGTTATCAAACACTTGACAGAAAGCCTTAAACAAGTGGTATTGTGGCACATAGTATATGGACAGAAATTAGTTGATTGAGAAAGGCTTTAATGAATATCGCCATCCCTCATGGCCTAATGAAAAGGTGAAAGAAATGCTCAACAACTACTCGATACAATGCTTCAAAGAGATGTGACTTCATGCAATGAATAGATTGCTAGATATGAACAAAGCGGTTTCGTTGAAGAAGGCTATAGAAACTTTCCAACAAATGCAACTAGTTGGTGCAATAATAGACCCCATGACCATTGCCAGAATCCCACTGCCAACACCCAAATAGGAGGTTTTAGAACCGGGTATGGACATCCATGAAAGTATAATAGAAACTAGTTTTTGTTAGATGTAAATACTTCAGAGGAATGTCGTTTCAGAGGCTGCGACACATAGAATGATTCTGTTGAAAAGACTTTAGAAAGTTTGAAGCGAATACAGTTATCATGGAATGAGGATTCTTGTCAGATGTCATAGATGGAAAAGCGGCTTGGTCGACATGTAAACAGAACATTGAAGTTTAGAAAAAGAGCACTAGAATCGTTTGATATGACATTACCTCAAACTGCTACGATTTCATGCACTACAATGATGACTGGTGAAACCAAAATGCTCAACCTTTGCTAGCATCTTTTGAAGCATAGACAATGGACAGAAGTCGTTTGATAGTCGTTGATGTCATCTGGTAGTAGCAGCCTTCTCACAAACTCTATTGGGATATGGTGCACAAATGGTTTACTAAGATAAATTTCAAAAATAATGCAAATTAGCTACATGGAAAGATTGTGATATATACATATTTTAGATTCATTTTTCTGCAGATGTAAAGCTAAACTCCACGATGTTTGCCAACATCCTCTCAGCATAATGAATGGAAATTCTTGTCAGACAATGTAGTCATAAGTAACCCAGTGGTATGAATGCAAAAATAGAGAAGTGTAGACATTATACCCATAGTACAAATATCATCTTATGAACTTGCCATGGTTATAGTATTATGCTAAATTGGATTTGTTGAAAATAATTTTCAAAGACTTCAAGTATATTGAATTCATAGATGCAAATTTAGTTTCCTAAGTCAGCTATGGAACCAAAGTATTATCAGATAGATTTATTATGGAAGCATACAGAAGGCCTTGATCTGTTTGATTAAATGTTGTAGACAAATACAGTTTCATGAAAAGTAGTGATGGCTATTTTGATATAGCATGTATGCCAATTGTAGAAGGCGGAGACTAGACACACAAACTGTTTATAAAAAACCTCAAAGAAATTTCTTGCTCCGAGGACACTTATCACATGCAGATGCCCGGGTATGAATACCTATTATCTTTTTGTTTGAATAAATTGTTTTTCAAATCTCCTCTCGAAATCCATTGCATGCATATAAACAACAAATTAGAAATTATCAAACAAACCTCATGAAACACTGTAGTAAACTCTCAAATAAAACAAATATAGGTAGATTTCATGACTTGTTGCAAATATTTAATCATGAAATATAAATATCAGGGGTTTGAGTTCCTCTCAGTTCTTGAATCTACACTTCCAGAAATATTAGATACTTCTTTGGGACATATCAGTTTAGCAGATTTCTAGAGAACCATGGAACAAGGGAAAAGATCACCAATGGCTCAAAAGTTGTTTGACAGTGGATTAGCCCATGCATCCGGTTTCCCAGTAGCAGTCCAATGCACAAATCTAGTTTTCGAATGTATGAAGCGCTACAATTCGGAAACCAGAGAGGTCAGAACTGTTGATGACAAGCTACTTGTCAGGTTAGACAGTGTTTCAATTGGGATTACTTTCAGGCTACCTGTCAGAGATCAGTTTGTGAACATAGACAAAAGTCTTGCTCATCAATATTTAAATGAAAGGAAACATCAATGTCTCAACACTAAAGAAAAACACTGGTTACATACACCGAAAGGAGGGAAATCCCAGTTACCTAAAGTCCTTCATAGATCATCTTTCATAGAGGATATTTCCAATATGATTGTTCTACTTCATAGAGTGATGGGAGATGAAAAAGTAGCTGATTTTGAAATGTGGATGTTCTTTTTTATAAATTTAATATGTGCAGGAAATCAGTTTATTGACTGGGGCAGCATTATTAGTGACAATTTGCATTATCAGTTGACCAATTTTGAATTGAATGAACATTTCTACATGTCTTCTTAATTATTTTATGCAATTGCATGCATGAAATCATGGCTAGGTCTTGCTACCAAGGGAACTTATGATAACATGACACAAATCTATGATTACTACCCTCAGTTACAGCTGGAACAAGGTTACAAGAACTACCGTAGGGTAAATGATGCTTTCACAATGTTGATAGTAAGAGAACTTCAAGGTAATACTGCACTCTGGATTTCACCAGAAGCTACCAATGTGATCAAAATATATGGGAGTTACTTCATCCAATATCCTAGATTTACCTATCTAGAAGTTGGCGGGTTTGATGGATACCCATATAAGTTGCCTAGATATGTAGATGACAAAATGGTATTGATAGAACTATGCAGGCAAATTGGTTCACTTAATAAGAAATGCAAAGATAAGTGAAAACCTGGAGTTCCATTTCCCATTGGCCTTAGTCATTACAACTGCAAATCTTTTGCAGATGCTCAAAACATAGAGAGATCTTTGATAAAAATCAGCTTGTATGCCTATACTATTAGATTCCCTTTTGATAGCAAAGGATATGTCAGAGACAATACGAAACTTGGTGCAGGTTACTATCACTTTCCAGAACTTGAAGACTTTTGGGAAGATTGTGAAAATGATTATGAGGTACGTAAATGAGATTGGATGAGGATGACCATTGGACAGATTAGAGAATTCAAGCTAGATTGCAATACAGATGGAATTGAGGAAGATAGTTTAGAATTAATTGACCCTATGTATTTTGATAAAATTGAAACACGGCCTTTACCACCCATCAATTGGGCTAATGAGGAGATCAAATATTTGGGTATAAGAATTGTTCATATCATTCAAAAGACTAAAGATTGGGTAAAGAAAATGGCTATTGAGGCAATAAGTACTAAACCAACAAGTAATAATGCTTTATCATCAAGTAGAAAAGATAAGCATTCAAATTCTTCTTCTTCTTCTTTTCGTTCTCATTCTCCATCTTTAAGCATTGGGTCACATAAGAGTACTCAAGGAGGAGATGATGAAGAAGATCCATCAAGAAGAAAGGGTCTTAAGAGAATTTGTGAAAATGATGAAAAATAGAAAAATGGGAAAACAAAAATAACGGATAATGCATTGCCTCCCATACAGGAAGTAGTTGAGGAAAACAAGTCGACAAGTCCTGAAATCATCCATCAAAATGATGAGCATTTAAATATCTCTCCTTTACTTCTTGTTGTTTCTCCTCATGAAGCACCTCATTCCCCTCATGCATTACAATCTATACTCCTGTCGCCTATGAACATATTTAGTGAGCATGATCTTCCCTCAAATATAGAACCTCTTTCCACAAATATTCTGGAATCCTCACATAATCCTTCCTCTTCCTGATTGCAACAAAGTTTGTCAAGAAAAAGAAACAATGCTCAATTAATCATGCCTAATTTTGATACAGTCTCCAATTGGCTACAAAGGTCTCCCAAATCTAAAAAGATCAAGATTACATCAAGGATGGCAGTGGATTCTTCATCAGGCAATGTCTATGTTGAGGTTGCACAACCTGTTTCAAAAAAGAATTTGAATGAGGCTACAGAAAGTGATTTTAACATCACTAAGATAGATCTTGGTCCATCTACATACGAGGGTGACATACAAAATTTTCAAGTATCAGCTGCCAAGTTAATAAAAAGAACAAAGAAAGAAAGGCACACGAAAGATCAACTAAAGCAACAGGTACATGTTTTGACATCTTATCTAAAAGCCATCATAGATACATCTGCTTTGCCTCTTGATACTTCCTCTACTCCCACTAATTTCTCTCTTGAAAATAATGTTGAAAAAGAGATTATTGAAAGTGTCAGCAAATATCAATTATATGGAAAAATGACTGAAAAATGGGTTGAACGTATGAAATTAAAAGCATTCAGTTTCATCGAGCAAGCAAAGAGTCTATATGATGAAGCAGAAACAAAGAGGTAAGAGGTTGATAAAGAAATAAGAAGTATCTAAAAGGAAGAATTATTGTGGCAGGGAATATCCAAGGACCTTAGTGAGATGATCAAAACTGATAATGAGATATTATTTGCTGAAAAACTCTTTTCAAACATTGAAGAAAATCAATCTAGCTCATGGCTTTGTTCAGTTGAATGGAAATTGTTAAATATAAGACAAGTTTTGGCTGCTCAAGAAAAGCTCCTGGAAACTTGTGAATAGGTGAAGATGAAGATTCACACTGATTTATTAGCAATCAATTTTGATGTGATGGATAAAGATAAATCTCAAGTTTTGGAAGCTCAAGCTATTAAAAGAAACTTTGAAAACATGATTAATACAGAGTTGTTCAATAAATAGGTTTTTAATGAAGGATTTATGGATAAATTGTATCTCATCTTTGTTGCTATCAATTTTGGCATTGATCATATATCAAATTATCATCATGATTTGAGTAATGTTCATAAAGATCAATTAGAATGGAGGCTTTGTATGACAGGAGTGTTTGTTCCCAAAAATTAACTTATAGCTTCAGTAGTCAGGGTGTTCAGAGCATACAAAACAAAGTCATCCCTTCCTTCATAGCAATTTGTAGCAGCAGAAACATCTTCAGATGGTACCAGAGGTGGTGAAGATAAAATCTGATGGTTTCTTGTGAGATCAATCATATTGGTCCACTTTTCAAAGTTTGAAAGATTATAGGTTTTTGTTCTCTTTCTATGAAAGTGACTTTACGTCACTCTTTTGTAATTAAGTTGTATAGTGTACTTTATTTCAGGAACTTTTGAAAAGTCCATATAAAAATTAATTAAAGTGTGCTTTTATTTTCATAAAATATTTTTGGGAAGTTAGGAGAAGTAGTTATGAGGTAGTTACAAAGTTGGTTACTAAACCAAGTCTATATATACAAGACTTGGTGTTTGTAAAAGGGGACTTTTTAGATTTCACATTTCAAATGGTGTTATGAGAAATAGAGTTTTACAACTCAGTGTGAAGAAATAAGAGACATTTTGGATTGTGTGATCTCAAATATCTGTTTAACATTATTGATTCTTCTTACGTTGATGGGTGATGTTTTCTTTACATTATCTTGCATCTGCAATGTGGAATAACAACTAGTCTTGGAGGAATTGGTTACTAGATAATATTTCAACGTATGTTGGATATCTCCTGAATCATTTCTTCTTTTTAATACTACATACGCTCACTTTAGCAGTTTAAGAAGTGTTCTTATATTGTCTTGGTGGGATTGTCAAACCTTATACATGCGGGTTGAGTCAATGTTCGTAAGCCCATTGCCTTAACCTTCCAACCTTTCTTTAATTTCATTTCTTTCTTAAATATCATAAAAATCCATAATTTATCAAACGAGGGAGCTGCCCCTCTACACGTAGAGGTAGGTTGATAGAAAAACTACAACTTTACCAACTGTTGGTACATATTTCCACTATATGTTTTCTGGGCAAAGAGTCAATATAATAATTCATATATTATAGTGCAAATTTGTTCACCAACATATTTTTGGTGTCTCTGCTAGGGACTGAATTTGAACATACCTCTTTTGTTTGGAAAAAGTCGCCTTAATGTGTTCAAAGAAAATCTTTTTTATCAATAAATATAGTGCTGCAACGTAGACCTAGACCTGTTTTACAACCTAATGTTAATTGGTTGGACCTTGAGCAAGAAGATATAATTACTAACTTACGAGTATTGGCTTGGAGATATAGGAGGTCAAATCATCAATATCAAGAAGTAGATGCGGTACTTGACGAAGAAGAAGATATAGGAATAGAAATTCGTGTTTGTGCTCGGTTAATAGTTCAAGGCATTGCAGAAGAAGAATTAGAAATAGCTAATAGACGTGCTCGTATTCAAATAGGTCCAAGAAGGGATAGACAAGTTGGTCCACCTATTTGACCTATTCAAGAATATCGCCCTATGAATCTTGCTTAAAATCAACCTGGCTGCTAAGAGATATACCAAAGAAGACCGTGAAAAGGGCATCCTGGATCCCGATTTTGAAAAACTAGCAAGTCTTGATTTTTCTCAATCTTTTATTCCCCCAAGAAGGAATATTAAATCTTTTAGTAGACATCCTTCACCCACAAGAAGTCCTACCAGAACCTCTGCCTCCTCTTCCACTTACCAAGCATTGACCTTGCACAGGACTATAGTTCCTATTGTCATAAACATTCAACCAATTCCACCACCGCAAATGGCTCAACCTGTGCCTTGGGGAGCAGCTATTGGCCCCCTTGCTTTAGGTAATCAGTTGCATGATTTACCACATGGATCCAGAAAAGTTTTACCCAAATTCACTGGAGATGGAAAAGTTTCTACAGACGAGCATATTAATGCCTTCTTTTCCACATGCGGTGTTCTAAGTGTTATGCATGAAGATGTTTCTATCCGGTTGTTTGTAGAATCTTTAACCGAAGGAGCAGCAGAATGGTTCAACATTCGCTTGCCAAAACTATAAACTCATGGGCGATTATGCGCCAAAAATTTGAAGACCATTTCAAAAGTGCTAAAGATGAGTATGCATTATTAGCACAACTTACTGAAATGAAGAAAGAGATTCACGAGCCAATGCGGGAGTTTGTGGCATGTTTTAACAAGTTGGTGAATAGAATTGAAAATACTAAAAGACAAACTGCGGAGAATCAAAAGTGTTTCTTTCTAAATACGCAACCTCTAGATATAAGTTTCCATTTGAGAAGAGCACGAGTGGTTGATTTAGAAGCGGCACAGACCATGGCCATTAAGATTGAAGATGATTTATTGACTGCCAAAAAATGGAACAAAGACTTGTAGAAAGGGAAGGCACAGCCTTCTAATTCATCCACTACAGACCTGATGATTTAGAAGCTAGCCAATGATTTGCTCCTGCTTAAGAAACAACTTTCGCATAATCCACCTCTGCTATATCAAGATATACCCAAGAGAAATTATGTACTGTATCAGCAGAACAAGCCACCTAGGCTTCCTCCTCCAGTGAAAGGACTAGCTATTGAACATCCTTCTTCCAATCATAAACAAACTGCAGCTACATGTGATTTTCATCTAACTACTGACCATGATGGCAGCACTTGTCCTAAAATGGCAAGGTTCATGCAGATGAATCTAACAAGCAAGAAGATAGAAGAATATGTCTCTTAAGAGGACGAGACAAATGAGACCTATGGCCAACCAACAATCAGCTTTCTTGAGTATGAGTCTGATAATGCAAAAGAAGAGGTTCATGACATTAACAATCATTCTTGTAATATCTTCACAAGAAATCAGTATCAGAAGAATGGAGGAAAAGCCAAAGTTGAATCTACTCATAAAATTCTAGAAAATGTCCCAAAAATTCTAACAAGAAAACATTCTCTGGAGAATCAACCTCTTACTACCACGAAAGATAAAGGCACACAAGGTTCCCCTCTTGGTGATTCATCTCCCTTGCTTGATGATGCATTTGATTTCATAGAGCATTGCAAGAAAATGAAGGTGCAAATTTCTCAACTTGATTACTTAAAGTCGAATCCTCATCAGTTGGAGAGATTATCGCATATTGTTAAAGGGAAACCTAATCCTTCTTCTTTAGTACATCAACAGTCAAATGACTCAAAACCCAAAGAACTTTCACATGATGATCTCCTCGGTGAATCTCCACAAAATGGTGCCCCATTGGTAAATGTTATTCTCTCAGATAAGCCTAACCCATTCTATGTTTCTTTGTATATAGTTGGTTGTAAACTTAGCAATTGCATAATAGATTCTGGCACTTCTGACAACGTCATGCCCGCTAAGGTTGCTCATGTCCTCAACTTGTCATTAAATAAACCCTCAGGCAAAGTCTACTCGATGGAGTCTAAATTAGTCCCATTAGTAGGTTAGCTCAAAGACGCGCAAGTTACTTTAGCCACCTTCCCGGAAAAGAAACTAAAGCTCACCATCTTAGTTGCTGACATTCCCACAAGCTATGGCATGCTACTTAGCAAAAGTTTTTGTAAAGACCTAGGTGGGGAAATACAACTAGATTGGTCTCATGCCTTAATCCCAATCCACAGAAAGAATGTCAGATTAAATCCAGCACCCAAAGCAAAGTATATAGTCCTGAAATTTGATGATCCAAGAGCAGAGATACTATATGAAGAAACTAGACCGGGTACATATATGCTCATACAGGAAAAAGAGGTAACTCCTAAAGTTATCTCTCCTAACATACCTTCTGGCCTTTGGACTATGGAATTCATCAGCAGTTGTTCTTCTACCGGTTCAGGGGCTGGAATTGTTTTTATCTCACCTATAGGGGAGAAGTTCCCTATGGCTTTCAAATTGGTTTTCGACAACACTAATAATACAACAGAGTACGAGGCACTCCTTTTAGGCCTCGAGGCTGCCAAAGAGAAAGGAATCAAAATGTTGAGAGTACTCGGAGATGCAGAATTAGTCATTAAGCAAGTAAGAAATCAGTTTCAAACAAAGAACACCAAGTTGAGAAGATACCAAAACTTAGTATGGGATCAAATAGAGTTCTTTGATGCTTTCTCTATAGAAATGATTCCTCAAACTCTTAATTCTAAAGCTGATTGCCTTGTAGTTTTTGCGGCTCTTTTACTTCTACATCCAGAGTTCAATAAAGATCGATATAAGATTGAATTAGTATACCGACCAAGTGTGCCTGATAATGATAAATATTGGCAAGTTTTTGATGATGATAGACAGATCGTGTCCTTTTTGGAGAAGGCCGGTACTTTTGCCAATTTTGTTATTTGAAGGAAGTGAGACTTTTGTAGAAGAAGAAGTGTTGCAATTAAAGGGGAACACCATCCCAAAAGGTCTGATTACTCTAGAGAAACTATTTGATAAGCACGATTGTTATTTGAAGAATAAGGCCCAAGAGAAAAATCCCAATTCTTCTCAGTATGATAAAGTAGACATAGGCACTAAAGATGATCCTAAAATTGTTTGCATTGGCAAAGCATGTTCGCCAGAAGAAAGAAAGAAGCTCATCACCCTATTGGTCAAATACAAGGACATGTTCGCATGGTGCTATGATGATTTGAAAAATTTCATGGGTGGAAAATTTCAGCATTATATGACTCTCAAACCTGGGGCTACTCCTTTCAGGCAAAAACATAGGCAATTCAATCCTAAAGTTACTGGTGCTATCTTTGCAGAGATTGATAAGATGTTAAAGGCCAGAATTATATATCCCATTCATCATTCAACTTGGGTAGCAAATATAGCTCCTGTGAGGAAAAAGAATGGCGAAATAAGGATTTGTGTTGATTTCTACAATCTTAACCAAGCATCTTTAAAAGACAACTACCCTTTACCTGTGATGGATCATGTTTTGCAAACCATTGCTAGATCTGAAATGATGTCATTACTTGATGGGTTTTCTAGGTATAATCAGATAGAAGTTAGCCCAGAGGATCAACATAAAACTGCTTTTACAATGCCTTGGGGAACTCTGGCTTACAATCGAATGCCATTCGGGTTGATCAATGCCAGTGCAACATTTCAACGTGCTATGGACCTCTCCTTTGGAGATTTGAAAAACAAGATTATTGTAGTATACTTGGACGATCTCACTATCTTTTCAAGAAAAAGAGAAGATCATATTCAACATTTGGAGATAGTCCTACAGTGTTTCCGTGAGCAAGGAATCTCTCTTAACCCCAAGAAGTCCATTTTCAAGGTTACTAAAGGAAAGCTACTAGGGCACATTGTGTCTAAAGATGGGATTCGAATTGATCTTGAACGTGTTGAAGCTATCCAGAAGTTGCCATTACCATCAAGCAAACTGGGAGTGAGGTCTTTCTTCAGTCAAACCAATTTCTTAAGGAGATTCATACCAGATTTCTCTGAATTAACTCACCACATTGTAGACATGATGAGAGATAAGGTGGTCTTCAAGTGGACTAAAAAAGGGAAAAAGGCATTTCAAGATATTAAAACAATGATTGCGGATGCTCCAATTTTAATTCATCTAAATTTTTCCAAAGATTTTATTGTATATTGTTATGCTTCGGAGCATACTTTATCTGCTATCTTGACTCAACAAGATGATGATCATATAGAAGCACCTATTACATGTATGAGTGTTCCTCTAAAAAAGCATGAGTTGAATTATTCTCTGGCAGAGAAGCATGCTTATGCAGTGGTCAAGGCAGTAAAGTATTTTAGATTCTATATCCTCAATTCACATTCTAAGGTCTTTGTATCAGACAATTCGATCAAAACCATACTTACTCAGCAAGAAATAGGTGTCAACAAAAGAGCCTCTTGGATTGCCAAAGTTTAAGAATATGATATTGATATTAAGCCAACCAAATTGGTATGAGGAAGGGGCTTATGTAAACTCATAGCTAAAAATTGCACAGTTGAAGAATCTCCAGAAAGGAATGTCGAGTTACCTCAAGTGTTGTTTGTAGGATTGACAGATGAATGGTTCTCAGATATTGCCTATTTATTGACATATGGTGAATGTCCTCCACACTTAACTCTGAAGCAGAAAAGAGCGATCAAGTTGAAAGCTGCAAGATATATTATTTGGGAAGGTAGTTTATACAAGAAGGGGATCGATGGAAATTTTATGAAATACGTGGATAAAGAACAAGAAAAATTACTTCAATTGTTTCACAATGAAGATTGTGGTGGTCATTTCTCTTCCAGTGTCATAGCCTATAAGATTTTAAGACATAATTATTACTAGCCTGGGTTATTCAAAGATGCAGACCAATGGGTGAAAAGGTGTGAATCATGTCAGCAATTTAAAGGCAAAGTCAAGCTAGCCGCGCAACCATTAAAGCCTGTTATTATTGAAGAACCTTTTCATCAATGGGGACTAGATTTCATTGGTCCACTTCATCCAACATCTAGCGCTGGGTATACACACATCTTGGTCGCCACAGATTATTTTACTAAATGGGTAGAAGCCATTCTAGTCTGTCAAACTTCCTCCCAGGTAGTGTGTGATTTTCTAAAGGAGAACATTCTTGTGAGATTTGGTGTACCTCAGAAAATTGTCACAGACAATGCTTTGAATTTAACCTCTCATGAAATCTCTGATTTCTGTTATCGGCATGATATTTTACTTGCACATTCTTTTGACTGTTATCCGCAAGGAAACGGATTGGCAGAGTCCACCAACAAAAACCTCATCTCTATCATGCGAAATCTAGTAGAAGAAAAACAAAAGAATTAGCACAAGAGATTATTTGATGCATTATGGGCTGACAGAACCACATATAAAAGGATCATCGGAACATCTCCCTTCCAACTAGTTTATGGAATTGATGCTCGATTGCCATTCCCTCTAGAGCTTACTGCTCTTTCTCTTCAGATAGTGATTGAAGGTAATGAATTTAAAGATTCTCTGGAGAAAAGAATCATGCATCTGGAAAAACTTGAAGAACAAAGGAGTCAAGTCGTTGACAGAATCGCAGAACATCAGGTAAAAGTCAAGAAACTATTTGATAAGAAGACCAGACAAAGGCAGTTTACTATAGGAGATCTTGTTCTACTCTAGGATAAGAGGAAATAACCCAAAGGGATGCATGGAAAGTTTGATTCTCTATGGAAGGGACCCTTCCAAATTAGAGAAGCATGTGGTGACAATTCATTCTACTTGGCGTATCTCAATGGCACTCATCTGCCCTTGCACTACAATGGGCAGCACTTGAAAATTTAGAATCAGTAAAAGAGGGATTTATTCCCAACTCTTTGTACATAGGGAAGTTTTGTTGTGTCAGTGAGTTTCCTTGTTTTGTTCTATTTTTGTTGTGTTGTACATCTCTTTTTCTAGTCTGACTCTATCTACCCAATGATAAGAATACTAGTCTTGTCAAAGACACTGGGGTCCATCTACGTCCTTACAGTCCTTGTCCCCAAGTAGAGCCATCTATTTACCCTGTCTTTCTACCCAATTTTAAACCTTTTTGCATATCAAACCTCTGTACCAAGTCATCTTTTTGGTTACAATTTTGCTGATGTCATGCTTCTTGTTTCAATCATGTCGATAACTTGTTATTATGACATCATACTTTGTCTTATCTCTCTCCATTGAAGCATTGAATAGAAATATTATGCCAAGTCAAAATTTATGGCTTAGTAATATTATCCTTCACGTCCACTTTCATTTCATACTAAGCTCGCATCAACTTTTGTTTTTCGCAAAGTTCACTATGCATCGGCTTTCATTCTTCACAAACCTTGCGTCAATTTTTGTTTTTTGCTAAGTTCGTGTTAACTTATCAGTTTAGCTAAGTTCACGCATTTTGGCTTTTTTTTTTGCTAACTAAAACCAATGGCGTAATTTTACAAGTGGAGAAATCCACGTTCACTTATTACATGCGGTAGCTGGGAGTTAAAAGTGATTGTTATTGTCTAAAAATAACAAAAAAGCATATTTCTCTCCTTCAAACAAGTGCAAAAAGAATCAAAAGGCATAAATTTTACAATGGCATCAAAGGTTTCAAGTTTGTTATTTACTTGGGTAAAAGCTTGTTGCATTTACCTATACCCACATTCATCTCCCAAAATTGAGGAAATGTCTTTTGAGTTTTGTTGGAATGGAGGCATTTTGGTGGCCGGACTCCTCTAAACTCGTGCCATAATGTCAACTATTAAACAATAACTAGTATTTATGATTGTTTTTGATGCATGCAACGAGTATTGTGCCTTGTTTCTAATAAACAAATCATATGCTAAACTCATAAAAGAGATGCATGTCGAAGAAGGTGGCCTTGTAAAAACTATAACTCCAACGTCAATCTTCAAGTAGTAGATGTGTGGATAACAATGTGAAATGGATACGCTAGTATAAAGGAATGCCCTGTGTGCAGTTATCAAATGCTTGACAGAAAGCCTTAAACAAGTGGTATCATGGCACATAGTATATGGACAGAAATTAGTTGATTGAGAAAGGCTTTAATGAATATCGCCATCCCTCACGGCCTAATGAAAAGGCGAAAGAAATGCTCAACAACTACTCGATACAATGCTTCAAAGAGATGTGACTTCATGCAATGAATAGATTGCCAGATATGAACAAAGTGATTTCATTGAAGAAGGCTATAGAAACTTTCCAACAAATGCAACTAGTTGGTGCAATAACAGACCCCATGACCATTGCCAGAATCTCGTTGCTAGCACCCAAATAGGAGGTTTTAGAACAGGGTATGAACATCCATGAAATTATAACAGAAACTAGTTTTTGTCAGATATAAATACCTCAGAGGAATGTCATTTTCGAGGCTACGATACATAAAACGATTCTGTTGAAAAGACTTTAGAAAGTTTGAAGCGAATACAGTTATCATGGAATGAGGATTCTTGTCAGATGTCATAGATGGAAAAGCGGCTTGGTCGACATGTAAACAGAACATTGAAGTTTAGAAAAAGAGCACTAGAATCGTTTGGTATGACATTGCCTCAAATTGCTACGATTTCATGCACTACAATGACGACTGGAGAAAACAAAATGCTCAACCTTTGCTAGCATCTTTCAAAGCATAGACAATGGACAGAAGTCATTTGATAGCCGTTGACATCATCTGGTAGTAGCAGCCTTCTCACAAACTCTATTCGGATATGGTGCACAAATGATTTACTGAGATAACTTTAAAAAATAATACAAATTAGTTACATGGAAAGATTGTAATATATACATATTTTAGATTCATTTTTCTACAGATGTAAAGCTAAACTCCATGATGTTTGCCAACATCCTCTCAGAATAATGAATGGAAATTCTTGTCAGACAATATAGTCGCAAGTAACCCGGTGGTATGAATGCAAAAATACAGAAGTGTAAACATTATGCCCACAGTAGAAATATCACCTTATGAACTTGTCATGGTTACAGTATTATGCTAAATTAGATTTGTTGAAAATAATTTTCAAGGACTTCAAGTATATTGAATTCACAGATGCAAAGTCAGTTTCCTAAGTTAGCTATGGAACCAAATTATTATCAGATAGATTTATTTTGGAAGCATATAGAAGGCCTTGATCTGTTTGATAAAATGTTGCAGAAAAATATAGTTTCATGAAAAGCAGTGATGGCTATTTTGATATAGCATGTATGCCAACTGTAGAAGGCGGAGACCAAACACACAAACTATTTATAAACAACCTCAAAGAAATTTCATGCTCTAAGGACACTTATCACATGCAGATGCCCGGGTATGAATACCTATTGTCTTTTTGTTTGAATAAAGTGTTTTTCAAATCTCCTCTTGAAATCCATTGCATGCATATAAACAACAAATTGGAAATTGTCAAACAAACCTCATGAAACACTGTAGTAGACTCTGAAATAAAACAAATACAGGAAGATTTTATGACTTGTTACAAATATTTAATCATGAAATATAAATATCAGGGGTTTGAGTTCCTCTCAGTTCTTGAATCTACACTTCCAGAAATATCAGATACTTCTTTGGGACATATCAGTTTAGCAGATTTCTGGAGATCCATGGAACAAGGGAAAAGATCACCAATGGCTCAGAAGTTCTTTGATAGTGGATTAGCCCATGCAGCCAGTTTCCCAGTAGCAGTCCAATGCATAGATCTGGTTTTAGAATATATGAAGTGCTACAATCTAGAAACCAGAGAGGTCAGAACCGCTGATGACAAGCTAATTGTCAGGTTAGACAGTGTTTCAATTGGGATTACTTTCAGGCTACCTGTCAGAGATCAGTTTGTGAACATAGACAAAAGGCTTGCTCATCAATATTTCAATGAAAGGAAACATCAATGTCTCAACACTATAGCAAAACACTGGTTACATACACCGAAAGGAGGGAAATCCCAGTTACCTAAAGTCCTTCACAGATCATGTTTCATAGAGGATATTTCCAATATGATTGTTCTACTTCATAGAGTGATGGGAGATGAAAAAGCAGCTGATTTTGAAATGTGGATGTTCCTTTTTATAAATGTTATATGTGCAGGAAATCAGTTTATTGACTGGGGCAGCATTATTAGTGACAATTTGCATTATCAGTTGACCAATTTTGAATTAAATGAACAGTTCTACATGTCTTCTTAATTATTTTATGCAATTGCATGCATGAAATCATGGCTAGGTCTTGCTACCAAAGGAACTTACGATAACATGACACAGATCTATGATTACTACCCTCAGTTACAACTGGAACAAGGTTACAAACACTACCGTAGGGTAAATGATGCTTTCACAATGTTGACAGTAAGAGAACTTTAAGGTAATACTGCACTCTAGATTTCACTGGAAGCTGCCAATCTGATCAAAATATATGGGAGTTACTTCATCCAATATCCTAGATTTACCTATCTAGAAGTTGGCGGGTTTGATGGATACCCATATAAGTTGCCTAGATATGTAGATGACAAAATGGTATTGATAGAACTATGCAGGCAAATTGGTTCACTTAATAAGAAATGCAAAGATAAGAGAAAACTTGGAGTTCCATTTCCTATTGGCCTTAGTCATTACAACTGCAAATCTTCTGCAGATGCTCAAAACATAGAGAGATCTCTGATAAAAATTAGCTTGTATGCCTATACTATGAGATTCCCTTTTGATAGCAAAGGATATGTCAGAAACAATCTACGACTTGGTGCAAGTTACTGTCACTTTCCAGAACTTGAAGACTTTTGGGAAGATTGTGAAAATGATTATGAGGTACATAACGAGACTAGATGAGGATTACCATTTGACAAATCAGAGAATTCAAGCTAGATTGCAATACAGATGGAATTAAGGAAGATGGTTTAGAATTAATTGACCCTGTGTATTTTGATAAAATTGAAACACGGCCTTTACCACCCATCAATTGGGCTAATGAGGAGATCAAAGATTTGGGTATACGAACTTCTCATATCATTCAAAAGACTAAAGATTGGGTAAAGAAAAAGGCTATTGAGGCAACAGCTACTAAACCAACAAGTAATAATGCTTTATCATCAAGTAGAAAAGATAAGCATTCAAATTCTTCTTCTTCTTCTTTTCGTTCTCATTCTCCATCTTTAAGCATTGGGTCACATAAGAGTACTCAAGGAGGATATGATGAAGAAGATCCATCAAGAAGAAAGGGTCTTAAGAGCATTTGTGAAAATAATGAAAAATAGAAAAAGGGGAAAATAAAAATAAAGGATAATGCATTGCCTCCCATACAGGAAGTAGTTGAGGAAAACAAGTCCACAAGTCCTGAAATCATCCATCAAAATGATGAGCATTTAAATATCTTTCCTTTACTTTTTGTTGTTTCTCCTTTTCATGAAACACCTCATTCCCCTCATGCATTACAATCTATAATCCCACCGCCTATGAACATATTCAGTGAGCATGATCTTCCCTCAAATATAGTACCTCTTTCCACAAATAATCTGGAATCCTCACATAATCCTTCCTCTTCTTGGTTGCAACAAAGTTTGTCAAGAAAAAGAAACAATGCTCAATTAATCATGCCTGATTTTGATACAGTCTCCAATTTGCTACAAAGGTCTCCCAAATCTAAAAAGATCAAGATTACATCAAGGATGGCAGTGGATTCTTCATCAGGCAATGTCTATGTTGAGGTTGCACAACCTGTTTCAAAAAAGAATTTGAATGAGGCTACAGAAAGTGATTTTAACATCACTAAGATAGATCTTGGTCCATCTACATATGAGGGTGACATGCAAAATTTTCAAGTATCAGCTACCAAGTTAATAAAAAGAACAGAGAAAGAAAGGCACACGAAAGATCAACTAAAGTAATAGGTACAAGTTTTGACATCTTATCTCAAAGCCATCATAGATACATCTGCTTTGCCTCTTGATACTTCCTCTACTCCCACTAATTTCTCTCTTGAAAATAATGTTGAAAAAGAGATTATTGAAAGTGTCAGCAAATATCAGTTGTATGGAAAAATAATTGAAAAATGGGTTGAACGTATGAAATTAAAAGCATTCAGTTTCATCGAGCAAGCAAAGAGTCTATATGACGAAGCAGAAATAGAGAGGGAAGAGGTTGATAAAGAAATAAGAAGTATCTGAAAGGAAGAATTATTGTGGTAGGGAATATCCAAGGACCTTAGTGAGATGATCAAAACTGATAATGAGATATTATTTGCTGAAAAACTCTTTTCAAACATTGAAGAAAATCAATCTAGCTCTTGGCTTTGTTCAATTGAATGGAAATTGTTAAATATGAGACAAGTTTTGGCTGCTCAAGAAAAGCTTCTGGAAACTTGTGAACAGGTGAAGATGAAGATTCACACTGATTTATTAGCAATCAATTTTGATGTGATGGATAAAGATAAATCTCAAGTTTTGGAAGCTCAAGCTATTAAAAGAAACTTTGAAAACATGATTAATACAGAGTTGTTCAATAAACAGGGTTTCAATGAAGGATTTATGGATAAATTGAATCTCATCTTTGTTGCTGTCAATTTTGGCATTGATCATAGATAAAATTATCGTCATGATTTGAGTAATGTTCATAAAGATCAATCAGAATGGAGGCTTCGTATGACAGGAGTGTTTGTTCCCAAAAATAAACTTATAGCTTTAGCAGTCAGGGTGATCAGAGCATACAAAACAAAGTCATCCCTTCCTTCACAGTAGTTTGTAGCAGCAGAAACATCTTCAGATGGAACTAGAGGTGGTGAAGATAAGATCTGATGGTTTCTTGTGAGATCAATCATATTGATCCACTTTTCAAAGTTTGCAAGATTATAGGTTTTGGTTCTCTTTCTATGAAAGTGACTTTACGTCACTCTTTTGTAATTAAGTTGTATAGTGTACTTTATTTCAGGAACTTTTGAAAAGTCCATATAAAAATTAATTAAAGTGTGCTTTTATTTTCATAAAATATTTTTGGGTAGTTAGGAGAAGTAGTTATGAGGTAGTTACAAAGTTGGTTACTAAAGCCAAGTCTATATATACAAGACTTGGTGTTTGTAAAAGGGGACTTTTTGGATTTCACATTTCAAATGGTGTTATGAGAAATAGAGTTGTACAACTCCATGTGAAGAAATAAGAGACATTTTGGATTGTGTGATCTCAAATATCTGTTTAACATTATTCATTCTTCTTACGTTGATGGGTGATGTTTTATTTACATTATCTTGCATCTGCAATGTGGAATAACAACTAGTCTTGGAGGAATTGGTTACTAGATAATATTTCAATGTATGTTGGATATCTCCTAAATCATTTCTTCTTTTTAATACTACATACGCTCACTTTAGCAGTTTAAGAAGTGTTCTTATATTGTCTTGGTGGGATTGTCAAACCTTATACATGCGGGTTGAGTCAATGTTCGTAAGCCCATTGCCTTAACCTTCCAACCTTTCTTTAATTTCATTTATTTCTTAAATATCATAAAAATCCATAATTTATCAAATGAGGGAGCTGCCCCTCTACACGTAGAGGTAGGTTGATAGAAAAACTACAACTTTACCAACTGTTGGTATGTATTTCCACTATATGTTTTCTGGGCAAAGAGTCAATATAATAATTCATATATTATAGTGCAAATCTGTTCACCAACAATTGGACATTTATTTTCTTCAATGCTAGCGCCATCTAATGACACAACATCAGATCCAAAAACATCAGTACTATTTTCAACATCACATGTAGCTTGTCCATATGATTGTGATCTTGAAACTCTATCACCACAAGATTCAATAGAAGTATGCATCTCTGGAGAACTGTTGCAATGAAATTCACAACCACCAATTGTCTCTATTTCATCAGAATGTAATCTTGATTCTGTTCTTTTACACTTATTATATAGTTCATCATCATTGGCACCCAAAGTATCTTCACTATCAAAGAAAATGTATATTGGGTATGGAATTTCATAACCATCCTTATGTACATATTTCTGATATTCTATAGTCAGCAAATTTGAATTTTGCTCACTACTAAGTGAATATGCCTCTTCATTTACCTCATTACTGATTTCACCTTTCTTATCATCATCACAATGCTAAAGATTATTAAAATCGGATATAACCATTTCACCGGCATGATTATTTCTTTCACAAGATAACATATCACCTCGATTATTTGAAAATTCTCCATCCTTGTCATAGCATGGATTTGAGAACACGTGAAAATCATGTTTTGGCATACCCTGGAAAAATGTCATTTGTTCTCCTTCTATTATTTCATCATACAAGGGGTTTGAATAAATCTGAAAATCATTTTTAGATGTGCACACTTTCTTCCTCAAACTATTAATTCATGTATTGAGGTGGGTGGGCTGGGGCAATAGGAGCATTTATACTTTGAAGACAATAGGAGCATTTATAATTTGTGTCACTATGGTACTCAACTGCAACTGGATGTATTATTTGTTTATTATCAAGCAGACTTGCTTCTTTGCTTATTTCATTGCTAATACATCTTTTAGGCATTGTGTCTTCAGCAACATCCTTAATATTGCAATCTTGATCCCAGGTGGAGAATTGATCTTTTATAACTTCGTCCTCATTCAAATTTGAAAAAAACTTCACTTGTATATGTTTCATTTACTGGATACATTGTTTGATCAATCTCTTCATATTCATCATTGATATCATTATTAGATTCCTAATTGATAGCATCCTCATACCTTTTCTTATCTATGATACCAATTAAATTACCCACCTAGTCTATAGTAACTGGCTTCAATGATTTAGGCCAATAAATTGAATTAGGATCATATGATAACATGAATATTCCAATGCATATAGATTCATCAGGTATAAGATTAAAAGGTATCTGCATATAGATATCAACCATTCTACTGAAAAGAGAGCGTCCAAATTCTCCTTCATGTCTCCTCAGGTTAAAGAATGCAACTAAGGGAGGTATGTGATATTTTTTCATGCTGGAACCTTGTCCTCATTTTTGAATATGCAAATTCTCATCCTCTTTAGACTAGTATATACTGTGATTTGTTTGAAGCAAGTTTGGCTCTTAACTATTACAGTTCTTGAATCACTTTTTTCTCTTCTCTTAACAACTCCAACATTCTCTTTTCTTCTGACATATTTATTTTGACTGAAAATAATGTTGCTACCAGTTGTCTTTGTATTCTTCATCAAGTTCCTTTTTCAGAGTCACCACCTCTTGTCAAAAGAGGAATAAATTTTATCTTTCCGAGTCCTTCTTGCTAGCAGAGTAATATTTTTTCAATTCTTGACTCTATGAATGGGTAGGCTGAAAGCAAATTTTTTGGAATTGTCCCCATTAGAGTCACCATATACTGCTAGTTGTTTGATTTCATGTCTTAGGGCAATGTTCAAACCCAATAGCAATGCCTCATATTTAGCAACATTGTTAGTGCATTCAAAGGTGAGTAAAAATGAATATTTGAATGTCTTGCCTGATGGTGAGATGAATACTACTCCTGTGCCATTCCCTCCTTTACTACATGCACCATGAAAATATATTCACCACACACCATGCTCATCTAATTGAGCCTCTCTTTCTATTGGTTCAGTGTTTTGTAACTCAGGGTGTGATTTTTCAATCCTGAAACTCCCAAGATCTACATCACAAAAACAATTCATCTGGTTTGGGTCTAGATGTTCTATTATGTTTTCATATCTTGGCTCTCTACACAACCTGACCTCCTTCCCATTCACTAGTATTGTAGCATATGATAAATCAAGTTTGGGCATTTCCTCCTACTGTAGCAGTCCATTGTCTAGATAGCAACATACAATAGTATGGTGGCATAACTATAACAGTTATATTAGTTTTGTAGGTAGCTTCAGGATATGAGGCTAACTTTAGTTCATCTCTCATGATTCCAACAACTGGAATAGATCTATTGTCCATTGCATAACATTTAACATATGTTGTATCTATCCACAGGCCTAATTCTTTCATGACTGCTATTGGCAAGATGTTTATGGCAGCTCTAGAGTCAATCATGCAATTTCTTACTAGTTTGTTATTGATTAGGAGTGTTATGTAGAATGGATCCACTTGAGAAGGATTCTTTTTTATGGTGTCACCAAGATAAATTTCTGGAGTTCTCATGACCTCTTGTCCAAGATTGTTTATTTTGTTTTCTGGCCCCTCTTTGTTTTTGTTATGACTTTGATGTTGATTTGATACATTAGAAATCATATTGAGAACATTGTCCCTGTATTAATCTATCTTCATCATTTCCATTAATGGTACTGATATCTTGATTTGGGACAATGCTCGAGTGTTATATCAAATGAAGGAGCAATGGTGATCTGTTCTATTTTTTCTTTATTGGGGCTTTTCTCTTCAGATTGCTGCTTACTTCCATCCTTTATCTTATTGTGCTCAATCTTGGATGTTTCCTTATGTGTATTTTTCTAAGTTTCTCCTTTTTTTTGGTTATTTGGGGCACCCTTCTTTTGATTTGGTTCTTTGATGAACATGCCTCTGGGTGTTCCCTGATCTGCATTTATGGTTCTATTCCTCAGATTGTAATTGGTTCTAGCTTGAGCCACAACAACAATTGTAAAAGCTCTTTTCTCTTCCTCAGTAGGTTTTCTTAACTAGAATTGTGGAACCATATTAGATACATAAGTGGTTCCTTCATCATTATCTTTCTGATCAGAGAAGACCTCTTGTTGACCCATGTTAACATTATACTTTTGATTGCTCACATCATGTGTTCAAACCCATCTTCTTCAAAGGATGAGTACTCTTCATCAATCAAGTGAGGCCTCATTTCCAACATATTTATAGTATAATCATCCCTATCCTGATCATAAGATACTTCATTTTCTTGCAATGATTGGGCTACCACACAATATTCAGGTGAATGGGGTAAGTTGCATGCCATACACCATGGATTATTTTCCACTACATGTGTCCCATGTTTCTTTAAGGGATCAGGGGTGTCCTTACTAAAATTTTTCTTTTGTCTATTTTCCACAGGTTTTCCATCCTTCCAATTAGTGTTGTAAGGCATATCATACAACCTAGGCCTCTCATTTCTATAATAGTTTGCTTGCCTAGTTTGATGGTTATTAGGACTCTGTGGAATTCTGATATTTTCTCTTTTACCAAGTTTTCCAGCAACTTTTCTATTGTTTTCAATATTCACAGCGACCTTTTGAGCTTCTGCAAGAGTCATAGGAGCTCTATTTCAGAGTTCATATCCATTTTTAGCATCAAAGGCCTTTAAATATAAAGCCAGTGCCATACCATCAGGAGGTTTCATTTCAGGAGAAATCTTGTGATATATCTTTGAAAACCTTGGGTTGAAATCCACAACTATCTCATTATAGTTCTTTTGAATGCTTGTTAATTCATGTATAGCAAAATTTGGATTAGAATGGCTGCCATATTGCTCTTTGAACTGATCTTTGAAATATTCAAAAGAATTGATTAAAGCATCAAGCAAATTCTTATACCAATCCCTAGCATCTTCAATCAGAGATAACATAAATAATTTCATATGGACATATTCATATTGCACTTCATATTTATCCATAATTGTCTCAAAATTTATGATGTGTTCATTTGTTGCAACAACATTATTTCCAAAAAATGTTGGGATTGCATTTCTTAAGTCATTATCAATGGGATTAGGATAGGTTTGATACCGAGACAAATCCAATTGTCTGTACCTATTTATATTGAGAGGTCCTCATAGGTTTTGGTTTGGCTGATACTGTTGGTGGTGATGGTGAAGTGGATATTGCTGTATACTATGGTGTGGAATTGCATTTGTAGTTTACTAGTGAAGTGGAACACACTGCTGACCAGGAGGTGGATAGGTATTAGCCATATGTTGTGAAGCAATATGAACATTATGTGTTCTTGGATTTCGTGGTGGAATGTTTTGTTTCACATAGCTAGTATTACTTGGATTATGTGGTGCTCTTGAAGTATTTGAACCACTTGCATTCTGATGTGACCCTTACTTGTAGGGGCATGCCCACTTTGCTTATGGGGGGGTATATACTTTGATCTGCTTGCCACACTATGAGATTTTATTTGTTGCAACTCTTGCTTTATCCTTTTTTCCTCTTCTTTTAATTTGGCTAGCTCAAGTTCCTCCTATAATTTATGTAAATCTTGTTGTACCTCATTCTTATTCCGTATGTCTTTTGGTGGACTATCATGGGTTTCTGTGGATGTTATTTGATCTATAGACTCATATTGAATTTCTCCATCTTGTTGCAATGACATTTTATAATCATATTCTACCTAGTTTTGTATTATCTCCCGTTCAAGCTATACCTCAAACTCAAGCTGCTTTTGAGGATTAGGTCTGTATTGATCTAGGATATTCCCAAATTTGTTTTGATTAGACTGGGCATGATAACTTTTAGATTGGAATTCTTCATGAAACTCTAATTCATGTAGGGAGTGAAACTATTATGTGTTAATAAGGGTTGTTCTGATGCATTTTCATGAGTATTCTGGTTATTAAGGCGTTCAGACTGGTTTGATATCCTAGTTTTCTTAGCAAGGGCCCTTAAAGGTGGGGAAGATTGCAACTTTTTACCATCAGTTTTGGATCTCCTACCATCCATATTGTATGAGACTATAATGCTTCAACACATAATATTTCTAAAATTTAGAGTAGAGTCGCCACCTCTCTTTGGAGAGGAATGATTTTATCTTCTGGGTCTTTTCCACCAGCAGAGTTATGATTCTTTTACTTTCTTGACTCTATTATGATGGTCTTCTACTAGGTTTCCTTATGTTGGTCCCTAGTAGAGTCGCCAATTCTATTAGGTCTCAAAAACATAGGTTGTTAACCTTAAGAGGATACCAAGATCTCTTAATGGTTTTGGCTAACGAAATAGGGTTGATATGATTAAAACCCCCTTCTCTTTAGGTTCTACCAGACCTAGGCGGGTGTACCGCAATAGTTAATGTAGATTTGTATGACCTTAGTGATCTACTCATAGTGGCATGTAAGTGTGAGATAGATATAAGGTTGAAAGTTGTTCATACTCCTGATGTTTGAATCTTGAATATGTGAATAAGGTTTTGAAATGTTATTTTGATTTGACCAGTGCTTTATCTATTATGGGCAATGGAGTCAGGATGTATATGATAGATGTGTCCTCCCTCTTGGCTTAACTCAAATTATTTAGCACTTTTCAAATGTCTATACCTTGTATAAATGTGCAAGGTTGTAGGTCACAAGGCTCTTCTTACCAAATCCCAATGATATTTCCCAAGTTACTATGATTAATTGAAAGGATTTTAATTCTGGTGTGAAGGAAACCAACCAAGATGATTTGTTTAAAGGGATTTAACTCGGGGCAGAGACCAATAAATATGAACCACATGGAAGGACTTAAATCAACTTCTCTCATAAACCAATCAAGCAGATCACACAGAAGAAGCAAATGTGCCCTGATAAATTAAGTATATCCTTGATATATCAATTTAAATAACAAAGGAAAATCATTCTGGAAATAGCGCAGATAACACATATGAATGAATATCAATAAATAATCAAACACTAGAAATGTTTGGACACCAGATTATTATATTCCTCTCCATTGAATTACTTCATAAGATTTTACATTTTATGCTTGGAATTTCTCCATTGACTGATATATTAATCCTACTGACAGTTGATTGCTCTCATTGTTTTTTTTCTGATGATTCATTGATAATGGTTTTTATTTCCCATTTATATTTTGTACTATTAGGGTTGAGACCCTTCACTTGTCATTCTATTTGGTGCAACTCTCCACTTAACAAATTATCTTCAATAGATCAAAATATTTTAATTTTAACCTCTTTGAGCCTTGCATTCCCGTGCAAATTAATTTAATAATAATTATTACCCATCCTTTGCTGGAGTTCTTCAAGCTTATATTTACTCCTTGGTGGAAATATTTCACCCTTCATTTCATGCTTTAGGTAAAATAATTACATACTCGGTTAATTCTTCTAGATAAAATATTTCATCTCCAAGTGAAAAAATTCAATTATGATTATTAAGTCTTCACTTGGTAGATTGATTGTGTTCCTTGAGTAAAATAGTTACTCACCCAATAGCCCCTTGTGAAATTTGTATTTTCATTTTATTATAGTCACTCTTCACTTTAATTTTTATTTGCATTTTGGCAAAATTCTACCCTTGCAATTTGATGATGTTTAGCATACTTATACTCGAGAAAAGTTCATTAGCTTTATCTGGAACTTGCACAAAGTTTTTATTATTTTCACTATTTCCCTTGTGCAATTCATAATCTTTTTACTTTTGCATGTGGATTGGAAAAATCTTTTGAGACCCACTTCATCGGTGTATTGAAGAGACTCTATTTTAGTCCTGTTGATACCCCGATAAATTCTTCAAACAAATGTTTTAGCCCTTTTCAGGATATTTAGGGGAATGGAAATCACTAACTTTGATATTCTAATATGATATTTGTTTTTGCAGTGTTGCTCTAACTCATGCATTCCTTGGATCATGGCTACTGATGAGGGATGTCCCTATTCTTTTGCTTTCATGAGATCATATTTCTATATATACTTTTTGACAGTTCATTTATCTTATTTATACACCCACATACAATATACCTTTCATCTAGACCATTTTTAAATTGAAATATTTGATAAAATTTCAATCATACTTTACTTTGATGGCCTCCTATACCCTCTACTTCAGTGCCTTCATTCGAGCAGCAAAAGATTAAAGGAATTCGATTTTCTTGTTGCTTGAAAGTTTCTGACTCCTCCTTAGTAAATTCATTTTATGATCATCCTCCATTTCACTTCTGAGTGAACTCTATTTACCTGAGTATTTCACAGGCAACTGTCTCCCGATATAACCTTGTTTATGAATAGTCTCTTCCATATTTTATTGTTCACCTTTTTGGCAGGACTAGGAGTTACCTCTCTTTGATATCCCGAAGTCATCTCAAAATATCCTCAATGTTCTTTTTTTGTTCATAATTGCTGACGGCTTATCGGTGGGACTGGGAATTGAGTTAGCCCGATATAGAAGGCTCTCGCCAATTTTAAGGTTGGCTTAACTCTTGGAACTGTTGATAAGAATATTGTTATTTCCATGCTTGCATTCCATCCAGTCCAGTTTGAATCCTTTACCCCATGTTATTGGACATCTGCTTGTGGCTAACTTCTCAAATGAATCATAGTTAACTCGAGCTTCCATATAGGCAACATTAGGCCCAAATGTTTAGCTTACAACCAAGGAACAAAAAAGTATCCCCAAAAATTATATTTAGGGATGTAGGATCCTAAAAATATTCTTATTGAAGCAATTTGATAATAGGGCTGCGGCTTCGACTTCTACTTCAGCTATAAATAGGATTACGATATCATCGCCTATAACCATAATAGCTTGGGCTTTGGCTCAAAATATTATCTTCATCCTTCTCATCTTAGGTATCTCACTTATTTTAACATAGCTAGAACCATGTCGTAGTTATTAATAAGAAATATGTTTTGCTGCTTTGGTTTGCTAAACATCTGAGCAAGCTTTACTAATAAGTCATCCACAAGCACACGTAGGTGCTTCAAATTCAATTCAAGCTGGCCATCTTCATAATCAACACTCAACTGAAGAAGTGAAGTAGTAAATTTAGCATAACGGTGCATCACATAGTGAGGATGAACATCATCTTCACATAATGTACGCACATTTGCATTACGCAAACTACTTAGATGCATGTTAAAGATCATTTTGAAATGAGGCCACAATGAAATATTAACCTTGTTGAGATATGAATCCCAACATAGAATTTGGTGCTTTGACATAACTAGCTGGTGATGGTGTGTTATGTGAATCATGAGCATAATTCCAATTGCATCAAAGAAATTGGGGAGAATAGCATTAAAATGCTCATCAATTACTGCAAATGATCCTAAAAATATTTCATAGAAAATCTCATCTTCTCCAAAGAAGTTGTGGCTGAACAGATACTCAGAAGTGGTTGTATCCATAAGTAGTTTGTGTAGGCTTCAGAAAAGAACTTCATATGGGTATTTGGCTCCACTTGCTCTAGAAAATAAGCTTGTACTCCTTGTATCAATTCCAATCAAGTCATTTGCAGATACTATATCTAACTGTAATTTCTCTAATGCTTGTATGTATGCACGAAAATGTGCACTCATTACCTTGTTCAATGTGTCTATATATGCTAAACGAACATCATGGTAGACCTCTTTTCCATGTTCCTTAAGAAATGCAGCAACATACTTGTATTTGAGTAGAACATTTTGTTGTAAGATCTGAATGTTTGTTTTTGGCTTCTTTAGAGCTTGAAGCTTTTGAACAATAAAATCAAACTCCTTTGAAACTATTTTCTAACGAAGCTTCTGTAATTCTGGTTCTACATCCTTCAAAGCTACAAATATCTTTTCCATGGGATCCACTTCAACATATGTCAACTTCTTACTTAAGGTTTGCAAAGTTTTGACATATTCTTCATTTACCTCTCCATCCACAATAGTGTCAATCATCTTAGGCGGAACAACAAGATCTTCATTTCCAAAAAGATCTTCTTTTTGTAACCTAATGGTAGAACTAGAAGATCTCTTGTCATTCTTAAGCTTCTTGTGTTCACCGTGGGCTCCAAATTTTGAATCATGCACATCATGGGAACATAAAATTTTTCAAAAAATTGAATGAAATTTTAGGTCCCAACAATATGGTCGTATGTTAATTTTCTAAGGGAGTTTTCTTTTCAAAGAGATATTTAGAGAATTAATACTATAGAGCTAATTCAACTTTGAAGAGACCAGTATAACAAACGATGCTAAAAGAAATGAATTAACTCAAATCCAGAAGATTCTTCAGCTTTGACACCATCCCCGGTAATGGCACCAAAAATGTCATGCTCTATCAATGCTTACTAAACCTAATGCATCTAAGACATGCATGCAACCCAATGGATGGACTCATTCTAAATCAAGCAGCATAGTGAGTAAGGTCAAGCTACATTTAATATATCAACCCATGGATGTGGTACT
The DNA here is from genome assembly GCA_027924645.1 of Cunninghamia lanceolata. Classification (NCBI taxonomy): domain Eukaryota; kingdom Viridiplantae; phylum Streptophyta; class Pinopsida; order Cupressales; family Cupressaceae; genus Cunninghamia; species Cunninghamia lanceolata. Next base: position 675,070 of record BSBN01001021.1, on the reverse strand, counting down.
TGGTATGATGTCTGTACTGTATGTACAACTAGAGGATTCTAGATATTTAGTTGTGTATAGCTAGGAAATAGAAATTACAAAAATGTTGGAAAAAGGAATGCAAGTTTAAAAATATAGGAAATAAGCTATATAATTGTTCTTAACTACAACAAAGTAATAACTGAAATAGAATCAACAAATCTAGTTAGAATATCTAAACCTGATTACATGAAACTTAAAACAAACAAGTGGTAGCCTGTTGCAAGTGGGCCCTCACTTGGGTTGACTACTTCCTTCTTTCTACTAGCTTAATTTACTGAATCAATGCATTTGCTTCTTCACCATAGATTAAGAACAAGAATAATTAAATAATATGAAATGATACTCTATTTTAATAACTAAAATTAAAACATGCTACAATCATATGGAAAATCTTTCTTTTTTAGATATCTGGACAGAAATAGATATATACACCATCTTTCAGTTCCTACATTAATGAAAAATAATGACTAACTGATCCACTTCCCTTTATGCAAGTAAATGATTCCTAATTCCTAAAGAGTCATAATGAAACTAGGAAACAAAATCTTAAACAATTCAGAGAAGAGAATTTTGATTATGACATTGGAATGAAACAGAGTCATCCAAGAAATATGGAAGTGGTTATGTTGGTGTCATCCAGTCTCAACACTTCTTCAATTAGAGAGTAAGTATTTTTCCATTTGTTGCATATTGCTCCTTAATGTCCCCTACATCTTATCTTTGTTTGTATGAAGAGAATAGGTCATTGTTGTACAGTTGTCAGTGACTACACACTTTGCTGTAGGAATCAACCCGTTTCGCTACAGGAACTTCTGTAGAATAGGTTGTGGAAATTTTACTCTTTTTCTATAGGAATCCTTCCAGCGTAGCTATAGGAACCTTGTGGTTTGGCTGCAAGTTAGTAATCTTGGTTGTTGCGAGAAGGAGTTAGTTCTATAGAAATCTCCCATAGAAATCTCCAATCATTAAGATTATTGTAAACACACTTATTCAAACCACATTACATTAACTATTTTAACCATGCAACATTCATTAAAGCATCATATAATTAATGTAGTCCTTATCAAAATATTATATAAAGTCTTGGTCCAAGAAGGATAAAAGTGTCTACAGGAAAGTACTTAAAAATAGGAAGAACAAGGATTAAAAAGGACAATTATGGGGCTCATCAGTAGTCATAATAGAACAACATACTTATTGCATTGAGTCAAGGTGTATAAAGCATGTTCAAATGGAATAATTCCAATAGAATATGACTATTCTTAAATATTAAAAAAGTTTTAATAGTAAAAATGTGTACAAAGTTACTAACTGGTCACTTCTATACTTGCATGTTGTAAAGCGATCAAAAACCACCGCAATATTTTTTTTGGAAAAAAAAGGATAAATATATTAACTAAGAAGTTAGCAAAAATTACAAAAGGATTTCCAAATAGCAACAATTGTCACTAAAGCCCATAAGATAAAAATCCAAGGATGTTTTCCACAATCCCACCACCTCTAGGAACCAAAGGAAACCACAAAACCATCAAAGCACATAATACTTCAAGGAATAACAGACCATAACTATTAGACCAAATCATTATGAAGGAGCTTTAAAAACTATGAAGAATGAGTAGAAGACAGGGACCCCCATTTTGTGACATTCTAGTTGTGATCAACATCAAAGTCTCATTTAGCCAAACGATCTGCCACAACATTCCACTCTCTAGGAATTTGAATAAAAGAGATGGAATCAAAGTTTTGTGAAAGGCACATAATCTACTCCACAAAAGAAGCCAACCTCCAAGAAGACTCATGAAATTTCCCATTATTCAAAAGGGAGACCAAAACCATGGAATCCATCTCATAGATTATCTTCTTCCAACCTAGCTCACAGGCTTTCTCTAAAGCCACAAGAACCTCCCGACTCTCCATTTGATTATTAGTGCCAAAACCCATAGAAAAAGAGAAAAAGAAGTGAATTGAACCAACACTATCACACCCAACTCCACCAATACTGGCTACACATGAATTTACCTAAGAAGAAATGCCAATATTAATTTTAAAAATCTAACAAGGGAGGAGATCATTTACTTGCTCTACTCACCTTATTAGAAGATTTGGTCCTAGAACTAGGATGAGTTGAACCAATCAAATGACCCAAATCTAATTTCCTTAAAATAAAAATATTAGAGGGAGCTAAGACTTCATCCAAAGAGCACTTAGCCATTGAAGTTTGTTTTGTCGAGTCTAAAATCTTTTGTTAGACATACCTAATAAGGCTCTAAGAGCCTTGGAAGATCCAACAATTTCTTTCCAATCAAGTTTCCTAGATAATAAAAATGGGACCAATATCTTAGGCTACCAAAAGGACAAAGGCCAAAGTAGGAGGATGCCCTAAGCTAGCCCAAAATATGATAGAGAAGTAGCATGAACAAAAGGTTGGTCCCAAATGTGCCACCACTGCCTCCAAAGACCCTTAGAAAATGAGCATTGAAACAAAAGATAAGACACACACTCCTCATTAATCCCACAAAGAACACATTTGGACAAACCTTGGAATCCTCTCTTTCTTATGTTGTCCCAAGTAAAACATTTATTTCAAATGACAAAGAAGCTAGAGAAAGAAGTAACACTTAAGCCAATTATAATTATTCCAAATCTTTGTTCACCAGTGGAAATCCATGTACCCATTTCTTTCCTGTTCTAAAATCTAGTACCCATGAGAAACTGAATAAACCCCCTTAGGACCATAGCCCCAAGCAAGAGCATTTTCCTCCTCTAGAGAATAACATGGATAATTTGCCAGAATAGAAGATAGGGTAGCTCAAGCATTCAGATCTCCCCCCAAGGCCAACTATTCAAATCCTTCCAATGATATATAAGAAAGTAAAAGTAAAATAAAGTGGACTCATATTTATAAGATTATACTCACTATTAAATAATTGTAATATGTTCAAATAATGATTTATTTGTAATAATGTAATAGTTTGAGTGCATTTATTTATGTATTTTACAACAATTATTATTAAGAAAAAAAAGAGATTGCCTCTTTTTTTAAAACTACAAGAATTGGGTAGCCCCCTATAACCTGCAGTGTGCCTGGTAAACTTTTTAACATGACTGGTGGTGCTAGCATGACACGCCCTCTGGTACCACGTGGGTGGGGGGAGACTAGACCTCGTGACCTCATGCCTACCATAGGATGTTTTTGCCAAAAGAGATTGACTTATTGATTCACACAAGAAAAAACAATTATTAGTAGCAATATGAAAATTAAATTGACTAAAGTCATTATGTGTAATATTATTTTTATATAAAGTTATGGAGATGGCATAGAGTGAGGAGGTGAAAAAGTAGAGTGAGGTGGTGAAAAAGCAGATCAAGGAGCCAAAAAGACAAATTGAAGCTACGAAAGCCTTGGTTGCAGACAATCATGGAATTAGACAAGGTCAGGAAGGTGTTGCCAATTTAGCCCAGAAGGATTCTCCTAGGACTATTGTTTTATGCTTGGATCCCCAATTATGGGCTAAGATGGCAGAAGACAAAATCCCAATTGATCAGATCAGGAACTGGGTGGTTGATGATCAAAAGAAAAACATCAACTATATCGTGGACACTAGGACAAGGTAAGGAAATCACAAAACTCAGGAATGGAATGGGAGGCCCCGGTATGATATGCCAAGGCCCTTTTGGCGAAGACAATGAAACTTCAATATTAATCAAGGAGGCCCTAATAATAAAGGTGGTCGTAAAAAACGCTGGGGTAATGTTAGAAACCCTAATTGGGTTCATCCATGAGCATGGACCAACAAATTTCCCTAGGCGTGGGATCTGACAATGGAGAAAAATAATCAACATCGCATTTCCAATTAATATCTCCACATTGGGATTAGGGAGGATAAGAACAAAAGGAATCAGAGGGGATTCAATAGGAAAACAATGGTCATCAACATAGTTAAACTCCAACCAGCAATAGAAAGATTGGAAAAATTAAGTCTACTGGTAAAATGCTATGGAAAGAATCTCAATTGGGATAGCATGATCAATTGGTGGCGCTAGTAATGGGGAGAAGAAAAGTGATTCAAGGCTCTTGACAATGGATTTTTCATTGTGATTTGCCTGACAGAAGTAATCAAAGAAGACATTGAAACTGGGATCTAGCTCATGGATGACTTTGGATTCTACATTCGCAGATGGGAGGTTGGCTTTAATCCCCATCGCCATAGTTTGGAAAGAATCCAAAATTGCTATAAACTTCCTAATCTTCCTCTGGAATTTTGGGAACCTAGAGTTTTGAAGGATATTGGAAATCGTTTAGGGAAATACATATGTGCAGAAGAGAGGCTAGCCGAGGATGGAATTAGCACCTATGTTCGTTTGTGTGTAGAAAACAACCCCAATAGCTCATTTTGGAGGGAGATTGAGCTTTTCACATATTGGGGAAATTAGGTTCAAACCCTGATATCAGATTTGAGCCCTAATGGTACTTTCATTAGGACATTAGGCTGGTGACATTATGGGGCTAGCAATGCTAAAGCAAGTAAGAATGAGGCAATGCAAAATTCAGCCAAACCAGGGAAGCCTGGTACTTCTAAGCAGCACCCTGGGGAGAGTCCTGAACAGATTATCCAGGAAGCTTGTGTGATGGATTTGGAGTTGGAAACAAAAGGGATACCTTCAACAGTACAACTAGAAGTTCTGGCAAATCAAAAGCAAAGTCTGAATAAGAAGACTTCAAAAACCCTAAATTTGATGCATCCAATTTTGCAAATAGATCTTAATTCCCTAATCAAAGTTGGGCATGAACTGGTGGAATTGGCAAAGATAGCCAAAAATGGATCCTTCAATTTGGAGGATGAAGGTTTGGTGGATGAATGGATGGATGGTCCAAAACTGATGAATGAAGATCCCAAGTCAGAGGAAGAAGTCATCTCCCCTCAACCAAACTTCTTTAAAGCCTTGGCTAATGAGCAATTGGTGTGTGGCAAATTGGGAATTTGCCAGAAAGAAACCTCCAAGCTTTCTCCGGATTGTGGAGAAAATAAGAGAAGAGGTCGAATCCCCAACCAGGAGAAGCTAAAATAGATGGAGAAGCAAGCAGTCAGCTAAAGATTGATGAGATGCTGAAAGTAGGGAAGGATGGAGCTCTTCCTAAAGAACAATGAAAATTATATCATGGAATGTTAGGGGCTTAAATACCCCTAACAAGAGATGTCTATTTAGAAATTGCTTGGATTTTTTCCAGTCTGATATTTCTTATTACAGGAAACAAAACTTGATCAACAGGAAGAGAATGTCTTAGTAAGAATCTAAAATTGTGGAAAATGTCTGGGTCAATGCTACCGGTTCCTCTGGTGGTTTAATTTGTCTCTAGCAATCACAAAATGTGTTGATAGAAGAGATGGCCTCTACTAAGTGTTGGATTGCGAATAAGGTAAGGAGTCTTGCATTCAATCTATGCTTTTTATTAATCAATGTTTATGGTCCCAACTCTTGCATTCAAAAAAGAGAAGTTTGGAATGAGCTAGATATCATTTGCAACAATCTTGCCTTTGACTTCTACATCCTAGGGGGAGATTTCAATGCTATTTTGAGTGTAGAAGATAAAAAAGGGAGTGGAGGTAGGAAATTGCAGTCCCAAATTGATTTTGAAAATTTTATGGAAAGAAATATGTTATTAGAGATCTAAATGGGCAATGGCAAATATACTTGGACAAATAGGAGAAAAGGTTTCAGCAACATTACGGAAAAGTTAGATAGATTCCTATTCAAAGGGGATATGAGTAGGTTCCCTTTCAGTTTGGAAAGCAAAATCTTACCATTGTCTAGATCTGATCACTTTCCCATTAGCTTAGAGATAAATGGGGAAATGAAACCTGTTAAATGTCCTTTCAAGTTTGAAAACATATGGTTTAAGGACTTGAACTTCTTGGATCTGATCAAGCAATGGTGGTTGGAGTGTAATCTTGGGGATTCTAAACTTTTCAATGTGGTGACTAAATTGAAGTTGATCAAACATAATCTGAAGCAATGGAACAAGGAATGCTTTAAGAACATATTCAAAGAAAAAAGGAAAACAAAAGATGAATTGCTAGAACTTAATGAAAGGATTTTAAAGGATGGCATGGACATCATCAACTACAATCAAGAGAAAGAGTTGATGAACAAATTGGGAGATATTTTGGCTAAGGAAGAAATATTTTGGTGGTAGAAATCAAGAGAACTATGGTTACATAGTAGTGATAAAAACACTAAGTTGTTCCATAATTCCACTAGAGTTTGAAGGGACATTAACATAATTACTTCTATCAGGACCTCGGATGGGAGAATTGTAGACAAGTTGAGGAAGTTAAAACAACTGTGGAATTTTTTCAAAACCTTCTAAATGACTGGAATGGGTCCAATTTGGAGGCTTAGCAACAATTTTTGGATTGCATTCCTAGGTTAGTCTCTAAAGCACAAAATAGAATGTTGACTAGTAGGTTCACTGAAAATGAAATCAAGGAGGTCCTTTTTCAATTACACCCCGATAAAGCTCCAGGACCTGATGGGTTTCCTGTTGCCTTCTTTCAAAAGTGTTGGGACATTTTGAGCAAGGAGGTGGCTGAGGTGATTGAAGATTCTAGATGCTCAGGGAGAGTGCTTAGGGAGGTGAACAACACCTTCATCGCACTCGTTCCAAATAAGGAGAAACCTAAAACTCTTGAAGAGTACCAACCTATTGCACTTTGCAATACTCTGTATAAAATTCTTGCTAAAGCAATGGTAAACAGAGTCAAGAAGATCTTACTAGATATAATTGTGGAAGAACAAACAAGTTTTGTCCCAAGAAGGTCGATCCTGGATGGAGTGATTATTGCCCAAGAGGCCATTCATTCAATTCAAAAGACAAAAAAACCATCAATGCTCATGAAATTGGATGTAAGGAAAGCATATGATAAACTCAACTAGAGATTTCTTTTAAGGTTCTGGAGGCTTTTGGTTTTCACAAAGCATGGCTAGATTGGATTTTTGAATGGATAGCTTGCCCCAGATACTTAGTTCTACTAAACAGCTCCCCAAAAGGTTTTTTTAGTGCCTCTCGGGGGCTTAGACAGGGGGACCCCTTGTCTCCCTTTCTCTTCATAATCTTGGATGAGGCCCTTGGGAGATCATGTTCCAAAGGCTGGCATGAAGGCCGTGTTGTAAGGATTCAGGTCACCCATGGTTTGCTAGAAATCACTCATTAGCAGTTTTTTGATGATACAATGCTTTTTGGTGCAGCCCATGAGAGAGAAGCAAGGAACTTCAAAGGTATTTTGGACCAATACTCACTAGCTTCAGGACATGAAGTAAGCAAAGCAAAGTCAAAAGTTTTCTTCTTTAATACAAGTTTTGTCAGAGAAACATAGATCTTGAGAATTCTAAGCTTCAGAAGGGGCTCCCTTACAAATATTTGGGCTTGCCTTTAACAAAAGGGGTTCTCCTAGGGAAGCTTTGGGATCTTCTGATTGAAAGGGTCAAAAATAAGTTGGCCTCTTGGAAGAGCAAGTGGCTCTCTTGGGTAGGACGGTTAACTATGCTCAAGGCAGTTATTGTTGCAATACCAATTTACATGATGTCATGTCTTCCTTTATCAGGCACAGCTACAAAAGTTCTCAATCAAAAAATAAGGACCTTTTTTTGGCAAGGCAATCTGAGCAACACAAGTACCCCTTAATAAAATGGAAACAGATATGTGAGCGGAAGGAGGCGGATGGAGCAGGTTTAAAAAATTTGCTTATGCAAAACAAGACTTTGGGGGAAAAATTGGTATGGTCAATACATACAAAACAGGACCTTAAATGGGTCAAGATTATTAAGGCAAAGTATCTGAAAGAGGAAGACAACATTATTTTCACTTTGCAATCCCTACCGAATGGTGCAAGGATTTGGAACTTTATCAAGAGTTGCAGAGATCTCATTTTTAAACATTTGACTTGGGAAATCAAGGATGGTAGCAAAGATCTTTTTTGGGACAATTCATGGGAAGGCCAACCAAAACTAGTGGACAAGGTAGATTTAGAACCTGTCAAAATCATCACAAAACAACTTTAGGGTGACAGAGTAAGGGACTACTTGTCATTCACTTTAGAAAATGGTAGCTGTTGGTGTCAATGGAAGAACATTAGGGGTCTTGGTTTGGATTACAGGTTAGTTGAAGCCTATGAGAATGTTTTGAGTAACCGAGTTGTGTGCTTTAGACAAGGCCAAGATGTTCTCAGATGGAATGCTTCACCATCTAGGCTCTATAATGTGAAGGATGGTTATAGAATGTTGTGTGGAATCAATTTGGAGGATGCTAGGCTGCCGACCAATTTATGCTAGAACACGAATTGTCTCCCCAAGGTCAGAATATTCACATGGGTCGCCTCTTAGGGAAGAGTTCTTGCTGCTAGCAGATTCATACGAATGGGATTTTCTAGTCCAACTAGATGTATCCTCTATAAGCAGGATGAAGAAATAGGATATCACCTTTTTCTCAATTGCCCCTTTTCTTTCTACTGTTGGCAGTGGCTTTGTGCCAAATTGTAGTTGAAATTTGCGTTTCCAAGTAATCTTTTGGAACTGCTTAATTATTGGCCTTTCCTTGGTAAGAAAGCCTTGTATGGAGGTTTGTGGATCACAAGCCCTTCAGTGCTAGTATGGGAAATCTGGAAAGATAGAAATAGGCAACTCTTTCAAGATAAAGAAATGCCAATTCAATCATTTTTAAACAAGGTCGAGGCAAATACTGTTGAGGTAGTCAACTCAAGATTAGAAGATCTCAGATATAAGAATACGAGCTTTATAGTTTGGGATACTGAGATGCGAAGAAACTGGCATGGATTGAAAATTCTAGAAATAGCCGGGGAAGGGGATGTCAAAACCCAGGTGGCCAGGAAGCTGATTTGTTGGGAACCTTTGGATGTTGGATGGCACAAGCTAAACTTTGATGGGGTAGCAAGGGGGAATCCGAGTGTGTCAGGTACTGGTTGCATTGTCTGAGATTGGGAAGGGAAGATATTTGGTAGGCTAGTAGAACCTTTACCCTCAGGTACTAACAACACAACAAAATTACAAGCTCTAAACCTTGGCCTCAAGTTATGTCAATAATTGAAAATCAAAGACATAGTAGTCGAAGGGGACTCCCTAATGGTCATTAATGGATTAAGATCAAGAAGTTTGGTAAACTGGAAGCTGCGTGCATAGTTAGATATGGCCCTAAGTTTACTAGAAGGTTTTGATAGAGTCATGATCAATCACATTCTACGGGAAGGAAATTTAGAAGCAGACTATCTCTCAAATTTGGGAGCGGATGGTAGATCGTTGAAGGAACTTTTCGACCTGGGAAGACAGGGTCCTTCGAAGACAAATTAACCAGAGAAATTGTGGGTGGTAGGGCAGGTGACTTTCCACACTTTCAGTTGTGGAAATTTCAGGCATAGTTTAGTTTATCTAAGTTGCTTGCCAGATAGGTTGCTACAATGGCTGCCAAGTTGGAAATAGATTTTTGATGACTAGGAGAAAGAAAGGTGGCATTGCAAATTTCAAATTTTGAGTATTTGGAATTGGCACTAATGGCCTTTCGTGTGACATAAAGGAAATTACTTCACACAGCTGAATAATGATGATACCCAGTAATCATGATTTATGAAGTTTAGACGGATGTGATAGTTGTGCGAGATGAAATAATGAAAGAGAAACTTTCAAGAGATTTTCTTGCTATTTTGCGAGAGTGGATTTGTTGTAAGATTGGAATCGATTGGACATGCTCATAATTTTTTGTTACCCTCTATGCCTTCAATATTTCTTTAAGTAGCCATTTTTGCACGGAAGGTTTAGAGGAATTCTATAGCTCTTGTTGGTATGTGGTGACTGATCATGCAAGTATTGTACACACGTAACATAACCGACACAAGAAAAATGACATTGTAAAACCCTAATTCGAGAAGCTTCCAAAAAGCTTGTTATAAGCGGCTGGGATGTATGTTGCGGCATGGAATTCGTGAGATTGTAATTTGTTTTACATTGGATAATAAAATCATCGGATGGCTAAGTTTCTGTGGATGTAGCCCATTTTGGGTGAACCACGTTAAAGTTTTGTGTTGATCTCTTTTGTGTTGTTCTTCATTATTATATTTGGGTTATTTAATCTGCATATAATTGTTAGTGTTTATTTCTTTGATCTACCTGAACCCTAACAGCTGGTATCAGAGCAGGTTGTGTTTGATTATCATCTACAGGAAGGTCTCACAGTTGAGTAGAAGTCTCATGGTTAAGTGGGAGCAATGGCAGATGATGGTAAATTGAAGGTAGATAAATTTAATGGGTTGAACTATCAGTTATGGAAGATGCAGATGGAGGATTATCTCTATCAGAAGGATTTATGGAGGCTGTTGGAAGGAAAAGCCAAGAAACTGGCAGCAATGACTGATGAGGATTGGGATCTTTTAGACAGAAAGGCACTGGGAACCATTCGGTTGTGCCTGGCACCATCTGTGGCTTTCAATATAATAGAAGCAAAGACAACAGATGAATTGATGAAAGCTTTGGCTAAATTGTATGAAAAACCCTCAGCCTCTAATAAGGTATTTCTCATGAAGTGTTTGCTTAATCTGAAAATGATTGAAGGTGGATCTGTGTCAAATCATTTAAATGAGTTTAATATGATTACTAGTTAGTTAACCTCTGTAAAAGTGAAATTTGATGAAGAGGTGAGGGCTCTCTTGGTTTTATGTTCTTTGCCAGAAAGCTCAAATAGCTTGGTAATGGTTGTAAGTAACTTTGTCTCTGGTTCAAATACTTTGAAATTTGATGATGTTGTTGGTGTTATCCTTAGAGAGGAAATGCGATGGAAAAATAGAGGTGAGAGTTCAACATCGGGTAATGCTTTGACTATAGAGAATAGGGGAAGAACAAAGGAGAGAGGGAAAAGCCCAACAAATCATGGGAAGTCACAAGGTAAGTTGAAGAAAGGCAGATCTAAATCTAGAGGAAGAATGGATTGTTGGCATTGTGGAAAGCCAGGACACTTGAAGAAAGATTGTTAGTCTCGAAAGGACAAACAAGGAGACGGACAACATGATGATAGTAAGGAAGCTAATGTAGCAAGTAATAAATTACAGGATGCTTTAATTTTGTGTTTAGATAATGCTAATGATTCCTGGGTAATAGATTCAGGGGCTTCATTTCATGCCACACCCCATTGGAAATATTTTGTAGATTATGTTCAAGGTGATTTTGGACAGGTATATTTGGGTGATGATGAACCCTATCAAATTGTTGGAAAAGGAAAGATAAAAATCAAGTTGCAGAATGGAAATGAATGGTTGCTATAGGAGGTAAGGCATGTTCCAAATTTGAGAAGGAATTTAATCTTTGTAGGACAATTGGGTAGTGAAGGCTGCATAGTTACCTTTTCAAACAAAGTCTGGAAAGTCACTAAAGGTGCATTAGTAGTAGCTAAAGGTGAAAAGGTAGGCACATTGTATTTGTGTACTGGTAATACTTATTCTACCTTAGTTGCTACAAAAATAGTTACTACTGAGATGGTTATAGCACTTGCTACAGGGATAGAACAAAATTGTGGCACCATAGACTTGGGCACATGAGTGAGAAAGGGATGAAGATCCTTCACTCCAAAAAGTTGCTACCAGGTCCGAAGAAGATTGACTTGGAGTTCTGCGAAAATCATGTTTATGGAAAATAGAAAAGAGTCTGATTTCTCAAAGTTGGGAAAGAGAAGAAGAGTGATAAATTAGAGCTTGTGCATTTAGATGTATGGGGACCAGCTTAGGTATCTTCTCTTGGTGGCTCTTGCTATTATGTTAACTTTTATTGATGATGCAACTAGGAAAACATGGGTGTATTTCCTAAAACAAAAATTAGAAGTATTTGAAACTTTTAAAAAGTGAAAAGCTTTGGTTGAGAATGGGACAGGAAAAAAGTTGAAGTGTCTCAGATCTAATGATGGAGGCGAGTATTACAGCAAAGAATTTGAGAATTACTGTTCATATAATGGAATCTATAGGTAGAAAATGGTTTCTAGAACCCCACAAGAAAATGGTGTCTCTGAGAGGATGAATATGACCATTATGGAGCATGCAAGGAGCATGAGATTGCATGTTGGACCACACTTACATTTTTGGGTAGATGCTATACATATCGTTGTTTATTTAATAAACAGGGGACCTTCAAATCCTTTAGATGGTGGCATTCTAGAGGAGGCATGGATGGGTAAAAAGGTAAACTATTCATTTCTAAAAACCTTTGGTTGTGAAGCTTTTGTCCATGTTGATATTGAAAAGAGAACCAAGCTTAAGGCTAAGCCTAAAAAATGTACCTTCATTGGATATGGAGTAGGTGAATTTGGTTATTGGTTATGGGATTATGAAAATCATAAAATCATTAGGAGTAGAGATGTTATATATTCAATGAGAAGGTTGTGTATAAGGATCAGCTGCAGGAAAAGAAGCATGAACAGGACAAAAAGGAATATTTGGTGCTGGATGAGATTCTAGAAAATAAAATGCCAATGGTACCTAATGCTCAGCAAAAACAAGTTATCCCACAGACTCCTACAAGTGTTGGACATTCTACAAGGATTAATAGACCTCCAGAAAGACTTTCTCCATCATTATATTCTATATTATTAACTGATTCTGGTGAACCTGAAGGTTATGAAGAAGCAATGCAGGTAGATACCAAAAAGCAGTGGGAGCTAGGCATGAAAGAGGAAATGGATTCATTGCTGCAGAATCAGACTTGGGACTTAGTCAAATTGCCTACAGGAAAAAGAGCATTGCTAAATAAATGGGTTTACAGGTTGAAGGAAGAATATGGAGGCAAGAAAAGATATAAAGCCAGACTCATGGTAAAAGGTTTTGCATAGAAAAAAGGTATAAATTTTGATGAAATATTTTCTGGATGGTTGTAAAGATGACTTCTATTAGAACTATTCTAAGTCTTGTGGTTGTAGAAGACTTGCATCTTGAACAACTAGATGTGAAAACAACATTTCTCCATGGGGATTTGGAAGAGGAAATATACATGCAGCAACCACAGGAATATGAGGTCAAGGGTAAGGAGGAATTTGTGTGAAGGTTAAAGAAGAGTTTTTATGGCCTGAAGTAAGCACCTCGGCAATGGTATTTGAAATTTGATAGTTTTATGGTTGAACAAGTTTACAAAAGATGTCATTCTGATTATTGTGTTTATTTCAAGAAATTGGGTAATAGTAGCTATATTATGCTGTTGCTTTAGGTTGATGACATGCTTGTTTCTGGGTCTAACATGCAACATATTAATGAACTTAAGCATAAATTAGCAAATTCATTTTCTATGAAGGATTTGGGTGCAACAAAACAAATCCTTGGTATGAGGATCACATGGGATAGGACAAATAGAAAATTATTTTTGTCTCAAAGTGAGTATGTAGAGAAGGTGTTGAAAAGGTTTAACACGTAGAATGGAAAAGCAGTTAGTACACCTTTGCCTAGTCATTTTAAGTTGACTAAGGAGATGTGTCCAAAGACACAAGAGGAGGAAGACAAAATGTCTAAGATACCATATGCATCAGCAGTTGGTAGCTTGATGTGTGCAATGGTATGTACAAGGCTAGATATTGCACGTGCAGTGGGAGTTGTGAGTAGGTATATGAGCAATCCAGGAATGGAACATTGGAATGTGGTAAAATGGATTCTCTGATATTTGAGAGGTACTACTTCAAAGAAACTATGTTTTGGAGGAACAAATTCTACTCTAAAAGGATATGTTGACTCTAATATGGCGGGTGATATTGATAGCAAGAGGAGTACTACAGGGTGTTTTTTTACTGTAGGAGGTACTGCAGTCAGTTGGATTTCAAGGCTGCAAAAGGTTGCTGCACTTTCAACCACTGAAGCTGAGTATGTTGTTGCTATGGAAGCTAGCAAGGAGATGATTTGGTTACAATGTTTTCTGGAGGAATTGGGACAACAACAAGAAGATAGCCCTTTGTACACTCATAGCCAGAGTGCTATTCATCTTGCTAATAATTCATCTTTGCATTAAAAAACTAAGCACATACAGCTCATATACCACTTCATCTGGTCAGTTTTGGACACTAACTCATTTGACTGCAAAATACGACAAAACTTTCCGACGAAAGATGTATAATTAGATGTGTCATCGAGTACTTGTGTATTTAAGGTGAAATTTTCAATTTTTTTAAAAATTTATGCCCGACGTTCATTGAACTTGTGACGCTTCATGATTTTTATTGTTATTTCGACATACACTTAAAGTCAACCATCCCCTTCCATCAATTTGTGGGCCGACAAATGGTTAGCCTCCTTAATTTGTGGGCCGACGGGTATATGGTTAGCGTTCGTCAGGGTTCCGACGAATGGTTTTTTAATAAATAAAAGTGAGTTTGATAGTTTATCTATACTTGCGACAGTGTTTTGCTATACTTGTGACAATTTGTGGAGGTTATAGGCTAATTTTTTTTGGTGCAAAATATCAGAATTATTAGATTTTGTTACCTGTCTATGATTAAAAATTATTGGAGTGTGAGTTTGATATTTTTTGAAGATCAAAATATTCAAGCTTGGTAAAGAAAAATCATGTCAGATAATATTAGTGCAGAACAAAATGAAGAGACACTTGCTAGATTGTGGGCTACATTGAAAAGAAAGGGTGATGGGAAATGTTATTGTCCTTGCAATTATTGCAAGGGGTTAAAGACGAGAAGACTTTTAATCACAATAGTTGAGAAACATTGTAGGCAGCATGGTCACGTTGAAGGGGGGCATGATTATCATCCATTGGTAAATTGTTCATTATATGTCTGTATATTGATTGAATTTGTAAATGTTTGTATCATTTTAACATTTTTTATATATATAAAAAATCACTTGATCATGATCATGGTTTATTTGTGTCAATAATTATTATAAAGTTGGGGTGCCCTAGGGCACATGATATGGATTATCATGGCCCGAAGAATGTGGTTTTGCAAGTGGAGGAACATGGAGCTATGAATATTGAAGATGAAGTTACTGATCCTATGGAAGAAGATGATCATGCACCAGAAAACACAGTTGAAGATGAAGGTACAAATACATTGATCCATGACACATTTAGTGGCGCAACTGATCATGATGATCGAGATGACTTTGATGATGTTCATGATTTACCTGTACTTGAGAAGGCATACGAGCCCCTTTATGAAGGCTCCCAATCAACTCTTCTCTCTGATGTATTGTTGTTGGTGAACTTGAAGGTATGAATGGTTTATCCAACATAGCAATCTCACAGATGTTAAGGTATGTCATATATGTCATCTTTTTTCATATATTTTTGTTATTAGTTCATCACTAGTAAATAAAGGATGAAATATGTACCATTAATATTCTTTATATTAACAAATTATTTTTTGTTGTAGATTGATAGGTGAATTTTTGTTACCACCATCAAATAATTTACCTCACTCATACCGAGATTTATCTGCCATTATGAAAGATATTGGAATGGAGTATCAAGCAATAGATGCATGTCCCAATGATCATATTATATATCATAAACAACATGAATTTGCAACAAAATGCCCAGAATGTCATATCAGTAGATATCGAACAGATCAACTAACAAAAAAGGTGCCTCGCAAGGTTCTTCGTTATATTCCCATTATTCCACGTATGCAACGATTATTTAGGTGTGAAAGCTTAGCACAATTTATGGATTACCATGCATGGAATAGAAGTGGAGATGACATTCTTCGAATGCCTGCGGATGGTTCTACATTTAGGTACATGGAGGAAAAATGGCCACACTTTAAAGAAGAACCACGTAATATCAGGCTTTCATTGGCAGCGAATGGTGTCAATCCATTTGGAGAGCTAAGATCTATTTACTCGGTGTGGCCTGTTTTTGTTATCAACAATAACATTCATCCATGGATGTCAATAAAGAGGGATCACATAATGTTGGAAATGACTATTCCAGGTATTTGTTTACATCAATTTTCTTTAATGTAGTAGCATCTCATTTGTCTTATTTGTTGCATAATGACTTATATTTTTTTCATTTAATAGTCATGTAAATTAATTTATATATATTGTAGTACAATGGTTATAATAATTATGTAATGTTTATGTTCATTTAACTAGGTAAGTACCAAGTTAAAGATATGAATGTATATATCGAGCCTCTTATCGACGAGTTACTAAAGTTATGGAATGGCGTCACTATGTATGACGTCTCTAGACCAATAGGACAAAGCCAATTTCAATTCCATGCAATGCTTGTATGGACAATTCATGATGCCCCAGGGCTAACACATTTTTGTGGTATGTTATAATGTTCGACTGCACTTTAACGATATTTAATTTTATGAATTAGATATCATGCATGTTTTTTAAATAATCTATTCATTATATATAATTATAAAAATTGACATATTTAATCCAATTATATATGATCTTGCAGGTCTTCAAACAAAGGGAAAATTTGCATGTCCAGTTTGTGGTCCAAAGAATGAAATCTCGTCATTCAACAAGTTTAGGAAAGCAAGTGTTTGATGAGTATAGGCACTTCCTCCACAGAAACCATAAGTATCGAACTACTGAAAAACATCTTTTCAATGGGAAAGAAGAGACTACATCAAAACCACGAAGAATGACACCTCACCTATGGAAGTTGGAATATAATAGAATTAATCATCAAGGTTATACATTGGATCAAATTGTTTATCTATCATATATGATATGTTTGGAATTTATATTTTTATATTGTGTTTTGTTTACTCATGATGTAATTGACAATGATTGTCGTTGTTAATTTGTTTAACTTATATGCTTCATGAAGGTCATCAAGGAATTAATGGACGGCTTCCACAGGGACTAAAAAGTTATCCCAGATAATTTAGTAGGTTGCCCTACTATGAGCATCTACAAATTGTGCATTTGTTTGATGCAATGCATATCAGAAAGGATATAACAGAAACATTATGGAAAATATTGGATGGAGGGCATGACAAAGAAAAAAATTAGCATTTCCTCATATCTGTGGTTATTTCATTCCCATAAAAATTAGTGTTTCCTCATGTTGACCCAGCAAAGTGACATGTGAATGGGGCCAATGTTGAATTTTTTTCAATTTGTGCTTGTATGGAGTGAAACTTGACATGGTTAGCCTAGACATATGCGTTGATGATATGGGAGGGTTTTGAGACTCAAACATGAGGTCATGCTATATAAAGGCATATCATCCTTCCTAATAATACAAGTTGCCTTATTCTTCGTCTCTTTCATATATTGTTCTTAGCATTTCTTTGGTTAATAGTTTCAAAAGACGAGGCTCTCTGAGCCTCACCTTGGATCTATTACACATCAGTTTGTGCATTTTCATTAGCAATGAATATTTAGATGATCTTTAAAAAGCTCATTGAATATTAAGATGATAATAGGACGCTGAAAAAATGAGTATATTTTGTTTATGGAACCTAAACCACAAGGTTTGTCACTCTAATGCTAAAACCAAGTCAAATTAACCCCTAACACCTATTGGAAAAGTTAAAACATGCCTTTCTTTCAAATTCACAAGAACGTATAAACCTTTTGAAACCACACATGCATGTTATGAAAGTGTATGGTAATCCTACTTATAGAGGAAGTTCACATGATAAGCTAACCAATGGCACTATATTAGAGGATAAACCTACCTATGGAATTAATTTAAGAGGTAAGGGATGCCTCTTAGTGGAATTTTGAGTCTTGGATTAATCCATAGTGCTAAAATTAGTTCTAGTGTTCTCCACTTGGTGTTATATTTATCTCTACAATTTCCCATACTTAACCATTTCATCATCCCTTTTCCCAAGCTATTTGTATCATAATATAAACTTGGCCCAATCTCACATTAGCCCCTTAGGTAATTATCCATTTCCTCTAAGTTGAATGGAACCTTTTGTACCAATGCATCTATGTTTTCCTACCCTAATGGATCAAGACTTGACATCACCTTAACAATCTTCTTTATGTCATAGCATATCTCTGAAGTGCCTTTGGCATGCTTTAGATGTGTCAATATTAACTAGATTGAATACATTAATATTAAAGTCTCTTAACACATTCCATGACAAGAAAATGTCTCATTTGGATTAGGGAGTACTTTCCTAAACCATTCCTTCATATTCAACAATCCCTTCTCACACCCACATCATAATTCATATCCATGTTAGTTGTAATGAGTGTTTTGAATTTTGGCCCCGCACGCGCAGGAGCACGACATAGCATACTGCACCAAGACCCTAATTGGAGAGTTACACTGAGAACCACTGCATCCATCCCCTGAGTGGAGAGTTGCGAGACTTCACTGGACGAGTGCTGCAAGGCCATTGAGTCAAGGAGGAAGACTAGGAACCATTTGCCAGGAGGAAATCCAAAGCGAGAGGTGAGGGCACTCAGAAAGGGAAAATCAACCAAGGGATAATGACTGTAAGTGATTTTTCCCCCACATTTAGAAATCTTGTTGCAAGTACAGTGATTTAGACTTTGTTTGTTCCCATCGAGGTGTTGCATGCTATATTTTGGTCAATTCAAGCCAATGTCCCATTGACAAACCCCCATCTACAACGCTCACGGAAGTATTCCCTAGTAGATCCTTCAAAGGTTGAAGCAAAACTAAGCTCTATTTAGAAGGAATATGGTACATCACCCTCCACTACTCTCACTGCCTATTTGCCAGCAACAACAACCCCTTGTGCACTTATAATGGGGATTCGTAAAGCTTGTTAATCACTAGGCATTGTGCAGATATCCAAAACCACAAAGGAATACCTTTCAGCCCAACTTCCTTACCCCAAAATATTGCAATTGCAATAGGGAAAAGCAAGAGTCTGCAAGACCAATAATAGATGTGTCGTGATGCTAGAGTTTTATCAACAATTGTAACCATCCCAACAAGAGAGAGATCAAAGCTTCATCACACCATCGTCCACTTCCATTGATCAGTAATAGAATCTGACTAATAAAGGTATGCCCAATTAATGAATGATATCTCCTAGCCTTCTATGCTTCCATCTTCAATTCAGCCAGCTTGAAGGCCTATCTTGTTCAATAAGGAAAAAATATGTTTCTCCTCACTAACTATTGCTCCAACAGCGTTTGTAAATATGTCTAAGCACAAAATAGCACCCCCTACAAATTCCTGAGTCAATTAATGCATTAAAGCCAAATCATCAATGAAATGAAACTATGGGTAGGACATTAAGTGTTAATAAAAAAAGTAAGCAATAAAGAAATTATATTAATGTCCATGAGTAACCAGAGTAGTTCTTTGGAATTTGTAAGTACAACCAACTAAAATAGTACTAGGGTCAAAAATAAAACTAGAAGCTAAAAAGAGACTAAGAAGTTAAGAACACCATAACAAAGAAAGCATAACTAGCCATAAGATACAAGTACAAATATAAATAGCCATGTGAGGAAGGATTCTTCAAGAAAAACAAGGAACATAAGAAGACCAAAGCAGGAGACTGAAGGTGGAAACCAGTGTTGTCACATGTCTATATCAACACTTGGAACAAAAGAAATGTGCCAGTGAATTTTATACACATCCTTTTCCAAGTACACAGAGCACATACCATTGAAACCTACTAGTTCAGAGGCACATGTCATAACCCATAAATACCTATCATCAAAGCAAGTCTTAGCAGTAGTGTGCAATGTCACCATATGTTTAACCTAATCTGCCCACTAGAGCCCTAATTGTCCAATATTGCTATCTTTGTACACGGTGACTGTGATATTCATCCTCTTCAACACATACTATATTTTTTGCATTCCAGCATCATATGGATTTATTATAGTTTTAATGTGCTCATCCTACTTGGATTTAACATTTAATCCATGAAAATGGCTTTAGCCTATTGTATACAATCCACCACACAAAATAAAGTTTCTAGTTGTGGTTCTATCACAAGCGGACATCAACTCATTCCAAGAAATACTTTTATTTACAATGCCAGTGAGAGAGGCAAGGCTTTTATAACAGAAATTGCTCAAGTGGATCTAGTCCCTTAAACTTGTGCACCTTCAAAAGCTATGTAAGTGCTGGATACTTTCTTGTTGTATCTTGCTCAACCACTTCCAAGGTAGTTTGTTTTTGTCTTCAACTTGAGGCCTTGAGATTAGGAAGTGATATTAGTTAACTTTGGTTTTGTGGTTGACAAAATATTCTGCCCTAAGTCTCTTCTCGAATGCATATACTCTGCACCCATATTCCATTATTAGTTACAATTTAAGCATAATATTCTCATATTTATAAGCCATTTGGAGGGTGAACTCAGATGCTTACATAAATTCCAGTTACAGTAAATCAGCTAAATCATTCATGAGAAGGCATTGCAATTCCACATGATTTCATACTCTCAACCATCAAATTTTTTATTATGTATAAAATTATTATTGATTTAAACTAGTCATGTAGGTGGAAAAAACTCCACCACCTATTTCTTTCAAAGTAGCTTCACATATTTGGTATACATAGAATTGGAAACCAGCTGCTACACTAGTAAAATAATTACTAGTTAGTGCTTCCAATTCTTATTCTGTCACATTGAGATTCAGACATTTCAGTCTTGGAACACAACCAATTAACTAAACTTCCATTCCAAGTTCTTTAATCATGTGAGTGTCATCAAAACTTCCATAGCCTGAGAATAAGCATTCTCTCCTTCCAAGTGCAATGAAAAAACTTCTTATTCATATTGACAATACAAGTAAAACAAAATAAAATTACAGAACGTGGAACCTTTGTACTGCTACACTACCTAACACATAGAAATCAAAGAAAGAGAGCACCACATGATGCTCTTAAGTTTTAACCACTTACCTAAAATTATTTCCCACAGTCAATTCTAACATTTATTCTCCACTGTTTGGTTTGGGAAAAAAGGCATACTTCATTCCAACTTGCATGTTGTTCTCAAAATGTCTTATGAGAAAGTCCAATTTGTTTATTGCTCTATTTTTAGTAGGGTAAAATAGGCATTTGTTTCCCAAACTTTTGCATGTTACAATATAGAATACCAAGCAAATGGTAAAGTAGGAAATGAATGGCTAGCTCTCCTAAAATGATAAGTAAATAGAAAAGAAATGTACAAAAGCAATAATTTGTTTTCCATTAGGTTAAAATCTATACCTTTCCTCATGGACTTTTTTGAAATCTTGGAAATTGTCAAAAATAGGTATCAGTTCTTTTGTCCTCACTTCAAGAACACGAGTTGGAACCTTTTTTATTTCAATCTCCCCAGAATATGTATCTTTATTGAAAATTGCAGCATCCATGCATTCATGCCTCATCACTTGAAAATATACCTTCAAACACAACCCACAAATAGGATCGTAGATAAGAAATAAATTATAAACATGATAAAGGTCCAAAAGTACATTCATACCTCAGATTTTGCCCATATAGGAGTTCTAGTTTGAAGCATCTACACTTCAGCATTTGATAGGTACCAATGATGCTTCTCTTCCAAATCAATCCCTCCTTTTCCTAGCCCTCGGCTATTAATAGGAATGGTTCCATTTTTGTAGTGTCTTAAACCATTTTTGGCTGTCAGCTCACTTGAATTCACATGTTTACAAAGATCATCTATATCCTTTTCTCTTTCCACCTTGGTTGATATTTGACAAACATCTCATTTTCTAAGTGTCTCAACAACTACTCTCAAATTTTGTTCCAGGATTGGTTTGCAAGGTGCACCACTTATTCCAAAAGAAATATCACTAGAGTACCATGTTTCTACCCCATTAGATAGCTGCAAAGAATATTGTATGACATGCCCAGAAGGAGAGAAAATCCATAGCTCATCCTTTGAACAGAAATTTGCACTCTCAGATTACATCCTGTGTCCACCACCTCCACTACGAAAAAAAGCAACAATGGCACTAGTAGAAGCTATCCTACTTGTTGCCATAGCTGTAGCTCCACTCATAGTACCTCACCAACCACCATTTCCATTCTTTATTCTACTCACAACAGATAAGGTTATAGTAGGTGCAGGCTATGGAAGGGGCTACTGATTATCCCTCAATGGCCCAGGGCTTAACCATCAATGAATTGTGCGACTAGGTACCAATAAGGAGAGCATGCTTTCCTTATTTTTATGCTTTGAAGTTGTATTTCTTGCACCACAATTGCCCTCCTACTAAGTGCATCTGCCACCTTATTGGCTTGGCCTTTCTTATGCTTTATTGTGAAGGTATAGGCTTGTAGAAACTCAACCCACTTCATGTGTCTATGATTGAGTTTATCCTGCCCATTCAAGAAACTTAGAGCATGATTTCCAGTAAAAACAACAAATTCTTTGGGTAATAAGTAGTGCCTCCATTTTTCAAGTGCTTGAACCATAGCATATAATTCCACTATGAGAGAAGAAGGTGACTATTAGATTTTTTCCCAAGGAGATCTTCACATATTTGAAAATTTACCATAAGTCTTCCATTTTGTCATTCACACCTGTCTCAACTATTAAAATCGATTTTGTGATTAATCCTTTCAAATTAGTAGACAATTGTTTACTTTTTGATTGGTTAATGAGGGTTTTTGTAGGGATTGCACAACCTTAAGACACAAATTTGGGTCCCTAGCTTCCATGTGTGGGTTTTCAACACTATGTCCATATGCTTTGGGACTTGCATTATTGCAAGTCATGTGAAACGTATCCGGCAATTTCTATGGCAGTTTTTGCCCAAGTCTTTATTGCCGGGTCTTCTACCATTGTTCTTATAAGCTATTTACTCACTATATGTATCCAAGACCCATTGTTCACACATTTCAAATTGAAGAGATATAACATATCAGCTAAGCAGTATCTATGTCACCCTGATCATGTTTTATGTTTATATTGGCATGATACAATATATCGGCACAACAACTAGCAAGTTTCACCGATAAAAAACATTGTAGAATGGCCTACGTGAATGAGGAAGCACATTGTACAATATCAGCATAGGCACATTGCATTCATATCGATCGGCAGAAGAAATTGGGCTGTATATTTTGATTAAAAAGGAACAAATAGAGAATGCAACACCACATGAAATGTATATTGACATAACTCATGAAAGTTTCCCTGACAAAATACTCATCGGCCATTTGAAGCTTAACAAGTGAACTTTGTTGTTTTTTGATAGAATAGGGTGTAAACCTTCAAATTAAGCTGATTTGAGAGGATCTTGTTGAGTAATAAGGGTGTTTGGGTCTTTTTCCTATAAACTGTTTTGAAATCCCAATTTAAGGGTTTTGAGAGTCTAAAGTGAGGTTTAACCACCATTCCACTAATGGAGGCTTTTTAAATCGATGGAATGGGTCATTTTATGTTGTTTTTCATTTTGAGTGTGTTGGTAGGTGCAGGGGAAGTCTTGATACAAAGTTTCATTGTTGTTCTCATTGTTTTCCATTGATTTTTTTGGTTTAAAGAGGATGGCTACAAGTAGGGTTTTGATGAAACTGAAGTGTTTAATGATGGGAATCAGTTTATTTATCATGTGCAAGCATATTCCAAGGTGTTTGAAGCATTTGCAAGGTGTTTGGAGGTTGGGTATGCATACTTTCAATAAACCCTCATCATTTGAGCATTGTTAAGCCTAGAAACAGGGGTTTGTTTTTTTGTGCCCTTTGGAAGGGTTTAAGTGATCAAAAACTTGTTGATTTCTGGAGTTTTATAACTTGATAAAAGACTATCCAGGGTTATTTGATATTGAGGAGTGATTTTGATGGCACTTGTTTTGTTAAATAGGCCTAATTGAGCCTTCTTACTGCGGTACAGTCATGTTTAAGGTTGATCTTTAGAAAACAACATACCTTGAGTTTGA
Source organism: Cunninghamia lanceolata (assembly GCA_027924645.1). NCBI lineage: Eukaryota > Viridiplantae > Streptophyta > Pinopsida > Cupressales > Cupressaceae > Cunninghamia > Cunninghamia lanceolata. The sequence goes on along the minus strand of BSBN01001021.1, from coordinate 651,197 downwards.
AGTATGTTTTAGTAGGCCCAAATGGGTCCTAGAATCTATGAGTATTTTTGGGAATCTCCACCTCCTTCAAAAGATATGCCCAGTTTTTGGTTTGTGAACTTCTAAAAGAAATTTGGCCTTTGGGTGCAAGCTCTTGGAAAACTAATAAAACAGTGTTGGAAGAGAATGTTGTTATTTTGTTTCTATCAAAAAAATGATGTTTATGGTGTATGAGGGTCTAATGTGAGTTTAGAACCCTAATTGGGTGTTTTGGTACATTGTTCACCTCTTGGAATCAAGTGTAGGGGAAAAGACCCAATAGGTGAGATAGTTCCAATGGCTAAGATAGCATATGTGCATTTAAGGCCCAATATTTTTAAAAGTTTTGTACTAGTAGTTGTGATTTTAAGGCTATTAGTGTTCCTATAAGTACTAATAATTGAATGAAATGTGCCCTTTAGATTTAAAAAGCAACCAATCATGTGATGCCACATCAGCCCACCAACAAAACATGACTTAATGCACACCTATTGATCCACCCTTTTTTTGGGGGAACTATTTAACACCTCAACAAAAAGCATGCTGATGTGGCATCATATTTGATGATGTGGCCCTGAAACCTTAGTTGTAAGCAGGGGCGTTGCCAAGTAAGCTACTGTAAAAGTTTTGGAGTGATTCGAAATTGCCAGGTATGATTTTGAGAGGCGTGAAGTTAGGGTGCTCCACTATTGGGTACTCTCCCCTAAATGAAGGAAAATTTTGTTCAAAGTTTAGTTGATCTTCTCAAGTTAATGTTTTGGGCCATTATATTGTACTGATTTGCATAAGTCCATTTTCATTTGGAAGCAATGTTCTTCCTAAGTATAAACCAAAGATCAAACTACTTTGACAAAGGAAGATGCTTACCTTAAAATCCTTACACAAACATGGATAGACAACCTTCCATATTATGGGAGTAAACATTTTAGAACTTGCTCAAGTCATGAGAAGTTATGATTGAGGAGAATGTTTGAGGCTACTCTCCTGGTTTTTTGACATATCTGAGACCTTCCTCTTTTACTTGAAAGAAATTTGTTTGGTTCCTTCTTTTGATTCCCATTTTAAAGATTGCACAATATGCACTAAATAATTACTGGGATTGAAACCCATTCAAGATGGTGAAAGGATGATTATGGCAACATAGAATGCTGTAGAGAACCTTCTGGTGGGAAATCCTGAAGTTGGAAGATAATTGTGTTGCAGTAACATTGATAAGCAAGAAGTGCAAGAAAACATATATTAACTTCCAAAAACTTGGGAATGCTATCTGTGACAGTTTAGAAAGATGTTATGTAGAGATGCAGAGGTTGTCAACGACAACATGCCACAATAGGTGCAAGTGAGTAATTTCATATTAATGTCTACAAATTACCAAAATAGGTCAGTGGAACTCTCAAGTAGAAAGTACAATCATAGAAACACAAAGAGAGTCTAAAGCATCTCCTATCTATAGAAAACAACAGTGTTCAGAGAAAAATTGACAACCTAAATAAAGCAAGATAAATGAAATTATATTAACGTCCACAAATGATCGGGTAGGTCAACGAGCTTCATAGTATGGCACATTGCACTATGTAATTAAGAGTGCTAAATAGACTTCAACCACTTCAGATAATATTTTCTACAAGTTGAAGCTAAGTCTAAAATGCAAAGGAACGTAAAAAAAAGGATAAGCCTAGGGGTGTGCATCCTAGACAAAATAGTATATGCAACGCCATGTATTACAGCAATGTTGTGAAGGAATTCTTATGATAAAAACAAATAAATGCCAACCGAGCTAATTGATAACAATGATAAAAAGCATAAATCCCCATAGCATACAGCAAAATGCAATGAGCAATGTTAAAAAAATGACATGCTTGTAGTTCTAATCAATTTTGGAGGGAGATCGATCCTTAAGTGTGTAATAACTGTTATTGGATTAATGTGTTTTTGGACTTGATCAAAGGGTTTCACAAAAGCAATAAAAGAAATAGTAGATATTGATGACTTCTGCAAAGCTATGATTCCCTTTTTGATGCATAGTAGACTAATGTATCTCTGGATGTTATAAATTCAGCTACATTCATTCTTTATCAAATCTATAATGAGAACTCTATTAAATCCTAGATTAGTATCTATACAGAATTATTGTTTCTATTATTATGCTTGATCTATCTTCAAGAGTCAACTGAAGAATATATAAGAATGTATTGTAGATCCCTCAACTTCTAGTACGGTATAGAGTTTTTGTTTCTCCATAAGATCAAGACAGATTCTTAGAGCCACTGGGGAGGTGGCCTTGGAGTAGTTATGATTTTTCAACATTAAATGGACAGACCCTACTTGGGCATAACGATAGAAAGAAATATTTGATTTCCCACTAGATGTTAAAACTACTTCATTTGGTTGGTGAAAGCTCGGAGAGGATGTGAACTGAGTTTTTTAAGACTGTTGATACAGCTTCCAAAATCCACTCTCAGCTTGAGAAGAAATCACCACAGATATATTGATAGTGGAAATTTGTAGAAATTATGTAAAAAAGACTCTAGCATCAAGTCTGCTTGTAGAAAATATTTGGAGCCTCCAAAGCCCTTAAGCCTTTCTTATTTTAGCTGAATGTTTTCCAGTGGGTCGTTCACTAGTTTTTCTCCACTCATTCTCTATTTAGGTCTTCAATATGGAAGTCGTTGTTCAAGGTTTTTCTTTAATGGTTCAAACAAAATCTTAAGATAAATTACAGCAAAGAAGTTAGATGAAACATTTCAACTTTATTATTTCAAAATAAGGCACCATTGGTGAAAGTAAAAGATGTTTAAACGAAATTTTTTTAAAAAAAACTATAGAGTTTCATCATAATTTCGATGAACATAGCTCGACGAACCACAAAAATTTGCGACGAGGTTACTGTACATGCGACACAGTTTTTGTCATAATGGCAATGATGATTTGCTCCACCTCATCAGAAAATGGATGAAGGTTTGGTGTTTTTTTCGATGATTTCAAATAGGCATTCTACAACATTTTGTAATTTTTTGCGTCGATAGATGGACGAAGTTACGTTGATTTTGCAACATACACCGCCAACATTTTCTATCACGTTGATTGACAATGCTAGGTCATGGTTTCGACGTATAAAATTTGGTCGTTAAAGCAATGAAAATTTAGCGACGAAATTTAAATCAGTGGTGTGTTAGTAAGTCGACAATATTTTGTCGATATGTCACCAAACATTTGTAAAAATTTGTAGTCAAATACAGTAGTGGGAGGATGGACAGTTAAAGCTGGAGAAAATTCACACAAGTGAGAATCCTGTAAATATGTTCACAAAGGCAGTTACATGGGAGAAACTAATTTCATCATCAGTTTCCATTGGCCTTCATGACTGATAATGGTGGATATAAGAAAATAGCCAGGCCTGTAATCCAGTGGGAGCTGCAAGTGTAGCGATGTCGTCCAGGATCAATCTCCAAGTGGGAGATTGTTCGTATGTGGTGACTGATCATGCAAGTAATGTACACATAACGTATCCTCACAGGGGTTCGAGGCTAAGCCAGGCCCTGAGTGGGGGTTCGAGGCCACAGCCCCTGAAAAAAAAATTTCCCTCTTTTTTGCCCGTTCGAAGTCGATTGTTAATTTTTGTTAACCGACAAAAGAAAAATGACATTGTAAAACCCTAATTCGAGAAGCTTCCAAAAAGCTTGTTATAAGCGGCTGGGATGTATGTTGTGGTATGGAGCTTGTGAGATTGTAATATGTTTTGCACTAGATAATAAAATCATTGGATGGCTGAGTTTCTGTGGATGTAGCCCATTTTGGGTGAACCATGTTAAATTTTTGTGTTGATCTCTTTAGTGTTGTTCTTCATTGTTATATTTGGGTTATTTAATCTGCATATAATTGTTAGTGTTTATTGCTTTGATCTACCTAAACCCTAACAATGCTAAGCTTGGATATGTCAGAGAGGTCAAGGTTTGTAGTTTATTTCCCTACAGATAGCATCCGCTACAGAGGAATGGACACCCCTGTCTATTTGGTTAGTGGAAAATGACAAATGGTGTTTCTTGATAGGATTACAGAGTAGAGACTTTACAGAATCCTCCGACAAAACAATTCTCTCATGGTTGGAGCAATAAAGATAGTTCTTGGAAAATCCTTCGTGGCAGATAGCGAAAGATACAAGTGGACACTGATATAGCTTCCAGGTTTGTTGTGACTCTGCTGGATTTAAATGTTCCAAAAGTGGAAGTTGAAGAGATTGCTCGCAAAATGTTCATTCAAAATCTTTTGGGTGGTCTAGTAGAGATCTTGGCGGTGGTTACCTTCGAGGCTGGGGTTCCGAGGCCAAAAGATATGGTGCTCTTACACACTCTAGGAGAAGTGATCAAATACTACCTCCTTCATTCTGGATGTCAAGGGCATGGAGTTGATTCTCCTTCGAGACCAGGCAAGAGTTGCGGTGAACTTTCTCAGGAAGATGCTAAAAATAGAGGTGGTGCAGGGTTTTGAATGGGTAGCAGGATTCAATCAGTTCCTTTATGACTATGGTGACTTTTAATACTTTGTCTTCTCTACATTATATGTTGCTTAGGCAATAGGGTTACATTCTAGTTTTTTTAAATTCAGGGCTTTTCATTTTGTTAAAAGAAAGCTCTGTCTAGTTTACAGTTATGGCTGGCCCTGTGTGGCCTAATGATGTTTAGGGGTAGCTTTGTTTAGGTTTTCAGACTTGGTTGGGGATGGTTTATAGTTGTTTTGAGTCAGAGCAGAGATCCTTTGCTTTTGTTAATTTGCATAGCAGAAATTGTAAATTTTTTAAATATCAATATAATCTTACTCTTACCCAGCAAAAAAAAATATTATTTTTATATAAATATTAATGATATACACTTATTCATCAAAAACAATTGACGAGAATCATGTGCATGGATTCTTTATAGTCATTTTAAGTATTAAAATATCATGTTCTTTAAAGAAAAATACATACAATACACTTAATGTTCATTTAATAATTTTTAAAATAGTAGAAGAAAAATAAAAATGAACTCCTAATTATGAGATTGTACTCACTATTAGATCATGGGTAAGTGCAAAAAGATGGGGGGCCAAAAAGTGGCCAAATTATTTTTTTTAAAAATTAATACAAAACGCGAGTACGTTATAACGCGCTTGTGTTATGGCTTGGTAATGATGAGCCTAAGGCTCGTCAAAACCAAGCCATAACGTGAGCGCGTTTTGACTTTCTATAAATAAAAAAAAGGTTTCTATCTCATTTCATTTCTTTCTTCTCCTCTATGCCCGCGGCCTGCAAACCCTAGAAAGCATGCTCGCATTTTGCAAAGCTCCATTCAACACAAAACCTTATCGATTCATCGCCAAAATGCCGCCATGACGTCGAGCACGCCAAAGGAGTGAGTTATATTTGTTTTTTTGTTTGAATTTGTCTCTAAATAGGTAGGTTTGAGTTGATTTTTGATATTTATTTCGTTAATTGTCAGGAAATGTTAATGCACCTCCTCCTCCTCCTCCTCCTCCTCAAAATCTACAAAATCCTGAGGAGGAAATACCTGCATAACAACAACCTCCTCCATCCATTCCTCGACATGCCCCTGGAACACAAGAAAATATAATGGGGCAAATTGAAAACAACAAAAAAGAAATTGAAGATATAATTACAAGGTTGAAAGATCCTTCCACTTCAACCTTGCATAGGTCCACGCTTGCTGAATCTCTTGAATCTATGTTATCAAATATAGATTCAATTAGCAAGCAAATAACTAGTTGGACGGATAAGAGGAGAGAGTTCAGAGATTATTATGCAGACAAGTTGTCATACCAAGATGTGAAAAAATTACAAATCACAAAATTAGACTTGTGTTCTATTTTCACAAACCCACAAACAAATCAACCTCCACCCATTACATGCAAGAGGTTCCCTATCCATTGGTGCAACAACCAAGCGATAAGGGACAATTTTGGGTAGAGGTGGTGGATGGTTTTTTACCATCCTCCATGCAATAATGATGAGATCCCGCAATACTTTTTGAGGAAACTCTACTGCGAGTTTGTCCTCATTAAAGTGCCAAACTATTTTGATATGCGGGACTTCCAGGGTAGAGGTGGGGGGTCAGCACAAGATAGACCAGGGGCACGTCTTGACCCACAGTGGGTAGTGAGACAAGTAATCAGCAGAGCAGCCCATGAGCATGTTTCTATCCCTTCCATGGTGAAGGAAAGTGTTGAGGTCAATACACTTTAGTCCATTAGTGCCTTGACCCAGAGCATCATAGAGCATGTTGGTCCTACAGCACAGAGTGGGTTGGGAGATAGTGCGAGGAGTAGGGTCCCACCCCATACTTGTCAGGCTTGCAGGTCAGCCTGTGGTTATGACCCCATGGATAGTCAGGACACAGGTGCACAGGCTACATTTGCAGCTGAGCAGATGGTGATGACAGATACCCTCCTGAGTGAGACTTTTGGCCTTGATACTCAGGTAAATATTAGCAAGTTTATTGAATTTAATTTATTAAATTTCATTTTTGAAATGCAAGATTAACTAATTTAAATTGATGATTTTAATGAAATATCAGGGTCATAGCGTTGATGCAGTTTTCAGTGGTTCTCCACCTGCATTTTACACTAGATCATCTACTGTCGGGGTATGTAACTAGTAAACAATTATAAATATTACATGTGAATAGCATCGTTATATGAATGGTATTCTAATATCTAATTTTGGATGTTGAATAGGTTAATACTGTAGATTTCACGGCAACACCTGCCAGCGGTGGTGGACTTCAAAGCTTTACAGAAGTAATAAAATAAATAGTTTAATGAATGAATTGTACTTACTAGATTTTTGTATGTGACTTGTGTGCCTTATTGTGTGTACTTCCATGTTTAGATGAACGTGTGTGTATGTTAGGATCCATGATTTGCATCACTATTATAATTTTTGTAATTGAATAATGTTGTTTTATTTCTAGATGATGTGGGCTGCGGAGACACCTCCTCATGTTCATAGGGCAATGGAGCAGGGTGTGGCCTCTACGATTCATAGCTCCATGGCATTGACAGGGGTATGAGGCAGATTAGTAAATTTCAATTTACATTCATTGTTATAGTTGTCTATTTTTGAAAAATCAAAAGATTATTGATTTAAAGTTTAATTTCTATATGGATGGTTTCTATAGGACATGACATCACCAGGGCCTATTCCTGCTACTGAGGCAAGTGAGGAGATAGATTATATGTTAGCGGTAAGTGATTATTTTGTTAAATGTTTCATTTTTTATAACATCTAATTTCTATATATTAATGTCTATATTTTTTATTGTAACAGGTAAAGATGCAGGAAGAACTATATAGGAGGAGTAGCCCTCGGGTTCATAGTAGACCACCCACATGTGCGTCTCCATCCCCTAGAAGATCAAAGGCTGCCCGTGATCTATTCTCTTCACCAACTAGAGGCGAATGACTTTTTATTGTGTTCCTTTGTTGTATGCCTATATGGCATTTGTGGACATATATTTTGTATTGTATATAGTTGACATTGTATGCCTATATGGCATTCTTGTAAGCCTATATGGCTATTTTGTATATATGTTATACTTATATCGACAGATATTGATGTATGCCTATATGGATATTTGGTTAATGCAAATCTTTTTTATTGATGGCATCCATACTTGCATTATAAATCCACATTTGAATGGATATTTGTAGATGGCTACTTCAAATATTTAAAGTCCAATTGTATTACATAGGATGTTTGTTGATCCAATAAGCAAGCTATTGTTATTCAAGTATCACCTAAACCTCAATTTGGAACTAAAAGATAAAAGTTGTATTTAAAAAAAAATGAATCATCATGTTGAACAAAAAATATTAATATTCTTTATGAGTAGCATACAATTTCAACTATATGCAATACAAAAAAATGAATCATCATGTTATTATTTATGTTTGAGATCCTGAAAATGACTAAGTCTGGTAGCCTGATATCTTGAAACACTAGGATAAATATCCAAGTCACTAGGATGATTGCGCCTTGAGAAAAAGTCATTAAGATGAGCACCTAAAGGAGACTTTCTTAAACATTCAAACATTGAGCAACAAGCATGAAGGGTTAAAGTGCAATTTGCAACTCATAAAGCCTCAAAAGAGCACCCAATTTAGAGAGAGCATTCATTTAAGACAAGGCACCCATTGACACATGTTCCACCATAAAAGTGCCCTAAGGTGGAAGGAGAACAAGCCTCTAGTAAGTGAAGTGCACCTATTGTCTAAACCACTTCATTATGGCACCCTAGCATGAGGAGGAGTATATAAGTCAATAGGAAATGGCGCGCCTAGAATGCAAATGAAGGACTAAGTGGCATTTTCAATAAGCATCAATTCACCTTGAGCTTTCAATAAATACATCAAATTGAGCCCCATAAGCCTAGGCACCCTTTGCCTTCAAAAGAACCTTGTATTGACGTCAAGAGTTGGTCGTATCGGCGTATCGGCAAACCTTGGTTAGGCTTTGCCAATAGTGATCTGTCTTGCCGACGAGTGTGGTTTAAAGTCAAAGACATCAGTGTATCAGAAGATAATCCCATCGGCGCATCGAAAGAGCAGTTGAGAGATTCACTGATGAAGGGGGTCACACTGATAGTCAAAATCCATCGGTGTATCGGCCCAACGAGATTAGAGTTCACCGATGTTTGGAGTCTCACCAACGGGTGTGGTCCGAAGGTTGTCATTGGTGAGATCAATGTGTTGGTAGAAGAGTTTTTAAGTGTGCCGATGGTATTAAGTCCTACCGATAGGTGAGGGACTTACAGTCTCGTATCAGAGTGACAAAGACATCGGTGTGAAAGGATATAAAGTCATTGATAGTGGTTTGTCTGACCGATAAGAGTCAATGATGGGATGTTTGTCAGAAGTGAAATCAAACGGAGTCATGGTGGCATCGGCCTATCGGCCGATGAAATTTTAAGCTCGTCGATGGTATGTTGTCTCGCCAATAGTGAGTTCGAAGGTTCCAAAGTTGATAATTCTATGCTTCCACTGTGTGCTCTGCATCAGACACTCATCCCTACTATAGTCTAGCATTCTCTAGTTGTGTTCTCCCCTTTGTTTTTGTGAATGCCTCTGGAAGTAATGTTGAGTTACTTGTGATATCCTTATTGACTGGTGTTGTTTTGGATTCATGTGTAGTCCTTGTTCCTTATAGTCTATTGTCTACCTGACTGTTTGTTGTAACTTATTGAACCACTATGATTTTGAATATTTAGATTTAGAGGACATTAGACACCAAAGCTTCTTGACCTTTAACAACCCAACCTAAAATCAATAGATTTTTGTCCATCCCAACTATTCTAGTCAAGACAAAGCATGTTGATTCTCATTTAATCCAAAGTTCATTAACATGATTATCTTATCATAATATTTAGGGAAATGACCACCTAGATGGACAATGATGTGAGCTATCTATAAAGAAACTTGCATGAAGTATAGGAGGCATGAGAATCCCTCCATGTTGTTTATCAAGTTGAATGATCTATGACACATCATGTATCATTAGAAAATATTCTCGAAGAGAAAGCAAGTGAAAATACTCAAAAGAACCCATAACAAGGTGGAGAAGTTTAAAGGATGGAGGTTGCAACACTTTCCAACCTCATAGCCACACTAGTCCAATGGATCAGGATAATACTATCAAGCATCCACATAATAGTAGATAATCTTATCAAAAGTCATAGAGAAATTTCTAAGGACCATAGTGTTATCCGTATGACTTGACACATATTGCTTGTTTCATAAAGCAAAGGGAAATGATATAAATATTGTTGTTATATGGAGCCTAATCAGACTCGGAAGTTAAATTTACCTAACTTTTATCAGCGCGGTTTCCCCCCAAATATTTTCCTACTAGTTTTGGCGCCTTGAAGTCTAAGTGCATGAAAATCATTCTGAGTTGGCAACCTAATCCAATGACTTGACACGGATCCCAAAACCACCTATTGGACCAATAGGATCCTAGGCGCTCACTTCATGCATTATGATTTCTAGGCGCTAGTTTGATGCTCCATCACAAGGAAAGTGCACCCACACTTGAAGGTTGTAGTTGCCAAGAAGAGCGCCTAGCAAGAGGAAGTCTTTTAGAGTCTCCAAAACACATCAAACACTTGACTAACAACAAGATAATTTTTTCCCAAGTTAGGCGCTTCAAGAGGGAAGTTAAAACATGAATAAGTGCCAACTTGTCTAGGCACAAACTCAAGCTTGTTGAGGATACACATGGCACCCAACATTCCTTGGTGATTTCATGAACTTCAAATGCTCAGAACTGTTCAAGGAATGCCCAATGCCCCTTCTTGATGATAGGCACCAAAGTGTGGGTGGACTTGCACCTTGATGGCATTAGGCGCTATCTAGAGTATGCTACTCCATGGAAATGTGCCTTCTTGCTTAAAGTAATTCAAACACTCCAAGGTCTTCAGTGATCAATTCCCCAACTTAGGAAATGTCCTCCTTCATTTTAAAACACATTGTAATGCTCCAGAGAGATGACTATACCTAGGCGTCAATCTGGGTTAGAAATGCCTCCAAAGTGCGCCTTCTCTTTCAGAATGGAAAACAAGGTCCAAAGGTGCTAATAAACTGAAGCGCTTCTTTGGAAAAGTCCCGGAGGTTAAGATGCACCTTGTCTTAATGAGGTGCAACTCTTAGGTAAGAAAGCTTGTAAAGTGTGCCTAACTTAGTGAAGAGGTTGATAACTTCTAAACCCTTCTTGGAACTTAGATTGCTTCAACTAAAGATCATCTTGCACCAATACATCACCAAACTTTCAATCACAAGATCAATTCAAACTTAGGCGCTCATTAAGAGTCTTTCCAATGTTAGCGCATCTAAGAGGTTGAACTGGCAAGAGATGGCGCCTAGCTTCCTAGACCTTGTTTTAATATGTTTGAGTTCCAAAGTTGACTCAATGGTATCAAGATGGCACCATAGAGTCTTTGGACTAGTTCCTTAGAGTTTCAAAAACATTCTGGCTCCTTAAAAATTCCTCCTACATGCTTGGGTGCCATTTCAAGGTCCTAGAACCATGATGTAGCGCCTTATTGCTCTAGGTGCCCATTCATGATTGTGCAACTTGAGATTGGCGCCTAGAGTGAATAGGCTTTCATCCTGACTTAATACACTGCCTCCTTCTGATGATTTTTGGGGCAGCAGAAAACCTTTCACCACGGGCAAATGTCTCAGAGATATAAAAAACTGAGAGAAGTTATTGTAGAGGCACTCTACGTGATTGCGTTACCTTAGACAGAATGTTTCTAAGTGACACAATTTTCGAGTAACATCTCGTCAAAGATTGCTGCCTTTTTGCACTTTGGACTCTTCAGGGATATCGTCAGTACAATGTAGCTCGGACTGTTTCGACATGTTTGGGTGAAAAATAGGACCATGCCTAGCGTAAATGTACCCATCCGGATGCGTTGGAATAGTCAATTTGGTCACATCAGGAGTAGGACAAAAGTTACACCCCTTTGCAACTTTACACTGCCTCCTTCTTACAATTTTTGGGGCAGCAGAAAACCTTTCACCACGAGCAAATACCTAAGAGATATAAAAAACTGAGAGAGGTTATTGTAGAGGCATTCTACGTGATTGTGTTGCCTTAGACAGAATGTTTCTAAGTGACATGGTTTTCAAGTAACATCTCATCAAAGATTGCTGTCTTTTTACACTTTGGACTCTTCAGGGATATCGTCGGTACAATGTAGCTCGGATTGTTTTGACATGTTTGGGTGAAAAACAGGACCATGCCTAGTGTAAATGTACCCATCCGGACGCGTTGGAATAGTTAGTTTGGTCACATCAGGAGCAGGATGAAAGTTACACCCCTTTGCAACTTTACACTGCCTCCTTCTGACGATTTTTGGGGCAGCAGAAAACTTTTCACCACAGGCAAATGCCTCAGAGATATAAAAAATTGAGAGAGGTTATTGTAGAGGCACTCTACATGATCGCATTGCCTTAGACAGAATGTTTCTAAATGACACAGTTTTTAAGTAACATCTCATCAAAAATTGCTACCTTTTTGCACTTTGGACTCTTCAGGGATGTCGTCGGTATAATGTAGCTCGGATAGTTTCGACATGTTTGGGTGAAAAACAGGACCATGCCTAGCGTAAATATACCCATTCGGATGTGTTGGAATAGTCAGTTTGGTCGCATCAGGAGCAAGATGAAAGGTACACCCCTTTGCAACTTTACACTGCCTCCTTCTGACGATTTTTGGGGCAGTAGAAAACTTTCCACCACGGGAAAATGCCTTAGAGATATAAAAAACTGAGAGAGGTTATTGTAGAGGCACTCTACATGATCGTGTTGCCTCAGATGGAATGTTTCTAAGTGACACAGTTTTCAAGTAACATCTCGTCAAAGATTGCTACCTTTTTGCACTTTGGACTCTTTAGGGATATCGTCGGTACAATGTAGCTTGGACTATTTCGACATGTTTGGGTGAAAAATAGGACCATGCCTAGTGTAAATGTACCCATTTGGATGCATTGGAATAGTCAATTTGGTCGCATCATGAGCAGGACACCAAAAATGCAAAAGTTGCTTTGTGCAACTTGACAACATTGACACTTTTTTGCAACATGACTCAAAGACTCAAACTGACCCCAAATGACTCAAAGTGACTTAAAATCACCTTGATTTTGGTGCATGTACATTATAGAGGTCAAGGTGCTTGTTATTATTCAAACATCTTAGATGAGCGCATAGGAAAGGAAAAAGCTCTAAGTTTCATCATCATGAGCGCCTAATATCAAGAGACTTTAATGGCTCAAACCTTAGCATGGAGTCCTAAGACACATTTCATGTCTCCTTTCATCCATTTTGGTGCCCTTATGTAGATTTTTCAACTTGATTTGGCACCCTATATGTGAAGGAAGATCTAAAGGCATGAAAGTGGATGTCGTTTTGCAAGAGTTTGGATCATCAAAATTGAAAGAAATAAGTCTATTAAGCTTGGACACCCTTGGTCTTCTTTTCATTCATTATGAACGCCTTGGGAGAATGGTATATAGGTCATCATCATGATTGGGCGTGCCCTGGATCCAGAGTGTTGGAGAGATCATCAAATGGTGTCTAGAGGAAGTAGGGTGAGTTATGAGTTTGGTCGCATCAGGAGTAGGACACCAAAAATGCATAACATGATGATGTAAAAATGTGTATATGTGTAAAAATGCAGGAGGAAATAAAAAAAAGACAAACCTTACAAACTAATGTGCATACTTACAACTCAATGTAACATGACTTTACAAAATCAATGTGAATACTTACAAATTAATCCAATGAACCATCTGGGTTTGCTCTACTCTTTATTGTGTCAAGTATTGCTTCATGGTCAGACTCACGCGCCTTCCACAAGATTTTGTTCAAAGGTCTACCCCAATACTTTATCAAATGAACATTGGATGCCATGACAAGGTTCAAGTAATGAAGAATCTTTCGATGCGTGTCAAAGTCCTAAAATAGCCAAATATTAACACTCTTATATGGGTACCTTCTAAGCCATGTTCCAGTAATAACCACTGAGCCTGTAGGGTATTCAATGTTTTCTCCATCTGTAACAAGGGCCTCCAATTTCTTTTTGGCCTTAACACAATGACATAAGTAATAATCTGTTCCCTCTTCATTATCTTCATCTGCAATAACTGCATATGCGTGCCCTACATTGATATGTGTAGCAAATTAGATGAAATTAGTCAACATTACAAAAACACTACAAAGTAAGATGACATTACATGGTTGATTAGATGAAATTAGATGCATATACGTGCCCTATATTACCTGGTTGAACTAAATCTAATATGTGGTCAAAGTCAACTGATGATTCCATCTGTGTTAGTTCCAGTGCTGTCGGGGGTCGATATGTGTCAAGTGGGCTAAGATAACTTAACTGCCATTCGTCAACCCACTCCGTTGACTCGCACTCATCCCAGAGCCCAATTGTACAGGAAGAACAAAAGCATGACATATTTCATGTATGGATACTCCATGAACTTACAATTGAGCTTCTGAAAGAGTGCATCTCATTTGATCCTGTCAGTGTACAACAGTCCTCATATGGTGCAATGTTGGTATCATCTATCAACCAAAAAAATCTATGAATTGAAGACTTACCTTCATTACCTGGACCCATGGAAGCAATGTCGACTGTAGTTCTCTGCAAAGTCGACGACCGAAACAATGCTACCAACCGGAAATGTGCCCTTGCATAACTTGAATTGCAAGTCCAACCATCGAGCTCTATGGGCATGTCTTGCATACTCATACACTATGCTATCACAAAATATAGGCATAAACTAATTCACTGGAATCTTTTCAATAACCAATTCACACCTCTTTGCTTCTTTACCATCTTTTGTATTGTATGCCACTATTTTATACTTGCCAAACTCTACTAGTTCGTTTCCAACCGCATGTGTTCTTTCCATATGTTCACATATTGGCAAATGTTGCAAGCCATCGCAACGATGACATGTGCCATCCAAGCATAATTTCTTGTAGAATATTTGACCTTCCTCACTTTCACATAAAATTCTAGATATGAAGTCTCTTGAAGATGTTGGTGGGGCACATATGGCACAACCCTGCAAATCATTGTTAGTATGCATATCTAAACATATAGACCTATAAGCATCAAAATGGTTAGAAAATTCAATATGTAATCTACAACAACAAGTAGTGCATGTGTGATTTATCTTAAAATAGAAAGGTTTTAGCATTTCAAAATATCTTTGACAAATTTTAATTTGAGGATACTTCTCTAGAAATTTACCATAAAAGTGTGTTTGAGTCTCATCCAAAAAATGCTTTTGATGTGGCTTGCGGTTCTGACTACCGATTCTCCTTATTACCACATCCCTTTGATTCAGAGATACCCTTGTGTAATTCTTCCAAAAGTCTTCAATTAGTGATCTCAATGCTTCAACAATTGGTTTATCTTTTCGTGGTAGTCTCCCCGAGAACGCCCATAATTCATTGGCATTAGTGTCCTCAATTCTTTGGTGTCTTCCAATGGCTCTTGATAAAGTTTTCCTATTAATTCTCAATTCTTGACTCGTCTTTCTAATGAGACGAGCTTTCCTTGTTTGACTACTTACTATAGTCGATGTAATCACATGCCGTGTTGCATTACTATCTTTTGTGCGTGAGGTGTTACCCACACTCTCATATGCACTCATTAGATTCTTGACAATAGATTTTTCACTTGAAGCCTCTGATGTTCTCAACCCAAGAATCTTCATGATAGACCTATACTTTATACTTCGCATCATTTCAATGAATAGTTGACATCTTGCAGTCTCATTTAACTTTTCAAAGAACAATCTCCAAATCTTATTAGCATATCTTCTACAAGTGCATTTTGGAATCTTACCTTCCATTGGCTGCAAAATATTCTCATCAATATCAATCAAATACTTTGGCTTTCTATGCAAAATTCTAGGTGGTGTTAAGTTAGGTAAATTCATCTCAACATTAGGAATTTCATCAATATTTAAATGAGATGGGCTAGATGGCATACTTTCGATCGAAGATGGAATAGATGACATACCTTGAGGTTGAGGTGGGAACGATGGCGTACCTCCTTCATCACATGTGAGTGATGATGTACTCTCAACTTGAGATGTGGTAGATGGTGTCCCTACATGTTGACTTGCGGTAGAGGACGTGTCTCCAACTATGGTATTCAAATCTCTCGTACCACGAAGTTTTTACATTCGTTCTCTTTGTGCCGCTAATACCATATCTCTTTGTGATGGTTGTGGTTCCTCTTCAAATGGTATGTCTTCATTTATTATGTCCAATTTCCTCTTCTCATGAAGTTCCCTCATAGCCACTGCTTTCTTTGCATTCTTAGCTTCTATCTCTTCCTGTGTTGGTTTAATTCTTGATCGTTTCCTCGGCATGACGAAGAATTTGTCTGTAGCATGATAAAGAGACCAATATTAGTTCCTAAGAAATGAATACAAGATAATAGTGGGATTGTATTTTTATTATGTTGTAAGGATTTATTCTTGTATAGTTTGACATCATGGTATGTTAAGGTCTGTTTATTACACATAATTATTAAAGACCCCAAGTGTAGAAAATATACATGGCATCATGTGAGATTGTAGGATGCTTTCTTGATTGGGAATGTGTCTATTTTAAACATGTATGATAAAGCATGATAAAGTAATATAATCTGAAATAAGGAAAATGTAAAGAACATGCATGTAAAGATTTGACATACCTAAAAAATGAAGATTCGAATGGAGAGAGTACCCAATTATGTAGTGTTTTTTTCTTCTTGCATCAAACTCCTCAACAATTTGAGTTTTTCACCACTTGCTTCCTTTTCAATGTTAAATTGAATAACACTCAAATATAATTACTAACAACAATACTATTAACCAATCTATGATGTTAAATTCCTAAAATTGAATCACAATTAACATTGTAACACTACAAAAATTGAAACTTGAATAGATATATATCAAACTTGGTGTGAAAACTATGTTATTTCCTCCTTCTCAAGTTGGCAAAGTAGAAAAGGTGGTGGAAAGATCATGCAAAGGTGGTACAATGTGTCAAATGTGCATGTGAACTTCCCAATAGCATGAAAGCACTTCTTTTTTGTCGGAGCACGCGCAGAATCAATATGAAAACAAAGCATGTGGGCCTGGATCACGGGGGTCAACACTTTTTTACTATTTCTATAGCAAGACAAAACGTGAGCACGTTATAATGCGCTTGCGTTTTGTCCTGCTATAGATTGATCACATCCTTTGCATTGATCACATCTCTTTCCAAACCTTCCCCTTCAGACTTGAATGACCACAAGGTTTTTGAGGGAGAACTTTTCTTGTTTCCTGCAAGAGCTTGCCAGATGTTCTGCCATATGATAGGCATAACAATGAAGGGGCAAGCCCTCATAATCAAGTTCTTGATAGAAAATGCCCATCGAGGAAGAAAGATAGATCTTCTTTGGAAGCAGAAGTTCTAGTTTGTGACAAATCCTTATCCAAGCATAAATAGTAGGGGTTCTGTCAAGCAATTTCCAATCCACTTCCACAAAGTCTCTAAACCCTTATCCCTAAACCCTCCAAGCCTATCCCTAATCCTTATACCCTCCCCACTCTACTTTAACCCTAATCCCTCAACCCTCAACCCTATCCCTAAACCCTTGACCCTCAACCCTCAACCTTCAATGTCAAACCCTAATCCCTCAACCCTTAACTCTGATCCCTCGACCCTCAACCCTATCCCTAAACCCTAAACCCTAAACCCTCAACCCTTCACTCTAATCCCTCAACCCTAAACCCTATCCCTAAACCCTCAACACTATACCTTAAACCCTAATCCCTCAGCACTCAACCCTAAAGCTTATCCCTCAACCCTCAACCCTAATCCGTCATCGCTCAACTCTAATCCCTCATCCCTAAACCCTAAATTCTATCACTATTCCTAAACCCTCAATAGACTCGATACTATACCTTAAACCCTAATCCCTTATCCCTAAACCCTCCAACCCTATCCCTAATCCTTATACCCTCCACACTCTACCTTAATCCTAATCCCTCGACCCTCAACCCTATCCCTAAACCCTTGACCCTCAAACCTCAACCCTCAACCCTCAACGTCAAACCCTAATCCCTCAACCCTATCCCTAAACCCTAAACACTAAACCCTCAACCCTCAACCCTCAACGTCAAATCCTAATCCCTCAACCCTTCACTCTAATCCCTCAACCCTAAACCCTATCCCTAAACCCTCAACACCATACCTTAAACCCTAATCTCTCAGCCCTCAACCCTAAACCTTATCCCTAAACCCTAATCCCTCAACCCTAATCCATCATCTCTCAACTCTAATCCCTCATCCCTAAATCCTAAATGCTATCCCTATTCCTAAACCCTCAATAGACTCGATACTATACCTTAAACCCTAATCCCTTATCCCTAACCCTCTAACCCTATCCCTAATCCTTATACCCTCCACACTCTACTTTAACCCTAATCCCTCGACCCTCAACCCTATCCCTAAACCCTTGACCCTTGAACCTCAACCCTCAACCCTTAACTTTGATCCCTCAACCCTCAACCTTATCCCTAAACCCTAAACCCTAAACCCTCAACCCTCAACGTCAAATCCTAATCCCTCAACCCTTCACTCTAATCCCTCAACCCTAAACCCTATCCCTAAACCCTCAACACTATACCTTAAACCCTAATCCCTTAGCCCTCAACCCTAAACCTTATCCCTAAACCCTAATCCCTCAATCCTCAACCCTAAACCTTATCCCTAAACCCTAATACCTCAACCCTCAACCCTAATCCGTCATCCCTCAACTCTAAGCCCTCATCCCTAAACCCTAAATGCTATCCCTATTTCTAAACCCTCAACAGACTCGATACTATACCTTAAACCCTAATCCCTTATCCCTAAACCCTCCAACCCTATCCCTAATCCTTATACCCTCCACACTCTACTTTAACCCTAATCCCTCGACCCTCAACCCTATCCCTAAACCCTTGACCCTCGAACCTCAACCCTCAACCCTCAACGTCAAACCCTAATCCCTCAACCCTTAACTCTGATCCCTCAACCCTCAACCCTATCCCTAAACCCTAAACCCTCAACCCTCAACTTCAAATCCTAATCCCTCAACCCTTCACTTTAATCCCTCAACCCTAAACCCTATCCCTAAACCCTCAACACTATACTCTAAACCCTAATCCCTCAACCCTAACCCTAAACTCTAATCCCTCAACCCTTAACCCTAATCTGTCATCCGTCATCCCTCAACTCTAATCCTTCATCCCTAAACCCTCAACCCTTAAACCCTAATCCCTCTACCCTCGACACTCTTCTTTAACCCTAATCCCTTGACCATTAACCCTATCCCTCAACCTCAACCCTCAACCCTCAACCCTCAACTCTCAACATTAAACCCTAATTCATCAACCCTAAACCCTAATCCCTCAAACCTAAACCCTATCCCTAAACCATCAACCCTCAACACTATACCTTAAACCCTAATCCCTATCCCTCAACCCTTAACCCTTAAAACTTAAACCCTATCCCTACACCCTCAACACTTGACCCTATGTCTTAAGCTTTAAACTCTCATCCCTAAAGCCTCAACCCTCAATCCTTAAACCTTCAACCCTAAACCCTATCCCTAATCCCTCTACCCTCGACACTCTAACCCTAACCTCGACATTAAATGCTAATCCATCAACCCTAAACCCTATCCCTAAACCCTCAACCCTCAACACTATATCCCTCATCCCTCAACCCTAAACCTTATCCCTAAACCCTAATCCCTCAACCCTCAACCCTAATCCATCATCCCTCAACTCTAATCCCTCATCCCTAAACCCTAAATGCTATCCCTATTCCTAAACCCTAATCCCTTATCCCTAAACCCTCCAACCCTATCCCTAATCCTTACACCCTCCACACTCTACTTTAATCCTAATCCCTCGATCCTCAACCCTATCCCTAAACCCTTGACCCTTGAACCTCAACCCTCAACCCTCAACATCAAACCCTAATCCCTCAACCCTTAACTCTAATCCCTCGACCCTCAACCCTATCCCTAAACCCTAAACCCTCAACCCTCAACGTTAAATCCTAATCCCTCAACCCTTCACTCTAATCCCTCAACCCTAAACCATCAACACTATACATTAAACCCTAATCCCTCAACCCTAACCCTGAACCTTATCCCTAAACCCTAATCCCTCAACCCTAATCCGTCATCCCTCAACTCTAATCCCTCATCCCTAAACCCTAAACGCTATCCCTATTCCTAGACCCTCAACGAGCTCGATACTATACCTTAAACCCTAATCCCTTATCCCTAAACCCTCCAACCCTATCCCTTATTCCTTAACCCTCATGATTAATAGCCTTGAACATAAAAAAATTTAAGGGGAACATAACACGAACATGACAAACAACAGACTTGCGGAAAAGAAAAAATGCAAAGCAAAACATAACGCGAGCGCGTTATAATGCGCTCGCGTTATGTCTTGCTTTGGGAATCCCAAGCCTTGGGCTTGGGATTTGCTTTGGATTTCTAACCCAAAGGCTTGGAGTGCCTTATGAACAGTCACAGATGTGTTTTTCCATATTCTTCAAGATTTCACATAATTTCGTTCGTGCTAACCCTCAGATTTGCATGTGTTTCAAGGTCAAACAAATCAAACACCTAGGTAATGTTAGGCTTTCTCTTATCTATTTGACGATGTGATTTTTTTCACATTTTAACAATGTTAGGCCTTTCATCTTTAATTTCTTTTGTTTGTGTGTCCGTTTTTGGGTAAAAACCACTGTTTGGTCTTTTTTTCATTGTAAATTAACTATTCATTCAAATTTCAAAAAAATTACATATTTAGAAACTAGACTCCATTCTACAAATATTAAAAAAATAAAAAAAATGATTTTCAATTAGTTTTCAAAATTTATAGGGGTAGCACGACCAAAATTATGTTTTTTAGGATGTGTCCACTTTGAAAATTAGTAAAAAATCAAATATTCATCAAAAAATTATTAGAAAAATTAGGCATAAACTACATGCTATTAGCTAATTTCTCACCAAAGCGATTTTAAAAATACCAAAAAAAAAGTTGACCTTTTGAGGGAGCCACAAAACATGCTATGTTATTTTTTTTGACAGAAACAACACCAATTTCTGTGGCTCCCTCTTTTGAACCCCTTAATCTATGCCATTTTCAAAAAAAAATAGTAGTTTAGAAAGTAGACTCGAAGCACTACAAACATTGTTTTGGTTGCATCTCCAAATTTTGAGTGTAACTATGCTCAATTTCTCATTCAAGGCTAGTATTTCCTGATTTCAGAAAAAAAAAGTGGCCTCTTAAGACCCCTTTTTGGCCCCCCATCTTCGTGCACTTACCCTCATGTTATGCTTATAATACATTTAATTAATCCTTCATTTTTAATGTCATAATAGAGTTGCATTTATTTATGTATTTGTGGACAATTATGGTAACCAATTGTCAGAATTAGCCAAGATCAGCAAATGAAAACAAAGATAACTTCCACAAAGCATAAGCACGTAAAAGCCAAAATGTATAATCATGTTATGAACCTATGTTTAACCCTTCTCTTTACTTTGTTAGTATATTACATTTGGACAGATATGCTTTGTAAGTCGTCCCATGAGTATATTGTATTATCCCACATTCATGGGAAGTAATAGTTGTTTAGATTAGACTTAGTATATAAGTATGTGTTGAGGCTAATGAAGGCATCCACAAGTTTATTGTATTGAGCTTGCTCAAAGGAGATTGCCCCCTCAAAGTGGCCTATGATCAATAAATTCCTTTTGTGTTCTACTATTTCTGTTATTTCATGCATTTTTCATTATATTGTTGCAGGAGGTTCCTCTCATCTGGTATCAGAGTGCTTTCTTGGGCTTGCTAGGTGGAATTTCTACCGAATTTTTTTTCGCAGTGGCCTCCAGGCACTATGATTATTGTAGTTCTTTTTTCTTTGCATCTGTATTGTTCATTTCAATTGCAGGTTTGAATCAGGGAATAATCCCTATCAACTTAACTGTGGGAAGTGCCTAGGCATAGCCCTAAAACTCATTGTGAGGAGTACCACAGGAACCCTGAAGTAGCTGGCCCATTGAGAGGACCTGCCAATGAAAAGGGCAATGGCCCCTACTTGATTGACTAGTTCCCATCCGTGAGGTAAACCAAGAGCTATCGTTTGTGGAAAAGCGATTATCCGTTTTACCTAAGTTGTGGAGTGAGGGGTACTGCCCCAATACACAAGTCGTTAGATAGCATTGGTAGCGGAGTGAATCCCCTGAACCTTTAGGAAGCCGAACATACATGGGGCCCATATCTATTGCCAACAAACAAATCACATATTGAATCTGTCTACAGCCATTTGCAGATCTCATTGCAAATCGTTTCCAAAAAAAAAAAATCTATTTTTTCGCCATATCTTCCTTGCTTTAGCTCTGTTTCCTTTGAAAATTCATTGGAACCCCTGAAATTCTATTTTACATATTTCCTTCCTTGAGGACCCTATCCCAAATTCCACTTATCGAAGCTAGAAATCCCACATTTGTCTATTTTTAGGGTTTGCCATAACTTCTTTGATTCTCACCCAATCACCTTCAAATTTTGCCACAGTGTTCATTTCCTATTTCTTCTCCTTTGTCCCTCTTGGACAAATTTTACCATTCTTTCACCCCGCTTCTGAAATCCCCATTTTTTGCTTCCCTGTCCCTCAGAAAGTGTCCACAACCTAGTCACACCCCAATTACCCATCAGAGTTTTTCCTAAATCCAAATTTTCCTTTACTAAAAAAGTTTTCGTTTTTGTTTTTCTACCCATTTCAAAAAAAAATTCTTGGTTATGGTTGTCACTCGCGCAGGAGCAAAAAATATGGAGGAACTTACAGCCATCAAGACCAAACTCCAAGATCTGGATGAAAAAGTTCTCGGGCTCAATCTTCAGCATTCAGTCATGAACAATAGATGGTAGCTAGAGTCTTCTGCAGATATAGGGTTTTCTTCTTCCGGCAATTTTCATGGACCGAAGCTTGATTTTCCTCACTTCAATGGTGATGATCCGACTGGATGGATATACCGGGTAGAACAATATTTCAATCTGCATAATACTTTTGATGTCAACAAAGTCCCACTTGCCTCCTTTCATTTGGAACATGAAGCCCTTCAATGGTTCTGTTGGTACATCAAAGCTCATGAAGAGCCAAAATGGACGGATTTTTGCACTCATTTTGCAACAATTTGGCCCTAGTGCTTTTGATGACTTCACAAGAGCACTCACAAAACTATGCCAAACAGACACTGTGAGAGAATATCAGACAGAATTTGAAAAACTGGCCAATCACACAGAGGGATTGTTTGATGAATTCTTCAGGAGTTGTTTTGTCAATGGTTTGAAGGATGCAATTTGCTCTGAGGTTAAAATGTTCTATCCAAGCACAATGATGGAAGCCTTAGGGTTGTCTAAGTTGGCGAAGGACAAGATCACAGCTCAACAATGCTCCAAATCTAATTTTGTTCCATTCAGAAATATGGATCCCCAAAGCCCTCAAATAATTCCAACTCCTAGAACAACTCCTATCAAGCATTTGACTAAAGCAGAGATGCGGGCACGTAGAGAGAAAGGGCTTTGTTATAATTGTAATGACAAATTCACTCGGGGACATAGATGTGTTGAGCAAAAGCTCTATCTCTTGGATGTGGATTCTCCGCCTGAAACTGAAGTTTATGCAAATGCTCAGGATACAGTAGCTAATCAGGTTGAAACTCAGCAATCGCTTGTTGACCCTACTTCTCAGGAAGACCACCCAGAGATCTCTCTCCATGCCGTAGCAGGTATCACCACCCCACAAACCATACGGGTCAAGGGTTACTTCAAGAAGCTCCCTCTTACAATACGCATTGATTCTGGTAGTACTCATAACTTCATTGACCCTCGAATAGCCAAACAGGCTCATTCTTTTGTTCATCATTGCTCAAACTTTGAAGTCATGATTGCCAATGGGGGCACATTACCTTCCAAAGGGAAGTGTCGCAATGTGTGTATCTCTATTGGAGATTATAACCTGCGCTCTGACATATTTGCCTTGCCCTTAAGCGGATGTGATGTGGGTTTGGGCACCCAATGGTTATGCACACTTGGACCCATCTTATGGGATTTTGCTAAACTTTGGATGTAGTTTTCAGAAAAACACACATTGAAGGGCTTACAATCAGGGTCTCTCAGCATCACAAGTTCACATCACCTAGAAAAGCTTCTTAAGAAGAATTCACATGGTGTCATCACTCAGCTTCACTCCATTCAAATGCAACCATCCATGGTCTCCACTACTCCTTCGGCTCTACAACGAATGATGGCTATTTTGCATGCAGTACAGAAGTGGCAACCATACCTACTGGGGAATCATTTTTACATCAGGGCTTCTCACCAGAGCCTGAAATATTTCCTGGAACAATGGGTCTCCTCCCCAGCACAACAGAAATGGATCAGTAAAATCATGGGTTATGACTATGAGTTCACTCACAAGAAGGGTACAGACAATCTTGTGGTGGATTCTCTTTCTCGCACATGTGATGACCAAGCTTCTCTTTTAGCTATTTCTATGTATGTTCCAAATTGGTTGGAATATGTCCCGCAGGTTGTCTTCTATAAACTATGTTTCTCCATTGGTAGGGCACTCTGGGTTCCTCAAAACTTATGAGTGGGCATGGCGTCACTTCTTTTGGAAGGGAATGAACAGGGCAATTCAATAGATTGTAGCTACATGTAATACCTCAGAACAACAGCATCAATGGGCAAAGTGGCTCCCTCTCACTGAATGGTGGTACAATACCTCCTACCACACTGCATCTAACATGACTCCATATGAAGTAGTCTATGGCCAGGCACCACCAACGCTCCTTCCATACTCCCCCAGCAGTTCACGAGTTTAGGCAGTCGACACAGTTCTCCATACCCAAGATCAGATTGGGGATCATAAGCTAGCTCCTTCTCCCTGCGTTCATCCAATATTTCATGTCTCTTGTCTAAAGAATTTTTTTGGCGCCAACGACAGAGCATAAACTGTTTTACCACAACTGGATAATGAAGTATCCATCCTTTTGGCACTAGAGGTAATCCTCGACAGGGGCACTCTTCTTCTTCACTCCCGATCCATCACAGAGGTCTTAATTCAGTGGCTTGGAATGCACCCAAAGATTGCTACAGGGGAACCACTCCTTCAGATTCAGCAACAATTTCCACATCTTTCGCTTTGAGGACAAAGCTTTTCTAAGAGGGAGGGGATGTTAGGAACCCATGTTTAACCCTTCTCTTTACTTTGTTAGTATATTACATTTGGACACATATGCTTTGTAAGTCATCTCGTGAGTATATTGTATTATCCCACATTCATGGGAAGTAATAGTTGTTTAGATTAGACTTAGTATATAAGTATGTCTTGAGGCTAATGAAGGCATCCACGAATTTATTGTATTGAGCTTTCTCAAAGGAGGTTGCCCCCTCGAAGTGGCCTGCGATCAATAAATTCCTTCTGTGTTCTGCTATTTCTATTATTTCCTGCATTTTTCATTATATTGTTGCAGGAGGTTCCTCTCAAATCAAGAGATTACATCAAGAAATACACCAAGAGTTGATGAAATTTTACAAAGAGCCTTGCATATATAGGCAAGGATAAGGAGGTGAGGAGACAACCACTATGACTAACCCTCTATGTGATGAACACATGTGTGCACAAGTGGAGGGTGATGGATAAATGTCTTCAACCTCCCATAAGGTGAGGAGAGAATATATCCAACCTCTAATGAGGTGAAGTGTCAAAATGACTAACCTCATGTGAGCACATGTGGTGAGACAAAAAAGTGACTAACCTCAAAAGTGAACTTAACCAAGTTTAATGTCAAGGTTAAGTTAGACCTAGCCACTAAGTGTGACTTAAGCCTAGGTGTGGGTTAGGATAAACCCAACACTCTAACACCCCCTTAAGTTATACTTAGGGAGTAGAAATACAAAGATGATGATGGGTCCCAACTACTAGGTCATGTTAGGTACCCATGTACAAACAACTTTCTCAAAAGCTGGAGAAAAGGAGAAAACCCAATGGGAACAAAACTCCTCTCCAAAAGAGAAAAGATGCATGAAAGAAATGTACAAGTTGGCAAGAAGAGTGATAGATGGATGCAGAACCCCCCAGGGACTACTTCTAACACATAAGTACATGAAATATTCCCCCCATAGAAGAGAGAAGAGAGAAGGTCATGTGATCCCCCATAAACTATGAAGTGATGAACTCCATGTGAGGAAATGTTTCCTCCCAAAACAGATAAGAGAAGATAAATCATGTAGCCTCCCCTCAAAATACCTCCTGTAGTGTTGGTAGATGTGCGACACTAGATGCTGAAGATGATCCACAAATGCTGAACAACATTTCTCCCCTTAGGAAGAAATCGAACCACTGAAGTGTGCAAAGAATCTTCCCATTCCGAATAGGAACATATAGGAAGAAATATGAAGGTCTCTAAATTATGCACATAATTCAGAGACATAGATGATGCCCATGATGTCTTCAAAGAATGTTCAATGATCTCCAATTCAATGCTATCATGTGACAAAGATTCGGTAACATGGACCATAGATGTATGGTGAAAGTTGAACCGATCAGAATCTAATACTTCTACAAAAGGTGTCAAACTAGATGATGACAGAGTCTGATATGTAGGCTCATAAGTATCTACATAATCAGTCAATATATAAGCTGAAATAGGCAAGGCATGAACAAGTATATTTGAAGACGATGGTGATGTAACTTCATCGAAGGTAGCATCAAATAGAAGACGAATGTCCTCAATGGTGTAATCCAAATCTGAAATATAGGATTCTACAAACAATGATGCGAAGTCTGGTAGATATACATCCCAATGTGGTGGATCTGGAACAACGATGACATTTTCTGATGCAAGGAATCATTGAAAGTCATCCTGAAGGAAACATCAGGTGGTGATTTTGC
The DNA here is from genome assembly GCA_027924645.1 of Cunninghamia lanceolata. Taxonomy (NCBI): domain Eukaryota; kingdom Viridiplantae; phylum Streptophyta; class Pinopsida; order Cupressales; family Cupressaceae; genus Cunninghamia; species Cunninghamia lanceolata. The sequence goes on along the minus strand of BSBN01001021.1, from coordinate 624,590 downwards.
AGTCTTCCAGAACATTAAAAAACAACGTGAGAGAAATGAGGATAGAGTGCATCACCATGTTGAGTGCTCCCACAATAAGTACACTTAACTTTGCAACATTTAGACATGGTATAATTTGCAAAAGATCAAATGCAAAAAAGCCCCCCCGAAATTGTTGAAAGAGAGACCCCCCTAGATTTTGGCACTTTATAACTTAGTGTGTTTTACAAAATAAATTTGACCAATACGTGGAGAATGAATAACCATTCACTTTTATAAAAAATGGTACTCAATTTAGAGTTACCGAGCAAAAGTTATTAAACAAACAATTTTCCACAAAAATTGCCTAATTTAATTAACTGCACTTGAAAAGAAAAAAAGAAACCTATCGGAGAGGTGAATATGCCCTTCCAACCACTCGTTGGAATCAGGGTGAAATGAAAAATACAAAGGTTTGATATGTGAGGGGGAATTGGCCTCCTGCCAACTCGGGCCTCACCCTTCGTCTTCGATAGGCAATTGATATGTTAACTTTATATGTTGACTTTATATGTTTGCAAGTAAATGCAAACTTTATATGTCAACTTTATATGTTAACATGACAAAATGACTTTGAAAAGTCACATTACAATACTGCATACAATTTTCCCAAATGGAAAATAAACTCCTTTGGCAAGTGAGGAGCTCTTGTGGTTATCTATTATTGGTTATAGTGGTTACATAAAATGTTGTAACATGTGATATAAAATACTAATATAACATTCAAGTTTAACAACAAATGTAATGCTAACCACAAATTTCTGACTACTAGTCGTTAGAAGTGATAACACTTATTAAAGTACCCACTACCAGGGCCTAAATTTGATGGTCGACCCTACATGTCAAGCAAATTTTTCATGATGGTTATCTACTCAAACTTTCCCTTTGAATATTAAGACATATTTTTATTATAAAAAATATATAGATAAACCAAATACATGTATAGAATAACTCTATAAAACTTTTGACGTTTTATATAAAATCTACCCTTTTAAGTGATACAATCTTTTTAAAATTTTGATTGTACTTTACGGAAAAAATAGCCAAACACGACCATACGACCATCAAATTTAAGCCCTCCCCACTACCCACAAATTTAATGTAGCTAGTAATCATTAAATCCAATCTAAGAGAGTATGAGTGGAACTCTAAGTCCAAGAGCCGTCCCAATGCAAAGAAGTCTGGTACTTCTAATAGAAAGCCACGACCTCAAATAGCAAGACAAATGCTAACATATGAGTGGACGACCATGAACAAATGGAGGACCATGTACTAAAGTGAGCAGAGAAAGAGAGGTCTCGGGGCTGAGTAGATGGACGCTGAGCAGGCATAAAGAATGGCCCAAAATAAAACTACAACATGGGCCTATGCAGACCGCGAAGATCAAAAGATGTAAACTGTGGTCTTTGGTGCTCCAAGTGAGTCGAACAAAGGCCGTTGAACAGGTTTGAATCACCACAGAACAAAACTTGACAGCTGGATGTGGAGAAGAGAAACCTTCGACCAGCAACAATAAACAACTAAAGCGTAGATAACGTAGCCTGCAATATAATGAAAGATCTTCGACCTTGCAACCCCAGTCCTCCTTCAAACGGTGATCACTACAAGAAAACTCTAGATCCTTCAAAAAAATGCCCAATGTAAAGATCTGCAATAGCAAAAACGTGAATGAAGAGAAAACCAAAATATTGAGCTGGTGTCTCCTATGAAAACCACCAAAGTTTGACTGGTATGTTAATTTTAGCAATCAGATTAACAGTAAGAAACAAGATAACACAAATACACACATAACACACATATACCTTGGGAAAACCTCTCTCTTAGAGGTGAAAAACCCAGCAAGAAAATCTCAGATCCGATTTGATTAATAGCAGAAGCAGATTACAATTTTGCCCAACTAGGGCACAAAGCATATGTGGCAAGAACACAACTTCACTTATGCTAGAGTAGATTCGCTTCACCAAGAGCAAGTGCGCAGATGATTGCAGATGACAGCAGGATGAACAACTGAACCAGTTGAATCATTGAACTCCTTGAACCCGATGAACCTATTGAACCATTGAACCTATCGAACGGTTCAACTATCGGCAGAACATTGAATGGTTTCTGAACCATTGAACCTTTGGAGCCCATTGAACTCGCTGAACCATTGAACCTGTCGAACAGTTCAACTATCGGCAGAACTCCTTGTTAATTGCAGAAGTAGATCGCTGATGGAGAGTTGTGGCAGGGTAGAATTCGGTGTCTTGTGTATCTGTATAAATTGTGACTACAAGTCACTTTACATTTATAGGAGATCACCCAAACAATAATCTTGGTCGGCCTTATACAATTTGGTGCGAAGTAATAATAATTCAAATTACATACACATTACATTGAAATAGGTCCTGACCTATTTGTAATTTCAAGATACATTGGATAATGAATTCACTCAATTAGGGCCTGCCTTAAATCAGATAATACAACTGAGATTCTTAAAATGTTAAGGCCGATAAGCCATTCAGCATTTTATGACTAGGTTGGTCTCTAGAAGGGATCTGACCTAGCTACCAAAATCAACACTCCCTCTTAGCTAGGGAGGATTCCTTCATAAGGATCAAGTCACATAGTGACTACCACCATGGCTACTCCCATAGATGAAAACATAAGTGCTTATTGTCATCTCCACATGACGTTTACCATAGATACTCCTAGAGGGTGAATAAGCACATCATGGAATTTCTCCCATGATATCCACCATACCTACTTGCAGAGGGTGGATTCACCATGCCTACTCGCAGAGGGTGGAAGAGGGCTTTCACCTCAAACTTCTCCCAGATAAGAGTGCATTACCACTATGCCTACTCGCAGAGGGTGGATCCACCATGCCTACTTGCAGAGGGTGGAAGATATAGTATAATGTATCACTGATGCTGAGACTCCCTCTCAGCTAGGGCTTCATTCTCTACAACTCCAAGCTTGTCTCAAAAATATGCAAGCTTCACTCGAGCAAGAGGCTTGGTGAGAACATCCGTTGTTTGCTCATCGGTGCTGATGTACTTCAACTAAATAGCATTCCTTTGCACCATATCCCGAATATAGTGATACTAAGTTTCCACATGCTTTGATCTGTCATGAAACACAGGATTGGTAGAGAGCTTCACACAACTCTGGTTATCACTATGAATAATTGTAGGCTCCCAAGGTTGTCCAAACAATCTTGCAAGGAGTTTTCGAAGCCACACTGCTTCTCGAGATGCCACACAAGCTGCAATATATTCTGCTTCAACAGTACTCAATGCTACTGAAGACTGTTTCCTTTTGCACCAGGATATCATGGTGGATCCCAAGCTGAAGCAAACTCCAGAAGTGCTCTTTCTATCAGTGACACTTCCTGCCCAATCAGAATCAGAATAGCCTTCCAAGGTAATGACTGTATTGGAAGAGTACTTCAGTCCATATCCAAATGTACCACGCAAATATCTCAAGATATGTTTGGTTGCAACAAGATGAATATGCCTTGGTTCACACATGAACTGGCTGAGGGCACTCACTGCATAGCAAATGTTAGGTCTAGTGTTAACTAGATACATCAAGGATCCAATCAACTGCCTATATTCAGTAGGGTCCACAAGGTCAGACCTAGCTGCAGATTCACTTAACTTCTTTAAGTTAGTTTCCATAGGAGTAGGCATAGGTTTACAATTTAACATTCCAAATCTCTTCAAAATATCAATGGTATATTTTCCTTGACTTAGAATAATTTCATTGGGTCTTTGCCATACTTCTAACCCTAGAAAGAAATGCATGAGACCTAGATCTTTCATTTCAAATTCTGAAGTCAATTCTTCCTTACATCTAAGAATGAGATGATCTTCTCCAGTTAGAAATAAGTCATCAACATATAAAACCAAAATCAACATTTCACCATTGAATACCTTGAAGTAAAGGTTAGGATCAGCATCATTCTTACAAAATCCTAGTCTTACCAAGTACTTGTCAATTCTTTCATACCAAGCACAGGGGGCTTGCTTAAGGCCATATAATGCTTTCTTCAATCTACATACATGTGATTCTTCCTTATGGATCACAAAGCCTTCAGGTTGCTCAATGTAGACCTCTTCTTCAATAACACCATTGAGGAAGGATGTCTTTACATCCATCTGATGCAACTTCCATCCCTTAGCTGCAGCAATAGCAATGATAGTCCTAATAGAGGTATATCGAGCAACAGGGGCAAAGGTTTCCTCATAATCTATGCCTTCTTTCTGAGAGAAGCCATGAGCCACAAATCTAGCTTTGTATTTCTTAATACTTCCATCAGCAGCATGTTTAATTTTAAACAACCATTTGGAAGATACAACAGACTTACCTTTGGGTCTAGGCACAATATCCCAAACATCATTCTTGATGATAGACTGATATTCTTCATCCATAGCATTCTTCCATGCTTGTTGTTTCATGGCCTCTTCAACGCTGGAAGGTTCAGTCTCAATGAGATTACACATCAATGCAACATAGTTGGAGAATTTCTGAGGCCTCCTACTTTTTCTGAATGTGCCAGTTGGAGCTGCAAACTTTTATGCCTCTTGAATCTAGAGAGGTCTCTTCTTACTCACGGTAATGTCCCTAGGCCCATCAGTAGGATCCAAAGGTTCAATTGGATCATTATGACTTTTAGGTTCTGTAGACTCTCTCTGAATCTCAGTATCATGCTCAATATCCATGTCTTGAGGGTTATCATGAACTTCATTGTCACTCTTTATACTTGAGCCTTTAGATCTTTTGAGTGCAATATTTTCTTCAAAAGTGACATCTCTACTAACCTCAATAAACTTCTGACCTGGAATGTAAATTTTGAATGCTTTGGATGTTTCGTTGTAGCCCACAAGAATGCCTCTTTTGCCAGAAGGTTCCAACTTGGTTCTCTTCTCTTTGGGTACATGGATATATACTGGATTCCTGAAGATCCTCAAGTGACTGATATTAGGTTTGATCCCTGAAAATGCTTCTTCTGGAGTCATATCTTTCAATACATGGTGAGGGCATCTATTCTGAATGTGGACAACAGTCCTAGATGCTTCAGCCCATAGGAAAGTCTGCAGATCCTAATCATGTATCATAGCTTTTGCTGCCTCAACTATGAATATGTTCTTTCTTTCTGCAACCCCATTTTGCTGAGGGTTGTAGGGAACACAAAACTCCCTCTTGATCCCTGCCTCAACACAAAAATCATGAAAACTACCTGAGGTGTATTCACCTCCATTGTCAGACCTTAAAACTTTAATTCTTTTCCCAAATAGATTTTTAGTTAACGCTTTAAATTCTTTGAATCTACTTAGAACTTCATCAGATTCTTTTGATTTGAGAAAGTAAATCCAAGTTTTCCTAGAGTAGTCATCTATAAAGATTACATAATACAAGAATCCACTTGGGGAAACAACAGTTATAGGTCCACATAAATCAGAATGCACAAGAGATAATTTCTCTTTAGACCTACTTTCACTTTGATGAAATGGACTCTTAGTGTTTTTACCCATAGCACAACCTTTGCATGTATCATCATGAATATGACTAAGTTTAGGCATACCTTTAACTATCTTCTCAAGTGTAGGGAGATCTCAGAAATGAAGATGTCCAAGTCTTCTATGCCATAGCTCGCTTGACTCAGGTGCTTCATGAATGAGAGCTTGAACTGGACGTGCTGAAAGCTTATATAGGCTCTCATACCTATTCCCAATGACACGAGCTGATTTGATGCTGGACTTCTTAGGCCATGCAAGCACTCTTCCCTCAGAAAATGCAATCTGATAACCTTTATCTTCTAGTGCTGATATGGAGATAAGGTTTCTTTTGATTCCCGGCACAAACAAAATATCACTGAGGTGAAGAGAAATTCTAGAATCTAAATTAAGGAAGTAGTACCAAAACCTCTCACAGAATAGCGAGCATCATCACCAATGACCACATGAAGATTAGACTCTTTCTCCACTAAATCTGAGAGGTGCTCTTGATAGCCGGTGATGTGTCTAGATGCACCACTATCAATCAGCCAAGTATCACTGTCTGAGGGTACATTGCTTGACAGAGCAGAAATGAAAAGGAAGTCTTCAGTATTAGACTGATTTGAGACTTCATTTAAGTTTGCTCCTTGTTGCTTAGGCTGGGATAAACAGTCCCTTGCATAGTGACTGAATTTGTCACACCTAAAGCACTTGATGTGAGACAGGTCCTTTTTATTTTTCTTCGAATCATGAGGTGGATTAGACCTTTGATCTCTATTCCTCTTGAAATTGTTCTTCTTCCAATAGCCTTCCTTTCTTCTTGAAAGATTGGGCAGCAAGGACATGATTGTCTTCATGAGTGTTTTTGATAACTCCTCTAGTAGTTAGTCGAGATTCTTCTTGAATACAGTCAGTCGTTAATCTATCAAACTTTGGCAGATCAACCCTTGCACTAATTCCTTGAATGTAGGATTCCGAAGATGCTGGAAGACCATTGAGGGCTAGCATAGTTAAATCATTTTCATCAACAATCTTTCCAATAGATGAGAGCTGATCTCTCAAATCAGAAATCCTCATGAAGTAAGCCATGATGGATTCACCTTTAGCCATCTTGATGTGATGAAGCTACTACTTCAAAGCTAGGACACGGCTGGTGTTGTTGATTTCAAACATCTCCTCCAAAGTTCTGAACATTTTGCTTGCTGTCTTCAGCTTGGAGATGATGAGAACAATGTGATCCTTCACGGAATCAACTAAGATCTTCTGAGCTTGAAGGTCTTTCTTCCTCCATTGGGTCTTTTCTCCTTCCTCCTCAGGCTCAGATGAATTTTTTCTCACAAAGTCTATAAGATCACTTCCATTCAATGCAAGCATGATTCAGACTCTCCATAACGTGAACTTAGATGCCCCATCCAATATGTCTTCAACCCTAAGACTAAGAGCCATCTTATCTAAACTTTAATGATAAGAGAAGAATGTAAATGACTAATTACTGCAAATCTGATTACACTAATTCAAACCAAGCTCTGATACCATGTTAATTTTAGCAATCAGATTGACAGTAAGAAACAAGCTAACACAAATACACACATAACACACATATACCCTGGGAAAACCTCTCTCTTAGAGGTGAAAAACCTAGCAAGAAAATCTCAGATCTGATTTGATTAATAGCAGAAGTAGATTAAAATTTTGCCCAGCTAGGGCATAAAGCATATGTGGCAAGAACACAACTTCACTTATGCTAGAGTAGATTCGCTTCACCACGAGTAGGTGCGCAGATGATTGCAGATGACAGCATGATGAACCACTGAACTGGTTGAATCATTGAACTCCTTGAACCTAATGAACCTATTGAATCGTTGAACCTATCAAATGGTTCAACTATCGACAAAACATTGAATGGTTGAACCTGTTGAACCGTTGAACCTATCGAACGGTTCAACTATCGGCAAAGTGTTGAATAGTTGAACCTGCTGAACCGTTGAACCTGTTGAACCTTTGGAGCCCGTTGAACTCGCTGAACCGTTGAACCTGTCGAATGGTTCAACTATCGGTAGAACTCCTTGTTAATTGCAGAAGTAGATCGCCGATGGAGAGTTGTCGCAGGGCAGAATTCGGTGTCTTGTGTATCTGTATAAATTGTGACTACAAGTCACTTTACATTTATAGGAGATCGCCCAAACAATAATCTTGGTCGGCCTTATACAATTTGGCGCCAAGTAATAATAATTCAAATTACATACACATTACATTGAAATAGGTCCTAGCCTATTTGTAATTTCAAGATACATTGGATAATGAATTCGCTCAATTAGGGCCTACCTTAAATTGGATAATACAACTGCGATTCTCAAAATGCTAAGGCCGATAGGCCATTCAGCATTTTATGACTAGGTTGGTCTCTAGAAGGGATCCAACCTAGCTACCAAAATCAATAGTAATGTAGACTGTGTCGACAATGAGGGTCTAGTGGCTTGAATAGAGAGCACGATCCAATGTGATCTAGATTGAGAACCAAGTGTGGAGGCCAAAAGGCATGTAGGGGTGTGAGAGCTAACTCAGGCATGGCGTCTTGGGTTGAAAGGCCATGGTGATTGATAAGAGAGTCAACAATGCCAAGAAATGGCATGGGTGACATCTGTTGAACCTGTAAAAACCACGAACTAGAAAACTCCACCAAAAAATTGAGGCCATGAGGCCCAATAACGAGCCATGAACCAGTAAAATGGTGAAGAATATTGTGCCAGGTAGAGGCCGAAGAGGACACAAATCTGCCAAAAAACTTGCACAAAATGGATTTTACCCAAAATGGGTAGATGGGCAGAGGGTTGAAAGGCCCTCTGCTAATTTTTATTTTTATTTTTTACAACTTTTATGTACAGAATTGATTTCAGCACAGACACCTAATTGTAAAGAAAACACCAAAAATTGAACTCTTGAAATGGCTAGAAGCATAAATTAGCTAAAAATGAGAAGCATTTCACTTGCATGGCTCTAATACCATGTTAGAATTAACCAAGATCTGCAAATGAAAACAAAGAATAACTTCCACAAAACATAAGCACATAAAAGCCAAAATGTATAATCAAGAGATTACATCAAGAAATACACCAAGAGTTGATAAAAATATACAAAGAGCCTTGCATATATAGGCAAGGAGAAGGAGGTGAGAAGGAGACAACCAACTATGATTAACCCTCTATGTGATGAACACATGTGTGCACAAGTGGAGGGTGATGGACAAATGTCTCCAACCTCCCATAATGTGGGGAGAGAATATCTCCAACCTCTAATGAGGTGAAGTGTCAAAATGACTAACCTCATGTGAGCACATGTGGTGAGACAAAAAAGTGACTAACCTCAAAAGTGAACTTAACCTTCAATGTCAAGGTTAAGTTAGACCTAGCCACTAAGTGTGACTTAAGCCTAGGTGTGGGCTAGGATAAACCCAACACTCTAACACCAATTAAAATAGAGACTAACTTATTGATTCAACAAAAAACAACAATTACTAGTATAGATATCTTAAATACATCTATCTAAAAACACCTAGAAATATACCTATCTAACTTATGTCATAAATTTAATATAAGTACCTACAAACTAATATCTCTTGACGTCTTCTAGATAGATGTATTTAAGATATCCATACTAGTTAAGTTTAATGATAGATCACTTAATATCATCCTAAATATTAATATTTTACTTTTAGTAAAATTTAATTTAAATTTAAATTCTTTTACATGACCACAACTTATCAAATAAAATTATGAATTTATAACTTATTTAAAATAAATTTTTTATTACTTTTTATAAATTATAAGAGTTTTCAAAACCTATTTAAATTATTATTATCTTTGTTAAATAGATATTATGTTTTTAAAAATATTTAAAATAAGTTTTAATTAATATTTTAATAGCAATTTAATTTGAAATTATTATTTGTTAAATATATATTTGTAATGGTGAAATTTGTATATCCATGTTATTTCTTATTTAGTTTTGTTTTTGTTTTGGTAGAATGTCTTGAGTGTTTGGCTTATAGTGCAATATCACTCATAACCATTTATCTGACCCATCAAGGAGGTTGACCTAGGAGAACATGATCACCTATTGAATTGGTAATTTCCCCAATAGTATCCTTAAACACCACCTTGACAATTCAGCTATTAGGAAGACAACAAGTGAATATCTTTTTAGTTGCACATTCTAACACATGGATCCCACACATCATAGATCAGTTCTACATGGTAGATTAAATATGCACTACTTGAGATTGACCTTGTGGTGCTCATATATGTACCATAGAGTATTTTGAGATGGTAGTCATTAGGATGAAGATATTAATTTCTAGATAGAAATGAATATATTTAGCATGACATCAACAATATTTCTCTATCATTAGGTTTAGAGCTAAGTACACCTAACCCTTGCATTTAATTTTTAAATATTTATTGCAATTATCAACCCAACTAATTTAATCTAAATTAATTTATACTTATTAAGTACATTTACTTAATTAGGGTGGGGGCCCTAACTCGATTGGCTAAGTAATTCCGTTGCGGTAAAGATGGTCACGAGGTTCAGTCTCCCCTCGTCCCTGTGGTACCGGAGGGTGTGTCGTGTTAGGGTCACCGATCACGTGAAAAAAAGTTTATCAGGCACAGAAAAAAAATTACATTTACTTAATTAACCAATCCAACTAATTTAATCTAAATTAATCTATATTTATTTAATTAACATAAATTTATTTATAGTGTAATTATTTTCACCACTATATTGTATTTTTACATAATATAATTTTAATATATGAAGCTTAGTGTATTAAACATTTCTGTAAAAGTTTTTAATTTTGATGTTTCCATTGATAAGACAAATCACAAACACATTATAATCAAGGGTATCCATAACTATAATATGCAGGGCTTAAATCTGACGGTTGACCCTCTCTGTCAAGCAATTTTTTAATGACAGTTACTCATTCAAAGATGCCCTTAAAATACTATGACATATCATAGTATAAGTAAAATTATATATAAACCTAATATATATAATCATAATTCTATATAAAATTTGACAATTTGCCAAAAATCTCTCTTTTCATGTGATACAGTTTTTTGAAAATATTGATTGTATTTTACGACAAAAATGTTTAAATACGGCCATCAATTTAAGTCGTGATAATATGCCACTCTACTTAAATATTATTCATTTCAATGGTTAAATAGTCAATAGCAATTTTACATCTCATAGACAACAAAAAAAAAGTGATAAATATTTGTCCTCAAAATTGACCTATAACTGTTAAAATTGATAGATATTTAAGAATAGCCATAATATGCTAGCAACTTAAACTGTTCGATAGTGGCTGAACTGGATCGACATAGAATTTAGACTCGCTTGATAGTAAGAAACATGACTAATGAATGGACGTGGGCTTGGGTTTTGCCAGATAAGTCATTAGAATTGCAAAGCCAAGAATATGAGAAAGAGCAAGACAGAGAAGGATAAAAGCTACTGATAAGAAAGACAATGAGTGAATCGATAAAAGACGTGAGCGAATGGGTAGAAATTATGTGTGGAAGAGCTCAGGCTGGGAAACAACGGGGAAGGCTTTTTGTACGAAAACGCGTGAGCGGAAGCATAAGTGTAAACAAGGCCACTGAATTTTCTTTTCGAGTTTTCATTTCCGAACCCTACTTTTCTATGAATGACAACCGACATAAGTGACAAAAGAGACGTACGCGTTCGGACAGTTTATCGTGCTCTCTCTATGAGAGACGTGTTCGACCAGATTGTCGGTGTAAGAGGACCGAAAAAAGCTTAAACGGATAGTAACAAGCACCCTTATTGTAAAAGAGCACAGAGAAATTTCCTTACGCGTTTTCTCCCCTTTCATTGAGACTTACAAGAGAAAACAGAATTATTCAGTAATTACGCCCAAGGCGTTCCTGGCTTTGCAGATCTACGGCTGGTATGATACTGAATGTATCTACCTGTTCAGAATGTCTTAACCAACTGGTGTGTTGTAAGTGACCGATTGATCGACAACACGTACAGCGGGCCGACAGACTGTACGGCAAGGCAAGGCTGTTTAAGGCTGGCTTCTGTTCATATCTGCAAAGTGTGTTGATTCGTTGAATCTTTCATTGGTCTGAGTCTCTGATTGATTTTATCGGCAACCCGTTTGCAAGGGATGTTTACACTTTTTGTAATTTGGATGGCAATTAGGGGGCTGTGCAACAGTAACGGTTCCACTTTTTGAGTGTTGCGTGTCGTTTCGTGGGGACTGCAACCCCGTTACGACGCAACATCTGCAACCCATTTTAGAATCCCTAAAATATTTTAAAAAACAAATCACTAAAATCGTAGTAAAAACCGTTATTAAGATGTATAATATGAAATGGGAGAATTTTGGCAGGCCATCAAATTTGTCAAAGGATTGTAGTTGTATATATATACTAGCAGTTGCACGGGATGAATGCGCAACAATTTTGCCGATAGGTTGTTTGTAAAGTGAATGTTTTGTGAGAAGTGTTTGTGTTTTATGACTTGTTGGCATTGCATTGTTTGAGGAAGGTAGTGTAATTTGTGATTTATAGGCATTGCAAGGGAGTATCAATTCTTAAAATATAGTGGCTCCTCTTGTGTATATTTATGTAGCTGGTTTTTTGTTGCATCCTTCTTGAAATTGTACATGGCATCAACTGCGATGCTATGTTTTGCAATTTAGAAATATGGTTTTTCAACTACATACTATTGTGTAATAAATAGCTATGTAATAGTTTGAGTGACTACATACTACTATGACAAACTTTGACACAAGATTGTATGCACCGAATGGATTATTGAACAGATTTTTAGAACCTCCAAACAAAGCATTTGAGAGTGTAAATCCTTATTCTATTAACTTGCTTTGCATAAAAATGGTAACATGGAACCAAAAGTATGGAAAGATAATATTAGGTTTGCTCCACAAATGTCATTCAAAAACTGCTCAAATTTCAATAGGTGCCAGTTGTCATGCTATGTTTTGCAATTTAGAAATATGGTTTTTCAAATACATACTATTGTGTAATAAATAGCTATGTAATAGTTTGAGTGACTATATACTACTATTATGACAAACTTTGACACAAAATTGGATGCACCGGATGGATTGTTGAACAAATTTTTTGAACTTCCAAACAAAGCATTCGAGACCATAAATCCTTATTCTATTAACTTGCCCTGTGTAAAAATGGAATCATGAAACAAGAATTATGGAAAGCTAACATTGGGTTTGCTCCAAAAATATCATTCAAAAACTACTCAGATTTCAATTGGCATCGTGCCTCAAATAGATTGGGAACAATTTAATCTATGTACAATTATTGTTTGGGAATGCACAAAGAGAATAAGTCCTATGGATTAACAAAAATTCCTTGAAAAATAAATAGGCATAAAAGGAGTGTTTGAAAAACACAAGATTTGTTCAACAATATTCCTAAATAGATATTGACTCATTGATAATGCAATGTAAACAGATCAGAAACAAGTCATATCAGTAAAAATAAAATTTAGTTGAATTAATTCTAGATTACACCCATGCCTGCATTAATATAAATATATCAAGCACAAAATATGAAGTATCACATGCCCAGAAAGTGGATGGGTCATTGAGATCTCTTCATCAATTTCTCCATTCAAAAAGGCATTCTTAACATCCACTTGGTGAAGAGACCACATGTAATGAGCTATAAATACTATAGTAGCCCTGACAATATTAATTTTGTTGTTGGACCAAAAGTTTTTGTGTAGTCAAATCCCCCCTTTTGGTCACTCATCTTGCCTTATGTTTTTTAATGCCTCCATTAGACTTGAACTTAGTTTTATACACCCACTTTTTTTTTACTGCATTCTTTCCCTTGGGTAAGTCCAATTCCCAACTCATATTCTTTATCAAAGAGTCATATTTATTTTGCATAGCTTGTTCCCATTCATATTTTCCCTTATCCTCATCATAAATTTGAAGATCATTAGTCTTCATTATTGTGGTGACTAGGGCATAATTAACTTGTTGATTTTTTTGATAAATTTCCTGAGGACTCTTGTTCTTTTAAGAAGGGCCAGATTCTTCAATTGTATTGGAAGTTGGTCCTTTGAACTTTTGTTGGTTTCAAAAGTACTATAGGATATGTTATTATTTGTGAGCACTCATGGGATAGGATTTGGAGAGGATTTTATCATATCTTTGAACCCTTGATTAAACTTGACATCCCTATGGATTTCAAGGTTCGGGATAGGAACACTTATTTTGTAATAGGCACACTGAGATAGCATGTAGATAAAAGTAATTAGTTGTTCCTTTATAATTGCACATTGGACATTGAAATTTATTGAGAAGAGAACAGACAGTTTTGTTGTTGGTGAATGGTTGTTATCCATCCATCATTTGAACGTCAAAGGAATGTAGTGATATGTGTTATTGTCCCGCATTAGAAAAGAAATGGAGTAAATTAAATATGTTATGTATGCAAGTAATGTTGATTTTGAATAGTAGTGGGTAAAAGTATGTATTCTAGTAAAGTTTTTTTTTGTTTCAGTCAGTAATTCGCAAGTGATAGTGCCCTTAATGTGAAATGGGTATGCTAAGATAGCATGTAGATAAAAGTAATTAGTGGTAGAATACATGAAGTGAGAGCTCGTTATAGAGAAAATAAAGAAAACAAAATGGCAAACTAAGCAAGGGCAGAAGAATTAGAAGAGTTGCATGCAAGTAAATTTATTTTTTGTTTTGATCAATTATTTACAAGTGATAGTGCCCCTAATCGGTCCTCTTCTTATTTCCCAAGCATGTTGAGCCCATCCAATTGAAATGGTATGCCTAGGTATATAATTGACAAGACTTGTCGTTCATCAGGACTATTGTCTTGCATTGCATGTTCCCAATCAAAAGGAGTTTCATCATCAGTGTATGTCAATGGATCTAGAGATGTATCATATCCTTGAACCCTTGATTAAACTTGACATCCCTAAGGATTTCAAGGTTCAGGATAGGAACACTTATTTTGCAATGGGTACATTGAGATTGTTGGTGAATAGTTATAGCAACAATGGTATTACATTGTTAATTACAACAATGTTGCAGTTATAACTGATATATAGTTATGTGAACTGCATCACCCTTGTATAAATCTATTGCATTGTATCGTTACAAATCAATCAATAAAGATGTTACTGCCTCTTCATATGGTATCAGAGCAGTTATCGATCATGGAGAAGTAGCAAGTTTGAAGATAGTTCCTGTGGCATGGAGACTAAATAAATAAAGGCGTGAGCAATATTAGATCACTAGTGATGCATGTGGAAAGAACAAAATCAGCGTATGGCATGGGTGGAGAGAAGCGTAAGGGTTGCGTAGGAGAATGAGCACGAAGGATTTTACCATTCTTAATTGTGCAAATTTTTTCTTGAGACATCACTGTTTACTGTGTAAAGGATGAAGATAAGCATGAAAATTTCTGTTTAAATATGCCTGGATGAATAGCATTTTTTACGCACATCAAAATCCTACTCTTGTGACTGCGTGCAACATTGTTCTCTACATCCATTGTTAACACTGCTTCCTCATGCTTCGGAAGTCTGTGTGGAGCCATTTTGTACAATTTGGGAGCCATTCATTAAGTTTGAGTGATGTGTGCTTCAGATTTGTGCGATGAACAAGTGACTGGCATATCAGGTATGAGGAATGTTTTTATATGATATTCACTGGTGCAAAGGAGAACGCCGTGACCCAGTTTGGAGATTGCCTAATGTAGTGTTACTCTTCCTATCATTGCCGAAGCCATTTGAAGTAATAAAATATGATATTGTCATTTGTTGTTTTAAAGGTTCATTCTTGGTATAACCATTCATAGTTTGAAGCATGTTTTCTTGCCACTCATAAAGACTATTATTTGCCTTTAGTTTGCTTTGATTGGTGGTTGGAAGTAATATGTTGTAATCTCTACTTACACAGATTTTTCCTCAATCTTCTGAAGATTTCCCCGCCTTACCACCATTCAATAGTCTATTTGTGTACTGGACTCCTACCATCCAGTGTGGAAATCAAACTTGAGTACTTTATTGACAATGCTGACTATATTCACCTGCCATCTATGTTGAAAGAAAAGTATTTCTTCCATTCACAGAGACTAAAGTTTGTTTTTTGCGTGGACTATTGTTGATTGGATGGAAACTAAAGTCGTTGTGGATAGGTGTTTTGTGAAATAAGGTGTTATTGGAATTATAAAGTGGAACATAATAAAGGTATTGCATTGAAAAACCATAGATGCAAAGTTTAAATAATAATCTTCATTAGAGATATAAGAATTTATGAATTTGTGAGTGAGGGAGTTGAAAGCAAGCTTGGGAATAATAAAGGCATTCAACATTTGGAAAAATCAAGTATGGTAAATAGGCGAGTTGGTGAAACTGGTGAAAGTTTTGAGTGGTGATTACAAAAGGTCATGAGTTCAAAATATGATTATGGCTGGGCTCTTGTCATTTTATTTCACTTTGATTGATTATCAATACCTTAAAATGGACTTTTTAATCATATTTACTTATGTGTGGACTTTTAGTGCCATCTTTGTTACACATAACTGGGCATTCAAAGACTCACATGCTTGTGTTATTGGAGAGATTAATGTGACATTGAACGAATAAAGTGTAACAAGGTCAAATTGGAGGAAGGCGGCATCGGAGGATGGAGGATTTTCCATCATCTCAAGTTAGCTTCTCACTTTGAGATGATGCAAATGCTTTGCATGAGAAGTGTTTTTGGTTGTTTTTCTTTTCTTTATTGATGCTGACGGATTTGAAGAATGTATGTTTTGTGAAGATTTTGTTTTGGAGATAGGTTTGGGATTTGGTATTGAGCTCAATATGGATTATTGTCCAATGAGCTTCAAAGAGTATATGATCAAGAATTATACCCTTTCACGGTCACTAGACAATGGCAGAGATCTGTCGTATCTCTTAGGGTTCATTGTCGAATAATTCAAGACTTTGTGATTTGGGAGTTCGGGACTAAAGAGCTCAAGAACACAGCTCAAAGCTACGCCTTTCCAAGGGTAGATGAGACAACATGATGGAGCCCTGCTTGGTTCAGGATTTGTTCTTTAGGAGAAGATCTTCTATAAAATATGTATTCATATTATGTAATCATCTTTTTTTAGTATGTTAGCATTCAGGGGGGGTCCCTTGGTACTATTGCAGGAACAATGTAATAAGGGGGGAATGTTGGTGAATAGTTATAGCAACAATGGTATTACATTGTTAATTACAACAATGTTGCAGTTATAACTGATATATAGTTATGTGAACTACATCATCCTTGTATAAATCTATTGCACTGTATCTTTTCAAATCAATCAATAAAGATGTTACTTCATCTTCAGAGATAGCATGTAGATAAAAGCAATTAGTTATTCCTTTATAATTGTACATTGACCATTGAAATTTATCGAGTAGAGAACACACAGTTTTGTTAGTGGTGAATGGTTGTTGTCCACCCATCATTTGAACATTGAAGGAATGTAGTGATATGTGTTGTTGTTCTCCATTAGAAAAGAAATGGAGTAAATTAAATATGTTGGCATGTATGCAAGTAAAGTTTTTTTTGTTTCAGTCAATTATTCGCAAGTGATAGTGCCTTTAATGTGCAATGGGTATGCCAAGATAGCATGTAGATAAAAGTAATTAGTGCTAGAAGACATGAAGTGAGAGCTCATTATAGATAAAACAGAGAAAACAAAATGGAAAACCAAGCAAGGGCGGAAGAATTATAAGAGTTGCATGCAAGTAAATTTGTTTTTTGTTTCGATCAGTTATTTGCAAGTGATAGTTCCCTTAATCGGTCCTCTTCTTGTTTCCCAATCATGTTGAGCTCACCCAGTTGAAATGGTATGCCTAGGTATATAATTGACAAGACTTGCCATTCATCAGGACTATTGTCTTGCATTGCATGTCACCAGTCAAAAGGAGTTTCATCATCAGTGTATGTCAATGGATCTAGAGATTGTTGGTTATGATGTTAGTCATAAACACACGTAGATAAAGAATTGCAAATCAAACCTTTATCATCTTGAAAGATATGATGAATTTGGAGAATTCATGATCCCAAGTCTCCGTGGATTAGTTCATAATCTACTAATGTTACTCAATGGTTTGATGTGCCATGTTGTTTTCCATTCAAGGGGCCTTACGTTGCTCTGCTTTCAAGAAGTGATGTTTTAACATATGTATTTCCTCCTTATTTCTACAAATCTCTTCACAAATAATGTTAATCCTACTGTATTCAACAGATGATGAGGATATTTTATAAGTTTGATCAATTCTTTTGATCATCAACTATTATTGATCAACTTTCACTTCTGCACTATGGATTCATCTAAATAATGTGCCTACGAGCAGATATTTGTTGAGATTTATATGTATTTGCATGGTATTTTCAATTATACATGCTAATTAGCTCAAATATTATATGAATGTTTAGTTTCTTTTGGGATATCAGCATATTTACTTATATTTGCTTGAGATTGTCTGTATATTTGCAATTGTGATGATGATTTTAATGAAATTAAACAAATTGTATTGAATGCTTTCTAATCTTTACTAAAATGAGTGAATCTTCAGCTATTGATCCATATACATCCCAGATACAGTCATGAAGAGAAGGAAATCAAACCATAGGTTCACCAGGATGTTCCACAGCTAAGTATGGTTGATGCAAACTTCGATGGAAAGAAATGAAGACAACATGCACAATATGAATTACACTCCAAGGGATGCAGCAAATCAAAGTACAAGCCAAGAATTCATCCACAAATTACTCAAAGTATACGATTGTATGTAATCTTGATCTTCTTCTTCATTAAGTATGCAACAAACATGTATATTTACAATCAGCTTTGAGAATTAGTCTTGAGGCTTCAACAATCTAATCTCAATTAAGTTTTGAATATGTTACAAGGTGCACTCCATCTCCTTTCATAGGACAAAGAGAGGAGGTGGTTACAAATGATCCAATGATCAGGATTTAATTATCAAAATCAACGGTCTATATCATTTTGACTCAGTCAACAAATGTTAAACGTGGCACAAGTTGCCAATTGGCAACCATCTGGTGGCACTTGATCATTTCTTTGTCATATGATGTGCATGACTCTGTCATCCTGCATCCTTACTCATTCTTCATCTTCTTCATCAGTGGGTGGGTCATCTCCTATATGTGTGCTGATAATCCCCCTGATGGGTTCATATGCCTGCATGATCCATTCAATCTCACCCCCATTCTGCACCTTAGCCTTTGCTATAGCATGCTCTTGTGAGTGGAATTGCATTTGTAATGTAGACCATTTGTTCTTTATGCTATTCAACATTTCATTATATCCTTCCACTTTTGCTTGAACATCCTCATGGCTTTATTAACTACATCTTCTGACAAATGGTGGAGAGGGTCATCTAATGCATGCTTAAAATTATCTTGGAAAGCCTCAATTGCAAAATCAACATCTTGATTTTCTATCTTCCCTTCTACCTTGTCTTCAAGAACTTCCAAGCTGTTTATTTCTTCAGACATGAGATGATGCAACTTGACATTGATGTCCTTGCATTTTGTGTTACATCTCTTTATTATATCACTCTCAAACTGAGTATCCTCATACCAAACACCCAATAGCTGTGAAGTATGATTGTTTAATATATTATTGTATATGAGCACCTTCACATCTATGCGTTTCATTTCAGTCAGAGCAATCAGATCCTTTTCTACTTTAATTGATCTCTACCCAACTTCCTTTTGTAACTTATCCACTTTGTTCCTCAATGTGTTGAGCAAATTCCAATTGGTGAGGGAGGTCTTTATTACCTTCTCCGCTTCAGAAATGAATTGAATAAACCAATTATCCATCACATACAGTGCCTTATGCTTCATGATATCCAGCCCTGTTACCTCATCCTGAGATATAATGGTCAAAGGGTTAGCCGTGCTGACTGGCATGTGATTTGGATCAATTAATCCCTTTATAAATGTATGCAGTTGAGCAATGTGCTCCTTGTGCACTTTATTTTTATTTCTCTCCCTTTCTACACTTTTCAACAAAGAATCAATAATATCTTTGGCCTCTTGGCCTTCTTTCTCTTTGGTAGCAAAGCCTAGATCAATATTAATCATCTGAAATTCATTAATACTAATCTCCCCCTTTGCTTTATCTGCTATAGGCAAAGCTACCTGAGCTGTTCTTCTGCCGGTGGTGGGATCTCTTTTTATTGTGGAAGTGGGCCTTTCCCTTCTCTTTGGCTTAGCCTTGTCAGCTGAAAATAATGCAGAAATATCAAATTCAAGTACCTCACTGACCTGAGGTGGATTCACCTCTTATCGCAGCCAATACGATATCTCATCTATGGACCCTTGTTGGTTAGTATGCTCAATGTGAGCATCATGAGACTCTACATTTTGTTCAACCCTTGGTGGTGAAGGCTCTTTTCTTTGTTCATCTTGACTCCTCATGATGGACCTCTTCCTATGTAGGGTCTTCTTGTTATGCTTTCACATTCTGGTCTTGTGTATCTTGTGGTGCTTGATCCTCATGAGGGGTCTAGGCACTCTAATCTAGTTTATCCGAGTGATCATCCTAATCATTCTTATTCACATTTTCTTTTTTTTTTCTCTGATCATCACCCTCTTGAAGACCTTGTTATCCATCCTTCAATGTGTCCCCTTCTCTAGGTTCTTGGGCTTTATTCATCCCTTCTTCAATTGTTCCTCTTTCTGGTATGGGTTCATTTTCCTGACCATCGTTTTGATCAGGCATCTCTTCATCCTCCATATGTACATTAACTTATAATTTGCCCTATTTTGGAGGTAAGTCTTTATCTTTATTCTGATCTTTATCACCCTAATAGGTCAATTCTATTGTTGCAGGGCTAGTGACTTGATCAACTAATCTTGTCAATCCAATTTGTTGTGCCACCACTTCAGGGTTACCTTCTTCTATTTCCTCTACTTCAACCTCCTCATGATGAACTTCCTTTGGAGCTATGGGGGTGCCATGAGGGGTCATCGTAGTATTCTTTATTAATGTCTCCATAGAACTGGCGAAGACCTCATTTACAACATCATCATCAGATAGTTCCATTGTGTTGTCTAATGGAAAAGATGACTCTTCTCTTGCACTATGCATCTATTTTCTCTATTCCTCTGCCCTCTCAGACTTGAACTGCATGATATTAGGGATAGGGACTTCATGCTACAAATTCTTCAAAATGCCTTCACCACCTAATCCTCTTAATAGAATGGGGTTTATATCTACTGCCCCCCTCATAACAGGTGTTTGTTTCTTCTGAGGTGGCTCTTGGACCACCTTCTTTTTCTCCTAATCAAGAGATCATCATTTGAGCTCTCTTCCTCCTCTACAATAGCAGGGGCAGGCTTTGCAACAGTTTTATTCTATTTTGCAGGCACATGAGGTGATGCTGTAGTGGATGTGGAGGCTATATCTTCCTTCTATTGAGGTTGTCAAATGATTGCCACCCCAATAGCCCGGTTTCCTTTCTTGCCTTACTTTGTTGCCTCTCTCCTTTTGATTGCCTTTTCTCTTTAAGGAAGTCATCATATTCCTCATCCGATATTTCTTGTCTTTTCCTTTTGTTGTCAATGGTGAGGATCACTCCCTTCTTCTTCAGCTAGGTGATCTTTGCATCTACCCAGTCTTTGGTCAATTGTATGACCTTATGCATTATCTAATCCAGGGATATCACCTTTGGTTGACTCCAATATGGGGATAATATAGTCTCATTATATATTTTATTGTCCTCATATTCTTGGGACATGACCTTACCGTCATCTTCATGTAATTGTGCAGGCACTAGTATGCAATCTAATGTGCGTATCTGCTTCAGAGTAAGCCTCTAGTATCCTCTTCTTCTTACTTCTATCTCATCATCACAATCAACCCAGTAATCTTTAATATGCCTCTAATGCATTGGCTTCTTAAGCAGGGCTTGCATTCTATCATAGGGGTCATATGGCCTAGCCAGTGAAAAGGGCTGCAGGGACATCAACTTTAGTCCTCCGATTACATCTTTTACACAATGCCTATCAGGACACATATACCATCCAATCATGATTGGAAATAGAATATTAGGTATCTTTCCTTTCTCAATATGATCTTCCACTAAAGGCAATATCTGTCTGGCTAGCTCCATCAAAATGACTTTGTCATTGGGATATCTTGGCAACATGAAAGGTTGCCTAGTGAAACCCTCTTATGTACATGAAAAGGTGGGGAACTGGATGAACGAAGCCCCATGTCTGTATACAACAGCTTGAGCCTCTATGCTTAGTCTCTTCACTCTGTCTTCCTCCATAGTCCTGACAAGGTGCATGGAGAATGAATCATTCACCCTCTAATAATGTTGGAGAGACTCTCTTTGTTTCAGCTGTGGGTAATGGTCCCAAATGCTTACATCTCCAGGGTTTCTTCTGACCCTGCCCACTATTTGTAATCCATCAAAAGTGCCTTTGGATGCACAGGCATATACTACATAGGAGGTCATATGGAACATATTAGTTCTTCCTCCTAACTTCTTCATCCCCTCATCCAGGATGTCACTTATGACCCTATCCCATTGGGGTTTCTGTTTAGTACCTTCTACCATCCTTATGATGACATACATCCAATTATCAAAAGACCCAGCATTTGCTTTTCATGTCATCCTGTTGAGCATCACCATCATATATTGATACTCTGGAGCAAAATCGAAAAATCAAACTTGTAGAGGTACATAGGCAACTTAGCAAAAGCCTTATATGTGCTACCATTGGCTCTCCATTGGTACATGATTTTTCTGGCTTCTTTCTCTTTGTTGTTATATTCCTTTCCAATTTACCCAGGTTTAGTCAAACTATGTTAGGTCCTCTAGGTAGATTGAAGGCTGTGGTGATACCTTCAATGGAAAAGTCCACATAAACCCTACCATGTTTCTCTACCCTTCTGGTATTCACATTATAATTCTGAGCACACTCCACTACTAATTCAGTGGCCTCCATTGCATAAGGAAAACCTCCTGCATGCCACATTCATGAATTGTAGATGATCATGAGCAGGGGATTCCCGCTTCCTTTCACTAACTTCGCTATCCATGCATCAAGATCTGTGCTTCCTGGATGTGTATCATCTATTTGTATGTATTTGAAGGATATCCCCTCAGGCTATATACACATAGGTTTCAAAAATTCTGTGTCTGATCTATTCTTTCGAACTGCCATTGGATCCTACAACGAAACATGTATACATCTTGCCCTATCGTGACGTGTACAATAGTGGATTCAATGATCACATGAATTTTATGGTGTTAATTCCTTCATTCTAGTATATTTCATGCATCATCATATTAATTTACTCTGGTAAAAACATTTTTACCTGTTCATTTACCATAAATGACAAAAGAGGGTTTATTGTTACATACCTGATAACTACTACCCTTTTACTGTGTAAGTGATGTTTGGATGAGCACATTCACCTTGCAATTATCATTCTCCATTCACCGTTTGAATGTGTATCCCATTCTATTGAGCTTGCAAGTTGCAGTGATATCACCTTAATCTCACAGGGGCTCTATAATTATTCTCCTAAACGTTTGGTAAATTCAAAATGATCTCCAATCCTTACTTTTAATTGAACACAATGATGAATTAGGGTGTGATTAATGTCTTCTCGCTAGTATTCGTCAATTGACACCTGAGGCTTGGAGATGTTAAAAAGTGGCGGGTGTTTATTCAAAATTTTGAAGGTTCGATCCACCGCCGAAATGGTATTTAATGCAGGGATGCATATTTGCAGAGATCAGGGATATTAGGAAATTTGACTGATATTCGAAAGATGAGGGTGACATCATCACAAGGATGGTCAACTGTTGACTGACGACCGAAGTCAAGTCATTATATCCTTTTGTTTAACAATCATGATAACATCATGTATTGACATGATCAGGTCAACACGCCATGTGGCATTATTCTATTGGTTACTAAAGATCCCCATATCACATGTCTCAAAGGTTAACATGAGGGATATTAAGAAATATCTAGATACTCAACAATACGAAATATCCCCCATCCCAGAATGTGAGGATGACGTCAGCATCTTTTATAGATTTTCAAATTGGTCGAGGAAATGACGTCATCGTCATGTTAACAAAGATCAGGGATGTTAAGAAATATGACCCTCTTGGATCTGGGTCATAATGACATCATCATCATATCAGGTTCTTTTATAAAGTGGGATAAGATGACATCACCGTCATGTTACTGAAAGTCAGGGATATTAAGAAATATGATTGATATTTGAAAGATGACCCTCCGAGTACATGCGTGGGTACTTGATGGGCAAATGTTCTTTCACATTTAAATTTGACGTTTGCATATTAAAGGATATGCGGATATCAGGTTCTCTTCGTTAAAACATAGATCAGGGATATTAGTGAATATCTGGGATATTGGTGAATGTGACCCTCTGGGAATATCAGGTTTGACCAAACTTTGACTGAGCATAACTTTTTATCCTTAAAGAATATCAGGGTGATCCAAAAGGCAAACCTACTTAGACTTTCACACTCTTCCATATTATGAGGTTTATGATGGCATAATCTGACTTTGGCATTTAAGCCTTTCTTATGAGGCACATGCATGTGCAGGGGTGATATACTATTGTTTCATCTAACTTTTACCAAACCCCCCAAAGCAAAAAAAAACAAAGATGTTCAAGCAAAAGCAAAAAGTTGGGTCCCTGTTTTGCTGAGGCAAAATGGGGTATGTTGTGTAACCACACAATAGAGATGTACGGTGGAAATTCCATGGATGATAGTCATTTGAAATTATTTCCCAATTGGATGTAATATATTTCTCTAATGAACGAATATCATGGTGAATGTTTCTGAATGACTGGTATAGAAGCAATTTACTCCAACATAATTATTGAAAACATCAATTATTTTCTACTAGGATGGTGATGAAATGAGGGGAGACTTGAACAATAGCTAGTGTTAAGTGTTCTCTCCATTTGTTGGACTTTTGAGATGCTGCAAATGTCCATTTTTGAGCCACTTCAATAAACAACATTGTTTTCAATTGTATTGGTCGTGCCATGATATGAATCAATGAATCTTGGAGATGATATGTTGCTATTGTCATAGATAGATACACTTTAGTGTGCAATGTGTACACTAAAGAGGTCTTAAAGGTGAATTATTAGGTCCTTAAGAAAATTATGTGTTTCCTAAGTGTAGTTTCCAATGGACATATGCCATCTTTGGATCGTTGGCATGAAATGACTGATTGAAATTCACACTCTCTTTTCTTTATCTCTTTTTCCCTTTATATCTCTTATCTCTATCTCTCTCCCCCGCTCTATCTCTCTTTCTTTGTGCCTCTCTCTCTCTCTCTCTACTTTTATAAATGTACCATCTTTAATGTAGGGAACTATCCATTAGAATGCTTGGTCATAGTCCCAAGTCTATAACACAATGGAACACTTTTTGCCACTATATTTATGTAGTTAAAATTAGTTTTGTAGTCCCATGATAATAAATGATTTTTTGTTTAAGAGATGTCTCTTCAATTGTCATGGGTGGTAAAGGTAAAATCTGAAAATAATTATTCATTGGAAGGTTATGCATGTAGCCATGTTTTCTACTTGAAACTAAAAAGTACTTTGAATCCACAAATTTTAGTTCAACATCATACATAAATAAGGATATGGTTTGTCCATACATCCTTTGACATACTCTACACATATTCAAAGTAAAAGTATGGTGGGCCTTACTCAAATTTTTTAAGCCTCCACTACTAACCCACAAGGTGATCTGGAACTTGAAAATTTTCAAAATAGGCATTCTTAACATCCATTTGGTGAAGAGACCACTTGTAATGAGCTATCAATACTATAGTAGTCCTAACATTTTTTATCTTTGTTGCTGGCCCAAAATTTTTTGTGTAGTCAATTCCCTCCTTTTGGTCACTAATCTTGACTTATGTTTTTCAATGCTTCCATTAGACCTGAACTTAGTTTTATTCACCCACTTATTTTTTACTTCATTCTTTCCCTTGGGTAAGTCCACCAATCCCCAACTCATATTCTTTATCAAAGAGCCATATTTATTTTGCATAGCTTGTTGCTATTCATATTTTCCCTTATCCTCATCATAAGTTTGAGGATCATTAGTCTTCATTATTGTGGTCATTAGGGCATTATTAACTTGTTGATTTCTTTGATAAATTTCATAAGGATTTTTGGTCTTCTGAGAAGGGTTGGATTCTTCAATTGTATTGGAAGTTGACTCTAAACTTTTGTTGCTTTCAAAAACACTATAGGATATATGTTATTACTTGTAACCACTTGTGGGATAGGATTTGGAGAGGATTCTATCATATCCTTGAGCCCTTGATTAAACTTGACATCCCTACTTGTGAACAAATCCTCCACACTAGGATCATACAACCTATATCGTTTCTTGTGATCATCATAGACAACAAAGATACACTTAACACTCTTACTATCAATTTTATTTTGTCTAATCTTATTAGGTATTAGAGAAAATTCTTCACATCCAAATACCCTAAAATACTTAACATTTGGTTTCTCATTGCTCCATGCTTCCTTGGTATTGTAGTGCCCCTCTATTCTCACTGTGGATGAAAAGGTGGTTGGGCTAAGGAGCACAAAGATGAAGGTAAAATACTCTGAATATTT
Source organism: Cunninghamia lanceolata (assembly GCA_027924645.1). Taxonomy (NCBI): domain Eukaryota; kingdom Viridiplantae; phylum Streptophyta; class Pinopsida; order Cupressales; family Cupressaceae; genus Cunninghamia; species Cunninghamia lanceolata. The sequence goes on along the minus strand of BSBN01001021.1, from coordinate 598,312 downwards.
AACGTATGTTAGACATGTTGATGATAGATTACTCATTTATGCTTAGTTATGCTTATCATGGATTATGGATTACTGATGGATTATGGATTAGAGTTATCATGTTTTATGTGATCATTTGATACCATGATATCTGATTGTTAGTTAGAAATGTATATATTATTTGTGATGCTTTCAGTGAAGGGACGGTGTAGTATTACTCATTATGAGCACCCTACTACGCTGCGATTCCCTATCACATTGTCTTTGATTATATATATGTATATTCTTGTACACAAACCCTTGGTTTGATGCAGGTTGCAGGTACCAGGCACCGACTCCCCCTGAATTAGCAGGTTTGAGCATGCCTTTACACCAATGGATAATGTGGATGGGAGATGACATGTGGTCCCCTCTGTTAGCCAATGTCTCCAGTTTTTCACCGTCCGTGTATTTCCTGTCATGGGTGTAGTTGTTGTTCTGTTGGAGCCTGCATTCGAATATTGGTTAGCCTGTGGTATGTGATTGTCGTTATTGTTGCTTATGTGATTTCAATTTGTTGATTATAGTCATTTAGTTCATTTTATAGTATATGTGATCTATGTGTGAAGATGTGTGGATATTTGATCACGTAATTGTTATAGAAATAATAATAATAAGTAAATATATGTATATATATATATCAATATCAGTTATTTAATTAATTTAGAAAATAGAGAATATTAATTAGTTGATTTTTATTAATTAAATCAGTAGCTTTGAAAATTCATAATAATAATGATGTTGTTAATATTTAATACTATTTAGTATTTCATTAATTTTATCTGTCACATGAGATTTTATTTTTATTTTGTATTAATGGATTATTGAGTGGGTTGTCAGAGATTTGAATTGTTCCAATTAGTGGTGTCTTGAAGGTAATTAAATTTTGGTGGTAGTGGGTTCTGCAGTAACGGGATTTGGGGAGTGGGAATTAATGAATTGGTCTATTTTAGTTTGGAAGGAATTTTGAAAAGGCATTGGGGGAAAATAGAGGGGAGTTGTTTTTACAGGTGGATTTTTGGGGGAAATCAGAGAAGAAGAAGATGGGGAGAAAGAAAAGGTTGAAAGAGATTTGATTCTAGAGTGCAGGATATTCCGGGTATGTCTCATAAGAATGAATATTTTTGTAGCAACTTGTGTCTTGTGTTTAAAATTCTAGTACCACCTCATGTTTATAGAAAATGCATACTTTTGATTAAAATCTCATCTACAATTGGTTGACTGGGAAAGTTTCTATGTTCATGCCCATTGGAGTTTCCCCTTTAAACTATGAGATGAAATCTTTATTGTGTAAAACCGTCAGTTTATCTATTCATCTGGTCCTTATTGTGTATTTGATGTCAAGCACCGCAGGGGTTCCTTTCAATCCTTGTGGTAATCATGGTGCAAAAAGAATCAACATCGATGATCCGTCCAAAATAAAGATATCACCACTATTTCATTATTTCTTTTTGTGAATTGTATTTTTTTGGACCAAAGGATTTCTTTCACTCCACTGTGTAGCTTCTACTCTGAGATTCAATCTTCTTCTATGTCCATCCACGAAATCAATAGGATTTCTTGCTTAAACCTTTCTGCAGTACACTAGAGACCTCAATAAATTATATTTAATCTTTTCTTCTATACCTATCCTGTGATGAGGCCGAACAACCATCATGTTGATCTTTGCCTGACAATAGATTTATAAAAAGTTTTAGTACCTTTGTTGTTCGCTCCTTGTTTCTAGAATCATAATTGATCTCTTTCAAAACAAGAATCATTCGTTAATATTTTTTATAGAAATCAGATTTCTTTAGGAGTCGTGGCCTAGGGTTGCATTACTTCTAGTTTTGGAAAGCATACCTTCCATCGAAATCTTTCTATTATTGAATGTTTTTTTTTAAATCCCTAAACATTATCAAATTTCTACCAACGTCACCTTTATGGAACGGCTTTACCATTCAGGCTTCTTGCAGGTTACACTGATCTTTATGCAATCGATCATCATTTGAAAGACTCTTTGTTTGAACTATGCAATTGCCAGACCTCCGAAATGTGTGTCGGTCCCAAGCCAGAGACAAATTCCGTCGTCTTGTTGCATTGACCATTTGCATCATTATTGAGCTTCTTTTAACCTATAGCGAGACATTAAAAAATTGTAGCCTCTTCCAGCAAACAGCTTCCATAGAGGCATCAATGAACTTGAGGATAATTCCTTGTGCTGCTATGTGAAATGTACGCGCCTTGATGATCCTTGATGTCATGTTCTTTGGAAATGATAACCGTTAGGACATTAGATCCATATCTCATAACATTTTTTCTTGAAGAAAATCATGATTCAAATTTAAGGTCTTTCCTTCGTTGAAAATCTTCCAATCAATTCATTTACTCCTCCATACGTCCCTTTCCTTGCTTGATATGATAAAATTTAAAAAAGTTTTAGTTTTTATTTTTGAAAAACTTCCCTTAGGAAGATGTACGGCCTGTTAGTGGCATATTTCTTAAGCAATCACTAAAATTTTTAGAAGGTTTCCTTAATTTCTTTAAGTCTTCCATAATGACTGTATGCCTAGTTAAAGAATAGGAAAGTTTTAAAGAAAGTTTAATTTGGTATTATATCTACAATTTTGCATTATGAGGAATATAACATAGTTTTTATTTATGGCAAGGAAATCGAATAGAAAGCTAGAATTCAGATTCCTTACTGGAGATTATATTACTAGTATGGAGTTAGTAATAAAGATTTGTACTAATAATGATGTTTTTTGTGTAGTTATAGTAAAGTAGGTTTCTTTTATTTTAGTAATATTTTCCACAAAGACTATTTACCTCATTGAATGTAATTAGCTTTTATATTATATTTTTCAATTTTATATTTGAACATGTGTTACTTATGATATTAGAAAATATTTTTCTGTTAGTGTTAGTTGACTAAGAATTAGGTATATTATAAATCTATATAATGATTTAAAAATTGTTTATAGAATAAGGAATATTAGAACTTCCTAAACTTTGTTAGTTAATTTAGATATCTCTAGAATAGAATTTATATTATGAAATATTTTTATTATTATTTCATTTATAATTGAAATAGTAATCCTAAGCATTAGAGTAATTTTATCTATATCATTATAATACTTATCAAAATTAATATCGTTAAGTTTTATAATCTTGACATTTTGAAAAGATTAGTATGTTCATAGAAATTTGTAGCCTATACGTTTAAAATTAATATAGTTGAATAATGTATAAGGGTGTTATAGTGTCCTTAATCGAGTCTTGAACATTAGTATCGTAAATTCCTCTTATTAGTTTATATTGTTGAAATTTACAACCCTATAGGGACCAACTTAGATAATGGAATATGCGCACTTGTTTACTTTTTAGTAGTGTTACCCCATAGGCCTAGAGTGTGTTAATCTTATGCAGTACCTTGTGATAGAGATGAGTTTATGATATCACCTGGGGTTCTAGAGTTTGGCATTGTGGAAAAGTGAATAAGCATTGATTTTTGAGTCGAGGGATTATATTGTTGCAAGAGGAGAGATACCTTGCATTATAATTTTATACTTGTCAAATTGATGATCCTTGTCTGGTTGGTAGGGTATCTAGATGCAGGTAGGGGAGAGGCTTTCAATGTGGGGCCGGCGCCCAAAGTGGTTGTCAGGGTAACCCATTGGAAGTGGCTAATAAGTGATAATGTAATAATAAACCTAGGGGTTGGGTAGTTTTGACACTAATTAAGATAAGTGGATTCCTCACCCATGCCTATAGTGCTCATTTAGGCTAAGGATGGGATGAGAAGGCCTGGTTGGAAAGATCAACTTCCTTGTCTTCACGAAAGGAACGTTGGTTTCGCATGTGTCACCCTATGGGGCCGGTGTCTAGTGAAAGACTGTCAGGGTAACCATAGATGGGGGCCGGCACCTAGCGAGAGACTATCAGGGTAACCCATGGATGGGAGCCGGCGTCTAGCTAGAGACTGTCAGGGTAACCCATGTTAGGACCATGCAATGACACTCGCCCCTAGTGCAGCCTAGCACTCCCTAGTGTGATTGCCTCTGGTGATGCTATTGAGATGCTTGTGATTTTGGCCTATGATGTTGATGTCCTGTGTTGTCCTTGTCCCTTATAGTCTTATGTCTACCTGACTGGTTGTTGTAGTGGGACCTCATTGTTATCTCCTAGCTCGGGGCTGGACCTCAGGGTTCCACATGGTCGGGTGGTTGAGCTTTATTCCATTAGATTCTGGCATCTTGGTTCATGTGTAAAGCAGATGTAACTCTTTTGATCCCAACTATGCACCAGGTTTTGAAGTCAGACTTTTGTATTAGTGTATTTGGATCCTTGGTATCAATGATATTCATTATGTAATTTTGATGTATTCAAAAAATGAAGAGCTTTGTATCAATGTAATTATGTAATATGAACTATTCTGTACTTGGAAGCTTTATTGTAAAATGTTGATGTATCAATCTAATGATGAAAGCAGTTTAATATTTTGTGTAATTGGAATGAATTATGTATGTAGTTGAATTATTGCTTAATTTCAATAATGCAGTTATGTTTCCCTAGAGAAGTTAGTTTAACTAGTTCGTTGTTACTTGTTGTTAGAATTTGTTATCGTCACTTTTACTTTTAAAAAAAAAAAATCTTTTTATTACTTAGTTGAACTTAACTCTCTAGGGTTGCATGATGGGGCATTACATTTGGTATTAGAGCCAGGTTGCAACATTGAGACCTCTAGATTGTTGTTGTTGCTCTAGGTTAAACGATTTTCTCTTTGTAGTGAGTTGGTAATAGTATCTCTCACCTGTGTGAAGTAGTATGACATTAGAAGGTCGATAAGTTTACGGACTTGCTCTTTAAGAAATGAATTCTTTATGCTTTATTCTACTTATGTGTCTGTTGTGTTCTTTCTCCTTCTTTTCTGGAAATGTGATGTTACATCTAACAATATGTCCTTCCTGAATATTAGTGCATCTAATCATCTGGTTGTATTATGCATCATGAGTTATGTGGTTATGTGATGTTGACATCTTTACATGGTTGCTTGAAAATCTATATCTAACCCCTAGATGGTCATGACCTCTTATGGAAGAATTGTTGTAATCTATGGACGTTATCATTGTATATGTCTGTGTAAGAGTTGTGTGCAGGAGATCAAACGGGAGTTGTGTTGGGCCCATGAGATCATGAATGTGATAATGTAAGTCAATTATAGTTTTGAATTATTCCTGTGTGTGACATCATGCATTTCCTTTATATCTTCTTGCATAAGGAAGTAATTGCATATTTCCATAGCTTAGTAAAAAGAAATTGTAATGTATTAAAGATTGAAGTTGTTTGTAAATAAGTAGCTATTGTGTTGCCTTAAATCCTTGTATAAAAGTTGTTTAGATAAGAGGATGTAGTTAACTTAATTATTTGAGTGTTGGTGTACATTCTCTAACACATTCTGGACCTTGTGTCCTTGAGTGTTGTGTAGCGGATACCCCCTTTTGTGGCTAAAATTAGTCACATCGTGATATGAATTTGTTTTGTAATTTGGTTGTTTTGGAAATTTTGATGGTTGTTTCATATGTTGTAAGGGGGGTGGGGGGGGGTTAACAGTGAGTTTCCTTACTTTGAACTTTCTTATGATAGGAATGGTCACCAAAACTCTTTTCTTTGCACTTGATTTATTGTTGAAAATTGCTGGCACTTTGTGACTTACAGTTGGATTTGATTATTTCCCCACTTGGGTTTACATCTATTTTTAAAATTTCTATGGTGGCTATTCCAAATGTTTGTTTCTGTTGGCCCCATTTTGTGTTAAGTGTTTTTTCTATCATGTTCATTTTAAACCTCTAATATTATGTTTAAGGGAGGACTCCGTGGAGAATTGCACTTTGCATGGTTGGTAATTAGTGGAAATAAGATATGAGATGTATTTTTCTTTGATTATATGTGAATGCAATTCTCGAAATTGCATGAAATTTCCAAAAACATGTGTGATTAGATATAAGTAAATCTCATGATACACCTTAAAGGTAAAGAATTAATGTTCTTATAGTTATGGAACAATTGTGCCTATTTTACGAACAATTGCTTAATATAGGTGCATATGTAGGCAATAGAAAATTGCAATACTAACATGTTATGTTTCCATCCTAGTCTCTGACTTCCAGGAGGAAGTCAAGTTTTAGGGGGGAAGGATGTAGTGCCCCTCTATTCTCACCATGGATGAATAGGTGGTCGGGTAAGGAGCACAAAGACGAAGGTAAAATACTTGGAATACTTAAGGTATGTTAGACATGTTGATGATAGATTACTCATTTATGCTTAGTTATGTTTATCATGGATTATAGATTACTGATGGATTATGGATTAGAGTTATCATGTTTTATGTGATCATTTGATATCATGATATCTGATTATTAGTTAGAAATGTATATATTATTTGTGATGCTTTTGGTGAAGGGACGGTGTAGTATTACTCATTATGAGTGCCCTACTACGCTGCGATTCCCTATCACATTGTGTTTGATTATATATATGTATATGCTTGTACACAAACCCTTGGTTTGATGCAGGTTGTAGGTACCAGGCACCAACTCCACCTGAATTAGCAAGTCTGAGTGTGCCTTTACACCAATGGATAATGTGGATGGGAGATATGTGGTCCCCTCTGTTAGCCAAGGTCTCCAGTTTGTCATCGTCCATGTATTTCCTATCATGGGTGTAGTTGTTGTTCTGTTGGAGCCTGCATTCGAATGTTGGTTAACCTGTGGTATGTGATTGTCATTATTGTTGCTTATGTGATTTCGAGTTGTTGATTATAGTTGTTTAGTTCATTTTATAGTATGTGTGATCTGTGTGAAGATGTGTGGATATTTGATCACGTAATTGTTATAGAAATAATAATAATAAGTATATATATGTATATATATATATATATATATCAATATCAGTTATTTAATTAATTTAGAAAATAGAAAATATTAATTAGTTGATTTTTATTAATTAAATCAGTAGATTTGAAAATTAATAATAATGATGTTAAAATTTAATACTATTTAGTATTTTATTAATTTTATCTGTCACATGAGATTTTATTTTTATTTTGTATTAATGGATTATTGAGTAGGTTGTCAGAGATTTGAATTGTTCAAGTTAGTGGTGTTTTGAATGTAATTAAATTTTGGTTGTAGTGGGTTCCGCAGTAATGGGATTTGGGGAGTGAGAATTAATGAATTGGTCTATTTTAGTTTGGAAGGATTTTTTAAAAGGGGTTGGCAGAAAATAGAGGGGAGTTGTTTTTACAAGAGGATTTTTGGGGGAAATCAGAGAAGAAGATGGGGAGAAAGAAAACGTTGAAAAAGATTTGATTCTAGAATGCAGGATTTTCCAGGTATGTCTCATAGTTTCTATAGGAGGATTTTTGGGCGAAATCAGAGAAGAAGAAGATGGGGAGAAAGAAAAGGTTGAAAAAGATTTGATTCTGGAGTGCAGGATATTCCGGGCATGTCTCATAAGAATGAATATTTTTGTAGCAACTTGTGTCTTGTGTTTAAAATTCTAGTACCACCTCATGTTTATAGAAAATGCATACTTTTGATTAAAATCTCATCCACAATTGGTTGACTGGGAAAGTTTCTATGTTCATGCCCATTGGAGATTCCCCTTTAAACTATGAGATGAAATCTTTATTGTGTAAAACCGTCAGTTTATCTATTCATCTGGTCCTTATTGTGTATTTGATGTCAAGCACCATAGGAGTTCCTTTCAATCCTTGTGGCAATCATGGTGCAAAAAGAATCAACATCGATGATTTGTCCAAAACAAAGATATCACCACTATTTCATTATTTCTTTTTGTGAATTGTATTTTTTTGGACCAAAGGATTTCTTTCACTCCACCGTGTAGCTTCTACTCTGAGATTCAATCTTCTTCTATGTCCATCCATGAAATCAATAGGATTTCTTGCTTAAACCTTTCTGCAGTACACCAGAGACCTCAATAAATTATGTTTAATCTTTTCTTCTATACCTGTCCTATATTGAGGCTGAACGACCATCATTTTGATCTTTGCCTGACAATAGATTTATAAAAAGTTTTAGTACCTTTGTTGTTCGCTCCTTGTTTCGAGAATCATAATTGATCTCTTTCAAAACAAGAATCATTTGTTAATATTTTTTATAGAAATCAGATTTCTTTAGGAGTCGTGGCCTAGGGTTGCATTACTTCTAGTTTTGGAAAGCATATCTTCCATCGAAATCTTTCTATTATTGAATGTTTTTTTTTTAATCCCTAAACATTATCAAATTTTCTACCAACATCACCTTTATGGAATGGCTTTACCATTCAGGTTTCTTGCAGGTTACACTAATCTTTATGCAATCGATCATCATTGGAAAGACTCTTTGTTTGAACTATGCAATTGCCAGACCTCTGAAATATGTGTCGGCCCCAAGCCAGAGACGAATTCTGTCGTCTTGTTGCATTGACCATTTGCATCGTTATTGAGCTTCTTTTAATCTGTAGCGAGACATTAAAAAATTGTAGCCTCTTCCAGCACTCACCACGCCTAAAACAGCTTCCATAGAGGCATCAATGAGCCTGAGGATAATTCCTTGTGCTACTGTGTGAAATGTACGTGCCTTGATGATCCTTGATGTCATGTTCTTTGGAAATGATAACCGTCAGGATGTTAGATCCATATCTCATAACATTGATTCAAATTTAAGGTCTTTCCTTCGCTGAAAATCTTCCAATCGATTCATTTACTCCTCCATACATCCCTTTACTTGCTTGATATGATAAAATTTAACAAGTTTTAGTTTTTATTTTTGAAAAACTTCCCTTAGGAAGATGTACGGCCTGTTAGTGGGATATTTCTTAAGCAATCACTAAAATTTTTAGAAGGTTTCCTTAATTTCTTTAAGTCTTCCATAATGACCGTATGCCTAGTTAAAGAATAGGAAAGTTTTAAAGAAAGTTTAATTTGGTATTATATCTACAATTTTGCATTATGAGGAATATAGCATAGTTTTTATTTATGGCAAGGAAATAGAATAGAAAGCTAGAATTCAGATTTCTTACTAGAGATTATATTACTAGTATGGAGTTAGTAATAAAGATTTGTATTAATAACAATGCTTTTTATGTAGTTATAGTAAAGTAGGTTTCTTTTATTTTAGTAATATTTTCCACAAAGACTATTTACCTCATTGAATGTAATTAGCTTTTATATTATATTTTTCAATTTTATATTTGAACATGTGTTTTTGATAAGATAAGGCGGCTAACCAGAGGCTGAACCCTTAAACAAAACCAACCCCAGGGGGGCAGAAAATAGCGTGCTGATAGAACTCAGCCAACACAGAGAAAGACTAGCAGCAAAGGCACAACAGCCTTGCTAAAAAAGAAACAACAACAAAGCCTAACGGACTAAGCAACAAGGTTGTAAGAAGCAACAACCTAAACAATAGCAGAACCAGACCTAACAGGTCAAACACCCTTGGCACGAGTGCGGTTCAAAGAAACATGCTTGGGAAGACCTCGCTTCCTCCTTTGGACAATAGTCCAAAGAACATCATCTCCATCCCCAGAAATAGGAGAAGAAGGAGAATCTCTCTCCAAATCCATGGAAAGGGGTAAAGCTTGGGGCACAATAACATTAGCCCCAGCAACATGTGTACCTATATTAACAGTGCGAGACATATCAGCAATTGAGATTTCTGCAGCAGAACCACCAGCAACACCAGCAATCCTAACAGCAGAACCACCAACAACACCAGCGATAGAACCACCAGCAATCCCAGCAGCAGACCCACCAGCAACCCCAGCAATCCCAGTATCAGAACGATCAGCAACACCAATAATCCCAGCCACAGAATCGCCAGCAACACTAGCAATCCCAGCAGCAGAACCGCCAGCAACACCAGCAATCCCAGTAGCAGAATATTTGAACATGTGTTACTAATGATATTAGAAAATATTTTTTTGTTAGTGTTAGTTGACTAAGAATTAGGTATATTATAAATCTATATAATGATTTAAAAATTGTTTATAGAATAAGGAATATTAGAACTTCCTAAGCTTTGTTAGTTAATTTAGATATCTCTAGAATAGAATTTATATTATGAAATATTTTTATTATTATTTCATTTATAATTGAAATAGTAATCCTAAGCATTAGAGTAATTTTATCTATATCATTATCATACTTATCAAAATTAATATCGCTAATTTTTATAATCTTGACATTTTGAAAAGATTAGTATGCTCATAGAAATTTGTAGCCTATATGTTTAAAATTAATATAGTTGAATTATGTATAAGGGTGTTATAGTGTCCTTAATCGAGTCTTAAACACTAGTATCATAAATCCCTCTTAGTAGTTTATGTTGTTGAAATTTACAACCCAATAGGGACCAACTTAGATAATGGAATATGTGCACTTGTTTACTTTTTAGTAGTGTTACCCCATAGGCCTAGAGTGTGTTAATCATATGCAGTACCTTGTGATAGAGATGAGTTTATGATATCACCTGGGGTTTTAGAGTTTGGCATTGTGGAAAAGTGATTAAGCATTGATTTTTGAGTCAAGGGATTATATTGTTGCAAGAGGAGAGATACCTTGCATTATAATTTTATACTTGTCAAATTGATGATCCTTATCTGGTTGGTAGGGTATCTAGATGTAGGTAGGGGAGTGGCTTTCAATGTGGGGCCGGTGCCCAAAGTGGTTGTGGCTAATAAGTGATAATGTAATAATAAGCCTAGGGGTTGGGTAGTTTTGACACTAATTAAGATAATCATATTCCTCGCCCATGCCTATAGTGTTCGTTTAGGCTAAGGATGGGATGAGAAGGCCTGGTTGGCAAGATCAACTTCCTTGTCCTCACGAAAGGAACATTGGTTCCGCATGTGTCACCCTATGGGGCCGGCGTCTAGTGAAATACTGTCAGGGTAACCATAGATGGGGGCCAGTGCCTAGCGAGAGATTGTCAGGGTAACCCATGGATGGGGGCCGGTGTCTAGCTAGAGACTGTCAGGGTAACCCATGTTAGGACCATGCGATGACACTCACCCCTAGTGCAACCTAGCACTCCCTAGTGTGATTGCCTCTGGTGATGCTGTTGAGATGCTTGTGATTTTGGCCTGTGATGTTGATGTCTTGTGTTGTCCTTGTCCCTTATAGTCTTCTGTCTACCTAATTGGTTGTTGTAGTGGGACCTCATTGTTATCTCCTAGCTCGAGGGGTGGACCTCAGGGTTCCACATGATCAGGTGGCTAAGCTTTATTCCATTGGATTCTGGCATCTTGGTTCATGTGTAATGTAGATGTAACTCTTTTGATCCCAGCTGTGCACCAAGTTTTGAATTCAGACTTTTGTATTATTGTATTTGGATCCTTGGTATCAATGATATTCATTATGTAATTTTGATGTATTCAGAAAAAGAAGAGCTTTGTATCAATGTAATTATGTAATATGAACTATTCTGTACTTGGAAGCTTTATTGCAAAATGTTAATGTATCTATCTAATGATAAACTAGTTTGATATTTTGTGTAATTGGAATGAATTATGTATGTAATTGAATTATTGCTTAATTTCAATAATGCAGTTATGTTTCCCTGGATAAGTTAGTTTAACTAGTTGGTTGTTACTTGTTGTTAGAATTTGTTATCATCACTTTTACTTTTAAAAAAAAAATCCTTTTATTGCTTAGTTGAACTTAACTCTCTAGGGTTACATGACGGGGCATTACAGGTATTTTGTAAACAAGTTGTAGTAGATCTATTCAAGACATGACTTTCCATATTGACAACCTCAAACCATAGAAACAAAGGAAGATACTTAGATTGTAACATGCATCATGCCATTTCCACTAAGGTCCTATTCTTTATTTCAACACCACCATTTTGTCGAGGAGTATATCTGTTAGAAATTTCTATCTTGATCCAATGATGTTCACAAAAAATGTTCCTCTATTTTATATGAATTCCCATGGATTGCAATGCATTCAAGTGTAACTTAATAGAATAGTGAAACCTTCACTTTGTACTAATTTGGGCTTCAATAAATTATAAATTCCTTATTTTCATAACCAAGTTCCTGCCTAAATTGAAGAGGCTACCAAAAAGAAGTATTAAAAATTATGGACATTATTTTTATTTTGATTCTATATAGAGAGTAATTTAAAATAGGCAAAGAGTACAAGTATTGAATATTATGGACATTATTATTATTTTGATTATATGAAAGAGATATAGAGAGGGAGAGAATGATATAGATAAACATTGTCCATGAAAAAGGATAAAAAATAGTATTGATTTCAAGGAAGTTTGTATGGATTTAAACTCCATACTTGGTGAAAGTGTGTGTTATATGGAGAGAGAGAGAGAGAGAGAGAGAGAGAGAGAGAGAGAGAGAGAGAGAGAGAGAGAGAGAGAGAGAGAGATGCTAACAATCCAAATAGAGCACATGTCCATGGGGAGCTACACTCAAGGCAGCATGTCATTTACATGGGAGAGGGAGACAAAGAGATATATAGAGATAGAGAGAGATAGAGAGGAAAAGAGATGAAAGTGATTTTGAAGACATGCTTTTAGATAGAGGAGATAGAAGAGATGTTTTTTCAACTTATCCTTTATAGTGCAAAGAAATAAATAGAAAACCACCATCTATTTTAATAGTTTCCTAATAAATACATTGCCCAAATCAAGGGAAATAAAGCAATAAGAAAATTGCAAAGTGATTATATTAAAAACAAAAAAATGTAATAGTGAATTTTAAAGCTCCTATCAAGGGTAAATCATAATTCTCCTTGAAGATTTAGTAAATGTTAATAGTCCACAAATTTACGTATGCATAGAGTATTATATGGTAAACACAAACATTATGCATATATCCCTAGAGTTTTATATTATAGTTAGCAATCTTCCCCATAAAAATAATTAAAGTCTATTTATTAAAAAAAGATACCATTGGAATTTAGCAAGCTTCGATTTATAGTACATAACAATTACCCATCTGCATTTTTTTCCCGCTAGGGATTTTCTAGCGCGTCTAACAATTTAACGGGAGGAAAAAAGACTATTGACTAATTATATTATATTAAATAATAATAAATAATATTAATTTGAAACTTTAATTGTATAGTGAAATCATTATTCTTCTCTAAGTAGTGTCATTTTGAAAAGTGTTAGGAAGGTGGAGACCACATTGCATTATATGGTTGACCATGCTTGTTTTCTAGTGTATTTGTATAGTTGCCTCCATTGTTTTGAGAGTGTCATAAAATGTAATTGATAGCCTCTAAGTAATTTTAGCGTGTACGAAAAACATTTATGCAAACAATATTGACTCATTTTTATTTCAATATTTGGAGATTTAATACTATAGAGCTAATTCAACTTTGAAGAGACCAGTTTAACAACAAGAAAGATTAAGAAAAAATAATTACAAGTACAAATGGGAAGCAGCGACAGCTAGTTCCTAGTTGTCCCTGTACTCTTAAAAAACAATAAGAAAAACATGCCTTTATAGTCAATTAAAGAAGAATTTCTTCTATAGAAAGTGTATTCATATGTGAAAATAATATTCACTTGGTCAGAGAATCAAGTATTCTCCACATAATTTGTAATCAAAACACGTATTTGCGTTTGTATTTTAAAATCTAAGAAAAATAAAATTTAAAAAACTCTAAAATAAAAAATTGGAACATTTTGATTGACTACACAACTAAAACAAATTATACACTTCCAATAGCTTTCCATTTAGTAAACTTTCAATTATACACAACTAAAATAAATTATATATGCTTCCATTAGAGCTTTCTTGCCAACGAAATATTTGGAGACTTAATACTATAGAGCTAATTCAACTTTGAAGAGACCAGTTTAACAACGAGAAAGCTTAAGAAAAAAACAATTGTAAGTACAAATGGGAAGCAGTGGCAGCTAGTTCCTAGCTATCGCTGCTCTCAAAAAAAAATCTAAAACCATGCCTTTATAATCAAATAAAGAAGAATGTCTTCTGTAGAAAGTGTGTTCATCTGTGAAAATAATATTCACTTGGCCAGAGAATCAAGTATTCTTCGCATAATTTGTAAAGCTCAAAGCATGTGTGGTTGAATTTGTATTTTAAAATCCAAGAAAAATAAAATTTTAAAAACTCTGAAACAAAAAAATTAGAATATTTTGATTGACTATACTACTGAAATAAACTATACACTTCCAATAGCTTTTCATTTAGTAAATTATTTTATATAGTAAACTTAACCAAGTCAATAAATTTAAACATAATTGAAAAATAACATTTACATTTAAAAAAATTATCATCAAGGGTTCCTCAATATGGATACATGCAATACATCCTAGCTTCGTTACATCCTAAAACACAACCAATACAAAAAATGTAAAATAATTAAAGAAAACATAAATGTGAAAATGAAGGGAAAAACAAAAAGAAATAATGTGCTTGCCCCAAAATGATGCATGTCAATCTAACAACATATCCCTTTGTGATCTGATATATATCATTGCCTACTAACAACCTATCTCCTTGATGATTGGAAATAAATAAAAAACTGAGCATAACTAAAAAACAAATTTAGCTTACATGGTATTTCTGCATATATTTGGCCCATAGAAAGTCCAATTGGAATCAATTATAGTCGAATCCACAAATCTAGACCTAGAATCAATGGACACTTTTTTGGGTTTGTTCAATATAGATCTATGCAATCATTTGGCATCAAGTTCACTTCCCTAATTAAAAAATACAAAACATAAAACATGTTGATTCGAGTTATGAGGAGTTTTAAAATTTTACCTTTTCCAATTGCTCTTGAAGTGGATTATATTTAAAACTAATTTCTAGAATAAAATATTCACTAAACAAGGATCTTCAGAGTGGGGTCACTTCCTGCGAGATATCAATCACTTAATATTTTAGCCTTCGTATATAATTTGTAATGTTTATACAAATTTCATTTCTCATATTTAGTCGGAAAATATTTTCTATGTATAAAAACAATATTTCAATATTCACTGTCCCACACCGGAATTAAAAGCAATGATTGATGAGATAATATTATATTCATTATTATATATTATATTCTATATAATGTTTAGTTTTAATTTAATATTTATATATATTTAATGTTTTTAATATTTATATACATTTTAATATACAATATTTTATATTTTATGTTATAATTAGTTAAATATTTAATATATAATATTTTTATATATTTGTTTTTTTATTTAATATAATATTTAATTTTGATAAAATGCAATATTATTTGTAAAATAATATAATTTATGTAAATAACTTGAACAATACACTAAAAATTTACATCAAATAATTCTCTAAAACAAATAAAATTTATAATCCTATTGTGCACAAATCTATTTAAGAGTATAATTAACTTACTAAAATTTAATTTGATGAAGTTCTAAGGATTCCTTTCCACCACAACTACCTATAAAAAAAATTAGAAAATCGTGCAAGAAACTAATTAAAATATAAAAATTTATATTGTACATTCTTAAAATAAAAGTTTATATTTTGCAATTATAAAAATTTATTCACCCTTACATTTTAATAATAAATTTTGTTAATTTTTATCTTACATACAAACCAACTTATTACTATTTATTATCTTAAATTATATAAATTCATTACAATACTCAGCAAAAATTGTTTCAATAAAAGATTAATACACTATTTTTATAAAAATATTTAAAAATAAAAGTTGCAAGATTTAAAAATACTAGAAGGCTGATCAAAAATATAACATAGACCTTCATAAATTATCAAAGTTTATATTAAATTCTTTTTCTCCGTTTGTGACAGTTTCATTTCCACAACACAATTATCAAAATACGGCCACCGAACTGAATGCTCGCGATCTACTCATTAATCTGAGAATTGAATGCTCGCCATGCTACTCTGGAAATGGAAAAATATGGCAAACGGAAAAAAGAAAAAAAAAAAAACCATCCGGCATTCGACACTTGTACGGGAGAAATCTCCCACTAATCAGCCTATCGGCTAACAAGTCAATGATTTTTTTAAAATTTATTTTTTATCTTTAATTTATTTTTAATTTTTTTTAATAGTAAAAAATTGTGTGGTTTTGAACTGACACAATTCTTATAATGTGAATAAAAAGGCATTTCCTATATAAGTTTTGAAAGAATGTGAGTTAATTGCCCTGTATGTTATTGTTTACAAATTATAGTGGGAATAAATTAATTTGGATTTTTAAAAATAAAGTTAAAAATTTAAAAGGAAAATTTGAGATAAATATTTATTCTTGTGGTTTTAACGAGGTAAAATAGAACATCTTCTCTACCAGCATAATCCTTGTGACTTTGATTTTCTCATATCTTTCTATCAAATGAATAAGTTTTACGTAGCCATAAAGTGGAACACAGAGAGAGAGAGATGTGACAAACATATAAGAAATCTCTCTCTCTCTCTCTCTCTCTCTATATATATATATATATATATATATATATATATATATATATATATATATAATGGATAAGCCTGCTGCAGTATGACAACAAATATATTATATTATAAGGAGAAAGAGAAATACGTATCAAAACTTGTTGTGAGACACTCTACTTAAATATCATCCACTTCAATGGTCAAACAATCAATAGTAATTTTACACCTCGGTTACAACAAAAAGTAGTAAATATTTGTCCTATTCTTATTGGCCAAAATTGACCTTTGACTATTAAAGTGGATGATATTTAAGAATAGCCGTTGTGAGAATTAACTGAGACGCTGCATACAAAAGGCATCCATTATGTATAACTAATAGATACTACTAAGATTGTGGCCTCCTAAGGTGCCAGAGAAACCTAAGCCCCTCCACTAGCTCAAAGGCCCTGTCGATCTGGGAGGGAGAAGATCTTCATGCTAGATTATTTCTTATTTCTTAATTATTTTTTTTTTATTTAAAAAGTTTTAAACTCAAGTTCATTGTTTTTTCTAAAGTGGTAACATATATTTCTATTATAATTTATCAAAAAAATCAAGTTCACTTTTCATTTTATATTATTTCTTTTCTTGATTATTTATTTTTTATTTAAAAAATCTTTTATCTAAAAGTTATATTTAAAAATCCACACTTCTAATTTTAAAACAAACTCTTATAGTAGTTTTTTTTTTTTTTTAACATGTATATATATGAAAGAATATTTTACAATAGCTTTTTTGTTTTCTTTCTCTAAAATATAAATAAAAGTTGTTAGCTTTTTTTTTATCCAATAAATTTTTATCATGAATAATTTTTATTTTTTTATTTTTGTATTTTTATTTTTTATTTTTTTAATTTTTGTGTTTTTTATTTGTTAGCTTTTTTATTTTTTTGAATTTGTGAGAGAAGAATTTTTTTTAGTATATAAAATTTAAATTAGCTTTTAAAAAGTACTAAATAAAAAATTTGAATGTAGCTTTAAAATATTCATCTATTTTTTTTTTTATGTATGTTTATTTAAATAAACATGTTTATATTATTTATAAATAGTAACAAAGTACAGTAGCTTAGATATTTTATTTTATATTTAATATTTTATTTTTATAAATTTTATATATTAAATTAAGTTTCTTATTATCATTTTATATATATAGATTAATGATTTTATATATTTATAATTTTATATATATTTAAATTTATGATTTTATAGATTTAGAATTAATATATTAAATATGTTTATAGTAGGTTTTATGATTTTTAATGCTATTAAGGAATAAAAGAAAAAATTTAAGAAAAGATATGTTGAAATATTTTTGAAATGATTTTTAGATTTTTTTTTTCCTAAAGAAGGAAAGTATTTTTTAGAAAACATAATAATTTCTATAATAGAATTTAAGAATATAAATCAAAAAAATAAAAAGAATCTTTATTATTTAGAAAGATGTTGAGATAGAATAGGATATGTAGAGTTAAATTAACCATCATGAGTTAATTCATAGGATTTTAGAAAGTTTTATTTTATAAAATAAATAATTTTATTTTTATTTTGGATGATGTCACCATAACGGTGGATGTCATCTTATAGTTGATTTTTGATAACTCAAGAAGTTGATGATGTCATCCTTAGGAGGCCCATTTTTACGTAAATTTCTCCTAATGTGACTTAGGAAGTAGTTAAATACTTCCATGTTGTTCATGGTTATGTCGTACTTGAACAAGCTCAAGGCCCATTTTTATGTAAATTTCCCCTAATGTGACTTAGGAAGTAGTTAAATACTTCCATGTTGTCCATGTTGTTCATGGTTGTGTCGTACTTCCATGTTGTTCAGAGGTTATCTTGTTCTTATGGATTGTTGTTGCATCAAAGACACCTCCCATCAAGTCGTACGCCAGTCTCTTGTTGAAAGCAGATAAAGCATCCTTTGCCATGTTTTGTTGGTTTGACCGGAGGAAGTTGTGAGCCATGAGCTTCCCAGATTATTTCCTACCCATATAAGTGTGACGGTCATTAAGAATTCTTCATATATAGTACTGTCGTGGATGTGATCATCACCAAAAATGTTGGCACCTATTACTTGTTTGATCACCTTCACTGTGCTGCATTTTCGGCTTTGAAAATGCGACTTATCTACTCTTCCGTCGTCTCTTCTTTGTCTTCTTCTTCCTCAAAATTCTCCTCTTCCTCTGACTCCTCATCTTCCTCTGAATCCTCCATTAAATCTTTCATGCAAATACATCTGCATACACACAACATTCGCTCGACCATCTTGTGAGAAGAGCTTCCTCTAGATGTAAATAAATAGTCGTTAAGGGCAAACCTGTGAACTCTTGAATATCCTTTCATTTCCCATTCTGAATTTCCTATATAAGATGTACGTTCGAAAAACCTTTGATAGCTGCTAATCATTTGGAATTATGTAATGATTGGGCCTTGAAGCCTAGGGTTGGAGATCATGTCCTCATGAATCAGTGTTTTAAATCTTTGAAAGATCATGGAAAATGAAATTTATTGTCCATCCTTCTGACAAATTCTATAGGGTCCAATTGACTTTTCTTTCTACTTGGATTTTGAGATGATTCTCAGTGAGGAGTAGCTCAGATTACCCCAAATAGTTTTGAGTGCCTCCTTGGTACTTACTAAATTCTCCCACCCCTCCTCTTCAGGTATTTGATTTCTTGACAGATATGGATTCACCTGACTTGTCCTTCTAGCCAGTTCAATGATTCATGAGATTTCACCCTTCCTAAAGGAGTTGAAAGTCTGCATGGCGTTCAGAAGAAATGCCAAATTTAGGGGCGAATTACCCCTAGTGGCCTAAGATTAATGATCCCCTGAGGGAGAAGTGCCACTATTGGTGCTTCTCAAAAAGTCTCTAATTTACCTTTAACGCTAATGCCCATCAGGAGGTACCTAAATTGGTCATGGGCGTGCCATTTTTAACCAAGCCTTGCCCCGCTTTCTCCTTTGTTTTGTCTTATTGTTGCACTTGATCCTTGCTATTCCTAAGTCCTTGGATATCGAGTTGTTGGCCCCAATTTGTTCCAAAGGAACCGCGGCATTCTTCTTGGTCAACGCAGACTCATCTATTTGAGAGGGCTTGCCTTGGGAGATAGGTTTTTCCTTTTGCTCATTTTTTAAGAAAAATGTCCTTTGCTTTCAGGAGCATAGCTTAAGGGTCTTCTGAAGGAGTTTCAAATTGATTGTCCTTTGGATCCTTGCCACCCTCAGGGGCTATCGAGGTAGTTTCCTCCAATTTTTTAGTCTGGCACTCCTTTTCTCTACCATTTGATGGGCATCTGTTTGTACAACATGATTCTGACTATTGCATTGTAGGCAAAACAACTTATGTTCTTCAATTTCCAGCACTTGTATCCATTGGTGCTATGAGGAGGCTAGGGTAATTTCCTTCCAAATTTTCCTTATCGCTACTATTTGAATTCGTGCATAGAGATATGAGTCTTTCTCAAGTAACTCAGTATCTATCACCACTAGGGTTCCCAAGGATCTTCCAATCTTCGCAAGACATTCTTCTGACCAATATTCTACAGGCAGGTTGTATAAGCAAATCCATTTGGGGTATTCATAAGGATCGTATTAGATGAGGTTGAAATTTGGAGGTCATTTCTGGATGTATAGGGGAAAACTATTGATTTTCCATGATTTACCTTTTAGAATACTATTTTGATCAGTTTCCAAAAGAAAAGCAACGCTGAAAAAACCTTTCGGCAGAAATTTGATAACCTTTGGCATTCCCCAATTTTCCTCTATCTAGCTTTGGATTTGACTTCTTGAAAGTTTCGATTGGTCCTATTAGTCTTCTGATGATTGCACTGTCCAGGAAAAATGTATATCCTCACAGCATTCCTCGATGATGTCTATAACAGAAGCTTGCAATTTTTTTCTGAGTTGTCTCTTCCTAACTACGTGAAACCTTCGGAAGCCTCCTTTGCTTTGCTCAAATTTGCTCCACCCATCTTCTTCCTGCATATATGTGTGTGTGTGTGTGTGTATAGAGAGAGAGAGAGACTTTTAATTAGTCATTTAGTGCCAACAATCCAAATATGACATGTGTTCATGGAGAGCTACACTTAGGGCAACATGTCATTTGCTTAAGGACCCAATGGTTCACCTTTACGACCATTTTAGCATACCCATTGTACACTAAAGTATTGAAAGAACACTAATACACTAAGAGGGGGGTGAATCAGTGTATGTTAAAACTTTAAAATGCTACCAACAAACAAAAATGGAAGGCACATATACACACACACACACAAGAAAACACCAGATTTACATGGAAAACCCAGAATGGGAAAAACCATGGTGAGAATGTTGCTTGAGTCTAATACTCAAATCCAACCTCACAATAGGCATTGATTACATATGTTTTGCAAGCATCAACCCACAGGTACATCAACAAGGTAATGTTTTGAGGCTACCACCTACAAGTACATCACACACCTACAATGAGCTTCAACTCAATACAATGAGGCTTCAACCCCAACCTAAAATAGACAAGCTACAACCCCTAGATTTTATAGTTTCATATATGCAATAATGGTTCTTCTGTAACCCGAAATGCACTTTGTCACCACACACTCACTCTGTGTTTTGCATCAACATAGTCGTCTCCTTCCTCTATGCACTTTGCATTCTCTTCTCTCTTTCAAAATCTTCTTCCTTCAACACACTCTGTCTATGAACATTAGATGCAAACTCTCCCCTCAATGCTTGTGAACAAAAATATTTAATTCGGTGAGTAACTCTTTTCACTTCGGATTCAATGTGTATAAAGACACATTCATTTCAACAGATGAACTGCCACAACCACTCCAAAACTGAATATAGACAGTTTCATTTTCAGTTCACAACTGACCGCAATTAGTTTAACTATCTTATGTGATCCTACAAGTGCCACTGGACATGCTGGCAAAAATACACTATTACCGACTTTCTTATCAGCCTCCAAAAATGCTTGTATATGCCTTTTATTGGTGAATGTTGATTTTCTAAAACTTAGCCATAAACACCCTTTTTCGGTGAAATCTCAGTTTTCCAAACTAAGATAGTTTCCCTTCTTTATCAGTAAAAATATACTTTTCAAAACTTGAGTTACCATTTCCCTTTATCGGCAAATGTTCCTTTATCAAAACTTTGTCTTTTGATCCTTTATAACTCGTATTGGCAAAAAATTATTATTCAAAACTACCTTTTTAATGCCTTATCGGTGAAATCACACTATCCCAAACTTACCTTTATGCTTGTCGGCAAATATACCTTTTTCAGAACTTAGCCTTTAGTTCACTTTATTGCCTATATCGACAATTTTTACTTTTTCAAAACTTGCCTTTTGTGCTAAGTATTGATGAAAAGTCATTTATGAAAACTTTACTTACAAAGTCCCTTTATTGGTGAAAGTTCACTATTTCGAACTTGCCTTTCCTTTGTTATTGGTAAAAGTTAACTTTTCTGAACTTAACTTACAATCCTTTTGTCGGTGAAAGTGTACTTTTTCAAACTTATCTTTGTTTACCTTCTATCGACAAATCCATGCTGGCACGAACTATTGCCTTATTGACAAAAATTGAAACTTCCAAACTATGCCAACTCATCAATTCTTCTTTGTTTGTAAAAAGACCTTTTCACGAACTTATCAATTTAACAGTAAAACTATAAAAACTTGAACTTGCACTTTATTACCAACTTGCCTAATTCTCTTTGTTGGGGAATCGGATAAAATGCTAACTTTATATAACTAGTTAGCTTTTGAGACATTTTCCCGACAATACATGTCTAGCCAAAAGTCGACGAATCGGCTAAAACACTAACTCCCTAACTAGTTAGCTTTTATGACTTTTTCCTGACACCTACTTCTCTTAAAATACTTAAGTCTTTGCCTTCACATTGAAATGTGCTACCTTCCTAAGCCATAGCGGCTAGTCAGCAAATCGAGTAAGTCTCAAACTTTAAAACAAGTTCTCTATAGAAGAACTTTGCCAATATAAGATGACTTATCTTTTCTTTCAAAATGCCAATTGAAGGACTTAGCCTTAAGCCATAGTTGGCTAATTGGCATATCGGCTAACCACCGAACTAATGAAGTAGTTCAAAAACTAATCACTTCACCAATATAACTTATCTTCACTTTTCTTCAAAGTTGTCAATAGGCCAATAGAGTATAGGTTCAAACTAAGACCATTTTGCCAATAACGTGATTTCTCGTGTCTTCAAAGATGCTGATAAGTAATAAACTTCTCATCTCTTCCAAATTGTCGATAGGCTTCAGTTCAAATGGAGAACATTTTGCTGAATGAGTACTTGGTTCTAACTGAGAACATTTTTCCGATAGGACTACAACACAACACAACTTTGACAATTATTATGCCGATTGCTTACCCTTTCCTTTCTTTGACATCAATGACAACAATTTCAACAATCTCCCCCTTTGTCATTGATGGCAACACCTAAATCTAACTTGAATATGAATTGAGCATGAAAGCCAAACCCCATATTACTGTGATCCTCCCCCTTGCTGCTATGAGCATACTATAGAATTCTCCCCCTTTGACATTAATTACAAAGGGACACATAGAAAAAATAATAATAATGCAAACTTACTCCCCCTAAGGACAATCATCCTACAAGACAACTGGGTACCAGGGATAAATAAATATTCTGATATACTCCCCCTAGATGAATACCTTCGGTATTCAAGTAGATATAGGAGAAGGAACAACTCCTAACTTCTGTCTGAATTGTTCAAATGTCTCCTTTGGAAGGGGTTTTGTAAAGATATCTTCCAACTGTTCTTTTGTAGCCACATAGTCCAGCTTAACTTCTTGTTCAACAACTTTCTCTCTAAGAAAATGGTACTTAATGGATATGTGCTTGGTCCTTGAATGCATAACAAGATTCTTTGAGATGTTTATAGAACTTGTATTATCAAAAAAAATTGTAACTGGCTCATTAAAATCCACCTTGATGTCTTGCAATGTTTGTTTCATCCATAATACCTAAGTACAACAAAATACAACAACCGTTGTTGACAGAGAGACTGATTCTTGTTTCTTACTTATACTAATTTATCACCTAGAAAGAATGCACCACCACTAGTGCCCTTTCTATCATCCACACAACCAGCCCAATCTGTATCTATGTAAGCAGTCAAAGTAAAATCATCACCAATAGGATACCATAGACAATAATCTACTGTACTCTTCAAATACCTAAATATCCTCTTCACAGCTTTGACATGTGTTTCCTTAGGATTTGCTTGAAACTGAGTTGCCATGCAAACAACTTGCATAATATCAGGCCTTGTTACTGTGAGATACAAGAGACTTCTGATCATAGACCTATATAAAGTTTGATTTGCTAAGGCAAATTCATCATCTTTGCTAAGTTTACACCCAGTGACCATAGGTGTACCAACTGGCTTGCAATCTTCCAACTTGAATTTCTTCAAAATTTCCTTCACATACTTGGTCTAAGAAATGAAAGTCCATATGTCTAATTAGTTTACCTATAGACCAAGAAAGAATGCTAATTCTCCTAGCATGGACATCTCAAATTCTTTCTGCATAGCGTCAACAAACTCTTTACACATATTGTCATTATATCCACCAAATATTATATCATCAACATAAACAATGACAATTAGCATATTATTACCTTCATGTTTAAAATACAGATTGCTAGTAGCCATACCTTTCTTATAGCCTTGTTTTTGAAGATATTTGTCTAGCCTAGCATACCAAGCTCAAGGAGCTTGTTTTAGGCCATGGAGTGCCTTCTTCAATCTGCACACATAGTCTTTCTTTTCAATCACTTGGAATCCTTCAAGTTGCTCTATATAAACTTCCTCATCCAAGTAGCCATTGAGAAATGTAAATTTCACATCCATCTGATACACTTTGAAACATTTATAAACTGAGTATGCAAGAATCATTCTAATGGTTTCAAGTCTAGCCACAGGTGCAAATGTCTCATCAAAATCTATGCCCTCAACCTGAGCATAACCCTTACAGACTAGTCTAGCTTTGTTTCTAGTTATCTGCCCATTCTCATTCAGTTTGTTTCTAAACACCCATTTTGTGCCAATGACATTTTTATCAACAAGCCTTGGAACAAGTTCCCAATTTTGATTTTTCTCTATTTGATTAAGTTCTTCCTTCATAGCTTCAATCCAACTTTCATCCTTACTAGCTTCTTCATAAGATTTAGGTTCTATTTTAGACAACAAAGAATAGTTTACCTACTCTTGTTGTGCTAGCTTAAGCTTTTTCCTTGTCATAACACTATCAGATTTATTTCCAAGAAGTTGATTCTTAGAATGATTTCTTTTGACATACTTGGGTGGAGCCTTTGGAGTAGATTTTGGTTGCTCTTCTTCATCAACATCACTCTTCTCTTGTGATTCTTCTTTTGCAACTTCTTCTTCTTCGTCGTCATAAACAAGAACCTTTGAATACAAGTCATTTCCATGAGACAACTGAGAGAAGTCTTCATCCACTCTAACATTCACAATTTCAACTATCTTCTGCAACCTTTTATTGTATTTGAATAACCAAGAAATATCCCCTCATCAAACCTTGGCTCAAATTTACTTAAGGTATCTTCATCCCTTTTTATAAAACATCTTCTTCCAAATAACTTGAAATACTTCACAGATGGAGGTTTGCCTATCCATAACTCATATGGAGTCTTATCATGATGTTCTCTTAACTGCCCTCTATTAATAATGTAAACAGCAATATGAACTACTTCCTTCGAGTATCTATCAGGCAATTTGGCTTCGTTCAACATTGTTCTAGCCACATCCTGGACAATCTTGTCCTTTCTCTCAACAACTCCATTTTGTTGAGGAGTCCTAGGTGCAAAAAGATCTATCTTCTAATCCCATGATTTTCACAGTATTGATCAAATTCATTAGAAGTGAATTCTCCACCTCTATCAGACCTTAAGCATTTTGTTCTTGATCCAATCTCATTTTCAACCCTAGCCTTAAAGATTTTAAATCTTTCTAAAGCTTGAGATTTATCTTTAAGAAATGTTACCCATGTCATCCTTGAATAATCATCTATTAATAACATGAAGTACCTTTCTCCATTGATGGTTTTGGTTATGGTTAGTCCACACAAGTCTATATGTATCAGCTCAAGAGGTTATGAGGTTGAATAATCCTTTGACTTGAAACTGACTCTTGTTTGCTTTCCTTCTTGACACTCTTTATAGAAGGAATTTTCTGGCTTGCCAATGCTAGGCAAATGTCTGACCGCATTCTTCTTGTTGATCTTCACTAGATGATCAAAGTTGATGTGGCCCATCCTTTTGTGCCATAACCAACTCTCATTAGCTTTCCCTAACAAACATCTTTCACCCTTTGTCTCCTTTAGATGGTATAAATTGTTGTTTGTTTTGTTTTCCTTAGCAACAAGTCTATCAAAGCTAGCTTTGCTTATCTCACATCCACTGGCATGAAATAACACATTATATCCCTTGTCACACATCTGCTTGACACTAAGCAGATTATGTTGTAATCACTCTACATACAACACATCTTGAGCATTAGTTCTATCATCTATGTATAGTGTGCCCTTACTAGCTATCTTCGCAGTGGTGTTGTCAACGAACTTAACAGAACCACCATCCCATTTCTTCAAAACAGTGAACTTACCCTTATCTCTAGTCATATGACTAGAGCATCCATTGTCTATTACCCACGGATTGCCTTGTCCTTTGGCATGAAAAACTACTTTGACAAACATAGATTTTTCAACCTTCTTTTCTACCCAACGCCTTTTTGAACTTTTCTCTTTTTCTTCATAATTCTTTGCTGGTTCTTTTTCCTGAGCAGGAGGTGCAGACTCTTTCTTGTGATGTTTAGAGGATTGTGCTTTTTACTACTTTTGCATAGAAGGACATGCAGGTTTGTCTTGTCTTGGAGGAGTACATTTCCTTTTCTCCTGTCTAGAAGGCTATATAAACACACTTCTACAAAACTTAGCAATATGCCCATAGTGGTTACAGTTATAACAAATATCATTCATATCAACTAAAGGGGTAAAAGGATTTCTAATTACAAAATTGTGCATATCCATTCTCCTAGGTCTAATTTTGCAGTCTATTGCTTTATGTCCAAACTGATTACATGAAAAATAATAACCATGAAATGCATAAATGAACCTGGCTTGGCTTGCAAATTGATCTTTGAATCTCCTCCTTGCATTGTGACTTTGATGAATCTATCATCTTCCTTTTTTAAATCTTCATTCCTTTTATCCTTTCTAAATCCATCAGGCTTCCTCAAATCAGCATGTTTCTTAGACATAGCAGAGCTTGATTCACCCTGATCTTCAACTACCTTTTTGAAGGGATCAACTTTCTTGGCAACTTTATCTTCTGCTTTCTTTTCAGAGACAACATCTTTGAAACTCTTGTGTTCGAAATATGCTAACCCAACTATGTTGGAGAAGGATCTTTGACTACCGATTATTTGATCAAGAATTTATGAACACTTCTCAAACTTGAGACTTATGTTTAATTGTTCATTCACCTTTTCTAACTCCTTCCTCAGCATGACAACTTCAGCCTCTAATTTCTGACACTCATCTAGTTTGTTCTTCAAACTCAAATTAGTTACCTCTTCTATTCTTTTAGACTCCTCTAACTACAATTTCAGGTCTACAACAAGTTTATCAGATTCTTCAATCTTTAACTTGTATTTTTCATTTTGTTTTCTTTCAAACCTTAGATCATTTAGAGCAGAAATTAATTCACCTTCCAAATCAACTTCACCCTCTTCTTCCTCATTAGAGTCTTCATGATAATTTTCTGAAGGAATATTTTCATCCTTTTTTAATTTCAACAGCCATGAAGGCAGTTTCATACTCTTCACTCGCATACAAATAATCATATGAAGAACTACTTTCTTTATCTACAAACAGACGACTCTTCTTCTTATTAAAGTTTTGTCTTTTATACTTTGAGATTTCTTGACTGGTAGAGCTATCTCCTTTTTGTTTTTCACCTAAAGGACATTTAGATGCAAAGTGACCAATTTTTCCACAATTAAAGCATTTGAAAGGTAGCTTACCTTTGTATTTCCCAGAGCCTTTCTTCAGCTTTCTAACAAAATTTGTTGAACATAAACTGGTACTTTGTTCTGAGTCCACTTCAGTCTCCTTGGCTTTTGAAGTCTTAAATGTTGCTTCTTTCCTTGTTGAACCTGCATTTTCACTTCTCATCTCATATGTTGTAAGTGATCCAAATAGTTCATCTAGAGTAATCTTATCTAGATCTTTTGCTTCCTCAATTGCAGAGGCTTTAGAGTCAAATCTTTGTGGGAGAGATCTCAGAATCTTCTTTACAACCACTTGATCTTTTACCTCTTCTCCAAGACCTGTGATCACATTCCTTACCTCATCTACTCAGAGCATGTAGTCCACAATATTTTCATCATCTTTCATCTTTAAAGCCTCAAATTTGCTTCTATGGGTTTGCAGTTTCGCTTGAATGACTCGATTATCACCTTCTTAGATGTTGTGCAACTTATCCCATATGTCCTTGGTAGATTTACACTGCATAACTTTGACAACCTCTGTGTTGGTTAGACCACACAGTATAGCATTCTTCACTTTGGCATTATTCTCACGGGCTTTCTTCGCATCAGCATTGGGAGAAGATGATGGTGATTGTGGTTCGTAATCTTTTATAACATATTGTTAGATATCATATCCAAGATAGGTTAACTAAGTCTCCATTCTAATGCTCTAGAAAGCATAATTGGATCCATCAAATAATGGTGCTTTATTTGAAGAAGAACCCTCCTGTCCTGCCATAGTGTTCTTCAGACTGGATCTTCCTTAAGTGGTTAAACTTTTCTTCAAGGAACTCGAGGCTTTAATACCAATTTTTGAAAGAATACTAATACACTGAGAGGGGGGGTGAATCAGTGTATGTTAAAACTTTAAAATGCTACCAACAAACAAAAATGGAAGGTACATATAAAAACCACACACACAAGAAAACACCAGATTTACGTGGAAAACCCAGAATGGGAAAAACCATGGTGAGAATGTTTTTTGAGTCTATTGCTCAAATCCAACCTCACAATAAGTACTGATTACATATGTTTTGCAGGCACCAACCCATAGGTACATCAACACTGAAGGTAATGTTTTGAGGCTACCACCTGCAAGTACATCACACACCTACAATGAGCTTCAACTCAATATAATGAGGCTTCAACCCCAATCTAAAATAGAGAGGCTACAACCCCTAAATTTTATAGTTTCATATATGCAATATTCGTTCTTTTGTAACCTAAAATGCACCTTGTCACCACACACTCACTCTGTGTTTTGTATAAACATAGTCATCTCCTTCCTCTATGCACTTTACATCCTCTGCTCTCTTTCAAAATCTTCTTCCTTCAACACACTCTGTCTATGAACATCAAAATGCTCATGCGAACTCTCCCCTCAATGCTTGTGAACAAAAATATTCAATTCGATGAGTAACACTTTTCACTTAGGATTCAATGTGTATAAAGGCACATTCATTTCAATAGATGAACTACCACAACCACTCCAAAACTGAATATAGACAGTTTCATTTTCAGTTCACAATTGACCACAACTGGTTTAATTGTCTTCTGCGATCCTGCAAGTGTCGTTGGACATGCTGGCAAAAATACACTATTACCAACTTTCTTATCAGCTTCTAAAAATGCTTGTATATGCCTTTTATCTGCAAATGTTGATTTTCCAAAACTTAGCCTTAAACGCCCTTTGTAGATGAAATCTCAATTTTCTGAACTAAGACAGTTTCCCTTCTTTATCGGCAAAAATATACTTTTCAAAACCTGAGTTACCAATTCCCTTTATCAGCAAATGTTCCTTTATCAAAACTTTGTCTTTTGATCCTTTATAACTCATATCAACAAAAAATCATTATTCAGAACTACCTTTTCAATGCCTTATCGGCAAAATCACACTATCCCTAACTTACCTTTATGCTCATCAGCAAATATACCTTTTGCAAAACTTAGGCCTTTAGTTCACTTTATTGCCTCTATCAGCAATTTTTACTTTTTCAAAACTTGCCTTTTGTGCTAAGTATTGGTGAAAAGTCATTTATGCAAACTTTACTTTAAAAGTTCATTTATCGATGAAAGTTCACTATTTCAAACTTTCCTTTCCTTTGTTATCGGTAAAAGTTAACTCTTCCAAACTTAACATACAATCCTTTTGTCGACAAAAGTGCACTTTTTCAAACTTATCTTTATTTACCTTCTATCAGCAAATCCATGTTGGCATGAACTATCAAAATTATCGGCAAAAATTGAAACTTCCAAACTATGCCAACTCATCAATTCTTCTTTGTCGGTGCACCATTATTATCCTCTATCTCCCTAGATCTCTCCCCTATCTCCCTATCTCTATCGTCCCTCTACCTCTCAATCTCTCTCCCTATGTCTCTGAACATGTCCCTCACTCTCTATCTCCCTATCTCTCCCCTCTATATCCTCTATCTCTCCTAATCTCTATTGGTCCCCTCTCTCTATCTCTCTCTAAACCCTAAACCCTAAACCCCTAAACCCTAACATAACCCCTAAACCCTAAATAATTCCCCTAACCCCTAACCCATAAACCCTAAACTTGAGCAACCCTAAACTCATAAACCCTAAATAATGCCCATAAACTTTGATCCCTAAACCCTAAACTCGAGCAACCGTAAACCTTTATCTCCCTATCTCTCCCTTATATCCCTATCTCTATCATCCCTCTACCTCTCAGTCTCTCTCCCTATGTCTCTGAACATGTCCCTCACTCTCTACCTCCCTATCTCTCTCCTCTGTATCCTCTATCTCTCCCAATCTCTATCGGTCCCCTCTCTCTATCTCTCTCTAAACCCTAAACCCCTAAACCCTAAATAATTCCCCTAGCCCCTAACCCATAAACCCTAAACTCATAAACCCTAAATAATGCCCATAAACTCTGATCCCTAACCCGTAAACCCTAAACCTCTCTCTCTCTAAACCCTAAACCCTAAACCTTTATCTCCCTATCTCTATCATCCCTCTACCTCTCAATCTCTCTCCCTATGTCTTTGGCCATGTCCCTCACTCTCTATCTCCCTATCTCTCCCATTCATCTTCTCTATATCTCCCTTTTGGTCCTCTCTCTCTCTCTAAACCCTAAACCCTAAACCTATAATCCTTAACCCCTAAACCATAAACCTTAAACCCTAAATAATTCCCCTAACCCCTAACTCCTAAACCTGAGCAATCCTAAACCCCTAAACTCTAAACCCAAGCAACCCTAAACCTCTATCTCCCTATCTCTCCCCTATCTCCCTATCTCTATCGTCCCTCTACCTTTCAACCTATCTCCCTATGTCTCTGGACATGTCCCTCACTCTCTATCTCCCTATCTCTCCCCTCTGTCTCCTCTATCTCTTACAATCTCTATTGGTCCCCTCTTTCTATCTCTCTCTAAACCCTAAACCCTAAACCCCTAAACCCCTAAACCCTAAACTTGAGCAACCCTAAACTCATAAACTCTAAATAAGGCCCCTAAACCTGAGCATCTCTCTCTCTCTCTCATCGATAAATCAAATGGAAACACGAAAAATAGGACATGCAAAGAGGGATGAGGATATAAATTGGGAGGATGAAATAGAAACAAGATAAAATGAAAGTTCATTGGATGGGAAGAATGATGAGAGGAGAGGTGTAAAATAGTAAAATAAGTAAAAATTGGTGGGATCTAAAGGGAAATTGGAAAGGAAAAGGAAAACTAGGAAAGCTAGGAAAAGGAAAACTAGGAGGTAGATAGGTGAGAGAGAGAGAGAGAGAGGTAAGGAGGGAGGGAGAGATGATTTTATTTTACCATAACGCAAGCGCATTATAACGCACTCGCGTTATGCTTTTCTTTGGTAATTTCCAAGCCTTTGTCTTGGATTTGCCTTGGGCTTCCAAACCAAAGTCTTGGACTATGTTTTGGACATCTAAAGACATGTTTTTCCATATTGTAAAAAAAATTACATAATTTGGAGTGTGCTCCCCATTAGGTTTGCATGTGTTTCAATGACAAGTCAAAAAATACCACCATAATCTTAAGCTCTCTCTTAGCTTTCTAACCATATAATTTTTTTCACATTTTGAGTATGTTAAGGATTTCATCTTTAACTTTTTTTGTTAGTGTATCCATTTTTTTGTCAAAAACTAGTGTGTGGTATTTTTGACTTGTTTTTTAACCATTCATTGAAGTTTCAAATAAATTACATTTTTAGAAACTAGATTCCATTCTACACGTATTCAAAAAAATTGGATTTTCGATTAGTTTTCAAAAAATTTAGGGGTAGCATGCTCAAATTTTTGTTTTTCAGGATATGTCCACTTTAAAAATTAGTAAACAATGAGGGATAAACTACATGGTGTTAGCTAATTTCCCACTGAAGCGATTTTTGAAATACTAAAAAAAGTTAACATTTTAGGGGGAGCACACCAGATGCTATGTTATGTTTGTTTGAAAAAAATATGACCAATTTGTGTGCTCCCCCTTTTTGAAACCCTTAATCTCAACCATTTTTGAAAAAAATTAGTAATTTAGAAACTAGATCCGGAGCACTACGACTCTTGTTTTTTATGTATCTTCAAATTTTGAGTGTAACTATCTTCAATTTCTCATCCAACATCAATATTTCCTAATTTCAAAAAAAAGTGGCATCTTAAGACCCCCTTTTGGTCCCCCATCTTTGTGCACTTACCCTACTCACAAACCAGGTTAGGCCTTGTGTGCCAAGTGGATAATTAGAACCCTAAAGGATAATGAGACCTATAAAAATTATTTTTTGGCATTGTGTTGCTTTTGGAATTCCTCATGGTAGACATGCCTAGAAAGGTCTAGGATTTCACTCCATCCTTATCATGAAGGAGCCTATGCAAATTCAAGGCACTTTTTTTGCCAAAAGTATATGGAAGGATTGGGAAGCCATTAGGCCTTGGCTTATTTAGATTGGAAATGATTTTAGGACTAGGATTTCCATCAACCAATAATCTCTTTGGTGGTCTCTCATGAATATTTCTAGGATAGACCTCTTGCCAAAGTTTCCTAGGTTCATGCCTTAAAAATTTTCAAACAAGGGACTTATTATATTTTAGATCTCTTCTCTAGAAACACAAGAGCTAGCTATCTCAGCTAGATTTTATAAGTAAATATAAACTTGAAAATTAGGTTATGAATCTTTCAAACCATTGGGAAGTTAGTTCCTCCAAAAATGATCCATAAGGTTGGGATTTAGTGCACCGGACCCTGATGGAAGGATTGGAAGTGATATCTAAACATTACTTATAGGAATTACAAGCCTTTTAAAAGATATTCATGGATTTCTCCGCACCTACCCACGGTTCATAGACTCAATGTCAGCAAAATCTCTAGTCCACTACCACTCAATGATATTGTAGGTTTCAAATGATTTGGTATGCCATCCTAGATCCCAATTTGTTTCATTTTTCTCGGTGCCTCCTCTACCATGGCCTTCTCATTGGATCTCATCTTATCCATTTGGGTGTTTCCAACCCCTTTGGTCCTTTTTGTGGACATTTGGAAACTATCAAGCATCTCTTCTAGTTTTGCTTATGGTCTCAAACTACACAGAACTGAATACATGATTTTTTCAAGCCTTCTAACTAGAGCATTTCTCA
The DNA here is from genome assembly GCA_027924645.1 of Cunninghamia lanceolata. Taxonomy (NCBI): domain Eukaryota; kingdom Viridiplantae; phylum Streptophyta; class Pinopsida; order Cupressales; family Cupressaceae; genus Cunninghamia; species Cunninghamia lanceolata. The sequence continues at coordinate 565,111 of BSBN01001021.1, read as the reverse complement.
AGTGGCATATGTTTCTTCTAAGTGATTGGCCTAAAATGCCTTTGAGATATACCCAAATATAGCATGTTTTTAGAGTGGAAATTCTATTCAGCATATGGAAAGATATGAACGTTGCTTTATTATACGAGCTTATGCGGATGCTCACTTTTCCATGTATAGTAAAGTCATTATATGCTCTAATATTATGTTATAGATCAAGGTCTAGACCAATAAATTTGCTTTAGAGGTTTCCCACATGTAGACACTTATAGTGCATTGGGCTAATGCCCCATGTATTATTGCTCATGTGCCACCTTCTCCTACTAGTAAGGATGCTTCCCTCTACATGGGTATTGTCTTGGTCATAGCTATAGTGTTCATTCTAGACATCCATGCTCCCATAGGTATCCCTAGCATAGATGGTGTGGTTGGTCTCCATTACCATGTGGCTAGTCTTTTGCTTCTTAGTGTGATCGGGGCATTTCTAGTTTGCATGATAGGGGGGAAGTTCCCCTAGCTGAGCCTTGTTATCTCTCTTGTTTGCACAACTCTTATTGATCAAGAAGAATAATAAAGGCAAAGGATACCATCATGGGTTTGGAGCCTATTCCTAATGATGGAGATCTCTTGGATGGTTGGGGTAACCCCTTAATCATGGTCCTCTTCCTTCTCTCATTGGTATAGCTTTAATTGCTTAGTAGTGTGACCATTTTTCTTTTTCTTGTGGACTCTTGCATCAACTTTTGGGAGCATGATTCCATTCCACCTGTCTTTTATGTGAACTACTATATTTTATTTTTATATAATTTAATATTAAAAGTACACTACTCATTAAAAAAAATATTAAGTATAAATTTGTTGTTCTCTATTTAATTTTATAATAAAATTAAAAAATTAACTTTGATTGATTAATTTTACATATTTCAATAAAAATTTGGAATTGAACGAATCCTATAATACACACTTAAAACATGTACAAGTTTTATTCTATAAACTCTAGAATAAAAATAAAATTTTATATAAACAAAATTTTATGAACAATATGGTCTATAAAACAAGAAATAGAATCTTATTTTTTAGGTTAGCCTTATTTTATTAAAATAAAAAAATTCAGAAAATTGAAAAGAGCGGAGAGCTTATAAATAAGCTGACAAACTTCTACGACACCTGTAGTCAACACTTAGTTTCTAAATCTTTCAAACAGATAAATGATGATGCTGTCCATCAACTGGAAGCACTTTCTGTTCAGACACAACACTCCAATCACAACTATAAACCAAAATGCAAAGCTGAGTTCCACTGCCACTACCCACCACATATACTCTTTTTCACCAGTTTTATCAACACCCGGGCTTGCATCCTCTTCTTTTCTCTCAGGCCTGCCTTCAAAATTATAAGCCAAGCAAGACTCGTTCAATTGGAAGCCGCATAGATCTGAATTATTTGAGAAGAATGAGGCATCAAATGTTGCGAACTGCGCTCCTTGCGGTATCACTCCTGTAAGATTATTGTATGACAGATTTAAGACACTTAGGGATGTGAGATTTGTCAACTGTTCAGGAGTACTTCCAGACAGTTGATTCTGCGAGAGGTCAAGGGACCTGGGCCATGTTGCCGAAGGACTTCGGTATAGCACCACTAATATGGTTTACCAAATTGAAAGAGAGGAGAGCTTAAAATAAGCTAATAAACTTCTATCACACCTGCAGGAAAGACTTAGTTTCTAAATCTTTCAAAGAGATAAACAATGGTGCTGTCCATCAACTGTAAGCACTTTCTGCTCAATGTTGTGGTAAGACACAACACTCCAATCACAAGGCTAAACCCAAATGCAAAGCTGAGTCCCACTCCCACTCCCCACCACATATCCTCCTCTTCATCACTTTTATCAACATCCTGCATTGTAGGAGAGCTTGTTAGAGAGGGTTTATTGAGCTCAAAGTTGTAACAAGACTCGTTCAGTTGGAGTCCGCATAGATCTGAATTGTTTGAGAAGGATGAGCCATCAAATGTTAAGAACTGTCCCCCTTGCGGAATCATTCCTGTAAGATTATTGTAGGAAACATCTAGAACACTTAGGAATGTGAGATTCATCAACTCTACAGGAATAACTCCAGACAATTGGTTTTGTGAGAGGTCAAGTGATTCTAGCTGTACCATGTTTCCGAAGGACTTGGGGATAACACCACTAATATGGTTTCTTGAAATATTAAGAATTATCAAACCAACGAGAGATCCCATGCCTTCAGGGATATGACCAGATATTCTATTGTTTGATAGATCAAGACATTTTACTAATCTCAAAATTCTCGCGAACTCCATCTCCAAGCCTTTGTTTCTGATGAATATTTTCTCTACATAGGTTGAACCTTTTATCGATCCAAACTCAAACCCAAAGTCTTCTATATCCCTGGAGTCATTTGCCATGTCTTTCATCTCTGAAATGCTGTCCGGAATTAGTCCTGAAAAACTGTTCATTGAAAGGTCTAATATTTGAAGAGACGGTATCTTGCTTATATCAGCAGGTACACTTCCTTCAAATCTGTTTGATCTTAAGATCAAAATCTTAAGATTAGGAAGCTTTAGAATCCAATTTGAAGAAATGTTCCCTGACAGACTGTTATCTCTCACATCTAATATCTGCAACTGTTTACAATTTGCAAGTGTTGGCAGAGATCCATTTAGACGATTTCCCCCAATTTTCAGTGTTTGAAGCGAAGTCATGTTTCCCAACTCCGCTGGCAACTCACTACCTAAATAATTTTCCTCCAAGTTCAACACCACAAGATAACTGCAGTTTGCAAAAGATGCTGGAATCTTACCTGTAAGACTGTTGTATGAAAAATCCAGAATCTGCATAGAACCCCGTTCACATATAGTAGATGGAATGCTACCACTGAGATTGTTGTGAGACAGAGACAGATAATTAAATTTATACACGCCGATTTCAGCTGGAATGGATGCATTCAATTGATTTTCTGACAAGTCCAACACAACCACTGAAGGAGGAGGAAGCGGAAGCGGACCTTGTAAATTATTGTGATGCAGGTCCAAAACCGTCAATTTTATGGGCCCCTTCAGCTTAGAAGGTAAAGCGCCTGCAAAGTTGTTATATGACAGGTTGAGGTGCTGAAGAGCAGGAAAATCCCATATCCACGCAGGAATATTGCCCCATAATCTATTATCGGACAAATCCAAATAGGAAATGTCATATTGAGCTATTAAGAAGGCCGGCAACTCACCCTCCATGTTACATGATCTTAACTTCAATGTTGTAAATGAGTTTTGGGGAGTCCAAGTCGGAGTGACTTTCACAGTTAACACATTGCTCGAAATGTCTAGATTTACCAGACTGGAGAGGTTATGAAGATGGGAATCTGAAAAGTTCCCGCTTAACCGATTGGAGGATAGGGAAAGAACCCTCAGTCCAGATAGATTTGAAATGTTGTGAGGTATGGCATGTGTTAACACGTTGTTGCTTAGATCAAGCGTCTCGAGGGAAAGGAGTTCACCTACGGAAGGCGGGATTTTGCCAGTCAAGAGGTTATTACTCAGATCAAGCAGAACAAGGGACTTGACGTTGGCCAAGGAAGGAATTGTGCCGTTGAGTTCATTATAGCTCAGATCAAGCAGGGTGAGGGAAGTAAGATTCCGGGCAGGGGGTGGAATAGCCCCGGTCAATCGGTTCTGACTCAAGTCAACATAGCGGAGCTTCTCAAATGCACCGAACAACATGGAGGGGATGTTACCCTCCAACTGGTTGTATGAAAGATCGATATAGGCCAAAGGAAGTGACGTTCCTAAAGGAGGCTTATCCCCAAACGACGGTATACTCCCTTTTAATTTGTTCATTGAGATATCCAACGTTACAAGTCCGGTAAGATTTGCAATGGTGGGAGGAAGCATACCTTGGACAGAGCAGTCGGAGAGCTCCAAGCGAGTTAACGAGGAGATGTTGGCAATTGAATCTGGAATAGCTCCTGCTACACTTGTTGATGTAAGAACAAGGCTGTTAAGCGACGCAGAGTGTAGCGGCAGAATGCTTGAAAGCTTCCCTCCCAAGTCCAGATTGGCAGACAAGTCAACTTCTTGCAGGCTTGGAAGGCTCAACAGATGAGAAGGGATGGAACCACTGAGCTCACAGCTGCTAAGCTTGAGAGAAACCAGCTTGGAAAGGTTTTGTAAGCGAGCAGGTATGGGCGAGGAGAAGAAATTGCCATCAAGTTGGAGGTGGGTTAGACGGGTAAGATTTGCAATGGAAGGGGGAATCGGCCCAGACAGCTGACAGTTGGACATTTGAAGACGCCTGAGACTGTACATGGTGGAGATAGCTCTGCCACATTCATCGCCTGCCACTTGCAACATATTCACCCCGTCCAGCACCAGATCCTCTAAATCTCTCAGGTTTCCAATCCACATCTGCATGTCATCAATTGTGATGGAGGAAGAGGAAGTGTAGTAATTGGTGGAAAGATCGAGAAAGCGCAACATGGACATGTTGCCCAACTCCCTGGGCATCTTTCCCACAAATCCAGCATTTGACAAGTTCAAATACTGCAAATATTTCAGCCTGTGGAGTTGCTGAGGGACGCCAACACCAATGAAGGTGTTGTAGCTCAGATCCAAGACTTCTAACTTCTTTAGATCAAACAGAAGAGAAATAACGTCAGTTTTATTACTCACAACAGAAAGTGAGCCGGGATAGATCTCAGAATGAACACCACTTGTTAAATTCCACAAAGGATTGTGGAGATCCAACTGAATGACGTGCTTTGTTATATTATGACATTTGATTCCTTCCCAGTTGCAACAGCTGGTGGAATCATTCCACGTTTTCAGTCGACCAGAGGAGTCGTGAAGACTTTTCTTAAACTGCAAGAGAGAGAGTTTTTCATCTTCTGGACAACAAGATACCCAACAAATCAGCACAGATCCCACCAATATCCAGAACTGCAAACTCCCTGAGAAACATCCCCTAGAAGAGCCCATTATGAGCCGAACGATATGAAGCAACGAACGACTAGTTTTTATTTTGTCCACCTACAGAGCCTGCATAACATCCCACGAAGCAATTAGGAGACCACAAATTCTAACGAAAGATTTAAATGGTAAGAAGAGGATAACGCAAGGCTTACGCGGTGAGAGCAACTTCGTAGCAAGTTGCAACGTGCCAACGACCAAGACTTCCATTGACGTGGAAAAACATAAATCCAGGGATCTAGTTATATTGCGATCACATAGAACTTATTTAGAAAGAGCTTAGACGGGACGACCCGTTAAAGTTGTATTGAATTTCCAGGAAGGTCGTTAATGCGTAGAGATTACGCGGAATGTCGGTGAGCATTGGCCGTATTATAAATGAGAAGGCGAGTAAAAACGCGCCATATAGCGAAGACGTAAAACAAACGGTGGGGAGCGGGGACGGGAAACATTATCCAATAGATTTTTCTTTTTGGAAAAAATATATATATATATATTAACTGATAAATTAGAAAGAAAATATTATAAAAGGACTTCCAAATAGCAATCGCTATCACTAAAGTTTTTAGGAGAAAAATTCAAGGAGATTTAAACAAAGGAAACCAAAAAACCAACAAAGCACAAAATACTAAGAAAAACCAGACCAAAACTATCAAACCAAGTCATTATCAAGGAGCTTCAGAAACTGTGAAGAATGTGCAGAAGATAAGAACACCTATTAGGTAACATGCCAATTGCGATCAACATCAGAGGCCTGTTTAGCTAAACAATCAGCAACAACATTTCACTCTTTGTAAGCACTAAAAATGTGCATGGGCTTGCACGAGGACCCTATGATGAGTTGTAATCCTAATCACGTACATGGAAGCATCAATAAAATGCCCTCTCAGTAGTGCTCTTCTTGGTGACACGTGGATGTCAATTTCTTGCTTCATCAATTCTTCATAATCCTAACTTTTCTTTGCTTTCCCCTTGTCGACATTTCTTCTTTTGCATTCCCGACCTTACCTACATGGCTAACTTTCATTATAACATAGTAATTCCACCTTTCCCATACCCATTTCATGTGTGTACACCCTTTAGAGGCCGCTAAATGACATCCCAAACCTAGAAACCCATCTTTTAGGATTGACTTTATTTTTGTCATTTCTGGATCCCCCCTATTATTTTTGAATCTCCCTTGGGCGACCCTACTAACTTAAAAAGGGGGATCCTATTTAATTCATCTGTTTGACCTATTTCAAGAGGCAGATTGTATTATGTGGGAAAAGAGATCTAGACTATTTAAAGAACTAACCTAGATCAATCATTTTCTCTCTACATAACATTGGAACTCAAGCCACCAACAACTCTATGCTTGGCTACTATCCCTAGAGAAGAGTCAAGCTAGGTTGGTGGGGGCTCTGTACCTTTGTTGCAAAGATGAAAGATTGATGACAAATGGATTGAAAAAACTAAGCAATGTGAAGACCTAATTGACTAATTGAGAAGAAGTGCAGACAACTGTTATAGTTTCCAGAAAATAGGAGCAGAACAGAAAAGAGTAGACAAAATGGAACTTGACACCAAAAGCAGAAGCAAATTGGGTAGGACAGTAGCATTAGGCGCTAGTGTCTTTAGGGTGTGGTATAGATGAAACTTCTGTCAACGATCTCTATCTCCGTTCCTTCCATCTCTCTGTCGCTCCTCGATGTCTGAAACTTTTTGTTGCAATCTGTACACAAAAGAGGGAAAAAGTTGTGTTGTATAGGGGCTTGCCTCAATCAAACCCCGTGTTGGTGTTCCCACCTCCACAACAACAACGATGATGATGATAGAGAGTGTGTGTTCATGATGAACAGAGGAAAATCAACTGATAAAGATTGCAGTAAACAAATACCAATGAAATGATTTTACCATAAGTATGAAACCCTTATTGGATTGATGTCGCAACAGGAATCACACACAAGGAGTTGATGGATGAAAGAAGAAGCTTCCTCAAATACCTGCAAGTGTTAGTGCAAATAACAAATAATCTTCACAAGTAGAGAGCTTATTTAGAGAGAATTCATATCCTAGAAGTTGTAGAGAACTTTTAGATCGATCATGTATGTATTATTCATTTCTCCCAAAATAAGAGAGAAAGAGAGAGTTGTATATATGAATCCCAAGTACTTTTCAGGGGCTCGATTGGGTAAGGCCAACAAGGTGCATCGCTCAAGACAACAAGGCTAACATTTTTAGATTCAAAATATTTTAGAGCCAACGGTCAGTATGCTAGTGCTAGGCGCTAGTGTTCTGGTGGATTTTGTCCTCGACATAACCCTATTTCTTAGCAAACTGGTAAAATATGCACATGTTAAGCAAAACAAAATATACATGCTAAACTGAGTGCTAAAGCTAACATAAAATTATAAGCGGCGACAATTTACAACATACATATTGCCCCCACTTTAGTGGGGATATGAACTTATGCACACTAAAGTATGGAGAAGCCAAATCTCTTCACTAAAATGTTGAAGACATAGAATGTTGCTAAGTTGACAGATGCCAAGCTTAGGTTTCTACGAGTCTATAATGCTTAAATAAAGAGGTTACACTACATAAGACACATAGCATGAATCACACATATACATATACGCTTACATCTAAAAATTATCAAACATGGGATGAAATCGAATATTAAATGCTAGAACAACTATGGTTAGCAAAGTAATATGGTCAAATCTGAACATACACAAAGCATACATAGAGCATACACGGAAAACAAAAGCATACAAGGTATGATTCTCAGGCTAGCAAGTTGCATTATGCTAGGAATCAGACCAAAAACACACATAATAAGCCACAGGGTAGTAAAATTTGTTTACTAGGTGGTCATGAATGCATAGCAAATGAAAACATCACAGGCTAGTAAGATCCGCAAATTTACTAGGTGAGTTCCATGTCAACAAGTAGCAAATGAAGACATTATAGGCGAGTAAGATCCGTAGATTTACTAGGTGAGCTTCATGTCAGCAATATCAAAAATTATAGGCCAAGCAAAACACGTTGTAAGCTTAGGATTCTACGAGTCTATAATGCTTAAATAAAGAGGTTACACATACACAAGACACATAGCATGAATCACACATATACATATATGCTTACATCTAAAAATTATCAAACACGGGATGAGACCGAATATTAAATGCTAGAACAACTATGGTTAGCAAAGTAATATGGTCAAATTTGAACATACACAAAGCATACACAGAGCATACATGGAAAACAAAAGCATACAAGGTATGATTCTGGCTAGAAAGATGCACTATGCTAGGAATCAGACCAAAAACACACATCATAAGCCATAGGCTAGTAAAATTTGTTTACTAGGTGGTCATGAATGCATAGCAAATGAAAACATCACAGACTAGTAAGATCCACAAATTTACTAGGTGAGTTCCATGTCAACAAGTAGCAAATGAAGACATTACAGGTGAGTAAGATCCGTAAATTTACTAGGTGAGCTTCATGTCAGCAATATCAAAAATTATAGGCCAAGCAAAACACGTTTGCTGGGTAACTCTGGGAAAGTGCTACAAAGATGATCAAAAAGTGTTGCGATAGTGACACCATCCACGTGGTATGTGAACACAGTGAAGCGCATATCAAAGTGTATGTCCCCACATTAAAGTGATTGCTAACTCCATCAGGGAGCAATTGGCTTTAAGGTAAAGTGAGCGATATATGCAAAATAGGCACGAGAGATTTCTGGAAGCATATGCCTAAATGATATGTCTCCAAAAGCTACATCATGATAGATAGTTGCCCCAGGATGGGCAAACTAAGGCGATGTTGTAGGCGTGATACACAATGGCTTGTGTAATCATGATATGACACCGAGCATTGCAATAGGGTGCCACATAAATCAAGTCAGAAATGAAGGCAACAACTACCCAAATGGAAATTTGATTACACTATGTTTATAATCTTAAAGGAGTGTAATATTAATGGAGATTGCAATAGAAATAAAAACCCACTACACAAAAATAATATGCATGAAGAAATGAACACATAACACAATATGTAATATGGAGAAAACCATTTCGGGTAAAAAACTCCGCCAAGAAAAGAGGCTTCGAGTTTTATTATCTTCAAATATGAGATTTCAATACATGCACTTCCTTTGTTTCTTCAGTCTTGAATCTGACAGAACTTGAGTACCTATAAACTATGTTATGCAACACATACATGGCATTGTACTTATAGAAGTATTGCACTCCCAAAACTAGGTGTCCACTTTCTCTTACCTTGGATACTCTGACATGCAACATTGAATGACCTCTTACAAGCTCATGACACTTGTCAATAGGCAACCATGCAAACTTGGGTGCCCATGGATAAGAATAGTCACTTATAGGGTAATAAGTGTTGTCATAACTGTCATAGATTCTATCATAACATCCCACAAATAGCATCTTCCCAATATGGGCACCTAGAGCCAAGAATATCAACTTACAACTCATAAATATCTATCATAAGTTGTCATTGTTTAGGATGAAAAAGATGGGGTGTTTAGGGTTTGGTTTTAATGGTTTATTTTAAAGATATTTGAAGAGGGTTTGTGTTGATCCTCCTTTCACCACTAAACATTCAAGGACATTCAATCGAGTAGGGAGTCTACTACAGATCTCCTATCACTTGGAACATAGGGGAAGATTGGAATTGTATGATTTTGTTGTTCAATTAAGCCTAATTATGCTCAAAACCCTAATTTCATAAATTCATAAACAAATGGACAAATTACATAAAATGATTGCACACAAAGATATCAAATGACAATCAAATGCATACTAGATTTTGAAGTTCGGTGTACGGAAAAGTTAGGGACTAATGAGCGGGTGCCCTAGTCTAGTGCCACAGTTTTTGTCAGGATCTGGGAATCTTGTTTGCAACATGTTCCTGTTGTTCCAAAGATTTTCCAGTTGCGAGATCCAAAGGACTAATTAGTGGGTGCCTGAGTCCAGGTCCATATTTTCTTCTTTGATCTACAATTCTGACAGTTTGCACTACTCTCCTGCAACTCCACTTCTGCTTTCGCAACCTGTAACCTGCAATCACGAAAAAATGTGTTGGGGGTTGTGGTGTTTAGAGGCTTGCCTCAGTCAAGCCCCGGAGAGACATTCAAGTCTTCCAAACACCGTTGTCAAATACAAAGTGCATATTTCTGTGGGATAGAGGCAAAATCCAAATGATAAATGATAGAAAACACAATTGATATCACCTTGTAGTGAAGATCTCATGGAAGGAATATGCTCTTCATGCCATGAGGAGATGGATGCCACATCTGCAAATACAAACACAAGAACAACACAAATTCTTCTCTACAACACAATGAATGCCTTGAATCACTTTCACATAAGCCACAAGTTCGCAATACCCATCTAGTGTCCATCTAGTTTACAAATGAATCACTAATCATGCTTATATATGCAACTACAAACATTCTTGCTAAAAATTTCGTAATTCAAACTTACCATGTCGGCATAGGACCTAAATAACGGTCATAAACTGACACTTTGAAATTAGTCCTGACCTAAAATAGGGCAGGACTAGGGTGCGGGCGCCCAAGTCCTCCCTCCCATTTTAGGCAGGATTTGTGTTAAGTGCATCCACTCAGTCCTTTTTTCCATAAAACTTCAGGGTTTTCTCATCAGGGGTCATCAAAATCATGCAAGATGCTCTAAATGCATTCTAAAGGACCTGGGAGCTAAACTTTAAGAGGAAAAAGCCCCCAAGGTTACTTTTTCCGACATAACATTTAGCCTCCACTTTAATGTATGTATAAACGCAAGGCCAATACATGCATTAAAGTATGGTCAACAAACACAGTAAACACGCCAAGCACGGAGAAGACACGCTAATCATAGAGAAGATAGTAACAGGCACGCAAAACACAGAGAAGACAGTTACAGTCACACAAAACACAAAGAAGACAGCATTGAAGACACGCAAAACACAGTGAATGCAATGAAGACAGTGATGATTTTCTTTTTATTTTTTATTTTCATATATGAAATGTAGATGTAAGTACAAGGAAAGTGAACACACCACCCATAATGCAAGAGGGACCCATCGCCACCAGTCTTTAAACTACATATGGGGCAACATACACATAATACAAATCAAGCACGTCATACAAATCCCAAAGCATAGTAGGGACTCATCATCACCGGTCTTAAGACTATGCTTTGGAATAAACATGCAATACACACACACTTGGAAGACATGGAGAAAATATGACAGACAAGCGATGGAGTGTTCCTATAGGTTCATCACCATCTCAGGCACATTACAGGCACACACAGATGATTGGGCTTTGCCACAACAATCATCGAAGACATGCTTACGGGTTGAGTTATTCACAAAATCACTCCTTGCCTCCGCAGAGGACTTTTAGAAAATGACAGGATGTGCACTCTCCACAAGAAATATACCATCCCCGCCTCTGCAGAAGACTTAAGATAAAAAGGATATGCACGATATCCCACCTTCGCAAAGGGCTTAAATGATTGCAGTAGATTTCAAGATTCACAAATAAATCTTAGAGTGCAGGAGGCACTCATTGCCACCAGTCTTTAAGACTGCGCCTTAGAACAAACACACTTTGCTAGCATCTAAAATAGACAACTTACCTTATATATGCCCCCACCTTAAGGTGGTTGCTATCGTGTATCGATATCAAGCACGTTAAGGTAGGTAGAAAACACACAAGGGAACACGGACTCTCACAAAGCCCATGCCCCCCAGAGGTGACATGTACTTTACGATCACTAAATGTTCCCACAAACACATTCCTGCAAGAAAAGTGTTAGTGTCCATATAATCATCATAAATAATAATGCATATGATAAATCACATAAAGAATGGAGGAATGCAAGATTCATGATAGACAAAGTGCACAGAGCAGCAGTATTGTTATGTTTTGTAAGTGCAATAAGACAACATCAAGATCACACGAAGTGATTATACTAGCCAAGCGTCAGATAATATATATCAACCCCATCGTCATGTATGGACTAGATCCAGTTTTTGATTACTCGCTAAAGGGACACTAGGTCTGCATCAGTATAAAATGTTTTTCATCATCCACCCGCTAGATAGAAACACTAGAGGAAGGGAAACAATAAATCGAGAGAGGAGAAACAAGTGTCTTAGGAACAATCATGTAGGATGGTGCCTCCAAGTCACCAATCGCAACGCTATGTCCATAAGACACAACACACAACAGTGAAAAATAGAGAAGCAATATAGAAGAATGATGATACAAATAGAAGGTCACAAGAAAGGCGGTCTCCTGGTATCTTGGACCTTATAAGAGAATCAAGGGTCATCCCAGGAGGCCTAAACAACACATAACACATCACGGGGGAAACACATCATGAGAGATAAAGGGTTAGAAATACTTACCTGTAAGGAAAACCTAATTAAAGGTTGTCAATGATCAAATCATCATCATCATCTTCCCACTCCTGAATGTTAGAGGAAAGTGGGACATAAGGTACCATAGCCCAACGCTTATTCTTGTCTTCAAGTTGTCCATTCTTAAGATCTTGTTTGTTTGATTCAATGTTAAGTGAGATGTTTTTTTGTTGAGTTGCAATTCGTTGGGCATAAGCTTGTCGTCTCCTCCTCATCTCTCTTGCTTGTCTATTTCTTTTTGTCTTACCACTTATCTCTTGTAAGATAGTGTTTTTCTCTTTCATAGATTTTTGTGTTTCAGAGGAGGAAGCACCAGGATCAAATCTCATTTGTCTAGGTGGAATGTTTTGTTGTCGACGGCTACCTCCTAATCCTTGTAAGGATGGCAGGGGATGAACCCTAGCATAAGGTCCTTTTCCTTTTGGTCTGGGATTCTCTTTAAATGCGGGTTGTTCATCTCTTGTTGTATCTTGCATAAAAGGACCAGCCACTTGATGTAATACTTTTGTTTTGTAGTTTCTATAGCTCAAGAAGTTAAAATCTATTCATGGCTCCGGTTCCATTTTAGACCTTTCCCAAAAGTAATCAAGGGTAAAGTGTTGTCTTGTAACGAAAGGTTTATACTTAAGTTGCGAGGAATAGTAAGCACTTGTTCATTCAAAGGAAATTTTACACAGTTATGAATTATTGAAGGGACAACTTTCATAGCCTTTAACCATGGATGCCCTAGTTTTATGTGAAAAAGGTCTAAAACGGGGACAACATCAAACAATTGTTCTACAGATTTCTCAAATACAGTGACCAATAAAGATATTTTCCCAGAAATGTTTATAAAGGTTCCTTATGTGTCTTAATCATCATATCTGAAGGGTCATAAAAGCCTTGCATCAATCCATGTGAATAGAGGAACTCTTCCATGGCTACATTAGTCATGCAATTAGGATCAATAAGGTTTCCATCCATAGGATTTCCCATTATTTTCACAGTGATATAAAGAGGTCCAAGGTTCAGTGTCTTCAATTGTTCTATCATGAGGTGTAAACACAATTTCAGGTTCGGGGACCTTTCTTTTTATGTAAGGCCTAGGAGGGAACCTATTGTTATTGTTTTGATTAGAAGCCATGTGTATAAGTTTTCAAATCAATGTAAGGTCAGATTTTAGAATCTTTTCAAAAGGTGCAAAAGACAGGTGCAAAACTATGTGTAAAAATGACCTAAAAATGCTTGAGTTTTTCAACATTTTCCAATGCAAATAAGTAAAAGAAAAGGTTTTTTAAGGAAATTGATCAGGGGTAGAAAATAATATTTCTGATATCAGTCCAATAAAGCAATAATATCCTTCACAACACACTTTTGATGCAAGCCTAGAATGATGACAAATCAAAACCTAGTGAAAATACACTAAAATATGCATTTTTTCACAAATTTTCAATGCAAAGAGCCAATAAAAAGGGTGTTGTAAAGAACTTTAGGAGGTGTAGTAGATTATAATAGTAATATTAGTCATCTAAATCCATAAAATCCATCACAACATGTTTGGAGTGCAAATCTGAGTCAAACCCTAGGAAAAATATAGTCAAAATATGCAAATTTTCACCAAATTTCAATGCAAATGCCCAATAAAAGGGATGTTGTAAAAAATTTGAGGAGGGGAAGTAGATAATAACCCTAATAAAAACTAATTAGTGTAGAAAAATCTTTTAGAACACACCTATGGTGCAAATCTAGAGAGACGATATGGCCAAAATCTAGTGAAAAATCAAGGTTTTCAAACCCTAGGCATGAAATTTTGTAAGAAACCCACTATGATGCAACACTACATTTAGAAATCAATCCTAATGAGTTTTTTAAAAGGGTAGTAAAATTTGAAACAAGATTTTGAGTACAAAACCTAGCTATTGCAAAACTAGGTTATATTAAAAAATGCACAATTTCAAGCAATTTTTAACAATTTAAGCATGGAAATGCAATCTAAATGAATGATGAATGAATTTTTTTTGTATTTTAAATCAAATCTAATGATAATGATAGAATTTATTGAAATTCAATGCTAAATAACTCAAATTATTTGAAAATGCAAGCTAAAAATGCCAATTTTTTTCAAATTTTTCCATTTTTTCAAATTTTTTGTAATTTTCCGAACGCAATAAGATGAAAAATTATATGAATGAATGAAATGAATGTAAATATGAAGCACAACACTCAGCAAGGTGCAAAATTCAAAAGAACACGGGCTCACCAAAATGTTTAGGATGAAAAAGAAGATGGGTGTGTTTAGGGTTTGGTTTTAATGGTTTGTTTTAGAGATATTTGAAGAGGGTTTGTGTTGATCCTCCTTTCACCAATGAACATTCAAGGAAATTCAATTGAGTAGGAAGTCTACTACAAATCTCTTGTCACTTGGAACATAGGGGAATATTAAAATTGTATGATTGTGTTGTTCAATTAAGCCCAATTATGCTCAAAACCCTAATTTCATAAATTCGTAAACAAACAGACAAATTACAGAAAATGATTGCACACAGAGATATCAAATGAAAATCAAATGCGTACCATATTTTGAAGTTCAATGTGTGGAAAAGTCAGGGACTAATGAGCGGGCGCCCTAGTCCAGTGCCATAGTTTTTGTCAGGATCTACGAATCTTGTCTACAATCTGTTCCTATTGTTCCAAAGATTTTCTAGTTGCAAGATCCTAAGGACTAATGAGCGGGCGCTCGAGTCTAGGTCCCTATTTTCTTCTTTGATCTGCAATTCTGATAGTCTACACTACTCTCATGTAACTCCACTTCTTCAACTTTCGTAACCTGTAACTTGCAATCATGAAAAAATGGGTTGGGGGTTGTGGTGTTTAGAGGCTTGCCTCGGTCAAGCCCCAAACAGACATTCAAGTCTTGTGAACACTGTTGTCAGATAAAGAGTGTGTATCCCTGCGGGATAGAGGCAAAATCCAAATGATAAATGATAAATGATAGAAAACACAATTGATATCACCTTGTAGTGACGATCTCATGGAAGGAAGATGCTCTTCATGCCATGAGGAGATGGATGACAAATCTGCAAATACAAATACAAGAACAACACAAATTCTACTATGCAACACAATGAATGCCTTGAATCACTTTCACATAAGCCACAAGTTTGTAATACCCATCTAGTGTCCATCTAGTTTACAAATCAATCACTAATCATGCTTATATATGCAACTACAAACATTCCCGCTAATAATTTTGTAATTCAGACTTACCGTGTCGGCATAGGACCTAAATAACGGTCATAAACTGACACTTTGAAATTGGTCCTGATCTAAAATAGGGCAGGACTAGGGCGCGGGCGCGGGCGCCTAAGTCCTCCCCCCCCTTTTTAGGTAGGATTTATGTTAAGTGCATCCCCTGAGTCCTTTTTGCCATAAAACTTTAGGGTTTTCTCATTGAGAGTCATCAAAATCATGCAAGATGCTCCAAATGCATTCTAAAGGACCCGGGAGCTAAACCTTAAGAGGAAAAAGTCCCAAAGGTTACTTTTTCTGACATAACAGTCATATTGTCATATAATCTTATGACAACTTATAGTTGTCATAGATTCTCTTACAACCATTTACCAACTTTATGATGTGTGTCATATATGCCAAAAGTAGTTGATTCCTCCAAGGTGGTGCCTATCCTCAATTACTCTTGATATTTACAATTACCTTGAACCATAAATGTTGCTCCATAACTACCGCCGGTAACTCTAGAACTTACCGATTACAAGTAACTTCGTAATTACTATCCCCAGTAATTAATTTTTACCACTACTGGTGAAACTTATACATCCCTTATGGGTAATTTACAAATTATAGTATTGGAATAATAATTACAAGGATTTACAAGGTTAATAGCACCTAAATCCCAACAAATCAATCAACATCATATAATAGCACAAAGGGATCTACTTGACTGGAGTCAGTATATGAATGGTTGTATAAAGGGACACTCATTTTTAGAACTATAATCATCCTCTAGTCAGTAAAACTATGAAGACGGAGGAAGAAATATCACATGAAAGAAAAATATAAATTTTAGTTCAACATGGAAGGATGCTAAATCATCCAACACTTTGCATCGTCCCCAAAAGGCATAAAATTACATTTACGACAAATAGATGAATGAAGATACATAGAGAGGAATGTCATGACAAATTCATTCCCCTTGTATCCTTGTGCCAATAAGAGCATCAAGGGTCATCCAAAGAGAACTAACAAACAAAATACACCCAAGTAGCACATACATGGGTAATAGTACATACAAGCATAACACAAACATTGCACATGAGATGGAGGTACTGTGCCTGTGAGTCAGACTATAGAAAATTATCCACCTTCATATCTTGCTCATCATAAAGGGATGGGGGACAAGATGCTAGAGGGACTACAGCAAGCACAATACTTGGAGCGGTGTCTGGTTTGTCACATGTAGGATCGGTCACCGAGGAAGGATCCTCACGCAAGCCTCCAGAGGCCAAGTCCATTGATTATGTGAAAATCAAGGACAACTATGAAAAAAACTTCAATGGTTTGATGTTGTCTTCCAAATCACTATCAGAATATACCATAATTGGTGCTACAACAATGCTAACTGCGGGGTTGCAAGCACTATCAATCACAAGAGAATAAGAAGCTCCAAGGGGAGGAATAGAAGACTTATTTGGACTCGACAGTGGTGATCGCTTAGGAGGGGAAGGGATCCAACCCCTACAGTAAGCTAGCGAGTCATAGCACGATGTTGTCTCTTGCATTATTTTGCATTTTGATTTTGTTTTGTATAGTTCAGAGCATTTACAAGAGGAACCGAGATGCTTCCCAACATGGGTTCCTTTTCTTCTTCTGCTCGAGGAGCAGAGGGAGGAATGAAAGAAACTTCCTCAGGTTGGGAAAAAATGGGAGGAGGGTTTCTCAAGGTGGGTTTCCATTCTCTTGTAGCCTGTTGAATAGGCAGAGGTACTGAGACATCCACAGATGATTGAGAAATAATAGGAAAAATCTCTCATGCAACGGATTGCTTTCCTCTAGACTCTGAAGAGGAAGAAGAAACAAAAGCAATCCCTGAAGCATGGGGAGGTCTGGGCTATGCAAGGTGTTTGCCTCGTGATCTTGGGTAGGATGGCGGAGATGGAACCTTAAAATAAACAACAAATGCTTGGGGTCGAGGAAGGACTCTTGATTCAAGTTGTGGTTCATCCACCACCTGAGAAACAAGGGGGACTACTATACAGGGGTAGAAGATTGAGAGGCCTCAAAGGTAGCGGTTGAGGTAGCATGGGAGGAGGCACCAATAGACAATTGAGCAATTCATCTTGCTTTGAATTTCTAATAAGAGAGAAACAAAACATCATTGAGAGGCTGAATATGCTCAATTAGCTATGGCCAGAAGTAATCAAGTGAGAATTTTCCATGGAGGGACAAGGGCTAGAACCCACTATGATATACAATATGCACTTGTCTTTGAAATGGAAATTTTAGACACTTATGGATTATGGATGGGGCCGCATTCATGGAAGCGAGCCATGGATGACCCAACTTCACACAAAATTGGTCCAAACTTGGAATGATGGAAAAAGACACAACTAGGACTTTTGGTCTGACCTGGACAAAAAGAGTCAAGGCACCGAGAGTAGGGCAAGTGGAACTGTCATGCGCTTTGACCAAAATTTTCAATATCTTGTACTTATCTTGGTACAACTCATGCACATAGAGTATCTCTTCTGTAACTACATTTGTCAGGCATACAAGATTGAAATGAGTACTCCCCTTATGAGTTTGTCGTTAATCCAGGTGGTAATGTAAAGAGGACCATTAGGTGAATGAATAGAGGCACAATGTGGGTGAAGGAGATGGCTGGCTCAAGTTCAGCTTGTTCTTGGTGAGGGCAAGCATCTACCATGGAAACTAGGTTGTCTAGGTGATCAGAAGTTATAGAAGTAGGTACTCTATCGATAGATGGTTACACAAGGTTAGCCACATGGCGGGGTAGCGGATTCGTGTAAATTTGCAAGTTTTGATTTAGTAGAGCTATGGATTTATTTCCTTTGTCGTTCTCACTGGCCACCTGAATAACATGAGAGTCGATGAGGTCTTGTACTTTGTGCTTAAGACGCATGCATCACTCAGTGTCATGCCCCAGTGTTCGGTGATATTGACAGAAGGCCTTTGGGTCGTAAGAAGGAGGTAATTGTTTGGTAGTGTCAACAGGGTGAATGGGTGGAAGTTGGATGAGGTTTTTGTTAAGAACCTGCATCATTATGGAATGGAAAGATTCAGAAAGCTAGGAAAAATGTCAATTTTTTTGTCTAAACTTGTAAGGGGCCATAGTAGAAGGTGTTGCGGCCGCAACTTGTGATTGAATATTGTTAGAAGAGTGAGAGTTAATTTTGATAAAAAAATATTTCTTAAATGATTGGTATTGTGGGGCAGTGGCCTCAGACTGGCCAATGGGAGCTGACGAAGAAGAGCCCTTATACTGGTTGAATGACAGTTAGTAATCATGAAGAGCCATGCAAAGATATGTAAATGAAGGATAGTCCATCAACAGTATTTTGTCTTGGATGTGCGGCTTCAGGTTTCTAATGAAAACCCTTTGTACATTAGCATCTGGAAGAGAATACGAGATTTGAAAGAAGAGGGCTTGGTATCACCCTATAAAACCATCCACTTTCTCTTTCACTCCTTGCTTACAATGAACCAAATCAGTCAATGTGACTTGAGGTCCAATGTTGGCTTGGAAATGTTGGAGGAATTGATTGATGAGTTGTTGAAAAGAATGAATTGAGTTATCAAGTAACGAGCAAAATAAATCCAAGGCCATGTCTTTTAGTGACCAAGGAAAGAGCTTATCTAAGAGAGCATCTTCGAAAAAAAAATCACTGCACAATGCAGTAAAGGCTAACAAATGGTTATTAGGGTCTCCTTTTCCGGTGTATTTCTCAAAATGTGGTGCTTCAAATTTATCAGGCATCAAGGTTTTTAGGATAGTGACCGATAATGGGCTATGAGTGTAATAGGATGGGATGGTAGGTTGGGATTGGATTTGACTCATGTTTGCTAATTGTTGTTGTAGGGAGTTGACATTTTGCAAGAGTTGGTTGATTACAGGATCAGAAGGTGGAGTGATTTGTGAGTGGCTAGAATATGAAGGAGCGAAGGTAACAAGAGGTTGGGAAACAATGTGGTTGGCATTTTGGTAAGTGAACTATGGATGAGACTAGTTAACAATATGTTGGGAAACATCTAGATTAGGTTTTTGATAGGTAAACTAGAGATCGGAGGAAGGTGAGACAAAGCTATATTGGTTTATAGGGTTCCCATTTGTTACCCTAGAACTAGTGTTGGCATTGTTACCAGATTGTGTAGTGGTGGTGACAACAGAAGAAGTGAATGTTGAAATAGAAGATGTTGACATGGGTATCGACACCTATGTGCCCATTTGGTTTTGAGAGGACGTGTTGTTGAGGATTTCTACGCTACTAGCTGAGGACATAATGTTATTATCCACTATGTGAGCTAGGCTACATAGAACTTCCACACCTTGTGGATCAAGTTACAATCTTTTGAGATTCTATGTAAAGGGGGTTGCTTGCCCAGCCAAATGTTCCATGCCTAAGAATTGTTGGAAACTAGCCATCTCTTTATCTAGCTTCCAAATTCAGGCCTTAGGAACATAGGCCATGGAGTTGTTTATCTCAAGGGAATCATGAGAAGGTTGTGTCTCGGAGATCATTGGCAAGGTGGGAATGTGATCTAAAGATGGTCATGTTCTGAAACTTCTTGGGACGAATAAGTTAGGGAATATCGGAGCTACTTAAAGCACTGGAACCCATTAGAATTTGATTTTTCTTCTTACAAGATGTTCGTATTTAGAGCACTAGGTCATGAAACTCATAATGTGATAACAAGTTTCAGGACACTCATGCACTCCTAGGAAGCAATGGAGAGAAGAAAGTGATGACCTAATGATATGTTAGAAGAATGAAAGTTTTTGTTTGGATTTTGTTTTCATTTTTAAAGGAAAAGAAAAATGTTTTAATCAACTAATAAAAGATAGCAAAGATAAAGAAAGGTTGCAAGCATGTTGAGTTCACCAAAATGTTGTGTGGGAAAAGAGATCTAGAGTAATTAAAGAACTAGCCTAGATCAATCCTTTTCTCTCTACATAACATTGGAACACAAGGCACCAATGGCTCTATGCTTGGTTGATGTCCCTAGAGAAGAGCCAAGTTGGGTTGGTGGGGAGTATGTTCGTTTGTTACAAAGATGAAAGATTAATGACAAATGGATTGATAAAACTAAGCAATATGAAGACCTAATTGAATAACTGAGCAGAAGTGCAGACAACTGTTATAGTTTCTAGAAAATAGGAGAAGAATAGAAAAGAGTAGACAAAATGGAACCTAGCACCAGAAGTTGTTTCTTCTGGTCTCTATGTCGCTCCTTGATGTTTAAAACTTCCTATTATGATCTACACACACAAAAGAGGGAAAATAGTTGTATTGTATAGGGGGGCTTGCCTCAGTCAAACCTTGTGTTGGTGTTCCCACCTTCACAACAATAATGATGATGATGATAGAGATTGTGTGTCTACGATGAACAGAGGAAAATCAATTGATAAAGATTGTAGTAAACAAATACCAATGAAATGATCTTACCATAAGCATGAAACCCCTTTTGGAATGATGTCACAACACGAATTACACACAAGGAGTTGACGGAGTAAAGAAGAAGCTTCCTCAAATACCTACAAGTGTTAGTGCAAATAACAAATAATCTTCACAAGTAGAGAGCTTCTTTAGAGATAATTCATATCCTAGAAGTTGTAGAGAGCTTTTAGATCGATCATGTACATATTATTCATGTCTCCCAAAATGAGGGAGAGAGAGTTGTATATATATGAATCCCAAGTACTTTTCGGGGGCCTGATTAGGTAAGGTCGACAAGGTGCATCGCTCAAGACAACAAGGTTGACATTTCAAGATCTGAAATCTTGTAGAGCCAACGATTAGGACACTAGCACTAGGCACTAGTGTCCTAATGAATTTTTTCCTCAAAGGGCTCGTCAACAAGGGTCTTAACCCTATTTCTTAGCAAAGTGGTAAAATAGGCACATGTTAAGCAGAAACAAACATACACGCTAAACCGAGTGTTAAACCTAGCATGAAATTATAAGCAGTGACTATTTATGATGCTACAGATTGCATCTTTGACCTTCCAAAACCATTATCCAACCCTTAGTTATCACCCAAAAACCCTCCTTTCTGGGTCACCCATGGGTCTCCCCCAGATGATCCTATTGTTAAAAGGGGGATCATGTTTAATTCATCTATTTGACAACCCTCCAAAATCATTTTCCAACTTTCAGTTTGCACCTAGACCCCTTCCTTTTTGGATCCCCCATGGGTCTCCCCTGGGTTACCCTACTGTTCATCAAGATCTCCTTCAGGTGACCCTGTTGAACAACTAGATCCCCCTGAGTGACCCTACTGGTAAAAGGGGAGACCCATGGGTGACTCTATCATGTTTTCAAACATGAATTCCTCTTTAGTTCTAGCCCAAATTTACTCCAAATTGAGCCCCGATTGTGTGAGTCACGTTCCCTAACTGATCATCAACTCCTTTTGACTAATTCAAGACTCCCAATCACTCCATTCTAACTCACAAATCAATTTTACTCAAGATCTCTCAATCAATCTCATGCTAACTCCATTTCATCCTCTATGAAAGGCTATCAAAGCTTTTTCACTCCCAATCAAACCCAATCTTTTGCCCAATCAATCTTGTTAACTCATCTTGATCAAATGAGTTAACTCTTTAATCAATTTCCCTCTCTTATGTGCCCTTCCAAGATATAAATGACCCTCGCCTTTCTATTTTTCTCAAGTTGGATAATGCTCTTCTCTTCTTCACAAGGTTTTTCAAGCTTCTTCATAGGCCTTGGAGCCTCTTAGTTCATTTCTTTCTCAAAGCTTCAAAGCTTTCATTAGGAGGCAAATTTCATAGTTTCATCCATTCATAAGCTTGTTGTTTTCTTTCCATTAGCATCCTTGATGCTCACACAGGATGCACATGCCTTTTTATTATACTTAGCATAGATTCTCAAAGCTTTTTAAAGCTTATCAAAGAATGCTTATGTTCTCATTTGCTCAATCCAATGCCATTATGCCCAATTAGCACACTCACATAGTGCTCATAGCTCACTTTGAGCCCAATCAATATCATTACTAGCTTTATCAAGCTCAAGTCAATCAAATGCTCTCTTCACACTTGTTTCCAAGAGGAGAATCTCATTGTTGCAAGAGGATGAAAAGGTTGCCATATACAAAGGATTCCTGAGGGTACTGTGAAGACTCATGCATCAACCATATTCCAAGTTCTTTCAATGTTTTTTGTAGTAATTAGATAACAACATTGCTCTTGAGGGGAGTAATTTATTGCTTTACTCTTGATAGGAATTGTTAGCATAGCTATATTTCTTTGCAATAGATTAGATGTTTATTACTTTTAATAGATTAGATTGTCATTTGCTTTCCTTAGAGTAAAGATTTAAAAACAATTTCAAAAAATACAAAAACATAGATTAACTTGCATCAAAAAAACTCATATAGACTTGCATTCATATTTCCTTTTATAGTAATTAGATTATTTTTACTTATTGAAAAAAGAACAAAAAGATTGCTTGCATTCATATAGTCGCAACATTAAAAAACACCAAAAAAATAGGAGAACTTAGAAAAACTAAACCCTTCATTTATCAGAAGGTATCATTAAATGTTCACATACAAGAGTAAACCCTTGGTTTCATCACAAGGTAAATCACACTTACAACATCGTAAGTCAAACCCTAGGTCAAACTCTAGGTCAACTTTGGTCAACATGTTACTTCTCTCGTAAGCATACGAATGAACCCAAGAATTAGAGGGGAGTGGGTTAGAAAGATTCTTCAAGAATTAGAAGAAATCAACCCTAGACCACAACTTAACCAAGAACAACAACATATCCTTAGTGTTGTGCAACAAGGCAATCAAATACAACTTCAAGCTCATGAAGAAAGACTACACCTCAACATGTTCATCAACTAACATAATATCTTACCCACTAAGCATTGGAATCTAATAAATCCAAATAGAAGACACATCACAAGCGACCCTTCGGGTCATACTATTATCTCAACAACCACAGCCATAGAAAGGGCTTGACAACTAGCAAACAACACAAGGCCCTAGAACAGGCCAACCACTTTCTACAATGTTATGCTCCCGCGAGAACAGAACCACCCCTGGGTCTCACCTCCACTCGGTTGGCTCTTGCCACGAGAGAGGGAGTGACCTGGAGGTCTCTTGTGGAAAGGAGAGGTTTCATGTGTGAATTGATGCTGACTCACCAGCATGTCACGTTTTGAGTAACACACTCTCTAGGATTATGAATAAAAAAGATGTAATCAAAGTTCCATGAAAGGTGAAAAATCTACTCCACAAAAGAAACTAACCTCTAGGAAGACTCATGAAACTTCCCTTTATTCAAAAGGGAGACCAAAACCATGGAATTTATCTCATAGATAACCTTCTTCCATTGTCGCTCACAAACTTTCTCCAAATCCATAAGGAATGCCCTCCATCTAGGTATTAGTGCCAAAGCCTGTAGCTGAAGAGAAAAAGAAATGAACCAAACTGACACTATCTCTCCCAACTCCAACAATCCCCACAACACTCAAATTGCCTTGAGAAGAACCATCAATATTGATTTTTAAAAAACTCAATGGAGGAGATCATTTACCAGCTCTATTCACCTTTTTGGAAGAGTTGATCCTAGAACCAAGATGCGTAGAGCCAATCAAATGACCCAAATCTAAATTATTTAAAATCAAAATATCAAAGAGAGTTAGGACCTCATCAACAAAGCACTTAGCCATCAAAGTTTCTCTAATTGAGTCAAGAATCTTTTTCCTGACATACCCAATAAGACTTTGATAGCCTTGGAAGATCCAACAATTTCTCCAACCAAATCTACTAGAGAATAAAAATAGGACCAATATCCCAAGCTAGCAAAAGGAAGAATTCCAAAGCAGGAGGACGCCCCAAGCTAGCCCAAAAATCTACCAAGGAAGTAGCATGAACAATAGGTTGATTCCATGTGTGCCACCACTGCCTCCAAATACCCACAAAGAAGGAGTGCTTGAAGAAAAGATGAGCCACACACTCCTCATTAACCCCATAGAACATACATTTGGATGATCCTTGGAATCCTCTCTTTCTTATGTTGTCCCAAGTAAGACAATTACTTTGACAATGAAGGGAGAGAAACAAATTATACTTAGGCCAAAAATAACTATTCTAGATCTTTTTCCACCAGGGGAATCCTCATGCCCAACTCTTTCCTATTCTAAAATGTGGTACCCACAAGACGTCAAATAAACCCCTTTAGGATCATAGCCCCAAGTAAGAGCATTTGCCTCCTCCAGAGAACAACATGGTTGATTTGCTAGAATAGAAGATAGGGTAGGTCAAGCATTCAGATCACCCCCAAAGGTCAACTATTCAAATCCTTCAAAAAATATATCTGAGATTTCCCCACCAAAAAAGAGGCTTTGAAGTATGAAACTTTAGACCAACCAGCATCCAAAGAAACCTTACTCAAGGGGAGAAGATGAGGAAAAGGGGTGAGAATCGGTGGATAAAGATCCCAAGAGTATTTCTAAAAAACTATTGTGGCCGGAATTGACAATCCAAAAAAGGCCACACTTAACCAATGATACTTCCTTCTTGATAGTATTCCAAATCATAGAGCCTTTTCTAGCTAAACTCAATCTCAGAACCTCATATGCAACAACATCACATAAATATTTGTAGCATAGAATTTTTTCCCACGATTGATCTTGTTGCCTATACCATCTCCAAAAATGTTTAGCAACCAAAGTTTGGTTATTAAACTCAAACTATCAAAGATCAAGACCCCCATATTACTTAGGCCTACAAACCTAGTTCCCAACTAATAAGACTCTAATTATGAGAATCCAAATTCCATGCCTAAAGAAACTTTCAAGAAATAGAATCAAGTCTCCTTTAGAAAACTTTTAGGAAATGAAATCACCAAAAATCTGTAGACAAGGAGAGCCTACAACATAGATTTCAAAAGAGTACGATGCCTTGAAAAAGATAACCACCTGAAAGTCTAGTGATTTGCCCACATTCTAAACCTATCAGTAATCCTCTTCCACTAAAGGCGAATAGGAAGCCCAACTAACAAGGGAATACCAAGATAATCCAAAGAAATATGCCCAATTTTGAATCGCAAAATAAAAGCAATTTGTTATTGAATAGCCAAAGGTGTATTAAAGAAATAAAAAATTGTTTATCTTAATTTAACTATTGGGCTAAAGCAACCAAATACATATCCAAAGCTCTCCTAAAATTGGTATCCTCCTGAATAGAAGCAACACCCATTAAGGTAGTATCATCCACAAACTGAAGATGAGAATGAGAAGCAAGATCTCTTTCCACTTGCCAACCCTAAATACTCCTAGAAACTCTCTAGTGATTAAGGAACCTACCCAGTCCCTCAGCCATGAGAATAAAAAGATAAGGGGAGAGAGGATCACCTTGTCACAACCCTCTAGAAGTTGAAAAAGAGAAGATGGGATAGGTGATTAATAAGGATAGAGAAGGAAGATGATGCCACACAACTCATGACCCATGCAATCCACTCTGAACAAAAACCAAAAGCAGATAAAACATTCCTGAGGAAGGACCATCAAACTCTATCATATGCCTTGGACATATCTAGCTTGATAAACATGGCTTTGTCCTTAGAACACCCCATGGAATGAATGGTTTCTGAATCAATAACAATCCCATCAATAATTTGACGTCCCTTCACAAATCTCCCTTGCTCAGGTGATATCAAGGAATCTATTTTTAAAATCTATTTCAAATGATCAATAATTAGTTTGCTAATGATCTTGTAAGAACATTACAAAGAGCAATAGATTGAAATAAATCAAAAGAGGTAGCCCCCACTTTCTCAGGAACCAAAGCCAAAAAAGTTGAATTGATTACTTTAATCATTTACTTATTTGTTTGAGATTATTGCACAAATTCCAAAAGATCATCCTTTATGATGTCCCAAAACTCTTGGGAGAACTTAATAGGGAATCCGTCAGGACCAAGAGCCTTACCTTTCTTCATTTGGAAGACAACTTTCTCCAATTCCTCAAGAGTAATAGGCTCCATTATCATATCATTCATTTCAACATTACCTGAAGAAGGGATGCATCCTAAAATAACCCTTTCCTCCTCCCCAACTGCAAGACCACTTTCGGTAAACAAAGAAGAAAAATGAGAAACAACTTCTTTGTTATTGTTTTGAGACAAAGTCAATTATATTCCATTAGAGGAGATAATAGATGAAATAACATTACTACTCCTTTCCTTAACTAAATTATGGAAAAATAAGGTATTCTTATCTCCCTCCTATAACCAATTAATTCTTGATTTCTACTTCCAAAAACATTCCTCCCACAATTGCCATAAACAAAGCTCCTTAAAGAGAGAGGACTCCATAATTTGTTCCCTAGTCATGCCAAGTTCTTTGATTTGAAAAGTAATAACATTCAATTTTCCTTTCACTTGTTTCTTTTGCCAAAAAATATTACCAAAACCAAACTTATTCCACTATTTGCTCTTGAACTTAACAAATTGGAGCCTTTTAAAAAATGAATACATTGTAGTACCAAAGGAGGGCTTACCCTCCAACCACCATACTACCATATTCTCATGAACTACCTAATCACGAAGCCACATTAATTAAAACTCAAATGGATGCTTTTTAGGAATAGAAAAAAGAGAAGAGGAAAACTTGATGGGTCAATAATCCAAACCATGCCACTACAAAATTTTAAAAGAAGTAATCTAATTATCCCCAATCCAACCCTTTGACACTAAAACATGTCCAAAATCTCAAAAATGGAAGCAAAACCACACCTTCTATTATTCCAATTGAAAAGGCCACCGCTTGATTTAACATCCACAATATTGAGAAAAGACATATTTTCATGGAACAAGGCTAAAGGAGGATCAAGACTACTCAAGTCCCCAAGTTTGTCCTCAAGAGAAAGAATAGGATTAAAATCCCTACCCAAGATCCAAGGGACAAAAGTAAACAAAGAATGAACAAACCAAATATGTGACCACAAGAGAACCTTGCCTTGAAAATCTATAGGAGCATAAACATTAGATAATAAAATTAAACTACCTCAATCAAAACAAGTACCCACCAAAGAAATAGAATGCTTACTCACTAACTAAGAAGAAGGCATAATCTGATGAGGGTCCCACAAGTAAGCTAACCCTCCTTCAAGTCCCTGCGTACCAACACACTAACACTAACCAGCCTTCCAAAGGAATAAAGACGTATCCAACATTTCCTCCATATAAAGATTTATTTCCTGGAGGAAAATCATATCAGGCTTATGAATTTGAATAAGGTCTCAAATAGCCTTTTGATAAGGGGTATTTCCCAAACCCTGAGCATTCCATGAAAGAACTATCATTTTTGAGGAATAGTAAAGTGTGAATGACCCCAAATTCTGCTAATGTTTCCCTGATCATTTTCATTTTCTCCTAATACTAATATTTTTAAGATTTTTTTGTTGCCGTCCCAACAAAGTAGGTGTTTTCTTCTTAATACTATCCTTAGCACCTTCTTTAACTCCAACATTTGGAATGGCTTTTAGCATGACACAATCCATAGATGCCTCAACTATAGCAATTGTTAAAATAGGAACCATCATTTTCAAGTCAATACCTTCCATATTGGCCCCATGATTTCCACCTAACCCCTCGTCACGAGTAGGCAACACCTACATATCCAATTGTTTCTAGGATTTTGACAGTGGGGACTAGGATGAATTAAGAAGTACCAAGTCTTGATTAGCTAAAGTCTTCTCAATCAAAGTAGAATAAAGATCCTCAAAAGTATCCAAAATATCAAATCTATTATTAGGTTGACCCTTTGGAAGATCTTTTCTCTAATGCATCCTAAACCTTCCTCTATTATAGGACCTCAATGGAATAAATCCATTTGAGTCAGGCCTTTTTGCATTTGTATTTGCTCTAGCCATAGAGACCTCTAGCTAGGAAAGAGAAGCATCAAAGACTTTGTTTGGGAAATTTCTTTGAAGATTCCCATAAGCATGACATACACAACATCTAAAAGGTAGAGCCTCATAATCCAACTGTTGAATACAATGAATGTTTCATAACCTAATCTCTATAGAGTCATGCAAATGATTATTAAGATCAATCTCCATACAGATACAGGCATAGGTAGTTACATTTCTCTCTAGCGTATGATGAGAAGGGCCCAAAGGTTTTCAAATAACTGTCACAATAGATTGTAGAATATCTGACCTCTAGAACTCCATAGGTAAACGAAGAAGACGAACCTAGACATGAATTCAAGATGAAAGCTCCTCCATATGATCAAATCCTACATGCCAAGGCTTAATGAACAACCTTTCTTGGTTATGAAAATATGGTCCTCTCTCAAATGCCATATTTTTATTTTCCATCCTTGAAAAACCCACAAAGAAAAATCCATTTGCCACCATAATATCCTCCATGTCACCCTTTGGCTGTCACGTATGATGAGTCCAATTTTCAAGGAAGGACAAAGTGGCTCTAAAACCCATAAATTTATAAATCAATGCATGCTCCAACAAATAAAGCACATCATTAGCAATGAATTCTAGATTGATGACCACAATGGGTCATTCTACACTTTTCTACAAATACCCATTGGATTGGGGATGATTCTCCACTTCTTAATCAAATATGGTAACATGTGTAGCCTGCATGAGAAAATTTACAACATTAACATGTCCAAAGGTTGAACCCTCATCAATTAAAACATCATCTTTAAAAAAAGGGCAAGGGTCCACCTGAATCCCTCCATTTGTAGCCATAATTGATCCTCCAAGCCTAAAAACAACCAAAAAACAAACACAAAAGATTGCCAATCAAACCAGAAGAGAAGAAAACTGATGTAGGAGCATCCCTGGTTCAAGAGCAATCTTGCATCAACCAAAAATATTTGCATTTTAGTTCTTTCATTTTCCAGTTCAGTCCAATCAGTTCAGTCAGAAACAGTTTCAACTTGTGGTCTGGTTTTTGCATTTCACATATTGCGGATCTGGACTTAGCATCTACATTCATTCATTTACATCATATCAAGAATTTAGAGCATTTGGATCAGTTACCAGAAAGTTATCACTAGCAGAAGATCAACTATTTTCTTAGAGGAGAGCACTCCAACTGTTCCTGATAATCAGCTGAAGGAGAAGATTTGTGAGCTTTCGCTAACTTGCGGATCCTAATGATATATTCTACAATGTTCCTTGGTTTGTGGCCAACCTTCCTCATAGGTCCACACTTCATTGTATCCGTTGGAGAAGGATTTTCAAGCCGATAGGTCTGACCTATCCAAGAACAAACATTACACCTCTTCATCGGGATTTCAAACCTTTTGTGGCCGACGCAGAGGAATCTATTGGTCTAGAAATGATAAATATTGATGTAATAGATCCTTAGGAAAGCAGTTATCAAGCTATTCACATAGGAAAGATCCGATAGTTCAGATTTGTGCAAAGGAGCTTCAAAGCTTTATTTTGTGCATGTTTGTAATCAGGCCTGTGAGCCCTAATTGTAAGCCCGCATGTTGCCGACCAAATTATATTTGAATTCTTTAATATACTAAGTGATTGAATATGCATTTGTTCCATTTCTCTGAGTTGTTTCCATTGTGTTTACTCTTGCTGCATGGTCTGGATAGTTCATTTTGTGAACCCTCCTACCGTGACTACACCAAAAACACTTAAAAATTAGTTACAACAATGGTTGCACATGCATGAATAAGCATGCAAGGCCAAAACTGTTTCACTAAAACTCTTGTTTAAATTGGTGTGGAAATAATTCGAGGGCATTAGAATTCCCATCTAGACTCGGGTCTTTTAGGTCAGGGGATTCTTAGTCAATTTTGTTTGCATATTAAAATCAGTATTGAGGGTACGTGATGTTCGAACATGTGATTCCATGGACATAATTAATTGAGATAGGAAATGGTTACATTATAATAATACATTTAGAATACATATTAAACTAGCACTTGCACCATTAGGGGTGTAATGGGTACATTGAGAGCAATTCATATTTTTGTATATTTGTTTTTATGGAAAAATGATTTCCACACTTAATTGTGCAATGCAAAAAAGCCTTAAACCTAGTTTAAAATGCTAGCACTAAGGACTTAGGTAATAAACCCATAGAGAGTGGAAAGACACTAAATCTTGAAAACAACACAATGATGGCATCAATGCATTGTGGTTTCATAGATTAGCTTGGTGGTGGGTGGGTGCACCCCATCATTTAGGTTTGTTGACATGCCATAACTACACAAGCCCAATGTTATTGATTTCTAGCAAAACATTTACCTAAAAAAATTACAACAAGAAGCTTTTGATCTCACCTAAGGAAAAAAAAATTTAAATAAAACATTTTTTAAATTAATTGTATGATTATTATTTACAATTTTTTTGTAATCTGAAGGGACTTGTTAGTCTTTAATTATAAATCATAAAGCTTCAAAATGCTACCATTTCCTAAAAACTTTTTCTACAAGGATATTTCAAGATTAAAGTTACCCAAGATGGCCCAAGAAGTCCACTCTACTTAAACATCATCTAATTCAATGGTCAAATAGTCAATAGTAATTTTACACCTCATCTATACTAAAATATGATAAATATTTTTCCTGTTATTATTGGCCAAAATTGACCTTTGACTATTAAACTAGATGATGTTTAAGAATAGCTTGAGGAGTCATGACTCATGACTTCATCATATATTATAGACTAAGCTCTTGATTGAGGAGTGGGTTAGGGGTTTGGTATACATTTTTGTTAAGAATGTTTGTCTCATATCCACTTCTAAGATTGAAATAATTGAGAGCATCAGTGAGAGAGAATAGCAAGGGAACATCAAAATCTAAGTTGGGCATTGCCAATCATTTTTACACTTGAAGCATAACCCTCAAAACCTCCTACAAACCGAACACAAATCATGTTTTTTTGTTGTCTTAAAATAAACATTGTTAATTTTATAATATAATTAAAACTATCCTAGTAATTTTAGATTTTTATAATTTTATTATTGAAAAATTAAATTTGATAGTTTTTACCATGTCTTGAGCTCAACTTAATGCAATGTATACACTATTATAGTATATATTCAACTAAATATATTTGTCATGTTTGATGAAGTAGTGCAAAGAGATTGAAGCAAAGATAAACCCAAACTATAACTGTCAATCTTCTATTATCAACCCTATTTCACTGGTCTTAACCCATCTATAAGCTATGCTATTTTTTTCAAAATGGCCATGCAGGGTCGAGACAACCTTACATCTTTCTTGGAATATACTAATATAGCGTTCTTATTAAAAAATGAAAGCCCTAACCCTATGACATTTATCCCTGTGTCCAAGACTGATACAAAAACATGCATCACATATTACAACTTATTTTAAACATCACCATGCTCCTAGAGGTAGTGGTTGAAATCTGCAACCCATGTGAAGTCTTCCACATGAACCAACTACAACATTTTCTTGAGGAAATTGATGCCTATCAGAGCTTTCTCCCGGCGCATCAGTAAATCTGCACCCCTAAGATCCAGAATGAAGGGGTAATGCTTCACAATTTCCCTTGGAATGCTCAAATGCTCCATGTCACAGGGTCAAGGCACTCCTGCTCCTAGTGTAGCTATCGCCAAAACTTCATCAAGGTCACCCAACAGGTCTACTTTAATCATTCTTCGAGCAATGGAATTCACTTCTACTTTTGGAATGTTTAAGTCTAACAAAGTTACCACAAACCTTGAAGCAATATATGTGTCAACTTTGTAACGCTCCCCCTAGATCCAAAAAACCCCTACCCAAGATTGGCTTGGTGGCTTCTACCAACAAAGAGTCATTTTCCAACATAACCCTTTTTAAGCGCTGCTCGGTTACCTTCCCCAAGAAATCCATCTATCTCATTTTGCTAATTAAGCATATCAAGGTGTCCATTCCTTCGCAAACTACATACTCAACAGACAAATATAGAATGAACTTTGAAGTTTCTATCATTTTGTTCAGATACAACAAATTTATAATCTCAAAATGATCTTTTCCAGTCTTTTGTGAGTACTTATTGAGAGAATGACATCCACTTCTAATTAATATGCTTCGTGTGGAAATAGCCAAATCCATCCCTCAGCCTGATTCATATCTTTTCATTCCTCTTAAGTTCTGACACTTAATTATTAATCCGCCATGTTATGTCTTATCACCTTATTTGCATATTTGAAAAATGATTATCAAAGTTCCATCAACTAATCCCCTCTCGTTCGACGGAGATGTTAATCATTACAATAGATGCTTTCTCTCGCTCTTCAGTGTTTCTTGGTTGAAAGCTTGCAAGATTATCAAATCTTTTACTGCCACGTTGGAAACCACTCTCCCTGCTAAACTTGTCTTGAAATATTTTATCTTATTTCTATTTTCAATTAGTTTTCCACAACTTCAATGTGGAAAACTATATCTACCCATGCTATTGTAACTTTATAATATATATATATAAAGAAATAATTTGTCTGTTGATCTAATGCATAACTTTTTCCAATGCCCCCTATGAAGATCTTTTATTCATCTACTTTATTTACCTCTAAAGACGCATATTCTTTCAGATTAGCTCCATCTGCTCCCAGGTTCGCCAAAGTGTCTGTTTCTCTGTTTCCTTCCCGATATGTGTGGTTAACCATAAAATTTTTGAATCCTTCCAACTGTTTAGTGACTGCCTCCAATATGCTTCTGAGTCTCCAATTTTGTATTTGACCTGCTCTGATTGCATTTATTACAAGTGTGGAGTCTTCTTCTATTATAACTTGATCTAAATTCAACTCTTGGAAAAAATAGATTCCTTGCTCCATATGGGCTCAAGTCCCTAATAATACAACCTGCTCCATATGGGCTCAAGTTGCCCCTAGCACCTTCATCAAAATTTAATTTGTACCATCCAACTTATGGAGCTTTCCAATCCACATACTTCCTAGCATCCTTCATTTTATTCCCTCTTGCACCCCAAAAGGGAGGAACTTTTAATCCATGCCACGCTTTCCTCATTATAGCACCCCATTATGTGAAATTAGCATTTCTCTGGTTTTGACCACTTATCCTACTATTCACCACTTCCACAATGGCAGCTTCTAGCTTATTCAAAAGTGAAGAGATCGGCATTTCTTTGTCTTAAAAAATCCTTTTGTTCCTTTCTTTCCATACCTCCCAAATAAGTAAAGATGGACTTACCACCCATAGACTAGGGAACAATGCTAAACTATTTAACACTGGCCAAGCTTGAAACAGGCTCAAAATATCTTTTGGCAAGGCACTTTTCCAAGCTACCTTGGCACAAAGCCATTGCCAACATTCTTGAGTATAGGGGTAGTTAAGCAATAGATGGTTTCCTAATTCCTTTGCTTTTTTACACAAAATGTATCTAGAGGGAACGGCGAATCCCATCTTCATGAATCTGTCCGCTATCAAAATCCTTTTCTAGATGGCTACCCAAGCAAATGTTCTTGCCTTGGGTAAACAATTTTTATTCTAGCATAAGTTATCCAGTATCTGACAGGAAGATTCCACTATTTTTATTATAACATTGTATCCATCCTTTACATTATACTTACCATATTTTGCTCCATTACATCTTAGAAAATCCCTCCCTTCCTTGATGAAAATTACTCTCTTGCAAAGATGATTCAAATTCAGAGGCCATCTCGCTTGAGAAGCCTAGCCTTCTCACATCTTTTCATTTCTATTGTGTGATCCCAATGATCAATACGACTCTCAAATAGGTAATCTCTTACATGGGATCCTCATCTTTTCTTTGTTGATTCCCTAATTAATTCCAATTCTCTTCTTCTATCCAATCTTGGGAACCTCCCCCATGAGTCTTCCCAAAAGAAGGCAGTTTTTCCATCCTTAATGTCCCAAGTTAGGAGATTTGATATTAGATCTCTGCAATTTCAAATAAAAATCCATATCCTTGACCCTACATGGAGAGTTCTTGACTTGAAAATACTTAGATCCCCTAGATCTAAGTATTTTGCTTTCATTATCTAAACCCATTTTGAGTCTTTATTTGCATAAATCTTCCAGATCAACTTTGCTCCAAGTGCCTTGTTCTGAAAAAGTAAATTTTTCAATCCCACTCCATCCACCTTCTTTTCCTTGCCTATATTATCCCACTTGATAAGAGGGTATTTATTCTGATCGTTGTTCCCTTGCCAAAAAAACCTTCTCATTTTTTGGTTTATCTTATTGCTGATCTTAGTTGGCATTGGAAGGCAAGACATCATGTATATAGGTAATGTAGAGATCACTGCTTTTAACATTGTTATCCTACCTGCCCATGAGAGCCATTTACCTTTCCATGCAGCTAATTTGTTATCTACTCTTGAAGTCAGGGAATCCCAAAGTTTACCTGATTACAGTCTTGCCGCTAGAGGAAGGCCCAAGTATTTACATGGTATCTTTCATTTTTTGAAGTCTAGTACTCTCAAAATCTAATTTTCTAATCTCTGATTTCTAAAGAAGAACACATTTGATTTCTCCTTATTTACCTCTTGCCCTGAAGCCGTTGAGTATTCATCCAACATTCTCTTGAAATTTCTTGCTTCCCTAATTTGAGCAGCCCCAAACAGCATTGTGTCATCAACAAATTGCTGATGTGTTATACGAGGCAATTCCCTGGTTACGTGAATTCCTTTTACCTTCCCTTCCATCAATGCTTTGCTGATTGATCTCCCCATGTTGATGTGACTTCTGCCATTATGATAAATAAGAAAGGAGACAGTGGATCTCCTTGCCTTAAGACTCTTGAAGCACCAAAAAATCCTTCCGGATCTAGCCATTTATTAGAACAGAGAATCTTGGACTGGCCACACAATTGAATATCCAATCTAGCCAGCTCTTGTTGAATCTAAATGCCTC
Source organism: Cunninghamia lanceolata (assembly GCA_027924645.1). Lineage (NCBI taxonomy): Eukaryota > Viridiplantae > Streptophyta > Pinopsida > Cupressales > Cupressaceae > Cunninghamia > Cunninghamia lanceolata. Next base: position 529,603 of record BSBN01001021.1, on the reverse strand, counting down.
CATCAATTTGAACAAGAATCTCCAATCTACCCTGTCATATGCTTTTTTAATATCCAGTTTTCTCAACATGTTTTGTTTTCTCAATGTCTGTGTGGAATGTTTAGCCTCTTGTGTTATAATTACTCCATCTAAAATTGATTTTCCTAGTCTAACAAACCCCATTTTTTCTTCAGACATTATATCTGGGCAATTTATTTTATTCTATTTGCTATAGCTTTGGCCATAATTTTGTATAATGTATTACACAGGGCTATTGGTCTAAATTCATCCAAGGATCATGGTTTTTCTTTTTTTTTTTTGGTATAAGGACTATGAATGTGTTGTTTATTTCCTTTAATACTTTACCCGTCATTCTTGAATCCTCTATTGCTTCAGTTACTTCACCTCCTATAAAGTCCCAACATTTTTGGAAGAATACATCCTAGAATCCATCCAGTCTAGGGGCCTTGTCCGGGTGAAGCTGGAATAGAGCTTCTTTGATTTCATCCTTTGTGAACCTTTCCAACAGCATCTTATTCTGACCCTCTATCACTAACTATGGAATTTCATCAATATTTGTTGTTGTTCTAGTCTCCTTGATCCCTTCCCGTTGTTAAGTAGATTATGAAAAAAGCTTATTGTTTTAGCAATAATTTCCTCCATTTTCTCTATCTTTCTGCCATCTGCTATCTTGAAGCTTGAAATTTTGTTGGCTTCCCTTTTGGCTTTTGTTGCATTATGAAAATATTTCATATTTTGGTCTCCTTCTCTAATCCATAACTCTTGAGACTTATGTCTCCAGTATATTTCCTCCTTTGCTAGAATATCCTTTTGTCTATTTAACAGCTCTTTTTCCATCCTGTATTTTGTGTCATTCATTCCATCCGCTAACACTTCCTCATTAAAGTTTCTCCAGTTGTTCTTCAATTTTCTTTTTTTCCTCAAAGATATTCTTGAAGTTATTCTTGTTCCAATTTTTCAATTGTTGCTTTACTATTTTTAGTTTTGTTGCTATGATAAACATCTTTGATCCTTCTATTTGCACTTCACCCACCACTTCTGAATTAGAGACAATAGGCTCTCATCTCTAAACCACATTTTTTTCAAATTTAAAGGGGCGTTGGATTGGCTTTCTTTCCCCCTTGATTTCTAATTGAATTGGGAAGTGGTTTGAGCCTGATATTGGTAGTATATTACATTCAAAGGTGAATGGAAAGGAACCTAGATCTCCTCTGAAAAGAAATCTATCAAATTTCTCTGCTATGTTATAATAACCAGTTCTTCTACTTGTCTAGGTGTAAAGACCATTTCCCATGTGTATCTCCATAAGGGAGTTTCTTTCTACAAATGCTTCAAAGTCTATTTGTCATTGAAGTTTCCTAATTATCCCTCCCCTTTTGTCTGTTGTTCTCAAGATTGCATTGAAATCCCCCCCCCCCAAAACATAGAAATCTGGTGCTAAATTATTGCACTTGGATTCTAACTCCCTCCACAGTTCTCTTTTTTGTATGCATGAAGAAGGACCATAAATATTAAAAAGAAAAAAACTCAAATCAGAAGAAACACTTCTCACCTTACAAGCGATCCAATGTTTGCTCGAATCTACTTTTTCCAACACCATTCTCTGTTATTTCCAGATTGTCAGTAATCCTCCTGAAGCTCCTTCCACATTGATTGCATCTATTTTCCACATCCTTAGCTTTGATCTAAGTTGATCCACTTCCTCCTTTTGTAATTTGGATTCCTGGATTAGAAAAATATCTTCCTCTGACACCTCTAGTTGGTGTCTAACCAGGCGCCTTTTGTTAGGGGCATTTAAGCCCCTAACATTCCAAGAAATTATTCTCATTGCCTCTTAGAAGGGGTTTCCCCCTTCCCTGATTTTAGAATTTTGTTGATCTTCTTCTATTCTATTGCTTCTCCATCCAATTTCCTTTTTTCTTGATTTGGGATCCTTCCTCTTTTTTTGTTGTCTCCACAGTCTGGGGATTTTTGGCATTGCTCGCTTTGTGATATGCCTAAAATTTCCCCTTCCTCATGACACGATGCAAATTTCTACATATCCTTTGTGGAGAGAAAGCATTCTCCCACCTCCCATTCCTATTCATCTTGCCCCAGCCCCTACTTTGCAACCCATTCCTCATCCAGAATTTTTATTTCAAGGTTTTCTACCTCCATCCAGGCTTCCTTGGCTTCCCTTGCCATCTACACAAGTTTGCTTCCTACTTTTACTATGGAATTAATATCTTCTTCCTTGAAAGTGTTACCTAGCAAAGTGATGACCTCCGCTAGTTTTTCCTCTAGATCTTCTTTATGAACTGCCTCTTCCTCTCTTTGTTGTTCTACCTCTTTATCATTTGTTTTATCCTCTGTTTCATGTACTTGGGGGTCTGTAGCTGGTTGAGTTGGGATTTCTTTTCCTTCAGCTACCTCCACTCTATCCTAATTTTCCTTTTTAGTGGTAAGCCTTTCCACTTTTGGCCTATCCATTTCTTTCTTTTCTATCTAACCTTTGTAGCCCAAAACCCTAATTTTCCTACCTTCTAGGTTTGGATCATATACTAGGCTTTGATTCCAAATGCCCTGTTCCATTATTATTTCGAACTCTTTCTAGTGAGTGTTATTTGGTTTGTTTTCCACACATATTCTGACATAGGTCCCTCCTCCATTAGGGTTTCTCTTTCATCTGCATAGATGAAGGTTCCCAATTATCTTCCTATTTCCTTTATTGCTTCGAGCTCATGGAATTCCATCAGGAGATTAGGGAGTTTTAGCCAATCCTGAATTTTCTCTATGCTATGCTTGAACAGATCAAAGTTTGCTTCCCAATTTATTATATAAAATCCAAAATCGTCCATTATCCAGATGTTGTTTTGAATTTCTTGTTTGATTTTTTGTGTAGGGCATATTACAGAAAAAAAAACCCATTTTCCAATAAATTAAATTGTAACCCTTCCCCCAACAATTTGTCCACCAATTTATTAGGAATTTCTAATTCAAATCTCTTCCAAACCATTTAATCAAAAGTCCCTACCTTTCTAGATTCTGTGTAATTAGGCACATTATTTTGTCTCCAATCACCATCGATTTGGTATGTGATCCTCTGAATGGTCCTTTTCTTTCCTTTGTTTGATTACTTCTCTAAGACTCTCCATGTCACCTATTTTGCATGTCTACCCTTCCTTTTGGAGCGAAGTTTCTAGCTTTCTGATTATTGCCTATTGGGATGGTGTTTGCTCCTGACACAGCTGAGGCATTGTTCTGAATTGTGCTATGCTTGTTTCTATTTTCCATTCATTGTCTATCCAACACCCATTTCCCTTCCCCATAAATTAATTTGGATATCTGTGAATTCTAGGGTAAAACCCTTGTTTTCTCTAATACCTTAGCCTCCAATTCCAATCTTTCTACCATGTTTGAATTCCATCCTATTCTTGTCATTTCCCATTGCACCATTCTTCACTTATTGCTCGCATCTTGATTTGTTCCATTAGAAAGGTTCTCTCCACCTCTACAGCCCAATCTTCTCCTATTGCTTTCGCTCCTCTACTTGCTTCCTCCATACTAGGTAGAATTATCAAATATGAACTTAATTTCATAAATATATTAGTATTAGTATAACATATTTTAATAAATTATAGTATTAATATATTATTATGTATATTAATATTATATATTGATATTAATATATATAACTGTAATATATTATGTAAAATAATAATGGTATAAATTATTATATATTGATATATTATATAAATTATAATAATAATATAATACTAAATGCATACCCACATATTAATATATTATATAAATAACTCTCGATAGTGGGATAACACATTAAACAGTCATTATGACGTGAGGTCGCGAGCTGTTTGGCATGTGTGAATAGAAAGTTGGCAAGTTTCTATCATTTCTGAGGGTGGCGTGGTGTAGAAGACAAGGTGCCTTCTTGATGTGTGGTCATCTCTGGTTTCCACATTATAGCATGTTTCATGTTTGAGTTGATTCAAGTTTGAGATGGACAGATGTGTGGCAGAGGGTTTGGATTCCAGGGGTAAGGAGGCGAGGCCTCATGTAGCTCCTCGCAGGCAAATTCCCCAATCTAGAGTCAATAAGTTTGTTGGGGGCTGAATGAAAAGAAAGTACACTTCGCGACGTAGAATGCAGAAAATCTCAGCGGAGGCTGCGATGTAAGGGTTTTTTAAGGACATTGAGAAGGGGATTAGGAATCATATCCTGCGTGAATGGTTGTTCTGAATACTTAAGGTTGCAAAGGAAGTTGATGGCCAGGAGGGGGTTAATTTTTGAGAAGCCATGGCTCATTTATTGCTGGACTCGGGGACTTTTGGAGGCTAGTGGAATGTTTTTTGGTGCCGCCCAGTCTATTGCAGTGGAAACCATGCTGTCAGTAGCTGTTGTGTCGGTGTTAACTCATGAGGACTTGGTGGAGTCGTCCAAGCAGATAGGGGAGAACCATGAATCTTTGGTGGGGAACTTGGATGACATTCTACTGAACGTCCTAGACACTAGAAGGATAGTTGAAGGTGTGGCTGCAAAACTTGAGGTTCTTGTTCTTGCGTGGGCTAAGTCACTCTACACCTATGCATGCAATGAAGAGTGCATTGTTGATCTAAAGGGAGAGAAAGATAAGTAGGATAGATGTTGGTAGTCACAGAGTTCTATTTAATTTTTGCCTTTCTGCTTTTGAATATGGTATAGACTTTGACTAGTTAGAGTGTGGGTCATGGTAATTTGCCCCACTCCCTTGACTGTTATAATGGTTATCATAGTTAGGCAAATATGCATTTCTCTATTTCTGGATTGATGTTACAGACTGAAGGGTTTGACCCTATTTTTGATGGGTCCCTGGTCCCTAGCCAGGGTTTTTATATCAAAAAAAAATTAGATAAATAAACTAGAAATCTTAGGGTATCCAATGTAGGACATTTAAACGACATGAGACTGGCACAATTTTTTTCCTAGCATGAGAACAACTGACAAGTTTAGAAAATTTCCCAGCATGAACAAAAAATTGAAAATGGGAAACCGATGGAAAAAGCGACAATGTAGACCGAAAACACAACGAAATGATGATAGAAAAAATCGGCGAGTATAAAATGGACGAACGGGATTATTTCAATCGTCTTGCATGTCTTTGCACCAATGAAGACCATTGATCCACAATGTTAGTCCACTTTGCTCACAAAGGACCTTCGGCGTAAAATATATTTAATATTTTTTTCAAATAGTAAAAGTAAAAGAAAGTGGACTCATATTTATAATATTATACTCACTATTTGAATTAGTAAAAGTAAAAGAAAGTGGACACATATTTATAAGATTATACTCACTATTTGAAATAGTACAAGTAAAAGAAAGTGGACTCATATTTATAAGATTATACTCACTATTAGATAATTGTAATATGCTCAAATAATGATTTATTTGTAATAATGCAATAGTTTGAGTTGCATTTATTTATGTATTTTCCAACAATTATTAATAGCAAAAAAAAGAGATTGACTTATTGATTCACATAAGAAGCAACAATTATTAGTAGCAATATGAAAATTAAATTGACTAAAATCATTATGTGTAATATTATTTTTATATAAATATTAATGATATAGACACTTATTCATAAAAAAATTTGACTAGAATCATGTGCATCGATTCTTTATAGTCATTTTAAGTATTAAAATATGTGTTCTTTAAAGAAAAATACATACAATACACTTAATATTCATTTAATAATTTTTTAAATAGTAGAAGAAAAATAAAAATGGACTCCTAATTATGAGATTGTACTCACTATTAGATCATGTTATCTTTATAATACGTTTAATTAATCCTTCATTTTTAATATCACAATAGAGTTGTATTTATTTATGTATTTGTGGACGATTATGTTAACCAATGAAAATAGAGACTAACTTATTGATTCAACAAGAAGCAATAATTACTAGTATAGATATCTTAAATACATCTATCTTAAAAACACCTAGAAATATACATATCTAACTTATGTCATAAATTTAATATAAGTACCTACAAACTAATATCTCTTGACATCTTTTAAGTAAATGTATTTAAGATATCTATACCAATTAAATTTAATGATAGATCACTTAATATCATCCCAAATATTAATATATTTTTTTAGTAAAATTTAATTTAAATTTAAATTCCTATTACATGACAACAACTTATCAAATAAAATTATGAATTTATAAGATATTTAAAATAAAAATAAAAAATTTTAAAAAATTCTAAGAGTTTTCAAAACCTATTTAAGTTATTATTATCTTTGTTAAATATATATTATGTTTTTAAAAATATTTAGAATAAGTTTTAATTAATATTTTAATAGCAGTTTAATTTGAAATTATTATTTGTTAAATATATATTTGTAATGGTGAAATTTGTATATCCATATTATTTCTTATTTAGTTTTGTGTTTGTTGTGGTAGAATGTCTTGAGTGTTTGGCTTATAGTCCAATATCACTCATAACCATTTATCTGACCGTCAAGGAGGTTGACCTAGGAGAACACAATCACCTATTGAATTGATAATTTCCCCAATAGTATCCTTAAACACCACCTTGACAATTCATCTATTAGGAACACAATGCCCAAATAACTTTTTTGTTACACATTCTAACACATGGATCCCACACATAATAGATCAGTTCTACGCAGTAGATTAAATCTACACTACTTGAGATTGACCTTGCCGTGGTGCTTATATCTCTACCATAGAGTATTTTGAGAAGATATTAATTTCTAGATAGAAATGAATATATTTAGTATGACATCAACAGTATTTCTCTATCATTAGGTTTAGTGCTAAGTACACCTAACTCTTGCATTTAATTTTTAAATATTTATTGCAATTATCAACCCAACTAATTTATTCTAAATTAATTTATACTTATTAATTACATTTAATTAATTAACCAATCCAACTTATTTAATCTAAATTAATCTATATTTATTAACTATATTTATTTAATTAACATAAATTTATTTATATAGTGTAATTATTTTCACTGCTATATTGTATTTCTAGATAATATAATTTTAATATATGAAGCTTAGTATATTAAACATTCTGTTAAAAGTTTTTAATTTTGATGTTTCCATTGATAAGCCAAATAGCAAACACATTATAATCAAGGTATCAACAACTATAATATGCTGGCAACTTAAACTAGCGGTTGGATTGGATGATAAAGAATTTAGAGTTGTTTGATAGTACCAAACCTCTCTACTTAAATATCATCCATTTCAATGGTCAAACAGTCAATAGGAATTTTACACCTTATTCACAACAAAAAGTGATAAATATTTGTCCTATTTTTATTGGCAAAAATTAACCTTTGATTATTGAAGTGGATGATATTTAAAAATAGCCCAAACAAACATGACTAATACATGAAGTGGACTTGAGTTTTGCCAGAATGACAAAGCCAAGAATATGAGAGAGAGAGACAGAGAAGGATAAAAGCTACTGATAAGAAAGACAATGAGTGAATCGGTAAAAGATGTGAGCGAATCGGTAGAAATAACGTGTGGAAGAGCTCAGGCTGGGAAACAACGGGGAAGGCGTTTTGTACGAAAACGCGTGAGCAGAAGCATAAGTGTAAACAAGGCCACTGAATTTTTTTTTCGAGTTTTCATTTCCTAACCTTAATTTTCTGTGAATGACAACCGACAAGTGACAAAAGAGCCCGCCTCTACCATTCTTTCACCCACATGAAAATTATCTGCATTTGGACGGGTGCAGCGAACTTTAGTTTTCTGACAGTAACAAGTGACAAAAGAGAGGCATTGTACAAGAGCCCACAGAAATGATTTCCCATCCATCGCTGGAGATGCTCTACGGCCATGAGCAGCTTATCGTGCTCTCTCTATAAGAGACGTGTTCGACCATATCGTCAAAAAAAACAAAGCGTAAACAGACAGTGAAATTTCTTTACGCGTTTTCTCCCCTTTCATTGAGACTTAAAGAGAAAACAAAATTACTAGTAATTATTACGCCGTAAGTGTTCCCTATGCGAATGAATGAATGAATGAGTTTTAATAACGTCCACGAGACCAAAACAGTCTATGGGATCAAGTGTCCAAAGCACTAGGAATTCTTTAGGTTCCTTTCGATGTCATCCCGCCTTCTATGGATCTATACCAACAGCCGGGCTGTGTTGTGAATCCTCTCTTCCTCAAATAATTCACTAAAACTGCCAACATTCACGCTGTTATAATACAAGATGATTGAATGTATACTGTCCATTCATATCTGTGAGGTGTGTTGATTAATGGCATTACATCATGGAATGTAAGACGTATGAGGAACATTCGGATCAACTACGTTGATGTGTTAAATGTGGGGTCTCTAACGGCTTTGTTTGAAGAGGAGAGGGTAGTTAAAGCGGCAGATTACTTGTGCATGATTCATAATAGAAGAAAGGGGATCAGCAGTGAAATGGAAAGCAGCCAGAAGTAACAAGGGCTGCCTGTGGTTTCTTTGTTTTTTTGTTTTCTTTTATGCTGCTTGTTTTCCCTTTGGGTCCCATAGACTATGGTCTCGTGAATGTCATGCAACCCGTTTGCTAGGGATGACTTTTTGTAATTTGGAAGAACAACTAGAGGGTCGTGCAACATAACGGCTCCACTTTTGGAGTGTTGCGTGTCGTTTCATGGGGACTGCAACCCCATTACGGATGCAACATTTGCAACGCATTTTAGAATCCCTAAAATATTTTAAAAAACAAATTACTAAAATCATGGGAAAATCTATTATTAAGATGTATAATATGAAATGGGAGAATTTTGGCAGGCCATAAATTTGTCAAAGGATTGTACTTGCATATATATACAAGTCAATGATTTTTTTAATATTAAAAAAAGTTTTTTTCTAAAATTTATTTTTTATTTTTTATTTTTTAATTTTTTTTAATATTAAAAAAGTTGTGTGGTTTTGAACTCACACAATTCTTATAATGCGAATAAAAAGGCATTTCCTATATAAGTTTTGAAAGAATGTGAGTTAATTGTCCGCGTATGTTATTGTTTACAAATAATAGTGAGAATAAATTAATTTGGATTTTTAAAATTAAAGCCAAATTAAATTTAAAAGGAAAATTTGAGATAAATATTTATTCTTGTGGTTTTAAGGCGGTAAAAAAGAACATCTTCTCTACTCCAAATGTCATTTGAGAAATTACTCTCAATACATCTAGCATAATCCTTGTGACTTTGATTTTCTCATATCTTTCTATCAAATGAATAAGATTTACGTAGCCATAAAGCGGAACACAGAGAGATATGTGACAAACAGATAAGTAATCTCTCTCTCTCTCTCTCTCTCTCTCTCTCTATATATATATATATATATATATATATATATATACAGAGAGAGAGTTTTAATTTGTTGTTTAGTGCCAACAATCCAATTATGACATGTGTCCATGGGGAGCTACACTTAGGGCAACATGCCATTTGCTTAAGGACCCAATGGTTCACCTTTAAAACCACTTTAGCATACCCATTGTACACTAAAGAAGAATATTGCACACACAATACAAAAGAAAATCAAATAGTGAGGGACAAGACAAGTAGCTAGCCATAAATTATAACAAGAACCAAGAAGTTTTGTTAGCTGACTTTTTGTGAAGTCAAATCTCTTGTTAGGATTAACCATACCTAAATAGTGAGGGAATAGATGAGATCAAGTCCACAAGTTATAGGGTCATTTTTAAGTAGGTGATCACTTTTGCAATTGACAAGTAGGAGGTATTTTTTTGTAGTGCATAAAATTATCATATTTATGTGCATAGTTTTTGAGTCAAACTAGCTGAGTGGGGTCGCTGGCTAAGTGAGTTTAATCTTGGGGAAACTCCATAGTTAAGTGTGCTTTAGAGATGACTTTAAGAAACCCCCTAAAAAAAGATATATAAAATCTTTATGAATCTTTCATTTTTTTTTTTAAATATTATTTTCTATTGGCAAATCTTTCTTTTTTTCGAAAAAAGTATTAATTTTATTAATGAATTTTTTTACATCACTAGAAATTTATAGAAAATCCTGTGAATCTTACCGAATAATAGGCAAGAACATTAATCACCATGGCGAATCATTCTTTTTAAAAACAAAAAATTTAAATTCCTATGGAAAAGTAGGTGCTTGGGGCTGGCAACGATTGATGGGTTTAAGGGGTAGTGCTCCTTATAAGGGTCAAGGGGGCAGCGCCCCTTGCGGGGTTAGGGGGTAGTGCCCCTTGCAAGGGTTGAGGGGGCAACGTCCCCTTGCGGGGTCTAGGGACAAATTAAAACCCAAGCACAAATCTACTATCAAGAAAGCATTAGAGCTCACACAGATTACATATATTAAATTAACACCATATAAAGAAAATTGTCTAATCTTATAATTATAATTACATTTTGGGCCTGAAATTCCTTTTCAACCATTGATTTTGTGTATATTCTAACGATTCTCATTGTATTATGTGAGGTAAAATTTTCTCACAGTATACAATGAGAACCGTTAGATTATACACAAAATCAATGGTGGTAACTAGAGATTGGCGATATGACCCTAAAATAACTAAAAAATATATAATAGTAATGATGAATTAATTTAGATTTGTATTATAACTTAAAAAATTTAGGCGAATTAGATCTAATCATGTATCGAATATTGTGGTGAAATTGTTGAGTTTAAAAGTTTAATAAAATAAATGCTCTAGTGATTTAACTAGGACTAAACTAAAATTTTGTAAAAATGCGCCAATTCATGTCACCTTATAGCTTCTACTATTCACCAAATTTTGAATCCTCAATTTGAACTATTTGCGAAATGGTGAAAATTTGCGACTAAAAAAATCATTAGTGTGCTAGAGTAGGAGTAGTACTAGGATAGGTGACCTCCTGGAAAGTCTCAATGCTTCACCTCTGTGTGCATCACTTAGATGTGATGAGTGCTAAGTGGACCATTCATTCTCATGTGAGATGGGTTCATGTGAAGCACTACTCATGAAATCTGGGTCAATGAGTTTGACTCAAAAATTATGCAATTGAAACCTAATATAAATATCACACATTTGCATTTGCAGAGATTAATTTTATAGGTATCAATCTAAACTATAGTGACTTCCAATGATTTTTCTAAATTAGAAATTTTTATCTGTCATTTAGAAAAATACAAAGTATTAGCAAATTACTTTTGGACATTTGTGACAATATTTCTTTATCATAAAAATTCAACTAAATATTGCTTTCAATTTGATTTAATTTCTACATTTATTTACATTTGTGAGAATGGTTAGCCCTAGCTATAATAAACTAGCAATTGGACCCATAGGTTCAATGGGCATGCCAACAATTTTATGATTATAGGAAAATGTAGTTAGAGTTACTAATAAATTTGAGATAATATGAGTCCACTTGAAATGAACAAAGAATCAAGTGGGGAATGTTTGATTTCTTATAGCAACAAATATTAATAATTATATTAGTTTTAGGATGGGAATTAGGGAAAGTACTTTTATTGCAAAATATTAGAAGAATTTTTTTACTTGTATTAGACATTATTTTTATTATTTATATTTTATAAGTTATTTACTTCTTAATTCTTGAATCATGGTTAGTTTTAGTTTTATGGTAGATTTAGAATTTTTTAATTTATATTAGTTGACAAATTGATCAGGAGAATAACATGTATTAGTTGTTGGGCTTTCTTATTCCATCTTTAGAAGATGCTAAAGAAGTTACATACTCTAAGTAATAGTTTATCAAAGCACTGACAAATTGCAAAATTTGATTTGTAGAAATTAAGAATACTTAATTGGTATTTCAAAGCTAAAGGTGGACAATAAAATAAAAATCATTGCAAATATATATTCAGTAGTTTGATTTATAGGTATTTTTTGTAGACATTTTTGAGACAGTCCTCTTCTTTCTTATGTAGGATTACATACATATTTTTTCATATGTTTATATCTTTAAAATGAAAATGTAGGCAATATCCATAGATTTGACAAACTTCTTACTCTTGACATTGTTGTGAAAACAAGTCCTTGATGGTTAGTGTTTTTGTTGGTGTGAACACGGTATATATCACCTAGGTGGTTCCATATTAGGTCCTATTCACACTTGTCTAGTTAAGTCTACTTAGGGCATACTTAGGCTACACTAAAGATAGTTATCTTTTTGTCTTTCAAGTTATAAGATTAAGACACTTGTCATAATCTTATGTTGTCCTATCTTTCACCTTGGCCTATATAACCAAGGGCTTCTCATTGTAATTTCATATTCATGTATATTGTGTATTGGCATCCTTTGATAGAATAGAATTATTATTTCATGTTGGGTCTATCTTGTGCTTTCATTAAAGATCTTAGATCTTGGGTGGCTACCTCCTTAGCCAAATCTTGTATGCTATAGAGCATTCTATACCAACTCTTCCATGGTATCAGAGCTTGTAGAATTATTTTATGTTAGTCATTTTAAGAGATCTAGGTTTCAAATCTTGGTTGGTCTTGAAAAGTTGAGTATTCTCTTCCCTTGCATCATATGTGCCCTAGAGAATAAAAAACTTGATAGAAATACAAGATTTGAGAGGGTTTCTTCTTTGTGGATTTGTATTCCAGAGGATTATTTTAGAACATGTTGGTACAAATTTGATCTCACGATTAAGTTTAGAGTGTCCAAGAAAGTTAGTTTAGCCTTTTGATTTGTCCAAATTGGGCATTGGAGGCAAGATCTACAAGGGTTTGAAGTTGGAAGGTGGTTTCCATATCTGAGAGGCAGCCATATTTGTGGAGTATTTTGGGTCAAATATGACCCTAACATTGCCTCAAGAAGGCTCAAGAACATAAAGATTGACTGTTAATGCATCAAAATCAAACACTTTTGCCCTAGGCCATCAAAAAAAAATTTCCCTCCTCAACTGTACATATCTTTGTGCATAATATTTTGTAGAATATTCTTCATACCTATAGACATCATCCTAGAATTGATAGAATCTTTGGATACACCATCTGTTAGGTAAAATATGTTTTAATACATCATTTATTTTGTTTATCTACTGGTTAATTATTTTACTTTGTGGACTCTTTTTAAGGTCCAACAAGTCATACCCTACTTGTATAGGGTACCTTGTACTCATCAGGTATGCACCGACCTTCCTCAGTGTGCCACATGGCATCTGCTGCACACCTCACCACAATAGGCTAGCAGATCCTGCTAGATGTGGGAAATGGTAATACACTGACAACTGACATCATATCCCATAGGTTGGCAAAGCAAATTCTGGGGAACATTCCCCTATCGACGAATATAATATAGATAATTAGTTTTGCAAAACCACCTTCATCAATTTTATGGCAATTTTAGATGTTTGATCAGTGGTTTTATAGTCCTAAGGTGGTTTAAGGAAAAATTGAAGGTGGTTTTAGAATCTAAGAAGAATATTCTCCACCAAAGAATATTTTATCACCTTTAATGTTGATGTCATCATGACATCATGTTGATGTTAGCAGTCTTTGCCTCCCCAACCTCATTAGTTTTGACACCTCAAGTTCAAAGGCCTTATTCTCAGTCATATGGGCTCCTAATTTGCGAGCATTTTTTTATTTGGGGAAAAATTGCGTAGGCTTCATAGTGGTGCAATCATATTTTGATTTTATGTCTGGGTTTTTAGAAATTATAGATTTTCACACCTATTGTTGATCAATTCTTGTTTTGGGAACTTCCAGAGCTCCATTTGGGCTCATATGATAACATTTTTGGGTGTAATTCTTTTGAAAGTGCATAGTTTTGTGTACTACTCATTGGTAGAGTTAGATCTATCCAATTATATATCAAAATTGTACTTTTAATTTGTGTCCTAATTTGGCATCTACATGTACTAAGATTAAGACCACTTTGTTGTTTTGGCTAGTGGTAGTTGTAATCACACTATGTATAAAGTGCCAACATCATAATTTTCTAGTGGATCTTATGATTGAGTAAATTTGGGGGTGATCTTTTGATTTGCATTTTTTTGTTGGTTGTAATCATGTCTCCTAATCTATGGAAAGTTAAATGTGATTACTATGGGGAGAAAAGGGATGAATGCATGTTGAAGTAACTTGATGATCTAAAATTACTTTATGAAATTCATCAATTGAGACAACATTGCATTGCGAGTCCAGTATCAATTTTTTAGATTCTTCTAATCCAACATTTGCAGATATATTTGATGTACACACTTAGGCATCTTGTGTAGACACATCATTTAGAGATGAATAGTGTATTCGGATGAATTACATTGAGATCTCATCTCCATCATCACCTGTTGCTCCATTCAAGTTTAATGTTACTACATCCATTATTTTCAGTGATTTAGTCTAGCAAGACATACATCACCTTCTAGATATAGATACTTGGGATGAGTACTTGACAGACATTGCAGGTTTATTTTGTGAGTCCTATTTTGTAGACTTGCAAGATTCTATTAAGGATATTCATTTCCTCTTTTATGTTGGTTCTTATGGAGTTGCATCATCTTCTTCAAATGTGATTAGGGCACATTCACACCCTCTTGCTCTTTCTCCACCTATACACTTCTCATAGTCTGGCATTGGTTGGAGAACCTTGAGTAGTATTCATAGGACTCATCTTCATCTTGGGATAATGTTCTACATTCATTTCCATTAGGTTCTAGATTGTCACTTTCTTTAGTTTAGCTGAGCAGACTCCTGATTTGATTGTGGCACATTTCAACATCAACATGGAGACACTTGAGCAAAGTTCAAAGACATCATACATCTTATGTTTTCTTCCCTTATACTCCTTCCAAGAATGGGAAGACTTCTTTCATACATCTTTGGTTTTGTTTCTTCTTAAGGGGAGGAATGTTTAGTGTTTGTGGATCATCTTCAACATTCATTGTTGAGCATCCACCATTAGTGCAAGATATTCTACATTGAGGGGGGCTACATGGTCTCTCTTGTTCTCTCTTATCGGGGGACTTTCCTCACATGGGGTTTTATCCTTCTCATACTTTGGAGAGCATCTTTCTTGTTTTTTCTCTCTTTTGGAGAGGGGTTTTCTCCTACAGGGCTTTTCCTCTTTTCTCTGTTTGTGAGAGATTTTTTTTGTACATGGGTACCTAACATGGCCTTGTAGCCAAGAACCATCTTTGCATCTTTGTATTTATTTTCATATTTTCCCTAAGTTGCACTTAAGGGGGGTGTTGGTGTGAATGGGGTATATTACCTAATTGGTTCCACATTAGGTCCTATTCACACTTGTTTAGTGAAGTTTACTTAGGGCATACTTAGGTTACACTAAGGATAGTTATCTTTTTGTGTCTAAAGTCATAAGATTAATACACTTGTCATAATATTATGTTGTCATGTCTTTCACCCTGGCCTATATAACCAAGGACTTCTAATTGTAATTTCATATTCATGTATATTGTGGATTGCATCCTTTGATAGAATAGAATTATTCATTCATGTTGGGTCTCTCTTGTACTTTCATTGAAGCTCCTAGATCTTGGGTGACTACCTCCATAGCCAAATATTGTATGGTATAGAGCATTCTATACCACCTCTTACAGTTTTCAATGTTTATTGTTGATCTATTATAGTTATACCTTATGCTTTGTGGATTGTAAGTCTCCAAGCCATTTTCAATAGGATTTGTCAGTGACAAACTCGTGTTACTAGAGCAATTGGAACCAAATTTTTCCATTTTTTGTTCTATGTAGCTCCAATATAATGTTAAAAATTAACAACAAAAATAGAGATAGATTTTGTGGCTTTCTTTCATTTTGTAGACGATAGCAATTACTTCACCAAGTGTACCATTAACAAGTATAGTTGCAACCCATAAATTTGCATTTAGCATAAATTTTTGTCCAACTCATAATAACACCTTTGTTTGTAGATGTTCATCATCTAAATATGAATTTACTATGCTCCTTTTGCATGCTATTGGTTTGTCCAATGATTTTAACATTTTTGGGTTTGTGTTTCAACCAAATCATTTGTTGTAAACAAATGTATGGATTAAAAAAATATATTTGTTCACTAGTAGATAGGTTGTTATTGTTGCATGACATGAGTAGTTGCATGTCTATCTATGTTGCCTCAATATTCCCTATATTTTGAAGGAGGATGCAAAATACTATTTGGGTAGGTTCACCCTGCTATTGTCAAAAAATTATGTCTAGTGTGACCACTGTCTGAAAGCTTCTCCAAAGTGTTGTCCAATATGATGATCTAGCATATATTGGAATGCCACATACTAGTGGCAATTATCCTAGGTCACCGATACGCATGATGGATCGTCCATCAAATAGGCTTTGATTGTGGTATGGGAATGCCTCACATAGTCTACTATCAATGCATTCTAACAACCTTGGTCCAATGAAGCTCATTTCGTCAATTAGAATATAATGAATGGAATACATGCTTTCTTGGAAAGTTGATAGAGCTTGACCTTGAAGAGGGGTCATCTCTTTTATTGGTATGTGAAGTTTTGAATGAATGGTTGATGCCTTGATGTTGAAAGCAACCACAACTATTGGGATGAGTAAAAACAAGGGCTTTTGTTCTATGGGTATATTTTTGGAGAGTGCAATTTGAATGCTAATAATCAAGCATGATTTCCTTATTCCTGCAAATACCTTGTATGATAATTAGAAGTGGTGGTTGCCTTCCAACCTGAGGAGAACAATTCACAATTATATTGAAAGCATTTTGTTGTTCTAAAGTTTGCAATAGTTGATTTTGGTTCAATTTTCTCAAACTATTGTGTTGAATGGTTATATTTAATGAATGTGATAGTATTGTCCATCAAGGAGGGAGCAATTATAGTGGCAACCCAATTGTGGCATGTGTAAAATTATCAATGGACAAGCATGTCTAGTTCATCAATAGCAACATCATTTATTAGGTAGAGGGAGAATATAAGTTCCCACTCCTTTGCATCAAGGTGTTCTCTATCTTCTGGTCCATTTGACACAATTTCATTATTATAGTTGTTATTTGATTTTGGTGGTGTACGATCAACATGCCATGCATAGTAGATGGTAGCCATTCCTTCTTATTGAGTGATTATATCTTCCCTATATGAGCCTATTTCTTGAAGAATGTTGTGAAAAGATAAGTATAGTAGAAGCTCAGTCCAACAGAAGGACTCAAACATTTCACTATCTGTAGAAGGAATTGTAGTTAAACATGGATATACTCAAACAATATTTGGAATATCTCTTTTTTTCCACTTGCAGTTTGTGTGGCACTTTAAACAATTCCAATTTATCCTTGCTTCAATTAGTGACAATGATTCCAATATTATTAATCAGACCATATACCTTTCAATGAAACTTGAGGTAGGTATTGTACATGCTTGAGTAGAAGGTACCTAACACAGGGTTTTCCTATTGACATTCAAAGAAACAAAGAAATGACTACAAAACATTTTAGTGGTAGTTTTAATAACAAGTGGCCACAGATATCACGATCAACGATGGTCTATTGCAAACTTGTGAAATGCAGTTGTAACTAACTTTTTTGGGTCAATATTTGTATAGATGCATTTCAAAAGTTGGTGATAACTTCCAAATTGATACTCCACTTTTTCTGCATACTTGGCAATGTATTTGAGCACTTCATGGCATGATAAAATAGGTTTGCAATCAACATTTGCATGCTAAATTAATAAAATTGCTAGGTTTTGTATGTTTACCCTATCATATTTTCTGGTAGGTAGAAATTTTGTTTTCCTAATATCATTTGAAGTGAACGTAGACGATGCATGGTTATCTCAAGGAGATTTTCAATAGCATGACAATGATGACCCATTTCTTTGCAAGGATGTTTGTTCGCTACATTTTGTGTGATTTTGAACTCGATTGACTAACTTTGTGTAATTTGCAAAGGGGTTACATGTGAGGATTGATGGTGTGTTTAAAAGGAAGGGGTCATCAAGGATGAAATGATGCACCATTTGTTCCCTTTGTCTATTTGATCGTGGGTTCCATGTAGAAACATATGTATTTATGTATTGCACAACATTTTGAACTGATTCTAGACTATTGAAATCCATGCTTTCAATGGTAAGTGCTCCTTGAAACCAAAGGAAACCTTGAATATGGGAAAATCCTCTATGTTTCCACTTAAATATGTGAGATACCATGAGAGTTAGAATTATTGTGTAGAATTAAGTATTTGGTATAGTATAAAATTTAAATGATGATCAATGTTACTCACCTATACCAATAGTCTTGGGAAAGTAAAATCTTCTCCCAGATGTCTTCACAAAAGGTTGTGAATCTATTATGCATGTAGAGTTCAGTTAGATGTAGATTGTTAATTATATTTTTTATCCTCCACTGGTAGGCTTGTGTTGGTTTAGTGGGTTGTATGCTAGGCATTGCACTATGTAAATTTGGCCAATTGGTATCAAATTTGGACAACCAACTTGTATGACCATATTTGAAAGCTCTCCTCTACACCTTTTCCAAAAGGGTCTTGTCTCGCATAGATTTGAGCCAAAATGCATAAGGTGATCAACAAGTTTCTCATCAGTAAAATCTTGCATGCGAAGCTGTAGGTCTACAACTATATTTTGTACACTTTCATGAAATAATTTCTTTGAAAAAACTCTAGTTGTTGCTTGGCTTCTTTGTCACATCATAAAATTTAACAAGAAGTACTAGAAATGTGGATGTTAACCAAATATGTTATCATGGTATCACATAAGATGTATAACATATTCATGCATTTTGACTTCTTTGATGTGTGTTTGTTTGAAAAGTGCAACACTCATATGGAAGAGAGTAGGGAAGGCCATTGTAAGAAATACTTATGTGTTGTACTCATTGATTGGTGATAAAGTAATATGAGACCATTACATAACATCTATGGGGAGATCTTGGTTAACTTGTAAGAATCTATGTATTTGTTCAACCTCTCTACATGCTATTGAGATAAAATCTATTAAACAAGAGTCTTCAATTAATTGTTGTTCAACATTGTGAAACTCATCAATGTTTGTGGATGTGAAGTGGGCTGTAGGTTTTGGACTATTTGTGGAGTCCTAAAGAAGCATGTCTAACACATATATGTAGGAATCAAAGGCAAGCTCAAGAGTAAAAATTATTTATCAAGTTGGACATCCTTGTAATATGTATCATGTGCAATCTTGTACTCTTAAGGCTTTGAGAACTCATGAGTGACTAGCATAAAAATCATAGTTTTTATGCTCTACACTTTTTCTTCTAATAATGATCACATCTAATTGGTTGATACGTCTAGGTAAGTATTTTGCAATAGCAGTTGTAGACGCCTGAAAATGGTTATAACCACCTTCATCCATTTTCGTAACCCAAATCTATTCACCCACATCATTCTATTCGATCCAAACATTAATTAAATATTTTTTAATTATTTAATTAATTTATTCTTCGCCTTCCCCCTTCACAAAAAAAAAAATTCTTCTACTATAGTTCATATTTCATTCATCAAAAGTTAAATAAATATCTGTATTTATTTAATTCCGTATTTTTTCCACTTTTGATTACTTTTAGTAATCTCATTATTTTCCTCTAAAACATGTGCACAGGAAATAATTTTAATTAATTCTCAATTACAAACCCCCATGTTTCTAGAAGTCCACTTGTCATTCTATGTACATGCATGTACATGATAAGTGGTACTTTGAAAGCATGGCTAAATCTTCCAAAAAGTGTACACTTGTCCTATTTCTTCCATCCCACTCAAAGTGTTAGTATTCATGCACATTTAAAATTCTATGTGGCACTATTTATACACTATTCATCCAATTTTTTAATTCCACTTGTCCTTTCCATGCAATTTTTAATTCCTCACAAAATCCAAACCATGTATTTTCATAAATAAGACCTTACATGTCATACACCTAACCAATCTTGGTCATCCATCCATTCAAACCTTCATTTTCATCCATTGATCATCCCTTGAATCTTGGAGCAATTTTCTCATCCATTCTCATCATGTCATTTGTCCAATTCTCCTTGCTTGAGGATCCTCAAGCAGCCTCAACCCTTAATCTTTTAATTTAATCCTAGTCCTCCATTCCCATCCTCAAAAATCTATAAATTGAGGCCCTCACCTCCATTTTTTATAATCAATTGTATGCAAAGAAATTTTGCTAGTTTGAGTACTCACATCCAATAGAGCTTAGTCTAATTCTAGTTTAGAGTAGCTTAGAATCACTATCTTTAGGACATATCATTACTAATGCTTAGATAGGGTGTAATTTATATAGTTAGTGCATTAGTAATTAGGTCCAATCTTGAGGTCCCTTGGACTTGGGATTGGGAGTTAATTAGGATAGTTAGCCCCACTTAGGATCTCATTTCCATTGCTGACATTTTGGCATGCCTGGTGGGATCCCCACCCCTTCTAACCATCATTTTTCATTGCATTTTGCATGTGTTTGTGTTGATAGGTCAGAGTAGCGTCGAGTTTCAGCAGATCAATGCCCATTTCTCTATGTTACCACCCAGACCTCTATTTTAGCACCTGGTTTTGAGGGTCTTCAAATGAATTTAGCAAATCAGTGTCTGGTTTTGTATTAGCACCTGATGACATGCTAGGTAAAAAATTGAGTTTGGTTGTCATATTTTCATCATTTTCTCAATATTTTTCATGAAGATAGTCTAAATGTACTTTTAACAACTTTTTTACATCTTTAGCTCTCAGGTTTGTAGGAAATTACACATGAATAGGGGGAGGTGCTGCTTAGATCAGATCAATGCCCTATTTCACTAAATCGGAGCCCAGGTCACACAGATTGGTGCCCAGTTTCTCAGACAGCTAACTCACATGTTTTATTGTTTTTAAAGGTTTAAGACTAAACAAATTTGTGGGTTTATGGATTTACTAACCCCTTAACACCATTGACATTTCTTGGGTACCTTGTGATTGTAGGAAAGGATCAAAATCTCAACCTTGATTTCCTTCTGTTGGAATAACGCCTAGTTTCAGCGCAACTTCACGCTCAGACACCCTAGAACAATGCCCATATCTTAGGTATAGCGATTTCCCCTTTTAGCACCCATTCTGTCTGTAGTAGGGTTTAGTTATGTTTTAGCACTTAGTCTGGTTATTATAGCGCATAGTTTTGTTAGCACATGGTTGTTTGTTTCAGTGTCCAATTTCTGTAACTGCAAAATGTTTATTTTTTTTCATCATTTTGCTTAGACTAATCTTGTTTTTGCAGCCTCCCACGTAAGTCCAAGACACATCATCAAAATACTAACTTGTTTTGTGCAGCCCCATAGTCAAAGGATCTATTTTTCACACTAAAGTAGTTGCACATTAAAGTAAGAGTAGAAGGAATTAAATTGTTTGCCGTTTTTGTGTTTGTTAGTAGACGTATGCTCTCCCCTCATGCCTTAGGGTGATCTTTGGGATCAAAAGTCCACTAACAAACTATTTTTCTTTCTTTCCATCCCAAAGGGGTTATCCTTTTACGTATGCTCTACCCTCGCGCCTAGTGTGATCTTGGGTGACCAAAAGCAAGGGATAGTTTCTTCTTAGGGGGCCTACCAGGGGATTTCATCCCCCCTAGGGATGACCTCAACCACATGTTCTGGCACAAGATAGAAATATTGCGAGAATAGAAAGACTCGCTTTAAAGGAAGGACGCTCTCAACTCCAAGCAAAAAACCTCCAAGATACTTGGTCTGCCAAGGCTCATGTGGTTGAGCGTCAATTGATTTGGACACCCCAGTTCATAGACTTGGGCCAAAAGTACCTTGAGTATGCTAGAGGACTCCCCTAGAATCCTTGTGAAGCCTAGATAAGACCTTTGACTGTCATATCTTGTGGTGTATTGCTACAGAGGAGGGGAAGATGCTCATCGTATTGTTATACTTGAGATAGGATATGCTTTGGGCAAGACGAAAGTCTCCAAGGTGAGGGGATAAGGTGGTCCAGGACCTTGCTTTCCCTATCTATCCAACCTATAGCATCAAAGGTATTAGTCGGGGTGGGAATCTTGGTTCACTTTGAGTTGAGATTGACCCACGGCCACTTTGTGAGATCCACAAGATATGTCACTCCCACTTGAATAGAATCTAGGTTGTATACAAGTGTTTATCATGTCTTCAATTGTTTTATACCCATGCAAGCCATTTGTAAACCATGAAGGGTAACAACCTCTCGCACCTAATTCCAAGTTAGTCCAACAGCCATTGTGTTTGATGTTTGCAAAATCTTGCCAAAATTTCCAACCAAACACCTCACAAATCAAACCAATCTATATCAGCGCCCAATCTTCATAAAGTAGCACCCAAATTCTATATATCAGTGCCTAGATAGACTGTTGTAGTGCCCAGTTTTAGAGGCCTGCAAAGAGCAAATTTTCATCCTTTTAGTTGTCAAAACCACTTTCTCCACATCATCCCATAACATCACAACTATACCAACTTCTTTCACGTCCTTTTACCCCTTTTATCTTGTGATCCAACCTCAATCAAATCCACTTAAGCATCATCCTTATCTTCCACAACTAATCAAATCCTTATCTTCCACAACCAATCAAATCCTTATCTTCCACAACCAACCAAATCCTTATCATCCAAATCCAAATCTACCTCTATCCCAAAATCAATCAAATCATATTCAAGTTTTTAAGGTTAGTGTCTAGATCAATCACCTTCTTGTTTACATTAGGCTTAAGAACTTGTCTATCTTAAGTTTAGTGTAAACTTGAAATCATCAACCCTCTTGGATAAATTGGCTTGGGAACTTAGACAACTCCTAAGTTAGTGGACTCCAAGAAATCTCATCTTTCTTGGTGTGTCTTGTCTACCCCAAGTAAGATAATCCTAGTGTCCTTTTTACTTAGGCTCTTTGTCCACCTTAACTACATTGGGATAATCCTTGATCGTTGATTATCTTGATCTAGAATTTGAAATTAGAATAATCCCCATCCCTAATCATTGGGACCTCACCATCCAAATCCAATCGAAGTTCCCCTCTTATGCCTCCCATCACGCGATCACAAGTTAGGAGGAAAATGGACGCCCATTACCAACCCCTGTCTCCACATGACTCTACCACGAGTAATATGGAGGGATATGTCAACCAACCCAAAATGGGTGAAGCATCCACACATCATCACATATATTCTCCCAACTTCATTGATTTCTTTAATTAGAGGGGATTACATGAAAAGTTTGACCAATTCCTTGACAATCATAAGGATGAATTCCTTGAATGCCTCATTGAACATGGAGCACGCCTCCCCATTCATATGACCAAGACAAACTTAAAACTATTTTCCATGATAAACCACCATCACCCATCCTTGATCAACCACGGGGCTGTGTCTCTAATCCCAACAATCCCACCTATGATAATCCATGGGCCAAATACACTTCAAATTCTGCCACTTACCCATCCTTGATCAACCATGGGGCTGTGTCTCTAATCCCAACAATCCCACCTATGATAATCCATGGGCCAACTACACTTCGAATTCTATCACTATCCATACCATTAACCAACATGTAGGGGGTAGAATGCCATCACAACCTCAAGTGTTAGAACAACCTTATGGCATGCCATCACACTTAATGCCTAGTTCTAACATGCCCACTAATCCCTAAATTGTCACACCTCAAGCCACATCCAACATCCCACAAAATACTTCCAATTTTCCTCAAAACATCCCCAATATCTCCAACATCCCCCAAAACACATCCAACATCGTTTCTATTCCACAATCCCTTCCCCCTTTGAACATTCCTCAAAGGACAATCAACCCACAAACAACATTGCCCCTACCGTACCTTCACATGCCTATCTCCAATCCCAAAATCCATTCGCATCCCACTCACAACACCAAAACCCCCTAACAAGCTATACAAATCCCACAGAAACATACAAATCATCCACTTATCAACAACTTTCTTGTAGCATCCTCACTATGTCTAGTAAACTTGGTGACAATCACACAATTCAGAGAAAAAACCTAACTAAATAAATAGTCCACTTGAACCTTTGGAATGACCTTCGTTGAATTATCAACTAGGGCTAGTAAGCTTGTGATGGTACTGGCACTGTATGTGCTTTCAAAGATCCAGACTACCTAACTCATCCTAATATAGTGTTACATTTGCTGGGAGATCTCAAAACTACATAATGGTAAAGAAAGTAATGTTGGCACTATTGCTACGGGTACATACAATATAAGACTACAACTAATTACTATCATGAAATGAATGCTAAGGTTTAACTTGATACTGATAATCTGCTACACTCTAGAGTACAAGTTGAAGCAACTAGAATATCTCAAAGGATCTAATGCATTTATGAAATAACTGTTACAACAAAAGTAATCATACAAGAAATGAAGTGAGGGACAGTTACCTTGAGTGGCCCTTGCTCAAGTGACTATCTCCATTGATCTATCTCAAATATAACTTCTTAGATTGACACAATCATAATAATTCAAAATCATTCATTTCTAAATCTTCACAATATCACATAAGATTCTACTGAATTATCTTATTCATGAATCCAACATTGAACAATAAACATTGTCTATAGAAACGACTAAGAGATCTAATAACTATATTTTCTACTTGAGCAATTTACAACTTTCCAACTAACAACTAACAACTAACTCTACCTCAACCACCGACCCATACATATAGGCATAGGGGAGTTTTATTTAAACAAGGTCTCTCAACTAAAATTATAAATCACCACTCCCTATATATCAGAGTGTGATAAATTCCAAGCAATCAATAACTAAAAAAGAAAGAAAGAAGAACTTCCAAATGAAATTGAGACTCTTACTATAAGAAAACTCGAATGTGAACTGGTTGAATCAGTCACGTTAGACTCTTGACTCCAACAAAATTCTTCTCCTTCAATCATCTTTGTTAATTGTCATCACGATGCATAATCATCTTCATCAATTGCCTCCATGTTGTAGTTGTTGCCCTCAATTTATTCTAGAACCTCCCCTACTCTGCTGTCTGGGAACTCTTTGGCTATAGGCTGCACCTTACAATTGCTATGGGCTATAGTTGATCTCCTCCAGCTGCAATACTAACAACCATAGCTAAGCATAGATATCATTTACAATTCATACATTCCCACACATAATCATGCAATATTCATCATATTATAACCATATTTCCATTTACTTTAAATCAAGTTCAGGATTGCATAATGAACATAAAAGATATCATAGTGTAGGAATATGTATAAGATAATGTCTAAGAATGTCTATGAACTTGCATAAAAACATAAGAAAACTAGCTAAAAATTGGACTCATTATTCCTTCCCAACTACCCATTTGCTTGTCCTCAAGTAAATTAAATAGGGCTAGAGGTTGTAGTGCAAAGTGATTTCCCTGAAGTCTGTGACATCATCCACTCCTTCAACCTGTTTCAAATAAAAGCCTATGTTACATGTCAGTCTGTTCATTATGGTAACCTCTGCTTTCTCACACTCCTCATTCTTCTTCCCTATCTAGTGTAGTATCGGGTATAGGAGCATTAGTGGCTAGAATGTAAGTGGTACCCATTCAAGTCCCTGAACTCTGGTAATATCCATATATTGTGTGCCCTTTCAAACATGGCCATAAAATTATGAACGTAGTGGGGTTCTTTTCTTTGCAATTTAGGGGTTAAACTGTCCCATCTTTCTTTCACAAACTGGTAGGAATGATGGATGAGTCCAACAGTCAAATGCTGCATTCTTTCATAATCCTGCAATCTCAAGTTCATGATTTTTCTACCTACACCTTTATGGTCTAGAAGTTGTTTCCATTATTCAATGATCAAATCGGGGGTTCCAAATTCCATCCTTATTGGAAGAGCAATTAATTTCTCTCTCTCCATATATTCTTGCATAATTTCACCCCTAGACTTCTCATTCCTGAAATAAGATGCTAGTGCCCTTAATTGTAAATCTCCCACAAAAATTAATGGGTTTCATTCTGTGTCTTTAGGCACAACATAATTATGCAAATAGAATTCACGTAACTGGTCATGTTCCTCTGGTGTGGCATCAACAAAATCTTTTTAGAAAAGTAAATTATCCACTCATAGCAACTGACTTGTTACTGATCAATTTACTGAATTGATAACTCAAAAACTTTTCTTGTAAAAACAAAGCATAAGTTCTAGCTGGAGGTCTACATTTAACAATATGGGCAGCCTTTTCTGCTATTTCTTCTACCCTGACTGCTAACCTTCTCAATTCAATATCTTTTCTCTCCATTGCCTTAGTATGTTCTGAGATCCTATTTATTTTTCTTTCTTCCATTCCTCCTCTCGTTTAGAAAAGTCTTGAGTATCTTTCCACAATTGGTAACCTAGGGACATGATTGTGTGACATGTTGGAGTTTTTGTGATAGGGGGTCTTCTTTCTTCAATTACTAGTTTCTTATTTCCTACTACAACTATTGCTAGTTCTGCAAGAAAATCTAATTTTGACCTCTACCCATATGTGTTTAAATTTTCCTCCAATTCCCAAATCTTTGTTTCCCTCTCGTTGTCCCTTTTCTCATATGTTTTTACCAGTTCCTCCAATTGTTTGATCCTTTCAAAAGCTTCTTGCAATTCTTTTATGACATTTCTTTCTTCTAACAACAATTCCTCATCTTTCAAAAACTGTTCAACACCATCCCCTATGGATTCATAACCCTCACTTCATAGTTAACTGGGGTTTTCTTGGCAACAAAAATATCCTCTAATTCTAATTCAGAGGTGGTGGATATATACCATTTCCTTTTTATGGGAACTTGCACATTTTCAGTCACATTGGCCTCTTATTCAGGGTCAATATCCACTGTCAAAATACCTTCTTTGTCTTTTCCTAGTTTCTCAATACTACCCCTCATTAAACCTTTCCTTTTTAGGCAGTGTGAATGCCTTAGTTGTGTGGGTTTCTTTTTTGACATTTTGAAGGTGTAGAAGAAGAATCACATCTTTTCTTTCTAGTTTTTGGTGTTCTGGTTTTGGGCGTTTTACTAGAAAATGGGGTTTGATGTACCTCTTTTGCCACAGGTTGATCAAATGTTGCATGTGGTGAATTTTGCACATCTTGCTCCCATGTTTCTCCCTTGATGCGGGTGGGTGAAGTAGTAGGTGGAATAGGAGGAGTTTCCCTTAAAGATGCAGTAGGTGATTCTATATTTCCTGGTACTACTAGCTTCTCAAGAATATCATTAATGTTTCCACAATTCAAAAATCTTTCCCAGGGTACTTGTGGGTACTGAACCCTAAGGCTCCTTTTTACTAATAAGGTAATCAAACAATCATGTGATAGAGTTGAATCATTTTCCTTCTGTTGGTATTCATATCCCATTCTTTTTAACAAATTATACAAAAAATTGGGTACATTGACTATGATGGAGTCAAGTTGTCATTGATGACAAAAAGGTGATGGAGTTCATTTGACATCATGTTGTTTACAAGAGACAGTGGCTTGATACAAATAACAAGGAATGGTCTTCATAGTGACAGTTGTGGCATGATCTTCATTTGATCACAGTTGTGTTGAGGTGTCTTTCAGGTTGTCATAGATGTTGGGATTGATCTTCATATCAGGACATCAAGATCATCAAGATAGTCAGGAGTTATGAAGAATAATGTTAGTTCATATTTTGATAAGATCATCATCATATGCAGGGTTGACTTGATAAGTGTTAGCTCATTGATAACATTCATGTATCAATCATACTCACTTTATTGGTGTTTCAAGTGCTTATAGGATCACAGGAATACATTGATGACACTATGTCTGTAGTAGATGCCTTCCTTGTTGGATGATCAGTTAGATGAAATCATGTTGTTAATTGATTGATGCTTCTAATAGTTCATATGGTCTGAGTTGGTTGATGATAGCTCATGGCACAGAATCATAAGTTGCAAGGCATTTGGTGTGATCTCAGTTAAGAAATCAATGTCATGGCTCTTTTATTTGGTTGCAAAACAAAGTGGCAAAATATATTCAATCTATGCAGGGTTATGCAGAGTTATTTAGTGTTATCTCTATGGTCATGGTGTGCAGTTATCTCTGTGGTAATTGTTTCAAGTGCTAGGAGGTTAATTTCTTGAAATCCTAGTTCTAATGCACTAAATGTGTATCAAAAGGTTGTTTAAGTCTTTAAAACCTTTGTTCATATTTACCCATCTACATTTGTGGCACTTTTGTTATAAATTAAAATTGACCTATAGTTGCAGGTCAGTCACTTAGTATTGACCTGGTGGAGGGTTTAAGACCACGGGGCAACCGGCCCCTTCACCCTACTAGACTGATCCTATCGGTCTCATCGGTGAGCGCATGGGTGGTAAGTGATAACCACATTTATGAAAAGCACATTTGTTTATGCCGAGCTCGACTTAAGGTATGCTTGTCTTAAAGTTTGCTTTCGAAGGAAAAAGCTTTATTTATATAAATTTTGAAAAAGTATACATGGAGGCAACTTTTCTTCAACAACAATATTGGAATGTGTTGGAGCTCGAGCGGGAAATTCAAGTCATGAGTTTCTTTTTAATCTATATGGAGCACAATTTATATGGTCGGTCAAAGTCATTCAAATGTCTTATGGTCAACATAAGAGTGAATAGTTTGCTCTTAAAGTTTATTTCAAAGTTTAAGGGAGTTATGTGTTGAAAATGTTTTATTTTTATAAAGCATAAGATGTATATTAGTGGGCACGATTTGTGCCTTGTTTCTAGTGCATTTTTTTAGGAAAGAAAATTAAACCATTGAATTCGAAGGGTGGTCTATTTAAAAAGGAGTAAATGAATTTGTTTTAAAAGTTTAGAAACTTTTTATTTTCTATTTTTCAAACTCCTTTATGGCAGTTGAGATAATAAAGGAGGAAGGTATTTCTGAAGACTATTTTTAGAAGATTTTTTTATCTCAGATATAGAAGCTTTATAAAAGCAATTTTTAAAGAAAAAATCTTTATTTGAAGAAATTATTATGCATGGGAAGATGAACATGGTAGTTTGGATTTTTTTTTGGTGGATTTATATGAACAATTTTTTGAAGGAACAAAATGTTTTTATTAATTATTTTGTGAGCAGGACATTGGATGAAGTTTTTAGTTTTGAAGATAATATTTACAAAGAAGAGAATATGAAAAGATTCATTTGAAGACATTGAAGAAAATATGAAGAGGATTCAAGTAAAAGAGATTTTATTTTCTCCTACAAGGCACTGTTTTTTTATTGAAGACAAAATGTTCAGTTTGAAATGAATATGAAAGGTCAATGAAATTTTGAAGAGGATTTTTGTAGAGGAAAGGAATATGAAAAGATATTCAGAATTTGCATATAATGGTTTTACAAGTACATTGACGCAGTGTGTGTGTGGAACTGTATACAGAAATGAAGACACTTTCTATGACATCCTCTTGAATGATATAGATTGATTTAAGCAAGAAGATAATATGAAATTGAATATGCAGGAATGAATTGTTTGAGCATCAGATGCAGGATTGGAGACATACACATGGAGAAATCACAAATGGAGGTTGTATTAAGTAGAGGTGAAATATTGAATTGAATGGAAACAGAGTGTCCCTCTGATCTTGTTTATTACATCTGTTGGTGATTTGGTTTGCCAGTGAGGCTTGTTGGTCAGTGAGACCTATTTGTTTACCAGTGAGGTATATCAGTGTTGGAAGTGGGTGCTTCTGTTTGGTATTGGAGTTTGTGTTCCATAAGGAATTGGTGCTCCTAGATACATATTGTAGCCAGTGAGGCATGTTTTATCAGATAAGCCAGTGAGGCAATTCTGGAGTGGTTTTTCTACCCCTGGAGGGTTTTCCACTTGTGCAATTCTTGTGTCTTGATTCATATTGATCATCTCTCTATGGTTGTATGTTTTACTCATGAGTTTTGTTTTTTTCATTCTCAGTTATGTGCATATGTGTTTGACAATTCAATGATAACTTTCTCTCCTTGTGCTCTCCAAGTTAAAGTTTGTAAAAAAATTTGAAAATTCACACAACACTGATTCACCCCCCCTCTCAGTGTTGTCCTTAACTCCTACAGACTATTCTATTATGATGAAGAGAACTCAATAGCTTAAAATGCACAGTATACAGAAGAGACTATCTACCATCAAAAGTAATATACTTATTAATATAAGTAGCACAAGAAGCCCATACCCACAGAAGTGATAATCTCTTGGTACCTTGTGACTTTGAGTCAAGATTCTCCCTTGCCTCACTGAACTCATCCCTGGAAGCTACTGCATTTGCCTTAACAGGGAATTCTTCTCCATTCCTGGGTAGACCAGACACTTCTGCAATTGCAGCCTCCCAAGTGTCTACTTTCAAACCCTTGATAGTGGCTTCATCATGGTGTATTATGCCTACAAATTGCCTTGTCATGCATTCATTATATTCTGTGAGCTTCAAAAAGTAATCGAACCATCCTGCTCTTATGAAAATTGGCAAGGCTAACCTATCCTCCAATATTATTTGATGGATTGTGGGTTCCCTTCTGAGAATATCACCTCCCATGCTTCCAATTTAGCTCAAGGTTCAAATTTAACAACCCTCTTTTCAACTTTAACAACCCTCTACTCAAACCCCTATTATACTTGCATGTACTTTGTTTAATTACAACTTCATGCACTAAGCTTGAACCAGCCTACACTGACTCAAGATTTAGGAAGTTGACAAGACAAAAGGTTATAGATGCAGGATGGGAAAAGTCTGCATTTTGGTGGCTTTTGGTGACAAACAATATTTTTGTTCTGAACATATACCATCTATCCCCAACTAAATCTGGAAGTTACCTCACTTCAATGCTTGTACGAGATGGAGGGGAATGATTAAAGAATATGGAAATAAGATTAATAATGAGAATTATGTTAAATTAAATGCAGGTTCATATTGAATGTATTGGAAAGTTATGCTAATTATGGAAGGTTAGTATGTGTACCTATGATTTGAAGTGAACAGAACTCTATGTGTGTGAAGCTTTGTGAAGAGTGTCCGCAACATAAATGTGATTGGATGTGGAATCATTATTATGGGAGACAGAGTGAATAACAGGTTGGTGCATGTGAATGAGTTGAGGAAGCTTGCATGCAATGATAGGATCGATGGTGGCTGCATGTGCTAGAAAAGTGGAGTAAATGTTGATGGAGTGCAATTAACTTGGCACAAAATTTGAATGTTCTGACAGATAGTTGTTGTATGTACCTTCATCAACAGGTCCCAAAGTGAACTGTGGCAACTTTTATTTTTCTTGCTACAAGTCCCTACTACATAGTGAAGTGGTCTCCATGAAGATTGTGGCACTTGTGTTGTGTGTGCACATGTGAGTAAGGATAAGGAATTATACCTGAGTGACCTCTGGAGGTGAGCTGTATAGCTCATTTGCTAAGTCATTGTGAGAACCAGTAGTGTCTTCTGCTGAGTTATTATCTGGTGGTAAAATGTCAGTATCAGAATTAGGGTTTGGACCCTAGCAATGAATTAGAGAAAGAAGAAAATCATCTCATTTTGTTGGCTTTGTGTATAACTTCAATCTATGGCCATTAACTAGCAATGAGAATCTGATTGCATCTATGGTCTACAATTTGACTGCTCCATTAGGGAATACCTGTTGTATTTCATAGGGGCCTAACCATCTAGATTATAGCTTGCCCTTATAATCTTTGTATTTGGAATCATACAATACAACTCAGTCACCCACATGGAATTCTTTAGTCTTTATAAATTGACCATGCCATTTAGTCCTCTATTTTTGAATTGTCTTTGTGTGATGGATAGTCTCCATTCTAATTTCATCTAGCCCATTCAAAATATGTAGCCTCTCTTTCAGGGGTGCTATCAAGTCCATGTCAAGTTCTACTGTTGTTCTGAGTGTCTTATATTCAAATTCTATTGGCAGAACTGTTGTTTTTCCATACACTAATTCATAAGGTGTGAAACTTGTAGTTGTTTTCCATGTTGTTCTATATGCCCACACTGATTCTGACAATTTGGCTACCCAGTCTTTCTTGTGAAGGTGCACTTTTTTTGTTAGAATATTTTCAATCTCCCTATTTGTAACTTCCACATGCCCATTGGCTTGGGGGTGATAAGGTGTTGACTTTCTATGTCTAATTTCATATTCTTTAACCAATGTAGAAATGATTTCAGAAGTAAACTGGGGACCTTGATCAATTAAAATTTCTCTAGGTACCCCATACCTAGTAAAGATGTCTTCATACAAGAACTGAGCTAAATTTCCATCTCTTGCAAATTGTAATGCCTTGACTTCCACCCATTTTGTCAGATAATCTATGCAAACCAAAATATATTCCTTGTTATTGGATGCTGGTGAAATTGGGCCAATGAAGTCTAGCCCCTATTTGTCAAATGGTGCTAGTGCCATCTGTAGATGCAAAGGAATCTCATCTGTCCTCGTTTGTCTTCCCATTCTCTGACATCTGTCACAACTCCTTGTATACTTTATTGAATCCTTATGGAGAATTGGCCAATAGTAGCCTATTATTAAGATTTTAAATGTTGTCCTTTTGGCTGCAAAGTGATCCCCACATGGCTCATCATGGAAAGCTTTTAGGATATCAAAGACCTCATCTTCTCTTATACATCTCCTCATAATATTGTCTGGACTGGTGTAGAATAGATAACCAGCAACCCAAGAGTATGGAAATCTTTTATGCACTAGTTGTCTCTTTTCTCTAGGAGAGAAATGTGATGGTATTTGTCCTTCACTAAGTAATTTGTAATATCAGCAAACCATGGTGTGTGTATATTGAGAGAAAAAAAATGCTCATATGGAAAAAGAGTCATCTACAACACCTTCTTCTATATGTGTGGGTAATCTAGATAGAAAATATGCCACTACATTAGCTTTCCCAGGTTTATCCACTATTGTTATATCAAACTCTTGTAGTAAGAGAAACCATCTAACTAGTCTACCTCCAACCACATGTTTGTTCATTAAGTACCTGATTGTAGTATGATCTGTGTGGATGAAGACTAGATAGCCAATGATGTAGTGCCTAAACTTGTTAATGGCATCAACAACTGCTAACATCTCTTTCTTTATGATAGTGTAGTTAAGTTCTGCTCCTTGTAAGTTCTTGTCGATGTAGTGGATAGCATACTCCTTATTACCTTCCTTTTATCCCAATACAAATCCTATAGTAAAATCAAAAGCATCAGTGTGTATGTACAAAGGTAATGTCCAATTTGGTCCTCTCAAGATAGGTGTTTTTGTTAAGGTTATCTTAAGTGTCTCAAAATAGTGCTAACATTCTATGGTCCAATCAAAATCTATGTCTTTTGTAAGCAGAGTAAACAAGGGTGCTGCAATTTTACTAAAGTCTTGAATGAATCTCCTATAATAGCCTGCGTGGCCAAGAAAGCTCTTGACATCCTTTTGTTTCTATGGCACAGGAAGTGTAGAAATGATCTCAATTTTATGGGGATCCACTTGAATTCCTTTACTTGATATAAAATGTCCTAGAACAATCCCTTGAGTAATCATCTTAAAATATTTCTCTTGACTCATTATAGATTATGTTCTTGACGTCTTTTTAGAACTCTCTCTAGATTGTTGAGGGCCTTTTCATATGTTTCTCCATAAGTGGTGAAATCATCCATATAGATCTCCATGGAATCATGAGCATAATTTGATAAGATACTTAGAACTGCCCTCTAGAAAGTGATTGGGGCATTACATAATCCAAAGGGAAGAACAGAATAAGCATAAGTACCCCAAGGGCATGTAAATGTAGTCTTATCCTAGTCCTCTGGAGCTATCTTTATTTGATTATAGCCACTAAATCCATCTAAGAAGGAGAAGTACTTTTTACCTACTAGGGAATCAAGTACTTGGTCAATGAAAGGTAGTGGAAAGTGATCCTTTCTAGTGGTTGTGTTTAGCTCCCTATAGTCCACACATACCCTCCATTTGCCTCCTTTCTTAGGGACAATAACTAAAGGTGACACCCATTGATTGTCAGAAATAGGGTAAATGAAGCTCGTATCAAGTAACTTTTGTAGCTTAGTTTTAACTATTTCTCACAAGGCAAGGTTCATTCTCCTTTGAGGTTGTCTAATTGGATTGAAACCATCATTTATGTAGATCCTATGCATGCACAGGTCTGGGTCAATTCCCTTCATGTCATTGTAGTCCCATGCATAGTGTTGAAGGAATTTTGTTGTTCTTCAGTTAAGGCATTGTTAACATTCAACATTTTACCTGGTATGATTTCCAATGTTTTGGAAGCTGATTGCACAGATGAAAGGTCATATCCACTAATGTTGGGGACACATTCTTGTGGCAGTAAAGAGTGGAAAAGTTGGGATATTTCTTCTAAGGAATTTGCAGGTATAATGTTCTGTAGTGGATCTTGCAGGCATGTTAGATAGTCTTGTTGCTACGGGTCCCTACCACAGTTATTCTATATGATGTGGTCAATTAAGTCATCCTCATCCTGGTTTTCCAATAGGGGGTTGTGTTCAATAGTCATGAGAGTTTGCAGGGAATAGTGGTCTTCTTCCTCCAAGGTAGGCCATATAATTTGCTCTAGATTTTCATGAGGTTGGGCTGGTGGATAAAGGACCAATTTCTTGGTTATAAATCCATTTGAGATTATCATGTTCCCAGACCTACAACCTATGAATGCATCAACTGTTGCTAACCATGGTCTACCTAAGATAAGTGGATGTCCTACAAGGTTAACCTTTGCCTGTAAGACTGTGAAATCTATAGGATACTCCCAGGAATCTAGTGCTATGACTATGTCCTCAATGATCCCTTCAGGTTTTACTGTTGACCTATCTGCCAACTGCAAAACAATTGGTCTAGGCCTAAGGTTAGGTAGCTAAAGTAGTTGCATTGTTTCCTTAGTTATGACATTAATGGTTGTCCCTAAGTCAATCAAGGTATTTTTGATAAGGGTCCCATTTATCTTAACATTCACTACTGGACTGCTAGGGTCTATGTATTTAGGGACAATTATATTCCCTAGCATAATGTCAGCAAGGTTCCCTAAGACATGTACTGTCTTGGGATCCTTCCTTTTTCTCCTTGGATTTTTAAGACAAAGGTCTCTTACTATCTTGGTATAAATTGGGATATCCTTGATAGCTTGAATGAGGGGGATTTTGATACTAACATTCTTAAGTTGACCTAATAGATCTATCTTAGCTTGGGTATGATGTTTTACAATGGCTAAACGTTCAGGGAAAGGAGGCTCTGGACTTGAGATAGTCTGATTTACCTGATTTGACTTAGGCTCCAGAGGTGAATTGTCTAAAGCTTCAGCTATGGGTTCCTCATCTACCATCTTAGTGATTTGAGCCTGGGATGAAGGCCCAGCTAGTGTTTTCCCTGATCTGAGGTGGACATCACTCACCTCTATCCCATAAATGGGGTATTGAATAGCCTCATTAGTGTATGCATGTTGGACATGCTTGTTATTGGGGTTAAGTGCAGGTTGGCTAGGAAGTTATGGTGCTCTTGGTGGCTGAGATGTTGGGTTTGGTAGATTGAGCATAATAGCATGTTGTTTTGGCTGAGAAGGAAACAAAGGTTATGGGTAATTCATAGTTTGGTCCTGCCACTACTGTCCCTTTTACCATCGTGGCTGCCATTGACTTTGTTGCACTGCCCATTGAGGATTGTAATTGGAACCTTGGAAATTTTGTTGTGGCCATACATTTGGTTGCTGCTGGTTCTAGTTTTGCTGAGGTTTTTGCCATTGTTGAGAGTTTTACCATTGGTTTTGGGTGTTTGGCCAAGGCTGGGGGTTCCAACCAAAGAAATTATGATTACCAACTAGGAATGATGCATTGAAACTTAGAGGGTCTTGTGGCATACTGTAAAGTGTGGAAATCTCACATACTAAAATAGTACTCCAAAAGGCAACACTCATTCTAAACAAGGAAAGTAAATCATTTATAATAATCAAATATCCATAGTTGCATAAAATAGCAAGTTTCAAAAAATGAAGTACAAATTTCGTACACTAAAAAGTGTTACATTTCCATTTTCATACACCAAATGGGTGTTATAATACATCTATTTCAATGTTACAAGTACAAGTGATTGCTTCAATTACATCAATTACATTAATGAAAAGAATTATACATTTTACAGATTGGCTATGCAAGCCATACCTGAGTAATACAATGAAATAAATATCCACAATGAATCATATAGAATAAGAAACTTTGATCTCGACCGTCGTGATCACATTGGTCTTTCGCAAGCTGAGGCCAAGAGTGTGGTTAAGGCACTTTTTCCACCCAACCACGAAGTACTGGACTTCCTCGGGATTCTTCCTATCTCAAAGAAAGCACCGACCTTGCACGAGGAGCCTAGCAACCTAGAATGGTAAATGCAGGAGGGAATCTCTTGATGCGTGTTTGATGCATGTATGCATTCCTAAACTAGAATGACATAACTCTTGCAAACAAGATGTGGCAGAGACATATATAACATAATTCTAGGCTTTTTCCTAACCCATCTATTTCAATGGTACAGTATCTTGGCCAAGCAATAACAAAAAGTGGTAAAAGAAAAAGTAAAATTACTGTCTCTGGGAGCCCACATTCGGCATCCTGTCCTAGAAGTAAATTACCCAGAAAGAATAAAACATTTCCCATAGCTTAACATAATGAATTGTCTAAGATTAAATATTCATCATCAAAATGTCCAATTTGGAAAAATAAAGTTTACATCAACTAATTTACTACTCAGGTTTGCATGTTATTGGTCTAACTTTACACTTCCAGTGATATACAATGATCTAACAAAATAGAAGTTGTTTCCTAATTTTTTTGATATAAAATAACTGTATGAAACGAAAAATAAATCTATTAATTTCCTCATGCAGGTTTATTTCATCTCTATGTTTTGGTATATTTTACAGAAAGATGCTTTCATTTTGTTTACGGAACAAAAATCAGTCATACATGTTTTCCATCTTGACTGGTTTTAATTAAAAACTAGTTTATATATATAGAAGCTCAATATGTTCACTTATACAACAATATAAAAATAATATAATTATATATACAACAGCTTACAAGGCAAAGTAAAATATGCATATTTATATTACAAAACCTAATATTCAGCAATAACATTGTTTTATAATTGATATACAGAAACCATTTTTACATACAAAACTATATAAACTGATATCTATATATAAATATATATAAGAGATGTCATACTTAAGCGCCTAGCAACTACTCAGGCATCGTACAACAAGGAAGAGTGCATTGTAAATTCCAGTAAGCA
Source organism: Cunninghamia lanceolata (assembly GCA_027924645.1). NCBI lineage: Eukaryota > Viridiplantae > Streptophyta > Pinopsida > Cupressales > Cupressaceae > Cunninghamia > Cunninghamia lanceolata. The sequence continues at coordinate 492,326 of BSBN01001021.1, read as the reverse complement.
TTTTAACAGACCTCACATTATACAACGAACTCCTTAAACAAGATTTGAGATAAAAAAATGTAAGCAATAGAAATATATATATATATATATATATATATATATATATATATATATATATATATATATATATATATATATATATATATATATATATATTACAAGTCAGGATAGTTGTGTATGTCAAATGATATATAATTTGAAATATACAACCAAAGCACATTTAAGATTCATAGGGATAAGAATAAAGTCTGAAGTTTCTAAAGATTTTACAAAGGCAATAACAAGTGACGGCCTCCATAAAGGTCGTTGTGGGGGCAGTGATGGCTCTCCATAGGCCATAAGGCCTGTGGGGGAGTCATCTCTCTCCCATGACTCTTCTTTACAAGCTGTGATCGATGGCATAAAGTCATTCAATGTTTGTTTCAAAGTGATTTATGTATGTTTTTAATTAGATTTCAATACAGGTATTAAAAACATTCAATAGGATTTCAATATATTAATATCCAGTGTATGCTGTGATAAACTCAGTAATGTAATATAAAAAAAATTATCAGTAAATAAAATATAAATCAATACTAGTTAATAGATAATAATAACAACCGTATAAATAATATCAATTTCTTTTTTTTAGAAAGATATGGATATATAAGTCAATACGGGGTAGAGGGGTAGCACCCCCATGGGGGCTCGGGGGGAGCGCCCCCGAAACCTCACACATTTTTTATTATTTTATTAAGGCGTCGAGAGTTATTTTTCTATTGGCCGACATAAAAAAACCCTATTTTTGTAACCGACATAAGGCTTGATAAAAGCGGCTAAGGGTTAGGGTTTCCATTGATGTATTGTAGCATTTTGCAGCGATATTGAGTTGCAAAGATTGTTGGTTGTAATCGATTTGATTTACTAGATAATAATATTGGACTCTCTATTGGTGGATGTAGCCTAGGTTTGGGTGAACCACATTAAAACTTGTCTCTCGCTATTATTATTTCTGTGTATTTCTATTCCTCTATTTAATCTTTATTTGCATTCAATTGATATCTTCTGCCAGCTAACCCTAACATATATAAGGGTTTCATTATACAGTATATACAAATATAGGACAACAATTTATATGTATTATTATCACCGATTATACAAATACAATTATAGTATTATGAGATTTATAGTAATAAATTTCTCATTTCACAGAAACAAAGAATGACCCAACAATCACTTATGCACACATGGATTTGAATAAAAAACCTGTTAATACGCTCTCTGATATTTGAATCCCTTCCAATTCTCCACTCTTCTTCTTGTTCCTCTAATGCTTCATTTTGCCCAAATCTGTAATCTTCCTCCGGTGCTCTTGTTCTTCAGAATGAATATTGTGAAGAATAATTTCTGTATTGAGAGAATGAGGGTTTTCTCTTTTATTATTTTATTTCTTTTTTTCTATTTTTATTTTGCTTTGTTTTTGTGTTTTATTCTCTATATTTAAGTCCTTTTTATATTTTTCTATTATTTTCTTTCTCATTGTTTTGTTTTCTAAATCTTGTTTTCTTTTTCTATATTTTATCTCATATTATCAAATAAAACTAATATTAAATAACAAATATGATTTATTAATTTGCATCACAATTTTCTTTAATAATAAATAATTCTAATTTCAAATAAAATAAATAAATGATTTAAAAACTATTTTTATTTCCACTAAGAGAAATGAATATTAACTAACAATTAATTAAATAAGCAACTATAGCATATCAATAATTTTCCTTTCAAATAAAATAAGAAGCAATTATCAACATGACTAAATTATGCAAATGCAACTATATGATTTTCTAAGTATGTGTGTGAGAGAGAGAGACCACTCCATCCTAACCCTGCCAGGCTGCTAACCTCCTCTACCTTAACCACACCTTTGTCTTCGTCAACCTGTAACTCATGAAAACTCAAATTTCTCATTAATAGGTTAGTGTCCAAATAACCGAAGCATAGCCGAAGCATTACATTTCATCATTTCATAATAAAATAACATTCTCTATATTTCATCATTTCATAATAAAATTAATATTCATTGCATTTCTTCTTTTCCAAAATAAAATAATCATTCACTTATTTCATCTTTCAAAATAACATAATATTTATTCAATCACTCACAAGTATCCATAAAACAATTCCACATAAAGTAAGTTCAGAAAACATCAAAGTCTGAGACGTGACATCCTTCACCACTTGGAAGAGGCATCGTCTCAATGTCTTATTACAAAACATATACATAAAAAGTCTTATACATCCAGTATCAATAATATAATAAAAGTCATAATATACAGAAATAAAAGTGTGCTAAAATCTCAAATGTGGGAATGATCTATCAATTTCCTCCGTATTCTCCTAGGTGACACTATCCACTGACTATTGGTCCCACTGGACCCTATACTCACAACATTGTGGTTCCGCAACTTAACGTTGCGCCTCTCCAAAATTCTGGTGGGCTCCACTAGCACCACTCCTGGATCCTGAACCTACAATGCATGCCAGTCAAGAATATGAGAAGTAGCCGGATGGTACGACTTAAGCACAGAAACAAGGAAGACATGGTGTATATAGGATAGAGCTGGTGGTAGAGAAAGCCTATATGCAATCGGATTGATAACTTCCAAGACATTAAATGGCCCAACATATCTAGGGGCAAGATTACAACCCTTTACAAATGAGATTGAACTCTTCTACGGTCGAACCCTCAAGAAGCCCTTATCTCCCACTGAGAACTATCTAAAGGTTTTGTTCCTATCTGCAAAGCTTTTCTGATGATCTGAAGCCTGCTTCAACTTTTCCTTAATTAGCTTCATCTGATCCTCCATCTCTCTCAACATCTCTGGCCCAATGACAATCCTATATTCCACCTTATCCCAACTGATAGGTGTACGACATTATGCGGCCATACAAAGCCTCGAAATGTGTCATTCCTAGAGAGACGTGATATGAGTTATTATATTCAAATTCCACTAAAGGTAGGTACTCCTCCCACTTATGCTACTGATCCATGTAGTACATTCTAAGGAGATCCTCCACTACCTAATTCACCCTCTCCGTCTGACCATCGGTCTGAGGATGATAAGCTGAACTAAAGTTCAATTTTGTCCCCAAAGAAGCATACAATGTAGTCCAAAATCTAGAGGTCATTCGAGTGTCACGATCAGAGATGATTGTTTCAGGCACTCCATGCAACCAGAAAATCTCCTGCACAAACTTTTTTGCTAAAACCAATGATCCATCCTTAAGATTCCCAGGAATGAAGTGACCTACTTTCGTCAATTTATCAACAACAACTAAGATGACATCATGTCTGGTCTTCGTCATAGGCAACCCCTGAATGAAATCCATAGTGATTACCTGCCATTTATATTTCAGCACCCTATGTGGGTATAAAAGTCCCTCCGGATGTACATGCTCAGCCTTAACTCGTTGGCATTCCAAACATCAAGCTACAAAAGAAGTAACATCCCTCCTAAGTCTTGGCCAAAAATATAGTGGTTTGAGTCCCTCTATTATTTTTGTTACACTAGGGTGCCTTGAAAAAGGTGCATTGTGAAATTTTTCTAGCACTAGTTCTCTCAACTCTACTGAGTTAGGAACATACATCCGTCCCTGATATCTTAAGAGTCCATCAGACTCAAACATATATCCATCATATCTATGATCCGAAGAATCCTTCTCTAGAGCTTATTTCACCCTATCATAATGCTCATCTCCCAACAAAGCTTGAATTACCTGTTGTCTAAAATTTGATTTTACACTGATCATAGCTGCAAGATGTCCCCTCCTGCTTAGGGCATCTACAACTCTATTTTCTTTCCCTTTTATATACTCAATGCCAAAATCATACTCGCTTAAGAACTCCAACCATCTTCTCTATCAACCATTCAGGTTGGGCTGAGTGAATATGTACTATAGTCCCAAATGATCTATTTTTAGCTCAAATGGCTTCCCCAAAAGGTAGTGCCTCCACATTTGAAGGGCATGCACTATGGCAGCCAACTCCAAATCATGTGGTACATAGTTCATTTCATGCTGCTTCAATTTCCTAGATTTGTATGCTACCACCTATTCGTCCTACATAAGAACTGCTCATACACCCTCTCCTGATGCATCTATAATCACTATGAAGTGCCCATTTGGATCCGGCACAATCAAGATAGGTGCAAAAGTAAGTTTCTCCTTTAATAGCTAAAAATCCTACTCACACTTATCACTCCATTCAAATTTCTTTCCCTTTCTCTGGAGTGTAGTGATGGGTGTTGCAATTGTTGAGAATCCCTTGACAAATTTTCTATAATAGCCGACAAGCCCCATAAAGCTCCAGACTTCTGATACATTCTGTGGTGCTGGCCACTCCATGATTGCCTTGATCTTATCTGAGTCCACTACTATCCCCTCAGCTGAAATAACATGGCCCAAATAGTGCACCTTAGTCTGGTAAAAAGTGCATTTTGACATCTTCCCATAAAGCTTATGATCCCTTAATCACTGCAACACTATTCTTAGATGTTTGTCATGCTCTTCTTCTGATTTGGAGTATATCAAAATATCATCTAGAAAAACTAATACAAAGTCATCCAAGCAGTCTCGAAAGAAGTTGTTCATCAAATTCATAAAAGATGTGAGGGCATTGGTTAGCCCAAACGGTAACACTGTGAACTCATAATGTTCGTATCTAGTCCAGAATGTAGTCTTGGAAATATCTTCATCTTTTATCCTTAGCTAGTGGTATCTTGATCTCAGATCGATCTTCAAGAATACCTTAGCTCCTTTCATATGGTCAAACAATTCATCTATTCTAGGGAACGTATATTTATTTTTGATGGTGGCCTTGTTTAGCATTCTATAATCAATACACAACCTCAAGGTACCATCTTTCTTCTTTACAAAAATAATAGGTGCTACCCATGGAGACACACTTGGCATTATAAATCCCTGGTTAAGAAATTCTTGCAACTGCACCTTCAGCTCATACAAGTCAATAGTGTTCATTCTATATGGTGCCTTTGACTGAGGTTCAGTTCTTGGTAATAATTCAATCGAGAAATCAAATTCCCGTTTAGGTGGTAACTTCGTTAGTTCATCAGTAAATACATCTTGAAATTCCTTCAGAATGGGATGGTCATTTTCTGACGACTCCGAGTTATCAAGGTCCCTGACCTTTACTGCATAAATAGTACACCCTTTCCTATTGGCCTTTTTCAGCTTCATGGCAGAAATCTGCCAGCATTCTAAGGGTCTTTTTAAACCATGAATTTCAACATGGTTACCTTGATCATCTAAGCATTTCACTATTTTCTCTTCACAATCTACAATGGAATTATGCTCAGTAAGCCAATTTATCCCCAAAATTGTGTCATATGACCCTAGGGGTGCCACATACAAGTTAACCTGTGTCTCAAAACTAATAAGTTCAATTTCACTGCAGGCAAGACAATGCTCTACCGTTTTCTCTACCCAGTTTCCATATTGGACCTTCCATGAGTTAGCCATATATCCCAGTTTAACTGACAACTTTGAAATAACATTTGGATCTATAAAACACTCAGTGGCTCCAATATCAATTAAAATCAAAATAGGGCATCCAAAAAGCTTACTCGAACACTAGATTGGCGTAGCATGGAAATCAGCCTGGCGATTATCTACCACCGCATGGATGTGATGTTAGTTTCTATTTTTCTGATTATTCCCCCTCTAAGGACACACACTAGCATAATGTTCACCATCGCATGTGTAACAACCACCGTGGGGTGCTCTAAGTCTGTCTGAAGCATATTTCCTATTATTGTTGTTATTATTGTTATAATTAGCCCTCTTGTTATTGTTCTGATTTCCTGCGTTACAGTCTTGAGAATTGTTTCCCCTATTGAGATTTTTGATATGCCAGTTATTGTTATTGTCCTAATTATTCTGATTATGATTACTTTGGTTGTTTCCTTGAGATTTCTTATTACCATACGTGGTATCTCTGCTCTTCATGTAGTTTGCAACCTATTGTAATTTCTGTTCCTACTTGATTGCTTTTGAAAAAACCTCATCCATGGTGGAAGGGTTATGAATGTCTACAGTGACTCCAATTTGAGGCCTAAGCCCCATGATAAATTTGTGAATCCAAAACCTCTCATCAAGCTGATACTGAGGCACGTACTTGAGCAAGTGGGAAAATTTCTCCCAATATTGAGTTATTGTCATTCAACCCTGTATGAGATTTTGGAATTCAGTCATCTTCTTATTGAAATATAACTGCGGTAGCCACCTTTTTCTAAACAACTACAGAAATTGCTCCCAAGTTACCTCACCAAGCAACAACCGCTTCTCAGCCTTTTCATTATCCCACCAAGTGGTATCCTCACCGGTGAGTTGATAAGATCCCCATATAGCCTTAGTCTCATTAGACAAATTCTGCATGGAAAAATATTTCTCCATCTTGATTATCTAGGCTTCTGCCCTGTCCCCTATTGTCTTGCCATCAAATTTTGGCGAGATGACCTTTTTGAGGTATTTACCCAATTCTTCAGCCACTTTCTCCTACTTACTTGGGTTTCCTTCGATCTCCAGGTTTTCTTCATTTGTTTCATTTCTATTGCCCCTATTTTCACTTGAGTTCACCCCAGGTTGACCTGTTTGAATTTCCTGTTCTAGATTATCCATCCTGGTCTCTTGTCGATTCAACATGGCTAGAACCAAATCCAATCTATCATTTAGATCACCTTAGGATCCTCCTCCACACTGGTAATTGAATCTAATATCCATCTGGATTAATCTATACACATTGCATTATAGCGTAATTAGGCATAGGTCCTAGAGTTTAACCTAACGCTCTGATACCAAATGTAAAGTGCAGAAATCTCACATATAAGATAGTACTACAAAAATCAATGCTCATTCCAAACAAGGAAAGTAAATCATTTATAATAATCAAATATCCATAGTTGCATAAAATAGAAAGTTTCCAAAAAATGAAGTACAAATTCCATACACTAAAAAGTGTTACATTTCCATTTTCATACACCAAAATGGGTGTTACAATACATCTGTTTCAATGTTACAAGTACAAGTGATTGCTTCAATTACGTCAATGAAAAGAATTATACATTTTATAGATTGTCTATGCAAGCCATACATGAGTAATACAATGAAATAAATATCCATAATGAATCATATAGCATAAGAATCTCTGATCTCGACCGTCGTGACCCCACTGGTCTTCCACAAATTGAGGCCAAGAGTGTGGTTAAGGTGCTTTTTCCACCCAACCACAAAGTACTGGACTTTCTCAGGTTTCTTCCTATCTCAAAGAAAGCACCAACCTTGCATGAGGAGCCTAGCAACCTGGAATGGTAAAGGCAGGAGGGAATCTCTTGATGCGTGCTTGATGCATGTATGCATTCCTAAACTAGAATGACATAACTCTTGCAAACAGGATGTGGCAAAGACATATATAACATAATTCTAGGCTTTTTCCTAGCCCATCTATTTCAATGGTACAGTAGCTTGGCCAAGCACTAACAAAAAGTAGTAATTTTAGAAAAAGTAAAATTACCGTCTCTGGGAGCCCACATTCGACATCCTATCCCGAAAGTAAATTACACAAAAAGAATAAAACATTTCCCATAGCTTAACATAATGAATTATCAAAGATTAAATATTCATCATCAAAATGTCCAATCTGAAAAAATAAAGTTTACATCAACCAATTTACTACTCAGGTTTGCATGTTATTGGTCTAACTTTACACTTCAAGTGATATACAATGATCTAACAAAATATAAGTCATTTCCTAATTTTTGTGATATAAAATAACTGTATGAAACAAAAAATAAATCTATTAATTTCCTCATGTTAGTTTATTTCATCTCTATGTTTTGGTATATTTTACAGAAAGATGCTTTAATTTTGTTTACGAAACAAAAATCATAGTCATACATGTTTTCCATCTTGACTGGTTTTAATTAAAAACTGGTTTATATATATAGAAGCTTAATATGTTCACTTATACAACAATATAAAAATAATATACTTATATATACAACAGCTTACAAGGCAAAGTAAAATATGCATATATATATATATATATTACAAAACCTAATATTCAGCAATAACATTGTTTTATAATTTATATACATAAACCATTTTTTACATACAGAACTATATATACTGATATCTATATATAAATATATATAAGAGACATCATACTTAAGAGCTTGCAACTGCTCAGGCATCGCACAACAAGGAAGAATGCATTGTAAATTCTAGTAAACATTTTAACAAACCTCACATTATACATCGATCTCCTTATACAAGATTTGAGATAAAAAATGTAAGCAATAGAAATATATATATTACAAGTTAGGATAGCCGCGTATATCAAATGATATATAATATGAAATATACAACCGAAGAAAATTTAACATTCATAGGGATAAGAATAAAGTCTGAAGTTTCTAAAGATTTTACAAAGGCAATAACAAGTGATGGCCTCCATAAAGGCCTCCATGGAGGCAAGATGGCTCTCCCACAGGCCGTAAGGCCTGTGGGGGAGTCATCTTTGCCCCTCGACTCTTGTTTACAAGCCGTGAACGGTGGCATAAAGACGTTCAATGTTTGTTTCAAAGCGATTTATGTATGTTTATAAGTATATTTCAGTATAGGTATTAAAAACTTTCAATAGTATTTCAATATATTATATCCAGTGTATGCTGTGATAAACTCAATAATGTAATATAAAAAAAATTATCAGTAAATAAAATATAAATCAATACTAGTTAATAGATAACAATAACAGTCGTATAAATAATATCAATTTCTTTTTTTTTAGAAAGATATAGATATATAAGTCATCAGCATATAAGGGTTTCATTATATAGTATATACAGATATAGGACAACAATTTATATGTATTATTATCACTGATTATACAAATATTATAATAGTATTATGAGATTTATAGTAATAATAAATTTCTCATTTCATAAAAATAGAGAATGACGCAACAATCACTTATGCACACAAATTGAGATTATGGATTTGAATAAAAAACATGTTAATACGCTCTCCAATATTTGAATCTCATCCAATTCTTCACTCTTCTTGTTCCTCTAATGCTTTCTTTTGCCCAAATCTATAATCTTCCTCCGGTGCTCTTGTTCTTCAGAATAAATATTGTGAAGAATAATTTTCGTATTGAGAGAATGAGGGTTTTCTCTTTTATTATTTTATTTCCTTTATTTCTATTTTTATTTTGCTTTGTTTTTATGTTTTATTCCGTATATTTAAGTCCTTTTTATATTTTTCTATTATTTTCTTTCTCATTCTTTTATTTTCTAAATCTTGCTTTCTTTTTCTATATTTTATCTCATATTATCAAATAAAACTAATACTAAATAACAAATATGATTTATTAATTTGCATCACAATTTTATTTAAAACAATAAATAATTCTAATTTTGAATAAAATCAATAAATGATTTAAAAACTATTTTTATTTCCACCAAGAGAAATTAATATTAACTAACAATTAATTAAATAAGCAACTATAGCATATCAATAATTTTCCTTTCAAATAAAATAAGAAGCAATTATCAACATGACTAAATTATGCAAATGCAACTATATGGTTTTCTAAGTGTGTGTGTGAGAGAGAGAGAGAGGCCACTCTATCCTAACCTTGCTAGGCTGCTAACCTCATCTACCTTAACCACACCCTTGTCTTTGTCAACCTGTAAGTCATGAAAACTCAGATTTTCCATTAATAGGTTAGTGTCCAAATAGCCGAAGCATACCCAAAGCATTACATTTCATCATTTCATAATAAAATTAATAGTCATTGCATTTCTTCTTTTCCAAAATAAAATAATCACTCACTTATTTCATCTTTCAAAATAACATAATATTTATTCAACCACTCACAAGTATCCATAAAATAATTCCACATAAAGTAAGTTCAGAAAACATCAAAGTTTGAGATGTGACACATACCTTGTCTTGGTTGCCATCGCTTTCTTTGTGCAACATAGAACAACTGCCCATCTTCACTTTCAAATGGTTGAAAATGTCATTTCTCTTATTTATCTTCTATAATACTAGCCACCCTTTTACACTTGCAGTTGGCTTTCCTTTCTCTGCAATTGGGGCAATATTTAGTAAGTATTGTTTCAGTCTCCTCCTGCTTCTTCTTCAAATGTAGAGTGCCCAAATGAGTAGCTAGGTGACTTATAATATCTTCTTTCATATTGGTCAGCAAGTTGCTTAACTCCACCGTTGAAACCGTATTAGATGTCTTGCCAATGGTAGATGTTCTTCCCCCCTTATCTTTTTGGTAAAGGACCTTGAGTAGTTCCTAAAAACTTTGCAAATATCATCAAAGGGTAATTGAGACATGTCCCTTGCCCCAATAAGATTAAGGGCATCCATGAAATCATCATTGACTCCTCTCAAAAATACAAGCTTCATGTATTCGTCTGAGAGTCGATTCTGTGGGTTTTTCTTCAAGGAGAATTGGAACCTTTCTACATAGGCTTCCAATGGTTCATCCTCTTTTTGAGCAAATTATGAAAATGTCATCTCTTCGTCTATCAAATCCTCTGCAATAATCTTGGTATTTTTGCAAGAATTTTATTTTCATTGTGTCCCAATCTAGAATAACATCTTTGCCCAATCCCATAAACCATCCCAGAGCAACATCCTTCAAAGTAGTAGGAAGTAGCTTGAACCTATGAGCATCAGTTGTGTAGTCATAGCATCTACATAGGACATCAAACTCAAACAAGAATGTATCTAGATCCTTAATCACCAAACCATAGAAGACTAGCAATGTTGAAGGAGGTATATTCTTCAGGGCAGTAGCCCTCTCTTGGTTGGTAATTGGAAATTCAAAAGTCACATGTTCTAGTGGATCATCCACTACATTACCCATTGTTTGGAAGGTCCTATCTGTATTATCAATAGATGTTGATGAAAGGGAAAATTATTCTTTAGTAATACCTTTGCTTTGATCACTGTAGTCACCAATATCTACTCTAGCTTATTGGTTTGAAGGGAGAAACCTTCCCAAAGCGTCTCTCTACCTCCGCATACAATAGGTATGACTTTGTATAGCAAGGGCTCCTACACAATGTTAGTAAAATGTTTTGGTATTTGGAGGGATGAAACCTAAGTATCCTATTTTTTGAAAGCAAAATTTTAAACTAGGAAATCTTGGAAATGACAAAAACTAATCTTTGAAAGTAGCACCATCCCTGACAATAGTGCCAAAAATGTAGCATCCTCACTATGTCTAGTAAACTTGGTGACAATCACACAATTTAGAGGAAAAACCTAACTGAACAATCCACTTTAACCTTTGGAAATACCTTCATTGAATTATCGACCAGGGCTAGTAAGCTTGTGATGGTGCTAGCACTGTATGTGATTTCAAAGACAAAGACTACCTAACTCATCCTAATACAATGTTACACTTGCTAGGAAATCTCAAAATTGCATAATGGTAAAGAAAGTAATGCTGGCACTATTGCTACAGGTACATACAATATAAGATTGCAACTAATTACTGTCAAGAAATGAATGCTAAGGTTTAACTTGATACTGATAATCTAAACATACACTCTACACTCCAAAGTATGTAACAAGTTGAAGCAACTAGAATATCTCAAAGGATCTAATGCATTTATGAAATAATTGTTACAACAAAAGTAATCATACATGAAATGAAGTGAGGGACAGTTACCTTGAGTGGCCCTTGCTCAAGTGACCATCTCCACTTATCTAACTCAAATCTAACTTCTTAGATTGACACAATCATAATAATTCAAAATCATTCATTGCTAAATCTTCACAATATCACATAAGATTCTGTTGAATTATCTTATTCATGAATCCAACATTGAACAATAAACATTATCTGTAGAAATGACTAAGAGATCTGATAACTATATTTTCTACTTGAACAATTTACAACTTTCCAACTAACAACTAACTCTAGCTGAACCACTGAGCCATACATATAGGCACGGGGGAGTTTTATTAAAACAAGGTCTCTCAACTAAAATTATAAATCACCACTCCCTATATATCAGAGTGTGATAAATTCCAAGCAATCAATAATTGAAAAAGAAAGAAAAACGAGTCTAAATGAAATTGAGACTCTTGTTGTAACAGAACTGGAACATGGATTGGTTGAATCAGTCATGTTAGACTCATGACTCTAATAAAATTCTTCTCTTTCAATCATCGTTATTAATTGTCATCATGATGCATAATCATCTGCATCAAATGCCTCCATGTTGTAGTTGTTGTGCTTAGTTTATTCTGGAACCTCCCCTGCTCTGCTATCTGGGAACTCTTTAGTTGTGGACTGCAACTTACAATTGTTGCGGGCTACAATCAATCTCCTCCAGCTGCAAGATTTAGTTCACAAAACATGCACACAATACTAACAACCATAGCTAAGCACAAAATTCCTTTGCAATTCATACATTCCCACACATAATCATGTAATATCCATCATATTATAACCATATTTCCATATACTTTAAATCAATTTTAAGGTTGCATAATGAACATAAAAGATAGCATAGTGTAGGAATATGTACAAGATAATGTCTAAGAATGTCTATGACTTACATAAATACATAATAAACTAGCTTATAATTGGACTCATCACTTCTCATGGCACTTCCATGCAACATCAACAAACCATACAATACCAATGACCACCTTCCAAATGCAACATGTACAACATGCATCCACACAAACCATACCGCAACAACAAACATATGGGTCTCATGTTTACTCACAAACTATAGGTCTCTCTCTATACAACCAACAACAACATCTCATCCCTCAACAACAACAATCATTAGCACAACAACCTCCACTCCAAATCACATCACAACCCCCTCTTGCTAATCCTTTTGATCAAGAATGGCAAGAGATGAAAAATGCACTTAAGAACATCCAACTAGGGACCCAAAAGAAACAATATAAGTTTGAAGACTTATGTCCCTATCCATTCGATAGAAACATGACAATCATACCTTTTCCTCAACACTTTGAAATCTCAAAATTTGACAAGTACAAAGGAAAGGGAGATCCTCATGACCACATCAAGGAATTCTTCATGGAATGCCAAGAAGTAGCCTATGATAATCATTTCCTCCATCTGTTTCCATGGATCCTAGGAGGACAGGCCCTAGAATGGTTTATGCACTTGCCTTATGGATCCATCTCAACCTTCGCCAATCTTTTAGAAAAAATTGTCGCCCACTTCTCATACAATGTAGAACATGAGATCACTATGCTCAACCTTTGCAACACTAAACAATGAAGTGGTGAAAGTTTTTCCACATACCTATAAAGATGGAGAGGCCTTGCTAGTAGGCTACCTTGGACAACCCCTGAAAAACAACTCGTCCATATATTCATTCAAAACTTAAACCAAGAAATGGATTTCCATTTACAAGTGCATTGTGTGTCTACCTTCGATGAAATCATAGAAAAAAGGGGTCACCATTGAGAAGGCCCTTATTGCGAAAGGTTTGATCAAAATCTACAACAAGAACAACAACGATAAACCATCCAATAACAAATCTAATTTTTGGGCTAAGAACAAAAACACTATACGAGATGGTGCTACCGATTCCAAGTATATCCAAATCGCCACTCCTAAACCTAAAGAGACAAATGTAGTAAAAAATGTTTCAAATAATGTCTCGGTCCCATCCGCCCTTCCAAAGTGGAATCCTCCTAACAATCCAAAATGCAAGTGTACTCCCTTGGGTGAACCACTCGAGGTTGTGTTCCAAAAGCTAGTCCAAGAAAACATGGTTGAGTTCCCCACAATGAAACTATTTGATGAAAACCAACCTAAACCCGCATGGTATAAGGAAAATGAATATTGTGACTACCATCACATCAAAGGTCATGCCACGGGTAAATGTGTGAAATTGAAAAACTACATCCAAGTCCTCGTCGATCATGGCGACATCCAAATAGAAGGAAACAACAATGTGTCACCTAACAATGGCCTAGGAGTCTACCAAGACCCTCTTCCCCACTGTAATAACAACCAATCCACATCCAAACCATCATCCTCCAACACCAATCCCAACAACCAAACCAACAACATCAACTATAATAATGTTCCACCTCCTTACAACAATGTAGTAGGATGGATTGATTTTGACTCTACTCGTGTCACCACCATCAAACTCAAAAATACCACCCCCAAATGTGATGTTACTATCTGATGTGGACATGTAACCATAAAGGGACCATCTTCATCCTCCACCACTACCACTTCCAAATATAACCTCCTTGATCATCTTGAGAAGATCCCCACACAAATATCCATCTTGGAACTCCTTACGACATCTACCATCCACCGCAAAATCCTTGATAAGGCTCTCCAAGAGTCCCATGTCCCCACTGATATACCTCCCACTCAATTCAAAAATATAGTGCCTCAATTGTCCTCATCCTACCATCTCACTTTCAGCTGATCCGATATGCCACCCATCGATCCCACTCATAATAAAGCACTCCATATCGAAGTCCAAATCGCCAATCACAAAATCAAGAGGGTCCTCTAGGATAAAGGATCCATTTTGAATATATGTACATGAAAATTCGTAAAACTTTTGGGGTATTCATCAGCTAACTTAGAATCTTTGGTCATCTCCATCAAAGCATACAACAACACAAAAAGAGAATCTGAAGGCACCATATGCCTCCCTATCAAGGTGGGCCCGCTCAAGCTACCCACCCTATGTCATGTGATTGATCTTGAACTTTCATACAATCTCCTTCTAGGCTGACCATGGTTACATGCCATGCAATCCATCCCCTCCACCTATCACCAATGTCTCAAGTTTCCTCATAACGGTGTGGAAGTCACTATTCCCGTCGATCAACAACCATTTGAATATTGCAAAGCCTTAGAGGTCATTTACGATATATAATTTCATTATCCAAGCACTTATGGGGAACATGTTAAAGACCCCTCATCCATTCCATCCACGTCATCATCCATTCCACAAGTCACCATTGATCCTTCCAATGCTTCCACATCCTCTTCCACTCCTACACCTCAAGTATCCTAGGTCAAGATCATAGATAAAGGGTGTGGTGAATATGAGCTTCAAAATGCCTTCCATGTGGGAAAATTAGCTTTGTCCCCTCACTCTCATGGTCATCATCTCCAAAAGAAAGAATAAGAAAAATAACACATGATCAATGACAAAATTCCCTTCGTCCCAGCACAGGTCTCTAGAGAAGAGGAAGGCAAAGAAACAACCTTGAGTGATTGGTTATACCGTGATGAAACCACTCCAACACCAGTAGACATGGAATACTTCAAAGAAAAATATCTTGTACCATTTCAAATTTGTACCAAAATGCCTTACCATGGAACAAGACTTGGCGTTGATGAACAAGGTGTTACATAAACTATCTTGGTTGACCCTAAATCTCCTAAGAAATATGCCCAACACTTCGATTTAGGATATCTGTTGCCGATTGTGACAATCCATGGACCTGCTAAAACTTTGGTAGACGTGACTGAGTCTGCCTGTGTTGTTGAAAACATTACTCCGAGTGTCATCATATCTTCATGCGAAGATCTTGATCTTTCATGCATATTCCTTGATAACACCATCTTTATCATTGACCTCCCTCTCGTTCATCTCGAGCTCATCACCTGGGATTATCACGGACCCCCACCTCTCAACATGTTTCCAAATGATGAGGCTCTCTCAGTATTCGTAGAACTTTGTGATACCTCACAATATGATATATGCTTGCACGCTCATGCCTACCTTGGGGAAGAGGAGATCCTTAGTCCAAAAAAGAAAAAATCAAAAAATAGAAAATCATCCCCTGGTGAAAACCTCTTTGAGGCACTTTCAAATACAAAAGAGAAAAATAAAGACGTATCTCCTAGTGAAAACCTCTCTAAGGTGCTAGGAGATGAGGATCTTCATCTTCCCCCCATACCATCATATTGGTAGGAACATTCCAATATCATGATTGAAGGCACCCAAGAAATCAATTTTGCTATAGGAGAACTGCCCAAGCTTACACACCTTGCGGAAAGGTTTGATATCAAAGAAAAATCCAACCTTTCAATCATGCTCCATGAAGCACCTGATGTGTTTGCTTGGTCCTATGCAGACATGCCAGGATTGGATCTATCCTTGGTTGTTCATCATCTTGTGGTACATCTAGAAGCAATACCTTTCAAACAGAAACTCCACAAGATGCATCCCCAAGTCACCTTACTTGTCAAAGAAGAATTGTAGAAACACTTAGAAGTCGGCTTTATTCACCCTATTGACTATCTGGAATGGGTTTCGAACATTGTTCCACTTGCTAAGAAACCTGGGGGCATTCGAGTATGTACAAATTTTTGACATCTCAACAGATCATGTCCAAAAGATGATTTTCCACTCCCCAACATTAACATCATCGTGGATCTCACCGAAGGACATTAGATGCTCTCCCTCATGGATGGTTTCTCCAGGTACAATGAAATTAAAATCACCCCTGAAGATCAACATAAAACCACTTTCACCTATCCTTGGGGTGCATGTTGCTGGCAAGTCATGCCCTTTGGTCTAAAGAACGCTGGGGCAACCTATCAATGTGCAAAGACTACTATTTTCTATGACATGCTGCACAAAATCATGGAGGACTATGTGGATGATCTCTTAGGGAAGTCAAAAACAAGATAGGAACACCCTGAGGTCTTATGGCAGATATTTGCACGTCTTCAAGAGTACAAGCTCTGCCTCAATCCCAAGAAATATGTCTTTGGTATCACATCAGGAAAGCTCTTGGGATTCATTATTTTCCGTACAGGCATTGAGGTGGATCCCTCTAAAGTCACTACTATAACAGAAATGTCTCCCCCTAAGACACTTAAGCAGCTTCAATGTCTCCAAGGTAAGCTCCAGGCCATCTACAGATTCATGGCTCAACTTCCAGACAAGTGTCAACCCTTCACCCATTTGCTTCGTAAAGATGTGTACATTTCAAGTGGGACCAAAATTGTCAACAAGCATTTGACCGCATTAAGGAATATCTAGCTTCGCCGCTGGTCCTAATGGCACCTATCCCTGGAAAACCATATTATTGTATATATCAGCAACTTCAGTAGCATTGGGGGTACTTCTAGCACAACATGATCACACTAGCCACGAAAGGGCTATATACTATATCAGCAGGATCCTCGTCGGCTATGAGCTTAACTACACATCCATGGAACGTGCATGTTTAGCTGTCATTTTTTTCTCCCAAAAGTTGCAAAACTACATGCTAAGTCATTATATCAAGCTCATCTCTAAAGTTGACCCCCTCAAGTACCTACTTTCCAAGACCTCACTCACAAGAAGAATGACAAAATGGGTAATGTTACTGAGCGAATTTGACATTGAATATGTTGATCGAAGGGCAATCAAAGGACAAGTCATTGCAGATCAATTGGTCGAAGCACCCCTCACAGATTATCAACTACTCTCCATTGATTTTCTAGATGAGTCCATCCTAACCATGACAGAATCAACAAATTGGAAACTATAATTTGATGGATCCTTCACCAATCATGGTTCAAGGGTAGGAATACTATTGGTAACCCCTCAAGGTGACTACATTCCTAAAGCATATAGGCTTGCCTTTCCATGCACAAATAATTTGGCCAAATATGAAGCTTTGATCACTGGTCTCAAAATAGTAGTTTGGTGGAACATCCAATAGCTACAAGTCTATGGCGACTCTCAGTTGATTATCAAATAGGTCAATGGTGAATATCTCACTAAGGATGACAAATTAGTACCCTACAAGAAAATGGTTGATGAATACAAACTATTCTTCGCCTACATCTAGTTTGAACAGGGACCCCACCTTCACAACAAAGCAGTTAATGCCATGGACACTATTGGTTCCCTCCTGGATATGCCTCATGACAGCCATCAATGTGAATTTCTTGTGGAATAGCTCCTTATGCTAGCATATCACGTTGCCAAAGCAAAATTCATATGTGAGATTGTTGTTCCTAAAATCCTTGGTATTATGACATCTATACCTACCTCCAACATCACACTTTCCCACCCAAATCCACTCGTAAACAACAATAATGCCTCATCCACCAAGCCGCTCGCTACACTATCCTCATTGACACCCTCTATCATTGAAGCTATGATGACACTCTTCTTCGATGTTTAAACATGAAAGAAGCTTCCCTCGCCCTACACAAAGTCCACGCAGGTATCTGCGGTGTGCACACAACTGGTATTGTCCTAGCCAAGAAGCTCTTGCATATAGGATATTATTGGCCTACCATGGAACATGATGTATGTGAGTATGTGAAGAAATGTACGCCCTTTCAGAAGCATGGTGATCTCATCCACATTCCCTCTCAAGCATTGCAATCCATCACAACACCATGGCCTTTCTCTCAGTGGGGCCTAGATCTTGTTGGCAAAATCCATCCACCCTCCTCCGACTGATATAAATTCATTATCACCACCACATAATACTTCACTAAGTGGGTTGAAACTATTCCTCTTAGTTTCACCACTAGAAAAAAAATTACTAAGTTCATCCTTTATCATATCATTTGTCATTATGGTATCACATCTACCATTGTTACAGACAATTGCTAACCTTTCAAAAACCATGATGTTCACACTCTTTGTGAACAATTCCACATACAACATCATTGTTCCACCCCATACTATCCCCAAGGTAACAACCAGGTTTAGGAAACTAATAAAACTCTCCTTAAAATCCTCAAGAATGTTGTTAATGAAACTGGTCATAATTAGAATCTCCACACCCATCCTACCCTCTAGGCCTATCGCACTAGCATCGACACTCCTACAGGAGCCACTCCATATTCCCTAGTCTTCAGATCTGAAGCTATCTTGGGAATAGAGATCGATTTGTCATCATTACGCATCTCTTTGCATAATGTTATCACTAATGAAGAATACCATGTTACATGCCTCCAAGAGCTAGAGCTATTGGATGCCTCAACATCCTCAATCACCTCCAAACATACCAGAATTAGCTTCGCAGATCCTACAACAAGAAAATCTATGCTAGAGAGTTTGCAGTAGGAGACTTGGTCCTAAAATAAAATCAAAGGAATAGAATCAGAGTGGGAAAAGAAAGGCAAATTTGAGCCTAATTGGCTGGACCCCTATATCATCACTTCTAAGTACAGTTCTAGGGCATATCGCCTATCCACCCTTGAAGGAAAAGAGATTGACGAGCCTATGAACATCATCCACCTAAAGCGGTTCCACAGTTAGCCCGCTAAATACCCCAAGTCAAAAATATAAAAAAAAAATGTCAAAATACAAAAAAATGTCAAAAACAAAAAAAAAAGTCAAAAATATAAAAAAACAATTTTAAAATAAAAAAAGTAAAGAGAAATAATTCATCCTATGGTGAAAACCACTTCCTGTGGCTCCTTGGATAAGTACCATGATGAAAACCTGCTTGCAGGCGTCATGTGTAGGTTCAACCCAGATCTATTGTTCAAACCACCTTCTCATCATAATCCACATCCTTTGTCACACCCATAATCCCACCGTTTGAGTTTCCACTATCCATCATTCCCAAAATATCCCCCATCCTTCCATATATGGTTTAAAAAATGAGTAACAGAAAAAACAACATTCCAAATCACTAGCCTACCACTTTCCTCCACTATCACCCATTCCCCTAATTGAGTCTTTTCACCCCTACCATTTTCCTTCTATCATTTCACCTGTCACTCTCTATTTTTATAGAGTGAGTAACAGAAAAGCAGAACTCCCACCTACACTAACACCTAAACTCCCCCCATCTCCTAGTTCCTCTTGTGGTTTTTACATAAACATCATGTTTATGCACCGCCACTTCACCTCACCTACCATTGCTTACCAATCCTGGTCCCTTCTCGTGGTTTTGCATAAACATCACGTCTATGCATTGCCACTTCACCTCACCTACCCCTGCTTACCAACCCTAATCCCTTCTTGTGGTTTTTGCATAGACATCGTGTCTTTGCACCACCATGTCACTTATTTGGTTACCTCATCCACCTAAGACCTTGGTCCATTTAGTGGTTTTTGCATAAACATCACGTCTATGCACTGCCACTTCATTCCGCCAATAACCACCCAATGCCCCTAATCACCACTCATCCCTCAGATTGTGGTTCTTATAGTTTGAATACGATCTAAGCACTCTTTCCCCACAGTACGTCCATCCCAAGAATGAGTGACCTTTGCCCATTCCCGTTACTCTACATCTTATCCCCCCATCATCAGCAGAATATCATTCTATCTATCCCCTCCATCCCTACCATGTGGTTTTAATACATGGTGTAGTCTAAAAAGTGACACTTAAACCCATTCACCCACTATCACTCTTCATTATCATGGTTTTTATACCATGGTATAGTCAGAAAAATGACATCCACAACCTCTAAACTCAATCTCATCCTCTCCTATTTCATCAAGTCACTCAAAACTACATATCATCACCACCTGCATCATAATGTGCCTTGATCCCATGGAGACAGGGTATGTAGGCAGTCTAGAATATGAAGTATCCAGTACGTAGGTACATATGATGCAGCCATCCAATCCCACTTGGATGGTCCCACTCTCCCGAGCTTATTGATTATGCTTGATCTACAGACAATACACTCGCTAAGCATTCTATCAAAGCATAACACTTTTGTGAAAAAATCCTCAACTACCAGATTGGCTTTTCCATGACTAATGGCCTGTATCCCCCCGCCTATCCTTTAGTTTATCTTAATCATCCATTGATTCTTGTCCTATGGATGCATCCTTCCTACAATGGGTAGAATCACCAATCCTCCATCCATTTTTGGCAAGAGATATAATGGATGTATGTTTTGGGTCAGTCTATCTTTTGGTTCTTAATTTTTATCTTGTGTCCTATTCTTGGATTGGTTCAAAGCTACCTTGATCTCATTATATCATGGCATGTGGTGAACAATCTGGAATGGGGCATAGTCTTTGCTTTCATATGTTGTGCTTGTGGGAGGTTCTCATTACTCCACCATAGTATTCATCTCTTGTGAATAGTAGGGTCGGTTATCATCTCCCTTTTGAATCTAAGGTCCCTCATAGCTTTTGTGTACTAAGGGCTTATGCTTTGGATCCCCCTCATTCGGCTAGACAGGGTTGTACTATTGTGGGCACGCATGGTTCATCCTATTGTTTGTAGTGTCGAGTCCTATGCATGGATGCCCTGTCACCTTGGTTCCACATACCCTAGTGCATAACATCTTATGCTATATCAACAGTAGTACTCAATAATTATTGGTGGAATTTCTTAATACATGCTATCACCCCTTTATCCTACACATGCATGCCTATATCCCATATCTATTGCTCCAAGTTTCATCAGACCCCACTCCCTTCCCATTTAATTTCTTCCACCCACTTCAAACTCTTCCTCCCTTTCCCCCATTCCATGACCATTTTTAGGAGCTTGGTATCATGATCAACAAAATCAATCACAACATCCCCATAACCATACACTTGCATTACCCATTTCATCCTCACTAGTCTATTCATTAATATATATTTATTAATCTAAGTATATATTATTCATATCATCACTCTGCATTTTCATTAGGCCATTCATTAAATTATCATGTATCCATTTGTAATATGTGTTTATTAATATGAGCATATATTATTTTCATTATCCACCTCATTTCCATTTTCATTATTCTATTTCCAATATATGTGTATCAATTTAAGCATATATTTACATCATCATAATACATATTTATTAATCTAAGCATCTTTTCACTCATCCATTTACCATTTACACATCATTACATTATCATCATTTCACATACAATTCATATCAAATAACATACCTTAACTTCACTATTTTCCTTGACAAGACCTTTGAATTAATTACTCTCAAAAGATATCTACCAGGCATTACATAGTTCAATGATTGTTTTCCATTATTGACTTCATCAAAAGTAACCCAAAGCATGCCATCATTTGGCTCAAAACTTGTTAAAATAAGAGAAACTAGGAAGATCTTCAACGTCAAACACATGGACAAATAAATAAGGAGGTATGTCTATTTTGATCACCCACAATATATCCATCATAACATCACAGAACCATACTGCATAACATGAACATTTTCGTATGATATGATCCATATATCATAACATCCATAAACACAAATCCACATATGGCATCCTACATCACACACATCACAAATCATCACCGTACACATCCTGCATCATACACATATCAATCCCTTGCATTATAAATCATCACACATACCACATTCTACATCCTAGGACCATACGTTGCAAAAAGAATTGATTTAAAGTGGTTGAAATAACCTCTCTACATAACCCCATTATCACGACAGATAAACCATACATCATAACATTCATAAACATAAATCACATATCCATCCTGCATCACATACGTGTTAGTCCAAAAACATCATGATCATCAGCCACATCATAACATAAGCATTTATCAAAACCATATAACATATCCACATACCATCATGCATACCATCCTAAACATAACTATCATAAATATGTCCATACTAGCATATCATAAACCATAATAACCCATCATAAAATCCATCCATGCATATACCAATAAAATAAAGTACACAGTCCATTGATCCAAATATCCATCTCATATACATACATACACAAAAAATGATCATGATACAAGTAAGGTCCCCAGAACTTGTCAAAATACATATACATGTTAGGGATTGCATGCAGAAGATATCAATTAAATGCAAATAAAGATTAAACAGAGGAATGGAAATACACAGAAATAATAACGAGAGACAAGATTTAACATGGTTCACCCAAACCCGGGCTACATCTACCAATAGAGAGTCCAATATTATTATCCAGTAAATCAAACTGATTACAACCAACAATCCTTGCAACTCAATACTGCTACAAAATGCTACAGTACATCAATGGAAACCCTAACCCTTAGCCGCTTTTATCAAGCCTTATGTCGGTTACAAAATAGAGTTTTTTTATGTCAACCAATAGAGAAATAACTCCCGATGCCTTTATAAAATAGTAAAAGTCATTTGTACTTCCCCTGGACCCTACAAGGGGCATTGTCCCTTGACCCCATCTTGGGGGTGCTGCCCCCAAACCCCCACAAGGGGCGCTGCCCTTTGACGCCATTAAATAATTTAGGGGGAAACTGCGCCAATAAAAGTGGGGTAACTTTAACCTCTGAGTCTAATTAGGCTCCATATAACAACAATCTCCCACTTGGAGACTAATCAGACTCCACAACATATCATCTCCCACTTGGAGACTAATCATAACACTGCTAACCCTGTAGCTCCCACTAGAAATAAGCACCTTGGATTCTAGTGTTTTGATTTTATTATTTTTCAGTCTTGAAGACCAACTGAAGCTGAAGAGGAGTTCATATTCTCCCTTGTTACTACCTTTGTAAACATATCCATTGGAATTTCATCTATATGGATCTTTTCCATAACTGTCCATCATCTAACACTAACCAGATGAAGTGATACCTTAGCTATACGTATTTGGTCTTTGAATGCAAAGCAAAATTCTTTGCAAGATGTATGGCACTCTGACTATCTGTAAACAAATAATTGTTAGCCTATTGTTTTCCTAATTCTTCCATGAAAGATTGTAGCCATATCATCTCCTTGCTTTCCTCTGTTGCAGCTACATACTCTGCCTCCATGGTAGATAAAGCAACCACCTTTTGCAAGTTGGAGATCCAAATCACTATTGTCCCACCTACAGTAAAGACATAACCTGTAGTACTCCGTCTAGTATCAATATCCCCTACCAAATCTAAGTCCAGATAGCCTGCTAAATCAGTATTAGAGCCCCCAAAACATAAGTGTTTATTGGATGTACCTCTCAAATATCTAAGAATCCATTTTACCGCATTCCAATGCTCCATTCTAGGATGACTCATATACCTTCTTGCGACTCCTACAACATATGCAATATCCAATCTCGTGCATACCATGGCATACATTAAACTTCCTACAGCTGAAGCATATGGTACCTTGGACATTTTTTCTTCCTCCTCTTGTGTCTTAGGACACATCTCCTTAGTCAATTTCAAATGACTAGGCAAAGGTGTACTGATAGCTTTTGCATTCTCTATATGGAATCTCTGCAACACCTTTTCAACATAATCAGCCTGAGATAGAGTCAATTTTTTATTCTTCCTATCTCTACAAATTTTCATACCAAGGATTTGTTTTACTGCCACCAAATCCTTCATAGCAAATGATTGTGCTAACTGTTGTTTTAACTCTCTTATGTGATCCATGTTAGACCCTGCTACAAGCATGTCATCAACATATAAACATAAAATAATGTAGCTTTCATTATCCAACCTCTTAAAATAAACACAATGGTCAGAATTACACCGGCTATAGCCTTGATCAGCCATAAAACTATCAAATTTCAAATACCATTACCGAGGTGCTTGTTTCAATCCATACAAACTCTTCTTCAATCTGCACACCAGTTTCTCCTTACCGTTGACCTCAAATCCTTGGGGCTGTTCCATATATCTCCTCCTCCAAATCACCATGGAGAAAGGCAGTTTTCACATCTAGTTGTTCCAAATGCAAATCTTCAGTAGCCACAATACTTAAAATAGTACGAATAGAAGTCATCTTAACAACCAGAGAAAAAATCTCATCAAAATCAATACTTTTTTTCTGTGCAAATCCTTTTACAACTAACCTGGCTTTAAATATTTTCTTACCTCCATCTTCCTCTTTTAGCCTATAAACCCATTTGTTTGGTAAAACTTTTTTACCTGTAGGTAACTTACATAAAATTCCCAAGCCTAATTTTTCAGCAAGGAGTCCATTTCATATTTCATTGCAAGCCCCACTGAACCTTTGTATCCACCTGCATAGCTTCATCATATTCTAGTTCACCAGGGTCTGTTAACAAAATAGAATACAAAGAGGGAGAAAACCTTTCAGGAGGTCTACTTCACCTTGTTGACCATCTAATATTCACTGGAGTTTGTGGTATTTCTTGTTGCTATTCAAGAGCATGAGAAACCACTAGAACATCATTATCTAGAGTATCATTCAGCACCACATAATTCTTTTTCTTTCTTCTCATGCTACTGCAATTGATCTTTGTACAACACTTTCTCATTGAATACAACATCCCTGCTTCTCACAATTTTTAGATTTTCAACATCCCAAAGCCTATAACCAAATTCATCAATGCCTTATCCAACAAAGATACACCTTTTTGATTTTGCATCCAGCTTGGTTCTATTTTTAGAATCTACATGTGCAAATGCTTCACATCCGAAGGTTTTGAGAAAAGAATAACTCACCTTCTTACATGTCCATGATTCCTCTGGAATACCATAGCCCAAAGGAACTAAAGGACCTCTATTAATTAAATATACAACGGTATTGACAACCTCTACCCACATGTTTAAAGGCAATCCAACATGCAGTCTCATGCTCCTTGCACACTCCATTATTGTCCTATTCATGCACTTAACCACTCCATTTTCCTGTGGAGTCCCTGGAACCGTTTTCTACCTATGAATTTCATTAAAGGAACAATAATCCTCAAATTCTTTGCTGCAATACTCACCACCATTATCAGATCTGAGACATTTTAATCTTTTACCCGTCTCATTCTCAACCAAGTTTCTCCATCTCTTAAATGTTTCAAGTACATCAGATTTCTGCCTAAGGAAATAAATCCAAACCTTCCTAGTTGCATCATCTATGAATGTAACATAATACTGAGAGCCACTGAGAGAAGATACTTGAGCTGGTCCCCATACATCTGTATGCACAAGCTCCAACTTTTCATCTTTCTTTTGCTTCCCATCCTTGAGAAAATAGTCTCTCTTGAGTTTGTCATACACACAACTTTCACAAAAATCCATATTAATACATTTCAGACCTAGTAAAAATTTCTTAGAATGAAGTACCTTCATACCTTTTTCACTCATATGCCCAAGTCTGTTATACCACAGTGTTGTCTCAGAACCTACAGCAACTGTTTTAGTCTCTTCCTGCAAGCCTGCAGCAACTGTTCCTAAACCTATTTGTTTTTTCTCTGCAACAGCTAAAGTAGAAGGAACAATATGACTTGTACAAAGATATAAGTTGCCTACTTTCACATCTTTTGCTACTATTAAGGCACCTCTTGAAACCTTCCAATTTTTATCAGTAAATGTAACAATGCAACCTTCATCAGCTAGCTACCCTACTAAAATTAAATTCCTACTCAACCTTGGAACATGCCTTACGTCTTGTAGTAGCCAATGATTCTCATTCTGTAACTTAATCTTGATTCTTCCCTTTCCAACAATCTGACAGGGTTCGTTATCTCCCAAATAAACCAGCCCAAAATCCCCTTGGACATAATCAAGAAAATAACTTCTATAGGGCGTAGCATGAAATGAGGCCCCTGAATCTAAAACCCATGAATCAACAACATTATCTAGGGAAAGAATCAAAGCATCATCTTCAGATTTATTACTTACCACATTTGCCTCCTTATTTCCTTCTTGTTTGTCTCCTTTATTTTTTTGAGACTAGCAATCTTTCTTCAGATGACCTAGTTTCCCACAGTACCAGCAATCCTTCTATTCTCTAGATTTGGACCTCTTGTCCTTTGATTTTCCTCATGACTTCCCATGACCTCCAAAACTTTTTCCTCTCTCCTTTGATCTGCCCCTACTTTTTGCATTCAAAACACTACCTAATGTGGACCCTCCTGAGATTTTCTGTCGTATTTCCTCACTAAGGATAACACCAACAACATCATCAAA
This sequence comes from Cunninghamia lanceolata, assembly GCA_027924645.1. NCBI lineage: Eukaryota > Viridiplantae > Streptophyta > Pinopsida > Cupressales > Cupressaceae > Cunninghamia > Cunninghamia lanceolata. The sequence continues at coordinate 465,435 of BSBN01001021.1, read as the reverse complement.
TTTTAAAGTATTTGAACCAGAGACAAAGTTACTTACAACCATTACCAAGCTATTCCAACTTTTTAGCAAAGAACATAATATCAAGAGATCCCTTACCTCTTCATCAAAACTTACTTTTACAAAAGTTAACTGACTGATAATCATTTTAAACTCACTTAAATGATCTATCGCAGATCCATCTTCAATCATTTTCAGATTAAACAAACGCTTCATAAGAAATACCTTATTTGAGGCTGAGGGTTTTTCATACAATTTAGCCAAAGCTTTCATTAGACCATCTGTTGTCTTCCTTCTGTTATATTGAATGCCACCGATGGTGCCAGGCACAACCAAATGGTTCCCAGTGCCTTTCTGTCTAGAAGATTCTAATCCTCATCAGTCATTGTTGCTGGTTTCTTGGCTATTCCTTCCAACAGCCTCCATAAATCCTTCTGATAGAGATAATCCTCCATCTGCATCTTCCATAACTAATAGTTCTACCCATTGAATTTATCTACCTTCAATTTACCCTCATCTGCCATTGCTCCCACTCAACCGTGAGACCTTCTGGCAGACGATAATTGAACACAACTTGACTCAAATACCACTGTTAGGGATTGCATGTAGAAGATATCAATTAAATGTGAATAAATATTAAACAAAAGAATGGAAATACACAGAAATAATAACAGTGAGAGACAAGTTTTAACGTGGTTCACCCAAACCTAGGCTACATCCACCAACAAAGTCCAATATTATTATCTAGTATATCAAACTGATTACAACCAGCAATCCTTGCAACTCAATACCACTGTAAAATGCTACAATACATCAACAGAAACCCTAACCCTTAGCCGCTTTTATCAAGCCTTATGTCGGTTAAAAAATAGGGTTTTTTATGCCAGCCAATAGAGAAATAACTCTCGACGCCTTTATAAAATAGTAAAAGTCATTTGCGCTACCCCTGGACCCCGCAAGGGGCATTGCCCCTTGACCTTGTTAAATAATTTGGGGGGAAACCGCACCAATAAAAGTGGGCTAAATTTAACCTCCGAGTGTGATTAGGCTCCATATAACAACAATACAATCAAAATATCTTCTACCCCTAGGCAGAGATGTCTTTGGCTAAAGCCCCTGAATGGCCTATTCCTGAGCCCCTCTAAGGAGGTGACCCATACCCTGCTGCCCTACCTATCCCTGTACTTGTGGGGGTGGCATATTCCCTACCACCGGTACCTACCCTAGAGGTGGTTGTTGAACTGACTTCTCCGATCGCCCTAACTGTCTTGACCCAGATGTCATTTATTAGCTCTGATAGCTCTCCCTCTAGTCTGCCAAGACTAGTCTCTCATAGAGTGCCCTGTAGTGTTGGGCCTCCCTAGCACTCTCCACCACCTGGTGTTGCATAGTCCGCACAACATCTCCCATACCTAGTCATGCACCTGTCTGTCCTAGTCCCGCTCCTACTAGTAATGTTGTGCTAATCACTGTGCCTATCCCAGCTATCCTTGCAACTAAGCCACCTGAGCTTGTAAAGCTACTATCTGTGCATGTAAGGCTGCTACCTGTCCATCTCCACACTGCCCCTATAACTGGGATATTTGAGTCTATTGTTGCTGCAGGTCAAAGCCTATAGTCCATCACCATTGTTGCCTCTATCATCACCCACATCTCCACCGCCATCCCCCTCATCTATCTCCATCTCCTCAATATACTCTATCTCCTCATTATCATCCTCCTCCCCCTCAGCTCCTACCTCCCCTACTGCTACATATCCTACCAAAATAGTCAACCTGACTGGTCTCTAGCAAGCCCACCACTAATATTATGTCATTGTAGTGTTGACATACACCACCTGTCACCTAACATGCCAGGCATGCCCCTGTAAACGGTCAAACTCTACAATCACCACCTATGGATTCAGTGGTGCCCTCATACAGGTGCGTCTACATGGATCCTTGCGAACACTGCCTCCTCCTGAGGCACATCCTATATTAGCTTGAACTGCCTCTGTACTTGATCTAGCATATATTGACCGATGATCATCTGTGTCCTCCCTATCAGCTATTTGGGCTATAGTACATAGCTTAGTCATACATGGTCCTTGGACCATGTATCCACCTCCCTCCAGGGTCTCCATACAAAAACTTGGATGTCATCAATCACTTGCCTCCAATACCTCAGGTCTTCGGTGTGGTGATGTACCAACTGACCTCTATAAGCATAAACAAATGGTCGATGGCTCGGCCTATCCCGTATTGTCACTATCCTGGTGACTGTTGTGTGCTCCCAGGCCTAGATATGAAGTAATGTGACTCTGCAGCCCAAACTGGCCGATCTCCTATATACCATGACGTCTATATCATGGTATAAGTGCACTAGCACACATGGTCCCAATGTAAATACCAAACCATCCCTTATCATGTGTAGCAGCACCAACCTCCAGCCAATTGGGAATCCTCTTGACCTATTGTTAGGAACCAAGGTCCTTGCTATCAATCCCACTAAAAACAACAGCAACCAATATAACCCTCTCTCCATGGCTGGCCTATATCGCATTTGTGATCGATGATCACCATAGGAAACTCAAACTGGAGCAAACACCTGATCCACATATGCTGCTCCATGACCGTGATCATAGACCACTCTAGCCCCATGAATTGGGATCCTTAGGATCCTCCACACATCCTCTAATGTGATCGAAGCCTCCTCTATGGGCAACAGGAAGGTGCATCGCTCTGTCTGCCACTGCTCCACCAACACTGTCATCATCGCCCTGTCAACCTGAAACCACGACATCTCCATAATGAATCAAAGTCCCACCATCCTCAAGAAAAACCTGTTGGTCGCATCAAGATGCTCCCACAGTGCGAATGTCAGTGACCGACGCTCCCAAGACTGGAGAACATCCTCATCATCCTACACAGTCACAAAAACACCTCGTCATCCTCAGTTTATAAATTGGGCATTACTTCTGGCCCTTTTGGCACTAAAAACCTAAGTGTCGCTTTGCTCATTTTCGGCACTACTCCTCAGGTGTGGGTGTTGATTGTTGGACCAGGCGTGATTATGCAAATCGGGCACTGATCACCAAACCCGGCATGACTATGTAAACCGGGTGTTGAACTGCTCATTTCCAATGCTGAAATCACCTTGTTCTTGGGCGCTACGCCAAAGCCCTAGGCGCTAATCACCTAACTGGGCACTGAAACCTAGGCTCTACAATTATCATTTTGGGTGTCACAACTTCTACTAAGTGCTAAAATGCTCATTTTAGGTGCTAAAATTTCTCCCCCTGGGTGCTGATCCACCTCACTAGGTGTTAATCCCTAGTCTAGGCGTTGATTGCTAGTTTGGGTGCCACAATTCCTTGTTGCAGCGCTAATCTGCAACCTAGGAGTTAAAATGTCCCCTAGCGCCTACATTCTCCCATTTCCCACCCTGCATTTTTTGTGTGCCTAAACTACCCAATCCCAAAATCACAAGAGAGGTTTCAAAACCTACCAGATTGCCAGCTGTCGTTGGTCGCATGTACTCTCGAACTCGCTCTACATGGTGCTCCTCTCCTAGAATGTGTGTCATCATTCCTCTATAAGCACTTCTCTCCTTTAATCAAAATTTGATAAGCACAAGAAGACAAATGAAGATTATGGGCCCCTTCCACCTTATATGTAGCCCCCATAAACCCTAATTTCCTCCCCAAGCCCTAATTTTCTTTCCTGGACCCCATTTTTTACCCCTTAGCTCTATATTTCCTCCTTCTCTAGTCTTGGGTTGCCTATTCACCCTCTTTTTTTTTCTTTTCCTCCGCTTTTCCCTCTCTTTTGAGACATTGCCAAAAAAATTATTTTTCCACCAATCTCTTGAGGGGGCATCACCTAGTCACCCATTCCTTTCTCATCTACCAACTGGGGCATATTTATCAAATATTCTTTGATATCTCATCAACCTTGATAGTAATGATGCCATATCAAAGAGGGGCAAAATGTAGACATCTGAAAATTGTCACAACCACCTTCATTCATTTATGTAATCCAAATCTATTCACCCACATCATTCTATTTGATCCAAACATTAATTAAATAATATTTAATTATTTAATTAATTTATTCTTCACCTTCCCCCTTCACCAAAAATTAAAAAAATCTTCTACTATAGTTCAAAAAATTAAATATTTTGCAACTATAGTTCATATTTCATTCATCAAAAATTAAATAAATATCCATATTTACTTAATTCCCTATTTTGTCCACTTTTGATTAGTTTTACTAATCATCATTATTTTCCTCTAAAAAATGTGCACAAGAATTAATTTTAATTAATTCTCAATTATAAACCCCCATGTTTCTAGAAGCCCACTTGTCATTCCATTTACATGACAAGTGGTAGTTTGGAAGCATGGCCAAATCTTCCAAAAAGTGTACACTTGTTCTATTTCGTCCATCCCACTCCAAGTGTCACTATTCATGCAAATTTAAAATTTAGTGTGGCACTATTCATCCAATTTTTAAATCCACTTGTCCTCTCCATGCAATTTTTAATTCTTCACAAAATCCAAACCATACATTTTCATAAATGAGGTCTTACATGTCATACACCTAACCAATCTTGGCCATCCATCCATTCAAACCTTCATTTTCATCCATCGATCATCCCTTGAATCTTGGAACAATTTTCTCATCCATTCTCATCATGCCATTTGTCCAATTCTCCTTGCTTGAGGATCTTCAAGCAGCCTCAACCCTTGATCTTTCAATTTAATACTAGCCCTTCATTCCCATCCTCAAAAATCTATAAATTGACGCCCGCACCTCCATTTTTCATAAGCAATTGTATGCAAAGAAATTCTGCTAGTTTGAGTACTCACATCCAATAGAGCTTAGTTTAATTCTAGTTTAGAGTAGCTTAGAATCACTATCTTTAGGACATATAATTACTAATATGCTTAGATAGAGTGCAATTTATATAGTTAGTGCATTAGTAATTAGGCCCAATCTTGAGGTCCCTTGAACTTGGGATTGGGAGTTAATTAGGATAGTTAGCCCCTCACTTAGGATCCCATTTCCATTGCTGACAACAGTAATGTCTTGTGGGAAGCTAATGGTATGGCCACTGTATTTTAATTGCTCTCCTCATGCATGCCTAACTTGAAGAAATGAATTTACCCTTGCTATTAACATCTCTCCTACTTGAGTGAGGTTTTACAAAGTAAGAGGCATGCTTCCCAAGTCCACGCTATTCCACTTGGAAAAATAACTTCCTTTTCACTCAGCAGAGCATCTGTAGCACTTAGTCACATTGTTTGAATTTCTAACTTGAATTTAATTGAGCAACTCTTTGTGCAAATGGAACACGTAGGCATGATTGATAATTTGTCCATTCTTGAGTAGAATCATTTATGTGCGTAATATACTCAGATGTGTAAAATGTGTTAGGGGTCATGGTAGAATAGGTTGGAGGTATAGGAACACATGACAATCATTGAAAAGTGTTGAATGTATTATTGTGCATTGCTTGACCATTAAACCATTATGTGATGCTCACCTAGTCTTGTTGATTTTGTTCTTTTTTGTATGGTAACATATACGTCACAGTTCATTTCTATGCTCATTACTAGATGATGTGCTAGAATTGGTACTATTAAATCTTGAAGGATCTCTCTTTTTTACACAATGGAATGCATGCAATTTATTACAAAAGTATTTAGAATTACTTATCAAAAATTCAAACTCAAATCTTCCATAAATAATTACTTAGAGATAAATAATGTAATGTGTCGTACCTGTTTGTATATTTTTTAAAGATCTTTTTATGTGTTATTTTAATTTTAGAGGTGTTCTTATAGACTAGACAGAAGATGTAGAAGGGGCTTCAATTTTCCTATAGATGTGTGTTGCTGGAGCATACAATATATAACATAGAATGTAAACCCAAAAAGATACAATAGATATGAAGAAACTAACTGATACCCAGATCCTCAATCACTTCAAACTGCCTTACTCCATTAACATCAGCTTCTTCTCAAAACATTTGTAAAAGATATAACCCATAAACCCTTGAGATCTCATCCAACAATCTCCATTTCGGCACGGCTATGAACACTGAGTGTATTCACCTCTAATGGCACCTTTGTGTGATCTTGCACACCTGTAGAATGCCGTTACTCAGGGAGGTTTTCGTCTCCAAGTGCCTCTAGTTTGAATCCTCAAACCCTTCACAAGAACAAACCCTAGGAGAGCTCACAAAGAGAAAATATCATAAACATGGCATAGCAAATGAGCTTTTCTTTTCATCTTTTATTTCCCTCACAAGATGGGCATTGGGATTAGTGAGCACATAATATAATTTTAAATTCATTTTAAACCCCCTTGGGATGGGTGCCCATGCCCTCATAAGGTGACCTTTTAATATTTGGCTTTTTTTCCTAAGTCACTGCCAATATTTATAAAGTCCCTTTTAAATAAATATTATAATCTTCAGACTTTAAAATAAATGCCCAGATGATGTCAAAATGCCATGATCTATAGCTCACCAAAAAGGTCTCGATGAGATGAACACAACCTCATTCTGAAAATCCCAATCCGACACCAAACCCAAACTTACTAAAAATAGTAACGGCCAAGAGAAATTAGAGCCAATTCAGAGGGTGCCAACTGGATCCATTGACCTTGAACCATAACTCCACCACCAACAAACACCTCCATGGCCAAACCAACCATGGTTCCCTAACCAAACTGCTAGTCCATGGGAACCCAATGATGGACTAACCATGTATCAAGAAGGGGACATTATAGTCTGCCCTCCCTAAGATTGCTTGCCTCAAGCAATCTCATATCAGGATGCTCCAATATCTTCTCATTCTCCCAAGTAGCATCCTCCACTGGCAGGTTCTTCCATTTTACCAGGTACTCTCTAATAGTCCTCCTCCTCAAAGTACGTTCCCTGGGGTCAATTATGGCCTCGGGTACCAAGATCAATTTCCCCTCTTCATCAAGAGGAGGCGACTCTACTGATGGTGTCACATTATGCCCCAAAGCCTTCTTAAGATGTGACACGTGAAATACATTATGTACCCTGTTACCTGCTGGCAATTCCAACTCATAAGCCACCTCTCTAATTTTCTTTGAGATCCTAAAAGGTCCATAATACCGTGGTTTAAGCTTCTTTGCCCAACTCTTCTTGAGAGTGGACTACCTATAGGGCTGTAGCATTAAGTATACCATGTCATCGAACTCAAATAATCACTCAGTCCTCTGTTGATCTACATACTGCTTCTGCTGATTTTGAGCCTTCTGTATGTTCTCCTTCAAAGACCTCATGATATCTTGACTCTCCTGAAGAAGGTCTTTGGCCTTAGGCACTCTGCCATCACCAAACAGTAAATCAACAAAGCTCAGTGCCTCATACCCATACAAAGACATGAAGGGTGACATCTAAATGGACATGTGATAAGTGGAATTATAGCAGTACTCTCCCATGTGAATCCACTTAATCCATGCCTTTTGCTGCCCTGAAACATAATTCCAGAGGTATCCTTCCACCAATTTATTGACAATCTTTGTCTAGCCATCTGTTTGTGGGTGGTAGCTCGTGCTGGGGGTGAGCTCTGTCCCTATCAACCTGAAGAGCTCCTGCCAAAAATTACTAAGGAACCTATTGTCCCTATCACTGACAATACTCCATGGCAACCCATGTAGACGGAATACCTCATGAAAAAACAACTCTGCAACCTGAGCTGTAGTGTAGGTGGTAGGGATGGCAAAGAAGTGTTCTTACTTTGTCAATCTGTCCACTACCACATAAATACAATCCCTGCCTTGGACCTTAGGTAGGCTTGTAATAAAGTCCATAGAAATGCTATCCCACTTCCTCTCAGGAATGGGCAGGCGCTGCAATAATCCTCCTGGGAAAGAGTGCTCATGTTTGTTCTATTGGCATATCAGACACTCTCTCACATACTGCATCACTTCTTTTTTGAGGCTCTTCAAGTGAACCTCTCTCTGACCTACCTGTAAGTTTTTAAGTACCCTGGATGCCCAGCCATAGGCAAGTCATGGAAAGCCCTCAAAACCTTCTGCTTCATCTCTGATCCTGGCACCAAGAAGATCCTATCCTTGTAAATAATTAAACCATTTACCACTATGTACCTATCATCCTTAATCATGCCATCTATTATCCCAGTAGCCCATGTATCCTTAGCATATTTTGCTGAGATCATCTCTCTCCAGTCATCTGAAATAGCACCTAATGCACACAAATGGGGCCTTCTAGATGAGGCGTTAGCAACAATATTTTTATTACCTTTGACATACGCAATGTCATAGTCATAGACCTGAATCTTGTTGATCCACTTCTGTTGCCTCTCATTCAGGTCTTTTTAGCCAGGAAATGTTTCAAACTGTTGTGATCTGTCTTCACTACAAATTTGTTGCCCGATAGATACTGTCTGAATTTAGCCAATGCATGCATGATGGCTAACATCTCCTTGTCATATATACTATAGCTGCATTCTACACCCCTCAACTTCCTAATCTCGAATTCTATGGGGTGTTTATCTTGCATGATTACTGCACCAATGCCTTCCCCTGAGGCATCACATTGGAGCTCAAAAGGTTTGCTGAAATCTGGAATAGATAACACGAGGCATGTACTCATAATCTCCTTGAACCTATCAAAACACTCCTATGTACCTCCTGTCCAACTGAATGCATCTTTTCAAGTCAAGTCTGTGAGGGGTGATGCCGACTGTGAAAACCCCTTCACAAATCTGTGGTAATACCCACAAAGACCAAGGAATCCCTTCAACTGAGTGAGATTCTTTGGTGGTTGCCAGTCCACAATTGCCCAAATCTTCTTCAGGTCTACCTTATCACTACCATCACTGATGATATGACCCAAGTACAACAACTTGGTCATCCCGAACTCACACTTTGACATTTTTGCATACAATGACTCCCTCTCTAAGATGCTCAAAACAATGTCAATATGTTTAAGATGTTCCTCCCATGTCCTGCTATAAATCAATATAGCATCAAAGAAGATTAAAACAAATCTCCTCAATTGCTCTTTGAACACCCTGTTCATACAAGATTGGAAGGTGGCTGGAGCATTGGTCAAACCAAATGGTATGACCAGGAAATCAAAGTGCCCATAATGGCACCTGAAAGTTGTCTTCTCCACATCCTCATCCCTGACCTGAATCTGGTGATATCTAGATCTCAAGTGTATCTTGGAGAAGTAACATGCCCCGTACAACTCATATATCATCTCATCAATATGGGGTATAGGGTACCTGTTCTTGATGGTCGTCTTATTTAACTCTCTGTAATCAATGCACATTCTAAGAGTTCCATCCTTCTTTTTCACCAAGACCACTGATGACACAAATGGGCTTTTGCTAGGCCTGATGTGACCCATCTCAAGAAGCTCTTTGATAGCCTTCTCAATTTCATCTCTATATCTCTTCGGGTGCCTGTATGGTGTAGTAATCATTGGCTTCACACCCTCCTCCAACTCAATCACGTGCTCAATACACCTGTTAGGGGGTTTACCGAGTGGAATGTCACTAAACACTTTGGTGTGTTTAGTTAAGAGAGCCTGTATGTCAGGTGGATACTCCCTTTTCTGTTTCTCTAAAACTACAGGCATCACCATCACCTTTGTTGCCCATTGCACTTGATCATGATGAATCAATATCTCCATCCACTTGAGAGAAACTACTCTCAACCCACCATCTGAAATGCCCCTGAGCACATACCGAACTCCATGAACACCTCAAACTTCATCTCCATGTCCTCAATTTGAGTGTGAACTCTCTAATATCATGGAACCACTTCATACCCAACACAACATCCACATCACCCATGCTAACAACATAAAATTCTAACTGGAAAGTATAGTTATTCAGCTGGATGGCTAGATTGGGTATCCTCCTAGTACAAGTGAGTATAAATCCATCTGCTACCTTCACCTTAAATCCTTCAAATTCTTCAAAGACTTCAACCCCCTCTTCGCAACCAAGCCCTCAGCTATGAAATTATGAGTGGCACCTGTGTCAAGAAGAGTAATGCAATGTTGTCCACCCAGTACCCCTCTTATCTTGAATGACCCTTCTCTTTGAATGCTTGATATATGGGTTGTAGGTAGGGAGGTCTCCTCATCATTATCCGAAGCCTCAGATACAAAATCTGTAACTGAATCATTATCATTTGAATGTTGCTCTGAATGTGACTCAGATTCAACAGACTCATCTACTGAAAAATATTCTAACTATTTGGCCTTTCCTTGGGCAACACACTTGTGCTTATGATCCCAAGGCTCTTTGCAGTGGAAACAAAGCTTCTTCCTTCTGAGGTCATTCAATTAGTCATTGTCCAACTTGGAAGAGCTCTTATGCTGCTGTCCAGAATCTCTATGAAAATGTCTTCTGTACCTTTCCTTATCTCTCCTATGCTGAAATCCTTTTGACTGAAACTTATTTCTCCAAACAGAAGACTCCATGTCGTGGGCCTTCTTCATGGCCTCCTGTAAAGATGCAGGGTCTAAACCCTTTATCCAACCCCGAAGTGGATCTGACAACCCATCAATGAAGAGCATGATCAATCTACGCTCTAAAATGTCAGAAACCATCATTGAAAGGTCCTAGAACTCTGATATGTAAGAGTCTATAGAGCCCACCTGTTTCAACTGTGCCAATGCTTTGAAGTGCATCTCAGGATCCTTCTTGTCAAATCTATCTATAAGTCAGGCTGTGAACTCCACATAAGAAGTAATCTGCTCATGTCCCAGTGTAACCTTGCCATTGCTCCACCACTTATGCGCACTGCCCTCTAAATGCAAAGTGGCATAAGTAATAGCATCCTTTTCTGGCATGGGACTAATCTGTAGGTAACTTTCCAATTTCTGGACCCATGCTCTAACTAAAATTTTACCCAAACCATCAAAATATGGGAGTGTCATCTTGCTAACTTTTTTCTGTAACTCCTGATTTTGTGGTTTGTTTCCCCTGTGGGGTCTATTCCTCATCCTAATGTCAAAGTACTCGGCAAATGTCATCTCAGCCCTAAACTCTGCATTAGATGCTCTCCAATCCCTCAGGATCTCGTCCTGGAACTCAGCCTGTGTGGTGTCCTGTTCAGGAACATTGTTCCTAGGTGGAAATAGCGGAATACCAGGTCTATCCCCAACTGTCAACTAGGTGGCTCTCCTATTAGTGACTGAGGCTTTTCCTTCATCTTCCCTATCTTTGTGCCTATCTGCATGGTAATTGTCACCATTTTGCCTATCTCCATTGTTCCTGTCACCCACAGGCCTATCACCACCATTATCTGCTTTGTTTCTATCCCCAAAATTATTCATGTTCCCTCCATTTTTATTATTATTATTATTATTCCTTTTATTCTTGTTCTCTGGAGGTACCAACTGGCCAAGGGTTCTATTCAGTTCTGCCTGTGACTCTCTGAAAGTCTCATCTATCTGCAAGAGTCCTCTCTCAATATTATGTTGTCCCCTCACCAATGAGTTAAGAATGTCCCTCAAGCTAGGTTCATCAACATCTCAATCTCCCATCTCCTCTAACTATGTTGGACCCACACTTGAAAAGGGATCTAACCTCAGTACTTCAATGTCTTCCTCGCTATATATAACCACCAGTTGTTCCTCTGCGGCTATAACCTGTGTATCTGTATCAAAGGGATATGTCTATGGAAGTTGTAAATATGGCCTTGACTTGTTCCTTCTGAGATAATACCTGCTAGTACGTGGCTGCATGTCTCATTTTCACTTCTACATGTCTAAATCTGACCTCACAAGATGGCAAGATACACTGCTCTGATACCACTATAATGTGTCATACCTATTTGTATATTTTTTAAAGATCTTTTTAGGTGTTATTTTAATTTTTAGAGGTGTTCTTATAGACTAGACAGAAGATGCAGAAAGAGTTTCAGTTTTCCTATAGGTGTGTGTTGCCGAAGCATACAATATATAACATAGAATGCAAACCCAGAAAAGATACAATAGATATGAAGAAACTAACTGATACCCAGATCATAAATAGGCCAAATATGAATTGCTATTACATACCCATGTTCAGACTTCCAACTTGGTACATATGTTAAAGTTGGGCCAACAAATGGGTATGGCTGAAAATTCCTCAAAACTCCAAGGAATGCAAGAAAGTGCAGTACAAATGATTTCAGCAATTAGAGAGACCCAAGATGCCTCCTATGAGGGTTACAAAGGTTGCAAATAACAAAGAATGAATGCTCAACAAGACACCACGTCCCCAGGCAAGTAGTACAGCCTCCAAGGTGAGAAGTACACACTGAAATCTGAGCAAACAATCCTGCAATATCTCTGTAAACTTTTGCACAAGTATTTATGCTCCAAACACCTAGGAAGAAACACCAAATAGCCTTCAAAAACTAGTGTATGACTCCATAGATGGTACGACCTCACTGCTGCAATAGTATGGCCAGCAAATAAGATGTATGGCTGCTCTAATCTACTCCTCAATCACTTCAATCTGCCTCACTTCATTAACATCAACTTCTTCTCAAAACACTTGCAAAAGATATAATCCAAAAACCCTCAAAATCTCATCCAACAATCTCCATTTCGGCACAGCTGTGAACACTGAGTGTATCCACCTCTAATGGCACCTTTGGGAGATCTCGCACACCTGTAGAATGTCATTACTCAAGGAGGTTTTCGTCTCCAAGAGCCTCTGGTTTGAATCCTCAAATCCTTCACAAGAACAAACCCTAGCAGAGCTCACAAAGAGAAAATATCATAAACCTGGCATAGCAAATGAGCTTTTCTTTTCATCTTTTATTTCCCTCACAAGATGGGCGTTGGGATTAGTGAGGGCATAATATAATTTTAAATTCATTTTAATCCCCCTTGGGATGGGCACCCATGTCCTCATAAGGTTATCTTTTAATATTTGGCTTTTTTTTCCTAAGTCACTGCCAATATTTATAAAGTCCCTTTTAAATAAATATTATAATCTTCAGACTTTAAAATAAATGCCCAGATGATGTCGGAATGCCATTATCTATAGCTCGCCGGAAAGGTCTCAACGAGATGAACACAACCCCATTCTGAAAATCCTGATCCAACACCAAACCCAAACTTACTAAAAATAGTAAGTAACTGCCAAGAGCAATCAAAGCCAATTCAGACGGTGCCAACTAGATCCATTGACCTCAAACCACAACTCCACCACCAACAAACACCTCCATGGCCAAACCAACCACAGTTCCCTAACCAAACTACTAATCCACAGGAACCCAATGATGGACTAACCATGTATCAAGAAGGGGACATTACAAATAATTAGAAATAAAAATCATATATCATATCTAAAATTCTATCCTATAATATATATTACCATAGTAAAACTTATATGTAATAAAAATATAGTAAACAACATTATTTAAATAACTATTATAAAATACAATGAGTATATAAGATTGACCTTATTAAGGACTCACCTTATACATATATTAGTTTAATACGATATTAAAAAAGTGTAGTAAAATATGCACCAAATATTTTTTTGTTGTAAAATAGAATGAGTATAAATTGAGGATATTGAAACATGTTAGTATTAGTATAAAGAATTGGACATATATGAGGGGACAAATGACCATCCTTAAACATGTTAGTATGAAAATTATCTTGGTCATAACTATAGTGTTCATTCTAGACATGTCTCTCATAGGTATCCCTAGCATAGATGACGTGGTTGATCTCCATTACCATGTGGCTAGTCTTTTGCTTCTAAGTGTGATCGTGGTATTTCTAGTTGGCATGATAGGGGAAAGTTCCCCCAGCTGACCCTTGTTATCTCTCTTGTTTGTATGACTCTTATTGATCAAGAAGAAGAATAAAGGCAAAGGATACCATCATGAGTTGGGAGCCTATTCTAATGACAGAGTCTCCCGGATGGCTAGGGTAACCCCTTAATCATGATCCTCTTCCTTCTCTCATTGGTATAGTTTTCGCTGCTTAGTGGTGTGACCATTTTTCTTTTTCCTATGGACTCTTGCATCAAATTTTGGGAGTGTGATTCCATTCCACCGATCTTTTATGTGAACTAGTATATTTTATTTTTATATAATTTAATATTAAAAATACACTATCATTATAAAAAATTAAATATGAATTTGTTGTTCTCTATTTAAATTTTATAATAAAATTTAAAAAATAACTATAATTAGTTAATTTTATATATTTTAATAAAAATTTGGAATTGAACCAATCCTATAATACACATTTAAAGCATGTACTCTTTATTCTATAAATTTTAGAATAAAAATAAAATTTTATATAAACAAAATTTTATGTACAATATGCTCTATAAACAAGAAATAGAATCTTATTTTTTAGGTTAGCCTTATTTCATTTAAATAAAAAAATTCAGAAATTTGAAAAGAACAGATAGCTTATAAATAAGCTGACAAACTTTTACGACACCTGTAGTCAACACTTATTTTCTAAATCTTTCAAACAGATAAATGATGATGTTGTCCATCAACTGGAGGCACTTTCTATTGAGGCACAACACTCCAATCACAAGAATAAACCATAGTTCCACAGGGACGTGTCCCCCCCCTGAAATACAGCCGTCCCCACGTCTCCCCGTTTCCAAGATGGGGAGACTTCAGGGAAACGTCCCCACCGTCTCCCGCCGTCCCCCCGTCGTCCCCTAGTTTTGCCGATGCATTTCTTTGAGGCATTCTGTCAAACAATTCACGTGCCTTGTCTATGCTTCCACATTTTGCATACATGTCTAACAGGGCAGTTGCAACTACAACATCTGACAAAATTCCTTTATCCTTTATGTTCTGATGGATGTCCATACCCTATTCCAAAGCTCCCATTTTGACACAGGCAGAGAGGATGCTGGGCTAGCAAAGGTTGTGGAATTTGGCTTTACACCAGCCAATTGCATTTTCTTTAAAATTTCTAAAGCCTTTTCAACAATTCCATTTTGTGCATATCCTGCAATCATTGCAGTCCATGAGACCACATTTCTTTGAGGCATTCTGTCAAACAATTCATGTGCCTTGTCTATGCTTCCACATTTTGCATACATGTCTAATTTATAACTAATTTATACATCTTATAGACTCCTACAGTTATACATCTTTTTATAACTAATTTTTCAAGTACTATATGTATTTCAGCGCACTGCTCCCCTGCCGCCCCCCCCCCCCCCCCCCCGCCGTCCCCAAAATTAGACCCCCCGCCCCCGTCGCCGAAACGCATCCCCTGCCGTCCCCCATCCCCATCCCCGAAACTCTGTGGAACTATGGAATAAACCAAAATGCAAAGCTGCGTGCCACTGCCACTACCCACCAGGTATCCTCTTTTTCATCAGTTTTATCAACACCCGGGCTTGCATCCTCTTCTTTTTGCTTAGGCATTGGAGAAGACGAGCAAGACCTGTACAGTTGGAGTCCGCATAGATCTGAATTATTTGAGAAGGATGAGCCATCAAATGTCATTAACTGCCCCCCTTGCGGTATCGTTCCTGTAAGATGATTGTTGGACAGATCTAAGTAACTTAGGGATGTGAGAAGTTGCAACTCAGCAGGAATAACTCCAGACAGTTGGTTTTGCGAGAGGTCAAGTGACTGTAGCTGTACCATGTTCCCCAAGGACTTCGGTATACCACCACTAATATGGCTTCTTGAAATATTAAGAATGATCAAACCAATGAGAGATCCCATGCCTTCAGGTATAGGACCAGATATTCTATTGTTTGAGAGATCAAGACATTTTACTAATCTTAAAATTCTCACATACTCCAGCTCCGATCCTTTGTTTCTGATGATTATTTTCTCTACATAGGTTGAACCTGTTATCCATCCAAACTCAAATACTTGTGTATTCTCTGACTTGTTTGTCATGCCCTTCATCTCTGAAATGCTGTCCGGAATTAGTCCTGAAAAACTGTTCATTGAAAGGTCTAGTATTTGAAGAGACGGTATTTTGCTTAAATCAGCAGGTACACTTCCTTCAAATCTGTTTGATCTTAAGATCAAAATCTTAAGATTAGGAAGATGTAGAAGCCAATTTGAAGAAATGTTCCCTGTCAGACTGTTGTCCCCCACATCCAATATCTGCAACTGTTTACAATTTGCAAGTGTTGGCAGAGTCCCATTCAGACGATTTCGATTGATTTTCAGTGTTCGAAGCGAAGTCATGTTTCCAACTCCGCTGGCAACTCACCTTCTAAATAATTTACCTCCAAATTCAATACCTCAAGATAACTACAGTTTACAAAACCTACAGGAATCTTACCTGTAAGACTATTATTTGACAAATCCAGGATCTGCATAGACCACCGTTCACATATTGTAGATGGAATGCTACCATTGAGATTGTTGTGAGACAGAGACAGGTAACTAAATTGATAATCGCCAATTTCAGCTGGAATGGAAGCATAGAATTGATTTTCTGACAGGTCCAACACAACCACTGAAGGAGGAGGAAGCGGAAACGGACCTTGTAAGTTATTGTGATGCAGGTCCAGAACCTTCAATTTTTCGGGCCCCAGTAGCTTAGAAGGTAAAGTGCCTGCAAAGTTGTTGTAAGACAGGTTGAGCTGTTGAAGAGGAAGAGATTCCCATATCCACGCAGGAATATTGCCCCATAATCTGTCACTAGACAAATCCAAATTGGAAATGTCATATTGAGTTATTAAGAAGGCCGGAAACTAACTTTGCATGTTACATGATCTTAATTTCAACGTTCTAAACGAGTTTTGGGGAATCCAAGTTGAACTGACTTTCACAATTAACAGATTGTTCGAAATGTCTAGATATACCAGACTGGAGAGGTTATGAAGATGGGACTCTGAAAAGTTCCCGCTTAACCGATTGGAGGATAGGGAAAGAACCTTCAGTTGAGATAGATTTGAAATGTTGTGAGGTATGGCATCTGTTAACACATTGTTGCTTAGATCAAGCGTCTCGAGGGAAAGGAGTTCACCTACGGAAGGCGGGATTTTGCCACTCAAGTGGTTATTACTCAAATCAAGCAGGACAAGGGACTTTATGTTGCCTAATGAAGGAATTGCGCCGTTGAGTTCATTATAGCTCAGATCAAGCCATGTGAGGGAGGTAAGATTCCGGGCAGGGGATGGAATGGCACCGGTCAATTGGTTCCTTTTCAAGTCAACAAAGCGGAGCTTCCCATATGCACCGAACAACATGGAGGGTATGTTGCCCTCCAACTGGTTGTAAGAAAGATCAATGTAGGCCAAAGGAAATGATGTTCTTAATGGAGGCCTAGCCCCAAACGAGGGTATACTCCCTTTTAACATGTTCATAGAGAAATCCAACATTACAAGTCCTGTAAGATTTGCAATGGTGCGAGGAAGCATACCTTGGACAGAGCAGTCGGAGATATCCAAGAGAGTTAACGAGGAGAGGTTCGCAAATGAGTCTGGAATAGCTCCTGCTACATTTGTTGCTGTAAGAACAAGGCTGTTAAGCCGCGCAGAGTGTCGCGGCAGAATGCTTGAAAGTTCCCCTCCCAAGTCCAGATTGGCAGACAAGTCAACTTCTTGCAGGTTTCGAAGGCTGAACAGGTCAGAAGGGATGGAACCATTGAGGTCACAACTGCTAAGCTTGAGAGAAACCAGATTGGAAAGGTTTTGTAACTGAGCAGGTATGGACGAGAAGAAGGGATTGTCAGCAAGTGCGAGGTGGGTTAGACGGGAAAGATTTGAAAGGGAAGGGGGAATTGGCCCAGAAAGCTCGCAGTTGGACATTTGAAGACGCCTGAGAGTGTACATGGTGGAGATAGCTTTACCCCATTCATCGCTTGCAACTTGCGACATATTCACCCCGTCCAGCAGCAGCTCCTCTAGATCTCTCATGTTTCCCACCCACATCTGCATGTCATCAATTATGATGGAGGAAGAAGAAATGTAGTAATTAGTGGAAAGATCCAAGTAACGCAACCTGGACATGTTGCCCAACTCCCTGGGCATCTTTCCCACAAATCCAGCATTTGACAAGTTCAAATACTGCAAATATTTGAGCTTGTGGAGTTGCTGAGGAACACCAACACCAATGAAGGCGTTGTAGCTCAGATCCAATCTTTCTAACATCTTTAGATGAAACAGTGAAGAAAAAACATCAGGTTTATAAATATCAGCAGAAAGTGAACTGGGATAGATTTCGGAAAGAACACCACCGGTTAAATTCCGCAAAGCCCTTGCCGGATTGTAGCCACGAGGATTGTGGAGATCCAAGTGAATGACGTGCTTTGTTACATGATGACATTTGATTCCTTCCCAGTTGCAACAGCTGGTGGAATCATTCCACGTTTTCAGTCGACCAGATGGGTCGTGAAGACCTCGCTTGAAATCCAAGAGGTAGTTTTGTTCATCTTCTGGACAACAAGATACCCAACAAATCGGCAGCAATAGCATAGATCCCACCAAGGTCCAGAACAAACTCCCCGAGAAACATCCCCTAGAAGAGCCCATTATGAGCAGAACGATATGAAGCAACGAACTAGTAGTTTTTATTTTGTCCACCTACAGAGCCTGCATAACGTCCCACGAAGCAATTAGGTGACCACAAATTCTAACGAAAGATTAAAACGGTAAGGAGAGGATAACGCAAGGCTTACGCGGTGAGAGGAACTTCGTAGCAAGTTGCAACGTGCCAACGACCACGACTTCCATTGACTTGGAAAAAATTATTTAAAAAGAGCTTAGACGGGACGAACCGTTAAAGTTGTATTGAATTTCCAAGGTCGTTAACGCAAGAGATCACGCGGAATGTCGGTGGGCATTGGCCGTATTATAAGATGAGAAGGCGAGTAAAACGCGCCATATAGGGGAAGGGGACCCATAGTGGGTCCCCTTAACTTCACCCCTCCACCTGGCGTGCCACATCATCTGTAATAATTTTTTTTTTGCATTTGTTAGGTAGATAACGACGTGGACCCTTTAAATATTTCATTTTGTATTGTGGAATTGTGATTTGTCACATGGACTACACGTGTGTTTGGCGGGGTCAATTTTCCGGGTATTTTTTATCCCCTGACCAACGACCAGACACAACTTACCCCAGTGGTGGGAAGCGGCATTGTGAGTTGTGCTCAGCATGTGGTGTGGCATGCGAGCAACTCGCCACCTTTTCATCACACACTCTCACATTTACACAGCGGCACTCCCGCAGTTACTTCCCTGTAGACGCATTTACTCCACTTCCCTCCGCATTTCGCTAGGTATCATGCCTTCCATTTTCGCAGCTATGGAGCGTTCAATGCTCCCGTCCTTCCCTCTCAACAAACGTCAGCACACCATTACCAACTCTGCTCTCCATGTTTGGTTGTTGCAGATGGCACCGAAACTGGGTCACCTTGGGGTCGTTTTAGCTAGTCTTTGCACTCCAAAGAACTCGGCTTTGACGACGGCTCCACTGGTTGTGGCTTCCCTCATTTATCCTTCAACCCTGGGAAGGATATCTATCTTACTAAGGCAATGATCTTTCTAACTCGAAAAAAAAGGATTTATTTGGTTTTTTCCTGTTTTGATTGTGAATTCTACCCTATATTGCTTTCTGTGGTCATAAATGGAATGTTCTTTTCGTTTTCCATCTGGTTGTAATTATTAGGCTTCGATATTTAAATGGGTTTATTGTTTATGCATGGGTACTAACTTGTCTTTCATGTTTCGAAATGGGTTTTTTTCCATTGATTGTTGTCTGTGGTTGTAAGGTTCTTTTCATTTTCTATCTGGTTCTTTTCATTTTCTATCTGGTTGTAGTCATGATGGTTTGGTGTTGAAAATGGGTTATTGTTTGTTAATGGGTATTTCATTTAGGGATTCAAAATGGCTTGGCTTTGGCGATGACTCCACTGGTTTCTCCTTTCGCTCGTGGCTTCGCTCGTTTATCCTTTGACCGTGGTAAGGATATCTTATCCTACTAAGGCAATGATCTTTCTAGCTTGAAAAAAAAGAGGATTTATTTGGTTTTTTCTATTTTTTTGTCATATGGTTTATGCATGCAATATCTTGGTTTGGTTTTTTCGGTTTGTAATGGGATTTCTTCCATATATTGCTATCAGTGGTCGTAAATGGAAGGCTCTTTTCGTTTTCAGTATGGTTGTAATCATTAGGCTTCAGTATTCAAATGGGTTTATTGTTTATGCATGGGTATTGAGTTTTATTTTGTTATATAAAAGGTTCTTTTCGTTTTATATCTGGTTGTAATCATGAGGGTTTGGTGTTAAAATGGGGTTATTGTTTATCTATGGGTATTATAATGTTTGTTGTCTGTAACTGTAAACGAAAGGTTCTTATGGTTTTTTGACTTTTTGTAATCATTGTTTGTAAACATGAGGGTTCAGTATTTAAATGGGGCTATTTTTTATCCATGGGTATTCAATTATTTTTTATTTTTTTTGTTTCCAATGGAATTTTTTCCATCTAGCGCTGTCTGTAATCATAAATGGAAGGTTCTTATTGTTTTCTCATTGTTTGTAATCATGAGGGTTCGATATTAAAATGGGGTTATCTTTTATCAATGGGTATTCAATTATTTTTTATTTTTTTTGTTTGCAATAGGATTTTTTCCATCTATTGTTGTTTATAATCATAAATGGAAGCTTCTTATGGTTTTCTCACTGTTTGTAATCATGAGGGTTTTGTATTAAAATGGGGTTATTGTTTATCTGTGGGTATTCAATTATTTTATATATATTTTTGTTTGCAATGAGATTTTTTTCATCTATTGAGCTGTTTGTAATCATAAATGGAAGGTTCTTATGGTTTTCTCACTGTTTGTAATCATGAGGGTTTAGTACTAAAATGGGGTTATTGTTTATCCATGGGTATTCAATTATTTTTTATTTTTTTGGTTTGCAATGAGGTTTTTTCCATCTATTGTTGTCTGTAATCATAAATTGAAGCTTCTTATGGTTTTCTCACTATTTGTAATCATGAGGGTTCGGTATTAAAATGGGGTTATTGTTTATATATGGGTATTCAATTATTTTATTTTATTTTTGTTTGCAATGGGTTTTTTTCCATCTATTCTTGTATGTAATCGTAAATAGAAGATTCTTATGGTTTTTTCATTGTTTGTAATGATGAAGGTTCAGTATTAAATTGGGGTTATTGTTTATCCATGGGTATTCGCTTATTTTTTATTGTTTGCATTGGGATTTTTTCCATCTATTGTTGTATGTAGTCGTAAATAGAAGGTTCTTTTGGTTTTCTTGTTGGTCATGAGGGTTCTATATTCAAATGGGGTTATTCTTTATCCATGTCTATTGATTTTTTTTTAGTTTGCAATGGTTTTCTCCCATCTTTTGTTGTCTATAGTCATTAATGGAAGATTGTTTTGTTTTCTGTCTCATTGTAATCATGATGGTTATATATTTCTTTAACTTTGTGGTGGAATGTCTAGTTCAATGCTTAAGGCACTTTGTTTCTTTAACTTTGTACTATAGAGATTCAAAGGATTCCAAATGTCAAAACTGGTGAACCATTCAATGGTGTTTGTTGTAACACTTTATCTACTTTAAGAGTAGTGTTTATCAACACATCTTAATGGTCATTTTCTGTGTTTTGTAACACATTTATTGCTTTTGGAAATGGCATTACCCTGGGGCATCCCCTGGAATCTACCAAACTGGCTGTACACACATGATACAATGTGTCTCTCCAAAATATAGGGTGTCCTCCCTATAAGCCATCTTATTTGAAAACAAAATGGAAGCTCCGATGCATCACCATCCCATACCTCGCAGTCTAGTTATGGTCGCCACTCGACTCTGTCTACATTGTCGAAGGCATGTCTCTAGTACTCTAACTTTCCCAGCTTGGGCTGGGAAAGGCTCTCCTGAAACATGTAAGAGTAAGGTTGATCCCTACCCCGAGTGCCAATGCCAATAGGATGAGTGATGGCTATATGAGTCCATGCCCATATCTGTAACAGTGAAACCCTGCAAGCCAAACTGGAAGAGCCATCATACACAAACTGGTGCAAATCATGACATAGGTGAGCAAGGATGCAAACACCACAGGCATATCTGGTACCCTCCGTCGTAATCCACTCTAGTACCTCACCCCATCCAATTGCAAATCCACATGACCATATGTCAGGGCACACAATACCTCCCGATCAACCCTACCACAACTGAAGGAAGTGGCTCAAAATAAGCCATCATATCAGACCAATTGATCTCAGTGCCCTTGATCTCATTGTCATAAAAAACTGTCGGCACTCATCCAATCGTGCCGAAGTCTGTGGCTCATACTCAATGAGCTCTCCATCAATAGCTATGTGCATAATCCTATGAACATCCTCCAGAGTCACTGTAATCTCTCCAGTGGGAAGGTGAAAGGTCCCGTCCTCACTGTGGAATCTCTCAACTAGAGCAGTCAGCATGCTGAGATTTGCCCTAATCTTGGGCATGAAGCAAACAAATGATAATCCAGCAGATCCAATAACCAGAAGATCAGTCTCCGTAAGATAAGGCCTTAACATCTGGGTAACTGGAAACCGCTCCCTCGACATGAGGACATCATCTAACTCTTACAAACAAGCAAGCATGCATTAATCAATCAAAATCGACTAAATTGCAAGTCTATTTATCCAACATTAAAAACTTAGTTATTTCAACAGGAAAGCAATCCTATCAATCTCTGAGATGACCTATCAGTTGACCAACGCCCATCGCACAGTCAACTTCATCAAATTTCTAAGTGATTTGATAAACTAAACTTATATGCATAGTTCTGTCTTTCATATGCGCTGATTTACCATGTATGTGCAGCTTAAATTTGTATGCGCAGCTTAATTTTACATGCGCAAGACTATTTGTCGCATGCGCAACTTCATTTTGCTTGCATAGAAAGATTTCACATGCGCAGAATCCCTCATTACATGCACAACAGGATTTCAAATGCACGGGAAAACACTTCAAATGCAAAAATTTTGCATATGAGCTGATTCTGGTGTCATACACATAGAATCACATCATATGCGTGGTATCGCGCGTCATATGCGCAGTTCTACCATTCGGCGCATATAAAACCTAAATCTTTGGCCTACATTTATTGCTAGCATTAATGACCCTAGCCTAGAAATGAAGCAGTACTTACTAGCGGCCCGTAGTCTGTTGGACGGTTGAACCGTCGGGTCTGCTCGAATCGTTGAAGCTCAGGAGGAAACTGCTGCATCTTCGCTGATTGTTGTACTCAAATGGCGCTGCTCTCCACTAGGATCTCTCTCAAAGGCAAGTGTGCAAATGAGTGAACTGTGAACCCAAACTCTTATATGTAGCACATGGAACCCTAATGGGAGGTGCTTGACCTTGTCCATGTTAAGGCATGATTTTCACATAATCTTTCTTCTAGGTCCTCCATTTTCTTCACCCTAACCTGTCATTCAACCTATCTCATTGTGAGATTGTCCATCATCCTATCGTCACATTCTTCCTGTCCAATCTCCCGAGGGGGCATCATAACCTGTACCAGGGGCAAACTGGGGCACGTATCATAACCAAAAAGTTTTATTCTTTGAAACAACGTGATAAAACACATTGCATCAAAGAGGAGCAAAATGTATACACCTAAAAATGGCTAAGTCGAATTAAATAAATATTTTAATATTTATTTTAATTCCCATTCTCCTATCAATTAAATAAATATCTTAATTTATTTAAGTGATTCACATCCCTAGAATAATTAAATAAAATCAACTTATTTAATTAAATCCCCCAATTCTTCTAATGTCTCATCTAATTAAATAATCCTAAATTGTTTAATTAAATCCTAATTTCCTCTATCCCAAAGTCCTAATTTCATAAGTCCACCTCATTCTTCCACATCACCTTTCCACCTCACCATGTTGCACACATAATTAAATATTTTAATATTTAATTAGCTAATATCCTCTCACCCACATGTCCTATTTATCCTCAAGTCAAATTAGTTATCTCATCGATCAAATCTGTTAACTAATTAGTCAATTGAGTTCACTAGTCAATCTATTCAATGAACACCTCAATCAGCCCAATTAATTGTTCAATCATCTCATTTAACTCCTCAATCTATTATGTTAACTCCCATAACTCATGAAAGGAGCTTG
Organism: Cunninghamia lanceolata; assembly: GCA_027924645.1. Lineage (NCBI taxonomy): Eukaryota > Viridiplantae > Streptophyta > Pinopsida > Cupressales > Cupressaceae > Cunninghamia > Cunninghamia lanceolata. Next base: position 441,322 of record BSBN01001021.1, on the reverse strand, counting down.
GACAATTGTCCTCTTCTGATTCGTGCAAATTCTCTCAAGTCTTCTCAACCGTACACCTAATAGGTAATTCCTCTAGTCATGGATCTATTGACACTTGGATTTGGTCTTCCCTCAGCCTATATAAGTAAGGTCTTCACACCTATTTGTATACACTCAAGCATTCATAATCCTACTTTGTAGGAATCATATCAGCGTACCTTTGGCAAAACCACCTTCATTGCATTTGCATTACAAATCCATTATCTTCACCATGTCTCCATTATCAATCAGCCATCTCCATTATAGTTGCATTGTAGTTTGATCTCCATTGCATTGTCCACCTATAGTCGTTCTACTCTTGTCATCTTCAACAGCAAGGAAGTGCACACTTTTGAGAGCTCCATTACCATCAAGATCAAGAGCAGATAGGAGAACAATGGAAGCATAGAGGTAAAATGATCTTCAAAGGTATATTCTTTGTTTACTTGTATTTACAACAATTTCCATTGAGTTATTAGATATGATTAGTTGTTTAATACTATTGTTCACATTTTCTGATAAAAGTTGTCAACATATCAAACTAAGTTGTCAATAACTGTAACATAGCTTAACACTAAAAATGCTTTACGATTATCAAGTTTCTGAACAATGCCCAAATTCATATGAGCTATCACCAAATTAGAGCCATCTCTAAAGCCTAAGTGATCATGTTTTGGTGCCATCTGCAACTACCAAACACGGAGAGTAGATTCGGCAATGGCGTGCCAGTGTTTTTTAAGTGAGAAGGACAAGAGCATTGAACACTCCATAGCTACGAAAATGGAAGGCACGATACCCATCAAAATGCGAAGGGAAGTGGAGTAAATGCATCTACAGGGAAGTAATTGCAAGAGTGGCATTGTGTAAATGTGAGAGTGTGTGATGAAAAGGTGGCGAGTTGCTCGCATGCCACATGACATGATGAGCACAACCTACGATGTCGCTACCTGCCACCGGGGTAAGTTGTGTCCGGTCATCGGTAAAAAATAGCCATAAATTTGAACTTGCCAAACACACGTGTCATCCACGTGGCAAATTACAATTCCGTGGTGCAAAACAAAATATTTAGGGAGTCCACCTCATTGCACACATGTTTGAGTATAAATGCATACGAATCAAATGAAGACATGCCATCTATAACATTGAAGAATGTGAAGCCCATGTCGACCTTGAAAGTTAGGTTGCACCACTATCATGCCCTCAACATATCATTGTATTCAAATAAGTTTTATGTTGACCATTGGATGTTTACAAAATGCAAATCATTGACATATGCCAAACATAGATATGAATTCCCCTTAAATCATTAATTTGATTCAAAATACAAATCGTGGTATTACAAAATGCAAGAAAATGCCTCCCTAGGCTGCAATTTCAAACTTGTTTGTGTACAATGATTGCTTGCTACCAATCTCATTCAAACCATGCTGGAAAAACTAGTGGACTCAAAGTGAAAATGCTTACTGTTGCCTGATTGCTTGACAAATTACTCTCAATCATGTTCTCCTCCCTTGTTGGTGGACTTAGAGTGTTTCTCGAATGGGATGGGCTTAGGGCTAGAAATTAAGTATTGCTCACATGGGATGGGGTTAGAGTTGGAAATGGACTGTTGCTGACATGGGTTGGGATTACATTTGGAAGTGGAGTGCTAGTCACATGGGATGGGGTTAGAGTTGGAAATTGAGTGCTGGTCACTTGGGATGGGGTTACAGTCATAGGATACATACAGATATGAATGTTCACCATCTCCCTAAACAATGCATGATTTTTTGGAAAAGGGTTTATGGGGTTGCTTAAACACCTTTGTCTCTCTAGATTCTTCCTTGCCATTTCAAGCTCTCTTTCCTTTTTATCCTGCTCCTTTTCCTACCTTTGAAAACTCTTTGTTGTTCTCTTGCTTGTCATGCAACATCTCTATCTAGTTTGGCTTGATCCTTCAATTCCCTTGCAACAAGACATGATGCCTTTCTATCCTCAATCTGTTATCTCTTTCTTACTTTTATCTTCTCAATTTCTTTCTTCCTTTGCTCTTGTTCCATTAAAAGGTTCATGTAATCATCTATTATTAATAGTTGGGACTATCGGCTTGAAATCGAATTCCATTATCCTCTGCAGTCCTAGGTCTTTCCTTCACAATGTGAATGGGTAGTTTAAAAAAAAAATTGTGTGAATCTACTTGGGAACCCAATGATTGGTTGGAACCTCCATGAATTTTATGGTCAACCTCATTGCAAACTACCTCAGTATCCTGGCTCAAATCTACAATATCTCCACCATCAGCTTCTTCACACTCAGCATAGTAATGTACCATTTCAGGTACATTCAACGTGGGCAGTGGAGAGGGTAAGGAAAACATGTTTCATTGCTGGGGATGCAAATCAATTCCTAAATTCATGGCTCTCTCCACCAACCATGATGGCTGCCTTGGCGAAGACGGAAGGCTAAGCCCATATAGGCTTTGTTCTTGTTGACTTTCAAGCATGTCAGCAAGTAGTTGACCCCCCACCATAGGTTCAGGTGAATCATGAAAAGTTGTTTCTTTTCCCATTATGTATGTTGTTGTAGGATATGAATGACCATCTGCAAGGCCTGATAATAATGAGTTGGCAACCTCCACTTGTGACACATTGACCTCAGAAAGACTAAGGATATTCTGCACTGCAGAAGCATCATCGTGCATGCTAAACTAAAAAGTGTTGCTGGGGTGCATGTCATCCATTAGAGCATATGGATTGAGGGGCCATATACCTATTGTTTTAAATCTAACAGTGATGTTTGAAATTGTGAGTGATTTCTGAAATGACATGCTACCCAATTCTGCCAATTCTACTCTTTTTATTTCTATGTTTGGAAACCTTGCCAACCACGCTGCTCTTTCTGATTTGAAGTATGACTTGAATGCTAAAAATACACTCACATCCAATGGCTCTAATTTGTGTGAGGTGTGCATTGGTATTGTCATTAAATCAACACCCAAATACCTAGCTTCTTGGATGGATGTCACAGCTACATGGCTGCTATGGCCATCAAGTATGAGCAAGTGCTTATTTGTCAGTGATACTCCACCCGGAATTGATCATGCAAAATGATGCAACTAGTTCATAAACAACTCTTTAGTCATCCATCATGGGGCTAGGTAGCCATGCACGTACCCAGTTCGTAGCTCGCAATGTAATGTGTAAGGTGCTTTTTACCTTTGAAAAGATAAAAGCCTAGTATGCTCTATCCGGCAACATTAACATAACATAAAATTGTCATCCATTCCCTACTCTTTGGAATTATGTATGAGACGCTTATGCTACCTCTTTTGGCCAAAACCCACATGGATCCATTTCTCCCAGCCTGAATTCCAGTTTCATCACAATTCTAAATTCTATGTGGTCTGTATGGGTTGGCTTGATACACTTTGGACAACGTGTCATAGAATACAACAACAACAACAGGCCTGAGGTTTAGAGATCTATCTCTATCAAGTCCTTCCACTGTCCTCAATGTCAATTTAGGATGACGCTTTTTAAACCTAGTCCACCAAGACTTGCCAGGCAGCCCATCCTTAAAAGGGTTTGGTCATGTTTGGCAAATTTGTGCAACTTCTACTTTGAGATTAATGATCTCCATCCCATGGCCTACTGTTGCCATTTGTTTACACCATTCCACTATCAAACCCTCTTCATCTACTATCAATACTATGGGAGGACCTTTTTTTTGATGTTGATGTTAAACCGCCTAACCAGTCGCTAAGTGTTGTCATAGGGATTGCCCACTTTTTGGCTGCACTCCTTGTCGACATTCCATTATTCTCCACATCTTTCAATGTTGAATCCATATCATCTTTCCTCCACTCCCGTTGAACTGAAACCTTCTTACTTCTAGCAGCTACATTAACTTGAATAGCTGGCTGAGCTGGTTGAGGACTGCTCTCGTTAGCAACTTGAGTGTCTTCATCCAACAGGAATGTAACTCCTCTTTTTTCTGGAGGCATGGTTGTCCTTAGTCTCTTGGTGCCATAGTAGGTCTGCATTTGAGATTTTTTCTTCATCTTCACATTGCAACAAAAACCTTTGAACATCAGTTTTGAAATTTGGAATCTTTTGAATCTTTTCAATACAAAGTTAAAGAAACAAAGAGCCTAAAGCATTGAACTGGACATCCCACCAACCTGTGTTGATTAGCAGAGAGGCCTGCAAGGTGGTGCAAACTAACTATCAAGATCTACTTGGGCTTGTACGTGACAGGTAGAATAAATATAATTTCTCGGGCATGCGTGCAGTGAGGTTGATAGTGTAAACTCTCTGCAACAAGATAACAACAAAGACCAACAATTAGCTTTACTAATATTAATCATAAACAATACAATAATTGGAATTCCATTTTCTTCATCTTTGTAATTGCAATTTGTAACTTCAATTTGTAAGTTCAGTCAGAGAGTTCACAGTGATGCTTTGAACAGAAGATTTGTGATATTCTATGTTTGATTTTATAGTTTCACATTTTGATTTATGATGTTCTATGTTTGATTTGATAGTTTCACATTTTGATTTATGATGATTTATGTTTGATTTTACATCTTGATAGAGAACTATTCTATGTTATATGTTTGATTTTAAAATTTGGTTCTTATGATTTCCTATGTTGTATGTTTGTTTTTTTCGGTTTGACATTTTACAGTTAGGTAATTCCATATCAATTTTATAATCTTGTTAACTAAGTGCACAATGTCATTTTCTTTGTGTCAATCATGGAACTTGTCTTGTATAATCTGGTTAACTACCTAGACAATCTCAATTTCTTCATGTCATTCTTGTTTTGGCAAGAGTAAACTAAATTTCAGATTAAGATTAACAATGACACCTTCTTGTTTTAACTCTTCACCATCATTTAAGGGGTTTGCATAATAGTAGAGGGTTTGGAAAGTCTACAATGTCATCAGACTAAATGCCTACAAGTTTGTCAAGACCAAAACAAACTATGTAAAGAGTTGTCAAAGTCCATTAGTAGGTTTCAAGTAGTATCAAACAATTTGGAGTAGTGTCAAATATTGTTAAGTCTACATATCTTTCTTGAACAAGAACATACAGAGGATTGTGACAACCATTCATAGGACTATGTGAGGTTTGATCATCATTAGGGGTCCTGTATCAAGCCATAACAACTCCAAGAGCATACAAATTAGTGGAAGACCATGAACAGGCTTATGAGGTCCCTGAGACAGTGTTTCCTATTGTGCATATTTATGTATAGTTATTAACAAGTTTTAGAGATCAACCCACTATTTTAGGTAGGCAAATGACTTATGGACAAAGAGATCAACCCACTATTTTAGAGTAAGTGTTTATCTACAAGGTCTATTGTGGACATATAATTTTGTGAACTTCTTCAGCTCTAGTTATACAGTTCTATCAACTTATTTGTTTACCTGATTATATTAATAACACTCTACTACTGGGCTCTACAAGAACTATGACTAAACCCAAATCTGTCTAGATGGGTTGTGATTTTGGTATGGGTTTGGCTTGGGTTTGCATAGAGTCATGTAAATACAATTTAAACCAAACAATAGAGGCCTGTAGATTTGGTTTGGTTATATTCATACCACAAGCAATATAGTTTAAACCACAATATAAACCTTTCAATGGTTGTTTCGAATACATTTTAAACCAAAAAATAATACAGTTTAAACCAAAACAATATTTTTTCTAACCAATTCGCCACCTTTTTTTCGCACTCTTACATTAAATGATATTTATGTTTAAACTGTATTGTTGTTTGGTTTAAAATGTATGTTGTTTTGGTGTAAACTGTATTATTGTTTAGCTTAAAGTGTTTAAACTGCATTGTTTCTATTTTCCCACACTTTAATCTAGACAGCAATATAGTTTAAACAATTTAAGATAAAACACAATAAATGAAAACAACAATACAGTTTAAACAATTTAAGCTAAAGCAGTTAAAATAAAAACAACAATACAGTTTAAACAATTGAAGCTAAACATCATAAAACCAAAACAACAATACACTTTAAACTAAAACAACAAACATTTGAAAGAAAAACATACATTGCAGTGATGTTGGAATATCAAACTTACATGAATGTTGATAGCACTGTGCAATTCAAAGCCTCTAGGAGTCTTCTGTATGGGATGTTGGAAACTTGAACTAGGAAATCTAGGGTTTATGTAGGAAAACTAGGAAGGAAATGTTTGTGATCTGTGCATTCTCATTTGATTGGTTCAAATAGTTTTTATTGCACTTCATTTGAATGATTTGATGGATGTCTATAAATTTGAATTTGGTATTAAATATGAGAGGTGATTGATTTGGTCGAATGCTTATTTTCTCTGAATTGGTTGATTTCCTTTAATATTTATTTGACATCTTGATTAGCGAGCCTTAAACCTTCGATTGTATGAAATTAATGGAGAATTGATTGATTTGGTTGAATGCTTGTTTGGGCTAGATTTCAATAATTTTTTGTCCTTTTGTTTTGACAACTTGTTTGGTGAGCCTTACACCTTCGGTTGTGGTCTTTTTTGTAGGTATTAAGGAAAAGGGACAAGTAGTTGGGAATTTATCAGTTTTTGGAGTGCACTTGGTCATTACTCCATTTTACTTGGGACTCCAACTTTTAAAAATATGGAGCTTTTCTAGAACGGAAGTCCATGTTGGATGGGACAGTTTATATTGTCTCAAAGTTTAAAAATGTTTATTTTAATGTTGCAAGGAAGTGAAACTTGGTTGATCATTGGTCATGTACTTGGAAGATAGTAATGTTTTACTTTTTAATATAAACTCTTTAATGTGACATTTTGGCTTATGTTGGATCCACCTGTGTACAAGTGTAAATAATGTCAGTTGCATTTATGTTTGACAAATCCTTGTAAATCATTTGTCTATGCCACCTAATATGAATAATAAAATACTAATAAGGAAACAAATGTGATGTCTACATTGATTGGTCCCTATTTGTGCTATTTTTAGAAATTTTTTGAATATTTAATAGATCATTTAAAGCCAAGTTGTGGCCCCACTTTGGTCAACTCCTATACCACATATAGGAGCCCAACCCACTATCGAGCTCTCTCCCCTAGCGAAGACGCAAGACAAGCGATGGGGAGTGGGGATGGGAAACTTTATCTAATACATTTTTCTTTTTGGAAACAAGAAAACTATACTGGACCCATAGGTTCAATGGGCACGCTAATAATTTTTTTTATTAAGAACACAACTTTGTTAGAGTTAGATAAATTTGGCACAAGTTTTCTGGTGTTGAATATGAGAAGCACTTGAAGAATTAAAATAAATGAATGGTCTAGATTAAAAGGACTGCCATGAAATAAATCTTGACCATTAAATCTTTTAACAAATCAAAAAACCTTTTGCATTGCATTTATTGTTATTTTCTTTTAATGTTGTCTTATTCTCATCATTTTGAAAAGAAATTGTGTGCTTTCTATCATGTTTCAACATCTCTTTTCAATGAAGATTAGTGTTGATCCTATCAAATGGAAGATAGGGGATCTTCTTGAGGCCAAGGTGATACCTCCTTTTCTCCTCCTATTCCTACTTCTCGATCTCTGAATAGTTGATATAAATTACAAACATTGGGTTGGATGATTTAGAAAATTAAATTAAAAAATGAAGGTGGAATAGAATTTCTACATTTAAAGTTGTTGTGAAGTCAAGTTGATGACAAATAAGTGGTATATTACCTAGAAATTTTATATAAAAATGAATGATGTTTTCTAATTTTTCATATAAATGAAGTGGTGAGTGTGAAATTTCTATTTGAAATATTAGAAAACTTAAATACAACAATATTAAGGTCAATTGTGTTATGAGTATGTCTTATCTTAGAGGAGAACTTACATATAATACTATCAATTGCATGGAGTATTCGTGCAACGACTTTGTCGATAGGCTATTAGTAATGGAAGAAATAAATTGTGGAATAAAATATAGAAATAAAAATTTATATTTCTATTGCAAGATGAGACAATGACAATGGTGTTTTGTTTTTTGCAATGTATAATAAGTATTTTTAATTTACATTTAAAATATATAGTATTTACAATAAATGTTCCTTGTAGGAATAGGAGTAATACAAGGTTTATAGAATTTGGGATTTCATCACTAACATAGCCGTTATCTTGTATTATAGTATTTAGGGTAGTATCAAATGCATGTGTATTGAAGGATAAAACATTAGTATGATGTTGTAGATGATTAGATAAGGTAGAGATATTTTCATATTTTTAATGCAATAAAAGCCATTTGAAGTTGTAGTGAGTTCTCCATGGTGGTGTGACAAAGTGTGTAGATTATATCAGTAAAAGAAACACAATGCTTGGTGTTAGTAGCCACATCAAGCATACAAGGATGCAAAGAATATGGATCATTTAGTTTTTTTCCTCAAAAAGACATTTTTAATATTACCAATTGCTTAACTGGTAACATTACATATTGACCATCTTACAATACCAAATGCCATAGCTAATACAATCTCCTAGAGCTCATCTTAAGCCAAGCAATTGTAATTGCATAAATAATTGTCTAGTAGAAAAAGGGGGAAGATGGATTGATAGGTGATTTAGTTTGGATCCTCATTTCACTACAAACATTCAAGGACATTCAATTATGTTGAATCACAACTCTTGTAAGAGGATTCACCTATAGGTTGATAGTCACTTGTAACGATGTGGAAATTTGGAATTTATTAATTAATGTATCAATTTAATGCCCAATTATGCTTAAAACCCTAATTATGCAAAATCGTAAATAAACAGGCGAAACCCAACAAATGATCACAGACAGAGATGTACTATTCAAAGTAGATACATACCGAGCTTTGAGATTTAGGATCCTAAAATATTGGGGGCTAAAGAGTAGGCGCCCAAAGCCCAAGGTAGGGTTTTCTGCTGAGAATCCCAGAAATGGTTTGTAACTTATTTCTGTTGTTCTGGAGGTGTTCAGGTACAGATATCCAGAGGGCTTCAGGGCAGACACCCAAGCCTAGGTCGTGTTTTTCTTCTTAGATCTGTAATCTTGATACTCTGTCATAGCCTTTTTGATAAAGAGTGCATATCCCTGCAGTATAGAGGCAAAAACAAATTGATAATTTGATAAATGATTGATTCAACACAAATAGATATCACCTCAGAGGTGTAGCTCACATGTAGATGAAAATACTTCAACACATGAGAAGATGAAGCCAAATCTGTATAACAAACATAATAACAAGACAAGTCTGCTCTGCAACAATGAATGCTTTGAATGCTCTAAAATCATAAGTTTGCCACAAGTTCATCATCTTCTAGTTTACAAATGAAACCTTAAACATGCTTATATATGCATTCCTACTATAAATTTCATAATTCAAACTTAAGATGTCGGTAATGGAACCTTTTAACAATCACATAACGGACATTTAAATTTAGGACCTGCCTAAAATAGGATAGGACTAGGGCATGAGAACCCAAGCCCTTAGGTCCTATTTTAGGCTAGGGTTAAGCCCACAGATGTCCCTTAAATCCCATTTGACATGGGTTTCAAGCCATTTTGCATAAGGAGTTAAAATGAACATGCATAATGAAAACAAGGGACACCAGGAGCTAAAAGTCCTAGGGGGACATTTTATGATGTAACATTTAGCCCCCACTTTAATGTATGTATGAACACACGGCCCATACATGCATTAAAGTAAGTTCAAAACATAGAAAACACACCAGACACTTGAAGCTAATGCATACACAAAGATTGAGGAACCATTTCTAGCCCCTGGCCTTAGGTAGACATTAGAGAAAACACATCAAACACGCCAAACACAATGAAAATAGTAACAGGCATGCGAAACACGGAGAAGACAGTAACAGTCACACAAAACATGGAGAAGACAACATTGAAGAAACCCAATGCACAACTAGTGAATACAGTTGATGCAGTGAATATTTCTTTTTCATTTTCATATATATGAATGAATGTAGATACATGGAAAGTCAATTTGTAGCACACAACCCCAAAATGTAGGGAGGGACTCATCACCACACAGCTTTAGACTACATATGGGGGAGAAGACACGCAATACAAATCTCAGAGCGTAGGGAGGGACTCATTGCCACATAGCTTTAGACTACGCTTGAGAACAAACATGCCATACAAAACCTAAGGTTTAGGGAGGGACTCGTCACCACACAACTTTAGACTACACCTGGGACAAACACTCCATACAAAACCCAAGTGTAGGGAGGGACTCATCACCACACAACTTTAGACTACACAAGGGGAAAAACACACAAAAGACACATAGAAAACACGAGCGCCATATAGTATGCCAAATACATACTATACATCTAAAACACGACAAACAAGGCAATGGAAGGAACTTATTGCTAAGCCCCTACCATCTTAAGAACGCTACAGGAACACCTAACAGTTGGGCTTATGCCACAACAACTGCTAAAGACAAGCTTAAGGGAGGATACACCAACCCCACCTACTCAGAGGACTTTTGAAATATAAAGGATGTGCACTAGCTCAAGAGATACATCATCCCTGCCTCCACAGAGGGCTTAGAATAAAAGGATATGCACGATATCCTACCTCCGCAAAGGGCTTACAAATTTTCTTCGTTAGTATTAAAATCATCAAACAACTTACCTTTATATTCCCCCACCTTAAGATGGTTGATATCATGTACCGATATCATGCACTTTAAGGTAGAGAGAAATCACACAAAGGAACAAGAGCTTTCACTAAGCCCATGCCCCCAAAGGTGACATGTACTTCATGATCACCGAATGTTCCCACAAACACACAGTTCTTAATCTAATAAATGCATGAAAACAATCATATAAAGAGCCAAGGCTACACAATGGGTTTGAGTCTTAGTATAGCCGTAAGGCTTATACTGCAAGCATCTCAGAACTGAGTGTAAACAACAAGGCGAGACACCCAAAACAATCAAAGTGCACGAAGCAGATGTATTGTTATGATTTGTTAGCAAGACAAGACAACATCAAAATATAACATGGAGTGATTCTACTAGTCAAGCGTCGGATATATATAAATCAACTCCGTCTTCATATATGGACTAGGTCCATTTTTACTTACTTGCTAAAGGGACACGCGTCCGTATCAATATTATTTGTTCTTAGTCATCTTCCAGGTAGATAGAACCACTAGAAGAAGGTAAACAATAAAATGAGGAGAACAAGTGTCTTACGAACAGTCACGCAGGAGGGTTCCCCTAGGTCACCATCTGCAACAACCCCTAAGACACAATACACAACAATAAAAATAGAGGAGAAGCAATATAGAACAATGATGATACAGATAGAAGAAGGGTCACAATAGAGGCGGTCTCCCACTATCCTTGACCTTCAAGAGTATCAAGGGTCATCCAAGGAGGCCTAAACAACATATAACACATCACGAGGGAAATACAACACAGAGGTAAAGGGTTAGAAATACTTACCTGAAGGCACAACCGAACTAGCGGTTGTTAGAACTTGTGAGCATCTTAGAAAGATGCTCCACCAAGTTTTGTACAAAGTTTGAGTGGTTCATAGTTGCGTGATCTTTGTTTTTGGCATGTTCATGCGGTACTTGTTTCTCAAATCCTTGTATATTTGAAATCCTTTGTTGCTTATGAGGAGGAGAACCGTGTTGTTATTTCCTACTAATGATAATCATCTTGTTCTTTTCTGATCCTTTGATTTCTTATTTTGTTGAGCTCATATATCGTAGTGGAAGGGACTATCTTCCACCATATCAACCTTTTCTTGTGTTATTATCTCTTGTTTCGGTTGTTCAATTTGTCTTTCCAATGCATTTTGATTAATTCCCAATCCCTGAAGGGATAACGGAGAAGGAACCTCAGTATAAATACCATTTCTTCATGGATTAGGTGAATTCTCAATTTTCTCCTTATCTACTTCTATCATACCCACTATTTCATTGTAATCCAAATAGTCATCTTCCACTTCTACTGTATTTTGTTCCATTATGTTGTTATCAGTATGCTTAGGAAAGGGATTAGTAAAGATTTGTAAAATCTGATTCAGAGGAGCAACCAATTTATTTCCATTGTCATTCATACCAGTTACTTGTATAACATTTGATTCGATGAGGTCTTGAATTTCATGTTTAAGATGCATACATCATTCAATATCATGCCCTTGTTGTCGATGATAATAACAAAAAGCATTAACATTGAAGTAAGGTCCTTGTGTTCTACTAAGATCCAATGGTTTAATTAGAGGAAGTTTCAAGATATTATTACTCACTTCTTGATTCATAATAGAATGTAAGGAGTCAGATATCGGAGTGAATTGTCTTTATTGTTGTCGATTATGAAACGGTGCTCTCTTTGGATTAGTGATAGCGGACACTTGTGAAAAATTGTTTGAATTCTACCCATTAACCTTGATGAAACTCTTATTATTCCTCTTAAATTTGTTTTGTGAAGATCCACCCATGGATTGACCAACTTGAGCCAATGATTTTTGGTTTTCATACTGACTAGATGAAAGTTAGTAATCACAAAGGGTTGTGCATAAATGTTGAAAAGAGTTATACTTCATCAAGAGGATCTTATCACATATGTTAGGTTGTAGATTTGTAATAAATACCTTTTGAAAATCCTCATCATTCATCTGGTATTGAATTTGTGCATAAAGAGCTTGATATCTACTAATAAACTCAGTTAACTTCTCTTTTGGACCTTTCTTACAATGAACTATATCAATCAATGATACTTGAGATCCAATGTTTGCTTGAAAATGTTGTAAAAATTGATCAATTAGTTGAGAGGAGTGTATTGAATTCGGAGGTAAAGAGAAAAAACATTCTAAAGTAGTATCTTTGAGAGATCATGGGAAAAATTTTGCTAACAAGTCCTCTTCAAAGTAAAAATCACTACACATAGTTGTGAATGCTGTCACATGAGTATTAGGATCACCTTTTCCACCATATTTTTCAAAGTGAGGATTTTTAAACTTATCAGGCATAGGAGTTCTCAATATTGCATAAGATAGAGGATTACGAGCATGATAAGTTGGTATATTAGGTTGTGAATAATTTTTCAAGCTTGTTACCTTTTGTTGTAAAGAGGTCATGCCTTGCAAGAGTTGGTTTAAGAGAGCATCATTAGGAGATGTGGTTTGAGAATTTGAATTCATGGTCATGAAATTTTGAGGAGATTGATTGTGAGTGGTAACAAAAGGTGGTTGACAATAATTATGGGTGGAGGGTGGTTGAGAATAGTTGTATGTAAGAGGTGGTTGAGAATAAGTGGGATGGAGAGGTGGTTGAGAGTGATTATTCATAAAAGAGGTCACCTTAGGTTCCAAGTTTTGATAGTTGAATCCCATAGCTTTGTAATTTTGTGAATTATTGCCATTAGATACTCCAATACTCATGGTAGCATTACTACAAGCATGTGCATTAGTAGTTAGAATTGTTGATGTGAAAGTAGACATTCCAGTAGTCGGTATAGGTGTCAAAACTTGTGTATGAGACGGTGATGACATGTTATTAATAACATTCACACATTCAATCACCGAGATGACATTATTGTGCACAATATGCACTAAGCCTTGAATTGAATTAACACCATCTTGTATTTCTTTTAACAACTCTCTTATGTTATGAATCACAGGTATAGCTTCTTCTGCTATCCTTTCATTTTCCATAAATGCTTGAAAATCAGCTAGTTCTTTGTCAAGTTTGTTTATTTGCTCATCAGGTACATGTGTTATCACATTCTCAACATCATGAAATATTTTCTTTTCCATTGTAGTTGTAGGAGGAATGATATCATGCAAATTTTGTGTTTCTCCTTTTGTAAAGAAGGTGTTCAATGGATTTTTAGATGTAGGAACACCATTAGTTTTAGGGGCACTAGAATAGACATTAGTCTGATACTTCTCCTTAAAGGGGTATTTCTATTAGGGAAGTGGGTTATAAGGCTCATGCAACAGCACACAACACTCAATGCACAAACTAATAGAACAAACCCTATGATGAAGGTATGTTTGAGACCTAAAATGCTTGATTTTTCACTGTTATCAATGCAACTGTCTAAAAGATGAAGTGTTGTAAGGAAATTGATGAGGGGAAGAGAATAATAACCTTAATATCAGTCCAATAGTGCAGCAATATCCTTCACAACACACTTATAATGTATATCTAAATAGATGACAAGGCCAAATCTAGTGAAAATGCTAGCTTTTGTTGAAATTAGATATGTGTAAATGCAAAATTTTGAGATATGAATACAAAAACACACAAGAATGTAACACTACAAACAAAATCAGATTTGAATGAGTGCCTAAGATGAGTAGTAAAATCTGAAACAATATTTTAGCTACAAACCATAGTTTTTGAAATCACTAGGTTATATGAAAAATGCACAATTTCAAGAAAAATATAACAAATTAAGCATGAAAATGATTAATTAATGATTTACTTCTATAATTTATATCAGCTCTGATGCAAAAATAAGAGATTAAACGAAATTTAATGAAATTGATGCAAACTATGTCAAAATGCAAGCCTAGGATGCTAATTTTTTTCAAATTTTTCAAATTTTTTGTAGATTTTCAAATGCAGTATGATGAAAATTAAATGAATGAATGTAAATCTGAAGTACAACACTCAGCAAGGTGCAAAATTCAAATAAAACATAGTTTCACCAAAATGTTTAGTAGAAAAAGGGGGAAGATGGATTGGTAGGTGATTTAATTTACATCCTCCTTTCTCTACAAACATTCAAGGACATTCAACTGAATTGAATCACAACTCTTGCAAGAGGATTCACCTACAGGTTGATAGTCACTTGTAACAATGTGGAAATTTAGAATTTATTAATTAATGTATCAATTTAATGCCTAATTATGCTTAAAACCATAATTATGCAAAATCGTAAATAAACGGACGAATCCCAACAAATGCTCACAGATAGATATTTACTATTCAGAGTAGATACATACTAGGCTTCAAGATTTTGGATCCTAAAATGTCAGGGGCTAAAGAGAAGGCACCCAAGCCCAAGGTAAGGTTTTCTGCTGAGAATCTTGTAAATGGTCTGTAACTTGTTTCTGTTGTTCCAAAGGTTTTTAGGTACTGATATCTGGAGAGCTTCGGGGTGGGTGTGCAAGCCTAGGTCCTGCTTTCTGCTTAGATCTGCAATCCCGATACTCTGTCATAAACTCCTGCAACTCCACTTCTGTAGAACATGACACCTGTTACCTGTAATCACAAAGAAGCGGGTTAGGGGTTGTGGTGTTTAGGAGCTTGCCTCAGTCAAGCCCCAGAATGACATTCAAGCCTTCCAACACCATTGTTTGATAGAGTGTGTATCCCTATAGGATAGAGGCATAAACAAATTGATAATTTGATAAATGATTGATTCAACACAAATAGATATCACCTCAAAGGTGTAGCTCGCATGTAGATGAAAATCCTTCAACACATGAGAAGATGAAGCCAAATTTGCATAACAAACACAATAACAAGACAAGTCTACTCTGCCACAATGAATGCTTTGAATGCTCTAAAATCATAAGTTCACCAAAAGTTCATCATCATCTTCTAGTTTACAAATGAATCCCTAAACATGCTTATATATGTATTCTAGCTAAAAATTTCATAATTCAAACTTAAGATGTCAACAACGGAACCTTTTAATAGTCACATAACAGACATTTAAATTTGGACCTGTCTAAATAGGGTAGGACTAGGGCACGAGTGCCCAAGCCCTTAGGTCCTATTTTAGGGCAAGGTTAAACCCACAGATGACCCTCAAGTCCCATTTGACATGGGTTTCAGGCCATTTTGCATCAGGAGTTAAAATGAGCATGCATAATGAAAACAAGGGACCCTGGGAGCTAAACTTAGGAGGTAAAAGTCCTAGGGGGACATTTTACGACGTAACAATAATAATAAATGAGAGATCGACAACACAATCACTCAAAACTATACTATATAGGAATAAATACAATTATATTAGAGACTATATATTATATATAAAATAAATATAATTAAATTATAAATACTAAATATTAGCAATATCAATTACGATAGAATTTAACTAAATTTCAGCATAATTTTCACTATGGTTTCTTAGTATTTATGTGTTTCTTTTGTTTAATTTTTTGTTACTATTATTCTTTTGTACCTATAACTTTAAGAGGAAGGCATTTGTACATTTCCTTTGGATTCATATGTTTTGGAGTAGATTCTTAGCCCCATGTTTGTCAAAGAGTGGAAAGCATTATTGAAACTTTAATTGTATAGTGAAATCATTATTCTTCTCTAAATAGTGTCATTTTGAAAAGTGTCAGGAAGGTGGAGAGCACATTGCATGATACGGTTGACCATGCTTGTTTCCTAGTGTATTTGTCTAGTTGCCTCCATTGTTTTGAGAGTGTCTTAAAATGTAATTGATAGCCTCTAAGTAATTTTAGCATGTAGGAAAAACATTTATGCAAACAATATTGACTCATTTTTATTCTTAATGATGAAATGCATCCAATTAGTTAGCATGACTAATCTCTTTGTCTATGCCTCTCTACAAGCTCCTTCCCCTCTCTCTCTCCCCTCTCTCTCCTGCTCTCTTTATCTGTGTGTATTCATCTATCTATGTGTCTCCCTGTCTCTCTTCCTCTACCTCTCTTTATGTCTTCCTCTCTCTTTCATTCTATCTATCTCTCTCCACTTCTCTTTTCCTCTCTCTTTGTGTATCCCTTTATCTCTCCGTCTCTCCCCTTCTCTCTTCCTCTACCTATCTTTCTTTCTTCCTCTCTCTTTCATTCTCTCTCTATATCTCTCTCTTTCTTTGTCCTCTTCTATTTCTCTCTATCTCATTTCTAAATAATTTACATTGTATAAAATATGCTAAATAATAACAAATATAACTATATTAAATATTAAATACTATATAAATCAAATATGACTATATTATAAATAAATATTTAATATAAATAAATGATTTTATAATATAATATTATTTTTAAAATATATTAAATAATTTACATTATATAAAATATACTAAACACTTAGAATAAATGCAATTATATTAGAGACTATATATTATATATAAAATAAAAATAATTAAATATTAAATATGTTTAGTTTATCCTTGTTAAGATAGAAGACATCTGAGTGATGAAAACATAAAATAAAGGGATGTTTAATGTGGAGATGTACTTTTGCATCTCTCAAATCACCACCTTAATCCCAAAATAATTTATCTCACAAAGCCACACAATCTAAGCCCACCATCTATTGACAAAGACCAAGTACACAAACTTGTAACCTCCAATTTGCCATGATGGTAGGTAGCCAGCAAGTGCTTGCCCTCCATCCTCAAGTCCAAGAAAAAATATTTTAAGCTCCAACAACTGATTGTAAACAGCTAAGAGCTCTGTGCTCAAAACACACAAGTCATCCCAAACCACCACCTATTTTGGGGCACCCGCCACCTTTGAATTCTCCATAGACACAACCACCGTGAGGCCATATGAAATGAGATAATATAGGAAGGAGCACAAGTAACCTAGTTCCTAACCTTAGACAAAGGCACTTTATCCTCCAACATTGCTAAGAAATCTACCAAAATGGAAGCCCTTGACCAAGCCATCCCAATGTGGCCATATCAATCTTCAAAAAGGAGGGACTTTCATAAAGACTGATAGTTGGTAAAGATTGAGAAGAAGAAGAAGAATCTAAAAAAGAGGTGGTGTTGGATAACAAATGCATGAGATAAAGAAACTTCAAAAGTTTGACAAATAATGTAGTTATTTCAATAATTTTGTGCTCCCATTGTATCCTAGGTGTTTGTAGCCTAGTATGTGTTAGGTCTCAAAAACGCAGGTTGTTAACCTTAAGAGGATGCCAAGCTTTCTTAACGCTTTTGGCTAATGAAACAAGATGATATGATTAAAACCCCCTTCTCTTTAGGTTCTGCCAGACCTAGGCGAGTGTACCTCAATAGTTAATGTAGATTTGTATGACCTTAGTGATCTACTCACAGTGGCATGTAAGTGTGAGATAGATATAAGGCTGAAAGTTGTTCCTACTCCTAATGTTTGAATCTTGAATATGTGAATAAGGTTTTGAAATTTTATTTTGATTTGACCAGTGCTTTATCTATTATGGGCAACGGAGTTAGGATGTATATGATAGATGTGTCCTCCCTCTTGGCTTAACTCAAATTATTTGGCACTTTTCAAATGTTTATACCTTGTATAAATGTGCAAGGTTGTAGGTCACCAAGCTGTTCTTACCAAATCCCAATGATATTTTCCCAGGCTATTGTGATTAATTGAAAGGATTTTAATTATGGTGTGAAGGAAACCAACCAATATGATTTGTTTAAAGGGATTTAACTCAGTGCAGAGACCAATAAATATGAACCACTTAGAAGGACTTAAATCAACTTCTCTTAGAAATCAATCAAGCAGATCACACAGAAGCAGCAAATGTGCCATGATAAATTAAGTATATCCTTGGTATATTAATTTAAATAACAAAGGAAAACTATTCTGGAGATAGCGCAGATAACACATATGAATGAATATCAACAAATAAACGAACACCAGAAATATTTGGACACCAGATTATTATATTCCTCTCCATTGAATTACTTCATAAGATTTTATAGTTTATGGTTGGAAGTCTCCATTGACTAATATATTAATTCTACTGACTACTGATTGCTCTCATTGCTATTTTTTTGATGATTCATTGATAATGGTTTTTATTTCCCATTTATATTTTGTACTATTAGGGTTGTGACCCTTCAGTTGTCATTTTGTTCGGTGCAACTCTCCACTTAACAAATTATTTTCAATAGATCAAAATATTTTAATTTTATCCTCTTTGAGCCTTGCATTCCCATGCAAATTAATTTAATAATAATTATTACCCATCCTTTGTTGGAGTTCTTCAAGCTTATATTTACTCCTTGGTGGAAATATTTCACCCTTCATTTCATGTTTTAGGTAAAATAATTACATACTCGATTAATTCTTCCAGAGAAAATATTTCATCTCCAAGTGAAAAAACACAATTATGATTATTAAATCTTCACTTGGTAGATTGATTATGTTCCTTGAGTAAAATAATTACTCACTCAATAGCCCCTTGTGAAATTTGTATTTTCATTTTATTATAGTCACTCTTCACTTTAATTTTTTATTTGTATTTTGGCAAAATTTTACCCTTGCAATTTGATGATGTTCAACATACTTTTACTCGAGAAAAGATCATTAGCTTTATTTGGAACTTTCACAGAGTTTTTATTATTTTCACTATTTCCCTTGTGCAATTCATAATCTTTTTACTTTTGCATGTGGATTGGAAAAATCTTTTGAGACCACTTCATCGGTGTATCGGAGAGACTCTATTTTAGTCCTGTCGATACCTTGATAAATTCTTCAAACAAATGTTTTAGCCCTTTTCAGGATATCGAGGGGACTAGAAATCACTCACTCTGATATTTTGATATGATATTTGTTTTTGTAGTGCTACTCTAACTCATGCATTCCTTGGATCATGGTTGTTGATGAGGGATGTCCCTATTCTTTTGCTTTCGTGAGATCATATTTCTATATATATTTTGACAGTTCATTTATCTTATTTAGATGCCCACATACCATATACCTTTCCTCTAGAGTATTTTTAAATTAAAATATTCAATAAAATTTCTATCATACTTTACTTTGATGGCCGCCTATACCCTGTACTCCAGTGCCTTCATTCAAGCAGCAAAAGATTAAAGGAATTTGATTTGCTTGTTGCTTGTATGTATGCATGAAAATGTGTACTGAGTACCTTGTTGAATGTATCTATATATGCTAAATGAACATCATGGTATCTAGACCTCTTTTCGATGTTCCTTAAGAAATGCAACAACATACTTGTATTTGAGTAGAACATTTTGTTGTAAGATCTAAATGTTTATTTTTGGCTTCTTTAGAGCTTGAAGATTTTGAACAATAAAATCAAACTCCTTTGAAGCTGCTTTATAATGAAGCTTCTATAATTTTGGTTCTACATCCTTAAAAGATATAGATGTCTTTGCCATGGGATCCACTTCAACATATTTCAACTTCTTACTTAAGGTTTACAAAGTTTTGACATAATCTTCATTTACCTCTCCATCCACAATACTGTCAATAATCTTAGGTGGAAGAACAAGATCTACAATAAACTTTGCTAAGTTCAGCTCGGCTACCTTCCTATTCTTTAACCTCAAACCCTTGCCCATTGATTTCTCCTGAAGAGTCTTGATTTCTGAGCTAATTGACTTTATTTCTACCTGAAATCTGCAAAGAAGAGATTCCATTTCCATTAGAATTGCATCACATTCACGGATCTTAGCCTAAAGTGAAACTAGGTTGTCGCTTTCATTTATGTAATCCTGAATGGATTCCAACTCTACTTGACATAAATTATTCTCCACACCCTTTGTATACTCACGTAACTCAGAGCCCTTGGCTAGGATATTTGCAACCACCTCATCACTCCAGCATTCTTCAAATTCTTGTTGTAGACCCTCCAATGACATCTCATCACAGTCAACATTGTCTCCAAAAGTAAGGTCTCCAGGAAAGACATTTAAATTAATTGCTTCCTCTTGCACTTCTACTGTTCCAAGTGGTAACACATCCATTGTGTGCAAAAGGTTTATTTCCCACTTGATGTGTTATATTCAAAGGTTATGCTTCTTTCTTATCTTTTCCGGGATTGTTTAGGTGGTGATCAAATCAATTGTAGTTGAGATCTATAGCCATGTTTGCTTCCCAGTTAACCATTTTTCTAGGGATTTTCCATTCTGTTGGGAAGTAAATATTATTTCAGACTCTTCTTTTTTAAGTGCAATACGGAGTAGAAGATATTTTTGACTGCATGTGGACATGATGTCCAGAAGGTTCCTTTGAACTGTTCAGCTGTTCTTCTATCAAGCTTTTATTTTAGCTACCTTTTTCTTATTGACAACAAGGTCCATCAACATTTTTGGTTTATATTTGTTAGCACATAAAACTTTTTCAGCTTTCTGAGCAGATGCCGGTCTTTGATTTTTGTCCTTTGATATTGTGGACTACTATTGAAGAGGTCAGGCTTCAGAAAATGTCTCAGGAAGAAAAGCAGGCCAATCCTCATTTCCAAAAAGATCTTCTTTTTTTAACCTAATGGTAGAACTAGAAGATCTCTTATCATTCTTAGGCTTCTTGTGTTCACTGTGGGCTCTAAATTTTGAATCATGCACATCATGGGAACCTAAAATTTTGCAAAAAATTGAATGAAATTTTAGGTCCCAATAGTGGCTCTTGCTGAGGGATGTATGCCCCTTGCGAGCATAGCAAGATCCCAGATCTCTGGAGAGCAGACCGAATGCCTTGTCCATTGGGCAATAGAATGCAACCTCCTTCTTTGCCCCAAACTGGTATGGTTTGAAGAACCACACCACAGTTGATGGCACAAGGCCACCAAAAAAAGGAAAAGTTTATGTTTTCCTTTGTCATACACTTGACTTTCATCACACTATAGTGAAACCAATCTAAAAATATTATTAGGTTTGCTTGACTGAATATGTTTATATCTTTCATCAACTTATTTTGCTCAATGTTGCTGGTATATTCTCCATTATTATGCATCTGAAGACCACACATAATCTAAAAAGTATCATATTTGTGTGATAGGCTAGACCCCATCTCTATGTGATATTTTGTGTGATCACACTTGCTATCATCCACCAAAGGATGGCCCTTTATCTGAACTGGGAAGCAAAAGAAATCAAACTGCATTTGACATTTATTTTCTTTAATGCTAGCACCATCTAATGACACAACATCAGATCCAAAAACATCAGTACTATTTTCAACATCACATGTAGCTTGTCCATATGATTGTGATCTTGAAACTCTATCACCACAAGATTCAATAGAAGTATGCATCTCTGGAGAATTATTGTAATGAAATTCACAACCACTAATTGTCTCTATTTCATAAGAATGTAATCTTGATTCTGTTCTTTTACACTTATGATACAGTTCATCATCATTGTCACCCAAAGTATCTTCACTATCAAAGCAAATGTATATTGGGCATGGAATTTCATAATCATCCTTATGTGCATATTTCTGATATTCTATAGTTAGCAAATTTTAAATTTGCTCACTGCTAAGTGAATATGCCTCTTCATTTACCTCATTATTAATTTCACCTTTTTTATCATCATCACAATACTCAAGATTATTAAAATCGCATATAACCATTTCACCAACATGATTATTTCTTTCACAAGCTAACATATCACCCCGATTATCTAAAAATGCTCCATCCTTGTCATAGCATGGATTTGAGAACACATGAAAATCATGTTTTGGCATACCCTGGAAAAATGGCATTTGTTCTCCTTCTGTTATTTCGTCATACAAGGGGTTTGAATAAATCTGAAAATCATTTTTAGATGTGCACACTTTCTTCCTCAAACTGTTGATTCAGGTATTGAGGTGGGTGGGCTAGGGTAATAGGAGCATTTATACTTTGAAGAAAATAGGATTATTTATAATTTGTGTCACTATGGTACTTAGCTACAACTGGATGTATTATTTGTTCGCTATCAAGCAGACTTGCTTCTTTGCTTATTTCATTGCTAATACATCTTTTAGGTATTGTGTCTTCAGCAACATCCTTAATATTGCAATCTTGATCCCAGGTTGAGAATTGGTCTTTTATAACTTTGTCCTCATTCAAATCTGAAAAAAACTTCACTTGTATATGTTTCATTTATTGGTTACATTGTTTGATCAGTCTCTTCATATTCATCATTGATATCATTATTAGATTCCTAATTGATAGCATCCTCATACCTTTTCTTATCTATGATACCAATTAATTTACCCACCTAATCTATAGTAACTGGCTTCAATGATTCAGGGCAATAAATTGACTTAGGATCATATGATAACATGAATATTCCAATGTATATAGATTCATCAGGTATAAGATTAAAAGGTAACTGCATATAGATATCTACCATTCTACTAAAAAGAGAGCATCCAAATTCTCCTTCATGTCTCCTTAGGTTAAAGAATGCATCTAAGGGAGGTATGTGATATTTTTTCATGCTGGAACCTTGTCCTCATTTTTGAATATGCAAATTCTCATCCTCTTTAGAGACTGGTATATACTGTGATTTATTTGAAGCAAGTTTGGCTCTTAACTATTATAGTTCTTAAATCACTTTTTTCTCTTCTCTTAACAACTCCAACATTATCTTTTCTTCTGACATATTTATTTTGACTGAAAATAATGTTGCTACCAATTGTCTTTGTATTCTTCATCAAGTTCCTTTTTCAAAGTCACCACCTCTTGTCAAAAGAGGAATAAATTTTATCTTTTCGGGTCCTTCTTGCCAGCAAAGTAATATTTTTTCAATTCTTGACTCTATGAATGGGTAGGCTGAAAGCAAATTTTCTAGAATTGTCCCCAATAGAGTTGCCATATACTGCTAATAGTTTGATTTCATGTCTTAGGGCAATGTTCAAACCCAATAGCAATGCCTCATATTTAGCGACATTGTTAGTGCATTCAAAGGTCAGCAAAAATGAATATTTGAATGTCTTGCCTGATGGTGAGATGAATACTGCGCCATTCCCTCCTTTACTACGTGCACCATCAAAATATATTTGCCACACACCATGCTCATCTAATTGAGCCTCTCTTTCTATTCGTTCAGTGTTTTGTAACTCAGGTTGTGATTTTTCAATCCTAAAACTCCCAAGATCTACATCACAAAAACAATTCATCCGGTTTGGGTCCAGATGTTCTATTATGTTTTCATATCTTGGCTCTCTACACAACCTAATCTCCTTCCCATTCACTAGTATTGTAGCATATGATAAATCAAGTTGGGCATTTCCTCCTACTATAGAAATCCATTGTCTAGATAGCAACATACAATAGTATGGGGCATAACTATAACAGTTATATCAGTTTTGTAGGTAGCTTTAGGATATGAGGCTAACTTCAATTCATCTCTCATGATTCCAATGACTGGAATAGATCTGTTTTCCATTGCATAACATTTACCATATGTTGTATCTATCCACAGGCCTAATTCTTTCATGATTGCTATTGGCAAGATGTTTATGGTAGCTCCAGAGTCAATCATGCAATTTCTTACCATTTTTTTATTGATTAGGAGTGTTATGTAGAATAGATCCACCTGAGAAGGATTCCTTTTTATGGTGTCACCAAGATAAATTTATGGAGTTCTCATGACCTCTTGTCCAAGATTGTTTATTTTGTTTTCTAGCCCCTCTTTGTTTTTGTTATGATTTTGATGATGATTTGATACATTAGAAATCATCTTGAGAACGTTGTCCCTGTATTCATCTGTCTTCATCATTTCCATTAACGATACTGATATCTTGATTTGGGACAATGCTCAAGTGTTATATTAAATGAAGGAGCAATGGTGATCTGTTCTATTTTTTCTTTTTTGGGGCTTTTCTCTTCAGATTGCTGCTTACTTCCATCCTTTATCTTATTGTGCTCAATCTTGGATGTTTCATTATGTGTATTTTTTTGAGTTTCTCCTTTTTTTGGTTATTTGGGGCACCCTTCTTTTGATTTGGTTCTTTGATGAACATGCCTCTGGGTGTTCCTTGATCTACATTTATGGTTCTATTCCTCATATTGTAATTGCTTCTAGCTTGAGCCACAACAACAATTGTAAGAGCTATTTTCTCTTCCTCAGTAGGTTTTCTTAATTGGAATTGTGGAACCATATTGGATACATAAGTGGTTCCTTCATCATTATCTTTCTGATTAGAGAAGACCTCTTATTGACCCATGTTAACATTATATTTCTGATTGCTCACATCATGTATTCAAACCCATCTTCTTCAAAGGATGAGTACTCTTCATCAATCAAGTGAGGCCTCATTTCCAACATATTTATAGTATAATCATCCCTGTCCTGATCATAAGATACTTCACTTTCTTGCAATGATTGGGCTACCACACAATATTTAGGTGAATGAGGTAAGTTGCATGCCATACACCATGGATTATTTTCCACTACATGTGTCCCATGTTTCTTTAAGGGATCAGGGGTGTCCTTACTAAAATTTTGCTTTTGTCAGTTTTCCACAGGTTTCCCATCCTTCCAATTAATGTTGTAAGGCCTCTTATTTCTATAATAGTTTGCTTGCCTAGTTTGATGGTTATTAGGACTCTATGGAATTCTGATATTTTCTCTTTTACCAAGTTTTCCAGCAGCTTTTCTATTGTTTTCAATATTCACAGCGACCTTTTGAGCTTCTGCAAGAGTCATAGGAGCTCTATTTTGGAGGTCATATCCATTTTAGCGTCAAAGGCCTTTAAATATAAATTCAGTGCCATACCATCAGGAGGTTTCATTTCAAGAGAAATCTTGTGATATATCTTTGAAAACCTTTGGTTGAAATCCACAACTATCTCATTATAGTTCTTTTGAATGCTTGTTAATTCATGTATAGCAAAATTTGGATCAGAATGGCTTCCATATTGCTCTTTGAACTGATCTTTGAAATCTTCAAAAGAATTGATTGAAGCATCAGGCAAATTCTTATACCAATCCCTAGCATCTTCAATCAGAGATAACATAAATAATTTCATATGGACATCTTCATATTGCACTTCATATTTATCCATAATTGTCTCAAAATTTCTGATGTGTTCATCTACTGCAACAACATTATTTCCAAAAAATGTTGGGATTGCATTTCTTAAGTCATTATCAATGGGATTAGAACAGGTTTGATACTGAGACAAATCTAATTGTCTATACCTATTTATATTGAGAGGTCCTCGTAGGTTTTGGTTTGGCTGATACTATTGGTGGTGATGGTGAGGTGGATATTGCTATATAGTATGGTGTGGATTTGCATTTGTATTTTGCTGGTGAAGTGGAACACACTGCTGACCAGGAGGTGGATAGGTATTAGCCATATGTTGTGAAGCAATATGAACATTATGTGTTCTTGGATTTCGTGGTGGAATGTTTTGTTACACATAACTAGTATTACTTGGATTATGTGGTGCTCTTGAAGTATTTGAACCACTTTCATTCTGATGTGACCCTTATGGATTACTTGTAGGGGCACGCCCACTTTGCTTATGGGGGGGTATATACTTTGATCTGCTTACTGCACTCCAAGATTTTATCTATTGCAACTCTTGCTTTATCCTTTTTTCCTCTTCTTTTAATTTGGCTAGCTCAAGTTCCTCCTGTAATTTATGTAAATCTTGTTGTACCTCATTCTTATTCGGTATGTCATTTGGTGGACTATCATGGGTTTCTGTGAATGTTATTTGATCTATAGACTCATATTGAATTTCTCCACCCTGTTGCAATGACATTTTATAATCATATTCTACCTGGTTTTGTATTATCTCCCATTCAAGTTGTGCCTCAAACTCAAGCTACTTTTGAGGATCAGGTATGTATTGATCTAGGATATCCCCAAATTTGTTTTGATCAGACCGGGCATGATAACTTTTAGATTGGAATTCTTCATGAAACTCTAATTCATGCAGGGAGTGAAACTATTATGTGTTAATAAGGGTTGTTCTGATGCATTTTCATGAGTATTCTAGTTATTAAGGCATTCAGACTGGTTTGATATCCTAGTTTTCTTAGCAAGGGCCCTTAAAGGTGGGGAAGATTGCAACCTTTTACCATCAATTTTGGATCTCCTACCATCCATATTGTATGAGACTATAATGCTTCAACACATAATATATCTGAAATTTAGAGTAGAGTTGCCACCTCTCTTTGGAGAGGAATGATTTTATCTTATGGGTTTTTTCCACCAGCAGAGTTATGATTCTTTTACTTTCCTGACTCTATTATGATGGTCTTCTACTAGGTTTCCTTGTGTTGGTCCCTAGTAGAGTCGCCAATTCTGTTAGCTCTCAAAAACACAGTTGTTAACCTTAAAAAGGATGCCAAGCTCTCTTAACAATTTTGGCTAACGAAATAGGGTTGATGTGATTAAAACCCCCTTCTCTTTAGGTTATGCCAAACCTAGGCGGGTGTACCTCAATAGTTAATGCAAATTTGTATGACCTTAGTGATCTACTCATAGTTGCATGTAAGTGTGAGATAGATATAAGGCTAAAAGTTGTTCCTACTCCTAATGTTTGAATCTTGAATATGTGAATAAGGTTTTGAAATGTTATTTTGATTTGACCAGTGCTTTATCTATTATGGGTAATGGAGTCACGATGTATATAATAGATGTGTCCTCCCTCTTGGCTTAACTCAAATTATTTGGCACTTTTCAAATGTTTATACCTTGTATAAATGTGCAAGGTTGTAGGTCACAAGGCTCTTCTTACCAAATCCCAATGATATTTCCCAGGTTACTGTGATTAATTGAAAGGATTTTAATTCTGGTGTTGGTGTAGGAGCACCTAATCCACAGTGGCCCCCATGAGGCATTCAAGTTCATGTTGTGTTTAAATGTCATTTTGATGTTTCCAATAAGGTCCTAAAAGACCATTCATGTAATAAGGTCTATTTGACTAATGTATGTCATTGTAGTTTGTATCTAGGTTTATGTTGTAAGTCCCAAGGACACTTGTTGATCTATAATCACAAGGGTTGTTAGATAGTTAGGAGGTTGTTAGGCCGTTGGAGGTTGTTAGATCTCCCAGCCACTTGGAGTCAATTTAGTACTACTAAGGGCAAGTAGATAAATGCTCAAGATCAGATCGATTGGAGTGGGTTGTAGTTGTAGTTGAGATTAGAGAGATCAGAGATCAGTGTGATTTGTAATTGAGAAATAGAGCATATGTATGTACATTTTTTGGAAAGCATAATAAACAAGTTTTGTGTTGTGCATCTTTCTGTCATTCCAATTCATTAGGTTTTCTTTGTGTAATCAATTTATTGTTTTGTGTCCGAGATGGATTCCTAATCCATTCCACCAGATAGATTTCTTTGAAATCGGTGGAATGGATGTATAGTTTGTTTTTGTGTTGTTTGTTTCATTCGTTAGTGTTTGTAGGATCGCGTACAAGATGCATTGATAGATCCTAGCATTTTTCATGTGCTAGATTGTTGGAGAAACAGATCTGGGAAGTTAAAGGGTTTGTGGAGGTTCAGATCAGCGAAGATTCGGGTTGTTTCATTGAGTATGCATTTTGTGTGTATATCGTAAATGCATGTCGGATATACATTCCGTGTGTATATCGCAAAGGCTTGTTGAGTGTGTATGTTAGAGAAGTATAGGGAGAATGCATCTTTAGAATGCATGTTGTGAATGTACATTGAGTTAGATACAAGGAAAGTCAACGGTCGGCTTCACCGAATGCATATTCAGGTTGTATGTTTCGAATGTATATTGAGCATATACATTGCACAAATACATTGTGTCGGATGCAAGAGGTGACCGGCAGCGATGGTGAAGGAAACTGACGATCACAGGTCAACTAAAGTATATACAAGTTGTTTTCCATTAGTGTATCGGGAGCATATGCAAAGCGCTCACCAACGAGGAAGGTCACACCGACAATGCATGTTATCAGGAAGAGTTGGCACATCAGCCAAGGGTTATAAGTGTTCACCGATAGGCAAGTAGTACAAAGACATACATTGGGGAGAGTTAGGGTGTCGGGGAGATAAAAGGTAAGGTGGCCGATGAAGAATGTTTGGCCGATAGGAGTAAATCACCAAGACATGGACCACCCTCTTGCCGATCAGTTTGTAAGACAGAGTATTGGCTCTGCATCATAGTGGTATCAAAGCTCAGCAAAAGGTATGGGCAGTTGTGCGTTTGGTTATGTCATTGAGAAGGCACAAGTAGAGTTGAGGAAGAACTGAGAGGTTGCAGAAACAAGTTAGCAAGATGCCTCTGAAAAATGCTGGCACTGCTAGAGAATTGCAAGAGATGAAGGAAAAGCATGCTAAAGAGATGAGGAAGATGAAAGAGCTTGCAGAAGCCCTTCAAGCCAGGCTTGCAACCTTGGAGACAAATGAAAGAAGGGAAGTGGAAGAAAGTGAATCTAAAAAAGAAGAGGATGGGGAAGAATTTGAAGATGTAGATGAAGATCTAGATCCTGAAGATCAAAGATTTGCAAAACTGTTAAGGGCAGTCAAGAATGACAGACCTAAGGTAAAGATTGATGTTCCAAAGTATAGTGGAAGTTTAAATGAGGAAGAGTTACTTGATTGGATTGCTGCATTAGATAATCATTTTGAATGTGAAGAAGTTCCTGAGGAGTAGAAAGTAAAGATTGCAAAGACCAAATTGGGAGGTCATGCCTTGGTATGGTGGGATTACTTACAATCAGAGAGGAGAAAGTAGGGTAAGTCAAAGATTTCTTCATGGGACAAGATGGTAGCAAGAATCAAAGGTAAATTTTTACCCAAGGATTATGAAGTTCAAATGTTTAAAAAGCTTCAATTTTTAAGACAAAAGGAAATGGATGTGAAGGCATATAGTGAGGAATTTTATAAATTGAGTATGAGGTCTGGTCATCATGAGAATGAGATTGAAAAGGTTGCTAGATACTTGGCTGGCTTGAGATTGAATATACAAGATGAATTAGTTTTGGCTAACCCTAAGAGTGTAGAAGAATGTTACCAAATGGAAATTAGGATTGAGGAGAAGATGAAAAGGAGACAAGATAAGTCCATGAGGGGAAGAGGCAGCAATATAAGAGGGGGAGGATCAACCCCTACAACAAGACAAGCCAATGAGAACTAAGAAGAGACTAGTAAAGGACAAGAGCAATTTGATTTCAGGGGTGGATGGAAAGGAACAAGAGGTAGATTTGGAGGTGGTAGAAGTTCTAATGTTTTCACTGGGAGATGTTATCAGTGTAATGAAATTGGTCACCCAACATTCAAATGTCTAGAAAGGCAAGGTTCACCATCAGGAGGTGATAGGAAGAATGAAAAGAGGGTTCAATATGTGCAGGAAGAGGAGGTAGATGCAAGTGTTAACTCTCCAATTGGGAGTGCAGCCCCATGTCAAGATGGAGAAGCATTGATGCTAAGGAGAACTCTCTTGAAGACATCCAAGGACATGATACAAAGGAGAGCACTTTTCAGGACCACTTACAAAAGTAAAGGTAAAATATGCAAGGTAGTAATAGATTCTGGTTCAACAGATAATATGGTATCTCAGGAAATGGTGGATAAGTTGAAACTAGAAAGGATTCCTCATCAAAATCCTTACAAAGCATCTTGGGTGAGTGATAGTCAATCACTTTTGGTATATGAACAAGCATATGTTGATTTTTAGATTGGGGAATATCAGGATAGGGTTTTATGTGACATTCTGCCCATGGAATGTTGTCACCTACTTTTGGGTCAGCCATGGCAATTTGATAGGAGAGCATTATATGATGGATATGCTAACACCTACACCATCAAGAAGGATGGGAGAACTTTTGTGATGACACCATTGTAGGAGGATGTTGAAGCAAAGAAGGCAACCAAGATTGTCTTGGTGGGTAAGAAAGAGTTTGTGACAATCAGTACAGAAGATACAAAGGAAGTTGAGGACACCTCAAGGAGTGGGGCTACTAAGGATTAGCATTTGAAGGTAATTTCAGTATTGAATGATGGAGATCAAATGGATCAGCAGAAGGTCAAAGAGCAGGTTTACAAGTCGTCACAAGTTGATTGGAAAGACAAGGATGATATCATAGTAGGAACCATTATTTGTCCTCTAGAACCAACAAGAGTTGAAAGGCATACATATTCTGCCATAGAAACAGTACAAGTAGCATTACCCAAGGTTTCCCATGCAAGTGTTCAGACAAAGATGACAGTAAGAAAGAATGGCAAGCAAAGGATGGGTTTGGTTGCAAACACTCACTCATGGCAAGGTGTGAGTAGAGCCTACAACGCTAGGCATGAGTCTTTGACTCCATGGAAGCAGGTTGCAGCCTAGAGGTCATGGGGAAGGCATGAAGTAGTAATGGATAAAGGTGGATCAATCTAAAGGATTAACTCATGGGGCATGAGTTCTTTTCTCGGTGGGGAGTATGGTGCAGGAGCACCTAATCCACAGTGGCCTCCATGAGGCATTCAAGTTCATGTTGTGTTTAAATATCATTTTGATGTTTCCAATAAGGTCCTAAAAGACCATTCATGTAATAAGGCATGTTTGACCAATGCATGTCATTGTAGTTTGTATCTAGGTTTATGTTGTAAGTCCCAAGGACACTTGTCGATCTGTAATCACAAGGGTTGTTAGATAGTTAGGAGGTTGTTAGGCCGTTGGAGGTTGTTAGATCTCCCAGCCTCTTAGAGTCAATTCAGTACTACTGAGGGCAAGTAGATAAATGCTCACGATTAGATCAATTGGAGTGGGTTGTAGTTGTAGTTGAGATTAGAGAGATCAGAGATTAGTGTGATTTGTAATTGAGAAACAGAGCATCTGTATGCACATTTTCTGGAAAGCATAATAAACAAGTTCTGTGTTGTGCATCTTTCTGTCATTCGAATTCATTAGGTTTTCTCTGTGCAATCGATTTGTTGTTTTGTGGCTTAGATGGATTCTTAATCCATTCCACTGGTTAGGTTTCTTCGAAATCGGTGGAATGGCTGTACAATTTGTTTTTGTGTTGTTCATTTCGTTTGTTTGTGTTTGCAGGATCACGTACAAGATGCATTGATAGATCCTAGCATTTGTCATGTGCTAGATTGTTGGAGAAATGGATCTGGGAAGTTATAGGGTTTGCGGAGGTTCAGATCGGCAAAGATTCGTGTTGTTTCATTGAGTATGCATTTTGTGTGTATATCGCAAATGCATGTCAGATATACATTCCGTGTGTATATCACAAAGGCTTGTTGAGTGTGTATGTCGCAGAAGTATAGGGAGAATGCATCTTTAGAAAGCATGTTGTGACTGTACATTGTGAATGTACATTGAGTTAGATACAAGGAAAGTCAACGGTCGGCTTCACCGAATGCATATTCAAGTTCTATGTTTTGAATGTATATTGAGAATATACATTGTGCAGATACATTGTGTCGGATGCAAGAGGTGACCGATAGCGATGGTGAAGGAAACTGACGATCACATGTCAGCTGAAGTATATACAAGTTGTTTTCCATCGGTGTATCGGGAGCATATGCAAAGCGCTCACCGACGAGGAAGGTCACACCAACAATGCATGTTATCAGGAAGAGTTGGTACATCGGCCAAGGGTTATAAGTGTTCACCGATGAAGATAGTCTTGCCAATAGGTAAGTAGTGCAAAGACATACATCGAGGAGAGTTAAGGCGTCAGGGAGATAAAAGGTAAGATGAAGAATGTTTGGCCGATAGGAGTAAATCGCCAAGACATAGACCACCCTCTTGCCGATCAGTTTGTAAGACAGAGTATTGGCTCTGCATCAGGTGTGAAGGAAACCAACCAAGATGATTTGTTTAAAGGGATTTAACTTGGGGCAAAGACTAATAAATATGAACCACATGGAAGGACTTAAATCAACTTCTCTCAGAAACCAAACAAGCAGATCACACAGAAGCAGCAAATGTGCCCTGATAAATTAAGTATATCCTTTATATATCAATTTAAATAGCAAAGGAAAACCATTCTGGAGACAGTGTAGATAACACATATGAATGAATATCAACAAATAATTAAACACTAGAAATGTTTGGACACTAGATTATTATATTCCTCTCCATTGAATTACTTCATAAGATTTTACATTTTATGCTTGGAATTTCTCCATTGACTGATATATTGATCCTACTGACAGTTGATTTCTCTCATTGTTGTTTTTTTTGATGATTCATTGATAATGGTTTTTATTTCCCATTTATATTTTGTACTATTAGGGTTGTGACCCTTCACTTGTCATTCTGTTCGGTGCAACTCTCCACTTAACAAATTATCTTCAATACATCAAAATATTTTAATTTTAACCTCTTTGAGCCTTGCATTCCCATGCAAATTAATTTAATAATAATTAGTACCCATCCTTTGTTGGAGTTCTTCAAGCTTATATTTACTCCTTGGTGGAAATATTTCACCCTTCATTTCATGCTTTAGGTAAAATAATTACATACTTGGTTAATTCTTCTGGAGAAAATATTTCATCTCCAAGTGAAAAAACTCAATTATGATTATTAAATCTTCACTTGGTAGATTGATTATGTTCCTTGAGTAAAATAATTACTCACCCAGTAGCCCCTTGTGAAATTTGTATTTTCATTTTATTATAGTCACTCTTCACTTTAATTTTTATTTGCATCTTGGCAAAATTTTACCCTTGCAATTTGATGATGTTCAGCATACTTTTACTCGAGAAAAGTTAATTAGCTTTATCTGGAGCTTGCTCAAAGTTTTTATTATTTTCACTGTTTCCCTTGTGCATTTCATAATCTTTTTACTTTTACATGTGGATTGGAAAAATCTTTTGAGACCCACTTCATCGGTGTATCGAAGAGACTCTATTTTAGTCCTGTCGATACTCTGATAAATTCTTCAAACAAATGTTTTAGCCCTTTTTCAGATATTGAGGGGAATGGAAATCACTCACTTTGATATTCTGATATGATATTTGTTTTTGCAGTGTTGCTCTAACTCATGCATTCCTTGGATCATGGCTGTTGATGAGGGTTGTCCCTATTCTTTTGCTTTTGTGAGATCATATTTCTATATATATTTTTTGACAGTTCATTTATCTTATTTATACACCCACATACCATATACCTTTCCTCTAGAGCATTTTTAAATTGAAATATTTGATAAAATTTCAATCATGCTTTACTTTGATGGCCTCCCATACCCTCTGCTTCAGTGCCTTCATTTGAGTAGCAAAAGATTAAAGGAATTTGATTTTCTTGTTGCTTGAAATTTTCTAACTCCTCCTTAGTAAATTCATTTTATGAACATCCTCCATTTCACTTCTGAGTAAACTCTATTTACCTGAGTATTTCACAGGTAACTGCCTCCTGATATAACCTCTTTTATGAATAGTCTCTTCCATATTTTATCGTTCACCTTTTTGGCGGAACTGGGAATTACCTCTCTTCGATATCATGAAGTCATCTCAAAATATCCTCAATTTTCTTTTTTTGTTCATAATTGTTGATGGCTTATCGATGGGACTAGGAATAGAGTTACCCCGGTATAGAAGACTCCCGCCAATTTTAGGGTTGGCTTAACTCTTGGAACTATTGATAAGAATATTGTTATTTCCATGCTTGCATTCCATCCAGTCCAGTTTGAATCCTTTACCCCATGGTATTAGACATCTTCTTGTGGCTAACTTCTCAAATGAATCATAGTTAACCCAAGCTTCCATATAGGCAACATTAGGCCTAGATGTTTAGCTTACAACCGAGGAACAATAAAGTATCCCCAAAAATTATATTTAGGGATGCAGGATCCTAAAAATATTCTTATTGAAGCAATTTGATAATACGGTTGTGGCTTCAGCTTCTTCTTCGGCTATAAATGGGATTACGATATCATCGCTTATAACCATAATAGCTTGGACTTTAGCTCAAAATATTATCTTCATCCTTCTCATCTTGGGTATCTCACTTATTTTAACACAGCTAGAACCATGTCATAGTTATTAATAAGAAATATGGTTTGCTACTTTGGTTTGGTGAACATCCAAGCAAGATATACTAATAAGTCATCCACAGCCACACGTAGGTGCTCCAAATTCAATTCAAGTTGGCCATCTCCATAATCAACATTCAACTAAAGAAGTGAAGTAGTCAATTTAGCATAACGGCGCATCACATAGTGAGGATGAACATCATCTTCACATAATGTACGCACATTTGCATTACGTAAACTACTTAGATGCATGTCAAAGATCATTTTGAAATGAGGCCACAATGAAATATTAACCTTGTTGAGATATGAATCCCAACATGGAATTTGGCACTTTAACATAATTAGCTAGTGATGGTGTGTTATGAGAATCATAAGCATAAGTCCAATTGCATCAAAGAAATTAGGGAGAATAG
This sequence comes from Cunninghamia lanceolata, assembly GCA_027924645.1. NCBI lineage: Eukaryota > Viridiplantae > Streptophyta > Pinopsida > Cupressales > Cupressaceae > Cunninghamia > Cunninghamia lanceolata. The sequence goes on along the minus strand of BSBN01001021.1, from coordinate 406,289 downwards.
CATTAAAATGCTCATTAATTACTACAAACGATCCTAAAAATATTTCATAGAAAATCACATCTTCTCCAAAGAAGTTGTAGCTGAACAAATACTCAAAAGTGGTTGTATCCATAAGTAGTTTGTGCAGGCTTCGGAAAAGAACTTCATATGGGTATTTGGCTCCACTTGCTCTAGAAAATAAGCTTGTACTCCTTGTATCAATTCCAATCAAGTCATTTGCAGATACTATATCTAACTATAATTTTTCTAATGCTTGTATGTATGCACAAAAATGTGCACTCAGTACCTTGTTCAATGTGTCTATATATGCTAAACGAACATCACGGTAGACCAGCAACATACTTGTATTTGAGTAGAACATTTTGTTGTAAGATCTGAATGTTTGTTTTTGGCTTCTTTAGAGCTTGAAGCTTTTGAACAATAAAATCAAACCCCTTTGAAAATGTTTTCTAATGAAGCTTCTGTAATTCTGGTTCTACATCTTTTAAAGTTGCAAATGTCTTTGCTATGGGATCCACTTCAACATATTTCAAATTCTTACTTAAGGTTTGCAAAGTTTTGACATATTCTTCATTTACCTCTACATCCACAATAGTGTCAATCATCTTAGGCAGAACAACAAGATCTTCATTTCCAAAAAGATCTTCTTTTTGTAACCTAATGGTAGAACTAGAAGATCTCTTGTCATTCTTAAGCTTCTTGTGTTCACTGTGGGTTCCAAATTTTGAATCATGCACATCATGGGAACCTAAAATTTTGCAAAAAATTGAATGAAATTTTAGGTCCCAACAGTATGGTCACTATGTTAATTTTCTAAGAGAGTTTTCTTGTCAAAGAGATATTTAGAGAATTAATACTATAGAGCTAATTCAACTTTGAAGAGACCACTATAACAAATGATGCTAAAAGAAATAAATTAACTCAAATCCAGACGATTCTTCAACTTTGACACCATCCTCGGTAATGGCACCAAAAATGTCTTGCTCTATCAATGCTCACTAAACCTAATGCATCTAAGACATGCATGCAACCCAATGGATGGGCTCATTCTAAATCAAGCAGCATAGTGAGTAAGGTCAAGCTACATTTAATCTATCAACCCATGGATGTGGTACTTGGTATGATGTTTGTACTGTATGTACAACTAGAGGATTCTAGATATTTAGTTGTGTATAGCTAGGAAATAGAAATTACTAAAATGTTGGAAAAAGGAATGCAAGTTTAAAAATTTAGGAAATAAGCTATATAATTGTTCTTAACTACAACAAAGTAATAACTGAAATAGAATCAACAAATCTAGTTAGAAGATCTAAACCCGATTACATGAAACTTAAAACAAACAGGTGGTAGCTTGCCACAAGTGGGCCCTCACTTGGGTTGACTACTTCCTTCTTTCTACTAGCTTAATTTACTGAATCAATGCATTTGCTTCTTCACCATAGATTAAGAACAAGAATAATTAAATAATATGAAATGATACTCTATTTAAATAACTAAAATCAACACATGCTACAATCATATGGAAAATCTTTCTTTTTTAGATATCTGGACAAAAATAGATATATACACCATCTTTCAGTTCCTACATTAATGAAAAATAATGACTAACTAATCCACTTCCCTTTATGAAAGGAAATGATTCCTAATTCCTAAAGAGTCATAATGAAACTAGGAAACAAAATCTTAAAAAATTCAGAGAAGAGAATTTTGATTATGACATTGGAACGAAACAGAGTCATCCAAGAAATATGGAAGTGGTTATTTTGGTGTCAACCAGTCTCAACACTTCTTCAATTAGAGAGTAAGTATTTTTCCATTTGTTGCATATTGCTCCTTGATGTCCCCTACATCTTATATTTGTTTGTACGAAGAGAACAGGTCATTGTTGTACAGTTGTCAGTGACTACACACTTTGTTGTAGGAATCAACCCATTTCACTACAGGAACTTCTGTAGGATAGGTTGTAGAAATTTTTTGCTTTTTCTATTGGAATCCTTCTAGCTTAGCTGTAGGAACCCTGTGGTTTGGTTGTAGGTTAGTAATCTTGGTTGTTGCAGGAAGGAGTTAGTTCTATAGAAATCTCCAATCATTAAGATTATTGTAAACACACTTATTCAAACCACATTACATTAACTATTTTAACCATGCAACATTCATAAAAGCATCATATAATTAATGTAGTCCTTATCAAAATATTATATAAAGTCTTGGTCCAAGAAGGATAAAAGTGTCTACATGAAAGTACTTAAAAATAGGAAGAACAAGGATTAAAAAGGACAATTATGGGGCTCATCAGTAGTCATAATAGAATAACATACTTATTGCATTGAGTCAAGGTGTATAAAGCATGTTCAGATGGAATAATTCTAATAGAGTATGACTATTCTTAAATATTAAAAAAATTTAATAGTAAAAATGTCTACAAAGTTACTAACTAGTCACTTCTATACTTGCATGTTGTAAAGCGATCAAAAACCACCCCAACATTTTTTTTGTAAAAAAAAGGATAAATATATTAACTAAGAAATTAGAAAAAATTACAAAAGGATTTCCAAATAGCAACAATTGTCACTAAAGCCCATAAGATAAAAATCCAAGGATGTTTTCCACAATCCCACCACCTCTAGGAACCAAAGGAAACCACAAAACCATCAAAGCACATAATACTTCAAGGAATAATAGACCATAACTATCAGATCAAATCATTATGAAGGAGCTTTAAAAACTATGAAGAATGAGTAGAAGACAGGGACCCCCATTCTATGACATTCTAGTTGTGATCAACATCAGAGTCTCATTTAGCCAAACGATCTGCCACAACATTCCACTCTCTAGGAATTTGAATAAAAGAGATGGAATCAAAGTTTGTGGAAGGCACATAATCTACTCCACAAAAGAAGCCAACCTCCAAGAAGACTCATGAAATTTCCCATTATTCAAAAAGGAGACCAAAACCATGGAATCCATCTCATAGATTATCTTCTTCCAACCTAACTCACAGGCTTTCTCTAAAGCCACAAGAACCTCCCGACTCTCCATTTGATTATTAGTGCCAAAACCCATAGCAAAAGAGAAAAAGAAGTGAATTGAACCAACACTATCACACCCAACTCCACCAATACCTACTACACATGAATTTCCCTAAGAAAAAATGCCAGTATTAATTTTAAAAAATCTAACAAGGGAGGAGATCATTTACTTGCTCGACTCACCTTATTAGAAGATTTGGTCCTAGAACTAGGATGAGTTGAACCAATCAAATGACCCAAATCTAATTTCCTTAAAATAAAAATATTAGAGGGAGCTAAGACTTCATCCACATAGCACTTAGCCATTGAATTTTGTTTTATCGATTCTAAAATCTTTTGTTAGACATACCTAATAAGGCTCTAAGAGCCTTGGAAGATTTGACGATTTCTTTCCAATCAAGTTTCTGAGATAATAAAAATGGGACCAATGTCTTAGGATACCAAAAGGACAAAGGCCAAAGTAGGAGGATGCCCTAAGCTAGCCCAAAAATATGATAGAGAAGTAGCACGAACAAAAGGTTGGTTCCAAATGTGCCACCACTCCTCCAAAGACCCTTAGAAAATGAGCATTGAAACAAAAGATGAGACACACACTCCTCATTAATCCCACAAAGAACACATTTGGACAAACCTTGGAATCCTCTCTTTCTTATGTTGTCCCAAGTAAAACATTTATTTCAAATGACAAAGAAGCTAGAGAAAGAAGTTACACTTAAGCCAATTATAATTATTCCAGATCTTTTTTCACCAGTGGAAACCCATGTACCCATTTCTTTCTTGTTCTAAAATCTAGTACCCATGAGAAACTGAATAAACCCCCTTGGGACCATAGCCCCAAGCAAGAGAATTTGCCTCCTCTAGAGAACAACATGGATAATTTACCAGAATAGAAGATAGGGTAGCTTGAGCATTCAGATCTCCCCCCAAGGCCAACTATTCAAATCCTTCCAATGATATATAAGAAAATAAAAGTAAAATAAAGTGGACTCATATTTATAAGATTATACTCACTATTAAATAATTGTAATATGTTCAAATAATGATTTATTTGTAATAATGTAATAGTTTGAGTTGCATTTATTTATGTATTTTCCAACAATTATTAATAACAAAAAAAAGAGATTGCCTCTTTTTTAAAAACTACAGGAATTGGGTAGCCCCCTATAACCTACAGTGTGCCTAGTAAACTTTTTAACATGACTGGTAGTGCTAGCATGACACGCCCTCTGGTACCACATGGGTGGGGGAAGACTGGACCTCGTGACCTCATGCCTACCACAGGAAGTTCTTGCCAAAGGAGATTGACTTATTTATTCACACAAGAAGCAACAATTATTAGTAGCAATATGAAAATTAAATTAACTAAAATCATTATGTAATATTATTTTTATATAAATTTATGGAGATGGCACAGAGTGAGGAGGTGAAAAAGTAGAGTGAGGTGGCGAAAAAGTAGATCAAGGAGGCAACTAAGAAGATCAAGGAGCCAAAAAGACAAATTGAAGCTATGAAAGCCTTGGTTACAGATGATCATGGAATTAGACAAGGTCAGGAAGGTGTTGCCAATTTGGCCTAGAAGGATTCTCCTAGGACTGTTGTTTCATGCTCGGATCCCCAATTATGGACTAAGATGGTGGAAGACAAAATCCCAATTGATCAGATCAAGAACTGGGTGGTCGACGATCAAAAGAAAAACACCAACTATATCATGGACACTAGGACAAGGGAAGGAAATCACAAAACTTAGGAATGGGAGGCCTAGGTATGATATGCCAAGGCCCTTTTGGTTAAGACAATGAAACTTCAATATTAATCAGGGAGGCCCTAATAATAAAGGTGGTGGTAAAAAATGTTGGGGTAATGTTAGAAACCCTAATTGGGTTCATCTGTGAGCATAGACCAACAAATTTCCCTAGGCATGGGATCCAACAATGGAGAAAAATAATCAACGTCCCATTTCCAATGAATATCTCCACAATGGGATTAGGGAGGATAAGAACAAAAGGAATCAGAGGGGATTCAATAGGAAAACAATGGTCATCAACATAGTTAAACTCCAACCGGCAATAGAAAGATTGGAAAAATTAGGTCTACTAGTAAAATGCTATGGGAAGAATCTCAATTGGGATAGCATGATCAATTGGTGGCGGTGGCAATGGGGAGAAGAAAAGTGATTCAAGGCTCTTGACAATGGATTTTTCATTGTGATTTGCCTAACGGAAGCAATTAAAGAAGACAATGAAACTGGGATCTAGCTCATGGATGACTTCAGATTCTACATTCGTAGATGAGGTTGGCTTTAATCCCCATCACCATAGTTTGGAAAGAATCCAGAACTATTATAAACTTCCTAATCTTCCTCTGGAATTTTGGGAACTTAGAATTTTGAAGGATATTGGAAATCATTTAGGGAAATACATATGTGTAGAAGAGAGGCTAACTGAGCCTGGAATTAGCACCTATGTTCGTTTGTGTGTAGAAAACAACCCCAATAGCTCATTTTGGAGGGAGATTGACCTTTTCACATATTGGAGAAATTGGGTTCAAACCTTGATATCAAATTCGAGCCCTAATGTTACTTTCATTAGGACATTAGGCTGGTGACATTATGGGGCTAGCAATGCTAAAGCAAGTAAGAATGAGGCAATGCAAAATTAAGTAAACTAGGGAAGCCTAGTACTTCTAAGGAACACCCTGGGGAGAGTCCTGAACAAATTATCTAGGAAGCTCGTGTGACAGATTTGGAGTTGGAAACAAAAGGGAGACCTTCAATAGTACAACTGAAAGTTCTGGCAAATCAAAAGCAAAGTTTGAATAAGAAGATTTTAGAAACCCTAAATTTGATGCATCTAATTTTGCAAATAGATCTCAATTCCCTAATCGAAGTTGGGCATGAACTGGTGGAATTGGCAAAGGCAGCCAAAAATGGATCCGTTAATTTGGAGGATGAAGGTCTCATGGATGAATGGATGGATGGTCCAAAACTAATGAATGAAGATCCCAAGTCAAAGGAAGAAGTCATCTCCCCTAAACCAAACTTCTTTAAAGCCTTGGCTAACGAGAAATTGGTGTGTGGCGAATTGGGAATTTGCCAAAAAGAAACCTCCAAGCTTTCTTTGGATTGTGGAGAAAATAAGAGAAGAGGTCGAATCCCCAACTAGGAGAAGCTAAAATAGATGGAGAATCAAGCAGTCAGCTAAAGATTAATGAGATGATGAAAGTAGGGAAGGGCGGAGCTCTTCCTGAACAATAATGAAAATTATATATCATGGAAAGTTAGGGGCTTAAATACCCCTAACAAAAGATGTCTATTTAGAAATCGCTTGGATTTTTTCTAGTTTGATATTTTCTTATTATAGGAAACAAAACTTGATCAACAAGAAGAGAATGTCTTAGTAAGAATCTAAAATTGTGGAAAATGTCTGGGTCAATGCTACCGGTTCCTCTGGTGGTTTAATTTCTCTCTAGCAATCACAAAATGTGTTGATAGAAGAGGTGGCCTCTACTAAGTGTTGGATTATGAATAAGGTAAGGAGTCTTGCATTCAATCTATGCTTTTTATTAATCAATGTTTATGGTCCCAACTCTTGCATTCAAAAAAAGAAGTTTGGAATGAGCTATATATCATTTGCAACAATCTTGCCTTTTACTTCTGCATCCTGGGGGGAGATTTCAATGTCATTTTGAGTGCAGAAGACAAAAAAGAGGGTGTAGGTAGGAAATTATAGTCCCAATTTGATTTTGAAAACTTTGTGGAAAGAAATATGTTATTAGAGATCTAAATGGGCAATGACAAATATACTTGGACAAATAGGAGAAAAGGTTTCAGCAACATTATAGAAAAGTTAGATAGATTCCTATTCAAAGGGGATATGAACAGGTTCCCTTTCAGTTTGGAAAGCAAAATCTTACCATTGTCTAGATTTAATCACTTTCCCGTTAGCTTGGAGATAATTGGGGAAAGGAAACCTGTTAAATGTCCTTTCAAGTTCGAAAACATATGGTTTAAAGACTTGAACTTCTTGGATCTAATCAAGCAATGGTGGTCAGAGTGTAATCCTAGTGGTTCTAAACTTTTCAATGTGGTGACTAAATTGAAGCTGATCAAACATAATATGAAGTAATGGAACAAGGAATGCTTTGAGAACATCTTCAAAGAAAAAAGGAAAATAAAAGATGAATTGTTGGAACTTAATGAAAGGATTTTAAAGGATGGCATGGACATCAGCAACTACAATCAAGAGAAAGAGTTGATGAGGAAATTGGGAGATATTTTGGCTAAGGAAGAAATATTTTGGCGGTAGAAATCAAGAGAACTATGGTTACATAGTAGTGATAAAAACACTAAATTCTTCCAGAATTCCACTAGATTTCAAAGGGACATTAACATAATTACTTCTATCAGGACCTCGGATGGGAGAATTGTAGACAAGTTGGATGAAGTTAAAACAACAACTGTGGAATTTCTTCAGAACCTTCTAAATGACTGGAATGGGTCCAATTTGGAGGCTTAGCAACAACTTTTTGATTACATTCTCAGGTTAGTCTCTAAAGCACAAAACAGAATGTTGACTAGTAGGTTCACTGAAAATGAAATCAAGGAGGTCCTTTTTCAATTACACCCCAATAAAGCTCCAGGACCAGATGGGTTTCCTGCTGCCTTCTTTCAAAAGTGTTGGGACATTTTGAGCAAGGAGGTGGATGAGGCAATTGAAGATTCTAGATGCTCAGGGAGAGTGCTTAGGGAGGTGAACAATACCTTCATCGCACTCATTCCAAATAAGGAGAAACCTAAAACTCTTGAAGAGTACCGACCTATTGCACTTTGCAATAATTTGTATAAATTTCTTGCTAAAGCAGTGGAAAACAGAGTCAAGAAGATCTTACTAGATATAATTGCGGAAGAACAAATAGGTTTTGCCCCAAGAAGGTTGATCCTGGATGGAGTGATTATTGCCTAAGAGGCCATTCATTCAATTCAAAAGACAAAAAAACCATCAATGCTCATGAAATTGGATGTAAGGAAAGCATATGATAAAGTCAACTAGAGATTTTTTTAAAGCTTTTGGAGGCTTTTGGTTTTCACAAAGCATGGCTAGATTGGATTTTTGAATGGATAGCTTGCCCCAGATACTCAGTTCTACTAAACAGCTCCCTAGAAGGTTTTGTTAGTGTCTCTCAGGGGCTTAGACAGGGGGACCCCTTGTCTCCCTTTCTCTTCATAATCTTGGTTGAGGACCTTGGGAGATCATGTTCCAAAGGCTGGCATGAAGGTCGTGTTGCAAGGATTCAGGTCACCCATGGTTTGCCAGAAATCACTCATCAGTAGTTTGTTGATGATACAATGCTTTTTGGTGCAGCCCATGAGAGAGAAGCAAGGAACTTCAAAGGTATTTTGGACCAATACTCACTAACTTCAGGACATGAAGTAATCAAAGCAAAGTCAAAAGTTTTCTTCTTTAATACAAGTTTTGTTAGAGAAACATAGATCTTGAGAATTCTAAGCTTCAAAAGGGGCTCCCTTCCAAATATTTGGGTTTGCCTTTAGCAAAAGGGGTTCTCCCAAGGAAGCTTTGGGATCCTCTGATTGAAAGGGTGAAAAATAAGTTGGCCTCTTGGAAGAGCAAGTGGCTCTCTCGAGTAGGACGGATAGCTATGCTCAAGGCAGTTATTGCTGCAATACCAATTCACATGATATCATGTCTTCCTTTATCAAGCACAGCTAGCAAAGTTCTCAATCAAAAAATAAGGACCTTTTTTTGGCAAGGCAATCTAAGCAACACAAGTACCCCTTAATAAAATGGAAACAGATATGTGAGCGAAAGGAGGCTGATGGAGTAGGGTTAAAAAATCTGCTTATGTAAAACAAGGCTTTGGGGGCAAAATTGGTATGGTCAATACATACAAAATAGGACCTTAAATGGGTCAAGATTATTAAGGCAAAGTATCTAAAAGAGGAAGACAACATTATTTTCACTTCACAATCCCTACCGAATGGTTCAAGGATTTGGAACTTTATCAAGAGTTACAGAGATCTCATTTTTAAACATTTGACTTGGAAAATCAAGGATGGTAGCAAAGATCTTTTTTGGGATGATTCATGGGAAGGCCAACCAAAACTGGTGGACAAGGTAGATTTAGAACCTATCAAAATCATCACAAAACAACTTTAGGGTGACAGAGTCTCATTCATTTGAGTGCTTTAATGACATACCAAAATGTGTAGGGGAGTAGCTAAGAAATATTGTTGAAACTACTTGTCATTCACTTTAGAAAATGGTAGCCTTTGGTGTCAATGGAAGAACATTAGGGGTCTTGGTTTGGATGACAGGTTAGTTGAAACCTATGAGAATGTTTTGAGTAACCGAGTTGTGTGCTTTAGACAAGGCCAAGATGTTCTCAAATGGAATGCTTCACCATTTGGGCTCTACAATGTGAAGGATGGTTATAGAATGTTGTGTAGGATGCTAGAACAATTTATAACCCAATTTATATTTGGAGGATGCTCTACAATGTCAAGGTGACCCATGTGAATATTTGGAGGATGTTAGGCTGCCGACCAATTTATGCTAGAACAAGAATTGTCTCCCCAAGGTCAGAATATTCACGTGGGTCACCTTTTAGGGAAACGTTCTTGCTGCTAATAGATTCATACGAATGGGTTTTTCTGGTCTAACTAGATGTATCCTCTATAAGTAGGACGAAGAAACAGGAGATCACCTTTTTTCTCAACTGCCCCTTTTCTTTCTACTGCTGGCAGTGGCTTTATGCCAAATTGCAGTGAAAATTTGTGTTTCCAAGTAATCTTTTGGAACTGCTTAATTATTGGTCTTTCCTTGGTAAGAAAGCCTTGTATGGAGGTTTGTGGATCACAAGCCCTTCAGTGCTAGTATGGGAAATCTAGAAAGATAGAAATAGGTGACTCTTTCAAGATAAAGAAATGTCAATTCAATCATTTTTAAACAAGGTCGAGGCAAATACTGTTGAGGTAGTCAACTCAAGATTAGAAGATCTTAGATATAAGAATACGAGCTTTACAGTTTGGGATGCTGAGATGCGAAGAAACTGGCATGGATTGAAAATTCCAAAAATAGCCAGGGAAGGGGATGTCAAAACCTAGGTGGCCAGGAAGCTGGTTTGTTAGAAACCTCCAAATGTTGGATGGCACAAGCTAAACTTTGATGGGGCAGCAAGGGGGAATTCGAGTGTGTTAGGTGCTGGTTGCATTGTCTGAGATTGGGAAGGGAAGATTGTTGGTAGGCTGGTAGAACCTTTACCCTTAGGTACTAACAACACAACAGAATTATAAGCTCTAAACCTTGGTCTCAAGTTATGCCAAGAATTGAAAATAAAGACATAGTAGTCGAAGGGGACTCCCTGATGGTCATTAATGGGTTAAGATCAAGAAGTTTGGTAAACTGGAAGCTAGGTGCATAGTTATATATAGCCCTAAGTTTACTGGAAGGTTTTAATAGAGTCATGATCAATCACATTCTAAGGGAAGAAAATTCAGAAGCAGACTATCTCTCAAATTTGGGAGCAGATGGTAGATCGTTGAAGGAACTTTTTGACCTGGACAGACAAGGTCCTTCGAAGACAAATTAACCAGAGAAATTGTGGGTGGTAGGGCGGGTGACTTTCCACACTTTCAGTTGTGGAAATTCTAGGCATAGTTTAGTTTATCTAAGCTACTTGCTAGATAGGTTGCCACAATGGCTGCCAAGTTGGAAATAGATTTTTGATGACTAGGAGAAAGAAAGGTGGCATTGCAAATTTAAAATTTTGAGTATTTCGAATTGGCACTAATGGCCTTTCGTGTGACATAAAGGAAATTACTTCACGTAGCTGAATAATGATGATACCCAGTAATCATGATTTATGAAGTTCAGATGGATGTGATAGTTGTGCGAGATGAAATAAGGAAAGAGGAACTTTCAATAGATTTTTTTGCTATTTTGCGAGAGTAGATTTGTTGTAAGATTGGAATCGATTGGTCATGCTCATAATTTTCGGTTACCCTCTATGCCTTCAATATTTCTTTAAGTAGCCATTTTTGCATGGAAGGTTTAGAGGAATTCGATATCTCTTGTTGGTATGTGGTGACTGATCATGCAAGTACAATACACACGTAATGTAACCAACACAAGAAAAATGACATTGAAAAACTCTAATTCAAGAAGCTTCCAAAAAGCTTTTTATAAGTAGCTAGGATGTATGTTGTGGTATGGAATTCATGAGATTGTAATTTGTTTTGCACTGGATAATAAAATCATTGGATGGTTGAGTTTCTGTGGATGTATCCCATTTTGGGTGAACCACGTTAAATTTTTGTGTTGATCTCTTTTGTGTTGTTCTTCATTGTTATATTTGGGTTATTTAATCTGCATATAATTGTTAGTGTTTATTGCTTCGATCTACCTAAACCCTAACAACTAGTATCAGAGTGGGTTGTGTTTGATTATCATCTACAGGAAGGTCTCACAGTTGAGTAGAAGTCTCACGGTTAAGTGGGAGCAATGGCAGACAAGGGTAAATTGAAGGTAGATAAATTCAATGGGCTAAACTATCAGTTATGGAAGATGCAGATGGAGGATTACCTCTATCAGAAAGATTTATGGAGGCCGTTGGAAGGAAAATCCAAGAAATCGGCAGCAATGACTGATGAGGATTGGGATCTTTTAGACAGAAAGGCACTGGGAACCATTCAGTTGTGCCTAGCACCATCTGTGGCATTCAATATAATAGAAGCAAAGACAATAGATGAATTGATGAAAGCTTTGGCTAAATTGTATGAAAAACCCTTAGCCTCTAATAAGGTGTTTCTCATGAAGTGTTTGTTTAATCTGAAAATGATTGAAGGTGGATCTTTTTCAAATCATTTAAATGAGTTTAATACAATTACCAGTCAGTTAACCTCTATAAAAGTGAAATTTGATGAAGAGGTGAGGGCTCTCTTGGTTTTATGTTCTTTGCCAGAAAGCTGGAATAGCTTGGTAATGGCTGTAAGTAACTTTGTCTCTGGTTCAAATACTTTGAAATTTGATGATGTTGGTGTTATCCTTAGAGAGGAAATGCGATGGAAAAACATAGGTGAGAGTTCAACATCAGGTAATGCTTTGACTGTAGAGAATAGGGGAAGAACAAAAGAGAGAGGAAAAAGCCCAACAAATCGTGGGAAGTCACAAGGGAAGTCAAAGAAAGACAGATCTAAATCTAGAGGAAGAATGGATTGCTAGCACTGTGGAAAGCCAGGACTCATGAAGAAGGATTGTTAGTCTCAAAAGGACAAACAAGGAGATAGACAACATGATAACAGTAAGGAAGCTAATGTTGCAAGTAATAAATTATAGGATGCTTTAATTTTGTGTTTAGATAATGCTAATGATTCCTGGGTAATAGATTTAGGGGCTTCATTTCATGCCACACCCCATAGGAAATATTTTGTAGATTATGTTCAAGGTGATTTTGGACAGGTATATTTGGGTGATGATGAACCCTGTTAGATTGTTGGAAAAGGAAAGATAAAAATCAAGTTGCAGAATGGAAATGAATGGTTGCTACAGGAGGTAAGGCATGTTCCAAATTTGAGAAGGAATTTAATCTCTGTGGGACAACTAGGTAGTGAAGGTTGCATAGTTACCTTTTCAAATAAAGTCTAGAAGGTCACTAAAGGTGCATTAGTAGTAGCTAAGTGAAAAGGTAGGCACATTGTATTTGTGTACTGGTAATACTTATTCTACCTTAGCTGCTACAAAAATAGTTACTACTAAGATAGTTATAGCACTTGCTACAGTGACATAATAGAATTGTGGCACCATAGACTTGGGCACATGAGTGAGAAAGGGATGAAGATCTTTCACTCCAGAAAGTTGCTACCAAGTCTGAAGAAGATTGACTTGGAGTTCTGCAAAAATTATGTTTATGGAAAATAGAAAAGAGTCTGATTTGTCAAAGTTGGGAAAGAGAAAAAGAGTGAGAAATTAGAGCTTGTGCATTTAGATGTATGGGGACCAACTCAGGTATCTTCTCTTGGTGGCTCTTGCTATTATGTTACTTTTATTGATGATGCAACTAGGAAAACATGGGTGTATTTCCTAAAACAAAAATTAGAACTATTTGAAACTTTTAAAAAGTGGAAAGCTTTGGTTGAGAATGAGACAGGAAAAAAGTTGAAGTGTCTCAGATCTGATGATGGAGGCAAGTATTGTAGCAAAGAATTTAAGAATTACTGTTCATATAATCAAATCCGTAGGTAGAAAATGGTTCTTGGAACCCCATAACAAAATGGTCTGTCTGAGAGGATGAATATGACCATTATGGAGCATGCAAGGAGCATGAGATTGCATGCTGGACCACACTTACATTTTTGGATAGATGCTATACATATCGTTGTTTATTTAATAAATAGGGGACCTTCAAATCCTTTAGATGGTGCCATTCCAGAGGAGGCATGGATGGGTAAAAAGGTAAACTATTCATTTCTAAAAACCTTTGGTTGTGAAGATTTTGTCCATGTTGACATTGAAAAGAGAACCAAGCTTGAGGCTAAGTCTAAAAAATGTACCTTCATTGGATATGGAGTAGGTGAATTTGATTATCGGTTATGGGATTATGAAAATCATAAAATCATTAGGAGCAGAGATGTTATATATTCAATGAGAAGGTTGTGTATAAGGATCAGTTGCAGGAAAAGAAGCATGAATAGGATAAAAAGGAATATGTGGTGTTGGATGAGATTCCAAAAAATAAAATGCTAGTGGTACCTGATGCTCAGCAAAAATAAGTTATCCCACAGACTCTTACAAGTGTTAGACGTTCTACAAGTATAACTAGACCTCCAAAAAGATTTTCTCCATCATTATATTCTATATTATTAACTTATTCTGGTGAACCTAAAGGTTATGAAGAAGCAATGCAGGTAGATACCAAAAAGTAGTGGGAGCTAGGCATGAAAGAGGAAATGGATTCCTTGCTACAAAATCAGACTTGGGACTTAATCAAATTTCCTGCAAGAAAAGAGCATTGCTAAATAAATGGGTTTACAGGTTGAAGGAAGAAGATGGAGGCAAGAAAAGATATAAATGCAGACTCGTGGTAAAAGGTTTTGCACAAAAAAAGGTATAGATTTTGATGAAATATTTTCTGGATGGTTGTAAAGATGACTTCTATTAGAACTATTCTAAGTCTTGTGGTTGTAGAAGACTTGTATCTTGAACAACTAGATGTGAAAACAACATTTCTCCATGGGGATTAGGAAGAGGAAATATACATGCAACAACCACAGGAATATGAGGTCAAGGGTAAGGAGGAATTTGTGTGCAGGTTAAAGAAGAGTTTGTATGGCTTGAAGCAAGCACCTCAGCAATGGTATTTGAAATTTGATAGTTTTATGGCTGAACAAGTTTACAAAATATGTCATTCTGATTATTGTGTTTATTTCAAGAAATTGGGTAATGCCAGCTATATTATCTTGTTGCTTTATGTTGATGACATGCTTGTTTCTAGGTCTAACATGCAGCATATTAATGAACTTAAGCATAAATTAGCAAATTCATTTGCTATGAAGGATTTGGGTGCAGCAAAACAAATCCTTGGTATGAGGATCATATGGGATAGGACAAACACAAAAAAAATTTTGTCTCAAAGTGAGTATGTAGAGAAGGTGTTGAAAAGGTTTAACATGCAGAATGCAAAAGCAGTTAGTACACCCTTGCCTAGTCATTTTAAGTTGACTAAGGAGATGTGTCCAAAGACATAAGAGGTGGAAGGCAAAATGTCTAAGATACCATATGCATCAGTAGTTGGCAGCTTGATGTGTGCAATGGTATGTACAAGGCCAAATATTGCACATGCAGTGGGAGTTGTGAGCAGGTATATGAGCAATCCGGGAATGGAACATTGGAATGCGGTAAAATGGATTCTCTGATATTTGAGAGGTCCTACTTCAAAGAAACTATGTTTTGGAGGAACAAATTCTGCTCTAAAAGGATATGTTGACTCTGATATGGTGGGTGATATTGATAACAGGAGGAGTACTACATGGTATGTTTTTACTATAGGAGGTACTGCAGTCAATTAGATTTCAAGGCTACAAAAGGTTGTTGTACTTTCAACCACTGAAGCTGAGTATGTTGTTACTATAGAAGCTAGCAAGGAGATGATTTGGTTACAACATTTTCTGGAGGAATTGGGACAACAAGAAGATAGCCCTTTGTAGACTAATAGCCAGAGTGTTATTCATCTTGCTAATAATTTAGCTCTGCATTCAAAAACTAAGCATATACAGCTCATATACCACTTCATCTGGTCAATTTTGGACACTAACTCATTTGACTACAAAATACGATGAAACTTTCTGACAAAAGATGTATAATTAGATGTATCGTCGGGTACCTGTGTATTTAATGTGAAATTTTCAATTTTTTAAAAAATTTATGCCCGACATTCGTCAAACTTGTGACACTTCATGATTTTTGTTGTTATTTTGACATACACTTAAAGTCAATCATCCCCTTCCATCAATTTGTGGGCCGACATATGGTTAGCCTCCTTAATTTGTGGGCCAACGGGTATATAGTTAGCGTTCGTTAGGGTTTCGACGAATGTTTTTTAATAAATAAAAGTGAGTTCGACAATTTATCTATACTTGCGACAGTGTTTTGCTTTACTTGCGAATTTGCTATACTTGTGACAGTTTGTGGAGGTTATAGGCCGATTTTGTTTGGTGCAAAATATTAGAATTATTAGATTTTGTTACCTGTCTATGATTAAAATTATTGGAGTGCGAGTTTGATATTTTTTGAAGATCTAAATATTCAAGCTTGGTAAAGAAAAATCATGTCAGATAATATTAGTACAGAACAAAATGAAGAGACACTTGCTAGATTGTGGGCTAGATTGAAAAGAAAGGGTGATGGGAAATGTTATGGTCCTAGCAATAATTGCAAGGGCTTAAAGACGAGAAGACTTTTAATCACAATAGTTGAGAAACATTGTAGGCAGCATGGTCATGTTGAAGGGGGGCATGATTATCGTCCATTGGTAAGTTGTTCATTATGTGTCTTTATATTGATTGAATTTGTAAATGTTTATATCATTTTAACATTTTTTATATATATAAAAAATCACTTGATCATGATCATGGTTTATTTGTGTCAATCATTATTATAAAGGTGGAGCACCCTAGGGCACATGATATGGATTATCACAGCCCAGAGAACGTGGTTTTGCAAGTGGAGGAACATGGAGTTGTGAATATCGAAGATGAAGTTAATGATCCTATGGAAGAAGATGATCATGCGCTAGAAAACACAGTTGAAGATGATGGTACAAATACATTGATCCATGACACATTTAGTGGTGCAGCTGATCATGATGATCGTGATGACTTTGATGATGTTCATGGTTTACCTGTACTTGAGAAGGCATACGAGCCCCTTTATGAAGGCTCCCAAACAACTCTTCTCTCTGATGTATTGTTGCTGGTGAACTTGAAGGTTATGAATGGTTTATCCAACATAGCAATCTCACGGATGTTAAGGTATGTCATATATGTCATCTTTTTTCATCTATTTTTGTTGTTAGTGCATCACTAGTAAATAAAGGATGAAATATGTACCATTAATATTCTTTATATTAACAAATTATTTTTTTGTTGTAGATTGATAGGTGAATTTTTGTTACCACCATCAAATATTTTACCTCACTCATACCGAGATTTATCTGTCATTATGAAAGATATTGGAATGGAGTATCAAGCAATAGATGCATGTCCCAATGATCATATTATATATCATAAACAACATGAATTTGCAACAAAATGCCAGAATGTCATATCATTAGATATCGAACAGATCAACTAACAAAAAAGGTGCCTCGCAAGGTTCTTCGTTATATTCCCATTATTCCACGTATGCAACGATTATTTAGGTGCGAAAGCTTAACGCAATTTTATGGATTACCATGCATGGAATAGAAGTGGAGATGACATTCTTTGAATGCCTACAGATGGTTCTGCATTTAGGGACATGGAGGAAAAATGGCCACACTTTAAAGAAGAACCTCGTAATCTCAGGCTTTCATTGGCAGCGGACGGTGTCAATCCATTTGGAGAGCTGAGATCTATTTACTCGGTGTGGCCTATTTTTGTTATCAACAATAACATTCCTCCATGGATGTCAATAAAGAGGGATCACATAATGTTGGCAATGATTGTTCTAGGTATTTTTTTACATCAATTTTCTTTAGCGTAGTAGCATCCCATTTGTCTTATTTGTTGCATAATGACTTATATTTTTTTCATTTAATAGTCATGTACATTAATTTTTATATATTGTAGTAAAATGGTTATAATAATTATGTAATGTTTATGTTCATTCAACTAGGTAAGTACCAAGTTAAAGATATGAATGTATATATCGAGCCTCTTATCAATGAGTTACTAAAGTTATGGAATGGTGTCACTATGTATGACATCTCTAGACCAATAGGACAAAGACAATTTCAATTCCATGGAATGCTTGTATGGACAATTCATAATGCCCCAGGGCTAACACATTTTTGTGGTATGTTATAATGTTCAACTACACTTTAACGATATTTAATTTTATGAAGTAGATATCATGCATGTTTTTTAAATAATCTATTCATTATATATAATTATAAAAATTGACATATTTAATCCAATTATATATGATCTTGCAGGTCTTCAAACAAAGGGAAAATTTACATGTCTAGTTTGTGGTCCAAAGATGAAATCTCATTGTTCAACAAGTTTAGGAAAGCAGGTGTTTGATGAGTATAGGCACTTCCTCCATAGAAATCATAAGTATTGAACAATTGAAAAACATCTTTTCAATGGGAAAGAAGAGACTACATCAAAACCACGAAGAATGACACCTCGCCTATGGACGTTGGAATATAATAGAATTAATCTTCAAGGTTATACATCAGATCAAATTGTTTATCTATCATATATGATATGTTTGGAATTTTTTTATTTTTATATTGTGTTTTGTTTACTCATGATGTAATTGACAATGATTATCGTTGTTAATTTGTTTAACTTATATGCTTCATGAAGGACGTCAAGGCATTAATGGCCGGCTTCCACAGGGACTGAAAAGTTATCCCAGACAATTTAGTAGGTTGCCCTACTATGAGCATCTACAAATTGTGCATTTGTTTGATACAATGCTTATCAAAAAGAATATAACAGAAATGTTATGGAAAATATTGGATGGAGGGCATGACAAATAAAAAATTGTCAAAATTTGTAGTGACATTCATGAAGCCAATCATGCAATGAAAAATGTGATTCAATTAAATAGCGATGGAGACCAAATTAATATAAGCACCCTTCCTTGGTTATTAATGGAGCAGCAAAGCAATGCTATAAAAGAAGTCATACAAAAAATTTGATTTCCCACAGGATTTGCTATGAACATAAACAATATCATAACAAAGAAAGGTGAATTTGGGTCAAGGATGAAAATGCATGATTGGCATACCTTCATTAAGGTAATTATTCTGGTATATTTTATATATATTTGTATACCGCATGTACTTTTCAGTGTATTATGTTTACTAGTTTTGGAAAAATAATGAAAAGATCATTTTATAATTGCTGCAGTACGTTCTACCTCTATCTCTCCCATACAACTTTGACAACAATGTCAAGCAAGTTATATATGATCTTGGAAAATACATGAGGTAAGTAGCGATATTTGTTCAATTCGTTGTATAGATCTTATATTTTCCATTTGTTTTACTTGTTATGTAATATATTGTATATTTTTGTTAATTCTCATTAATATATTTGCGCCTTGAATCACTTGTAGATGGCTGTCATCTAAAGAAATCCATAAAGAATATATAAACTATTGGAGGGGAAAAATTCCCTGTCTAATGTGTGAAATGCAAAAGTGAAATATACCAAGCCAATTTTTTTCACTTTTCCAATTACAATAAGCAAAGCAATACACAATCGTTGAAGTTAGCACTTAAACCAAAATGATGCGGAATTCAACTCTAACCAAGAATGTACACCAGGATGGCATGATCATATGGTCAGAGGATCTCTATGCAATGCTAAAAAGGAACTCTAACCAAGAATGCACCTGATGGTGACGAGCATATGGTCAGAGGATCTCTATGCAACGCTAATAAAGGAACTCTAACCAAGAATGCGCCTGATGATGACGAGCATATGGTCAGAGGGTCTTGATGCAATGCTGATACAAAGAACTCTAACCAAGAATGCACCAGATGTCGACGAGCATGTGGTCAGAGGATCCCTACCACTATTATGCTGAAATAACTCGACGTCAAGAATGTGCTTTCCAACCCGAAGTGGAATTGGAGCTACCATACGACGGAGATGCAAGGTATTATAAAGCAAATATGAGAAGAAGTATGAAGTGCTGACAGTACTACTATTCATCTTACAATAATTAGAGACTTCCAACCCAACTCAAATGATAGAAGTTAGCAAACTGAAATGACGGATCAACAACTTGAAAAGACCAAACCAGCAACATAAAACCCTACAAAAATGCTCACACTTCACTCATTTCTCAACCAAATAACCTCAAATTTGATGCAATGCACTCCTATGACAATGGCGACCAAGCTACACACCAGAGACCACTCTTAAACCTAAGTATTTATTTAGTACACTTTCCAATGCACTCCAAAGAGGGTGGCCTGGCAAGAAGGGCAATTTCCTTCTAGAAAAATCAAATTCTTCATAATAAAATCTGCAAATTGGCACAATGGGGCACCCAGCATAGACAAAGGGAAATATGAAATACCCAGAACAAATGTATTTTTATTTTTAGATTTATGAATGAAACTACAGATTCAGCCCTGTTATCAGCAACTCCAAAAATGACATAAAATGCAAATAACTGAACTACAAACAGAACCCAAGCTACAATGCAAACCTCACTACAAAAAATCACTACTATCAGCAAACCTCTCCCTAGGTGCTATCTCTCAAGCACGAAGTGAGCCCAGGCTAGGAGGCATTCATTCCTCAAAGCAGTCCTAGAACCATTACGGTAGCATAACATTATCAAGATTTCGGATGCCGAAATGAGAGCACTCTTCCTCCTTTTATACTTTTCCAACTGGGAGTCTCTAAAATCCTCTTACATATGGGATAAAACATGAGAGGGAAAATAATATAATCCTCTTCAATTCTTTTTCAACCTCAACATTAAGTTGTTGAGCCTAGGCACCAAGGTCCAATATTAAATAATAAAGTTTAATTTACAGACTTTAAAACGGAGGCCAAGATGATGTCGGAAACCAATGATCTATTGCTCGTTGGAAAGGTCTTGACAAGACGAATCCAACCCCACTCTCAAAATCCCATTCTGGTGCCAATCCTGAACTTACTAAAAATAGTAAATTCTTGAATGTCAAGAAAAACACATCCCTGCGAAGCTCTCTGAAAACCCAGAAAGAAACCACCAACCAAACCACGTTCCACGAACAAAATTAACCACCAAAACATGAAACCCCAATTTCAACCTCTGAGTAACCTACGGGTCTCTGGAATAGGCCAACGGTCAACTGTAAAAGATCAAGCTGGAAAACGAAACATTACAGTCCGCCCTTCCCAAGATTGCTTGTCCTCAAGCAATTGGCTGCAGAATCTCATCATTCTCCCAAGTCGCATCCTCTATAGGCAAGTTTTTCTACTTCACCAAATACTCTCTGATAGTTCTTTTCCTCAAAGAACGCTCCCTGGAATCAAGAATCTCTTCTAGAATCAAAACTAACTGTCCTTCTTCATCCAAAGGTGGCAACTGTGATGAAGCAACAACATTGTGTCCAAGTGCCCTCTTGAGGCAAGACACGTGGAATACATTGTGCACTCTGCTATCCGAAGGTAGCTCCAACTCATAAGCTACTGCCCCCACCTTCCTAGTGACCTTGAACGGCCCATAGAAACATGGTTTGAGCTTCTCAGCTCCACTTTTCTTGAGAGTGGACTGTCTGTAAGGCTGTAGTCGAAGATAAACCATATCTCCAACTTCAAAAGAGCGCTCAACACGCCACTGATCAGCATACATCTTCTGCTGATTCTGTGCAATCTGAAGATTGTTCTTCAATGAGTTCAAGATATCTTGACTCTGCTGCAACAAATCTTTGGCCTGAGGGGCTTTGCTATCACCAAACACCAAATTAGCAAAGCTAGGAGCCTCATAACCGTAAAGAGCCATGAAAGGTGACATCCTTATTGACATGTGAAAAGTAGAATTATAACAATACTCACCCATGTGAAGCCACTTCACCCAAGCTCTTTGCTGCTCCGAAACATAGTTTCTCAGGTAACCTTCCAACCACTTGTTCACTATCTCTGTCTGTCCATCAGTTTGAGGGTGATAACTAGTGCTTGGAGTAAGCACTATACCACTCATTCTGAAAACCTCTTGCCAAAAAGTGCTTAGGAACTTGCTATCCCTATCACTCACAATGGTTTTTGGCAACCCTTGTAATCTAAACACCTCATGAAAAAATAGATCTGCAACTTGGGCTGCTGAAAAAGAGCTGGCAATGGCGAAGAAGTGAGCAAATTTTGTTAATCTGTCCACAACAACATAGATACAGTCTTTTCCTTGAACCTTGGGCAACCCTGTGATGAAGTCCATTGATATGCTTTCCCATTTTTGATTGGGAATGGGAAGAGGTTGCAGAAGACCAGCTGGTAAAGTATGCTCATTTTTGTTCATCTGACAAGTGGGACACTCCTGAATATATCATTGAACCTCCCCTTTCAGCCCTTTCCAAGAAAATCTTTCCCTGATCTGCCTATATGTCTTGAAGAACCCTTGATGACTAGCAAGTGGAATGTCATGAAAGGTCAACAGAATCTTCTTTTTGAGCTTAGAATCAGCCACCACAAAGATTCTACCCTTGTAGTGTATCAACCCTTTGACCACTTTGTACCTTTCATCAAGAAAAGTACCCTCAATGATGCTGGTTGCAAACTGATTTTTGGCATAATCAGCAAGCAACATGTCCCTCCAATTAGCTGTAAGCTCACACAATGAGCTTAAATGAGGTCTCCTAGATAGAGCTTAAATGAGGTTGTAGATGGAGTAGGTCCTTTCAACACCTCTTAATTTTCTGCTTTCAAACACAATGGGATGTTTGTCTTGCATCAAAACAGCCCCAACTCCTTCACTGAATGCATCACACTGTAGCTCGAACAGCTTGGAGAAGTCTGGGATAGCTAACACCGGACAAGAGCTCATGATCCCCTTAAATTTATCAAAAGTAGTTTGAGCCTTTTCTGACCAACAAAAGGCACCCTTTTTCGTGAGGTCAGTAAGAGGAGCAGCATTCTAAGAGTAGCCCTTCACAAATCTTCTGTAGAATCCACAAAGACCCAAAAATCCTTTCAGATGAGTCAAATTCTCAGGAGGTGGCCAATCAACAATTGCCTTGATCTTTTCAGGATCAACCTTCACTCCTTCAGCACTGATTATATGGCCAAGGTAAAGTAACTCCTTCATTCCAAATTCACATTTGGATTCTTTGGCAAACAAACTCTCTGATTCCAGGATGCTAAGCACTTCCTCCAAGTGCTTGAGATGTTCTTCCCATGTCTTGCTATAGATCAAGATGTCATCAAAAAATATCAATACAAACTTCCTCAACTGCTTCTGAAAGATTTTGTTCATACATGACTGGAAGGTAGCAAGAGCATTAGTCAACCCAAATGGCATGACTAGAAATTTGAAGTGGCCATAGTGACATCTAAATGCTGTCTTCTCAACATCAGATCCTCTCATCCGAATCTGGTAATAACCCAATCTCAAATCGATCTTTGAAAAGAACTTGGCTCCATGTAGCTCATCAATGAGCTCATCTATCCTTGGGATGGGATATTGATTTTTGATGGTGCTTTGATTCAAAGCACGATAGTCCACACACATGCGGATGGTACCATCCTTCTTCACCAGGACAACTGCTGAAGCAAAGGGGCTCTTGCTTGGACGAATGAAGCCCATCTCCAAGAGTTCCCGAATGTTTTTCTCAATCTCATCCTTTTGCTTCTTAGGATACCGATAAGGAGTTGTAATAACTGGTTTAGCTCCTTCCTTGAGCTCTATGACATGCTCTGAACCTCGATCAGGAGGTGGTCCAGGAGGTAAATTAGCAAACACCTTGCTCTTCTTTGTGAGTAAAGACTGAATATCAGGGGGGTAGTCTCTCTTTGTTTCAACTGAACTAGCAGGAAGAATCATACACTCTGCAGCCCAGTCAACTTGATCATGACGAATCAGCCTCGCCATCCTCTTGAATGACACAATCCGAGGACCACCATTGGACATTCCTCTTATCACTACATTCTTCCCTTCGGATTGAAACTTGAGCTCCATGGTTTGCAGATTTAGAGTGATCTCCCCGAGTGAACGCAGCCATTGAATGCCTAGGACGGCATCCGTATCTCCAATTTTGAATACATAGAAGTCATCCTTGACCTCATAGTTTCCCACTTGCATGGTCATGTTTGAGATCTTCTTGGTGCAGGTGATGTGAAAACCATCAGCAACCATAACCTTGAAGCCTTCAAACTCTTCTATTTGCAGCCCCTTCTTTGCCACCACAACTTCATCAATGAAGTTATGCGTTGCTCCAGTGTCAATCAAAGCAACTATGCGTTGCCCCTTAATCATCCCTCGAACTTTGAAGGATTCATTCCTTTGAAAGCTCAAAAGTTGAGCCAAAGTGCCTCCACTTCCCTTTTCATCTTCGGATTCCTCTGGGACTTTTTCCACTTCACTGTCTTCAGAATCAGACTGTTGGTTTGACAAATCAGAATTACTTTCTTCAGCTGAATAGCATTCAATTTGATGAAATTTGCCTCCTTTTGGGCAAACATGATCTTGGGACCATTTTTCTCTACACCGGAAACATAACCCTTTTCTTCTGAGTTCATTAAGTGTCTCAGGATCCAACCTTGTGACATGAGGTTGATGCTGTTTGAACTCCTTATGCTGAGGTCTTTTTCCTTTATCTCTTTTGTGAAATGATGGCTTGGGTTGAAACTTTGCTTTAGGAGCAGCCCACTCCATGTTTCTTGCCTTCTTCATTGCCTCTTGTAGAGAGGGTGGATCAAAAGCTTTAATCCAACCCTTGAGTGGCTCCGTCAATCCTTCACTAAATAGGATCACCAAGCGCCTCTCAGTGACTCCTGTGACCATGACTAAAAGCCTTTGAAACTCAGCTATGTAGGCATCAACTTTACCATATTGCTTAAGTTGTGCCAATTCTCTGAAATGCACTTCTGGATCTTTTTTCTCAAATCTCTCTGTGAGCTTATTGGTAAACTCATCATAGGTAGTGATAGACTGATGACCCAAGGTGACTAGACCATGGTACCACCACTCATGCACCACCCAATCCAGGTGTAGCGTAGCGAACTTAATCGCCTCCTCCTCCTCCATGGGTCTGAGAGCTAGATAGTTGTCTAACTTCTGTATCCGAGCTCTGGATGAACTATTGTCACTCCCATCAAAATGTGGAAGCATAACCTTGTTGATATCTTGATGCAAATCCCCATGAACTATTGTCCTCCTTTGTTCATAGTGTCTTCCTTGTCCTCTATCCTTCCTTTTATGATCCATAAAATCATTATAAGACATATCTACCTTAATTTCATCAGGTAGAGAATCATGCTCAGCGCGGCCGAGTCTCAACTGTTCAACAAAGGACACATTTTCTTCTGGATCAAGATGAGGTTTTACTGGTGCCAAGAAAGTGGGTTTGAATGGCCTGGAAGAAATGTATGTGCTATTTGAAGCAGGCTGAGCAGCATGTCCATTATGCTGGTTGGTGGCATTGTGTTCTCCACTATGTTCTGAATTGTTTAGTGGAGGTTGGTTCTGACTCATTCTCTCCATCATGAGAGATATCATATCCATTAAGGTATCCATCTTCCTCTCGAACGTCTTTGCCAGACTTAATGATCTTTCTCTTCCTTTCCCACTATCATCTCTATTACCTCCCGACGTCCTCTCATTATCCCCCATTTCTCCTTCAGGAGAAGACTCACAATTGGCTCTTAATACCTCTGAAGCTGTCTGACCTTCTGGGGCCTGATGCCAATGAAACTGACTGGTAGCCTTCTTGTATTCTCTTGCTAAGTACCTCTGTTCTCTGTCACTCATAGAAGGTTTGTTTTCACAGGATGGCAGGATGCGTGGCTCTAATACCACTGAAATATACCAAGCCAATTTTTTTCACTTTTCTAATTACAATAAGTAGAGCAATACACAATCGTTGAAGTTATCACTTAAACCAAAACAATGCGGAATTCAACTCTAACCAAGAATGTACACCAAGATGGCATGATCATATGGTCAAAGGATCTCTATGCAATGCTGAAAAGGAACTCTAACCAAGAATGCGCCTGATGGTGATGAGCATATGGTCAGAGGGTCTCTATGCAACACTGATAAAGGAACTCTAACCAAGAATGCGCCTGATGATGACGAGCATATGGTCAGAGGGTCTTGATGCAATGCTAATACAAAGAACTCTAACCAAGAATGCGCCGGATGTCGACGAGCATGTGGTCAGAGGATCCCTACCACTATTATGCTGAAATAACTCGACGTCAAGAATGTGCTTTCCAACCCGAAGTGGAATTGGAGCTACCATATGACGGAGATGCAAGGTATTATAAAGCAAATATGAGAAGAAGTATGAAGTGCTGATAGTACTACTGTTCAGCTTACAATAATTAGAGACTTCCAACCCAACTCAAATGATAGAAGTTAGCAAACTGAAATGACGGATCAACAACTTGAAAAGACCAAACCAGCAACATAAAACCCTACAAAAATGCTCACACTTCACTCATTTCTCAACCAAATGACCTCAAATCTAATGCAATGCACTCCTATGACAATGGCAACCAAGCTACACACCAGAGACCACTCTTAAACCCAAGTATTTATTTAGCACACTTTCCAATGCACTCCAAAGAGGGCGGCCTGGCAAGAAGGGCAATTTCCTTCTAGAAAAATCAGATTCTTCATAATAAAATCTGCAAATTGGCACAATGGGGCACCCAGCATAGACAAAGGGAAATATGAAATACCCAGAACAAATGTATTTTTATTTTCAGATTTATGAATGAAACTACAGATTCAACCCTGTTATCAGCAACTCTAAAAATGACATAAAATGCAAATAACTGAACTACAAACAGAACTCAAGCTACAATGCAAACCTCACTACAAAAAATCACTACTATCAGCAAACCTCTCCCTAGGTGCTATCTCTCAAGCATGAAGTGAGCCCAGGCTAGGAGGCATTCATTCCTCGAAGCAGTCCTAGAACCATTACGGCAGCATAACATTATCAAGATTTCGGATGCCGAAATGAGAGCACTCTTCCTCCTTTTATACTTTTCCAACTGAGAGTCTCTAAAATCCTCTTGCATATGGGATAAAACATGAGAGGGAAAATAATATAATCCTCTTCAATTCTTTTTCAACCTCAACATTAAGTTGTTGAGCCTAGGCACCAAGGTCCAATATTAAATAATAAAGTTTAATTTACGGACTTTAAAACGGAGGCCAAGATGATGTCGGAAACCAATGATCTATAGCTCGTTGGAAAGGTCTTGACAAGACGAATCCAACCCCACTCTCAAAATCACGTTCCGGTGCCAATCCTAAACTTACTAAAAATAGTAAATTCCTGAATGTCAAGAAAAACACATCCTTGCGAAGCTCTCTGAAAACCCAGAAAGAAACCGCCAACCAAACCACGTTCCATGAACAAAAGTAACCACCAAAACATGAAACCCCAATTTCAACCTCTGAGTAACCTACGGGTCTCTGGAATAGGCCAACGGTCAACTGTAAAAGATCAAGCTGGAAAACGGAACATTACAAAAAGTGTCTACCTTTGACATTTTTCAAAGCACAAGAACACTACCTCATATACCAAGTTGAGGAGATTGAATTGTGTGGACCTATACACATAAGGTCAATGTGGATGGTTGAGAGGCACTTGAAATTTTTTAAGGCTTTGGTTAGACAAAGAGCACATCCTGAGGGTTTTATGGTGGAGGGATATATGGTATGCTAGACCATGGTGTACATTACTAAATATCTTCCTAAGTTCGCAGCAAAGATCCATGTAGATCACATTTGGGATCCCAACTCCAATAACAAATTCGAAGGGAAGTACCTGATGGTGAAAGGTAGATTGAGGAAAGTGAGAGGTAATTAGAAGATGGTCATGGAGATTAATTAGAATACATTTTACATTGCCTTCAATTTCTTGAAAAGAAACAACAAAGAACTAGTCCAAATGAAAGAATCGTCCACACACAAATAGAAAAGTATTGGTATTGTATTACTCCAGAAAATAAGTCTTTCACTACTAAAAAGTATTAAAATCTTAAAAAGTGATGATGATCAAATATTACAATTCAAATTTCATATATATTGCTTCACGAGTCTAAATCCTTAGCTCATAAGATTTTAAATCTTGTGTAAGTTGTTTGCTTCACGAGTCTAAATCCTTGCTGCTTTTTGGGTCGGTATGAAGGGTTCAAAGTCTTGCTGAAGTGGATGTAATGGTATTTTGGTCAGTTGTAACTAGGGTGATGGTACTAATGGTTATGGGTGGCTATGCTATGGATCTTGTCACACAAATGATGGCTCTCATAATAACAAATTTTGTAATTTAGGGTATAATACTTTTGAAATTACTCATAAGGGGATGGAACAAGACAGGAAAATTTTTGAAATTTTCCTGTCCCAGCACCTTCATGAAATTTTCTATAACCTCCTCTACCTCTTTGTCTTCTTTGTTCTTAAACACATCTTCCCCCAGTATAGGAACATGGGTGTATCCACTAAGGTTTTGCTTTTTCTTACAAGTGTGTATGTACCCTTCAGGGTCATAATTAATTCTTTGTGCATACTCCTTTAATTTGAATTCATCCAACAATAAAAGATAGTAAGATCATTGGTAGTGGGATGTTAGGTTTTCAGGTACATCAATTATAAATTAAGGTCATATACCATGGTAATTAACTAATTATACGTCGTTTGTGAATTTCAATTTTTTTGATACAGTTGGTCGAGAGTGGGATGCACTACATTTGTGCGATGTAAACAATCTTGATTGGATGACGGTATGGATTGAATGATGTCGACAATCCGGTCACGCATTAACATGGGAAGGTGTGGCTTCATTGGTTAAAGAAGCTCATCGTAATGGAGATTCCAATGTTACATCACGGGAAATTGATTTAGCATATGGTTTAAGAGATAAATAGGTACATATAAATATATTAATCACCTATATTATTTAATTATTTTCAATTATATTGATGTATATATATGTTGAGTTTTTTTTCTTTGCATACATTCGGCCAAGAATAAATATGTTTATCAACTGACGATGCAATAATTTTTATATGTTTGACATATTGCAGTTGAAACACCACAAGGCTATGTGGTGCAACGGTTGTAAATTTTGAATCAAAAAGCTGGATGACATGAAGAAAACTTGTGATTCTGGGATAACTGCAGTCTTTCAAGTGACTAATGTTTCATCTAGAAGCAACATACATCCAGAAGTCTCAGAAAATTGATACTATGGGATTTTGGATGATATGCTTGAGTGTGACTTTAAGTCCTTCAAATTAGTTATGTTCCTCGTCCAATGGTACAGGCTACGATTGAATGAAAATACTCTCGAGAGAACTGTTATTGAACATGATAATGGATTTACCATTGTTAATACAAGGTCGATTGAGCGAGATGGAAATGAGCCCTATGTTCTTCTAAGCCAATGTGAGCAGATATTTTACTCAGAGGTTCCAGGTAAACTGGGTTGGTAATTTGTTGTTATACATGATCCAAGAGGAAGGCTGGTAAAGTATAATGTGGTGGAAGAAGAAGATACCGAAGAACTAGAAGATGATGTAGATGATGATCAGGATCAACAGTTAGTTGATGATGTGCCTGACGAAGATGTCGAAGAAGAGGAACTAGATCATGATGATGTAGGAGTTAATGTTAATGAAGATGATATCCATGTGGATGATGACATTATCAAAACTAATATCAATGATGATGATGATGATATAACCAATCCTTACAATATCGAATCTGGATTGGATGATACAGACGAAGAGTTGGATGAAGAAGAAGATCAATGACATTGAAATGTATGAGTTATGCGATTATATTATCTATTTGATATTAATTTCTTGATAGAATTATACTTGACTTATATGGTTACATAATTAATTCATGATGTTTTTAATTTTTATGCCATTACACAATTAATTCATGATGTACTTTTTAATGTTGTTAATTCATGATGTTACAACTATTGTAGCTCTCCTAGAAATTTCCATATGATCAAATCCTAATTACTCTATGACTCTTTATGATTAGATATTATTTGATCATATCTTTGGTTATTTCATTCCCAAAAAATTAGAGTTTCCTCATGTTGACCCCGCATAGTGACATGTGAATGGGGCCAATGTTGAAATTTTTTCAATTTGTGCTTGTATGGAGTGAAACTTGACATGGTTAGCCTAGACGCATGCATTGATGATATGGGAGGGTTTCGAGACTCAAACATGAGGTCATGCTATATAAAGGCATCTCATCCTTCCTAATAATACAAGTTGCCTTATTCTTTGTCTCTTTCATATATTGTTCTTAGCATTTCTTTGGTTAATGGTTTCAAAAGATGAGGCTCTTTGAGCCTCACCTTGGATCTATTACAGATCAGTTTGTGCATTTGCATTAGCAATGAATATTTAGATGATCTTTAAAAAGCTCATTGAATATTAAGATGATAATAGGAAGCTAAAAAATGAGCATATTTTGTTTATGAAACCTAAACCACAAGGTTTGTCACTCTAATGCTAAAACCAAGTCAAATTAACCCCTAACACCTATTGGCAAAGTCAAAACATGCCTTTCTTTCAAATTCACAAGAACATATAAACCTTTTGAAACCACACATGCATGTTATGAAAGTGTATGGTAATCCTACTTATAGCAGAAGTTCACATGATAAGCTAACCAATGGAACTATATTGGAGGATAAACCCACCTATGGAATTAATTTAAGAGGTAAGGGATACCTCTTAGTGGAATTTTGAGTCTTGGATTAATCCATAGTGCTAAAATTAGTTCTAGTGTTCTCCCCTTGGTGTTATATTTATCTCTACAATTTCCCATACTTAACCATTTCATCATCCCTTTTCCCAAGCTATTTGTATCATAATATAAACTTGGTCTAATCTCACATTAGCCCCTTAGGTAATTATCCATTTCCTCCAAGTTGAATGGAACCTTTTGTACCAATGCATCTATGTTTTCCTACCCTAATGGATCAAGACTTGACATCACCTTAACAATCTTCTTTATGTCATAGCATATCTCCAAAGTGCCTTTGGCATGCTTTAGATGTGTCAATATTAACTAGATTGAATATATTAATTTTAAAGTCTCTTAACACATTCCATGACAAGAAAATGTCTCATTTGGATTAAGGAGTACTTTCCTAAACCATTCCTTCATATTCAACAATCTCTTCTCACACCCACATCATAATTCATATCCATGTTAGTTGTAATGAGTGTTTTGAATTTTGGTCCCACACACGTAGGAGCATGACATAGCATATTGCACCGAGACCCTAACTGGAGAGTTGCACCGAGAACCACTGCATCCAGCCCCTGAGTGGAGAGTTGCAAGACTTCATTGGATGAGTGTTGCAAGGCCATTGAGTTGAGGAGGAAGACTAGGAACCATTTGGTACGAGGAAAGCCAAAGAGAGAGGTGAGTGCATTCAGAAAGGGAAAATCGACCAAGGGACAATGACTGTAAGTGATTTTTCCCCCACATTTAGAAATCTTGTTGCAAGTATAGTGATTTAGACTCTGTTTGTTCCCATCGAGGTGTTGCATGCTATATTTTGGTCAATTCGAGCAAATGTCCCATTGACAAACCCCCATCTACAATGCTCATGAAAGTTTTTCCTAGTAGATCCTTCAAAGGTTGAAGCAAAACTAAGCTCTGTTTAGAAGGAATATGGCACATCACCCTCCACTACTCTCACTGCCTATTTGCCAGCAACAACAGCCCCTTGTGCACTTATAATGGGGATTCGTAAAGCCTATTAATCACTAGGCATTGTGTAGATATCCAAAACCACAAAGGAATACCTTTTAGCCCAACTTCCTTACCCCAAAATATTGCAATTGTAATAGGAAAAAGCAAGAGTCTGCAAGACCAATAATAGATGTGTCGTGATGCTAGAGTTTAACCATCCCAACAAGAGAGAGATCAAAGCTCCATCACACCATCGTCCACTTCCATTGATCAGTAATAGATATCTGACTACTAAAGGTATGCCCAATTAATGAATGATATCTCCTAGCCTTCTATGCTTCCATCTTCAATTCAGCCAGCTTGAAGGCATGTCTTGTTCAATAAGGAAAAAATATGTTTCTCCTCACTAACTATTGCTCCAACAGCTTCTATAAATATGTCTAAGCACAAAATAGCACCCCCTACAAATTCCTAAGTCAATTAATGCATTAAAGCCAAATCATCAACAAAATGAAACTATGGGTAGGACATTAAGTGTTAATAAAAAAAGTAAGCAATAAAGAAATTATATTAATGTCCCTGAGTAACCAGAGTAGTTCTTTGGAATTTGTAAGTACAACTAGCTAAACTAGTACTAGGGTCAAAAATAAAACTAGAAGCTAAAAAGAGACTAAGAAGTTAAGAACACCATAACAAAGAAAGCATAACTAGCCATAAGATACAAGTACAAATATAAATAGCCATGTGAGGAAGGATTCTTCAAGAAAAACAAGGAACATAAGAAGACCAAAGTTGGAGACTGAAGGTGGAAACCAGTGTTGTCACATGTTTATATCAACTCTTGGCACAAAAGAAATGTGCTAGTGAATTTTATACACATCCTTTTCCAAGTACACAGAGCACATACCATTGAAACCTACTAGTTCAAAGGCACTTGTCATAACCCATAAATACCTATCATCAAAGCAAGTCTTAGTAGCAGTGTGCAATGTCACCATATGTTTAACCTAATATGCCCACTAGAGCCCTAATTGTCCAATATTGCTAACTTTGTATGAAGTGACTGTGATATTCATCCTCTTCAACACATACTATATTTTTTGCATTCTAGCATCACATGGATTTATTACAGTTTTAATGTACTCATCCTACTTGGATTTAACATTTAATCCATGAAAATGGCTTTAGCCTATTGTATAAAATCCACCACAAAAAATAAAATTGCCAGTTGTGGTTCTATCACAAGCGGACATCAACTTATTCCAAGAAATACTTTTATTTACAATGCCAGTGAGAGAGGCAAGGCTTTTATAATAGAAATTTCTCAAGTAGATCTAGTCCCTTGAACTTGTGCACCTTCAAAAGCTATGTAAGTGTTGGATACTTTCTTGTTGTATCTTGCTCAACCACTTCCAAGGTAGTTTGTTTATGTCTTCAACTTGAGGCCTTAAGATTAGGAAGTGATATTAGTTAACTTTGGTTTTGTGGTTGACAAAATATTCTACCCTAAGTCTCTTCTCGAATGCATATACTCTACACCCCTATTCCATTATTAGTTATAATTTAAGCAATAATATGCTCATATTTATAAGCCATTTGGAGGGTGAACTTAGATGCTTACATAAATTCCAGTTACAGTAAATCAACTAAATCATTCATGAGAAAGCATTGCAATGCCACATGATTTCATACTCTCAACCATCAAATTTGTTATTATGTATAAAATTATTATTGATTTGAACTAGTCATGTAGGTGGATAAAACTCCACCACCTATTTCTTTCAAAGTAGCTTCACATATTTGGTATACATAGAATTGGAAACCAGCCACTGCACTAGTAAAATAATTACTAGTTAGTGCTTCTAATTCTTATTCTATCACATTGAGATTCAGATGTTTTAGTCTTGGAACACAACCAATTAACTAAACTTCTATTCCAAGTTCTTTAATCATGCGAGTGTCATCAAAACTTCCACAGCCTGAGAATAAGCACTCTCTCCTTCCAGGTGTAATGAAAAAACTTCTTATTCATATTGACAATACAAATAAAACAAAATAAAATTGCAGAACATGGAACCTTTGCACTACTACACTACCTAACACATAGAAATCAAAGAAAGAGGGCACCACAGGATGCTCTTAAGTTTTAACCACTTACCTAAAATTATTTCCCACGGTCAAGTCTAACATTTATTCTCCACTATTTGGTTTGGGAAAAAAGGCATACTTCATTCCAACTTGCATGTTGTTCTCAAAATGTCTTATGAGAAAGTCCAATTTGTTTATTGCTCTATTTTTAGTAGGGTAAAACAGGCATTTGTTTCCCAAACTTTTGCATGTTACAATATAGAATACCAAGCAAATGGCAAAGTAGGAAATGAATGGCCAGCTCTCCTAAAAAGATAAGTAAATAGAAAAGAAATGTACAAAAGCAATAATTTGTTTTCTATCAGGTTAAAATCTATACCTTTCCTCATGGACTTTTTTGAAATCTTGGAAATTGTCAAAAATCGGTATCAGGTCTTTTGTCCTCACTTCAAGAACACGAGTTGGAACCTTTTCGATTTCAATCTCCCCAGAATATGTATCTTTATTGAAAATTGCAGCATCCATGCATTCAGGCCTCATCACTTGAAAATATACCTTCAAACACAACCCACAAATAGGATCTTAGATAAGAAATAAATTATAAACATGATAAAGGTCCAAAATTACATTCATACCTTAGATTTTGCCCATATAGGAGTTCTAGTTTGAAGCATCTACACTTCAGCATTTGACAGGTACCAATGATGCTTCTCTTCCAAATCAATCCCTCCTTTTCCTAGCCCTCATCTATTAGTAGGAATGGTTCCATTTATATAGTGTCTTAAACCATTTTTGGTTGTCAGCTCACTTGAATTCACATGTTTACAAAGATCATCTATATCCTCTTCTCTTTCTACCCTGGTCGGTATTTGACAAACATCCCATTTTCTAAGTGTCTCAACAACTACTCTCAAATTTTGTTCCAGGATTGGTTTGCAAGGTGCACCACTTATTCCAGAAGTAATATCACTAGAGTACCCTATTTCTACCCCATTAAATAGCCACAAATAATATTGTATGACATGCCCAGAAGGAGAGAAAATCTATAGCTCGTCCTTTGAACAGAAATTTGCACTCTCAGATTACATCATGTGCCCATGACCTCCACTATGAAAAAAAGTAGCAATGGCACCAATAGAAGCTATCCTACCTGTTGCCACAGCTACAGCTCCACTCATAGTACCTCACCAACCACCATTCCCATTCTTTATCTTGCTCACAACAGATAAGGTTATAGTAGGTGTAGGCTGTTGAAGGGGCTATTGATTAGCCCTCAATGGCCCAGGGCTTAACCACCAATGAATTGTGTGACTAGGTACCAATAAGGAGACCCTACTTTCCTTATTATTATCCTTTGAAGTTGTATTTCTTACACCACAAGTGCCCTCCTACTAAGTGCATCTGCCACCTTATTGGCTTGACCTTTCTTATGCTTTATTGTGAAGGTATAAGCTTGTAAGAAATCAACCCACTTCATGTGTCTATGATTGAGTTTATCCTGCCCATTCAATAAACTTAGAGCATGATTGTCAATAAAAACAACAAATTCTTTGGGTAATAAGTAGTGCCTCCATTTTTCAAGTGCTTGAACCATAGCATATAATTCCACTATGAGAGAAGAAGGTGACTATTAGATTTTTTCCCAAGGAGATCTTAACATATTTGAAATTTTACCATAAGTCTTCCATTTTTTCATGCATACTTGTCTCAACTATTAAAACCGATTTTGTGATTAATCCTTTCAAATTAGTAGACAATTGTTTACTTTTTGATTAGTTAATGAGGGTTTTTGTAGGGATTCCACAACCTTAAGACACAAATTTGGGTCCCTAGTTTCCACGTGTGGGTTTTCAACACTATGCCCATATGATTTGGGACTGGCATTATTGCAGGTCATGTGAGACATATCTAGTAATTTTTATGGCAGTTTTTGCCCAAGTCTTCATTGATGGGTCTTCTCCCATTGTTCTTATAAGCTATTTACTCACTATATGTATCCAAGACCCATTGTTCACACATTTCAAATTGAAGAGATATAACATATCGGCCAAGCAGTATCTATGTCACCCCGATCATGTTTTATGTTTATATTGGCACGATACAATATATCAACACAACTAGCAAGCTTCACTGATAAAAACATTGCAAGAATGGCCTACGTGAATGAGGAAGCACATTGTACAATATCGGTATAGGCACATTTCATTCATACCGATCGGCAGAAGAAATTGGGTTTTATATTTTGATTAAAAAGGAACAAATAGAGAATGTAGCACCACAGGAAATGCATATCAGCATAGCTCATGAAAGTTTCCCCAACAAAATACTCATCGGCCATCGGAAGCCTAACAAGTGAACTTTGTTGTTTTTTGATAGAATAGGGTGTAAACCTTCAAATTAAGTTGATTTGAGAGGATCTTGTTGAGTAAAAAGGGTGTTTGGGTCTTTTTCCCATAAACTGTTTTGAAATCCCAATTTAAGGGTTTTGAGAATCTAAAGTGAGGTTTAACCACCATTCCACCAATGGAGGCTTTGTAAATCGGTGGAATGGGTCATTTTAGGGTGTTTTTCATTTTGAGTGTGTTGGCAAGTGTAGGGGAAGTCTTGACGCAAAGTCTCATTGTTGTTCTCATTGTTTTCCATTGATTTTTTTAATTTGAAGAGGATGGCTACAAGTAGGGTTTTGATGAAACTAAAGTGTTTAATGATGGGAATTAGTTTATTTATCATGTGCAGGCATATTCCAAGGTGTTTGAAGCATTTGCAAGGTGTTTGGAGGTTGGGTATGCATACTTTCAATAAACCCCATCATTTGAGCATTATTAAGCCTAGAAACAGGGATTTGTTTTTTTGTGGCCTTTGGAAGGGTTTAAGTGATCAAAAACTTGTTGATTTCTAGAGTCTTATAACCTGATAAAATACTGTCCAAGGTTATTTGATGTTGAGGAGTGATTTTGATGGCACTTGCTTTGTTAAATAGGCCTAATTGAGCCTTCTTACTGCGGTACAGTCATGTTTAAGGTTGATCTTTACAAAACAACATACCCTAAGTTTGAAGTATGTTTTAGTAGGCCCAAATGGGTCCTAGAATCTATGACTGGTTTTGGGAATCTCCACCTCCTTCAAAAGATATGCCTAGTTTTTGGTTTGTGAACTTCTACAAGAAATTTGGCCTTTGGGTGCAAGCTATTGGAAAACTAATAAAACAGTGTTGGAAGAGAATGTTGTTGTTTTGTTTCTATTAAAATAATGATGTTTATGGTGTATGAGGGTCTGATGTGAGTTTAGAACCCTAATTGGGTGTTTTGGTGCATTGTTCACTTCTTGGAATCAAGTGTAGGGGAAAAGACCCAATAGGTTAGATAGTTCCAATGGATAAGATAGCATATGTGCATTTAAGGCCCAATATTTTTAAAAGTTTTGTACTAGTAGTTGTAACTTTAAGGCTATTAGTGTTACTATAAGTACTAATAATTGAATGAAATGTGCCCTTTAAATTTAAAAAGCAACCAATCATGTGATGCCACATCAGCCCACCAACAAAACATGACTTAATGCACACCTATTGATCCACCCTTTTTTGGGGGGGAACTATTTGACACCTCAACAAAAAGCATGCTGATGTGGCATCATATTTGATGATGTGGCCCTGAAACCTTAGTTATAAGTAGGGGCATTGCCAAGTAAGCTACTGTAAAAATTTTGGAGTGATTCAAAATTGCCATGTATGATTTTGAGAGGCGTGAAGTTAGGGTGCTCCACTACTGGGTACTCCCCCCTAAATGAAGGAATTTTTTGTTGAAAGTTTAGTTGATCTTCTGAAGTTAATTTTTTGGGTCATTATATTGTACTGATTTGTATAAGTCCATTTTCATTTGGAAACAATGTTCTTCCTAAGTATAAACCAAAGATCAAACTACTTTGACAAAGGAAGATGTTTAACTTAAAATCGTTACACAAACATGGATAGACAACCTTCCATATTATGGGAGTAAACATTTCAGAACTTGCTCAAGTCATGAGAAGTTGTGATTGAGGAGAATGTTTGAGGCTACTCTCCTAGTTTTTTGACATATCTGAGACCTTCCTCTTTTACGTGAAAGAAATCTGTTTGGTTCCTGCTTTTGATTCCCATTTTAAAGATTGTACAATATGCACTAAATAATTACTGGGATTGAAACCCCTTCAAGACGGTGAAAGGATGATTATGGCAACATAGAATGCTGCAGAGAACCTTCTGGTGGGAAATCCTGAAGTTGGAAGATAATGGTGTTGCAGTAACATCGATAAGCAAGAAGTGCAAGAAAACATATATTAACTTCCAGAAACTTGGGAATGTTATATGTGGCAGTTTAGAAAGATGTTATGTGGAGATGTGGAGATTGTCAATGACAACATGCCACAATGGGTGCAAGTGAGTAATTTCATATTAATGTCTACAAATTACCAAAATAGGTCAGTGGGACTCTCAAGTAGAAAGCACAATCATAGAAACACAAAGAGAGTCTAAAGCATCTCCTATCTATAGAAAACAACAGTGTTCAGAGAAAAATTAACAACCTAAATAAAGCAAGATAAATGAATTTATATTAATGTCCACAAATGATTGGGTAGGTCAACGAGCTTCATAGTATGGCACATTGCACTATGTAATTAAGAGTGCTAAATAGATTTCAACGACCTCGGATAATATTTTCTAGAAGTTGAAGCTAAGTCTAAAATGTAAAGTAACCTAAAAAAAGGATAAGCCCAGGGGTGTGCATCCTAGACAAAACAGTATATGCAACGCCATGTATTACAACAATGTTGTGAAGTAATTCTTATGATAAAAACAAATAAATGCCAACTGAGCTAATTGATAACAATGATAAAAAGCATAAATCCCCATATCATACAACAAAATGCAATGAGCAATGTTAAAAGAATGACATGCTTGTAGTTCTAATCAATTTTGGAGGGAGATCCATCCTTAACTGTGTAATAATTGTTATTGGATTAATGTGTTTTTGGACTTGATCAAAGGGTTTCACAAAAGCAATAAAAGAAATAGTAGATATTGATGACTTCTGCAAAGCTATGATTCCCTTTTTGATGCATAGTAGACTAATGTATCTTTGGATGTTATAAATTTAGCTACATTCAATCTTTATCAAATCTATAATGAGAACTCTATTAAATCCTAGATTAGTATCTGTGCAGAATTATTGTTTCTGTTATTATCCTTGATCTATCTTCAAGAGTTAACTAAAGAATATATAAGAATTTAATGTAGATCCCTCAGCTTGTAGCACGGTATAGAGTTTTCATTTCGCCATAAGATCAGGACAGATTCTTAGAGCCGCTGGGGAGGTGTCCTTGGAGTAGTTACAATTTTTCAACATTAAATGGACAGACCCTACTTGGGCATGACGATAGAAAGGAATATTTGATTTCCTGCTAGATGTTAAAACTAGTTCATTTGGTTGGTGAAAGCTCGGAGAGGATGTGAAATGAGTTTTTTAAGACTGTTGATACAGCTTTTAAAATCCACTCTCAGCTTGAGAAGAAATCACCACAGATATATTGATAGTGGAACTTTGCAGAAATTATGTAAAAAAGACTCTTAGCATCAAGTCTGCCTGTAGAAAATATTTGGAGCCTCCAAAGCCCTTAAGCCTTTCTTATTTTAGCTAAATGTTTTCCAATGGGTTGTTCACTAGTTTTTCTCCACTCATTCTCTATTTAGGTCTTCAATATGGAAGTCGTTGTTCAAGGTTTTTCTTCAATGGTTCAAACAAAATCTTAAGATAAATTGCAGCAAAGAAGTTAGATGAAACATTTCAACTTTATTATTTCAAAATAAGGCACCATCGGTGAAAGTAAAAGATGTTTGAACAAAAAAAATTTAAACTGCAGAGTTTCATCGCAATTTTGACAAGCATAGCTCGACGAACCACAAAAATTTGTGACGAGGTTACTGTACACACGATGCAGTTTTCATCATAATGGCAACGACTATTTGCTCCACCTCGTTAGAAAATCGACGAACGTTTTGTGTTTTTTTGACGATTTCAAATGGGCATTCTGCAACATTTTGTGATTTTTTGCGTCGATAGATGGACGAAGTTACATTGATTTTGTGAAAAACACTACCAACATTTTCCATCACGCTGACCGATGATGTTGGGTCATGGTTTCAACGTATAAAATTTGGTCGTTAAAGAGACAAAAATTCAACGACGAAATTTAAATCAGTGGTGCGTCGATAAGTTGACAATATTTTGTCGATATGTCACCAAAAATTTGTCAAAATTTGTAGTCAAATATAGTAGTGGGAGGATGGACAGTTGAAGCTGGAGAAAATTCACACAAGTGAGAATCCTGTAGATATGTTCACAAAGGTAGTTACACGGGATCATCAGTTTCTGTTGGCCTTCATGACTGATAATGGTGGCTATAAGAAACTTGCCAGACCTGTAATCTAGTGGGAGCTGCAAGTGCAACGGTGTCATCCAGGATCAGTCTCCAAGTGGGAGATTGTTCGTATGTGGCGACTAATCGTGCAAGTAATGTACACACGTAACGTATCCTTGTCGGGGTTCGGGGCTAGGCCGGGCCCCGAGCGGGGATTTGGGGCTGCAGCCCCTGAAAAAAAATTTCCCTCTTTTTTGCCCGTTCGAAGTCAATTGTTAATTTTTGTTAACCGACAAAAGAAAAATGACATTGTAAAACCCTAATTTGAGAAGCTTCCAAAAAGCTTATTATGAGCGGCTCAGATGTATGTTGCGGTATGGAGTTTGTGAGATTGTAATCTATTTTACACTAGATTATAAAATCATTGGATGGCTGAGTTTCTATGGATGTAGCCTATTTTGGGTGAACCATGTTAAATTTCTGTGTTGATCTCTTTTGTGCAGTGTTCCATGGAGTTTCCTGACAGGGACAAGGGGACGGGTTTTGGGGATGAGGGGACAAAGGGTTTCGGGGTTGGGGATGGGTTTTGGAGTCTAGGGGATGGCTGGATTTTGGGAGGGGACGGGTCCCCGTGGAACACTGCTTTTGCGTTGTTCTTCATTGTTATATTTGGGTTATTTAATCTGCATATAATTGTTAGTGTTTATTGCTTCGATCTACCTAAACCCTAACAATGCTAAGCTTGGATATGTCAGAGAGATCAAGGTTTGTAGTTTATTTCCCTGCAGATAGCATCCACTACGGAGGAATGGACACCCCTGTCTATTTGGTTAGTGGAAAATGACAAATGGCGCTTCTCAATAGGATTACAGAGCAGAGACTTTGCAAAATCCTCTGGCAAAATGATTCTCTCATGGTAGGAGCAACGAAGATAGTTCTTGGAAAATCCTTCGTGGTAGATAGCGAAAGATACAAGGTGGACACCAATATAGCTTCCAGGTTTGTTGTGACTCTACTGGATTTAAATGTTCCAAAAGTGGAAGTTGAAGAGATTGCTCGCAGAATGTTCATTCAGAATCTTTTGGGTGGTCTAGTAGAGATCTTGGCGGTGGTTACCTTCGAGGCTGAGGTTCTGAGGCTAAAACATATGGTGCTCTTACACACTCTAGGAGAAGTGATCAAATACTACCCCCTTCATTCTGGATGTCAAGGGCATGGAGTTGATTCTCCTTCGAGACTAGGCAAGAGTTACAGTGAACTTTCTTAGGAAGATGCTGAAAATAGAGGTGGTGCAGGGTTTTGAATGGGTACCAGAATTCAATTAGTTCCTTCATGACTATGGTGGCTTTTAATACTTTGTCTTCTCTGCATTGTATGTTGCTTAGGCAGTAGGGTTACATTCTAGTTTTTTGAAATTCAGGGCTTTTCATTTTGTTAAAAGAAAGCTCTATCTAGTTTACAGTTATGGCTGGCCCTGTGTGGCCTAATGATGTTTAGGGGTAGCTTTGTTTAGGTTTTTAGACTTGGTTGGGGATGGTTTACAGTTGTTTTGAGTCAAAGCAGAGATCATTTGCTTTGTTTATCTGCACAACAGAAAAATGTAAACTTTTTGAATATCAATATAATCTTACTCTTACGCAGCAAAAAAATATTATTTTTATATAAATATTAATGATATAGACACTTATTCATCAAAAAGAATTGAGGAGAATCATGTGCATGGACTCTTTATAGTCATTCTAAGTATTAAAATATCATGTTCTTTAAAGAAAAATACATACAATACACTCAATGTTCATTTAATAATTTTTAAAATAGTAGAAGAAAAATAAAAATGGACTCCTAATTATGAGATTGTACTCACTATTAGATAATGTTATGCTTATAATACATTTAATTAATCCTTCATTTTTAATGTCATAATAGAGTTGCATTTATTTATGTATTTGTGGACAATTATGTTAACCAATTGTCAGAATTAGCCAAGATTAGCAAATGAAAACAAAGATAACTTCCACAAAGCATAAGCATGTAAAAGCCAAAATGTATAATCAAGAGATTACATCAAGAAATACACCAAGAGTTGATGAAAATTTACAAAGAGCCTTGCATATATAGGCAAGGAGAAGGAGGTGAGAAGGAGACAACCAACTATGACTAACCCTCTATGTGATGAACACATGTGTGCACAAGTGGAGGGTGATGGATAAATGTCTCCAACCTCCCATAAGGTGAGGAGAGAATATATCCAACCTCTAATGAGGTGAAGTGTCAAAATGACTAACCTCATGTGAGCACATGTGGTGAGACAAAAAAGTGACTAACCTCAAAAGTGAACTTAACCAAGTTTAATGTCAAGGTTAAGTTAGACCTAGCCACTAAGTGTGAATTAAGCCTAGGTGTGGGTTAGCATAAACCCAACACTCTAACACCCCCCTTAAGTTATACTTAGGGAGTAGAAATACAAAAATGATGATGGGTCCCAGCTACTAGGCCATGTCAGGTACCCATGTACAAACAACTTTCTCAAAAGCTGGAAAAAAGGAGAAAACCTAGTGGGAACAAAACTCCTCTCCAAAAGAGAAAAGATGCATGAAAGAAATGTACAAGTGAGCAAGAAGAGTGATAGATGGAGGACGCATAACCCCCCAGGGAC
Organism: Cunninghamia lanceolata; assembly: GCA_027924645.1. Taxonomy (NCBI): domain Eukaryota; kingdom Viridiplantae; phylum Streptophyta; class Pinopsida; order Cupressales; family Cupressaceae; genus Cunninghamia; species Cunninghamia lanceolata. The sequence continues at coordinate 363,996 of BSBN01001021.1, read as the reverse complement.
TACTTCTAACACATAAGTACATGAAATATTCCTCCCATAGAAGAGAGAAGAGAGAAGGTCATGTGACCCCCCAGAAACTGTGAAGTGATGAACTCCATGTGAGGAAATGTTTCCTCCCAAAACTGATAAGAGAAGATAAATCATGTAGCCTCCCCTCAAAATACCTCCTATAGTGTTGGTAGATGTGTGAAACTAGATGCTGAAGATGATCCACAAACACTGAACAACATTTCTCCCCTTAGGAAGAAATCGAACCACTGAAGTGTGCAAAGAATCTTCCCATTCCGAATAGGAACATATAGGAAGAAATATGAAGGTCTCTAAATTATGCACATGATTCAGAGACATAGATGATGCCCATGATGTCTTCGAAGAATGTTCAATGATCTCCAATCGAATGCTATCATGTGACAAAGATTCGGTAACATGGACCATAGATGTATGGTGAAAGTTGAACCAATGAGAATCTAATACTTCTACAGAAGGTGTCAAACTGGATGATGACGGAGTCTAATATGTAGGATCATAAGTATCTACATAATCAGTCACTATATAATCTGAAATAGGCAAGGCATGAACAAGTATATCTAAAGACGATGGTGATGTAACTTCATCGAAGCTAGCATCAAATAGAAGATGAATGTCCTCAATGGTGTGATCCAAATCTGAAATGCGGGATTCTACAAACAATGATGCGAAGTCTGGTAGATATGCATCCCAATGTAGTGGATCTGGAACAACGATGACAATGTTTTGATGCAAGGAATCACTGAAAGTCATCCTGAAGGAAACATCAGGTGGTGATTTTGCAATCTTACAGAACATTAAAAAACAACGTGAGAGAAATGAGGATAGAGTGCATCCCCATGTTGAGTGCTCCCACAATAAGTACACTTAACTTTGCAACATTTAGACATCGTATAATGTGCAAAAGATCAAATGCAAAAAAGCCCCCCCCCCCCCCCCTCGAAACTATTGAAAGAGAGACCCCCCTAGATTTTGGCACTTTATAACTTGGTGTGTTTTACAAAATAAATTTGACCAATGTGTGGAGAATGAAAAACCATTCACTTTTGTAAAAAATGGTACTCAATTTCGAGTTACCGAGCAAAAGTTATTAAACAATCAATTTCCTGCAAAAATGACCTAATTTAATTAACTGCACTTGAAAAGCAAAAAAGAAACTTATCAGAGAGGTGAATATGCCCTTCCAACCACTTGTTGGAATCAGGGTGAAATGAAGAATACAAAGGTTTGATATGTGAGGGGGAATTGGCCACCTGCCAACGCGGGCCTCCCCCTTCATCTTCGACGGGCGATTGATATGTTAACTTTATATGTCAACTTTATATGTTAACATGACAAAATGACTTTGAAAAGTCACATTACAATACTGCATACAATTTTCCCAAATGGAAAATAAACTCCTTTGACAAGTGAGGAGCTCTTGTGGTTATGTACTGTTGGTTATAGCGGTTACATAAAATGTTGTAGTAACAAGTGATATAAAATGCTAATATAACATTCAAGTTTAACAACAAATGTAATGCTAACCGCAAATTTCTAACTGCTAGTCGTTAGAAGTGATAAACAATTATTAAAGTACCCACTACCCACAGATTTAATGTAGCTAGTGATCATTAAATCCAATCCAAGAGAGTTCGACTGGAACTCTAAGTCTGTTACTTCTAATAGAAAGCCACGACCTCAAATAGCAAGACAAATGCTCACATATGAGTGGACGACCATGAACAAATGGAGGACCATGTGCTAAGGTGAGCAGAGAAAGAGAGATCTCCGGGCTGAGTAGATGGACGCTGAGCAGGCATAAAGAATGGCCCAAAATAAAACTGCAACATGGGCCTATGCAAACCGCGAAGATCAAAAGATGTAAACTGCGGTCTTTGGTGTTCCAAGTGAGTCGAACAAAGGCCGCTGAACAGGTTTGAATCGCCACAGAACAAAACTTGACAGCTGGATGTGGAGAAGAGAAACCTTCAACCAGCAACAATAAACAACCAAAGCGTAGATAACGTAGCCTGCAATATAATGAAAGAGCTTCGACTTTGCAACGCCAGTCCTCCTTCAAACGGCGATCACTACAAGAAAACTCTAGATCCTTCAAAAAAATGCCCAATGTGAAGATCTGCAATAGCAAAAACGTGAATGAAGAGCAAACCAAAACATTGAGCTGGAGGTGTATCGGTAGAGGGAAGAGCTGGTGTCTCCTATGAAAACCGCCAAAGTTTGACTAGTAATGTAGACTGTGCCGACAACGAGGGAACGTCTTAACCAGCTGGTGCGTTGTAAGCGACCGGTTGGTCACCGTCAAGTACGGAAGGTCGAAACAGGAAAATAGCAGGTACGGCAGGCCGTCGACTAGTTGAGGTCGAAAAAAGCTGTCAAAACAGTACATAGAGTTGGTCGACTGGTGCAGTCGACCGCCCAACCGTACAATCGGTGAGTTACAACTCACCGGTTTTTTACGGCTGGCAGACAACGAGGGCCTAGTGGCTTGAATAGAGAGCACGATCCAATGTGATCTAAACTGAGAACCAAGTGTGGAGGCCAAAAGGCATGCAGAGGTGTGAGAGCTAACTCAGGCAAGGCGTCTTGGGCTGAAAGGCCATGGTGATTGATAAGAGAGTCAACAATGCCAAGAAATGGCATGGGTGACGTCTGCTGAACCTGTAAAAACCATGAACCAGAAAACTCCACCAGAAAACTGTGGCCATGAGGCTCAATAACGAGCCACGAACTAGTAAAATGGTGAAGAATATTGTGCCAGGCAGAGGCCGAAGAGGACACAAATCTGCCAAAAAACTTGCACAAAATGGATTTTACCCAAAATGGGTAGATGGACAGAGGGTTGAAAAGCCCTCTGGTAATTTTTATTTTTTACAACTTTTATGTACAGAATTGATTTCAGCACAGACACCTAATTGCAAAGAAAACACCAAAAATTAAACTCTTGAAATGGCTAGAAGCATAAATTAGCTGAAAACGAGAAGCATTTCACTTCCATGGCTCTGATATCATGTCAAAATTAACCAAGATCAACAAATGAAAACAAAGATAACTTCCACAAAGTATAAGCACGTAAAAGCCAAAATGTTTAATCAAGAGATTACGTCAAGAAATACACCAAGAGTTAATGAAAATATACAAAGAGCCTTGCATATATAGGCAAGGAGAAGGAGGTGAGAAGGAGACAACCAACTATGATTAACCCTCTATGTGATGAACATGTGTGCACAAGTGGAGGGTGATGGACAAATATCTCTAACCTCCCATAAGGTGAGGAGAGAATATCTCCAACTTCTAATGAAGTGAAGTGTCAAAATGACTAACCTCATGTGAGCACATGTGGTGAGACAAAAAAGTGACTAACCTCAAAAGTGAACTTAACCTTTAATGTTAAAGTAAAGTTAGACCTAACCACTAAGTGTGACTTAAACCTAGGTGTGGGCTAGGATAAACCCAACAATCTAACACCAATTAAAATAGAGACTAACTTATTGATTCAACAAAAAGCAATAATTACTAGTGTAGATATCTTAAATACATCTACCTAAAAAACACCTAGAAATATACCTATTTAACTTATGTCATAATTTAATATAAGGACCTACAAACTAATATCTCTTGATGGATAGATGTATTTAAGATATCTATAATAGTTAAGTTTAATGATAGATCACTTAATATCATCCTAAATATTAATATTTTAGTTTTAGTAAAATTTAATTTAAATTTAAATTCTTTTACATGACCACAACTTATCAAATAAAATTATGAATTTATAAGATATTTAAGATAAATTTTTTATTACTTTTTATAAATTATAAGAGTTTTCAAAACCTATTTAAATTATTATTATCTTTGTTAAATAGATATTATGTTTTTAAAAATATGTAAAATAAGTTTTAATTAATATTTTAATTGCAATTTAATTTGAAATTATTATTTGTTAAATATATATTTGTAATGGTGAAATTTGTATATCTATGTTATTTCTTATTTAGTTTTGTGTTTGTTTTGGTGGAATGTCTTGAGTGTTTAGCTTATAGTGCAATATCACTCATAACCATTTATTTGACCCATCAAGGAGGTTGACCTAGGAGAATACGATCACCTATTGAATTGGTAATTTCCTCAATAGTATCCTTAAACACCACCTTGACAATTCAGCTATTAGGAAGACAACAAGCGAATATCTTTTTAGTTGCACATTCTAACACATGGATCCCACACATCATATATTAGTTCTACATGGTAGATTAAATCTGCACTACTTGAGATTGACCTTGTGGTGCTCATATATGTACCATAGAGTATTTTGAGATGGTAGTCATTAGGCTAAAGATATTAATTTCTAGATAGAAATGAATATATTTAGCATGACATCAACAATATTTCTCCATCATTAGGTTTAGAGCTAAGTACACCTAACCCTTGCATTTAATTTTTAAATATTTATTGCAATTATCAACCCAACTAATTTAATCTAAATTAATTTATACTTATTAATTACATTTACTTAATTAGGGCGGGGCCCTGGCTCGATTGGCTAAGTAATTTCGTTGCGGTAAAGATGGTCACGAGGTCCAGTCTCCCCCCGTCCCCATGGTACCGGAGGGCGTGTCGTGCCAGCGTCACCGGTCACATGAAAAAAAGTTTACCAGGCACAAAAAAAATTACATTTACTTAATTAACCAATCCAACTAAATTAATCTATATTTATTTAATTAACATAAATTTATTTATAGTGTAATTATTTTCACCACTATATTGTATTTTTACATAATATAATTTTAATATATGAAGCTTAGTGTATTAAACATTTCTGTAAAAGTTTTTAATTTTGATGTTTCCATTGATAAGACAAATCACAAACACATTATAATCAAGGGTATCCATAACTATAATATGCAGGGCTTAAATCTAACGGTTGACCCTCTCTATCAAACAATTTTTTAATGACAATTATCCATTCAAAGATGCCCTAAAAATACCATGACATATCATAGTATAAGTAAAATTATATATAAATCAAATATATATAATCATAATTCTATAAATTTTGAGAGTTTGTCAAAAATCTCTCTTTTCATGTGATACAATTTTTTTAAACATACGGCCATCAATTTCAGAAATCTCTCTTTTCATGTGATACAGTTTTTTTAAACATACGGCCATAATTCAAGTCGTGATTATATGCCACTCTACGTAAATATTATTCATTTCAATGGTTAAATAGTCAATAGTAATTTTACATCTCATTGACAACAAAAAGCAAACAAAAAGTTGTAAATATTTGTCCTATATTGATTAGCCAAAATTGAAACTTTTGAAATGAACAAATATTTAAAAATAACCATAGTATGCTGGCAACTTAAAAAACTGTTTGATATAGAATTTAGAGTCGCTTGATAGTAACAAACATGACTAATGAATGGACGTGGGCTAGGGTTTTGCCAGATAAGTCATTGGAATGGCAAAGCCAAGAATATGAGAAAGAGGGAGACAGATAAGGATAAAAGGTACTGATAAGAAAGACAATGAGTGAATCGATAAAAGACGTAAGCGAATGGGTGGAAATTATGTGTGGAAGAGCTCAGGCTGGGAAACAACGGGGAAGGCTATTTGTACGAAAACGCGTGAGCAGAAGCATAAGTGTAAACAAGGCCACTGAATTTTCTTTTCAAGTTTTCATTTCCGAACCTTACTTTTCTGTTAATGACAATCGACATAAGTGACAAAAGAGACGTACGCGTTCGGACAGCTTATCGTTCTCTCCAGATCGTCGGTGTAAGAGGACCCAAAAAAAGCTTAAACGGATAGTGACAAGCACCCTTATTGTAAAAGAGCACACAGAAATTTCCTGACGCGTTTTCTCCCCTTTAATTGAGACTTACAAGAGAAAACATAATTATTCAGTAATTACGCCCAAGGCGTTCCCTAGGGAGTGGCCTGGCTTTGCAGATCTACGGCTGGCTTCTGTTCATATCTGCAAAGTGTGTTGATTCGTTGAATCTTTCATTGGTCCGAGTCTCTGACTGATTTTATCGGCAACCCGTTTGCAACGGATGTTTACACTTTTTGTAATTTGGATTGCAATTAGGGGGCTGTGCAACAGTAACGGTTCCACTTTTTGAGTGTTGCGTGTCGTTTCGTGGGGACTGCAACCCATTTTAGAATCCCTAAAATATTTTAAAAAACAAATCACTTAAATCGTAGTAAAAACCGTTATTAAGATGTATAATATGAAATGGGAGAATTTTGGCAGGCCATCAAATTTGTTAAAGGATTGTAGTTGTATATATATATACTAACAGTTGCATGGGGTGAATGGGCAATGATTTTGTCGATAGGTTGTTTGTAAAGTAAATGTTTTGTGAGAAGTGTTTGTGTTTTATGACTTGTTGGCATTGCATTGTTTGAGGAAGGTAGTGTAATTTGTGATTTATAGGCATTGCAAGGGAGTATCAATTCTTAGAATATAGTGGCTCCTCTTGTGTATATTTATGTAGCTAGTTTTTTGTTGCATCCTTCTTGAAATTGTACATGGCATCAGTTGCCATGCTATGTTTTGCAATTTAGAAATATGGTTTTTCAACTACATACTGTTATGTACTAAATAGCTATGTAATAGTTTGAGTGACTACATACTACTACTATGACAAACTTTGACACAAGATTGTATGCACCGAATAGATTATTGAATAGATTTTTAGAACCTCCAAACAAAGCATTTGAGACTGTAAATCCTTATTCTATTCACTTGCTTTGCATAAAAATGGTAACATGGAACCAGAAGTATGGAAAGATAATTGTATACGCCTAAAAATGACACAAATCATCCTAAATAAATATTCTAAATATTTATTCCATTCTTCTACCAATTAAATAAATATTCTAAATTTATTTAATCAATTCACTATCTCACAATTAAATAAATTCTATTTATTTAATTAAAATTCTTCTATTTGTCCTTCACAATTAAATAATCATAAATTATTTAATTAAGCCTAATTCCTCTATCCTAAAGTTCTAAATTCAAAAATCCACATCACCTTTACACCTCACCTTTTCCACCTCACCTTGTCCACCTCATCAGGTTGCACATGTAATTAAATATATTTAATATTTAATTACCTTATTTTCCCTCACCCACATGGCCTATTTCTTCTCCAATCAGAGGTCAGTTAACCAATCAATCAAATCTGTTAACTAACCTGTCAGTTGAGTCAAATCCTCAATCAATCCAGTCAGTTCCACAATCCACTCTTCTAACTGATCAATCAATTCTGTTAACAGACCAGTCAATGGAGTTAACTCTCCAATCAGTTTTGTCACATCCCACTTTTCATGATGGAGCTGGGACACTTGGCACGTTTCCACTGGTTGCACATTCCTCAACCATCCTCAACCGTTGATCTCCATATCTTCTCTCAACCGTTGATTTCCATTCTTCCAGGTCTATAAATAAAGCTTCATCCTTTCATTCTATTCATCTAGGCTTTTGACATCGTTACTCTGCAGAAATATCACCAGCGCGCCTTTGGCACCCACTTGTCATCCACGAGCTTGAGATCACCATTGTTGCATTGGAGCTCACCTTCATTGCATATCACACCACAGCCGTTCACCATCGACTTCCTCAAACAGCTTTAAAAGATTGCACTCTCTGAGGGCTCATCTCATCTGCGAAAGGACGATTCGTGATAGGCGAACAACAGAAGTTTCGAAACGGAAGAGGTTTGCTGTGTTTGTTCATTGCTTTGTTCATTTGAATCTTCTTTGTTTCTCTATTCTGTTGATGTTTGGGTCTTATTTAATTCATTTGATTGATTCGACATTTTACCCTCACATTTTTGGCGCCCACCGTGGGGCCGTTGCCCCTTTATTTCACCATTTTTGAGCTTTTTTGAAGGCAGGTTCCGTACAGGTCCCGCAGAGTCACGCACAGATTGGTTCGGCGCATCTGTTCATTTTCACAGCGCTTTTGAAGACTGTTACGGCGCTTTTGAAAATCTTGCACATCTGTGTATTCTTGCTGCGCTTTTACAGACTGTTACGGCACTTTTGTTAAAACTGCGCATTTGTTGACTGTTACTGCGCTTTCATAGACTGTTGCTGCGCATCCATTATAACTCCGCATCTATTGACTGTTACGGCGCTTATGAAGATTGTTGCTGCGCATACATTAAAACTGCGCATTTATTCATTTTAACGGCGCATACGTTCAAAACTACGGTGCATTTGTTAATGCTGCGCTTCTGTTGATCACTTCTGCGCATCTGATCACTGAAGCTGCGCATTTGTAACTGGCTCAGGTTTTAGTACTTTTTTTAGAGGATTTTGCTAACGCTAACCCTTTTGCAGGTGTTTGCTGGAGCGGTTTTGCAGGATAGGCTCAGGATTAGTTACATGTAGTTGCATCTAACTAGCTCACATTTCATTTTCTGGGAAAGAGTAAAATGGTTGTTCATCACAAATCTTCACCTAGTCTTAATTAGGGAGGAAGTAACCAGTTTATTTCATGCTTGCATTGCAAACAACTTCCAAGTTATTGCTATCTAAGATTTAAAATTGAACTCATCACTGATCTTGCAGTTAAAATGAACCATTGCTATATCGTGAGACCTGAATTTCAAAGTTAACAATCTCGTACAACGTGGATTTAAAATTGAACTCACAACTGCTTTCTGAAGTTAAAATGAACCATTGCTATATCGTGAGACCTGAATTTCAAAGTTAACAATCTCGTGCAACGTGGATTTAAAATTGAACTCACTACTGCTTTCTGGGATTTAAAACTGAACCACTGCAATATTGCTGAAATCACTTCAAAGTTATGTTTGAGTAGATTAGCCCATTTAGTTTTTATCTTTTAACTAGGGTGGATTAATCAGTGTATTCTGTGCTTGCGAATGACAACAGGCTTATGCTCTCCCCTCTTCTGGGTGATCAGAGTGCCAGACTTGTCATTCTATTTGTTTAACCTTTAGGAGGGGCCTGCCCTTGGATGCACGCTTGTCCAAGCGGGAACGACCCTGAGTGGTAATAGGCTAACGCCAAGCCCTACCGAGCCACTTAAAATAAATTGTGCTTGAGGTGAAAACCTCCAGCAATGAGTGCTGTTATGTTACACCGACAGCCAAACTCCCCCAAAACCCTCTCAGGCGTAACCCTTTGAGGCTGGGAGACTCCATAACGGAGAGTAGCACCGCCGCACGTGTAACCACTTGAACAGTTGCCCGAATTACATACCTCTTGTTTTAGTGGCCCAAATCCCTTATAATCCATTTCTCGCCTAGGATTTTGTGTTTGCTTTTGTCCAAAATAGAGTCGAAAAACTACAAAAACAATGGAAAACTACAAAATACTCTTTGTGCTTGCTGTGTTTTCTTGCTAAATTAATTCATAATATCAGATCAAGAAGACCCTTTTCCAGCCAAAGAATACCAAAAATAGAGAAAAATCCAAAAAAAATTTCAAAAAAATACCAGAACTGCGCATATACACTTTTCTGCTGCGCATACACAGCGACTTGCTGCGCTTTTGCACCGACTGGCTGCGCATACATACCTTTTTGCTGCGCATATACACTTTTTGGCTGCGCTTTTACAGCGACTTGCTGCGCATGTACACCGACTTGCTGCGCATTTACTTTTCTGCTGTGCATTTACACACTGTTACTGCGCATACGTGCTTCACCAGAGCTGCGCTTTTACAACGACTTACGGCGCATTTACCCATTCTTGCTGCGCATCTGTTTCTGTGCATGTGTGACAGTGAGCATTTGCCCTATTTTTGAGAAATTTTCGTCAGCTGTTCAGAGTACCCATTTCAGCCTAGTTTCATTTTCCGAGGTCAGAATCAACCTTGCAGTCAATTTTCATCCATTTCACCCAATTCTCTCTCTTTCGTCGGTCGTCCCACTCACCTTCTGTCCTAGTCACTCTTGCCCCAACGTCATTCTGTCCCATACCGATTCGACATAGGTCCTTCTTCGTTTCATTCGCGAATTCACATAAGCCTAGTAGGTCACAGTACCTTTTGCTAGTAGTCTTGTTGAATGACTAAGCCCTACACAGTGAGACAAGTATCGACTACCCTTGCTAGTGGCTAGAGTCTTGTGTCAATCGTCTTACCTGAAGTCATTGAGCGAGAGAACCCTTTGTCCAAGTCTTGTCCTAGATATCCCATTCATTACAGTCTTAGTCGGCACCTTGCCAAAATTTCTAATCCTAGTCTACTTCATCCCACCCCACCTTGCATGGTTCTTACTCGATCCCAGTACAACAAGCTAATTGAAATGGCTGACTCATCCGATCACATCGCCCCACCACGCGATGATGATGAAGAAATTTCTCGTGAAGAATTAGTGGCACACATGCAAGATAGCAAATTCCAAAGCCTAGTGGAGAAAGTGCTCCTTGAGGACCCCACCAAATATTTCCATCATCTTACTAGTCTCGGAATCAAACTCCCTGCAGACTTTGACATTAGCTCCATCATGGAAAATGCAGACAATGACCGTGAGAGGGACACAAATGACACAGACCCACATGCACATGAGAGAGGCACAAATGACACGGTCCCCCATGCCAATGAGAGAGGAAAACAACCCATAGATCAAAATCCTCCTATGGCGGATGTGAGACAACAAATTGAGAGTCTAAAGCTAGAAATATCCAACCTTAAGATCGGTACAAGTTCCAAGAACTACTCCTTAGAAGATATAGCACCATACCCCTTTGACAGAAGTTTGGTCATGAAGCCATTCCCCTTTCAGTTCAGAATTCCGAAATTTGACAAATACAAAGGGAAGGGGGACCCTAGAGATCACATCAGGGAATTCACCGCAGCATGTTTAGAAGTAGCTCACAACGAGACCTACTTAATGAGACTGTTCCCAAGATCTTTAGGAGGTCAAGCTATGGAGTGGTTCTCGCGTCTCCCACCAGGGATCAAAACTTTTGACGAACTTGTCAATAAATTCATAACGCACTTCTCTTACAACATAGAACACGAAGTATCTATGCTAGACCTATGCAACACCAAACAAAAGAGTGGTGAGTCATTCGCCACCTTCTTACAACGATGGAGACAGCTAGCTAGCAAGTGTTCTTACGACATGCCTGAGAAGCAACTATTGGAAATGTTTGTCCACAATTTGAATCCCGATCTTAGCTACCAGATTCAGATACAATGCCCTACCTCATTCACCAAAGTCATTGAAATGGGGCTATTCATTGAGAAAGCTATGATCGCTAAAGGAACTCTCAAGCTCTACAAGGACACACCTCCTTCCAATTACACAACTGACAAGTCAAAGTTTTGGACCAAGAACAAGAATGTGGTCAACGATGGAGTAGTGGATGCCAAGGCGGCAGCCCCTAAACAACAACCCATATTCACTCTTAAGGAAGAAGCAAATAACGGTGCACTCAACAAGCCACCCTCTCGGGAACCTAGACCTTGGTTCAATTCAAATCCAAGGAGGAAATTCACACCGTTAGGAGAATCTCAAGAATCGGCCCTCAGAAAGTTGTTGGCTAACAATGAAATTTCTCTACCGCCAACAAGTGACTATGAGCCTATAGTCAAACCTCCCTATTGGAAGGACACAGACTATTGCGAGTATCATTGAGGCAAGGGGCACACAACCAATAATTGCATCCGTCTTAAGAATGTCATACAGGATATACTGGATCAACATTAGGGAGGGACACAACAACATACCTCCAATGAATCTCATGTGGCCTACCGGGATCCTCTTCTAAACCACAACCGGCCATATAACAATAATCACAACAATGGCCACAACAGCAACGATGGTCACAACGGCAATAACTCCAATGGCCATAACAATAATGACAACAATCGCAACAGGCCAAACCAGCACAGTGGGTCGAGTAATGCTAACTATGCAAGCGTTCCCTTTGAGTACACCATTAACTACATTTCTGAGCATGTTCCGCAAGTCAACGTCATATCCCCCAACCAACAACCAGGACCTAACAGAACTGGTTGTAGTATAATTACCCGCAGTGGTAGAGTCACGATCAACACCACTCCTCCAAGGTCGTCACCTTCTTCGTCCAACTCCCGCCCATATAATGTCATCGACCAATTGCAAAAAACTCCGGCTCACATTTCTATATTGGAGCTATTGCGTATATCTCCTTCTCATAAGGAGATTCTTGAGAAAGCCTTAGTGGAAACTACGGTCCCCACTAACTTAGCCCAAGAAAAGTTTCAAACCATGGTGGGTAATCTGACATCCTCCCCTTCCATATCATTCACTAAGCAAGATGACCTTTCCGTATCTCAACCCCACAACACTCCCCTACACATTGTCGCATTCGTACACAAGCACCGCATCAAGAGGGTTCTCATTGATGGGGGTGCCAGTTTGAATATTTGCACTCTGAAGCTAGTCCTTGCATTGGGGTTCTCCGAACAGGCAGTTGATCCACGGAGGAAGATTACCATAAAGGCCTATGACGAGGAAGAGAGAACCACAAAAGGCACGGTTGTTCTACCCATTCAAGTGGGACCGGTAATTAAAGATGTGGTGTGCCAAGTCCTTGATCGGGAGTTTGCTTACAATATTCTACTAGGGAGACCGTGGATCCACGCCATGAAGGCTGTCCCCTCCACCTACCATCAATGCATAAAGTTCCCACACGATGGCAAGCAGGTCACCATTCAAGGCAACCCTGATCCCTACCAACACTGCAATTCTTTCCAAGCAAAACCTGAATGTGTCATACCCAACAATCGAGCCCACATTTCCCTACCCCGCAACAGGACCATTCTGCTGAAGCTTCCACCTCACGGCCTAAACCAATGAAAATCACCATAAAAGAAAATGGCATGGGGGAATACCAGATTGAGCACAGCCTCAACCTTGCAAAAATGCCCTTGTCTCCTCGCTCCTTTGGCCAGCCCAAGCATCAACCCAGGCATTTTCCAAAGCCCTCTGCTCCTCCTATAACTCCCGCAAACCCCATTGTAAAATGGGGGACCTTATCCGATGAATCAGAGGAGCGAGATCTCTTGTAATGGCTTTATGCCGAAGAAGAAAACACACCCCAAGATCCACCCAGACTCCCTACAGAGCTCTATGGGCGAGGTGAGACCATCTTGCATAGGATGGGATATGAAGGACAAGGCCCTATCGGCCTTAGAAAAGAGGGGATCATTGAACCTATACAACCTTCTTCCTCCTCTTCGGCTAGAAACACCACTGGCTTGGGATACAAAGGCAAGGGTAAAGCCAAAGAAAATGCCTGTCTTGTGGAGACAATCCAAACACTCCAAGGGGACAGTGACATAGATTCAGATGAGTCGAATGAGTATGAGTGGGACGAGCTAACAGAGCACTCCTATGATGACAAGGAGATTGACACCATCCAAACTCTTAGCCCTTACCATGAGAGACAAACGCAACGGGACAGACCACTGGAGTCTGATTTGCCCCTCCCTGAGAGTATGGCTTTTGAGGAAAGTTTCGATTCCATTGCGATAAACAACTTGGAGGAAAGTACCACCCAGAACACTACCCCCACCTGTGCTCCTAGTATTTCCATCCACACTATCAACGAATCAAGTCTTTCATCCAACTCCCTTCCCCTCTTGCATCCTGAGCTTATTGACTAGGATCTGCAAGGAACCCCCCAATTAGATATGTTCCAGAACGATGATGCCTACATTGACTATATGGGACTTCGAGATCACTTACCAAAAGGAGATCATAAAGCCGGTTTCGCTATCACCAGCGCGCCTTTGGCACCCACTTGTCATCCACAAGCTTGAGATCACCATTGTTGCATTGGAGCTCACCTTCATTGCATATCACACCATAGCCGTTCACCATCGACTTCCTCAAACAGCTTTAAAAGATTGCACTCTCTGAGGGCTCATCTCATCTGCGAAAGGACGATTCGTGATAGGCGAACAACAGAAGTTTCGAAATGGAAGAGGTTTTCTATCAGAGGAGTGAGATCTCTTGCAATGGCTTTATGCCGAAGAAGAAAACACACCCCAAGATCCACCCAGACTCCCTATAGAGCTCTATGGGCGAGGTGAGACCATCTTGCATAGGATGGGATATGAAGGACAAGGCCCTATCGGCCTTAGAAAAGAGGGGATCATTGAACCTATACAACCTTCTTCCTCCTCTTCGGCTAGAAACACCACTGGCTTGGGATACAAAGGCAAGGGTAAAGCCAAAGAAAATGCCTGTCTTGTGGAGAGAATCCAAACACTCCAAGGGGACAGTGACACAGATTCAGATGAGTCGAATGAGTATGAGTGGGACGAGTTAACAGAGCACTCCTATGATGACAAGGAGATTGACACCATCCAAACTCTTAGCCCTTACCATGAGAGACAAATGCAACGGGACAGACCACTGGAGTCTGATTTGCCCCTCCCTGAGAGTATGGCTTTCGAGGAAAGTTTCGATTCCATTGCGATAAACAACTTGGAGGAAAGTACCACCCAAAACACTACCCCCACCTGTGCTCCTAGTATTTCCATCCACACTATCAACGAATCAGGTCTTTCATCCGACTCCCTTCCCCTCTTGCATCCTGAGCTTATTGACTAGGATCTGCAAGGAACCCCCCAATTAGATATGTTCCAGAACGATGATGCCTACATTGACTATATGGGACTTCGAGATCACTTACCAAAAGGAGATCATAAAGCCGGTTTCACTATCGAACTCAATACTGTAGCTTACTTCGGGGAGGGTGCCAAGCCTTCTAGTCGCAAAAATGTAAAGATCAAAAAGGGATCTGACGGTGAAAACCGCCATGCGGCAGTGTCAGATCATAAAATAGTAAAAAGAAAGGACGTATCTGAAGGTGAAAACCCAACTGTGGCACCTGACGATGGATTGCTTGACACCCTCCCAAGTGATATGTATCAAGAAAGGTCACAGATCGTGGTAGAGCCAACAGAGCCAGTGAACATTGGAACCGAAGAGCAGCCTCAGATTATCCACTTTGCAAAATCTCTCACGCCGCCTGAGAAAACCAGGTTTGTACCATTCTTTAAAAAGAAGAGAGGCAGCTTTGCTTGGTCATATGCCAACATGCCAGGTTTGCACCCAAACCTGATCCTACATTACTTACCATTGGATCTAGGGGTGAAGCCCGTAAAGCAAAAACTAAGAAAGATGCATCCCCATATAGCCCTTCTGGTCAAGGAAGAACTTAAGAAATTGCTAGACGTGGGGTTCATTAGGGCCATAGATTACCCCGAATGGATATCAAACATCGTGCCAGTGTCTAAACCAGATGGCAGGGTTTGACTATGCAACGATTTTAGAGACTTAAACAAAGCATGCCGCAAGGATGACTTTCCCTTGCCTAACATCGATATCATAGTCGACCTCACGGCAGGACATACAATGCTGTCACTCATGGATGGATTCTTAGGGTACAACCAGATCAAAATAGCACTAGAGGATCAGCACAAAACCGCTTTCACTTGTCCATGGGGTACCTTTTGCTGGAATGTCATGCCATTCGGGCTGAAAAACGCAGGTGCTACATATCAGCGGGCCATGACAACCATCTTTCATGACATGATGCATGTGACTATGGAGGATTATGTGGACGATATCTTGGCAAAATCTCTCACCAGGGACTCACACTTGGATATCCTAGAAAAAGTCTTTCAACGGTTGGATCAATTCCAAGTAAAACTGAACCCGAAGAAGTGTGTGTTTGGGGTCACATCAGGCAAGCTACTAGGCTTCATCGTGTCAGCAAATGACATAGAGGTAGACCCGGCCAAGGTCAAAGCAATCATGGACATGCCTCCACCCAAAACTCTAACACAGTTGAGATCCTTACAGGGCAAGCTACAGGCCATCCGCAGGTTCATCTCACAGCTGGCAGACAAGTGCCATCCTTTCAGCCATCTCCTACATAAGAACGTTCCATTTAAATGGGATGAGCAGTGCGAAGAGGCATTCAACAAGCTCAAGGAGTACCTCATGAATCCTCCTATACTCATGCCTCCGATCCAAGGAAATCCTTTGATTCTCTACATATCTGCTACACCTACTGCTCTTGGGGCTCTCCTAGCGCAGCAAGACTATGAGAACAAGGAAAGAGCTGTGTACTACATCAGTCGAACCTTAGTGGGCTACGAGTTGCAATACTCACAGGTAGAACGTTCATGCCTTGCGGTGGTTTTCACCTCACAAAAACTCCGACACTACATGTTGGCACATCCTATCAAACTCATTGCCAAGATCGACCCACTAAAATATCTTCTCAGCAAAGCAGCTCTCACAGGTCGACTAGCCAAATGGGTTATGCTTCTTAGCGAATATGATATAGAGTATGTGGACAAAAAAGCCATCAAGGGGCAAATCATCGCTGACCAACTAGCTGAGGCACCATTACAGGACACTTCACCAATGCAGTTTGAGTTCCCCAATGAGTCTTTATTCACTCTGTCAACATCTCCTTGGAAACTCTACTTCGACGGGTCTTACACCAACCATGGATCGGGGGCAGGTATCTTGTTTATCACTGCCCAAGGCGACACAATTCCAAAGTCCTACAGGTTGTTATTTCCATGTACTAACAATATAGCGGAGTATGAAGCTTTGGTAATTGGTCTCAAGATGGCCACTGAGTGGAAAATCCAAGCACTATGTGTCTACGGTGATTCTCAGCTTGTCATAAACCAGGTCAACGACAAGTACCAGACCAAAGATGAGAAGCTCATCCCATACAAACGGATGGTCGACGACCTCAAAGCACATTTTGGGACCATCTCGTTTGAGCAAATACCTAGGATAGAGAACAAAGCAGCAGATGCAATGGCAACCATAGCCTCTCTTCTTGAGATACCTGAACATGAGTCACGGTATGAGTTCTTAGTAGAAACAATTCAACAACCGGCTTATGATCTCCTCGAAACCCATTCCATTTGCCACCTAGTAGGATCTGATTCACCTTGGTACGGTAAGACCTACACTTACCTCAAGGACCATATCCTTCCTTTGGACCTCTCTTCCAACCAAAAGCGAACTTTCATCCGACAAGCCTCCCGTTACACCATTATTGCCAATACCCTTTACCGACGTGGTCTGGATGGTACTTTACTCCGTTGTCTAGAACAAGAAGAATCTGTAACTGCCTTGCGAGACGTGCATGAAGGGATCTGCGGAACACACTCCAGCGGTCCTTCCTTAGCTAAGAAACTCATGCGTTTGGGTTATTACTGGCCCAATATGGAAATGGATTCATATCAGTTCGTCAAAAAGTGCAAACAGTGCCAGATACATGGGAACCTGATTCATGCACCTGCTCAGGAGTTGAGACCTCTAACGACACCCTGGCCCTTTTGCCAGTGGGGACTTGACCTCGTGGGAAAGATTCATCCGCCTTCTTCCACTGGCCATAAATTCATCATAACCGCCACTGAGTACTTTACAAAGTGGATTGAAGCCGTTCCCCTATCAACCGTCACAGGAAAACAAATTTCCTCTTTCATTCTGAATTACATTATCTGCCGATATGGCATCCCTTCATCCATCATAACGGATAACGGGAGACCCTTCAAAAATCAGGATGTCCAGGAACTTTGTGAGCGTTTTAAAATCCAACATCGTTTCTCCACCCCATATTACCCCCAAGGTAACGGCCAAGCTGAGGCATCGAACAAAACCATTCTGAAAATCCTAAAGAAGACTGTCAATGAAGCTGGTCGCGATTGGCACGTCCAACTCAATCCCGCACTGTGGGCCTATAGAACCAGCATACGCACTCCCACAGGTGCTACACCCTACGCCCTCGTCTATGGTTCCGAAGCCATCCTTCCCATTGAGGTCAAACTCCCATCCCTTCGGGTGTCGTTGAAAGGCCTCATATCAGACGAAGAGTACAGAGTCTCCAGACTACAAGAGCTAGAACTGCTAGAGGAAAGGCGCCAAAAAGCTTTTGACCATCTCAAAGCCTATCAACAGATGATGTCAAGAAGCTACAACCACAAGGTTAGACCAAGATGCTTCAAGGTTGGGGACCTCGTCCTAAGAGAGAACCCTCGCAATCAGCAGGACAGAGAAAAGAAAGGTAAGTTTGAGCCTAACTGGCTCGGACCCTATGTAATTGTAGCGGCTTACGGATCGGGGGCATATCAGTTGGCCACATCAGAAGGTGAGTTGTTTGATGATCCAATCAACAGCATGCACCTTCGTCGGTTCTATACCTAGGAGAACCCCAATGCAAGGGGGGCACAATAAAGTCAATAAAATCAAATAAAATCAAAAAAGTTACAAAGAGAAAATGCAAAAAAATTGAAAAAAAATAGAAAGCATACAAAAAAATCATCCTTTGGTGAAAACCTGGCAAACAGGCGCCTTGGATAGGTATCATGATGAAAACCTGGCAATCAGGCATCATGTTACTTTCTAGCTTCTTGTGCAAATAAAAGCAAGTGATGAAAACCTGGTAAACAGGCGTTACTTGTGACAAACCGCATTCTCCATCTTTGGGAATCCAATCACCTTGAGCCCATTCTCCCTCTATTTTCCTCATTCGACCCATATCCATCCCACAAATAAACGCTTGACAGTTACCTATCATGGCTTGATACTCACCTTGTGGCCTTGTCAACCAAGGTTTTGTCCCATACCGTCTCCTCAATGTAAGCCTAGTGTAGTGTCTCTCGTCAGTGTCTATGGTCCGAATCTGTGAACTACGTCGCCTCTGCGCCGTCACGTAGGCAAGGCCATTATTCTAATGCGCCCCCGAGGCTTCCATCCCTCCCAAGGTCCCATTCGTCTCCTTTCTTGTCTTCATTCTTGTTGTCTTTCTTCCAGTCCCTCCATGGTCCATTAGGGTTTACCCCGAACTACGTTGCCTCTGCGTCGTCACGTAGGCAAGGCCATTTAGCAATGAGCCACCGAGGCACTAGGTCAGTCCTTTAGGGTCCGTCTTCTCAATAAGGATTGTGCAACCTTCTCATCAAGTAAGCAAATGCAAGCAAACACCCGCGCTTTAAGCAGAAATCTTGACTATGAGCATCTTAACCTATCCAATGCAAAGCAAATACCCAAGGTCTTCTGAATGATTTTATGCAAATTAAGGCAAGAAATAAACACATATCAACGCAAATATGCTTTTGTAGATTGGAACCTAGGGTTAAGTTACAGAGTCTTGATTTTTGCTATCATACCTTCCTATGCTAGTCAAGGATGCCAAAAGCTAGAGATGCTATGATGGGGGCATGATTACTCTCTTTGTTTGTTGTTTGTGGATTACACTTTAGTAATGCGACGCCTTGTCTAAGGACATGATCGGCAAAAGATCATCGAGGACATCAAAGGTCTTACAGGAACGGGGGCAATCCTTGCTTGTTGAAACGCAAGAAGTACTCAAGTCATCTAGATTCAATTTTGACTAGATGCTTGTATTAACTTGCTAAATCACAATCCATGTAAGCGGTACTCAGGTCATCTCGGTTCAATTATACCTAGATGCTTGTATTCACTTACAACATTTCAGAAAAGTACCAAAAACAAAATGCCCAATGATGAAATAAAGCAATCTAAAAGCAAAGCATCTATCCTATATCCATATACACGTCCATGCATCCGTATCCCATACCATCCTCATTATCCAAACTATGCAGAGTAACGATATCACGAAAAGTTTCTAGGTCATTCTATCACAACCATTCTTCTATCCATCATGTCATTCTTGTGTCGATAGAGTACATTTGGACTTCACAAAAACAAGGCATATAGGAGCATATCATATCACTCGTAGGACTAGTCATGCACATGATTAGGTTAGTCAAGCCCACCATCCAATGCATTAGGTCACCAATACATCTGCATCGCATCACATCTCAAAAGCACAGAAAACCACTAAACAACATAGCTAAGTGCATCACATATATAGTTGCATCATAACATAGAAATCATGTTCCATACACATACATTTGCATTAGATCATTTAGACATCACATATACATTTGCATCATAACATAGAAACCATATCACATATGTATACATTTGCATTAGATCATATAGACATCACATATGCAGTTACATCATAACATAGAAATCATGTTTCATATACATACATTTGCATCATCACATAGACATCATCTCACATTTTGCATTCATTTGTCACATTAGATCATATAGACATCATATAGCAGCATATCAACATGTATCTCATATAGCATCAGATAGACCATCCAACTATGCAATCGAATCACATCAATACAATAGAAGTAAAATCATCATCTCATAACACATGCAATAGATACACAAAGCTGCATCATCATCCATACTATCATATAAAAGAGGTCCAAATGTACAAATATCACCATCTCTCTCAAAATCAAAGTGTCATATACAATATACGTCTAGATAGACGATGATACATATCCCAAAAATGCCCAAAATCTGGTCTGTGTCTACCCCTGCTGCTGTGGGCCACCACTGCCAGCTCCTGACTGCTGAGGTCCCATCACGGATGCCCCTGACTGGGATGGACCCACTCTGTGAGCCACCCCGGACTGACTCCGGAAGCTCCCTGCCCTCTGGCTCGACGCCACGGCACCATGATACAAGCCTCGGTAGTACTGCGCCTGTGACTGCGCTCTGGCTAGGTCTGTCTGCGCCTGTGCCAACTGTGTCTGCAACTGGCCCACCTGTGCCTGTGCCTGCTGCACCTACCCAACCAGAAATGAGCTCGCTGCATCTGTCCCCATCGCAGCCACAGCAGTATCCCGCTCTACACGGATAAGACGTACCCATGCATCCGCCATGTCCCTCTCACGAGTCAAACCAGCAATCACCACTGCGTCTGTGTCTCACCTCCTCTCCACTCTCCTCAGCTGTGCCTGTAGCTCTCGCACCTGTCCCCTCAGGTTGGCTATGGTCCTCTCATGCGGCTCACCCTGCACTGGCCCCTGTGCTGCCTCTGCTTGTCCTCGCCCCTGCTGCTGGGGCACCTGCTGCTGTGGTACCTGCTGGGGTGGTGGCATCTGTACCTGCTGTTGTACCTCTCCCTGTCCTGGCACTACCTGCCCAGCCTGATCTATCCTCCTCTGCTACCTCGGCCTCTCTGTAGCTCAGCCACCCCGCCATCCTCATCCTCCTCTAGCGCCCCTCCGCCCTGGGCCAGCCTCTCCCTCCTCCTCCTCTGAGTCCGCCTCATCAATACGAGGCACCAGCATACCGGGTCCTGAATATCTCAGGAAAGGATGTGTAGTGATCCAGTCCTCGTACTCCTGTGTGACCCCCGCATCTTCTATCTCTCGCCGCATGTCCCATGCCACATACGGCAACTGCTGGAACTCTGCCAGGGCCTCCTCATAAGAAGCCATCGGACCCTCTCTGCATGTGTCCGTGCAAACATGGCCTGTCCCTGCAGCATGCCTTGTCTCCGCCCAAACTGTCTCAGCACTCGGCCCACCATCTGCCTCTCCAATATGTGCCGTGTCCGGCCTATCAACCACCTGGTCTGGAAGCAGTAGGGTAGCTCATCTCCCTCGTCATCCCAGGGCTCGCAATCCAGATATGGCCGCCAGACGACCACATCTACCCCATCCAAAGTATGCCGCCAGTACTCTAGCTTCCCCAGCCTGTGCTGGGAAATCACTCCTGCATAGCCATAGCTGTATGGCTCTCCTCGCTGCCTAGCAAAGACGCACATCGGCCTGGTCACCGCTATGTGCTCCCACAGCCAGAACTGTAACAGCAACACCCTAGCTGATAGACTTGTGCTGCGGTGGTACACCACCTGATGCATGTCATGATAAAGGTGGGCCAACACGCAGGGTCCCCACGCATATCGGGTGCCCTCAGTCAGCATCCGCTCCATGATCCTGCCCCATCCAATGGGGAACCCATGCGATCTCCTGTCCGGGCATACAACGCCCCCAATCAGTCCAGCCACAATCCTAGGGAAGTAGTCGTAACAGTCATATATGTCCTACCATGGGATGACCTATCCCACCAGCTCGGGATCGTCAAATACTCGCTGACACTCGGCGAGTCCCGCGTCCCGCTGTGCATCATACTCCACTAACTCGCCTACTACGGGCAAGTGCAGTATCCTGTAGACATCCTCCAGCGTCACAGTCATCTCTCCAGTAGGGAAGTGGAAGGTCCCGTCCTCACTGTGGAATCTCTCCACGGCAGCTGTCAATAGTCCTCGGTTCGCCTGCACCTCGGGCATAAAGCAAACGTAATCCAAGCCCATGGCACCAAGCGCCACTCTGTCAGCCTCCGTCAACATATATCTCTGCAATAATGGCATAGGGAACGTCTCCCTCGACTGCAGAGTCTCTCGTATCTCCTCCTGCAAGCACGCAAAGCAAGGCGTCATCTCAAGCCGCATATACCATACTCAACATATCTACTAAACTATATCAACTAAACTTAGCATTTCAAATTGATCAAAACAGCACACTACATCTCTTGACTAGATTCCTGCAATCTCAGAGATAGCTCATCGATTCCTGCGTCAAACAGGACGCTAATCGAATCAATTTGGCTAAGTAATTTGCCATCCTAAGCAAATACGCCACTACAGGTGGTAAAAGTGCCGTTTCTGGTATATGCGCCGCAATAATCAGCATATGCGCCGCAATAATGCGTATGCGCCACTACAGTGCACGTATGCGCCGTTCTAACACATGCGCCGCAATAATCCACATATGCGCCACGAAATTACGGATGCACCACAATAATTGACATATGCGCAGCTTTATCAAATGCGCTGCTACATTTCCCGTATGCGCGGCGGAAATACAAAAGCGCCGCCAAATTATGAAAGCGCAGCTAGAATGCACAAAAGCGCAGCTTTCACGCATGCGCCGCCGAAACTGACATATGCGCCGCGAAAATGCAAAAGCGCAGCTTCGCGAGGCATATGCGCCGTTCTGCATTTCGGCGCATCTATTTCACCTATTTTCTACATGCATTTATGACGCCTAAACTCGACCCTAGGAGAAATTTTTCGAAGCACATACCGGGGGTCCTGCCTCTGCTGGCCGCCTGAATCGTCGGACTCGCTCGAATCGGTGCTCCTCGCGTGGAATATCTGCTGCTCTGGCTGCCATGCTGCTCTAAGTTTGCTCTGAACTCTCTTTCTCCAATCCAGATCAACCAAGTGTGCAAATGACTATTCTTGTGGACCCAGCTCCTATTTATAGCCTCCAAACCCTAATTCTGGCTAGGTGATGACTGTGACTACTTCCCGTGTCCGTTTTTCCTCCCGTTTTCTTCCCGCATCCCCGACCGCGTCCCTTTTCCTCCAACCTATCCTCCCCCCTTCTTCATCGTGAGATCGTCCGTCTCCAAAACTTTCGCTGTTTTTCCCCGTCCAATCTCCCGAGGGGGCATCCTATCGTCATTAAACCTATACCAGGGGCAAACTGGGGCATGTATCATCATTTAGACTATCAACTTCTTTGACGCAACACTATAAACTGCATTGCATCAAAGAGGGGCAAAATGTATACGCCTAAAAATGACACAAATCATCCTAAATAAATATTCTAAATATTTATTCCATTCTTCTACCAATTAAATAAATATTCTAAATTTATTTAATCAATTCACTATCTCACAATTAAATAAATTCTATTTATTTAATTAAAATTCTTCTATTTGTCCTTCACAATTAAATAATCATAAATTATTTAATTAAGCCTAATTCCTCTATCCTAAAGTTCTAAATTCAAAAATCCACATCACCTTTACACCTCACCTTTTCCACCTCACCTTGTCCACCTCATCAGGTTGCACATGTAATTAAATATATTTAATATTTAATTACCTTATTTTCCCTCACCCACATGGCCTATTTCTTCTCCAATCAGAGGTCAGTTAACCAATCAATCAAATCTGTTAACTAACCTGTCAGTTGAGTCAAATCCTCAATCAATCCAGTCAGTTCCACAATCCACTCTTCTAACTGATCAATCAATTCTGTTAACAGACCAGTCAATGGAGTTAACTCTCCAATCAGTTTTGTCACATCCCACCTTTCATGATGGAGCTGGGACACTTGGCACGTTTCCACTGGTTGCACATTCCTCAACCATCCTCAGCCGTTGATCTCCATATCTTCTCTCAACCGTTGATTTCCATTCTTCCAGGTCTATAAATAAAGCTTCATCCCTTCATTCTATTCATCCAGGCTTTTGACATCGTTACTCTGCAGAAATATCACCAGTGCGCCTTTGGCACCCACTTGTCATCCACGAGCTTGAGATCACCATTGTTGCATTGGAGCTCACCTTCATTGCATATCACACCATAGCCGTTCACCATCGACTTCCTCAAACAGCTTTAAAAGATTGCACTCTCTGAGGGCTCATCTCATCTGCGAAAGGACGATTCGTGATAGGCAAACAACAGAAGTTTCGAAACGGAAGAGGTTTGCTGTGTTTGTTCATTGCTTTGTTCATTTGAATCTTCTTTGTTTCTCTATTCTGTTGATGTTTGGGTCTTATTTAATTCATTTGATTGATTCGACATTTTACCCTCACAATAATATTAGGTTTTCTCCACAAATGTCATTCAAAAACTGCTCAAATTTCAATAGGTGCCAGTTGTCATGCTATATTTTGCAATTTAGAAATATGGTTTTTCAAATACATACTGTTGTGTAATAAATAGCTATGTAATAGTTTGAGTGACTATATACTACTATTATGACAAACTTTTACACAAAATTGGATGCACCGAATGGATTGTTGAACAAATTTTTTGAACTTCCAAACAAAGCATTCGACACTGTGAATCCTTATTCTATTAACTTACCCTGTGTAAAAATGGAATCATGAAACAAGAATTATGGAAAGGTAACATTGGGTTTGCTCCAAAAATATCATTCAAAAACTACTCAGATTTCAATTGGCGTCGTGCCTCAAATAGATTGGGAACAATTTAATCTATGTACAATTATTGTTTGGGAATGCACAAAGAGAATAAGTCTTATGGATTAAGAAAATTTCCTTGAAAAACAAATAGGCATAAAAGGAGTGTTTGAAAAACACAAGATTTGTTCAACAATATTCCTAAATAGATATTGACTCATTGATAATGCAATTTAAACAGATCATAAACAAGTCAAATCAGTAAAAATAAAATTTAGTTGAATTAATTCTAGATTACACCCATGCCTACATTAATATAAATATATCAAGCACAAAATATAAAGTATCACATGCTCAAAAAGTGGATGGGTCATTGAGATCTCTTCATCAATTTCTCCATTCAAAAAGGCATTTTAACATCCATTTGGTGAAGAGACTACATGTAATGAGCTATCAATACTATAGTAGCCCTGACAATATTGATTTTGTTGTTGGACCAAAAGTTTTTGTGTAGTCAAATCCCCCCTTTTGGTCACTAATCTTGCCTTATGTTTTTTAATGCTTCCATTAGACTTGAACTTAGTTTTATACACCCACTTTTTTTTACTGCATTCTTTCCCTTGGGTAAGTCCACCAATTCCCAACTCATATTCTTTATCAAAGAGTCATATTTATTTTGCATAGCTTGTTCCCATTCATATTTTCCCTTATCCTCATCATAAATTTGAGGATCATTAGTCTTCATTATTGTGGTCACTAGGGCATAATTAACTTGTTGATTTCTTTGCTAAATTTTATGAGGACTCTTGTTCTTTTGAGAAGGGCTACATTCTTCAATTGTATTGGAAGTTGGTCCTTTGAACTTTTGTTGGTTTCAAAAGTACTATAGGATATGTTATTATTTGTGAGCACTCGTGGGATAGGATTCGGAGAGGATTTTATCATATCTTTGAACCCTTGATTAAACTTGACATCCCTATGGATTTCAAGGTTCGGGATAGGAACACTTATTTTGTAATCGGCACACTAAGATAGCATGTAGATAAAAGTAATTAGTTGTTCCTTTATAATTGCACTTTGAACATTGAAATTTATTGAGAAGAGAACATACAGTTTTGTTGCTGGTGAATGGTTGTTATCCATCCATCATTTGAACATCGAAGGAATGTAGTGATATGTGTTGTTGTCCTGCATTAGAAAAGAAATGGAGTAAATTAAATATGTTATGTATGCAAATAATGTTGATTTTGAATAGTTGTGGGTAAAAGTATGTATTCTAGTAAACTTTTTTTTTGTTTCAGTCAGTTATTCGCAAGTGATAGTGCCCTTAATGTGAAATGGGTATGCTAAGATAGCATGTAGATAAAAGTAATCAGTGGTAGAATACATGAAGTGAGAGCTCGTTATAGAGAAAACAAAGAAAACAAAATGGCAAACTAGGCAAGGGCAGGAGAATTAGAAGAGTTGCATGCAAGTAAATTTATTTTTTGTTTCGATCAATTATTTGCAGGTGATAGTGCCCTTAATCGGTCCTCTTCTTATTTCCCAAGCATGTTGAGCCCATCCAATTGAAACGGTATGCCTAGGTATATAATTGACAAGACTTGTAATTCATCAGGACTATTGTCTTGCATTGCATGTTCCCAATCAAAAGGAGTTTCATCATCAATGTATGTCAATGGATCTAGAGATGTATCATATCCTTGAACCCTTGATTAAACTTGACATCCCTAAGGATTTCAAGGTTCAGGATAGGAACACTTATTTTGCAATGGGTACATTAAGATTGTTGGTGAATAGTTATAGCAACAATGGTATTACATTGTTAATTACAACAATGTTGCAGTTATAACTGATATACAGTTATGTGAACTGCATCATCCTTGTATAAATCTATTGCACTGTATCGTTTCAAATCAATCAATAAAGATGTTACTACCTCTTCATATGGTATCAGACTGGTTATCGATCATGGAGAAGTAGCAAGTTTGAAGATAGTCCCTGTGGCATGGAGAATAAATGAATAAAGGCGTGAGCAATATTAGATCACCAGTGATGCGTGTGGAAAGAACAAAATCAGCGTATGACATGGGTGGAGAGAAGTGTAAGGGTTGCGTAGGAGAATGAGCACGAAGGATTTTACCATTCTTAATTGTGCAAATTTTTTCTTGAGACATCACTGTTTATTGTGCAAAGGATGAAGATAAGCATGAAAAATTATGTTTAAATCTGCCTGGACGAATAGCATTTTTTGCACACATCAAAATCCTGCTCTTGTGACTGTGTGCGACATTGTTCTCTACATCCATTGTTAACACTGCTTCCTCATGCTTCGAAATTCTATGTGGAGCCATTTTGTGCAATTTGGGAGCCGTTCATTAAGTTTGAGTGATGTGTGCTTCATATTTGTGTGATGAACAAGTGATTGGCATATCAGGTATGAGGAATGTTTTTATATGATATTCACTAGTACAAAGGAGAAGGTCGTGACCTAGTTTGGAGACTGCATAATGTAGTGTTACTCTTCCTATCATTGCCCAAGCCATTTGAAGTAATAAAATAGGATATTGTCATTTATTGTTTTGAAGGTTCATTCTTGGTATAACCATTCATAGTTTGAAGCATGTTTTCTTGCCACTCATAAAGACTGTTATTTGCCTTTAGTTTGCTTTGATTGGTGGTTGGAAGTAATATGTTGTAATCTCTACTTACATAGATTTTTCCTCAATCTTATGAAGATTTCCCCACCTTCCCACCATTCAATAGTCTATTTGTGTACCGAGCTCCTACCATCCACTGTGGAAATCAAACTTGAGTACTTTATTGACAATGTTGACTATATTCACCTACCATCTATGTTGAAAGAAAAGCATTTCTTCCATTCACAGAGACTAAAGTTTGTTTTTGGTGTGGACTATTGTTGATTGGATGGAAACTAAAGCCATTGTGGATAGGTGTTTTGTGAAATAAGGTGTTATTGGAATTATAAAGTGGAACATAATAAAGGTATTGCATTGAAAAACCATAGATGCAAAGTTTAAATAAGAATCTTCATTAGAGATATGAGAATTTATGAATTTGTGGGTGAGGGAGTTGAAAGCAAGTCTGGGAATAATAAAGGCATTCAACATTAGGAAAAATCAAGTATGGTAAATAGGCGAGTTGGTGAAACTGGTGAAAGTTTTGAGTGGTGATTATGAAAGGTCATGAGTTCAAAATATGATTATGGTTGGGCTCTTGTCATCTTATTTCACTTTGATTGATTATCAATACCTTAAAATGGACTTTTTAATCATATTTACTTATGTGTGGACTTTCAGTGACATCTTTGTTACACATAATGAGGCCTTCAAAGACTCACATGCTTGTGTTATCGGAGAGATTAATGTGACATTGAACGGATAAAGTGTAACAAGGTCAAATTGGAGGAAGGCGGCATCGGAGGATGGAGTATTTTCCATCATCTCAAGTTAGCTTCTCACTTTCAGATGATGCTTTGCATGAGAAGCATTTTTGGTTTTGGTTGTTTTGCTTTTCTTTGTTGATGCTGATGGATTTGAAGAATGTATGTTTTGTGAAGATTTTGTTTTGGAGACAAGTTTGGGATTTGGTGTTGAGCTCAATATGGATTGTTATCTAGCGAGCTTCAAAGAGTATATGTTTGAGAATTATACCCTTTCGCGGTCACTAGACAATAGCAGAGGTCTGTCGTATCTCTTAGGGTTCATTGCCGAATAATTCAAGACTCTGTGATTTGAGAGTTCAGGACTAAAGAGCTCAAGAACACAACTTAAAGCTGTGCCTTTCTGAGGGTAGACGAGACTGTTGATAACTGAGAGGGGGGGTGAATCAGTTATCCTAATTGTTTCAACTTTCTGAACTTCCTGAATAGTTAATGCAACATCAAATTAAATAACCATGAAATGAAATAACATCAATACACATGACACAATGATTTTGACGTGGAAAACCCTATTAAGGGAAAAACCACGGGGTGATTAACCCAAGATATTATTCTCTGTTAGAAGAATAGAAAGAACAAAATGGCACTTGCCAATTAGGGCTCACTGCCCGAGCACACTACTCACAAGAGGCTCATTGCCTACAAGAGACTCACTGTCTATAGGATACAAGAAGATGATACAATGCTTGAACTGATGAGAAGCATCTACACATGCAAAGGTTCAGTTCTAGTTAGGCTCAGTAAACTGATCTGCTACACTTCATTCTTCCTCTTCCTTAAAGTTGTTGTCCTATCACATTCTGGACCTGTAAGGTTACTTTCACACTATTCTCTATTTTTCTTCACACAACACAATTGCCAACACACACATTCATATCTAAGTCCATCAAGTATATATATCTGCACCAAAGATTTCATCCTCTTTCTAGTTGGCATCCGAAATACTCAATATTTTCCCAAACTCTGATCTATCGGCTGAATCTTTGCATACCAAGAAATGCGGATCAAAGAGATGCTAGTAGAAGTCATCAATATGTTGGCCAATCATGAATGATACATTAGGAAGCTTAATCACCATCAATATCACATCTGGATTAAGGTATGATGCTCTGCCGATTAGGTCTACCTCTGTCTACTCTGCCAAACAGAAACCTAATACTTAAGTACTCATGTCTCTTCATTCTTCCATCACCAGGGGCTCAATCCCTGGAATCTATTAGTCAAGGTACTCCTCTTGACTTACCCAAATCCACATGTTACCGAGATACTTCTTCTGAGAGATCCGGACCTGTCTGTCGGACCTTGCTGCCTGCTCTATTCTTGCTTACCAGAACACAACACTTCTTCAATCTAACTTCCGATAAAGACACACCATGTCCTACGGATGTGTGAGATGGACTTTGTTGCCATCAATGACAACACACAGTGTCTCTTGCCAATAATCTCCCCCTTTGGCATTGATGGCAACACTTAGTGAAAAATGACTAAGTGTCACACTATACTCCCCCTTGGCTAATGCTCTATTCTTATGTATATTTTTTGGAGCTCCCCCTTAGCTGGATTCCTCATTTTTCATTGCTCCTCACTCCCCCTTTCACATCAATGGCAAAGAGTGGGATCCGCACACCAAAATTTTCAAAACTCAATCTATACTTAGTCGTATAAGTATATTATCTGGTTATACTTTACATATACTTTAGTATATCTGCAAAAGTGTTCTTTAATTGTACAACTTCTATCGCCCAACTCTGCTTCATCCTATCCAAAATTGAGATGTGACCACTCAACAGGAATGCAAAAGCTTCTGCCCTCTTCAGATCTGTTGGATCACTGGTCTGGGCTACGGTTTGAGCATCATTTAGGGCCTCATGCATGGCCTCTAACTTAGGGATAATTATTCCTCTAAGTTTATTTAACCTACCTATTATGTTTTTCTTTTCCTTCTCAAGCTTCTTAATTTCATTCAAGACTGCAATAGTCTGACATTCTTGATTAATTATGGATGAGGTAAGTGGATCAAAATTCTGAGATAGTTTTGTTAGTTTATCCTCCTATTCTTTCACTTTCTTCTCAATCTCTACTGTTACTTTGGACCATGATAGACAAAATTTATACATTTCCCCGCCATCTTTGAGAGCATTTTCTAAGCTCTTTATCCTTATATTCATAACTTTCCTATCATTGGTTATTAGTCCTTGTACTTTAGAGAATCTCTTTTCTAAAAACTCCTTCCGGACTTTATCTTCTGCTGATGCAGCTTCTATAAGCTCACAGTCTTCCATGTGAGACTTTAGGAGTTTTTCTTTTTCCTTTGCTTGAGTGAAGGATGCTAGCTTCATGGTTTGAACCGGGGAGAGGGAATCAAAATTGAATGGACCTTGAAGCAGTTCTGGTTCATCAAATTCCATAATTTCTTTGGTTAAGAACTCTTTTACTGCTTTTGCTATGTCTCTTGCCGGAGATAGAGATTTCTCCCCTTTTATAACCTTATCACTGTCATCTGTGGCCTTCTCTGTTGGAGTTTTCTCCCCTTCTGCAGCCTTGCCACTGTCATCTTCTTTTTCCTTCTCCTTTATTCCTTGATTGATCTTCTCTTCTGCCCTTTCTTCTTCTTTGGATCTGGAGACTGCAGGGGAACCCAGAGGAGTGATGTTTGCTTGTTCATGGACTTCCTCTTCTGGAGCAGAGGAATCTAAGTTCTTATCCTTTTCTTCACTTGTCTTCTTTACCTCTTATGCCCCTGTCTCAGTAGATTCTTCTTCAACAACTGTAGCCGAGGGATCATCACCCAAGTCATCTATAATAGGAAGATTGAATCTTTTAAAAGCATTCCGGACGATGTCTTCTGTTTCTTTCACCACTTTGTCTGTTTCTCCGAGCATAAGCTGGTTCATCCTAGCCTTGCTCCAGAACTCATCTTTGGAGTCTTTGAAGATCATGCTCATTTGCTTTGGAGTGATGGAGGGATAAAGCTGAATAGCTATTTGTTCTCGGATCTCTAGATCCTTAGCCTTTGCATTTTCTTTTCTCATTTCTAGTTCCTTCTCTAAACTTTTGGGAATCAGAGAGATGATTTCAATAAATGCTTTATTGTATATGTTCAAATACTTGACTGTGGCTTCCTCCAAAATCTTTCTATTTGCATCATTATATGCATCATAGAATTCTATTATTGGTTGCAGGTTCCCGTCCATAGTAACTGCTTTAACTACATCATCAATAGATAAAGTAGGTTTCTCAACAAATTCTTCTATTATTTCTTCAGTAGAAGGTTTACTGGATGTTTTCCTTGTCTTCTTCATTTTCTTTACTTCCTCATCTGATTCTGTCTCTTCTTCATCCTTTTGGCTTGTGTAGGACCTTGTTGCCTTTTTCTTGGTTCTCTTCTCTCCTTTTCCAAATGTCTGAGCTTCCGGTTTTGATGCCTTTGAGCTTTTAGGAGCAAAGCTCTTAGAGGGTCTGATCCGGGAGGGGGCTACCACCAGAGCACTTTCTTTTCTAGTTTCTTGCTTTTCTTTCTTCGCCCTTTCCACCTTTTCTCTGTTGGCATCAAGTGCCTCTTTTGAAAAGCCATAGCTTTTGGCAATATTCTCAACTTCTTTTCTTACTTTTCTCTTCATTTCCAGTTGTTGAAGCTCCACATGGATCTTCACACTCAACTCTTCAAAGGTTCCAAACCTTTCTACCTTAGGATCCTTAGGTTGACTTCGCATGTGTTGAACATGCAGCTCTACAATTTTCTCATCAACTTCATACCCCCATAGGCATGATCCAGACTACTCTTGGCTCCACTACCTCCATTAGGCACTAATCAGTTTCTACCATAAAGCAAACTGTATCTTTATACTTTTCAACTAGAGATTGGGGGATTCTCTCTCTAGCTTGCATCATGTTCTGAAAGTTCTTGAAGTAGCCTCATAGTGCAGTGTTTTGTGTCTTTTCATCACCAAGTCCATGCAAATAGTCTCTGATTTGAACTGCTACTGGTCTATCATTTTGCCATATCCACCCATTAGATCCAAGTAGCTCATTCATGTAGTAGAAGAATAGACAAAGTATCAGTCCACCATATTTGAAGGAATTCTTCTTATCCTTCTTTATCTTATGCAGGTTCTCTAGAAGTTGATTTAGAAGGAGCTCACAAAGATCATAATCTGCATTCTTTCTCAACATTTCACAAGCAGTGTAAATTACAGTTTCGAGTACTAAATTTTCCCTGCTGGAGTGATATAACTTGTAACCAATGATCATGGAGGAAAACTTGATATTCAGATCAGTGATATCTTCTATTGTCATCGCTCTTTTGTCAAACCTTGATCTGGTAGCCTCACTCATAGTTTGATTCTTGACTGATTTGAGAATAGGTAACCCTCCGGATGAGTGCAAACCGGTTACCACTTTAATAGCATCTTTTGTGATCTTGAATGGTTTATTCAGCCACATGAAGTTATCATGTACTCTGCTCAAAACATACCTAACCCACTCATCTTTAGTAAAACAAGGGAAATGAATGCATTGCCCAAAATGTTTTTCCCAGATGGCCTGATATTGGGGTTTAAGCTCAAATGATTCATTTATCAGTTCCTTGTGATATATATCCCTCAATTTGAATTCTCTAAATTCTTCAATGTTTGCATGAATGTAAACCCTAATGTCTTCTATATGCAAAACTCCATGCAGAACACTAGAAAATACCCCTAGGGGATCTACTTCCAGGGATTTGTAGGGATGTTTCTTGAATTTGGGGCAAGGCCTATCAATGATCTTCATAATATTCAGAGTATACATCTTATAAAAGATTCAGAGATAGATTTCAAGAACAAAAAATACCTCTTACACCTTTGGTTCACGGAATGAGCTGAGAAGATCATCGAATGACTTGAATTCTGCGGTTGATCTTTGAGAGAGATGAAGCAAACTTGTTTGCAGAGCTCTTTTTCTTTTCCTCTCAAGTGCAAATGTACAAATGTCAAGAAAATGAACCCTTTTATTTCTGAGAAAAACCCTAATTCCACACTGCAATAAATGCGCAACTTAAGTCATTCTAGTTGGGCCTTGTTCTTCTTAATTTAAGACAGATCATTTTCGAATCACTGAGATACACTTAAAGTTATTCTTGGTGAATAGTGACAATCTATCTTCATTTCCCTAATCATTTGATCTATCCCCAGATCAAGATTCCACAATTTTGGATCAAGCCAGATCTAACTGTGAGAAGCCTGTTCTTACTGGATGACTGTCAAACCAGATTAATCTTGGAGGATTAGACTCTTCAAATCTTCTTGCGGATCTTTCATATTTTACCCAATTATTCTTTTTGACGTTCCTCTGAGAATCCTCTAATCTGCAACCTTTAATGTGCCAATTTTAGACACCTAATGACTGGCTGGGGGAATTTGTTTTTCTTAGTGACTCCCCCTAAGCCAGAGCTCATCTATTTAATTTCTGGAAGGATTATCAACACCAGATTCTGGTGTGGATCCATCCCCAACATTCTCTATGCTTCTCTTCACCCAAATCTTATTCATCTCTCTTTGAATTTCATCTGCGTTCACTTTTCCTTTTCCTTTGTCTTGGTTATGATTATGTTGTTTCAGACCCTTTTTGTCTTGATTCCTGCTTCTACAGAATTTGGCAATATGGCCGGATCTATTACAATTGTAGCAAACAACATTTCTTTGCATATTTGACTGATATCCTCTTGATCTACACTAATTAGCCATATGTCCCACTCTATTGCATGCAAAGCATCTACCATTGAATGAATTGTTCATTTGTAAGTTTCTACACTCATGGGATTTGTGACCATACCTTTTGCAATTGAAGCACTATCCGGAGAGGGATGTATTAGTCTGATTCATTCTTCTTCTACACTGATTTGCTTTGTGACCAAAGTTATTGTAGTTGTGGCAGTATCCATTGAAAGATGGATATCTTTGAGCATTTGGTTGCCTTACCGGAGGCCTTCTAGGCCTATTTCTTGAATTCTCTGATCTGGAGTTCTTCTGACCGGATCCGGAGCTTTCACCTTTTTCATACCCCAAGCCTTGCTTGTCATCTACCCTCTTTTGGCTTTGAAGAAGAACTTCAAGTTGAGCAGAGCTTATCTTGAATTTATCTTTGTATTCATTTGATGTTTGAAGATCCCTTTTAAGAGTGTTAATCTGATTCTCAAGTTGATCTTCATTATCTCTTGCTTCTTCAAGGTTAGATTCGAGATGTCTGATTATTCTATCCATTTTATGGCAGTCTTCTGATTTATCCTTGAGAGATTGTCTTAGATCATCTTTAGTCTTTCTTTTTTCTTCAATTTCTTGAGTGAATTTCATAACTCCTGATTCCATTTCATGTCTTACCATAATGACCTCTTTTGATAACATTTCACATAACTTGGTTTTCTCCTTCAGATCTTCATTTGTATCATTGGCTTCACCTTGACTTACCAATTGATGAAGTAGTTCCTTTCTCTTTTTCATAGAGATACTCATTTTCTCTTTTAGCTCATTTATGAAATCATTAGCCTGTTTGAGTCTTTCCTTCAATTCATTGACTTCAGAGTTAGATTGTTCAAGATCATCTAGGGCAGACTAAAGTTGTTCCCTCATACCATACACATCCATTTGAATTCCCAGATCTTCCTCAAGCTGTTAGGCTCTGTTTGGAGGAACTTGGCTCTGATACCAATTGTTGATAACTAAGAGGGGGGGTGAATCAGTTATCCTAATTGTTTCAGCTTTCTGAACTTCCTTAATAGTTAATGCAACATCAAATTAAATAACCATGAAATGAAATAACATCAATACACATGACACAATGATTTTGACATGGAAAACCCTGTTAAGGGAAAAACCATGGGATGACTAACCCAAGATATTATTCTCTGTTAGAAGAATAGAAAGAACAAAATGGCACTTGCCAATTAGGGCTCACTACCTGAGCACATTGTTCACAAGAGGTTCACTGCCTACAAGAGACTCACTGTCTATAGGATACAAGAAGATGATACAATGCGTGAACTGATGAGAAGCATCTACACATGTAGAGGTTCAGTTCCAGTTAGGCTCAGTAAACTGATCTGCTACACTTCATTCTTCCTCTTCCTTGAAGTTGTTGTCCTGTCACATTCCAGACCTGTAAGGTTACTTTCACACTATTCTCTACTTTTCTTCGCACAACACAATTGCCAACACACACATTCATATCTAAATCCATCAGGTATATATATCTGCACCAAAGATTTCATCCTCTTTCTAGTCGGCATCCGGAATACTCAATATTTTCCCAAACTCTGATCTGTCGGCTGAATCTTTGCATACCAAGAAATGCAGATCAAAGAGATGCTAGTAGAAGTCATCAATCATGTTGGCCAATCATGAATGATACCTTAGGAAGCTTAATCACCATCAATATCGCATCTGGATTAAGGTCTGATGCTCTGCCAGTTAGGTCTACCTCTGTCTACTCTGCCAAACAGAAACCCAATACTTAAGTACTCATGTCTCTTCATTCTTCCATCACCAAGGGCTCAATCCCTAGAATCTATTAGTCAAGGTACTCCTCTTGACTTACCCAAATCTGCATGTTACCATGATACTTCTTCTGAGAGATCCAGACCTATCTGTCAGACCTTGTTGCCTGCTCTATTCTTACTTACTGGACCACAACACTTCTTCAATCTAACTTCCGGTAAAAACACACCATGTCCTGTGGATGTGTGAGATGGACTTTGTTGCCATCAATGACAACACACAGTGTCTCTTGCCAACAGAGACAACATGATGGAGCCCCGCTTGGTTCAGGATTTGTTCTTTGGGAGAAGATCTTCTATAAAATGTGTATTCATATTATGTAATTGGCTTTTTTTTAGTATGTTAGCATTTAGGGGGGTCCCTTGGTACTATTGCAAGAACAATGTAATAAGGGGGGGAATGTTGGCGAATAGTTATAGCAAAAATGGTATTACATTGTTAATTACAACAATGTTGCAGTTATAACTGATATACAGTTATGTGAATTGCATCATCCTTGTATAAATCTATTGCACTGAATCATTTCAAATCAATCAATAAATATGTTGCTGCCTCTTTAGAGGTAGCATGTAGATAAAAGCAATTAGTTATTCCTTTATAATTGTACATTGAACATTGAAATTTATCAAGAAGAGAACATACAGTTTTGTTAGTGGTGAATGGTTGTTGTCCACCCATCATTTGAACATTGAAGGAATGTAGTGATATGTGTTGTTGTCCTGCATTAGAAAAGAAATGGAGTAAATTAAATATGTTGGCATGTATGCAAGTAGATTTTTTTTGTTTCAGTCAATTATTAGAAAGTGATAGTGCCCTTAATGTGCAATGGGTATGCCAAGATCGCATCTAGATAAAAGTAATTTTAGTGGTAGAAGACATGAAGTGAGAGCTCATTATAGATAAAACAGAGAAAACAAAATGGAAAACTAAGCAAGGGCGGAAGAATTATAAGAGTTGCATGCAAGTAAATTTGTTTTTTGTTTCGATCAATTATTTGCAAGTGATAGTTCCCTTAATTAGTCCTCTTCTTGTTTCCCAAGCATGTTGAGTTCACCCAGTTGAAATGGTATGCCTAAGTATAGAATTGACAAGACTTGCCATTCATCAGGACTATTATCTTGCATTTCATGTCACTAGTCAAAAGAAGTTTCATCATCAGTGTATGTCAATGGATCTAGAGATTGTTGGTTATGATGTTAGTCATAAACACACATAGATAAAGAATTGCAAATCAAACATTTATCATCTTGAACGATACAATGAATTTGGATAATTCATGATCCCAAGTCTCCATGGATTAACATAATCTACTAATATTACTCAGTGTTTTGATGTGCCATGTTGTTTTCCATTCAAGGGGCCTTACGTTGCTCTGCTTTCAAGAACTGATGTTTTAACATATGTATTTCCTCCTGCTTTATACAAATCTCTTCACAAACAATGTTAATCCTACTGTATTCAATAGATTATGAGGATATTTTATAAGTTTGATCAATTCTTATGATCATCAACTATTATTGATCAACTTTCACTTCTACACTATGGATTCATCTAAATAATGTGCCTACGAGTAGATATTTGTTGAGATTTATATGTATTTGCATGGTATTTCCAATTATACATGTTAATTAGCTCAAATATGCTATGAATGTTCAGTTTCCTTCGGGATATCAGCATATTTACTTATATTTTCTTGAGATTATCTGTATATTTGCAATTGTGATGATAATTTTAATGAAATTAAACAAATTGTATTGAATGCGTTCTAATCTTTACTAAAATGAGTGAATCTTCAGCTATTGATCCATATACATTCTAGATACAATCATGAAGAGAAGGAAATCAAACCATAGGTTCACCAGGATGTTCCACAGCTAAGTATGGTTGATGCAAACTTTGATGGAGAGAAATGAAGACAACATGCACAACATGAATTGCACTCCAAGGGATGCAGAAAATCAAAGTACAAGCCAAGAATTTATCCACAGATTACTCAAAGTATACGATTGTATGTAATATAGATCTTCTTCTTCATTAAGTATGCAACAGACATGTATATTTACAATCATCTTTGAGAATTAGTCCTAAGGCTTCAACAATCTAATCTTAATTAAGTTTTGAATATGTTACAAGGTGCACTCCATCTCGTTTTATAGGACAAAGAGAGGAGGTGGTTACAAATGATCTAATGATCAGGATTTAACTATCAAAATCAATGGTCCATATCATTTTGACTCGGTCAACAAATGTTAAACATGGCACAAGTTGCCAGCTGGCAACCATCTAGTGGCACTTGATCATTTCTTTGTCATATGATGTGCATGACTTTGTCATTCTGCATCCTTACTCATTCTTCATCTTCTTCATTAGTGGGTGGGTTATCTCCTATATGTGTGCTAATAATACCCCTGATGGGTTCATATGCCTGCACTATTCGTTCAATCTCACCCCCATTCTGCACCTTAGCCTTTGCTATAGCATGATCTTGTGAGTGGAATTGCATTTGTAATGCAGACCATTTGTTCTTTCTGCTATTCAACATTTCATTATATCCTTCCACTTTTGCTTGAACATCCTCATGGCTTTATTAACTACGTCTTCTAACAAATGGTGGAGAGGGTCATCTGATGCATGCTTAAAATTATCTTGGAAAGCCTCGATTGCAAAATCAGCATCTTGATTTTATATCTTCCCTTCTACCTTGTCTTCAAGAACTTCCAAGATGTTTATTTCTTTAGACATGAGATGATGCAACTTGACCCTGAGTTTTGTGTTACATCTCTTTAGGATATCACTCTCAAACTGAGTATCCTCATACCAAACACCCAATAGTTGTGAAGTATGATTGTTTAATATATTATTGTATATGAGCACCTTCACATCTATGTGTTTCATCTCAGTCAGAGTAATCAGATCCTTTTCTACTTTAATTGATCTCTACCCAACTTCCTTTTGTAACTTATCCACTTTGCTCCTCAATGTGCTGAACAAATTCCAATTGGTGAGGGAGGTCTTTATTACCTTCACCGCTTCAGAAATGAATTGAATAAACCAATTATCCATCACATGTGCCTTATGCTTCATGATATCTAGCCCTATTACCTCATCCTAAGATATAATGGTCAAAGGGGTAGCCATGTTGACTGGCATGTGAATTGGATCAATTAATCCCTTTATAAATGTATACAGCTGAGCAATGTGCTCCTTGTGTACTTTATTTTTATTTCTCTCCCTTTCTACACTTTTCAACAAAGAATCAATAATATCTTTGGCCTCTTGGCCTTCTTGCTCTTCGGTAACAAAGCCTAGATCAATATTAGTCATCTGAAATTCATTAATACTAATCTCTCCTTTTGCTTTATCTGCCATAGGTAGAGCTACCTGAGTTGTTCTTCTGTCGGTGGTGGGATCTCTTTTTATTGTGGAAGTGGGCCTTTCCCTTCTCTTTTGCTTAGCCATGTCAGCTGAAAATAATGCAAAAATATCAAATTCAGGTACCTCACTGACCTGAGGTGGATTCACCTCTTGTCGCAGCCAATACGGTATCTCATATGTGGACCCTTGCTGGTCAGTATGCTCAATGTGAGCATCATGAAACTCTACATTTTGTTCAACCCTCAGTGGTGAAGGCTCTTTTCTTTGTTCATCTTGAGTCTCCTCATGACGGACCTCTTCCTGTGCAGGGTCTTCTTGTTGTGCTTTCACATTCTAGTCCTATGTATCTTGTGGTGCTTGATCCTCATGAGGGGTCTAGGCACTCTGATCTAGTTTATCCGAGTGATCATCTTGATCATTCTTATTCACATTTTCTTCTTCTTTTCTCTGATCATCACCCTCCTGAAGACCTTGATATCCATCCTTCGATGTGTCCCCTTCTCTAGGGTCTTGGGCTTTATTCATCCCTTCTTCAATTGTTCCTCTTTATGGTATGGGTTCATTTTCCTAACCATCATTTTGATCAGGCATCTCTTCATCCTCCATACGTACATTAACTTCTAATTTTCCCTATTCTGGGGGTAAGTCTTTATCTTTATTTTGATCTTCATCACCCAAATAGGTCAAATCTATTGTTGCAGGGCTAGTGACTTGATCAACTAATCTTGTCAATCCAATTTGTTGTGCCACCACTTCAGGGTTACCTTTTCTATTTCCTTTACTTTGACCTCCTCATGATGAACTTCCTTTGGAGCTATGGGGGTGCCATGAGGGGTCATCTTAGTATTCTTTATTAATGTCTCTATAGAACTGGCAGAGACCTCATTTACAACATCATCATCAGATAGTTCCATTGTGTTGTCTAATGGAAAAAATGACTCTTCTCTTGCACTATGCATCTCTTTTCTCTGTTCCTCCACCCTCTTGGACTTGAACTGCATGATATCAGGGATAGGGACTTCATGCTACAAGTTCTTCAAAATGCCTTCACCACCTGATCCTCTTAATAGAATGGGGTTTATATCTACTGCCCCCCTCATAACAGGTGTTTATTTCTTCTGAGGTGGCTCTTGAACCTTCTTTTTTCTCCTAATCAAGAGATCATTATCTGAGCTCTCTTCCTCCTATAGAATAGTAGGGGTAGGCTTTGCAACAGTTTCTTCTATTTTGCTAGCGCATGAGTTGATGCTGCAGCAGATGTGGAGGCTATATCTTCCTTCTGTTGAGGTTGTCAAATGATGGCCACCCCAATAGCCTGGTTTCCTTTCTTGCCTTTACTTTGTTGCCTCTCTCCTTTTGATTGCCTTTTCTCTTTGAGGAAGTCATCATATTCCTCATCTGATATTTCTTGTCTTTTCCTTTTGTTGTCAATGATGAGGGCCACTCCCTTCTTCTTCAGCTAGGTGATCTCTACATCCACCCAGTCTTTGGTCAATTGTATGACTTTCTGCATTATCTAATCCAAGGAGATCACCTCTGGTTGACTCCAATCTGGGGCTAATATAGTCTCATTATATACTTTATTGTCCTCATATTCTTGGGACATGACCTTACCATCATCTTCATGTAATTATATAGGCACTGGTATGCAATCTAATGTGTGTATCTACTTCAAAGTAAGCATCTGGTATCCTCTTATTCTTTCTTTTCTCTCATCATCACAATCAGCCCAGTAATCTTCAATATTCCTCTGATGCATTAGCTTCTTAAGCAGGGCTTGCATTCTATCATAGGGGTCATATGGCCTAGCCAGTGAAAAGGGCTGCAGGGACATCAACTTTAGTCCTCCGATTACATCTTTTACACAATGCCTATCAGGACACATATACCATCCAATCATGATTGGAAATAGAATATTGGGTATCTTTCCTTTCTCAATATGAGTTTCCACTGAAGGCAATATCTGCCTGGCTAACTCCATCAAAATGACTTTGTCATTGGGATATCTTAGCAACATGAAAGGTTGCCCAGTGAAACCCTCTTATGTACATGAAAAGGTGGGGAACTGGATGAACCATGCCTCATGTCTATATACAACAGCTTGAGCCTCTATGCTTAGTCTCTTCGCTTTGTCTTCCTCCATAGTCCTAACAAGGTGCATGGAGAATGAATCATTCACCCTCCGGTAATGTTGGAGAGACTGTCTTTGTTTCAGATGTGGGTAATGGTCCCAAATGCTTACATCTCCAGGGTTGCTTCTGACCCTGCCCACTATTTGTAATCCATCAAAAGTGCATCTGGATGCATAGGCATATACTACATAGGAGGTCATATGGAACATATTAGTTCTTCCTCCTAACTTCTTCATCCCCTCATCCAGGATGTCACTTATGACCCTATCCCATTAGGGTTTCTATTCAGTACCTTCTACCATCCTTATGATGCCATTCATCCAATTATCAAAAGACCCAGCATTTGCTTTTCATGTCATCCTATTGAGCATCACCATCATATATTGATACTCTAGAGAAAAATCAAACTTGTAGAGGTACATAGGCAACTTAGCAAAAGCCTTATATGTGCTACCACTAGCTCTCCATTGGTACATGATTCTTCTAGCTTCTTTCTCTTTGTTCTTATATTCCTTTTCCAATTTACCCAGGTTTAGTCAAACTACGTTAGGTCCTCTAGGTAGATTGAAGGCTATGATGATACCTTCAATGGAAAAGTCCACATAAACCCTACCATGTTTCTCTACCCAGCCAAACAAGAACTTCCAGATGGATGGGCGGAAGGGACTCCTCCGAACCGGGACTCTGAACCTGAGGGAAGGGAAGGCCCGGGGGTGAGGGATGGATATGGGCCTCCCATCCTCAACGGTGTATAAATTAGTCTTCTTCGAAAGGTGCGACCTTCCTTCCGGTTGTCAACTCGTTGGGATCAACCATCCATCCAGCCGTCCATCCTGAACTTCCATCCTGTAATCATTCTGGTATTCACATTATAATTTCAAGCACACTCCACTACCAATTCAATGGCCTCCATTGCATAAGGAAAACCTCCTGCATGTCACATTCCTGAACTGTATATGCTCATGAGCAGGGGATTCCCGCTTCCTTTCACTAACTTTGTTGTCCATGCATCAAGATTTGTGCTTCCTAGATGTGTATCATCTATTTGTCTGTATTTGAAGGATATCTCCTTAGGCTATATACACAGGTTTCAAAAATTATGTGTCTGATCTATTCTTTCAGACTGCCATTAGATCCTGCAATGAAACATGTATACATCTTACCCTATCGTGACGTGTGCAATAGTGGATTCAATGATCACATGAATTTTATGGTGTTAATTCCTTCATTCTAGTATATTTCATGCATCATCATATTAATTTACTCTAGTAAAAACATTTTTACCTGTTCATTTACCATAAACGACAAAAGAGGGTTTATCGTTACATACCTGATAACTGCTACCCTTTTACTGTGTAAGTGATGTCCGGATGAGCACGTTCACCTTGCAATTATCATTCTCCATTCGTCGTTTGAATGTGTATCTCGTTCTGTTGAGCTCGCAAGTTGCATTGATATCACCTTAATCTCGCAAGGGCTCTGTAATTCTTCTCTGAAACATTTGGTAAATTCAAAATGATCTCCAATCCTTACTTTTAATTGAACACAATGACGAATTAGGGTGCGATTAATGTCTTCCTACTAGTATTTGTCGATTGACACCTGAGGCTTGGAGATGTTAACAAGTGGCGGGTGTTTATTCAAAATTTTGAAGGTTCCATCCATCGATGAAATGGCATTTAATGCAGGGATGCATATTCGCGGAGATCAAGGATATTAGGAAATATCACTGATATCCAGAAGATGAGGGTGACATCATCACGAGGATGGTCAACTGTCGACCGACGATTGAAGTCAGGTCATTATATCCTTTTATTTAACAATCATGATAACATCATGTATTGACATGATCAGGTCAACGAGCCATGTGGCATTATTCTATTGGTTACTAAATATCCCTGTATCATAGGTCTTAAAGGTTAACATGAGGGATATTAAGAAATATCTGGATACTCAACAATATGAAATATCCCCCATCCCAGAATGTGAGGATGATGTCAGCATCTTTTATAGGTTTTCAAATTGGTCGAGGAAATGATGTCATCGTCATGTTAACGAAGATCAGGGATGTTAAGAATTATGACCCTCTTGGATCCGGGTCATAATGATATCATCATCATATCAGGTTCTTTTATAAAGCGGAATAAGATGACATCATCGTCATGTTACCAAAAGTCAGGGATATTAAGAAATATGATTGATATTTGAAAGATGACCCTCTGAGTACATGCGTGGGTACTTGACGGGCAAATGTTCTTTCACATTTAAATTTGACGTTTGCATATTAAAGGATATGTGGATATCGGGTTCTCTTTGTTAAAACATAGACTAAGGATATTAGTGAATATCTGGGATATTGGCGAATGTGACCCTCTGGGAATATCAGGTTTGACCAAACTTTGACTGAGCATAACTTTTTATCCTTAAGGAATATCAGGGTGATCCAAAAGGCAAACCTGCTTAGAATTTCATACTCTTCCATATTATGAGGTTTATGATGGCATAATATGACTTTGGCATTTAACCCTTTATTATGAGGCACATGCATGCATAGGGGTGATATACTATTGTTTCATCTAACTTTTATCAAACTACCCAAAGCAAAAAAATCAAAGATGTTCAAGCAGAAGCAAAAATTTGGGTCCCTATTTTGCTGAGGCAAAACGGGGCATGTTGTGTAACCACACAATAGGGATGTAGAGTGGAAATTCCATGGATGATAGTCATTTGAAATTATTTCCCAATGGAATGTAATAAATTTCTCTAATGAATGAATATCATGGTGAATGTTTCTGAATGACTGGTATAGAAGCAATTTACTCCAACATAATTATTGAAAACATTGATTATTTTCTGCTAGGATGGTGATGAAATGAGGGGAGACTTGAACAATAGCTAGT
Source organism: Cunninghamia lanceolata (assembly GCA_027924645.1). Classification (NCBI taxonomy): domain Eukaryota; kingdom Viridiplantae; phylum Streptophyta; class Pinopsida; order Cupressales; family Cupressaceae; genus Cunninghamia; species Cunninghamia lanceolata. The sequence continues at coordinate 319,703 of BSBN01001021.1, read as the reverse complement.
TTTAAGTGTTCTCTCCATTTGTTGGCTGAGACGCTGCAAATGTCCATTTTTGAGCTAATTCAATAAACAACATTGTTTTCAATTGTATTGGTCGTGCCATATATGAATCAATGAATCTTAGAGATGATATGTTTCTATTGTCATAGATAGATACACTTTAGTGTGCAATGTGTACACTAAAGATGTCTTAAAGGTGAATTATTAGGTCCTTAAGAAAATTATGTGTTTCCTAAGTGTAGTTTCCAATGGACATATGCCATCTTTGGATCATTGGCATGAAATGACTGATTGAAATTCACACTCTCTTTTCTTTATCTCTTTTTCCCTTTATATCTCTTATCTCTATCTCTCTCCTCCGCTCTATCTCTCTTTCTTTGTGCCTCTCTCTCTCTATTTTTGTAAACATACCATCTTTAATGTAGGGAACTATCCATTAGAATGCTTGGTCATAGCCCCAAGTCTATCACACAATGGAACACTTTTTGCCACTATATTTATGTAGTTAAAATTAGTTTTGTAGTCCCATGATAATAAATGATTTTTTGTTTTAAGAGATGTCTCTTCAATTGTCATGGGTGGTAAAGCAAAAATCTAAAAATAATTATTCATAGGAAGGTTATGCATGTAGCCATGTTTTCTACTTGAAACTAAAAAGTACTTTGAATCCACAAATTTTAGTTCAACATCATACATAAATAAGGATATGGTTTGTCCATACATCCTTTGACATACTACACACATATTCAAAGTAAAAGCATGGTGGGCCTTACTCAAATTCTTTAAGCCTCCACTACTAACCCACAAGGTGATCTGGAACTTGAAAATTTTCAAAATAGGCATTCTTAACATCCATTTGGTGAAGAGACCACTTGTAATGAGTTATCAATACTATAGTAGTCCTAACATTTTTTATCTTTGCTACTAGCCCAAAAGTTTTTGTGTAGTCAATTCCCTCCTTTTGGTCACTAATCTTGACTTATGTTTTTCAATGCTTCCATTAGACCTGAACTTAGTTTTATTCCCCCACTTATTTTTTACTTCATTCTTTCCCTTGGGTAAGTCCACCAATCCCCAACTCATATTCTTTATCAAAGAGCCATATTTATTTTGCATAGCTTGTTGCTATTCATATTTTCCCTTATCCTCATCATAAGTTTGAGGATCATTAGTCTTCATTATTGTGGTCATTAAGGCATAATTAACTTGTTGATTTCTTTGATAAATTTCATAAGGATTTTTGGTCTTCTGAGAAGGGTTAGATTCTTTAATTATATTGGAAGTTGACTCTGAACTTTTGTTGGTTTCAAAAACACTATAGGATATATGTTATTACTTGTGACCACTTGTGGGATAGGATTTGGAGAGGATTCTATCATATCCTTGAGCCCTTGATTAAACTTGACATCCCTACTTGTGAACACATCCTCCAAACTAGGATCATACAACCTATATCATTTCTTGTGATCATCATAGACAACAAAGATACACTTAACACTCTTACTATCAATTTTATTTTGCTTAAGGGTAAGTGCAGGAAGATGGGGGGCCAAAAAGGGGTCTTAAGTGGCCACTTTTTTTCTGAAATCAGGAAATACTGGCCTTGGATGAGAAATTAAGCATAGTTACACTCAAAATTTGGAGATGCAACCAAAACAATGTTCGTAGTGCTCCGAGTCTACTTTCTAAACTACTATTATTTTTTGAAAATGGCATAGATTAAGGGGTTCAAAAGAGGGAGCCACAGAAATTGGTGTTGTTTCTGTCAAAAAAACATAACATAGCATGTTTTGTGGCTCCCTCAAAAGGTCAACTTTTTTTTGGTATTTTTAAAATCGCTTCAGTAAGAAATTAGCTAATAGCATGTAGTTTATGCCCGATTTTTCTGATAATTATTTGATGAATATTTGATTTTTTACTAATTTTCAAAGTGGACACATCCTAAAAAATAGAATTTTGGCCGTGCTACCCCTATAAATTTTGAAAACTAATCAAAAATCATTTTTTTCTTTTTTTAATATTTGTAGAATGGAGTCTAGTTTCTAAATATGTAATTTTTTTGAAATTTCAATGAATAGTTAATTTACAATGAAAAAAAGACCAAACAGTGGTTTTTGCCCAAAAACGGACACACAAACAAAAAAAATTAAAGATGAAAGGCTTAACATTGTTAAAATGTGAAAAAAATTACATCGTCAGATAGCTAAGAGAAAGCCTAACATTACCCAGGTGTTTGATTTGTTTGACCTTGAAACACGTGCAAATCTAAGGGTTAGCACGAACAAAATTATCTAAAATCTTGAAGAATATGGAAAAACACGTCTGTTACTGTTCATAAGGCACTCCAAGCCTTTGGGTTGGAAATCCAAAGCAAATCCCAAGCCCAAGGCTTGGGATTCCCAAAGCAAGACATAACGCGAGCGCGTTATAATGCGAGCGCATTATAACGCGCTCTCGTTATAACGCGCTCGCGTTATTATTTTCTTTGCATTTTTCCTTTACAACAAAAGTTTGTGCTGTTTTTCATGTTTTAAATAACGCGAGCGCGTTATGTTAAACTTAAATTTTTTTATGTTTAAGGCTTTTAATCATGTATGTAGGTATGCCTATATGTATGTATGTATGTATGTATGTATGCCTATATGTATGTATGTATAGTGTTGACGGTAGAGGAGGGTAGAGATGGGAGTGAGCCAGATAGGGGAGGAGAGGGGTGGATAAGGATTGAGTGATTAAGGTTTAAGGTTAAGGGTTGAGCATTTAGGGATAGGATTTGGAGCTTAGGGATAAGGGATTAGAGTTTAGGACCTTGAGGGATTAGGGTTTAGGGTTGAGGCTTTAGGGATAGCATTTAGGGTTAAGGGCTGAGGGATTAGAGTTAAGGTAGATTGTTGAGGGTAGAGGGATTAGGGATAGGGTTTAGGGTTGAAAGTTTAGGGTTGAGGGATTAGGGTTTAAGGTATAGTTTAGTAGTTCTTGTGGATAGAGACAGTAAACAGTGGGAGATTATTTGCTTGTTTCATAACAATATACCTCCCCTAAATGCGGGGTGCACAGCAAACATAGATGTACCCTAATGCAAAGCTTTTCTCATAATGATCATCCTTCTGATTTCAACTGTTAATTACTCACTGTGGATGTACCATATGCAAAGCTTTTCTCATAGTGTGTACACCTATTGGCATAATGAACCCCAAATGGGCCAGAAAAACATGCCATATAACATTACTAACATTAAAAAAGTTCATAGCCATTTTTTTGACATATTCTTGCAACTCAAATATCTTTAAGAGAAGAGTGTCAAAAATGATGGGTTTAACAACCTAACATAAGGCAAAGTAGTTTTGTTGGGTTTAGGGATAGGGTTTAGGGTTTAGGGTTGAGGGATTAGGGTTTAGGGATTATGGTTTAAGGTATAGTGTTGAGGGTTGAGGGTTTAGGGATATGATTTAGGGTTGAGGGATTAGGGTTTAGGGTTGACAGATTAGGGTTTAGGGTTGACAGATTAGGGTTTAATGTTGAGAGTTGAGGGTTGAGGGTTGAGGGTTTAGGGATAGGGTTGATGGTCAAGGGATTAGGGTTAAAGTATAGTGTTGAGGGTAGAGGGATTAGGGATAGGGTTTAGGGTTGAAGGTTTAACGATTGAGGGTTGAGGCTTTAGGGCTGAGGGTTAAGGGATTGGGGTTTAAAATATAGTGTTGAGCGTCGAGGGTTTATGGATAGGTTTTAGGGTTTAATTTTTAAGGGTTAAGGGTTGAGGGATAGTGTTTAGGGTTTAGGGATAAGGGATTAGGGTTTAAGGTATAGTGTCGAGGGTTGAGGGTTTAGGAATAGGGATAGAGTTTAGGGTTTAGGGATGAGGGATTAGGGTTGAGGGTTGAGGTATTAGGGTTGAGGGTTGAGGGATTAGGGTTTAAGGTATAGTTTCAAGGGTTGAGGGTTTATTAATAGTGTTTAGGGTTGAGGGTTGATGGATTAGGTTTTAGGGTTGATGGATTAGGGTTTAAGGTATAGTGTTGAGTGTTGAGGGTTTAGGGTTGACAGATTAGGGTTTAGGGTTGGCGGATTAGTGTTTAATGTCAAGGTTAGGGTTAGAGTGTTGAGGGTAAAGGGATTAGGGATAGGGTTTAGGGTTGAAGGTTTAAGAATTGAGGATTGAGGCTTTAGGGATGATGGTTTAAGGCTTAAGATATAGTGTCAAGTGTTGAGGGTATAGGGATAGGGTTTAAGTTTTAAGGGTTAAGGGGTAGGGATTAGGGTTTAAGGTATAGTGTTGAGGGTTGATGGTTTAGGGATAGGGTTTAGGTTTGAGGGATTAGGGTTTACGGTTGATGAATTAGGGTTTAATGTTTAGAGTTGAGTGTTGAGGGTTGAGGGTTGAGGTTGAGGTTGAGGGATTAGGGTTAAATAAGAGTGTCGAGGGTAGAGGGATTAGGGTTTAAGGTATAGTATTGAGCCTATTGAGGGTCTAGGAATAGGGATAGCGTTTAGGGTTTAGGGATGAGGGATTCAAGTTGAGGGATGACAGATGACGGATTAGGGTAGAGGGTTGAGGGATTAGGGTTTAGGGACAAGGTTTAGGGTTAGGGTTGAGGGATTAGGGTTTAAGGTATAGTGTTGAGGGTTTAGGGATAGGGTTTAGGGTTGAGGGTTTAGGGTTTAGGGTTGAGGGATTATGGTTTAAGGTATAGTGTTGAGGGTTGAGGGTTTAGGGATAGGATTTAGGGTTGAGGGATTAGGGTTTAGGGTTGACGGATTAGGGTTTAGGGTTGACAGATTAGGGTTTAATGTTGAGAGTTGAGGGTTGAGGGTTGAGGTTTTAGGGATAGGGTTGATGGTCAAGGGATTAGGGTTAAAGTAGAGTGTTGAGGGTAGAGGGATTAGGGATAGGGTTTAGGGTTGAAGGTTTAACGATTGAGGGTTGAGGCTTTAGGGCTGAGGGTTAAGGGATTGGGGTTTAAAATATAGTGTTGAGCGTCAAGGTTTTATGGATAGGTTTTAGGGTTTAATTTTTAAGGGTTAAGGGTTGAGGGATAGTGTTTAGGGTTTAGGGATAAGGGATTAGGGTTTAAGGTATAGTGTCGAGGGTTGAGGGTTTAGGAATAGGGATAGAGTTTAGGGTTTAGGGATGAGGGATTAGGGTTGAGGGTTGAGGTATTAGGGTTGAGGGTTGAGGGATTAGGGTTTAAAGTATAGTGTCAAAGTTTGAGGGTTTATTAATAGTGTTTAGGGTTGAGGGTTGATGGATTAGGTTTTAGGGTTGATGGATTAGGGTTTAAGGTATAGTGTTGAGGGTTGAGGGTTTGGGGTTGACAGATTAGGGTTTAGGGTTGACAGATTAGTGTTTAATGTCAAGGTTAGGGTTAGAGTGTCGAGGGTAGAGGGATTAGGGATAGGGTTTAGGGTTGAAGGTTTAAGAATTGAGGGTTGAGGCTTTGGGGATGAGGGTTTAAGGCTTAAGATATAGTGTCAAGTGTTGAGGGTATAGGGATAGGGTTTAAGTTTTAAGGGTTAAGGGATAGGGATTAGGGTTTAAGGTATAGTGTTGAGGGTTGATGATTTAGGGATAGGGTTTAGGTTTGAGGGATTAGGGTTTACGGTTGATGAATTAGGGTTTAATGTTTAGAGTTGAGTGTTGAGGGTTGACAGTTGATGGTTGAGGGTTGAGGTTGAGGGATAGGGTTAATGGTCAAGGGATTAGGGTTAAATAAGAGTGTCGAGGGTAGAGGGATTAGGGTTTAAGGTATAGTATCAAGCCTGTTGAGGGTCTAGGAATAGGGATAGCATTTAGGGTTTAGGGATGAGGGATTAGAGTTGAGGGATGACGGATGATGGATTAGGGTTGAGGGTTGAGGGATTAGGGTTTAGGGACAAGGTTTAGGCTTAGGGTTGAGGGATTAGGGTTTAAGGTATAGTGTTGAGGGTTTAGGGATAGGGTTTAGGGTTTAGGGTTGAGGGATTATGGTTTAAGGTATAGTGTTGAGGGTTTAGGGTTTAGGGATATGATTTAGGGTTGAGGGATTAGGGTTTAGGGTTGACGGATTAGGGTTTAGGGTTGACAGATTAGGGTTTAATGTTGAGAGTTGAGGGTTGAGGGTTGAGGGTTTAAGGATAGGGTTGATGGTCAAGGGATTAGGGTTAAAGTAGAGTGTTGAGGGTAGAGGGATTAGGGATAGGGTTTAGGGTTGAAGGTTTAATGATTGAGAGTTGAGGCTTTATGGCTGAGGGTTAAGGGATTGGGATTTAAAATATAGGGTTGAGCATCGAGGGTTTATGGATAGGTTTTAGGGTTTAATTATTAAGGGTTAAGGGTTGAGGGATAGTGTTTAGGGTTTAGGGATAAGGGATTAGGGTTTAAGGTATAGTATCGAGGGTTGAGGGTTTAGGAATAGGGATAGAGTTTAGGGTTTGGGGATGAGGGATTAGGGTTGAGGGTTGAGGTATTAGGGTTGAGGGTTGAGGGATTAGGGTTTAAGGTATAGTGTCAAGGGTTGAGGGTTTATTAATAGTGTTTAGGGTTGAGGGTTGATGGATTAGGTTTTAGGGTTGATGGATTAGGGTTTAAGGTATAGTGTTGAGGGTTGAGGGTTTAGGGTTGACAGATTAGGGTTTAGGGTTGACAGATTAGTGTTTAATGTCAAGGTTAGGGTTAGAGTGTTGAGGGTAGAGGGATTAGGGATAGGGTTTAGGGTTGAAGGTTTAAGAATTGAGGGTTGAGGCTTTAGGGATGAGGGTTTAAGGCTTAAGATATAGTGTCAAGTGTTGAGGGTATAGGGATAGGGTTTAAGTTTTAAGGGTTAAGGGATAGGGATTAGGGTTTAAGGTATAGTGTTAAGGGTTGATGATTTAGGGATAGGGTTTAGGTTTGAGGGATTAGGGTTTACGGTTGATGAATTAGGGTTTAATGTTTAGAGTTGAGTGTTGAGGGTTGAGGGTTGACAGTTGAGGGTTGAGGTTGAAGGATAGGGTTAATGGTCAAGGGATTAGGGTTAAATAAGAGTGTCGAGGGTAGAGGGATTAGGGTTTAAGGTATAGTATCGAGCCTGTTGAGGGTCTAGGAATAGGGATAGCATTTAGGGTTTAGGGATGAGGGATTAGAGTTGAGGGATGACGGATGACAGATTAGGGTTGAGCGTTGAGGGATTAGGGTTTAGGGACAAGGTTTAGGGTTCGGGTTGAGGGATTAGGGTTTAAGGTATAGTGTTGAGGGTTTAGGGATAGGGTTTAGGGTTGAGGGATTAGAGTGAAGGGTTGAGGGATTAGGATTTGATGTTGAGGGTTGAGGGTTTAGGGATAAGGGTTAGGGTTTAGGGTTGAGGGATTATGGTTTAAGGTATAGTGTTGAGGGTTTAGGGTTTAGGGATAGGATTTAGGGTTGAGGGATTAGGGTTTAGGGTTGACGGATTAGGGTTTAGGGTTGACAGATTAGGGTTTAATGTTGAGAGTTGAGGGTTGAGGGTTGAGGGTTTAGGGATAGGGTTGATGGTCAAGGAATTAGGGGTTAAAGTAGAATGTTGAGGGTAGAGGGATTAGGGATAGGGTTTAGGGTTGAAGGTTTAACGATTGAGGGTTGAGGCTTTATGGCTGAGGGTTAAGGGATTGGGTTTTAAAATATAGTGTTGAGCATTGAGGGTTTATGGATAGGTTTTAGGGTTAATTTTTAAGGGTTAAGGGTTGAGGGATAGTGTTTAGGGTTTAGGGATAAGGGATTAGGGTTTAAGGTATAGTATCGAGGGTTGAGGGTTTAGGAATAGGGATAGAGTTTAGGGTTTGGGGATGAGGGATTAGGGTTGAGGGTTGAGGTATTAGGGTTGAGGGTTGAGGGATTAGGGTTTAAGGTATAGTGTCAAGGGTTGAGGGTTTATTAATAGTGTTTAGGGTTGAGGGTTGATGGATTAGGTTTTAGGGTTGATGGATTAGGGGTTTAAGGTATAGTGTTGAGGGTTGAGGGTTTAAGGTTGACAGATTAGGGTTTAGGGTTGACAGATTAGTGTTTAATGTCAAGGTTAGGGTTAGGGTGTCAAGGGTAGAGGGATTAGGGATAGGGTTTAGGGTTGAAGGTTTAAGAATTGAGGGTTGAGGCTTTAGGGATGAGGGTTTAAGGCTTAAGATATAGTGTCAAGTATTGAGGGTATAGGGATAGGGTTTAAGTTTTAAGGGTTAAGGGATAGTGATTAGGGTTTAAGCTATAGTGTTGAGGGTTGATGATTTTAGGGATAGGGTTTAGGTTTGAGGGATTAGGGTTTACGGTTGATGAATTAGGGTTTAATGTTTAGAGTTGAGTGTTGAGGGTTGAGGGTTGAGGGTTGAGGGTTGAGGTTGAGGGATAGGGTTAATGATCAAGGGATTAGGGTTAAATAAGAGTGTCGAGGGTAGAGGGATTAGGGTTTAAGGTATAGTATCAAGCCTGTTGAGGGTCTAGGAATAGGGATAGCATTTAGGGTTTAGGGATGAGGGATTAGAGTTGAGGGATGACGAATGACGGATTAGGGTTTGAGGGTTGAGGATTAGGGTTTAGGGACAAGGTTTAGGGTTCAGGTTGAGGGATTAGGGTTTAAAGTATAGTGTTGAGGTTTAGGGATAGGGTTTAGGGTTGAGGGATTAGAGTGAAGGGTTGAGGGATTAGGATTTGATGTTGAGGGTTGAGGGTTTAGGGTTTAGGGTTTTAGGGTTAGCATTGAGAGTTGAGGGATCAGAGTTAAGGGTTGAGGGATTAGGGTTTGACGTTGAGGGTTGAGGGCTGAGGTTTGAGGGTCAAGGGTTTAGAGATAGGGTTGAGGTTCAAGGGATTAGGGTTAAAGTAGAGTGTGGAGGGTGTAAGGATTAGGGATAGGGTTGGAGGGTTTAGGGATAAGGGATTAGGGTTTAAGGTATAGTATCGAGTCTGTTGAGGGTTTAGGAATAGGGATAGCATTTAGGGTTTAGGGATGAGGGATTAGAGTTGAGGGATGATGGATTAGGGTTGAGGGTTGAGGGATTAGGGTTTAGGGATAAGGTTTAGGGTTAAGGGTTGAGGGATTAGGGTTTAAGGTATAGTTTTGAGGGTTGAGGGTTTAGGGATTAGAGTTTAGGGTTGACAGATTAGCATTTAGTGTCAAGGTTAGGGTTAGAGTGTCAAGGGTAGAGGGATTAGGGATAGGGTTTAGGGTTGAAGGTTTAAGGATTAAGGGTTGAGGCTTTAAGGATGAGGGTTTAAGGCTTAAGATATAGTGTCAAGTGTTGAGGGTGTAGGGATAGGGTTTAAGTTTTTAGGGTTAAGGGTTGAGGGATAGGGATTAGGGTTTAAGGTATAGTGTTGAGGGTTGATGGTTTAGGGATAGGGTTTAGGTTTGAGGGGATTAGGGGTTTAGGGTTGATGAATTAGGGTTTAATGTTGAGAGTTGAGGGTTGAGGGTTGAGGGTTGAGGTTGAGGGATAGGGTTAATGGTCAACAGATTAGGGTTAAATAAGAGTGTCAAGGGTAGAGGGATTAGGGTTTAAGGTATAGTATCGAGCCTGTTGAGGGTCTAGGAATAGGGATAGCGTTTAGGGTTTAGGGATGAGGGATTAGAGTTAAGGGATGACGGATGATGGATTAGGGTTGAGGGTTGACAGATTAGGGTTTAGGGACAAGGTTTAGGGTTAGGGTTGAGGGATTAGGGTTTAAGGTATAGTGTTGAGGGTTTAGGGATAGGGTTTAGGGTTGAGGGATTAGAGTGAAGGGTTGAGGGATTAGGATTTGACATTGAGGGTTGAGGGTTTAGTGTTTAGGGTTTAGGGTTAGGGTTGAGAGTTGAGGGATCAGAGTTAAGGGTTGAGGGATTAGGGTTTGATGTCGAGGGTTGAGGGTTGAGGTTCGAGGGTCAAGGGTTTAGGGATAGGGTTGAGGTTCAAGGGATTAGGGTTAAAGTAGAGTGTGGAGGGTGTAAGGATTAGGGATAGGGTTGGAGGGTTTAGGGATAAGGGATTAGGGTTTAAGGTATAGTATCGAGTCTGTTGAGGGTTTAGGAATAGGGATAGCATTTAGGGTTTAGGGATGAGGGATTAGAGTTGAGGGATGATGGATTAGGGTTGAGGGTTGAGGGATTAGGGTTCAGGGTTTAAGGGGGAGGTATATTGTTATGAAATAGGCAAATAATCTCCCATTGTTTACTGGCTCTATCCACAAGAACTACTAAACTATACCTTAAACCCTAATCCCTCAACCCTAAACTTTCAACCCTAAACCCTATCCCTAATCCCTCTACCCTCAACACTCTACCTTAACCCTAATCCCTCGACCTTAACCCTAAACGCTATCCCTAAAGCCTCAACCCTAAACCCTAATCCCTCAAGGTCCTAAACTCTAATCCCTTATCCCTAAACTCTAAATCCTATCCCTAAATGCTCAACCCCTTAACCTTAAACCTTAATCACTCAATCCTTATCCACCCCTCTCCTCCCCTATCTGGCTCACTCCCATCTCTACCCTCCTCTACCCTCTGACACTATACATACATACATATAGGCATACATAGATACATGCATACATATAGGCATACATACATACATACATACATACATATAGGCATACATACATACATGATTAATAGCCTTAAACATAAAAAAATTTAAGTTTAACATAACGCGCTCAGCGTTATTTTAAAACATGAAAAACAGCACAAACTTTTGTGGAGAAGGAAAAATGCAAAGAAAAGAATAACGCGAGCGTGTTATAACGCACTCGCGTTATAACGCGATCGTGTTATGGCTTGGTTTTGACGAGCCTAAGGCTCGTCATTACCAAGCCATAATGCGAGCGCGTTATAACGCGCTCGCGTTTTGACCTTTTTTTTTTTGAAATTAATTTGGCCACTTTTTGGCCCCCCATCTTATTGCACTTACCCTTAATCTTATTAGGTATTAGAGAAAATTCTTCACATCTAAATACCCTAAAATACTTAAAATTTGGTTTCTCATTGCTCCGTGCTTCCTTGGTATTGTAGTGCCCCTCTATTCTCACCATGGATGAACAGGTGGTCGAGCTAAGGAGCACAAAGACGAAGGTAAAATACTCGAATACTTAACATATGTTAGGACATGTTGATGATAGATTACTCATTTATGCTTAGTTATGTTTATCATGGATTATGGATTACTGATGGATTATGGATTAGAGTTATCATGTTTTATGTGATCATTTGATATCATAATATTTGATTATTAGTTAGAAATGTATATATTATTTGTGATGCTTTTGGTGAAGGGACGGTGTAGTGTTACTCATTATGAGCACCCTACTACGTTGTGACTCCCTATCACATTGTGTTTGATTATATATATGTATATGCTTGTACACAAGCCCTTGGTTTGATGCAGGTTACAGGTACCAGATGCCGACTCCACCTGAATTAGCAGGTCTGAGCGTGCCTTTACACCCAATGGATAATGTGGATGGGAGATGACTATTAGGGTTAGCTAGCAGAAGATATCAATTAAATGCAAATAAAGATTAAACAGAGAAATGGAAATACACAGAAATAATAGTAGCGAGAGACAAGTTTTAACGTGGTTCACCCAAACTCGGGCTACATCCACCAAACAAAGAGTCCAATATTATTATCCAGTAAATCAAACCAATTACAACTAGCAATCCCTGCAACTCAATACCGCTGCAAATGCTACAATACAATATATCCACCAAAACCCTAACCCTTAACCGCTTTTTATCAAGCTTTTTTGTCGGTTACAAAAAATAGGTTTTTAAGTCGGTTACAAAAATAGGGTTTTTTATGTCGGCTCTAAAAAAAAATTTGTCATCGTCTAGTGTACAGTACTTTCCTGATCAGTCGCCACCTACCAACAATGACATGTGCTCCCCATTATTAGCCAATGTCTCCAGTTTGTCATTGTCCCCTATCTTTCCTGTCATGGGTGTAGTTGTTGTTCTGTTGGAGCCTGCATTCCAATGTCATTAGCCTGTGGTATGTGATTGTCGTTATTGTTGCTTATGTGATTTTGAGTTGTTGATTATAGTCATTTAGTTCATTTTATAGTATATGTGATCTATGTGTGAAGATGTGCAGATATTTGATCACGTAATTGTTATAGAAATAATAATAATAAGTAAATATATGTGTATATATATATATATATATATCAATATCAATTATTTAATTAATTTAGAAAATAGAGAATATTAATTAGTTGATTTTTATTAATTAAATCAGTAGCTTTGAAAATTAATAATAATAATGATGTTAATATTTAATACTATTTAGTATTTTATTATTTTATCTATCACATGAGATTTTATTTTTATTTTGTATTATTGGATTATTGAGTGGGTTGTCAGAGATTTGAATTGTTCTAGTTAGTGGTGTTTTGAATGCAATTAAATTTTGGTGGTAGTGGGTTCTGCAGTAACGGGATTTGGGAGTGGGAATTAATGAATTGGTCTATTTTAGTTTGGAAGGATTTTTGAAAAGGGGTTGGGGAAATAGAGGGGAGATGTTTTTACAGGAGGATTTTTGGGGGAAATCAAAGAAGAATATGGGGAGAAAGAAAAGGTTGAAAAAGATTTGATTCTGGAGTGCAGGATATTCCGGGTATGTCTCATAAGAATGAATATTTCTATAGCAACTTGTGTCTCGTGTTTAAAATTCTAGTACCACATCATGTTTATAGAAAATGCATACTTTCGATTAAAATCTCATCCACAATTCGCTAATTGTTCGTGCCCATTGGAGTTTCCCCTTTAAACTATGAGATGAAATCTTTATTGTGTAAAACCGTCAGTTCATCTATTCATCTGGTCCTTATTGTGTATTTGATGTCAAGCGTCACAGGGGTTCCTTTCAATCCTTGCGGTAATCATGGTGCAAAAAGAATCAACATCGATGATCCGTCCAAAACAAAGATATCACCACTATTTCATTATTTCTTTTTCTGAATTGTATTTTTTTGACCAAAGGATTCCTTTCACTCCACCGTGTAGCTTCTACTCTGAGATTCAATCTTCTTCTCTATCCACCTGCAGAATCAATAGGAGTTCTTGCTTAAACCTTTCTGTAGTACACCAGAGACCTCAATAAATTATGTTTAATCTTTTCTTCTCTACATGTCCTGTATGAGGCCGAACGACCATCATGTTGATATTTGCCTGACAATAGATTTATAACAAGTTTTTAGTACCTTGTGTTGTTCGATCCTTGTTTTGAATCATAATTGATCTCTTTCAAAAAAAAGAATCATTCGTTAATATTTTTTATAGAAATCAGATTTATTTAGGAGTCACGACCTAGGGTTCCATTACTTCTAGTTTTGGAAAGCATACCTTCCATTGAAATCTTTCTATCATTGAATTTTTTTTTAAACCCCTAAACATATCAAATTTTCTAACCAACGTCACCTCTATGGAACGGCTTTACCATTCGGGCTCCTTGCAGGTTACTCTGATCTTTATGCAATCGATCATCATTTGAAAGGACTCTTTGTTCGAACTGTGCAATTGCAGACCTCCAAAATGTGTGTCAGCCCCAAGCCAGAGATGAATTATGTCGTCTTGTTGCATTGACCATTTGCATCGTTATTGAGCTTCTTTTAACTTGTAGCAAGACATTAAAAAATTGTAGCCTCTTCCAGCACTCCACCGACGCCTAAAATGGGCTTCCACAGAGGTATCAATGAACCTGAGGATAATTCCTTGTACCACTGTGTGAAATATGCCCTCCTTGATGATCCTTGATGTCATATTCTTTGTAAATGATAACCGTCAAGACGTTCTCCATATCTCATAACATTTATTCTTGAAGAAAATCATGATTCAAACTTAAGGTCTTTTCTTCACTGAAAATCTTCCAATCGATTCATTTACTCCTCCATACGTCCCTTTACTTGCATGATATAATAAAATTTAACAAATTTTAGTTTTTTTTTTTTTTAAACTTCCCTTAGGAAATACGACCTATTAGTGGCATATTTCTTAAGTAATCATTAAAATTTTTAGAAGGTTTTCTTAATTTCTTTAAGTCTTCCATAATGACCGTATGCCTAGTTAAAAAATAAGAAAGTTTTAAAGAAAGTTTAATTTGGTATTATATCTACAATTTTACATTATGAGGAATATAGCATAGTTTTTATTTATGGCAAGGAAATAGAATAGAAAGCTAGAATTCAGATTTCTTACTGGAGATTATATTACTAGTCTAGAGTTAGTAATAAAGATTTGTATTAATAATGATGCTTTTTGTGTAGTTATAGTAAAGTAGGTTTCTTTTATTTTAGTAATATTTTCCACAAAGACTATTTACCTCATTGAATGTAATTAGCTTTTATATTATATTTTTCAATTTTTATTTGAATATGTGTTACTTATGATATTAGAAAATCTTTTTATGTTAGTGTTAGTTGACTAAGAATTAGGTATATTATAAATCTATATAATGATTTAAAAATTGTTTATAGAATATGGAATATTAGAACTTCCTAACCTTTGTTAGTCAATTTAGATATCTCTAGAATAGAATTTATATTATGAAATATTTTTATTATTATTTCATTTAAAATTGAAATAGTAATCTTAAGCATTAGAGTAATTTTATCTATATCATTATAATACTTATCAAAATTAATATCGCTAAGTTTTATAATCTTGACATTTTGAAAAGATTAGTATGTTCATAGAAATTTGTAGCCTATATGTTTAAAATTAATATAGTTGAATTATGTATAAGGGTGTTATAGTGTCCTTAATTGAGTCTTGAACATTAGTATCGTAAATCCCTCTTAGTAGTTTATATTGTTGAAATTTACAACCCTATAGGGACCAACTTAGATAATGGAATATGTGCACTTGTTTACTTTTTAGTAGTGCTACCCCAGAGGCCTAGAGTGTGTTAATCTTATGCAGTACCTTGTGATAGAGATGAGTTTATGATATCACCTGGGGTTCTAGAGTTTGGCATTGTGGAAAAGTGATTAAGCATTGATTTTTGAGTCGAGGGATTATATTATTGCAAGAGGAGAGATATCTTGCATTATAATTTTATACTTTTCAAATTGATGATCCTTGTCTAGTTGGTAGGGTATCTAGATGCAAGTAGGGGAGTGGCTTTCATTGTGGGGGTGGCGCCCAAAGTGGCTGTCAGGGTAACCCATTGGAAGTGGCTAATAAGTGATAATGTAATAATAAACCTAGGGGTTGGGTAGTTTTGACACTAATTAAGATAATTCAATTCCTCACCCATGCTTGTAGTGCTCATTTAGGCTAAGGATGGGATGAGAAGGCCTGGTTGGCAAGATCAACTTCCTTGTCCTCACGAAAGGAACGTTGGTTCTGCATGTGTCACCCTATGGGGCTGGCGTCTAGTGAGAGACTATCAAGGTAAACATAGATGGGGGTCCGCGCCTAGTGAGAGATTGTCAGGGTAACCCATGGATGGGGACCGGCGTCTAGCTAGAGACTGTCAGGGTAACCCATGTTAGAACCATGCGATGACACTCGTCCCTACTATAGCCTAGCACTCCCTAGTGTGATTGCCTTTGGTGATGCTATTGAGATGCTTGTGATTTTGGCCTGTGATGTTGATGTCTTGTGTTGTCCTTGTCCCTTATAGTCTTCTATATATGTGACTGGTTGTTGTAGTGGGACCTCATTGTTATCTCCTAGCTCGGGGGGTGGACCTTAGAGTTCCACATGGTCGGGTGGTTGACCTTTATTCCATTGGATTCTGGCATCTTGGTTCGTGTGTAAAGTAGATGTAACTCTTTTAATCCCAGCTCTGCACCGGGTTTTGAAGTCAGACTTTTGTATTATTGTATTTGGATACTTGGTATCAATGATATTCATTATGTAATTTTGATGTATTCAGAAAAAGAAGAGCTTTATATCAATGTAATTATGTAATATGAACTATTCTGTACTTGGAAGCTATATTGCAAAATGTTGATGTATCTATCTAATGATGAAAGCAGTTTAATATTTTGTGTAATTGGAATGAATTATGTATGTAGTTGAATTATTAATTAATTTCAATAATGCAGTTATGTTTCCCTAGAGAAGTTAGTTTAACTAGTTGGTTGTTACTTGTTGTTAGAATTTGTTATCATCACTTTGACTTTTAAAAAAATTTCCTTTTATTGCTTAGTTAAACTTAACTCACTAGGGTTGCATGACAGAGCATTACATTTGGTATCAGAGCCAGGTTGCAATACTGAGACCTCTAGATTGTTGTTGTTGCTCTAGGTTAAACGATTTTCTCTTTGTAGTGAGTTGGTAATAGTATCTCCCACCTGTATGCAGTAGTATGACATTAGAAGGTCGATAAGTTTACAGACTTGCTCTTTAAGAAATGAATTCTTTATGCTTTATTCTACTTATGTGTCTATTGTGTTCTTTCTCCTTCTTTTCTAGAAATTTGATGTTACATCTAACAATATGTCCTTCCTAAATATTAGTGCATCTAATCATCTGGTGGTATCATGCATCATGAGTTATGTGGTTATGTGATGTTGACATCTTAACATGGTTGCTTGAAAATCTATATCTAACCCCTAGATGGTCATGACCTTTTATGGAAGAATTGTTGTAATCTATGGAAGTTATCATTGTATATTTCTATGTAAGAACTATGTGCAGGAGATCAAATGGGAGTTTGTGTTGGGCCCATGAGATCATGAACATGATGGGCCCATGAGATCATGAACGTGATAATGTAAGTCAATTATAGTTTTGAATTATTCTCGTGTGTGACATCATACATTTCCTTTATATCTTCTTGCATATGGAAGTAATTGCATATTTCCATAGCTTAGTAAAAAGAAATTGTAATGTATTAAAGGTCGAAGTTGTTTGTAAATAAGTAGCTACTGTGTTGCCTTAAATCCTTGTATAAAAGTTGTTTAGATAAGAGGATGTAGTTAACTTAATTATTTGAGTGTTGGTGTACATTCTCTAACACATTCTAGACCTTGTGTCCTTGAGTGTTATGTAGCGGATACCCCCTTTTTGTGGCTAAAATTAGTAACATCGTGATATGAATTTGTTTTGTAATTTGGTTGTTTTGGAAATTTTGACAGTTGTTTCATTTTTATTTTTTTTTTTGGGGGGGGGGGGGGTTAACAGTGAGTTTTCTTACTTTGAACTTTCTTATGATAAGAATGGTCACCAAAACTCTTTCTTTGCACTTGATTTATTGTTGAAAAATTGTCGGTACTTTGTGAATTACAGTTGGATTTGATTATTTCCCCACTTGGGCTTGCATCTATTTTTAAAATTTGTATGGTGGCTATTCCAAATGTTTGTTTCTGTTGGCCCCATTTTGTGTTAAGTCTTGTTTCTATTATGTTCATTTCGAACCTCTGATAGTATGTTCAAGGGAGGACTCCGCGGAGAATTGCACTTTTCATGGTTGGTAATTAGTGGAAATAAGATATGAGATGTATTTTTCTTTGATTATATGTGAATGCAATTCTCCAAATTGCATGAAATTTCCAAAAACATGTGATTAGATATAAGTAAATCTCATGATACACCTTAAAGGTAAAGAATTAATGTTCTTCTTAGAGTTATGGAATGATTGTGCCTATTTTATGAACAATTGCTTAATATAGATGCATATGTAGGCAATAGGAAAATTGCAATACTAACATGTTATGTTTCCACCCTAGTCTCTGACTTCCAGGAGGAAGTCAAGTTTTAGGGGGGGAGAGTGTAGTGCCCCTCTATTCTCACCGTGGATGAATAGGTGGTCGGGCTAAGGAGCACAAAGATGAAGGTAAAATACTCAGAATACTTAAGGTATGTTAGACATGTTGATAGACTACTCATTTATGCTTAGTTGTGCTTATCATGGATTATGGATTACTGATGGATTATGGATTAGAGTTATCATGTTTTATGTGATCATTTGATATGATGATATCTAATTATTAGTTAGAAATGTATATATTATTTATGATGCTTTCGGTGAAGGGACGGTGTAGTATTACTCGTTATGAGTACCCTACTACGCTGCGATTCCCTATCACATTGTGTTTGATTATATATATGTATATGCTTGTAGACAAACCCTTGGTTTGATGCAAGTTGCAGGAACTAGGCACCGACTCCACCTGAATTAACAGGTCTGAGCATGCCTTTACACCAATGGATAATGTGGATGGGAGTTGACATGTGGTCCCTTCTGTTAGCCAATGTCTCCAGTTTGTCATCGTCCATGTATTTCCTATCATGGGTGTAGTTGTTGTTCTGTTGGAACCTGCATTCCAATGTTTGTTAGCCTATGGTATGTGATTGTCGTTATTGTTGCTTATGTGATTTCAAGTTGTTGATTATAGTCGTTTAGTTCATTTTATAGTATATGTGATCTATGTGTGAAGATGTGTGGATATTTGATCACGTAATTGTTATAGAAATAATAATAATAAGTAAATATATGTATATATATATATCAATATCAGTTATTTAATTAATTTAGAAAATAGAGAATATTAATTAATTGATTTTTATTAATTAAATCAGTAGCTTTGAAAATTAATAATAATGATGATGTTAATATTTAATACTATTTAGTATTTTATTAATTTTATCTGTCACATGAGAGTTTATTTTTATTTTGTATTAATGGATTAATTGAGTGGGTTGTTGGAGATTTGAATTGTTCCAATTAGTGGTGTTTTGAATGTAATTAAATTTTGGTGGTAGTGGGTTCTATAGTATCAGGATTTGGGGAGTGGGAATTAATGAATTGGTCTATTCTAGTTTGGAAGGATTTTTGAAAAGGGGTTGGGGGAAAATAGAGGGGAGTTGTTTTTACAGGAGGATTTTGGGGGGAAATCGGAGAAGAAGAAGATGGGGAGAAAGAAAAGGTTGAAAAAGATTTGATTTTGGAGCACAGGATATTCTGGGTATGTCTCAGAAGAATGAATATTTCTGTAGCAACTTGTGTCTTGTGTTTAAAATTCTAGTACCACCTCATGTTTATAGAAACTGCATACTTTCGATTAAAATCTCATCCACAATTGGCTGACTGGGAAAGTTTCTATGTTCATGCCCATTGGAGTTTCCCCTTTAAACTATGAGATGAAATATTTATTGTGTAAAACTATCAGTTCATCTATTCATCTAGTCCTTATTGTGTATTTGATGTCAAGCATCGTAGGGGTTCCTTTCAATCCTTGTGGTAATCATGGTGCAAAAAGATTCAACATCGATGATCCGTCCAAAACAAAGATATCACCACTATTTCATTATTTCTTTTTCTGAATTGTATTTTTTTGGACCAAAGGATTCCTTTCACTCCACCATGTAGCCTCTACTCTAAGATTCAATCTTCTTCTCTATCCACCCGCAAAATCAATTGGAGTTCTTGCTTAAACCTTTCTGCAGTACACCAAAGACCTCAATAAATTATGTTTAATCTTTTCTTCTATACCTGTCTTGTATTGAGACCGAACGACCATCATGTTGATCTTTGCCTGACAATAGATTTATAACAAGTTTTAGTACCTTTGTTGTTCACTCCTTGTTTTGAATCATAATTGATCTCTTTCAAAACAAGAATCATTCGTTAATATTTTTTATAGAAATCAGATTTCTTTAGGAGTCGTGGCCTAGGGTTGCATTACTTCTAGTTTTGGAAAGCATACCTTCCATCAAAATCTTTCTATCATTGAATGTTTTTTTTAAATCCCTAAACATTATCAAATTTTCTACCAACGTCACCTTTATGGAACTGCTTTACCATTCGGGCTCCTTGTAGGTTACTCTGATCTTTATCCGATCGATCATCATTTGAAAGACTCTTTGTTTCAACCGTGCAATTACCAGACCTCCGAAATGTGTGTCGGCCCCAAGCCAGAGACGAATTCCGTCATCTTGTTGCATTGACCATTTGCATCGTTATTGAGCTTATTTTAACCTGTAGCAAGACATTAAAAAATTGTAGCCTCTTCCAGCACTCACAATGCCTAAAACAGCTTCCACAAAGGCATTAATGAACCTGAGGATAATTCCTTGTGCCGTTGTGTGAAATGTGCACACCTTGATGATCCTTAATGTCATGTTCTTTCAAAACCATAACCGTCAGGACGTTCTCCAGATCTCATAACATTTATTCTTAAAGAAAATCATAATTCAAATTTAAGGTCTTTCCTTCACTGAAAATCTTCCAATCAATTCATTTACTCCTCCATGCGTCCCTTTACTTGCTTGATATGATAAAATTTAACAAGTTTTAGTTTTTATTTTTGAAAAACTTCCCTTAGGAAGAGGTACAGCCTGTTAGTGGCATATTTCTTAAGCAATCACTAAAATTTTTAGAAGGTTTCCTTAATTTCTTTAAGTCTTCCATAATGACCATATGCCTAGTTAAAGAATATGAAAGTTTTAAAGAAAGTTTAATTTGGTATTATATCTACAATTTTGCATTATGAGGAATATAGCATAGTTTTTATTTATGGCAAGGAAATAGAATAGAAAGCTAGAATTCAGATTTCTTACTGGAGATTATATTACTAGTCTGGAGTTAGTAATAAAGATTTTTATTAATAATGATGCTTTTTGTGTAGTTATAGTAAAGTAGGTTTCTTTTATTTTAGTAATATTTTCCACAAAGACTATTTACCTCATTGAATGTAATTAGCTTTTATATTATATTTTTCAATTTTATATTTGAACATGTGTTACTTATGATATTAGAAAATCTTTTTATGTTAGTGTTAGTTGACTAAGAATTAGGTATATTATAAATCTATATAATGATTTAAAAATTGTTTATAGAATAAGAAATATTAGAACTTCCTAAGCTTTGTTAGTTAATTTAGATATCTCTAGAATAGAATTTATATTATGAAATATTTTTATTATTATTTCATTTATAATTGAAATAGTAATCCTAAGCATTAGAGTACTTTTATCTATATCATTATAATACTTATCAAAATTAATATCGATAAGTTTTATAATCTTGACATTTTGAAAAGATTAGTATGTTCATAGAACTTTGTAGCCTATATGTTTAAAGTTAATATAATTGAATTATGTATAAGGGTTTTATAGTGTCCTTAATTAAGTCTTGAACATTAGTATCGTAAATCCCTCTTAGTAGTTTATATTGTTGAAATTTACAACCTTATAGGGACCAACTTAGATAATGGAATATGTGCACTTGTTTACTTTTTAGTAGTGTTACCCCAGAGGCCTAGAGTGTGTTAATCTTATGCAGTACCTTGTGATAGAGATGAGTTTATGATATCACCTGGGGTTCTAGAGTTTGGCATTGTGGAAAAGTGATTAAGCATTGATTTTTGAGTCGAGGGATTATATTGTTGCAAGAGGAGAGATACCTTGCATTATAATTTTATACTTGTCAAATTTATTATCCTTGTCTGGTTGGTAGGGTATCTAGATGCAGGTAGGGGAGTGGCTTTCAATGTGGGGACGGCACCCAAAGTGGCTATCAAGGTAACCCATTGGAAGTGGCTAATAAGTGAAAATGTAATAATAAACCTAGGGGTTGGGTAGTTTTGACACTAATTAAGATAATTAGATTCCTCACCCATTCCTGTAGTGCTCGTTAAGGCTAAGGATGGGATGAGAATGCTTGGTTGGCAAGATCAACTTCCTTGTCCTCATGAAAGGAATGTTGGTTCGGCATGTGTCACCCTATGGGGCCGGCGTCTAGTGAGAGACTATCAAGGTAAACATAAATGGGGGTCAGCGCCTAGTGAGAGACTGTCAGGGTAACCCATGGATGGGGGTCGGCGTCTAGCTAGAGACTGTCAGGGTAACCCATGTTAGAACCATGCGATGACACTCGTCCCTACTATAGCCTAGCACTCCCTAGTGTGATTGCCTCTGGTGATGCTGTTGAGATGCTTGTGATTTTGGCCTGTGATGTTGATGTCTTGTGTTGTCCTTGTCCCTTATAGTCTTATGTCTACCTGACTGGTTGTTGTAGTGGGACCTCATTGTTATCTCCTAGCTTGGGGGGTGGACCTCAGGGTTCCACATGGTCGGGTGGTTGAGCTTCATTCCATTGGATTCTGGCATATTGGTTCGTGTGTAAAGCAGATGTAACTCTTTTGATCCCAGCTCTACACCAGGTTTTGCAATCAAACTTTTGTATTATTGTATTTGGATCCTTGGTATCAATGATATTCATTATGTAATTTTGATGTATTCAGAAAAAGAAGAGCTTTGTATCAATGTAATTATGTAATATGAACTATTCTGTACTTGGAAGCTTTATTGCAAAATGTTGATGTATCTATCTAATGATGAAAGCAGTTTGATATTTTGTGTAATTGGAATGAATTATGTATGTATTTGAATTATTGTTTAATTTCAATAATGCAGTTATGTTTCCCTAGAGAAGTTAGTTTAACTAGTTGGTTGTTACTTGTTAGAATTTGTTATCATTGCTTTTACTTAAAAAAAAAAAAACCTTTGATTGCTTAGTTGAACTTAACTCTCTAGGGTTGCATGACGGGGCATTATAGGTATTTTGTAAACAAGTTGTAGTAGATCTATTCAAGACATGACTTTCCATATTGACAACCTCAAACCACAAAAACAAAGGAAGATACTTAGATTGTAAAATGCATCATGCCATTTCCACTAAGGTCCTATTCTTTATTTGAACACCACCATTTTGTCGAGGAGTATATCTATTATAAATTTCTATCTTGATCCAATGATGTTCAAAAAAAAAAATTCCTCTATTTTATATGAATTCCCATGGATTGCAATGCATTCAAGTGTAACTCAATAGAATAGTGAAACATTCACTTTGTACTACTTTGGGCTTCAATAAATTATAAATTCCTTATTTTCATAACCAAGTTCCTGCCTATATTGAAGAGGCTACCAAAAGGAAGTATTAAAATTTATGGACATTATTTTTATTTTGATTCTATATAGAGAGTAATTTAAAATAGGCAGAGAGTACAAGTATTGAATATTATGGACATTATTATTATTTTGATTATATGAAAGAGATATAGAGAGGGAGAGAATGATATAGATAAACATTGTCCATGAAAAAGGATAAAAAAATAGTATTGATTTCAAGGAAGTTTGTATGGAATTAATAAACTCCATACTTGGTGAAAGTGTGGGTTATATGGGGGAGAGAGAGAGAGAGAGAGAGAGAGAGAGAGAGAGAGAGAGAGAGAGAGAGATGCTAACAATCCAAATAGAGCATATTTCCACGGGGAGCTACACTCAAGGCAGCATGTCATTTGCATGGGAGAGGGAGACAAAGAGATATATAGAGATAGAGAGATAGAGAGGAAAAGAGATGAAAGTGATTTTGAAGACATGCTTTTAAATAGAGGAGATAGAAGAGATGTTTTTTCAACTTATCCTTTCTAGTGCAAAGAAATAAAGAGAAAACCACCATCTATTTTAATAGTTTCCTAATAAATACATTGCCCAAATCAAGGGAAATGAAGCAATAAGAAATTTGCAAAGTGATTATATTAAAAACAAAAAAATGTAATAGTGAATTTTAAAGCTCCTATCAAGGGTAAATCATAATTCTCCTTGAAGATTTAGTAAATGTTAATAGTCCACAAATTTACATATGCATAGAGTATTCTAGTTATTAAAAAAAGATACCATTGGAATTCAGCAAGCTTCAATTTACGGTACATAACAATTACCCATCTGCATTTTTTTCCCGCTAGGGATTTTCTAGTGTGTCCGACAATTTAACGGGAGGAAAAAAGAGTATTGACTAATTATATTATATTAAATAATAATAAATAATATTAATTTGAAACTTTAATTGTATAGTGAAATCATTATTCTTTTCTAAGTAGTGTCATTTTGAAAAGTGTTAGGAAGGTGGAGACCACATTGCATTATATGGTTGACCATGCTTGTTTTCTAGTGTATTTGTCTAGTTGCCTCCATTGTTTTGAGAGTGTCATAAAATGTAATTGATAGCCTCTAAGTAATTTTAGCGTGTACGAAAAACATTTATGCAAAAAATAGTGACTCATTTTTATTCCAATATTTGGAGATTTAATACTATAGAGCTAATTCAACTTTGAAGAGACTAGTTTAACAACAAGAAAGATTAAGAAAAAAAATACAAGTACAAATGGGAAGTAGTGATAGCTGGTTCCCAGCTGTCCTTGTTCTCTTAAAAACAATAAGAAAAACATGCCTTTATAGTCAATTAAAGAAGAATTTCTTCTGTAGAAATTGTGTTCATATGTGAAAATAATATTCACTTGGTTAGAGAATCAAGTATTCTCCACATAATTTGTAAGCAAAACATGTATTTGAGTTTGTATTTTAAAATCTAAGAAAAATAAAATTTAAAAAACTTTAAAACAAAAAAAATTGGAACATTTTGATTGACTACACAACTAAAATAAATTATACACTTCCAATAGCTTTCCATTTAGTAAACTTCCAATTATACACAACTAAAATAAATTATATATGCTTCCCTTCGAGCTTTCTTGCCAACAGAATATTTGGAGACTTAATACTATAGAGCTAATTCAACTTTGAAGAGACCAGTTTAACAACGAGAAAGCTTAAGCAAAAAAAATTGTAAGTACAAATGGTAAACAGTGGCAGCTGGTTGATAGTTGTCGCTGCTCTCAAAAAAATCTAAAACCATGCCTTAATAATCAAATAAAGAAGAATGTCTTCTGTAGAAACTATGTTCATCTGTGAAAATAATATTCACTTGGCCAGAGAATTAAGTATTCTCCACATAATTTGTAAAGATCAAAGCATCTATTTGAGTTTGTATTTTAAAATCCAAGAAAAATAAAATTTAAAAAACTCTGAAACAAAAAAATTAGAATATTTTGATTGACTATACTACTGAAATAAACTATACACTTCCAATAGCTTTTCATTTAATAAATTATTCTATATAGTAAACTTAACCAAGTCAATAAATTTAAACATAATTGAAAAATAACATTTACATTTAAAAAATTTATCATCAAGGCTTCCTCAATATGGATACGTGCAATACATCCTAGATTAGTTACATCATAAAACACAACAAATACAAAAAATGTAAAATAATTAAAGAAAACATAAAGGTGAAAATGAAGGGAAAAACAAAAAGAAATAATGTGCTTGCCCCAAAATGATGCATGTCAAGCTAACAACATATCCCTTTGTGATCTGATATATATCATTGCTTACTAACAACTTATCTCCTTGATGATTGGAAATAAATAAAAAACTAAGCATAACTAAAAAACAAATTTAGCTTACATGGTATTTCTGCATATGTTTGGCCCATTGAAAGTCCAATTGGAATCAATTATAGTTGAATCCACAAATCTAGACCTAGCATCAATGGACACTTTTCTGGGTTTGTTCAATACAGATCTATGCAATCATTTGGCATCAAGTTCACTTCCCTAATTAAAAACTACAAAACATAAAACGTGTTGATGCGAGTTATGAGGAGTTTTAAAATTTTACCTTTTCCAATTGCTCTTGAAATGGATTATATTTAAAACTAATTTCTAGAATAAAATATTCACTAAACAAGGATCTTCGGAGTGGGGTCACTTCCTATGAGATATCAATCACTTAATATTTTAGCCTTCATATATAATTTGTAATGTTTATACAAATTTCATTTCTCATATTTAGTTGGAAAATATTTTCTATGTATAAAAACAATATTTCAATATTCACTGTCCCACACGAATTAAAAGCAATGATTGATGAGATAATATTATATTCATTATTATATATTATATTCTATATAATGTTTAGTTTTAATTTAATATTTATATATATTTAATGTTTTTAATATTTATACACATTTTAATATACAATATTTTATATTTTATATGATAATTAGTTAAATATTTTATATATAATATTTTTATATATTTGTTTTTTTATTTAATATAATATTAATGCAATATTATTTGTAAAATAATATAATTTATGTAAATAACTTGAACAATACACTAAAAATTTACATCAAATAATTCTCTAAAACAAATAAAATTTTTAATCCTATTGTGCACAAATCTACTTAAGAGTATAATTAACTTACTAAAATTTAATTTGATGAAGTTCTAAGGATTCCTTTCCACCACGACTACCTATAAAAAAAATCTTTAACATTTAGAAAATCGTGCAAGAAACTAATTAAAATATAAAAATTTATATCTTACATTCTTAAAATAAAAGTTTATATTTTGCAATTATAAAAATTTATTCACCCTTACATTTTAATAATAAATTTTGTTAATTTTTATCTTACATACCAACCAACGTATTACTATTTATTATCTTAAATTATATAAATTCATTAGAATACTCAGCAAAAATTGTTTTAGTAAAAGCTTAATACACTATTTTTATAAAAATATTTAAAAATAAAAGTTGCAAGATTTAAAAAGACTAGAAGGCTGATGAAAAATATAACATAGACCTTCATAAATTATAAAAGTTTATATTAAATTTTTTTTTCTGCCGTTTGTGATAGTTTCATTTCCACCATACAATTATCAAAATACGACCACCGAACTGAATGCTCATGATCTGCTCATTAATCTGAGAATTGACTGCTCGCCACACTACTCCGAAAATGGAAAAATACGGCAAACGGAAATAAAATTAAAAAAAAAAACCATCCGACGTCTACACTTTCACGGGAGAAATCTCCCACTAATCAGCCTATTGGCTAACAAGTCAATGATTTTTTTTAATATTAAAAAAGGCTTTTTTAAATTTATTTTTTATCTTTAATTTATTTTTAATAGTAAAAAATTGTGTGGTTTTGAACTGACACAATTCTTATAATGTGAATAAAAAGGCATTTCCTATATAAGTTTTGAAAGAATGCGAGTTAATTGCCCTGTATGTTATTGTTTACAAATTATAGTGGGAATAAATTAATTTGGATTTTTAAAATTAAAGTTAAAAATTTAAAGTTAAAGTAAATTTAAAAGGAAAATTTGAGATAAATATTTATTCTTGTGGTTTTAACGAGGTAAAATAGAACATCTTCTCTACCAGCATAATCCTTGTGACTTTCATTTTCTCATATCTTTCTATCAAATGAATAAGTTTTACGTAGCCATAAAGTGGAACACAGAGAGAGAGATGTGAAACATATAAGAAAACTCTCTCTCTCTCTCTCTCTCTCTCTCTATATATATATATATATATATATATATATATATGATGGGTAAGCCTGTTGCCAGTATGACAACAAATATATTATATTATAAGGAGAAAGAGAAGTACATATCGAAACTTGTTGTGAGACACTCTACTTAAATATCATCCACTTCAATGGTCAAACAATCAATAGTAATTTTACACCTCAGTCACAACAAAAAGTGGTAAATATTTGTGTTATTCTTATTGGCCAAAATTGACCTTTGACTATTGACATGGATGATATTTAAGAATAGTCGTTGTGAGAATTAACTGAGATGCTGCATACAAAAGGCATCCATTATGTATAACTAATAGATACTACTAATATTGTGGCCTCCTAAGGTGCCAGAGAAACCTAAGCCCCTCCACTAGCTCAAAGGCCCTATCGATCTGAGAGGGAGAAGATCTTCGTGCTAGATTATTTCTTATTTCTTGATTATTTATTTTTTATTTAAAAAGTCTTAAACTCAAGTTCATTATTTTTTCTAAAGTGGTAACATATATTTCTATTATAATTTATTAAAAAAATCAACATCACTTTTCATTTTATATTATTTCTTTTCTTGATTATTTATTTTTTTTCAAAAAAATCTTTTATCTAAAAGTTATATTTAAAAATCCACACTTCCTAATTTTAAAATAAACTCTTATAGTAGTTTTTTTTTTTTTTTTTTCAACATGTATATATGAAAGAATATTTTACAATAACTTT
Organism: Cunninghamia lanceolata; assembly: GCA_027924645.1. Classification (NCBI taxonomy): domain Eukaryota; kingdom Viridiplantae; phylum Streptophyta; class Pinopsida; order Cupressales; family Cupressaceae; genus Cunninghamia; species Cunninghamia lanceolata. The sequence continues at coordinate 291,864 of BSBN01001021.1, read as the reverse complement.
TTTGTTTTCTTTCTCCAAAATATAAATAAAAGTTGTTAGCTTTTTTTTTATCCAATAAATTTTTATCATGAATATTTTTTAGTTTTTTATTTTTTTGTTTTTATTTTTTTTTATTTTTGTGTTTTTTATTTGTTAGCTTTTTTATTTTTTTGAATTTGTCAGAGAAGAATTTTTATTTCTAAAGAATTTTTTTTAGTATATAAAATTTAAATTAGCTTTAAAAAAGTACTAAATAAAAAATTTGAATGTAGCTTTAAAATATTCATCTATTATATTTTTTTATGTATGTTTATTTAAATAAACATGTTTATATTATTTATAAATAGTAACAAAGTACAATAGCTTAGATATTTTATTTTATATTTAATATTTTATTTTTATAAATTTTATATATTAAATTAAGTTTCATATTATCATTTTATATATATAGATTAATGATTTTATTTATTTATAATTTTTTATATATATATATATAAATTTATGATTTTATAGATTTAGAATTAATATATTAAATATGTTTATAGTAGGTTTTATTATTTTTAATGCTAATAAGGAATCAAAGAAAAATTTTAAGAAAAGATTTGTTGAAATACTTTTTAGATTTTTTTTTCCTAAAGAATGAAAGTAATTTTTAGAAAACATAATAATTTCTATAATAGAACTTAAGAATATAAATCAAAAAAATAAAAAGAATCTTTATTATTTAGAAAGATGATGAGATAGAATAGGATATGTAGAGTTAAATTAACCATCATGAGTTAATTCATAGGATTTTAGAAAGTTTTATTTTATAAAATAAATAATTTTATTTTTATTTTGGATGATGTCACCGTAACGGTTGATGTCATCTTATAGTTGATTTTTGATAACTCAAAAAGTTGATGATGTCATCCTTAGGAGGCCCATTTTTCGGTAAATTTCCCTTAATGTGACTTAGGAAGTAGTTAAATACTTCCATGTTGTTCATGTTTATGTCATACTTGAACAAACTCAAGGCCCATTTCTACGTAAATTTCCCCTAATGTGACTTAGGAAGTAGTTAAATACTTCCATGTTGTCCATGTTGTTCATGGTTATGTCGAACTTCCATGTTGTTTAGAGGTTATCTTGTTCTTATGGACTATTGTTGCATCGAAGACACCGCCCATCAAGTCGTACGCCAATCTCTTGTTGAAAGCAGATAAAGCATCCTTTGCCATGTTTTGTTGGTTCGACTAGAGGAAGTTGTGAGCCATGAGCTTCCCATATTATTTCTTGCCCAGATAAGTGTGACGGACATTAAGAATTCTTCATATATAGTACCATCATGGATGTGATCATCACCAAAAATGTTGATACCTATTAGTTGTTTGATCGCCTTCACTGTGCTGCATTTTTAGCTCTAAAAATGTTACTTATCTGCTCTTCCACCGTCTCTTCTTTGTCTTCTTCTTCCTCGATGTTCTCCTCTTCCTCTGACTCCTCATCTTCCTCTGAATCCTCCTCTAAATCTTTCATGCAAATACATCTGCATACACACAACATTCGCTCGACCATCTTGTGAGAAGAGCTTCCTCTGGATGTGAATAAATAGTGGTTAAGGGCAAACCTGTGAACTCTTGAATATCCTTTCATTTCCCATTCTAAATTTCCTATCTAAGATTCACGTTCGAAAAAACCTTTGATAGTTGCCAATTATTTGGAATTATGTAATGATTGGGCCTTGAAGCCTAGGGCTGGAGATCATGTCCTCATGAATCAGTGTTTTAAATCTTTGAAAGATCATGGAAAATGAAATTTATTGTCCATCCTTTTGACAAATTCTATAGGGTGCAATTGACTTTTCTTTCTACTTGGATTTTGAGATGATTCTCCGTGAGGAGTAGATCAAATTACTCCAGATAGTTTTGAGTGCCTCCTTGGTACTTACTAAATTCTCCCACCCCTCCTCTTTGGGTATTTAATTTCTTGACAGATATGGATTCACCTGACTTGTCCTTCTGGCCAGTTCAATGATTCATGAGGTTTCACCCTTCCTAAAGGAGCGAAAAGTCTGCATGGCGTTCAGAAGAAATGCCAAATTTAGGGGTGAATTACCCCTATTGGCCTAAGATTAATGATCCACTGAGGGAGAAGCGCCACTATTGGTGCTTCTCAAAAAGTCTCTGATTTTACCTTTGATGCTAATGCCCATCAGGAGGTACCTGAATTGGTCGTGGGCGTGCCATTTTTAACCAAGCCTTGCCCTGCTTTCTTCGTTGTTTTGTCTTCTTGTTGCACTTGATCCTTGCTATTCCTAAGTCCTTGGGTATCGAGTTGTTCCAGCCAATTTGTTCCAAAGGAACCGCGGCATTCTTCCTAGTCGACGCAGGCTCATCTGTTTGAGAGGGCTTGCCTTGGGAGATAGGTTTTTCCTTTTGCTCATTTTTTAAGAAAAATGTCCTTTGCTTTTGGGAGCATAGCTTAAGGGTCTTCTGAAGGAGTTTCAAATTGATTGTCCTTTGGATCCTTGCCACCCTCAGGGGCTATCGAGGTAGTTTCCTCCAATTTTGTAGTGTGGCACTCCTTTTCTCTACCATTTGATGGGCATCTATTTGTACAGCATGATTCTGACTATTGCATTGTAGGCAAAACAACTTATGTTCTTCAATTTCCAGCACTTGCATCCATTGGTGCTATGAGGAGGCTAGGGTAATTTCCTTCCAAATTTTCCTTATCGCTACTATTTGAATTCGTGCATAGAGATATGAGTCTTTCTCAAGTAACTCAGTATCTATCACCACTAGGGTTCCCAAGGATCTTCCGATCTTTGCAAGACATTCTTCCAACCAATATTCTAGAGGTAGGTTGTATAAGCAAATCCATTTGGGGCATTCATAAGGATCGTATTAGACGGTGTTGAAATTTGGGGGTCATTTCGGGATGTATAGGGGAAAACTGTTGATTTTCCATGATTTACCTTTTAGAATACTATTTTAATCAATTTCCAAAAGAAAAGTAATGCTAAAAAAACCTTTCAGCAGAAATTTGATAACCTTTAGCATTCCCCAATTTTCCTCTATCTAGCTTCGGATTTGACTTCTTGAAAGTTTCAACCAGTCCTATTAGTCTTCCAATGATTGCACTGTCCAGGAAAAATTGTATATCCTCGCGGCATTCCTCGGTGATGTCTATAACAGAAGCTTGCAATTTTTTTCTGAGTTGTCTCTTCCTAACTATGTGAAACCTTCGGAAGCCTCCTTCGCTTTGCTCGGATTTGCTCCACCCATCTTCTTCCTGCATATATGTGTGTGTGTGTGTGTGTGGGTGTGTGTGTGTGTGTATAGAGAGAGAGAGAGAGACTTTTAATTAGCCGTTTAGTGCCAACAATCCAAATATGACATGTCTTCATGGGGAGCTACACTTAGGGCAACATGTCATTTGCTTAAGGACCCAACGGTTCACCTTTAAGATCATTTTAGCGTACCCATTGTACACTAAAGTATCGAAAGAACACTAATACACTAAGAGGGGGGTGAATCAATGTATGTTAAAACTTTAAAATGCTACCAACAAACAAAAATGGAAGGCGCATATAAAAACCACACACACACAAGAAAACACCAGATTTACGTGGAAACCCCAGAATGGGAAAAACCATGGTGAGAATGTTTCTTGAGTCTAATACTCAAATCTAACCTCACAATAAGCATTGATTACATATGTTTTGCAAGCACCAACCCATAGGTACATCAACACCCAAGGTAATGTTTTAAAGCTACCACCTACAAGTACATCACACACCTACAATGAGCTTCAACTCAATACAATGAGGCTTCAACCTGAATCTAAAACAGACAGGCTACAACCCCTAAATTTTATAGTTTCATATATGCAATAATGGTTCTTTTGTAACCCAAAATGCACTTTGTCACCACACACTCACTATGTGTTTTGCATCAACACAGTCGTCTCCTTCCTCTATGCACTTTGCATTCTCTTCTCTCTTTCAAAATCTTCTTCCTTCAACACACTCTGTCTATGAACATCAGAATGTTCATGCAAACTCTCCCCTCAATGCTTGTGAACAAAAATATTCAATTCAGTGAGGAACTCTTTTCACTTCGGATTCAATGTGTATAAATACATTCATTTCAATAGATGAACTGCCACAACCGCTCCAAAACTGAATATAGACAGTTTCATTTTCGGTTCACAACTGACCGCAATTGGTTTAACTACCTTATGCGATCCTACAAATGCCACTGAACATTTTGGTAAAAATACACTATTACTAACTTTCTTATCAGCCTCCAAAAATGCTTGTATATGCCTTTTATTGATGAATGTTGATTTTCTAAAACTTTGCCTTAAACACCCTTTTTCGGTGAAATCTCGGTTTTCCAAACTAAGATAATTTCCCTTCTTTATTAGCAAAAATATACTTTTCAGAACTTGAGTTACCATTTCCCTTTATCAGCAAATGTTCCTTTATCAAAACTTTGTCTTTTGATCCTTTATAACTTGTATCGGCAAAAAATCATTATTCAAAACTACCTTTTTAATGCTTTATTGGTGAAATCACACTATCCTGAACTTACCTTTATGCTTGTCGACAAATATACCTTTTTTCGGAACTTAGGCCTTTAGTTCACTTTATTGCCTATATCGACAATTTTTACTTTTTCAAAACTTGCCTTTGGTGCTAAGTATCGACGAAAAGTCATTTATGCATACTTTACTTACAAAGTCCCTTTATCGATGAAAGTTCACTATTTCAAACTTGCCTTTCCTTTGTTATTGGTAAAAGTTAACTTTTCTAAACTTAGCATACAATCCTTTTGTTGGTGAAAGTGCACTTTTTCAAACTTATCTTTGTTTACCTTCTATCAACAAATCTATGCTGGCATGAACTATCGCCTTATTGACAAAAATTAAAACTTCCAAACTGTGCCAGCTCATCAATTCTTCTTTGTTTGTAAAAAGACCTTTTCATGAACTTATCAATTTATCAGTAAAACTATAAAAACTTGAACTTGCACTTTATTACCAACTTGCCTAATTCTCTTTGTTGGGGAATCAAATAAAATGCTAACTTTATATAACTAGTTAGCTTTTGAGACATTTTCCCAACAACACATGTCTAGCCAATAGTCAATGAATCGGCTAAAACACTAACTCCCTAACTAGTTAGCTTTTATGACTTTTTCCTGACATCTACTTCTCTTAAAATACTTAAGTCTTTGCCTTCACATTGAAATGTGCTACCTTCCTAAGCCATAGCGGCTAGTCAGCAAATCGAGTAAGTCTCAAACTTTAAAACAAGTTTGCTATAGAAGAACTTTGCCGATATAAGATGACTTATCTTTTCTTTCAAAATGCCGATCGAAGGACTTAGCCTTAAGCCATAGTCGGCTAATCGGCATATCGGCTAACCACCAAACTAATGAAGTAGTTCAAAAACTAATCACTTTGCCAATATAACTTATCTTCGCTTTTCTTCAAAGTTTTCAATAGGCCAATAGAGTATAGGTTGGAACTAAGACCATTTTTCCAATAACGTGATTTCTCGTGTCTTCAAAGATGCTGATAAGTAATAAACTTCTCATCTCTTCCAAATTGTTGATAGGCTTTAGTTCAAACGGAGAACATTTTTCCAAATGAGTACTTGGTTCTAACTGAGAATATTTTTCCAATAGGACTACAACACAACACAACTTTGACAATTATTATGCCGATTGCTTACCCTTTCCTTTCTTTGACATCAATGACAACAATTTCAACAATCTCCCCCTTTGTCATTGATGGCAACACCTGAATCTGACTTGAATCTGAATTGAGCATGAAAACCAAACCCCATATTACTATGATCCTCCCCCTTGCTGCTGTGAGCATACTATAGAATTCTCCCCCTTGGACATTAATTACAAAGGGACACACAGAAAAAACAATAATAATGCAAACTTACTCCCCCTAAGGACAATCATCCTACAAGACAACTGGGTACCAGGGATAAATAAATATTCTGATATACTCCCCCTAGATGAATACCTTTGGTATTCAAGTAGATATAGGAGAAGGAACAACTCCTAGCTTCTGTCTGAGTTGTTCAAAAGTCTCCTTTGGAAGGGGTTTTGTAAAGATATCTGCCAACTGTTCTTTTGTAGCCACATAGTCCAACTTAACTTCTTGTTCAGCAACTTTCTCTCTGAGAAAATGGTACTTAATGGATATGTGCTTGGTCCTTGAATGCATAACAAGATTCTTTGAGATGTTTATAGAACTTGTATTATCACAAAGATTTGTAACTGGCTCATTAAAATCCACCTTGATGTCTTGCCATGTTTGTTTCATCCATAATACCTGAGTACAACAAAATACAACAGCTATATATGCAGCTTTAGTTGTTGACAGAGAGACTGATTCTTGTTTCTTACTTATACTAATTTATCACCTAGAAAGAATGCACCACCACTAGTGCTCTTTCTATCATCCACACAACCAACCCAATCTGTATCTATGTAAGCAGTCAAAGTAAAATCATCACCAATAGGATACCATAGACCATAATCTACTGTACTCTTCAAATACCTGAATATCCTCTTCACAACTTTGACATGTGTTTCCTTAGGAGCTGCTTGAAACTGAGTTGCCATGCAAACAACTTGCATAATATCAGTCCTTGTTGCTGTGAGATACAAGAACTTCTAATCATAGACCTATATAAAGTTTGATCTGCTAAGGCAAATTCATCATCTTTGCTAATTTTACACCCAATGACCACAGGTGTACCAACTGGCTTGCAATCTTCCAACTTGAATTTCTTCAAAATTTCCTTCACATACTTGGTCTAAGAAATGAAAGTCCCTATGTCTAATTGATTTACCTATAGACCAAGAAAGAATGCTAATTCTCCTAGCATGGACATCTCAAATTCTTTCCGCATAGCGTCAGCAAACTCTTTACACATATTGTCATTATATCCACCAAATATTATATCAACATGAACAATGACAATTAGCATATTATTACCTTCATGTTTAAAATACAGATTGCTAGTAGCTATACCTTTCTTATAGCCTTGTTGTTGAAGATATTTGTCCAGCCTAGCATACCAAGCTCAAGGAGTGTGTTTTAGGCCATAGAGTGCCTTCTTCAATCTACACACATAATCTTTCTTTTCAATCACTTGGAATCCTTCAGGCTGCTCTATATAAACTTCATCATCCAAGTAGCCATTGAGAAATGCATATTTCACATCCATCTAGTACACTTTGAAACATTTATAAACTGAGTATGCAAGAAACATTCTAATGGCTTCAAGTCTAGCCACAGGTGCAAATGTCTCATCAAAATCTATGCCCTCAACCTGAGCATAACCCTTACAAACTAATCTATCTTTGTTTCTAGTTATCTATCCATCCTCATTCAATTTGTTTCTAAACACCCATTTTGTGCCAATGACATTTTTATCAACAAGCCTTGGAACAAGTTACCAAGTCTGATTTTTCTCTATTTGATTAAGTTCTTCCTTCATAGCTTCAATCCAACTTTCATCCTTACTAGCTTCTTCATAAGATTTAGGTTCTATTTTAGACAACAAAGAATAGTTTACCTACTCTTGTTGTGCTAGCTTTAGCTTTTTCCTTTTCATAACACCATCAAATTTATTTCCAAGAAGTTGATTCTTAGAATGATTTCTTTTGACATACTTGGGTGGAGCCTTTGGAGTAGATTTTGGTTGCTCTTCTTCATCAACATCACTCTTCTCACTCTTCTCTTGTGATTCTTCTTTTGCAACTTCTTCTTCGTCATCATAAACAAGAACCTTTGAATACGAGTCATTTCCATGAGACAACTGAGAGAAGTCTTCATCCACTCTAACATTCACACTTTCAACTATCTTCTGCAACCTTTTATTGTAGCATTTATAGACTTTTCTTGTATTTGAATAACCAAGAAATATCCCCTCATCAGACCTTGGCTCAAATTTACTCAAGGTATCTTCATCCCTTTTTATAAAACATCTGCTTCTAAATAACTTGAAATACTTCACATATGGAGGTTTGCCTATCCATAACTCATATGGAGTCTTATCATGATGTACTCTTAACTGCTCTTTATTAATAATGTAAACAACAGTATGAACTACTTCCTTCAAGTATCTATCAGGCAATTTGGCTTTGTTCAGCATTGTTCTAGCCATATCCTGGACAATCCTGTCCTTTCTCTCAATAATTCCATTTTGTTGAGGAGTCCTAGGTGTAGAAAGATATGTTTTCTAATCCCATGCTTTTCACAGTATTGATCAAATTCATTAGAAGTGAATTCTCCGCCTCTATCAGACCTTAAGCATTTTATTCTTGATCCAATCTCATTTTCAACCCTAGCCTTAAAGATTTTAAATCTTTCTAAAGCTTGAGGTTTATCTTTAAGAAATGTTACCCATGTCATCCTTGAATAATCATCTATTAATAACATGAAGTACCTTTCTCCATTGATAGTTCTGGTTCTGGTTAGTCCACACAAGTCTGTATGTATCAGCTCAAGAGGTTTTGAGGTTGAATAATCCTTTGACTTGAAACTGACTCTTGTTTTCTTTCCTTCTTGACACTCCTTACAGAAGGAATTTTCTAGCTTGCCAATGCTATGCAAATGTCTGACTGCATTCTTCTTGTTGATCTTCACTAGATGATCAAAGTTGATGTGGCCCATCCTTTTGTGCCATAACCAACTCTCATTAGCTTGCCCTAACAAACATCTTTCACCCTTTGTCTCCTTCAGATGGTATAAATTATTGTTTGTTTTGTTTGCCTTAGCAACAAGTCTATCAAAGCTAGCTTTGCTTATTTCACCTCCACTGGCATAAAATAACACATTATATCCCTTGTCACACATCTAGTTGACACTAAGTAGATTATATTGTAATCACTCTACATACAAAACATCTTGAGCATTAGTTCTATCATCTATGTATAGTGTGCCCTTACCAGCTATCTTCGTAGTGGTGTTATCAACAAACTTAACAGAACCACCATCCTATTTCTTCAAAACAGTGAACTTACCCTTATCTCTAGTCATATGACTAGAGCATCCATTGTCTATTACCCACAAATTGCCTTGTCCTATGGCATGAAAAACTACTTTGACTAACATAGATTTTTCAACCTTCTTTTCTACCCAACACCTTTTTGAACTTTTCTCTTTTTCTTCATAATGCTTTGCTGGTTCTTTTTCCTGAGCAGGAGGTGCAGACTCTTTCTTGTGACATTCAGAGGATTGTGCTTTTTATTGCTTTTTCACAGAAGCATGTGCAGGTTTGTCTTGTCTTGGAGGAGTAAATTTCCTTTTCTCCTGTCTAGAAGGCTGTATAAACACACTTCTACAAAACTTGGCAATATGCCCATAGTTGTTACAGTTATAACAGATATCATTCATATCAACTAAAGGGGTAAAAGGATTTCAAATTACAAAATTGTGCCTATCCATTCTCCTAGGTCTAATTTTGCAGTCTATTGCTTTATGTCCAAACTAATTACATGAAAAACAATAACCATGAAATGCATAAATGAACCTGGGTTGGCTTGCAAATTGATCTTTGAATCTCCTCCTTGCATTGTGACTTTGATGAATCTGTCATCTCCTTTTTAAAATCTTCAGTCCTTTATACTTTCTGAATCCATCAGGTTTCCTCAAATCAGCATGTTTCTTAGACATAGTAGAGCTTGATTCACCCTAATATTCAACTACCTTTTTGAAGGGATCAACTTTCTTGGCAGCTTTATCTTCTGTTTTCTTTTCAGAGACAACATCTTTGAAACTCTTGTGTTTGAAATATCCTAACCCAACCGTGTTGGAGAAGGATCTTTGACTATCGATTATTTGATCAAGAATTTCTGAACACTTCTCAAACTTGAGACTTATGTTTAATTGTTCATTCACCTTTTCTAACTCCTTCCTCAACATGACAACTTCAGCCTCTAATTTCTGACACTCATCTAATTTGTTCTTCAAACTCAAATTAGTTACCTCTTCTATTCTTTTAGACTCCTCTAACTGCAATTTCAGGTCTACAACAAGTTTATCAGATTCTTCAATCTTGTATTTTTCATTTTATTTTCTTTCAAACCTTAGATCATTTAGAGTAGAAATTAATTCACCTTCCAGATCAACTTCACCCTCTTCTTCCTCATCAGAGTCTTCATGATAATTTTTCGAAGGAGTATTTTCATCCTCTTTAATTTCAACAACCATGAAGATAGTTTCATACTCTTCACTCGCATACAAATAATCATATGAAGAACTACTTTCTTTATCTACAAACAGACTCTTCTTCTTATTATTAAAGTTTCATCTTTTATACTTTGAGATTTCTTGACTCCTAGAGCTATCTCCTCTTTGTTTTTCACCTAAAGGACATTTAGATGCAAAGTGACCAATTTTTCCACAATTAAAGCATTTGAAAGGTAGCTTACCTTTGTATTTCCCAGAGCCTTTCTTCAGCTTTCTAACAAAATTTGTTGAACATAAATTGGTACTTTGTTCTGAGTCCACTTCAGTCTCCTTGGCTTTTGAAGTCTTAAATGTTGCTTCTTTCCTTGTTGATCCTGTATTTTCACTTCTCATCTCATATGTTGTAAGTGATCCAAATAATTCATCTAGAGTAATCTTATCTAGATCTTTTCCTCCCTCAATTGTAGAGACTTTAGAGTCAAATCTTTGTGGGAGACATCTCAGAATCTTCTTTACAACCACCTAATCTTTTACCTCTTCTCCAAGACTTATGATCACATTCCTTACCTCATCTACTCTGAGCATGTAGTCCACAATATTTTCATCATCTTTCATCTTTAAAGCCTCAAATTTTCTTCTATGGGTTTATAGTTTCTCTTGTTTGGTCCTTGATTATCACCTTCATAGATGTTGTACAACTTATCCCATACGTCCTTAGTAGATTTACACTGCATAACTTTGACAAACTCTGTGTTGGTTAGACCACACAATATAGCATTCTTCACTTTGGCATTATTCTCACAGGCTTTCTTCGCATCAGCACTGGGAGAAGATGATGGTGATGGTGGTTTGTAATCTTTTATAACAGATTGTCAGATATCATATCCAAGATAGGTTAAGTAAGTCTTCATTCTGATGCTCTAGAAAGCATAATTGGATCCATCAAATAATGGTGCTTTATTTAAAGAAGAACCCTCCTATCCTGCCATAGTGTTCTTGAGACTAGATCTTCCTTAAGTGGTTAAACTTTTCTTCAAGGAACCTGAGGCTTTAATACCAATTTTTGAAAGAATACTAATACACTGAGAGGGGGGGTGAATCAGTGTATGTTAAAAATTTAAAATTCTACTACCAACAAACAAAAATGGAAGGTACATATAAAAACCACACACACAAGAAAACACCAAATTTACGTGGAAAACCCAAAATGGGAAAAACCATGGTGACAATGTTGTTTGAGTCTATTGCTCAAATCTAACCTCACAATAAGTACTAATTACATATGTTTTGCAGGCACCAACCCATAGGTACATCAACACCCAAGGTAATGTTTTAAGGCTACCACCTACATGTACATCACACACCTACAATGAGCTTCAACTCAATACAATGAGGCTTCAACCCCAATCTAAAATAGAGATGCTACAACCCCTAAATTTTACAATTTCATATATCCAATAACGGTTCTTCTATAACCTAAAATGCACCTTGTCACGACACACTCACTCTGTGTTTTGTATAAACACAGTCGTCTCCTTCCTCTATGCACTTTACATTCTCTGCTCTCTTTCAAAATCTTCTTCCTTCAAGACACTCTATCTATGAACATCAGAATGCTCATGTGAACTCTCCCCTTAATGCTTGTGAACAAAAATATTCAATTCGATGAGTAACACTTTTCACTTCAGATTCAATGTGTATAAAGGCACATTCATTTCAACAGATGAACTACCACAACCACTCTAAAACTAAATATAGATAGTTTCATTTTTATTTCACAACTGACCGTAACTGGTTTAATTATCTTCTATGATCTTGCAAGTGCCGCCGGACATGCTGGCAAAAATACACTATTACCGACTTTCTTATTAGCCTCTAAAAATGCTTGTATATGCCTTTTATCGGCAAATGTTGATTTTCCAAAACTTAGCCTTAAACGCCCTTTGTAGATGAAATCTAAATTTTCTGAACTAAGACAATTTTCCTTCTTTATCGGCAAAAATATACTTTTCAAAACCTGAGTTACCGATTCCCTTTATTGGCAAATGTTCCTTTCTCAAAACTTTGTCTTTTGATCCTTTATAACTCATATCAGCAAAAAATCATTATTCAGAACTACCTTTTCAATGCCTTATCAAAAAAATCACACTATCCCTAACTTACCTTTATGCTCATCAGCAAATATACCTTTTTCAAAAGTTAGGCCTTTAGTTCACTTTATTGCCTCTATCGGCAATTTTTACTTTTTCAAAACTTGCCTTTTGTGCTAAGTATCGGTGAAAAGTCATTTATGCAAACTTTACTTACAAAGCCCCTTTATTGGTGAAAGTTCACTATTTCAAACTTTCCTTTCCTTTGTTATCGGTAAAAGTTAACTCTTTCAAACTTAACATACAATCCTTTTGTCAGCGAAAGTGCACTTTTTCAAACTTATCTTTATTTACCTTCTATCAGCAAATCCATGTTGGTACAAACTATCAAAATTATCGACAAAAATTGAAACTTCCAAACTATGCCAACTCATCAATTCTTCTTTGTCAGTGCACCATTATTGTCCTCTATCTTCCTAGATCTCTCCCTTATCTCCCTATCTCTATCATCCCTCTACCTCTCAATCTCTCTCCCTATGTCTCTGAACATGTCCCTCACTCTCTATCTCCCTATCTCTCCCCTCTATATCCTCTCTCTCCCAATCTCTATTGGTCCCCTCTCTCTATCTCTCTCTAAACCCTAAACCCTAAACCCCTAAACCCTAACATAACCCCTAAACCCTAAACCCTAAACCTAAGCAACCCTAAACTCCTAAACCCTAAATAATTCCCCTAACCCCTAACCCATAAACCCTAAACTTGAGCAACACTAAACTCATAAACCCTAAATAATGCCCATAAACTTTGATCCCTAACCCCCTAAACCCTAAACTCAAGAAATTGTAACCTTTATCTCCCTATCTCTATCATCCCTTTACCTCTCAATCTCTCTCCCGATGTCTCTGAACATGTCCCTCACTCTCTATCTCCCTATCTCTCCCCTCTGTATCCTCTATCTCTCCCAATCTCTATCGGTCCTCTCTCTCTATCTCTCTCTAAACCCTAAACCCCTACACTCTAACATAACCCCTAAACCCTAAACCTAAGCAACCCTAAACCCCTAAACCCTAAATAATTCCCCTAACCCATAAACCCTAAACTTGAGCAACCCTAAACTCATAAAACCTAAATAATGCCCATAAACTCTGATCCCTAACCCCTAAACCCTAAACCTCTCTCTCTCTAAACCCTAAACCTCTATCTCCCTATCTCTCCCTAATCTCCCTATATCTATCATCCCTCTACCTCTCAATCTCTCTCCCTATGTCTTTGGCCATGTCCCTCACTCTCTATCTCCCTATCTCTCCCCTTCATCTTCTCTATACCTCCCTATTGGTCCTCTCTCTCTCTCTGTAAACCCTAAACCCTAAACCCTAAACCTCTAAACCTTAACCCGTAAACCATAAACCCTAAACCCTAAATAATTCCCCTAACCCCTAAATCCTAAACCTGATCAATCCTAAACCCCTAAACCTAAGCAACCTTAAACCTTAAACCCCTAAACTCTAAACCCAAGCAACCCTAAACCTCTATCTCCCTATCTCTCCCCTATCTCCCTATCTCTATCGTCCCTCTACCTTTCAATCTATCTGCCTATGTCTCTGGACATGTCCCTCACTCTCTATCTCCCTATCTCTCCCCTTTGTCTTCTCTATCTCTTACAATCTCTATTGGTCCCCTCTTTCTATCTCTCTCTAAACCCTAAACCCTAAACCCTAAACTTGAGCAACCATAAACTCATAAACTCAAAATGATGCCCCTAAACCTGAGCATCTCTCTCTCTCTCTCTCTCTCTCTCTCTCTCTCTCTCTCTCTCTCTCTCTCTCTCTCTCTCTCTCTCTCTCTCTCTCTCCCTTATCAATAAATCAAATGGAAACACAAAAAATAAGACATGCAAAGAGGGATGAGGATATAAATTGGGAGGATGAAATAGAAACAAGATAAAATGAAAGTTCATTGGATGGGAAGAATGATGAGAGGAGAGGTGTAAAATAGTAAAATAGGGAAAATTTGGTGGGATCTAAAGGGAAATTGGAAAGGAAAAGGAAAACTAGGAGGTAGATAGGTAAGAGAGAGAGAGAGAGAGGGTAGTAGGTAAAGAGGAGAGAGAGAGAGATGATTTTATTTTACCATAACGCAAGTGCATTATAATGCACTCACGTTATGCTTTGCTTTGGTAATTTCCAAGCCTTTGGCTTGGATTTGCCTTCGGCTTCCAAACCAAAGGCTTGGACTATGTTTTAGACATCTAAAGATGTGTTTTTCCATATTGTAACAAAAATTACATAATTTGGAGTGTGCTCCCTATTAGGTTTGTATGTGTTTTGAAGAGACTTAATGTCTCAAGTTACTGCTTGGAACCTCATTTTGTTCATCGTTCATCGGCAAAGTTTGAACTATCGGCAAACTCTTGAACTTCAGGTTTGAACTTCACCTGTCAGGTTCAATGGTTCGTCGAGTTCAACGGGTTCAATGGTTCAACCGATATGCATTGGTTACTTCGATGAAGGCTTGAACTTTGCTCGTCAGGTTCAATGGTTTGTTGGGTTCAATGGTTCAACTGATATGCATGGTGACTCTGATGAAGGTTGGACATCAACAAGAAAAGAACCATCGATGTTGTTTTGTGATTGCACTCCGATAGCTGAAGTCACTCCGATGGAAGATATCAGCTAGAGTCTCCTCGATGGACGGTGAATGGTAGACTGGTTTGTCTTGTCGGCATAAGTATGATAGTTAACATTCTTGTGGTCGTGTATATATATTACTGCTACAACCGATGTCTGGTGCATGTGGGACTAATGATTCCTCTTGAATGTGAACAGTCAAACGGCAGTTATGCGACGGTTGGAGACAACGATGCTGAGTCAGTTGGAATGAACGGTTAGGATAGAAATTAAAAATAGTTTTGCTCTTGAAGGCCATTATATATACAAATTTGGTGAGGTCGTTTAATTATTGATGATGAGATTCGATTATAATGTTCATTCTGTAAATGTGCAGTGAAAGTGAACAGTTTATATAATTTGAGAATCGATACCTGAGAAAGTGAGCTGAGATCTTTATTGTAACTATAAAGTTTACTGTAATAAAGATTGTCTCTTGTGGTGGTGGGTTTTTTACCCGAAAAGGTTTTCCCAGGTTCATCTGGTGTTGATCTTTGTTATCTTGAATGTTTATTCTATATTTTCTGGTGTATTTATCTTTGTATTTGAATTAAACGTAACCTGTCTGCATTATCCCCTTAGAATTAACATTAGGGAAGCTGTATTCCACACCTCTACTTTTTTTACAAGTGGTATTAGAGCCTGGCCCATTGTGTTATCCTTATTGGTAGGTTGGGTTTTTTGTGTTAGTTCTGTGAGTGGGAGTTCTGTAGAGGTCTATTTTATTAAATTAGATGGCAAGTTCATTAGGAAAAATAGACATTGAAAAGTTTAATGGCACAAACTTTGAGTTGTGGAAGCTTAAAGTTGAAGATATGCTAGTCAACAGAGATCTTTGGGTTGTTGTGTCTGCAACTAAACCTGCAGCCATGAAGCAAGAAGACTGGGACCTGGCAGATAGGAAAGCTAGAGGACTGATAAGATTAAGTTTAGCGGCTTCTGTTCTATTGAACATTCATGAAGAGAAAACTGCAAACCTTTTGTGGAAAAAGTTAGCAGATATTTATCAGGGCCAGTCCTTGGTGAATAAACTTTTCCTCAGAAAGAAGTTGTACTCTCTGAAGATGGATGAAGGAGCATCTGTAGCAGACCATCTAAACTCATTTAATTTGATTGTTGAACAGTTGACGTCTATAGGTGTAAAAATAGAAGAGGAGGACCACTGTATGCTTCTGTTGTGTTCTTTACCTGACTCATGGGATCATCTTGTGATGGCTATTGGAAGTACAACAACTACGTTTAAAACTGAAGCAGTTGTTGCCTCGCTATTATCTGAAGAGATGCGGAGGAAATCTTCTGAGATGGCCAAAGAGGCCCTGTCTGTTCGACGAAGATCAAAGGAAAGAGGCAAGAAGAAAAACAAGAAGTCTAAGTCCAAGGTGAAGTGCTGGAATTATGGGCGGAAAGGACACATCAGAAAAGACTGCAAAGAGGAGAAAAAGAAGAAGAAGAAGAACTTCTCTGACACCGATTCTTCTCAGAGTGATGTTGATGCCTTCATTGCTGCCTTGGCAATGCTTGCATCTGAAGATGTATGGCTGGTGGATTCAGGAGCATCTTTTCATATGACATCTCACAGAGAATGGTTCACTAAGTATGAACTGTATGCTGGTGGCAAGGTGTTCCTGGCAAGCGATTCGACATTGGAAATAGTTGGCCGAGGAAGAGTTAGAATCCAGTTCCCGGATGGCAGAATAAAGGGAATAAATGGAGTATTACACATACCAGGTCTGGCTCGAAATTTACTTTTTGTTAGTAAGCTTAATGATGTTGGAGTGCAAGTTACTTTTGTGAATGGTGGTTGTAAGATGACTAGAGGTTCTATTATTCTAGTAAAGGGTGAACGCATTGGAACTTTGTATACCTATTAGATGCTAAACTAGTGTGCTATAATAATGTCTCTGTGAAATCTGAAAAAACTACTATTGTAACATATGATGCAAACTCTATGGAAGTTAAACTTCCTATAGAGAAAACAATGCTCTAGCATCATAGACTTGGTCACATAGGTGAAAAAGGTTTAAAAACCTTGAAAAAAAAACCTGGTAGATGGGTTGATTGATTGTAATCTGGAGTTCAATTTCTGTGAATATTGTATATATGGAAAACAGAACTGTGTTTCTTTTTGCTCTAGTTCTCATAAATCTTCTGGTGTTCTAGACTATGTACATTCTGATGTTTTTGGTCCAATTGATGTTCCTTCTCTATCTAAATCAAGATACTACGTATCATTTATTGATGATTATTCAAGGAGGACATTTGTATATTTTTTAAAAAATAAATCAGAAGTGTTCAGTCGGTTTAAAGAATTTAAAACTCTTGTGGAAAATCATAATGGTAGAAAAATAAAATGCTTGAGAACAGATAAGGATGGTGAATATTGCAATGTGGATTTTGATAAGTATTGTGTAGACCATGGAATTAAAAGGTATAAGACTACACCTTATACTTCACAGCAAAATGGAGTTGCTAAAAGGTTAAATCGATCATTGATGGAGAAAGCAAGAAGTATGTTGAGTTATGCTGGTCTTGAACAAAGGTTCTGGGCTAAGGCAGTTGCTACATCTTGTTACTTGTTGAATCGTTCTCCTACTTCGGCATTGGTTGATAAGACGCCTATGGAAGCATGGTCTAGAAAGAAGCCCTCTCTAAGACATCTTTGTGTCTTTGGCTGTGAGGCATATGCTCATATTCCTGAGGTAAAAAGATCTAAGCTAGATTACAAGGCAGTAAAATATATCTTTATTGGCTATGGAGTCAGTGTTAAAGGGTACAAGCTTTGGAATCCTAAAACTGAAAAAGTAATTTACAGCAGGAATGTAATTTTTAGAGAGCTGAAACCTTTGGTTATTGATCCTCAGCCGGAGAAGAAAGAAAAGAGTGTTGTTAATATTCCTCTGACCCCTATAAAAGAGGAACAATAAGCACCAAGTGTAGATGATTCAAAAGTAATTTTGAGTAGCTCTGAAGATTCAAATCCAGAGCAAGAACCTGAACCTGCACCTCAGCCATTGAGGCGGTCTACATGTGAAAAAAGACAACCAGATAGGTATGGATTTTCAGTACTTGATTCAAGTTGTGCCTATGCTTTGCTTACTGATACTGATGAACCTAGGACTATGAAAGAAGCTATTAGTTTATCTGATTAAGATTCTTGGTTGGAAGCCATGGATAATGAAATGTCATCGTTGGAGAAAAATGGAACCTGGGATCTGGTGCCCTTACCTGAAGGTAGAAAACCTGTGGGCTATAAGTGGGTATTTAAAAAGAAATATGGTCCAAATGGTAGTATTGACAAGTACAAGGCAAGACTGGTTGCTAAGGGGTATTCTCAAAAGGAAGGTATAGATTATGGAGAAATCTTTTCTCCTGTAGCTACGCTGACATCCATTAGATTTCTATTGTCACTTGCAGCAGCATATGACTTTAAAATTGAGCAGATGGATGTGACAACAGCATTTCTTCATGGGGACCTTGAAGAAGAAATTTATATGTCCCAGCCAAAGCATTTTATGGTAAAAGGTAAAGAACATCTGGTATGTAAACTTAAAAAGTCTCTTTATGGTTTGAAGCAATCTCACAGAATGTGGTATCAGAAATTTGATACGTATGTTTTATCCTTGGGATATGTGAGATCTAAATCTGATCATTGTGTCTATTATAAAACTGAAGGTGATCAGATTCTTATAATTGCCCTGTATGTGGATGATATGTTGTTCATTGGCAATGGTAAGGGGATGATCTCAGATTTAAAATCTCAGTTGTCCTTGAAATTTGAAATGAAGAATCTGGGGGCAGTGAAGTACATTCTGGGAATGGAAATCAAAAGGGACAGATCTAAGAGAAAGCTTTGGCTCAGCTAGAGAAAGTATATTACCAATGTTCTTGATAATTTCAATATGTCTGATTCCAAACAGTTAGTTGTTCTAGTTTTGCAGGGAATGAAACTATCTGTTGAAGATTGTCTAGAATCTTCGAATGAAATTGACGATATGAAAAAAGTGCCTTATGCAAGTGCTATTGGTAGTTTGATGTACGCAATGGTCTGTACCAGGCCAGACATTGCCCAAGCAATGGGAGTTTTGAGCTGGTTTATGGCGAATCCAAGCAGATCACATTGGGATGTTGTGAAAAGAGTTATGAGGTATTTGAAAGGGACGTCGAACCTTGCTATTTTCTATCATGGAAACTCAGTTGGATCTCAGAGATCTATAAGCATTCAGGGATATGTTGATTCTGATTGGGCAGGGGACATTAACAGTAGAAGATCCACCAGTGGATATGTATTCACGTTAAATGGTGGTGCTATCAGTTGGATGAGCAAGCGACAGGCTATAGTCGCTTTGTCCACAACAGAGGCAGAGTACATGGCAGCTACTCGTGCATGCCAAGAAGTCATTTGGTTGAAGAGGTTGTGTTCTGATGTCAGTTTTGATGCAGGGCAGATACAAATTTGTTGTGATAGTCAAAGTGCTATCTGTTTGGCAAAAAATCCTACTTTTCACGCTAGGACAAAACATATTGATGTTTAATATCACTTTGTTCGTGATATGGTGGAAGACAAAAAGGTAAAGCTAGAAAAGATTGATACTTTGGAAAATGTTGCAGATGCCTTGACTAAACTAGTAAGCACGGCCAATTTCAAATGGTGTTCAGATGAAATGGGTCTTCGGGCCCATAATTCTCAGTAATCGTATGAGGATTAAGAGGTAGCAGTAATCTCTTCGACAAGTGGGAGATTGAAGAGACTTAATGTCTCAAGTTACTAATTGGAACCTCATTTTGTTCATCGTTCATCAGCAAAGTTTGAACTGTCGGCGAACTCTTGAACTTCGCTCGTCGGGTTCAATGGTTCATCGAGTTCAATGGTTCAACCGATATGCATTGGTTACTTCGATGAAAGTTTGAACTTCGCCCGTCAGGTTCAATGGTTCGTCGGGTTCAATGGTTCAACCAATATGCATTGGTTACTTCGATGAAGGCTTGAACTTCGCTCGTCAGGTTTAATGGTTCGTCGAGTTCAATGGTTCAACCGATATGCATTGACTACTTCGATGAAGGTTGGACATCGGCAAGAAAAGAACCATCGACGTTGTTTGGTGATATCACTCCAATAGCTGAAGTCACTCCGATGGAAGATATCAACTAGAGTCTCCTCGATGGACAGTGAATGGTAGACTAGTTTGTCTTATCAGCATAAGTGACGACAATTAACATTCTTGTGGTCGTGTATATATATTACTGCTACGACCGATGTCTGGTGCATGTGGGACTAATGAGTCCTCTTGAATGTGAACAGTCAGATGGCAGTTATGCGACGGTTGGAGATAGCGATGCTGAGTCAGTTGGAACAAACGGTTAGGGCAGAAGTTAAAAATAGTTTTGCTCTTGAAGGCCACGTATATATACAGATTTGGTGAGGTCGTTTAATTATTGATGATGAGATTTGATTATATTGTTCATTCTGTAAATGTGCAGTGAAAGTGAACAGTTTATATAATTTGAGAATCGATACCTGAGAAAGTGAGCTGAGATCTTTATTGTAACTGTAAAGTTTACTGTAATAAAGATTGTCTCTTGTGGTGGTGGGTTTTTTACCCGAAAGGGTTTTCCCACGTTCATCTGGGGTTGATCTTCGTTATCTTGAATGTTTATTCTGTATTTTCTGGTGTATTTCTCTTTGTATTTGAATTAAACGTAACCTGTCTGCATTATCCCCTTAGAATTAACATTAGGGAAGCTATATTTTGCACCTCTGCTTTCCTTACATGTTTCAATGACAAGTCAAAAAAATACCACCATAATCTTAAGCTCTCTCTTAGCTTTCTAACCATATAATTTTTTTCACGTTTTGAGTATGTTAAGGATTTCATCTTTAATTGTTTTTGTTAGTGTATCTATTTTTTGTCAAAAACTAGTGTGTGGTATTTTTGACTTGTTTTTTAACCATTCATCAAAGTTTCAAAAAAATTACATTTTAGAAACTAGACTCCATTCTACACGTATTCAAAAAAATTGGATTTTTGATTAGTTTTCAAAAATTTTAGGGGGGAGCATGCTCAAATTTTTGTTTTTCAGGATATGTCCACTTTGAAAATTAGTAAACAATTAGGGATAAACTACATGGTGTTAGCTAATTCCCACTAAAGAGATTTTTAAAATACTAAAAAAAGTTAACATTTTAGGGGGAGCACACCAGATGCTATGTTATGTTTTTTTGAAAAAAATATGACTAATTTGTGTGCTCCCACTTTTTGAACCCCTTAATCTCAACCATTTTTGAAAAAAATTAGTAATTTAGAAACTATATCCAGAGCACTACGACTCTTGTTTTTGATGTATCTTCAAATTTTGAGTGTAACTATCTTCAATTTCTCATCTAACATCAATTTTTCCTAATTTCAGAAAAAAAGTGGCATCTTAAGACCCCCTTTTGGTCCCCCATCTTTGTGCACTTACCTTGCTCACAAACCAGGTTAGGCCTTGTGTGCCAAGTGGATAATTAGAACCCTAAAGGATAATAAGACCTATAAAAATTATTTTTTGGCATTGTGTTGCTTTTGGAATTCCTCATGGTAGACATGTCTAGAAAGGTCTAGGATTTCACTCCATCCTTATCATGAAGGAGCCCATGCAAATTCAAGGCACTTTTTTTGCCAAAAGTATATGGAAGGATTGGGAAGCCATTAGGCCTTGGCTTATTTGGATTGGAAATGATTTTAGGACTAGGATTTCCATCAACCAATAATCTCTTTGGTGGTCTCTCATGAATATTTCTAGGATAGACCTCTTGCCAAAGTTTCCTAGGTTCATGCCTTAAAAATTTTCAAACAAGGGACTTATTATATTTTAGATCTCTTCTCTAGAAACACAAGAGCTAGCTATCTCAGCTAGATTTTATAAGTAAATACAAACTTGAAAATTAGGTTATGAATCTTTTCAAACCATTGGGAAGTTAGTTCCTCCAAAAATGATCCATAAGGTTGGGATTTAGTGCACCGAACCCTGATGGAAGGATTGGAAGTGATATCTAAACATTACTTATAGGAATTACAAGCCTTCTAAAAGATATTCATGGATTTCTCCGCACGTATCCACGGTTCATAGACTCAATGTCAGCAAAATCTCTAGTCCAGTACCAATCAACAATATTGTAGGTTTCAAATGATTTGGTATGCCATCCTAGATCCCAATTTGGTTCATTTTTCTTGGTCTACCCTCTACCATGGCCTTCTCATTGGATCTCATCTTATCCATTTGGGTGTTTCCAACCCCTTTGGTCCTTTTTGTGGACATTTGGAAACTATCAAGCATCTCTTCTAGTTTTGCTTATGGGCTCAAACTACACAGTACTGAATACATGATTTTTTCAAGCCTTCTAACTAGAGCATTTCTCAAGTGGCATATGTTTCTTCTAAGTGATTGGCCTAAAATGCCTTTGAAATATACCCAAATAAAGCATGTTTTTAGAGTGGAAATTCTATTCAGCATATGGAAAGATATGAACGTTGCTTTATTCTACAAGCTTATGCGGATGCTCACTTTTCCATGTATAGTGAAGTCATTATATGCTCTAATATTATGTTATAGATCAAGATCTAGACCAATAAATTTGCTTTAGAGGTTTCCCACATGTAGACACTTATAGTGCATTGGGCTAATGCCCCATGTATTATTGCTCATGTGCCACCTTCTCCTACTAGTAAGGATGCTTCTCCTCTACATGGGCATTGTCTTGGTCATAGCTATAGTGTTCATTCTAGACATCCATGCTCCCATAGGTATCCCTAGCATAGATGGTGTGGTTGGTCTCCATTACCATGTGGCTAGTCTTTTGCTTCTTAGTGTGATCGTGGCATTTCTAGTTTGCATGATAGGGGGGAAGTTCCCCTAGTTGAGCCTTGTTATCTCTCTTGTGTGCACAACTCTTATTGATCAAGAAGAAGAATAAGGCAAAGGATACCATCATGGGTTTGGAGCCTTTTCCTAATGATGGAGATCTCCTGGATGGTTGGGGTAACCCCTTAATCATGATCCTCTTCCTTCTCTCATTGGTATAGCTTTAACTGCTTAGTGGTGTGACCATTTTTCTTTTTCCTGTGGACTCTTGCATCAACTTTTGGAAGCATGATTCCATTCCACCTATCTTTTATGTGAACTAGTATATTTTATATTTGTATAATTTAATATTAAAAGTACACTGCTCATTAACAAAAATATTAAGTATAAATTTGTTGTTCTCTATTTAATTTTATAATAAAATTTAAAAATTAACTTTGATTGATTAATTTTATATATTTTAATAAAAATTTGGGATTGAACGAATCCTATAATACACACTTAAAACATGTACAAGTTTTATTCTATAAACTCTAGAATAAAAATAAAATTTTATATAAACAAAATTTTATGAACAATATGGTCTATAAAACAAGAAATAGAATCTTATTTTTTAGGTTAGCCTTATTTTATTAAAATAAAAAAATTCAGAAAATTGAAAAGAGCGGAAAGCTTATAAATAAGCAGACAAACTTCTACGACCCCTGTAGTCAACACTTAGTTTCTAAATCTTTCAAACAGATAAATGATATGGTCTATAAAACAAGAAATAGAATCTTATTTTTTAGGTTAGCCTTATTTTATTAAAATAAAAAAAATTCAGAAAATTGAAAAGAGCGGAAAGCTTATAAATAAGCAGACAAACTTCTACGACCCCTGTAGTCAACACTTAGTTTCTAAATCTTTCAAACAGATAAATGATGGTGCTGTCCATCAACTGGAAGCACTTTCTGTTCAGACACAGCACTCCAATCACAACTATAAACCAAAATGCAAAGCTGAGTTCCACTGCCACTACCCACCACATATCCTCTTTTTCACCAGTTTTATCAACACCCGGGCTTGCATCCTCTTCTTTTCTCTCAGGCCTGCCTTCAGGCTTTGGCAAAGGCAAGCAAGACTCGTTCAATTGGAAGCCGCGTAGATCTGAATTATTTGAGAAGAATGAGGCATCAAATGTTGCGAACTGCGCTCCTTGCGGTATCAATCTTGTAAGATTATTGTATGACAGATCTAAGAAACTTAGGGATGTGAGATTTGTCAGCTGTTCAGGAGTACTTCCAGACAGTTGATTCTGCGAGAGGTCAAGGGACTCTACCTGGGCCATGTTGCCGAAGGACTCCGGTATAGCACCACTAATATGGTTTAGCAAATTGAAAGAGAGGAGAGGTTAAAATAAGCTAATAAACTTCTATCACACCTGCAGGAAAGACTTAGTTTCTAAATCTTTCAAAGAGATAAACAATGGTGCGGTCCATCAACTGTAAGCACTTTCTGCTCAATGTTGTGGTAAGACACAACACTCCAATCACAAGGTTAAACCCAAATGCAAAGCTGAGTCCCACTCCCACTCCCCACCACATATCCTCCTCTTCATCACTTTTATCAACATCCTGCATTGTAGGAGAGCTTGTTAGAGAGGGTTTATTGAGCTCAAAGTTGTAACAAGACTCGTTCAGTTGGAGTCCGCATAGATCTGAATTGTTTGAGAAGGATGAGCCATCAAATGTTAAGAACTGCCCCCCTTGCGGAATCCTTCCTGTAAGATTATTGTAGGAAACATCTAGAACACTTAGGAATGTGAGATTCATCAACTCTACAGGAATAACTCCAGACAATTGGTTTTGTGAGAGGTCAAGTGATTCTAGCTGTACCATGTTTCCGAAGGACTTGGGGATAACACCACTAATATGGTTTCTTGAAATATTAAGAATTATCAAACCAACGAGAGATCCCATGCCTTCAGAGATATGACCAGATATTCTATTGTTTGATAGATCAAGACATTTTACTAATCTCAAAATTCTCGCGAACTCCATCTCCAAGCCTTTGTTTCTGATGAATATTTTCTCTACATAGGTTGAACCTTTTATCGATCCAAACTCAAACCCAAAGTCTTCTATATCCCTGGAGTCATTTGCCATGTCTTTCATCTCTGAAATGCTGTCCGGAATTAGTCCTGAAAAACTGTTCATTGAAAGGTCTAATATTTGAAGAGACGGTATCTTGCTTATATCAGCAGGTACACTTCCTTCAAATCTGTTTGATCTTAAGATCAAAATCTTAAGATTAGGAAGCTTTAGAATCCAATTTGAAGAAATGTTCCCTGACAGACTGTTATCTCTCACATCTAATATCTGCAACTGTTTACAATTTGCAAGTGTTGGCAGAGATCCATTTAGACGATTTCCCCCAATTTTCAGTGTTTGAAGCGAAGTCATGTTTCCCAACTCCGCTGGCAACTCACTACCTAAATAATTTTCCTCCAAGTTCAACACCACAAGATAACTGCAGTTTGCAAAAGATGCTGGAATCTTACCTGTAAGACTGTTGTATGAAAAATCCAGAATCTGCATAGAACCCCGTTCACATATAGTAGATGGAATGCTACCACTGAGATTGTTGTGAGACAGAGACAGATAATTAAATTTATACACGCCGATTTCAGCTGGAATGGATGCATTCAATTGATTTTCTGACAAGTCCAACACAACCACTGAAGGAGGAGGAAGCGGAAGCGGACCTTGTAAATTATTGTGATGCAGGTCCAAAACCGTCAATTTTATGGGCCCCTTCAGCTTAGAAGGTAAAGCGCCTGCAAAGTTGTTATATGACAGGTTGAGGTGCTGAAGAGCAGGAAAATCCCATATCCACGCAGGAATATTGCCCCATAATCTATTATCGGACAAATCCAAATAGGAAATGTCATATTGAGCTATTAAGAAGGCCGGCAACTCACCCTCCATGTTACATGATCTTAACTTCAATGTTGTAAATGAGTTTTGGGGAGTCCAAGTCGGAGTGACTTTCACAGTTAACACATTGCTCGAAATGTCTAGATTTACCAGACTGGAGAGGTTATGAAGATGGGAATCTGAAAAGTTCCCGCTTAACCGATTGGAGGATAGGGAAAGAACCCTCAGTCCAGATAGATTTGAAATGTTGTGAGGTATGGCATGTGTTAACACGTTGTTGCTTAGATCAAGCGTCTCGAGGGAAAGGAGTTCACCTACGGAAGGCGGGATTTTGCCAGTCAAGAGGTTATTACTCAGATCAAGCAGAACAAGGGACTTGACGTTGGCCAAGGAAGGAATTGTGCCGTTGAGTTCATTATAGCTCAGATCAAGCAGGGTGAGGGAAGTAAGATTCCGGGCAGGGGGTGGAATAGCCCCGGTCAATCGGTTCTGACTCAAGTCAACATAGCGGAGCTTCTCAAATGCACCGAACAACATGGAGGGGATGTTACCCTCCAACTGGTTGTATGAAAGATCGATATAGGCCAAAGGAAGTGACGTTCCTAAAGGAGGCTTATCCCCAAACGACGGTATACTCCCTTTTAATTTGTTCATTGAGATATCCAACGTTACAAGTCCGGTAAGATTTGCAATGGTGGGAGGAAGCATACCTTGGACAGAGCAGTCGGAGAGCTCCAAGCGAGTTAACGAGGAGATGTTGGCAATTGAATCTGGAATAGCTCCTGCTACACTTGTTGATGTAAGAACAAGGCTGTTAAGCGACGCAGAGTGTAGCGGCAGAATGCTTGAAAGCTTCCCTCCCAAGTCCAGATTGGCAGACAAGTCAACTTCTTGCAGGCTTGGAAGGCTCAACAGATGAGAAGGGATGGAACCACTGAGCTCACAGCTGCTAAGCTTGAGAGAAACCAGCTTGGAAAGGTTTTGTAAGCGAGCAGGTATGGGCGAGGAGAAGAAATTGCCATCAAGTTGGAGGTGGGTTAGACGGGTAAGATTTGCAATGGAAGGGGGAATCGGCCCAGACAGCTGACAGTTGGACATTTGAAGACGCCTGAGACTGTACATGGTGGAGATAGCTCTGCCACATTCATCGCCTGCCACTTGCAACATATTCACCCCGTCCAGCACCAGATCCTCTAAATCTCTCAGGTTTCCAATCCACATCTGCATGTCATCAATTGTGATGGAGGAAGAGGAAGTGTAGTAATTGGTGGAAAGATCGAGAAAGCGCAACATGGACATGTTGCCCAACTCCCTGGGCATCTTTCCCACAAATCCAGCATTTGACAAGTTCAAATACTGCAAATATTTCAGCCTGTGGAGTTGCTGAGGGACGCCAACACCAATGAAGGTGTTGTAGCTCAGATCCAAGACTTCTAACTTCTTTAGATCAAACAGAAGAGAAATAACGTCAGTTTTATTACTCACAACAGAAAGTGAGCCGGGATAGATCTCAGAATGAACACCACTTGTTAAATTCCACAAAGGATTGTGGAGATCCAACTGAATGACGTGCTTTGTTATATTATGACATTTGATTCCTTCCCAGTTGCAACAGCTGGTGGAATCATTCCACGTTTTCAGTCGACCAGAGGAGTCGTGAAGACTTTTCTTAAACTGCAAGAGAGAGAGTTTTTCATCTTCTGGACAACAAGATACCCAACAAATCAGCACAGATCCCACCAATATCCAGAACTGCAAACTCCCTGAGAAACATCCCCTAGAAGAGCCCATTATGAGCCGAACGATATGAAGCAACGAACGACTAGTTTTTATTTTGTCCACCTACAGAGCCTGCATAACATCCCACGAAGCAATTAGGAGACCACAAATTCTAACGAAAGATTTAAATGGTAAGAAGAGGATAACGCAAGGCTTACGCGGTGAGAGCAACTTCGTAGCAAGTTGCAACGTGCCAACGACCAAGACTTCCATTGACGTGGAAAAACATAAATCCAGGGATCTAGTTATATTGCGATCACATAGAACTTATTTAGAAAGAGCTTAGACGGGACGACCCGTTAAAGTTGTATTGAATTTCCAGGAAGGTCGTTAATGCGTAGAGATTACGCGGAATGTCGGTGAGCATTGGCCGTATTATAAATGAGAAGGCGAGTAAAAACGCGCCATATAGCGAAGACGTAAAACAAACGGTGGGGAGCGGGGACGGGAAACATTATCCAATAGATTTTTCTTTTTGGAAAAAATATATATATATATATTAACTGATAAATTAGAAAGAAAATATTATAAAAGGACTTCCAAATAGCAATCGCTATCACTAAAGTTTTTAGGAGAAAAATTCAAGGAGATTTAAACAAAGGAAACCAAAAAACCAACAAAGCACAAAATACTAAGAAAAACCAGACCAAAACTATCAAACCAAGTCATTATCAAGGAGCTTCAGAAACTGTGAAGAATGTGCAGAAGATAAGAACACCTATTAGGTAACATGCCAATTGCGATCAACATCAGAGGCCTGTTTAGCTAAACAATCAGCAACAACATTTCACTCTTTGTAAGCACTAAAAATGTGCATGGGCTTGCACGAGGACCCTATGATGAGTTGTAATCCTAATCACGTACATGGAAGCATCAATAAAATGCCCTCTCAGTAGTGCTCTTCTTGGTGACACGTGGATGTCAATTTCTTGCTTCATCAATTCTTCATAATCCTAACTTTTCTTTGCTTTCCCCTTGTCGACATTTCTTCTTTTGCATTCCCGACCTTACCTACATGGCTAACTTTCATTATAACATAGTAATTCCACCTTTCCCATACCCATTTCATGTGTGTACACCCTTTAGAGGCCGCTAAATGACATCCCAAACCTAGAAACCCATCTTTTAGGATTGACTTTATTTTTGTCATTTCTGGATCCCCCCTATTATTTTTGAATCTCCCTTGGGCGACCCTACTAACTTAAAAAGGGGGATCCTATTTAATTCATCTGTTTGACCTATTTCAAGAGGCAGATTGTATTATGTGGGAAAAGAGATCTAGACTATTTAAAGAACTAACCTAGATCAATCATTTTCTCTCTACATAACATTGGAACTCAAGCCACCAACAACTCTATGCTTGGCTACTATCCCTAGAGAAGAGTCAAGCTAGGTTGGTGGGGGCTCTGTACCTTTGTTGCAAAGATGAAAGATTGATGACAAATGGATTGAAAAAACTAAGCAATGTGAAGACCTAATTGACTAATTGAGAAGAAGTGCAGACAACTGTTATAGTTTCCAGAAAATAGGAGCAGAACAGAAAAGAGTAGACAAAATGGAACTTGACACCAAAAGCAGAAGCAAATTGGGTAGGACAGTAGCATTAGGCGCTAGTGTCTTTAGGGTGTGGTATAGATGAAACTTCTGTCAACGATCTCTATCTCCGTTCCTTCCATCTCTCTGTCGCTCCTCGATGTCTGAAACTTTTTGTTGCAATCTGTACACAAAAGAGGGAAAAAGTTGTGTTGTATAGGGGCTTGCCTCAATCAAACCCCGTGTTGGTGTTCCCACCTCCACAACAACAACGATGATGATGATAGAGAGTGTGTGTTCATGATGAACAGAGGAAAATCAACTGATAAAGATTGCAGTAAACAAATACCAATGAAATGATTTTACCATAAGTATGAAACCCTTATTGGATTGATGTCGCAACAGGAATCACACACAAGGAGTTGATGGATGAAAGAAGAAGCTTCCTCAAATACCTGCAAGTGTTAGTGCAAATAACAAATAATCTTCACAAGTAGAGAGCTTATTTAGAGAGAATTCATATCCTAGAAGTTGTAGAGAACTTTTAGATCGATCATGTATGTATTATTCATTTCTCCCAAAATAAGAGAGAAAGAGAGAGTTGTATATATGAATCCCAAGTACTTTTCAGGGGCTCGATTGGGTAAGGCCAACAAGGTGCATCGCTCAAGACAACAAGGCTAACATTTTTAGATTCAAAATATTTTAGAGCCAACGGTCAGTATGCTAGTGCTAGGCGCTAGTGTTCTGGTGGATTTTGTCCTCGACATAACCCTATTTCTTAGCAAACTGGTAAAATATGCACATGTTAAGCAAAACAAAATATACATGCTAAACTGAGTGCTAAAGCTAACATAAAATTATAAGCGGCGACAATTTACAACATACATATTGCCCCCACTTTAGTGGGGATATGAACTTATGCACA
Source organism: Cunninghamia lanceolata (assembly GCA_027924645.1). NCBI lineage: Eukaryota > Viridiplantae > Streptophyta > Pinopsida > Cupressales > Cupressaceae > Cunninghamia > Cunninghamia lanceolata. Next base: position 261,923 of record BSBN01001021.1, on the reverse strand, counting down.
CTAAAGTATGGAGAAGCCAAATCTCTTCACTAAAATGTTGAAGACATAGAATGTTGCTAAGTTGACAGATGCCAAGCTTAGGTTTCTACGAGTCTATAATGCTTAAATAAAGAGGTTACACTACATAAGACACATAGCATGAATCACACATATACATATACGCTTACATCTAAAAATTATCAAACATGGGATGAAATCGAATATTAAATGCTAGAACAACTATGGTTAGCAAAGTAATATGGTCAAATCTGAACATACACAAAGCATACATAGAGCATACACAGAAAACAAAAGCATACAAGGTATGATTCTCAGGCTAGCAAGTTGCATTATGCTAGGAATCAGACCAAAAACACACATAATAAGCCACAGGGTAGTAAAATTTGTTTACTAGGTGGTCATGAATGCATAGCAAATGAAAACATCACAGGCTAGTAAGATCCGCAAATTTACTAGGTGAGTTCCATGTCAACAAGTAGCAAATGAAGACATTATAGGCGAGTAAGATCCGTAGATTTACTAGGTGAGCTTCATGTCAGCAATATCAAAAATTATAGGCCAAGCAAAACACGTTGTAAGCTTAGGATTCTACGAGTCTATAATGCTTAAATAAAGAGGTTACACATACACAAGACACATAGCATGAATCACACATATACATATATGCTTACATCTAAAAATTATCAAACACGGGATGAGACCGAATATTAAATGCTAGAACAACTATGGTTAGCAAAGTAATATGGTCAAATTTGAACATACACAAAGCATACACAGAGCATACATGGAAAACAAAAGCATACAAGGTATGATTCTGGCTAGAAAGATGCACTATGCTAGGAATCAGACCAAAAACACACATCATAAGCCATAGGCTAGTAAAATTTGTTTACTAGGTGGTCATGAATGCATAGCAAATGAAAACATCACAGACTAGTAAGATCCACAAATTTACTAGGTGAGTTCCATGTCAACAAGTAGCAAATGAAGACATTACAGGTGAGTAAGATCCGTAAATTTACTAGGTGAGCTTCATGTCAGCAATATCAAAAATTATAGGCCAAGCAAAACACGTTTGCTGGGTAACTCTGGGAAAGTGCTACAAAGATGATCAAAAAGTGTTGCGATAGTGACACCATCCACGTGGTATGTGAACACAGTGAAGCGCATATCAAAGTGTATGTCCCCACATTAAAGTGATTGCTAACTCCATCAGGGAGCAATTGGCTTTAAGGTAAAGTGAGCGATATATGCAAAATAGGCACGAGAGATTTCTGGAAGCATATGCCTAAATGATATGTCTCCAAAAGCTACATCATGATAGATAGTTGCCCCAGGATGGGCAAACTAAGGCGATGTTGTAGGCGTGATACACAATGGCTTGTGTAATCATGATATGACACCGAGCATTGCAACAGGGTGCCACATAAATCAAGTTAGAAATGAAGGCAACAACTACCCAAATGGAAATTTGATTACACTATGTTTATAATCTTAAAGGAGTGTAATATTAATGGAGATTGCAATAGAAATAAAAACCCACTACACAAAAATAATATGCATGAAGAAATGAACACATAACACAATATGTAATATGGAGAAAACCATTTCGGGTAAAAAACTCCGCCAAGAAAAGAGGCTTCGAGTTTTATTATCTTCAAATATGAGATTTCAATACATGCACTTCCTTTGTTTCTTCAGTCTTGAATCTGACAGAACTTGAGTACCTATAAACTATGTTATGCAACACATACATGGCATTGTACTTATAGAAGTATTGCACTCCCAAAACTAGGTGTCCACTTTCTCTTACCTTGGATACTCTGACATGCAACATTGAATGACCTCTTACAAGCTCATGACACTTGTCAATAGGCAACCATGCAAACTTGGGTGCCCATGGATAAGAATAGTCACTTATAGGGTAATAAGTGTTGTCATAACTGTCATAGATTCTATCATAACATCCCACAAATAGCATCTTCCCAATATGGGCACCTAGAGCCAAGAATATCAACTTACAACTCATAAATATCTATCATAAGTTGTCATTGTTTAGGATGAAAAAGATGGGGTGTTTAGGGTTTGGTTTTAATGGTTTATTTTAAAGATATTTGAAGAGGGTTTGTGTTGATCCTCCTTTCACCACTAAACATTCAAGGACATTCAATCGAGTAGGAAGTCTACTACAGATCTCCTATCACTTGGAACATAGGGGAAGATTGGAATTGTATGATTTTGTTGTTCAATTAAGCCTAATTATGCTCAAAACCCTAATTTCATAAATTCATAAACAAATGGACAAATTACATAAAATGATTGCACACAAAGATATCAAATGACAATCAAATGCATACTAGATTTTGAAGTTCGGTGTACGGAAAAGTTAGGGACTAATGAGCGGGTGCCCTAGTCTAGTGCCACAGTTTTTGTCAGGATCTGGGAATCTTGTTTGCAACATGTTCCTGTTGTTCCAAAGATTTTCCAGTTGCGAGATCCAAAGGACTAATTAGTGGGTGCCTGAGTCCAGGTCCCTATTTTCTTCTTTGATCTACAATTCTGACAGTTTTCACTACTCTCCTGCAACTCCACTTCTGCTTTCGCAACCTGTAACCTGCAATCACGAAAAAATGTGTTGGGGGTTGTGGTGTTTAGAGGCTTGCCTCAGTCAAGCCCCGGAGAGACATTCAAGTCTTCCAAACACCGTTGTCAAATACAAAGTGCATATTTCTGTGGGATAGAGGCAAAATCCAAATGATAAATGATAGAAAACACAATTGATATCACCTTGTAGTGAAGATCTCATGGAAGGAATATGCTCTTCATGCCATGAGGAGATGGATGCCACATCTGCAAATACAAACACAAGAACAACACAAATTCTTCTCTACAACACAATGAATGCCTTGAATCACTTTCACATAAGCCACAAGTTCGCAATACCCATCTAGTGTCCATCTAGTTTACAAATGAATCACTAATCATGCTTATATATGCAACTACAAACATTCTTGCTAAAAATTTCGTAATTCAAACTTACCATGTCGGCATAGGACCTAAATAACGGTCATAAACTGACACTTTGAAATTAGTCCTGACCTAAAATAGGGCAGGACTAGGGTGCGGGCGCCCAAGTCCTCCCTCCCATTTTAGGCAGGATTTGTGTTAAGTGCATCCACTCAGTCCTTTTTTCCATAAAACTTCAGGGTTTTCTCATCAGGGGTCATCAAAATCATGCAAGATGCTCTAAATGCATTCTAAAGGACCTGGGAGCTAAACTTTAAGAGGAAAAAGCCCCCAAGGTTACTTTTTCCGACATAACATTTAGCCTCCACTTTAATGTATGTATAAACGCAAGGCCAATACATGCATTAAAGTATGGTCAACAAACACAGTAAACACGCCAAGCACGGAGAAGACACGCTAATCATAGAGAAGATAGTAACAGGCACGCAAAACACAGAGAAGACAGTTACAGTCACACAAAACACAAAGAAGACAGCATTGAAGACACGCAAAACACAGTGAATGCAATGAAGACAGTGATGATTTTCTTTTTATTTTTTATTTTCATATATGAAATGTCGATGTAAGTACAAGGAAAGTGAACACACCACCCATAATGCAAGAGGGACCCATCGCCACCAGTCTTTAAACTACATATGGGGCAACATACACATAATACAAATCAAGCACGTCATACAAATCCCAAAGCATAGTAGGGACTCATCATCACCGGTCTTAAGACTATGCTTTGGAATAAACATGCAATACACACACACTTGGAAGACATGGAGAAAATATGACAGACAAGCGATGGAGTGTTCCTATAGGTTCATCACCATCTCAGGCACATTACAAGCACACACAGATGATTGGGCTTTGCCACAACAATCATCGAAGACATGCTTACGGGTTGAGTTATTCACAAAATCACTCCTTGCCTCCGCAGAGGACTTTTAGAAAATGACAGGATGTGCACTCTCCACAAGAAATATACCATCCCCGCCTCTGCAGAAGACTTAAGATAAAAAGGATATGCACGATATCCCACCTTCGCAGAGGGCTTAAATGATTGCAGTAGATTTCAAGATTCACAAATAAATCTTAGAGTGCAGGAGGCACTCATTGCCACCAGTCTTTAAGACTGCGCCTTAGAACAAACACACTTTGCTAGCATCTAAAATAGACAACTTACCTTATATATGCCCCCACCTTAAGGTGGTTGCTATCGTGTATCGATATCAAGCACGTTAAGGTAGGTAGAAAACACACAAGGGAACACGGACTCTCACAAAGCCCATGCCCCCCAGAGGTGACATGTACTTTACGATCACTAAATGTTCCCACAAACACATTCCTGCAAGAAAAGTGTTAGTGTCCATATAATCATCATAAATAATAATGCATATGATAAATCACATAAAGAATGGAGGAATGCAAGATTCATGATAGACAAAGTGCATAGAGCAGCAGTATTGTTATGTTTTGTAAGTGCAATAAGACAACATCAAGATCACACGAAGTGATTATACTAGCCAAGCGTCAGATAATATATATCAACCCCATCGTCATGTATGGACTAGATCCAGTTTTTGATTACTCGCTAAAGGGACACTAGGTCTGCATCAGTATAAAATGTTTTTCATCATCCACCCGCTAGATAGAAACACTAGAGGAAGGGAAACAATAAATCGAGAGAGGAGAAACAAGTGTCTTAGGAACAATCATGTAGGATGGTGCCTCCAAGTCACCAATCGCAACGCTATGTCCATAAGACACAACACACAACAGTGAAAAATAGAGAAGCAATATAGAAGAATGATGATACAAATAGAAGGTCACAAGAAAGGCGGTCTCCTGGTATCTTGGACCTTATAAGAGAATCAAGGGTCATCCCAGGAGGCCTAAACAACACATAACACATCACGGGGGAAACACATCATGAGAGATAAAGGGTTAGAAATACTTACCTGTAAGGAAAACCTAATTAAAGGTTGTCAATGATCAAATCATCATCATCATCTTCCCACTCCTGAATGTTAGAGGAAAGTGGGACATAAGGTACCATAGCCCAACGCTTATTCTTGTCTTCAAGTTGTCCATTCTTAAGATCTTGTTTGTTTGATTCAATGTTAAGTGAGATGTTTTTTTGTTGAGTTGCAATTCGTTGGGCATAAGCTTGTCGTCTCCTCCTCATCTCTCTTGCTTGTCTATTTCTTTTTGTCTTACCACTTATCTCTTGTAAGATAGTGTTTTTCTCTTTCATAGATTTTTGTGTTTCAGAGGAGGAAGCACCAGGATCAAATCTCATTTGTCTAGGTGGAATGTTTTGTTGTCGACGGCTACCTCCTAATCCTTGTAAGGATGGCAGGGGATGAACCCTAGCATAAGGTCCTTTTCCTTTTGGTCTGGGATTCTCTTTAAATGCGGGTTGTTCATCTCTTGTTGTATCTTGCATAAAAGGACCAGCCACTTGATGTAATACTTTTGTTTTGTAGTTTCTATAGCTCAAGAAGTTAAAATCTATTCATGGCTCCGGTTCCATTTCAGACCTTTCCCAAAAGTAATCAAGGGTAAAGTGTTGTCTTGTAACGAAAGGTTTATACTTAAGTTGCGAGGAATAGTAAGCACTTGTTCATTCAAAGGAAATTTTACACAGTTATGAATTATTGAAGGGACAACTTTCATAGCCTTTAACCATGGATGCCCTAGTTTTATGTGAAAAAGGTCTAAAACGGGGACAACATCAAACAATTGTTCTACAGATTTCTCAAATACAGTGACCAATAAAGATATTTTCCCAGAAATGTTTATAAAGGTTCCTTATGTGTCTTAATCATCATATCTGAAGGGTCATAAAAGCCTTGCATCAATCCATGTGAATAGAGGAACTCTTCCATGGCTACATTAGTCATGCAATTAGGATCAATAAGGTTTCCATCCATAGGATTTCCCATTATTTTCACAGTGATATAAAGAGGTCCAAGGTTCAGTGTCTTCAATTGTTCTATCATGAGGTGTAAACACAATTTCAGGTTCGGGGACCTTTCTTTTTATGTAAGGCCTAGGAGGGAACCTATTGTTATTGTTTTGATTAGAAGCCATGTGTATAAGTTTTCAAATCAATGTAAGGTCAGATTTTAGAATCTTTTCAAAAGGTGCAAAAGACAGGTGCAAAACTATGTGTAAAAATGACCTAAAAATGCTTGAGTTTTTCAACATTTTCCAATGCAAATAAGTAAAAGAAAAAGTTTTTTAAGGAAATTGATCAGGGGTAGAAAATAATATTTCTGATATCAGTCCAATAAAGCAATAATATCTTTCACAACACACTTTTGATGCAAGCCTAGAATGATGACAAATCAAAACCTAGTGAAAATACACTAAAATATGCATTTTTTCACAAATTTTCAATGCAAAGAGCCAATAAAAAGGGTGTTGTAAAGAACTTTAGGAGGTGTAGTAGATTATAATAGTAATATTAGTCATCTAAATCCATAAAATCCATCACAACATGTTTGGAGTGCAAATCTGAGTCAAACCCTAGGAAAAATATAGTCAAAATATGCAAATTTTCACCAAATTTCAATGCAAATGCCCAATAAAAGGGATGTTGTAAAAAATTTGAGGAGGGGAAGTAGATAATAACCCTAATAAAAACTAATTAGTGTAGAAAAATCTTTTAGAACACACCTATGGTGCAAATCTAGAGAGACGATATGGCCAAAATCTAGTGAAAAATCAAGGTTTTCAAACCCTAGGCATGAAATTTTGTAAGAAACCCACTATGATGCAACACTACATTTAGAAATCAATCCTAATGAGTTTTTTAAAAGGGTAGTAAAATTTGAAACAAGATTTTGAGTACAAAACCTAGCTATTGCAAAACTAGGTTATATTAAAAAATGCACAATTTCAAGCAATTTTTAACAATTTAAGCATGGAAATGCAATCTAAATGAATGATGAATGAATTTTTTTTGTATTTTAAATCAAATCTAATGATAATGATAGAATTTATTGAAATTCAATGCTAAATAACTCAAATTATTTGAAAATGCAAGCTAAAAATGCCAATTTTTTTCAAATTTTTCCATTTTTTCAAATTTTTTGTAATTTTCCGAACGCAATAAGATGAAAAATTATATGAATGAATGAAATGAATGTAAATATGAAGCACAAAACTCAGCAAGGTGCAAAATTCAAAAGAACACGGGCTCACCAAAATGTTTAGGATGAAAAAGAAGATGGGTGTGTTTAGGGTTTGGTTTTAATGGTTTGTTTTAGAGATATTTGAAGAGGGTTTGTGTTGATCCTCCTTTCACCAATGAACATTCAAGGAAATTCAATTGAGTAGGAAGTCTACTACAAATCTCTTGTCACTTGGAACATAGGGGAATATTAAAATTGTATGATTGTGTTGTTCAATTAAGCCCAATTATGCTCAAAACCCTAATTTCATAAATTCGTAAACAAACAGACAAATTACAGAAAATGATTGCACACAGAGATATCAAATGAAAATCAAATGCGTACCATATTTTGAAGTTCAATGTGTGGAAAAGTCAGGGACTAATGAGCGGGCGCCCTAGTCCAGTGCCATAGTTTTTGTCAGGATCTACGAATCTTGTCTACAATCTGTTCCTATTGTTCCAAAGATTTTCTAGTTGCAAGATCCTAAGGACTAATGAGCGGGCGCTCGAGTCTAGGTCCCTATTTTCTTCTTTGATCTGCAATTCTGATAGTCTACACTACTCTCATGTAACTCCACTTCTTCAACTTTCGTAACCTGTAACTTGCAATCATGAAAAAATGGGTTGGGGGTTGTGGTGTTTAGAGGCTTGCCTCGGTCAAGCCCCAAACAGACATTCAAGTCTTGTGAACACTGTTGTCAGATAAAGAGTGTGTATCCCTGCGGGATAGAGGCAAAATCCAAATGATAAATGATAAATGATAGAAAACACAATTGATATCACCTTGTAGTGACGATCTCATGGAAGGAAGATGCTCTTCATGCCATGAGGAGATGGATGACAAATCTGCAAATACAAATACAAGAACAACACAAATTCTACTATGCAACACAATGAATGCCTTGAATCACTTTCACATAAGCCACAAGTTTGTAATACCCATCTAGTGTCCATCTAGTTTACAAATCAATCACTAATCATGCTTATATATGCAACTACAAACATTCCCGCTAATAATTTTGTAATTCAGACTTACCGTGTCGGCATAGGACCTAAATAACGGTCATAAACTGACACTTTGAAATTGGTCCTGATCTAAAATAGGGCAGGACTAGGGCGCGGGCACGGGCGCCTAAGTCCTCCCCCCCCTTTTTAGGTAGGATTTATGTTAAGTGCATCCCCTGAGTCCTTTTTGCCATAAAACTTTAGGGTTTTCTCATTGAGAGTCATCAAAATCATGCAAGATGCTCCAAATGCATTCTAAAGGACCCGGGAGCTAAACCTTAAGAGGAAAAAGTCCCAAAGGTTACTTTTTCTGACATAACAGTCATATTGTCATATAATCTTATGACAACTTATAGTTGTCATAGATTCTCTTACAACCATTTACCAACTTTATGATGTGCGTCATATATGCCAAAAGTAGTTGATTCCTCCAAGGTGGTGCCTATCCTCAATTACTCTTGATATTTACAATTACCTTGAACCATAAATGTTGCTCCATAACTACCGCCGGTAACTCTAGAACTTACCGATTACAAGTAACTTCGTAATTACTATCCCCAGTAATTAATTTTTACCACTACTGGTGAAACTTATACATCCCTTATGGGTAATTTACAAATTATAGTATTGGAATAATAATTACAAGGATTTACAAGGTTAATAGCACCTAAATCCCAACAAATCAATCAACATCATACAATAGCACAAAGGGATCTACTTGACTGGAGTCAGTATATGAATGGTTGTATAAAGGGACACTCATTTTTAGAACTATAATCATCCTCTAGTCAGTAAAACTATGAAGACGGAGGAAGAAATATCACATGAAAGAAAAATATAAATTTTAGTTCAACATGGAAGGATGCTAAATCATCCAACACTTTGCATCGTCCCCAAAAGGCATAAAATTACATTTACGACAAATAGATGAATGAAGATACATAGAGAGGAATGTCATGACAAATTCATTCCCCTTGTATCCTTGTGCCAATAAGAGCATCAAGGGTCATCCAAAGAGAACTAACAAACAAAATACACCCAAGTAGCACATACATGGGTAATAGTACATACAAGCATAACACAAACATTGCACATGAGATGGAGGTACTGTGCCTGTGAGTCAGACTATAGAAAATTATCCACCTTCATATCTTGCTCATCATAAAGGGATGGGGGACAAGATGCTAGAGGGACTACAGCAAGCACAATACTTGGAGCGGTGTCTGGTTTGTCACATGTAGGATCGGTCACCGAGGAAGGATCCTCACGCAAGCCTCCAGAGGCCAAGTCCATTGATTATGTGAAAATCAAGGACAACTATGAAAAAAACTTCAATGGTTTGATGTTGTCTTCCAAATCACTATCAGAATATACCATAATTGGTGCTACAACAATGCTAACTGCAGGGTTGCAAGCACTATCAATCACAAGAGAATAAGAAGCTCCAAGGGGAGGAATAGAAGACTTATTTGGACTCGACGGTGGTGATCGCTTAGGAGGGGAAGGGATCCAACCCCTACAGTAAGCTAGCGAGTCATAGCACGATGTTGTCTCTTGCATTATTTTGCATTTTGATTTTGTTTTGTATAGTTCAGAGCATTTACAAGAGGAACTGAGATGCTTCCCAACATGGGTTCCTTTTCTTCTTCTGCTCGAGGAGCAGAGGGAGGAATGAAAGAAACTTCCTCAGGTTGGGAAAAAATGGGAGGAGGGTTTCTCAAGGTGGGTTTCCATTCTCTTGTAGCCTGTTGAATAGGCAGAGGTACTGAGACATCCACAGATGATTGAGAAATAATAGGAAAAATCTCTCATGCAACGGATTGCTTTCCTCTAGACTCTGAAGAGGAAGAAGAAACAAAAGCAATCCCTGAAGCATGGGGAGGTCTGGGCTATGCAAGGTGTTTGCCTCGTGATCTTGGGTAGGATGGCGGAGATGGAACCTTAAAATAAACAACAAATGCTTGGGGTCGAGGAAGGACTCTTGATTCAAGTTGTGGTTCGTCCACCACCTGAGAAACAAGGGGGACTACTATACAGGGGTAGAAGATTGAGAGGCCTCAAAGGTAGCGGTTGAGGTAGCATGGGAGGAGGCACCAATAGACAATTGAGCAATTCATCTTGCTTTGAATTTCTAATAAGAGAGAAACAAAACATCATTGAGAGGCTGAATATGCTCAATTAGCTATGGCCAGAAGTAATCAAGTGAGAATTTTCCATGGAGGGACAAGGGCTAGAACCCACTATGATATACAATATGCACTTGTCTCTGAAATGGAAATTTTAGACACTTATGGATTATGGATGGGGCCGCATTCATGGAAGCGAGCCATGGATGACCCAACTTCACACAAAATTGGTCCAAACTTGGAATGATGGAAAAAGACACAACTAGGACTTTTGGTCTGACCTGGACAAAAAGAGTCAAGGCACCGAGAGTAGGGCAAGTGGAACTGTCATGCGCTTTGACCAAAATTTTCAATATCTTGTACTTATCTTGGTACAACTCATGCACATAGAGTATCTCTTCTGTAACTACATTTGTCAGGCATACAAGATTGAAATGAGTACTCCCCTTATGAGTTTGTCGTTAATCCAGGTGGTAATGTAAAGAGGACCATTAGGTGAATGAATAGAGGCACAATGTGGGTGAAGGAGATGGCTGGCTCAAGTTCAGCTTGTTCTTGGTGAGGGCAAGCATCTACCATGGAAACTAGGTTGTCTAGGTGATCAGAAGTTATAGAAGTAGGTACTCTATCGATAGATGGTTACACAAGGTTAGCCACATGGCGGGGTAGCGGATTCGTGTAAATTTGCAAGTTTTAATTTAGTAGAGCTATGGATTTATTTCCTTTGTCGTTCTCACTGGCCACCTGAATAACATGAGAGTCGATGAGGTCTTGTACTTTGTGCTTAAGACGCATGCATCACTCAGTGTCATGCCCCAGTGTTCGGTGATATTGACAGAAGGCCTTTGGGTCGTAAGAAGGAGGTAATTGTTTGGTAGTGTCAACAGGGTGAATGGGTGGAAGTTGGATGAGGTTTTTGTTAAGAACCTGCATCATTATGGAATGGAAAGATTCAGAAAGCTAGGAAAAATGTCAATTTTTTTGTCTAAACTTGTAAGGGGCCATAGTAGAAGGTGTTGCGGCCGCAACTTGTGATTGAATATTGTTAGAAGAGTGAGAGTTAATTTTGATAAAAAATATTTCTTAAATGATTGGTATTGTGGGGCAGTGGCCTCAGACTGGCCAATGGGAGCTGACGAAGAAGAGCCCTTATACTGGTTGAATGACAGTTAGTAATCATGAAGAGCCATGCAAAGATATGTAAATGAAGGATAGTCCATCAACAGTATTTTGTCTTGGATGTGCGGCTTCAGGTTTCTAATGAAAACCCTTTGTACATTAGCATCTGGAAGAGAATACGAGATTTGAAAGAAGAGGGCTTGGTATCACCCTATAAAACCATCCACTTTCTCTTTCACTCCTTGCTTACAATGAACCAAATCAGTCAATGTGACTTGAGGTCCAATGTTGGCTTGGAAATGTTGGAGGAATTGATTGATGAGTTGTTGAAAAGAATGAATTGAGTTATCAAGTAACGAGCAAAATAAATCCAAGGCCATGTCTTTTAGTGACCAAGGAAAGAGCTTATCTAAGAGAGCATCTTCGAAAAAAAAATCACTGCACAATGCAGTAAAGGCTAACAAATGGTTATTAGGGTCTCCTTTTCCGGTGTATTTCTCAAAATGTGGTGCTTCAAATTTATCAGGCATCAAGGTTTTTAGGATAGTGACCGATAATGGGCTATGAGTGTAATAGGATGGGATGGTAGGTTGGGATTGGATTTGACTCATGTTTGCTAATTGTTGTTGTAGGGAGTTGACATTTTGCAAGAGTTGGTTGATTACAGGATCAGAAGGTGGAGTGATTTGTGAGTGGCTAGAATATGAAGGAGCGAAGGTAACAAGAGGTTGGGAAACAATGTGGTTGGCATTTTGGTAAGTGAACTATGGATGAGACTAGTTAACAATATGTTGGGAAACATCTAGATTAGGTTTTTGATAGGTAAACTAGAGATCGGAGGAAGGTGAGACAAAGCTATATTGGTTTATAGGGTTCCCATTTGTTACCCTAGAACTAGTGTTGGCATTGTTACCAGATTGTGTAGTGGTGGTGACAACAGAAGAAGTGAATGTTGAAATAGAAGATGTTGACATGGGTATCGACACCTATGTGCCCATTTGGTTTTGAGAGGACGTGTTGTTGAGGATTTCTACGCTACTAGCTGAGGACATAATGTTATTATCCACTATGTGAGCTAGGCTACATAGAACTTCCACACCTTGTGGATCAAGTTACAATCTTTTGAGATTCTATGTAAAGGGGGTTGCTTGCCCAGCCAAATGTTCCATGCCTAAGAATTGTTGGAAACTAGCCATCTCTTTATCTAGCTTCCAAATTCAGGCCTTAGGAACATAGGCCATGGAGTTGTTTATCTCAAGGGAATCATGAGAAGGTTGTGTCTCGGAGATCATTGGCAAGGTGGGAATGTGATCTAAAGATGGTCGTGTTCTGAAACTTCTTGGGACGAATAAGTTAGGGAATATCGGAGCTACTTAAAGCACTGGAACCCATTAGAATTTGATTTTTCTTCTTACAAGATGTTCGTATTTAGAGCACTAGGTCATGAAACTCATAATGTGATAACAAGTTTCAGGACACTCATGCACTCCTAGGAAGCAATGGAGAGAAGAAAGTGATGACCTAATGATATGTTAGAAGAATGAAAGTTTTTGTTTGGATTTTGTTTTCATTTTTAAAGGAAAAGAAAAATGTTTTAATCAACTAATAAAAGATAGCAAAGATAAAGAAAGGTTGCAAGCATGTTGAGTTCACCAAAATGTTGTGTGGGAAAAGAGATCTAGAGTAATTAAAGAACTAGCCTAGATCAATCCTTTTCTCTCTACATAACATTGGAACACAAGGCACCAATGGCTCTATGCTTGGTTGATGTCCCTAGAGAAGAGCCAAGTTGGGTTGGTGGGGAGTATGTTCGTTTGTTACAAAGATGAAAGATTAATGACAAATGGATTGATAAAACTAAGCAATATGAAGACCTAATTGAATAACTGAGCAGAAGTGTAGACAACTGTTATAGTTTCTAGAAAATAGGAGAAGAATAGAAAAGAGTAGACAAAATGGAACCTAGCACCAGAAGTTGTTTCTTCTGGTCTCTATGTCGCTCCTTGATGTTTAAAACTTCCTATTATGATCTACACACACAAAAGAGGGAAAATAGTTGTATTGTATAGGGGGGCTTGCCTCAGTCAAACCTTGTGTTGGTGTTCCCACCTTCACAACAATAATGATGATGATGATAGAGATTGTGTGTCTACGATGAACAGAGGAAAATCAATTGATAAAGATTGTAGTAAACAAATACCAATGAAATGATCTTACCATAAGCATGAAACCCCTTTTGGAATGATGTCACAACACGAATTACACACAAGGAGTTGACGGAGTAAAGAAGAAGCTTCCTCAAATACCTACAAGTGTTAGTGCAAATAACAAATAATCTTCACAAGTAGAGAGCTTCTTTAGAGATAATTCATATCCTAGAAGTTGTAGAGAGCTTTTAGATCGATCATGTACATATTATTCATGTCTCCCAAAATGAGGGAGAGAGAGTTGTATATATATGAATCCCAAGTACTTTTCGGGGGCCTGATTAGGTAAGGTCGACAAGGTGCATCGCTCAAGACAACAAGGTTGACATTTCAAGATCTGAAATCTTGTAGAGCCAACGATTAGGACACTAGCACTAGGCACTAGTGTCCTAATGAATTTTTTCCTCAAAGGGCTCGTCAACAAGGGTCTTAACCCTATTTCTTAGCAAAGTGGTAAAATAGGCACATGTTAAGCAGAAACAAACATACACGCTAAACCGAGTGTTAAACCTAGCATGAAATTATAAGCAGTGACTATTTATGATGCTACAGATTGCATCTTTGACCTTCCAAAACCATTATCCAACCCTTAGTTATCACCCAAAAACCCTCCTTTCTGGGTCACCCATGGGTCTCCCCCAGATGATCCTATTGTTAAAAGGGGGATCATGTTTAATTCATCTATTTGACAACCCTCCAAAATCATTTTCCAACTTTCAGTTTGCACCTAGACCCCTTCCTTTTTGGATCCCCCATGGGTCTCCCCTGGGTTACCCTACTGTTCATCAAGATCTCCTTCAGGTGACCCTGTTGAACAACTAGATCCCCCTGAGTGACCCTACTGGTAAAAGGGGAGACCCATGGGTGACTCTATCATGTTTTCAAACATGAATTCCTCTTTAGTTCTAGCCCAAATTTACTCCAAATTGAGCCCCGATTGTGTGAGTCACGTTCCCTAACTGATCATCAACTCCTTTTGACTAATTCAAGACTCCCAATCACTCCATTCTAACTCACAAATCAATTTTACTCAAGATCTCTCAATCAATCTCATGCTAACTCCATTTCATCCTCTATGAAAGGCTATCAAAGCTTTTTCACTCCCAATCAAACCCAATCTTTTTCCCAATCAATCTTGTTAACTCATCTTGATCAAATGAGTTAACTCTTTAATCAATTTCCCTCTCTTATGTGCCCTTCCAAGATATAAATGACCCTCGCCTTTCTATTTTTCTCAAGTTGGATAATGCTCTTCTCTTCTTCACAAGGTTTTTCAAGCTTCTTCATAGGCCTTGGAGCCTCTTAGTTCATTTCTTTCTCAAAGCTTCAAAGCTTTCATTAGGAGGCAAATTTCATAGTTTCATCCATTCATAAGCTTGTTGTTTTCTTTCCATTAGCATCCTTGATGCTCACACAGGATGCACATGCCTTTTTATTATACTTAGCATAGATTCTCAAAGCTTTTTAAAGCTTATCAAAGAATGCTTATGTTCTCATTTGCTCAATCCAATGCCATTATGCCCAATTAGCACACTCACATAGTGCTCATAGCTCACTTTGAGCCCAATCAATATCATTACTAGCTTTATCAAGCTCAAGTCAATCAAATGCTCTCTTCACACTTGTTTCCAAGAGGAGAATCTCATTGTTGCAAGAGGATGAAAAGGTTGCCATATACAAAGGATTCCTGAGGGTACTGTGAAGACTCATGCATCAACCATATTCCAAGTTCTTTCAATGTTTTTTGTAGTAATTAGATAACAACATTGCTCTTGAGGGGAGTAATTTATTGCTTTACTCTTGATAGGAATTGTTAGCATAGCTATATTTCTTTGCAATAGATTAGATGTTTATTACTTTTAATAGATTAGATTGTCATTTGCTTTCCTTAGAGTAAAGATTTAAAAACAATTTCAAAAAATACAAAAACATAGATTAACTTGCATCAAAAAAACTCATATAGACTTGCATTCATATTTCCTTTTATAGTAATTAGATTATTTTTACTTATTGAAAAAAGAACAAAAAGATTGCTTGCATTCATATAGTCGCAACATTAAAAAACACCAAAAAAATAGGAGAACTTAGAAAAACTAAACCCTTCATTTATCAGAAGGTATCATTAAATGTTCACATACAAGAGTAAACCCTTGGTTTCATCACAAGGTAAATCACACTTACAACATCGTAAGTCAAACCCTAGGTCAAACTCTAGGTCAACTTTGGTCAACATGTTACTTCTCTCGTAAGCATACGAATGAACCCAAGAATTAGAGGGGAGTGGGTTAGAAAGATTCTTCAAGAATTAGAAGAAATCAACCCTAGACCACAACTTAACCAAGAACAACAACATATCCTTAGTGTTGTGCAACAAGGCAATCAAATACAACTTCAAGCTCATGAAGAAAGACTACACCTCAACATGTTCATCAACTAACATAATATCTTACCCACTAAGCATTGGAATCTAATAAATCCAAATAGAAGACACATCACAAGCGACCCTTCGGGTCATACTATTATCTCAACAACCACAGCCATAGAAAGGGCTTGACAACTAGCAAACAACACAAGGCCCTAGAACAGGCCAACCACTTTCTACAATGTTATGCTCCCGCGAGAACAGAACCACCCCTGGGTCTCACCTCCACTCGGTTGGCTCTTGCCACGAGAGAGGGAGTGACCTGGAGGTCTCTTGTGGAAAGGAGAGGTTTCATGTGTGAATTGATGCTGACTCACCAGCATGTCACGTTTTGAGTAACACACTCTCTAGGATTATGAATAAAAAAGATGTAATCAAAGTTCCACGAAAGGTGAAAAATCTACTCCACAAAAGAAACTAACCTCTAGGAAGACTCATGAAACTTCCCTTTATTCAAAAGGGAGACCAAAACCATGGAATTTATCTCATAGATAACCTTCTTCCATTGTCGCTCACAAACTTTCTCCAAATCCATAAGGAATGCCCTCCATCTAGGTATTAGTGCCAAAGCCTGTAGCTGAAGAGAAAAAGAAATGAACCAAACTGACACTATCTCTCCCAACTCCAACAATCCCCACAACACTCAAATTGCCTTGAGAAGAACCATCAATATTGATTTTTAAAAAACTCAATGGAGGAGATCATTTACCAGCTCTATTCACCTTTTTGGAAGAGTTGATCCTAGAACCAAGATGCGTAGAGCCAATCAAATGACCCAAATCTAAATTATTTAAAATCAAAATATCAAAGAGAGTTAGGACCTCATCAACAAAGCACTTAGCCATCAAAGTTTCTCTAATTGAGTCAAGAATCTTTTTCCTGACATACCCAATAAGACTTTGATAGCCTTGGAAGATCCAACAATTTCTCCAACCAAATCTACTAGAGAATAAAAATAGGACCAATATCCCAAGCTAGCAAAAGGAAGAATTCCAAAGCAGGAGGACGCCCCAAGCTAGCCCAAAAATCTACCAAGGAAGTAGCATGAACAATAGGTTGATTCCATGTGTGCCACCACTGCCTCCAAATACCCACAAAGGAGTGCTTGAAGAAAAGATGAGCCACACACTCCTCATTAACCCCATAGAACATACATTTGGATGATCCTTGGAATCCTCTCTTTCTTATGTTGTCCCAAGTAAGACAATTACTTTGACAATGAAGGGAGAGAAACAAATTATACTTAGGCCAAAAATAACTATTCTAGATCTTTTTCCATCAGGGGAATCCTCATGCCCAACTCTTTCCTATTCTAAAATGTGGTACCCACAAGACGTCAAATAAACCCCTTTAGGATCATAGCCCCAAGTAAGAGCATTTGCCTCCTCCAGAGAACAACATGGTTGATTTGCTAGAATAGAAGATAGGGTAGGTCAAGCATTCAGATCACCCCCAAAGGTCAACTATTCAAATCCTTCAAAAAATATATCTGAGATTTCCCCACCAAAAAAGAGGCTTTGAAGTATGAAACTTTAGACCAACCAGCATCCAAAGAAACCTTACTCAAGGGGAGAAGATGAGGAAAAGGGGTGAGAATCGGTGGATAAAGATCCCAAGAGTATTTCTAAAAAACTATTGTGGCCGGAATTGACAATCCAAAAAAGGCCACACTTAACCAATGATACTTCCTTCTTGATAGTATTCCAAATCATAGAGCCTTTTCTAGCTAAACTCAATCTCAGAACCTCATATGCAACAACATCACATAAATATTTGTAGCATAGAATTTTTTCCCACGATTGATCTTGTTGCCTATACCATCTCCAAAAATGTTTAGCAACCAAAGTTTGGTTATTAAACTCAAACTATCAAAGATCAAGACCCCCATATTACTTAGGCCTGCAAACCTAGTTCCCAACTAATAAGACTCTAATTATGAGAATCCAAATTCCATGCCTAAAGAAACTTTCAAGAAATAGAATCAAGTCTCCTTTAGAAAACTTTTAGGAAATGAAATCACCAAAAATCTGTAGACAAGGAGAGCCTACAACATAGATTTCAAAAGAGTACGATGCCTTGAAAAAGATAACCACCTGAAAGTCTAGTGATTTGCCCACATTCTAAACCTATCAGTAATCCTCTTCCACTAAAGGCGAATAGGAAGCCCAACTAACAAGGGAATACCAAGATAATCCAAAGAAATATGCCCAATTTTGAATCGCAAAATAAAAGCAATTTGTTATTGAATAGCCAAAGGTGTATTAAAGAAATAAAAAATTGTTTATCTTAATTTAACTATTGGGCTAAAGCAACCAAATACATATCCAAAGCTCTCCTAAAATTGGTATCCTCCTGAATAGAAGCAACACCCATTAAGGTAGTATCATCCACAAACTGAAGATGAGAATGAGAAGCAAGATCTCTTTCCACTTGCCAACCCTAAATACTCCTAGAAACTCTCTAGTGATTAAGGAACCTACCCAGTCCCTCAGCCATGAGAATAAAAAGATAAGGGGAGAGAGGATCACCTTGTCACAACCCTCTAGAAGTTGAAAAAGAGAAGATGGGATAGGTGATTAATAAGGATAGAGAAGGAAGATGATGCCACACAACTCATGACCCATGCAATCCACTCTGAACAAAAACCAAAAGCAGATAAAACATTCCTGAGGAAGGACCATCAAACTCTATCATATGCCTTGGACATATCTAGCTTGATAAACATGGCTTTGTCCTTAGAACACCCCATGGAATGAATGGTTTCTGAATCAATAACAATCCCATCAATAATTTGACGTCCCTTCACAAATCTCCCTTGCTCAGGTGATATCAAGGAATCTATTTTTAAAATCTATTTCAAATGATCAATAATTAGTTTGCTAATGATCTTGTAAGAACATTACAAAGAGCAATAGATTGAAATAAATCAAAAGAGGTAGCCCCCACTTTCTCAGGAACCAAAGCCAAAAAAGTTGAATTGATTACTTTAATCATTTACTTATTTGTTTGAGATTATTGCACAAATTCCAAAAGATCATCCTTTATGATGTCCCAAAACTCTTGGGAGAACTTAATAGGGAATCCGTCAGGACCAAGAGCCTTACCTTTCTTCATTTGGAAGACAACTTTCTCCAATTCCTCAAGAGTAATAGGCTCCATTATCATATCATTAATTTCAACATTACCTGAAGAAGGGATGCATCCTAAAATAACCCTTTCCTCCTCCCCAACTGCAAGACCACTTTCGGTAAACAAAGAAGAAAAATGAGAAACAACTTCTTTGTTATTGTTTTGAGACAAAGTCAATTATATTCCATTAGAGGAGATAATAGATGAAATAACATTACTACTCCTTTCCTTAACTAAATTATGGAAAAATAAGGTATTCTTATCTCCCTCCTATAACCAATTAATTCTTGATTTCTACTTCCAAAAACATTCCTCCCACAATTGCCATAAACAAAGCTCCTTAAAGAGAGAGGACTCCATAATTTGTTCCCTAGTCATGCCAAGTTCTTTGATTTGAAAAGTAATAACATTCAATTTTCCTTTCACTTGTTTCTTTTGCCAAAAAATATTACCAAAACCAAACTTATTCCACTATTTGCTCTTGAACTTAACAAATTGGAGCCTTTTAAAAAATGAATACATTGTAGTACCAAAGGAGGGCTTACCCTCCAACCACCATACTACCATATTCTCATGAACTACCTAATCACGAAGCCACATTAATTAAAACTCAAATGGATGCTTTTTAGGAATAGAAAAAAGAGAAGAGGAAAACTTGATGGGTCAATAATCCAAACCATGCCACTACAAAATTTTAAAAGAAGTAATCTAATTATCCCCAATCCAACCCTTTGACACTAAAACATGTCCAAAATCTCAAAAATGGAAGCAAAACCACACCTTCTATTATTCCAATTGAAAAGGCCACCGCTTGATTTAACATCCACAATATTGAGAAAAGACATATTTTCATGGAACAAGGCTAAAGGAGGATCAAGACTACTCAAGTCCCCAAGTTTGTCCTCAAGAGAAAGAATAGGATTAAAATCCCTACCCAAGATCCAAGGGACAAAAGTAAACAAAGAATGAACAAACCAAATATGTGACCACAAGAGAACCTTGCCTTGAAAATCTATAGGAGCATAAACATTAGATAATAAAATTAAACTACCTCAATCAAAACAAGTACCCACCAAAGAAATAGAATGCTTACTCACTAACTAAGAAGAAGGCATAATCTGATGAGGGTCCCACAAGTAAGCTAACCCTCCTTCAAGTCCCTGCATACCAACACACTAACACTAACCAGCCTTCCAAAGGAATAAAGACGTATCCAACATTTCCTCCATATAAAGATTTATTTCCTGGAGGAAAATCATATCAGGCTTATGAATTTGAATAAGGTCTCAAATAGCCTTTTGATAAGGGGTATTTCCCAAACCCCGAGCATTCCATGAAAGAACTATCATTTTTGAGGAATAGTAAAGTGTGAATGACCCCAAATTCTGCTAATGTTTCCCTGATCATTTTCATTTTCTCCTAATACTAATATTTTTAAGATTTTTTTGTTGCCGTCCCAACAAAGTAGGTGTTTTCTTCTTAATACTATCCTTAGCACCTTCTTTAACTCCAACATTTGGAATGGCTTTTAGCATGACACAATCCATAGATGCCTCAACTATAGCAATTGTTAAAATAGGAACCATCATTTTCAAGTCAATACCTTCCATATTGGCCCCATGATTTCCACCTAACCCCTCGTCACGAGTAGGCAACACCTACATATCCAATTGTTTCTAGGATTTTGACAGTGGGGACTAGGATGAATTAAGAAGTACCAAGTCTTGATTAGCTAAAGTCTTCTCAATCAAAGTAGAATAAAGATCCTCAAAAGTATCCAAAATATCAAATCTATTATTAGGTTGACCCTTTGGAAGATCTTTTCTCTAATGCATCCTAAACCTTCCTCTATTATAGGACCTCAATGGAATAAATCCATTTGAGTCAGGCCTTTTTGCATTTGTATTTGCTCTAGCCATAGAGACCTCTAGCTAGGAAAGAGAAGCATCAAAGACTTTGTTTGGGAAATTTCTTTGAAGATTCCCATAAGCATGACATACACAACATCTAAAAGGTAGAGCCTCATAATCCAACTGTTGAATACAATGAATGTTTCATAACCTAATCTCTATAGAGTCATGCAAATGATTATTAAGATCAATCTCCATACAGATACAGGCATAGGTAGTTACATTTCTCTCTAGCGTATGATGAGAAGGGCCCAAAGGTTTTCAAATAACTGTCACAATAGATTGTAGAATATCTGACCTCTAGAACTCCATAGGTAAACGAAGAAGACGAACCTAGACATGAATTCAAGATGAAAGCTCATCCATATGATCAAATCCTACATGCCAAGGCTTAATGAACAACCTTTCTTGGTTATGAAAATATGGTCCTCTCTCAAATGCCATATTTTTATTTTCCATCCTTGAAAAACCCACAAAGAAAAATCCATTTGCCACCATAATATCCTCCATGTCACCCTTTGGCTGTCACGTATGATGAGTCCAATTTTCAAGGAAGGACAAAGTGGCTCTAAAACCCATAAATTTATAAATCAATGCATGCTCCAACAAATAAAGCACATCATTAGCAATGAATTCTAGATTGATGACCACAATGGGTCATTCTACACTTTTCTACAAATACCCATTGGATTGGGGATGATTCTCCACTTCTTAATCAAATATGGTAACATGTGTAGCCTGCATGAGAAAATTTACAACATTAACATGTCCAAAGGTTGAACCCTCATCAATTAAAACATCATCTTTAAAAAAAGGGCAAGGGTCCACCTGAATCCCTCCATTTGTAGCCATAATTGATCCTCCAAGCCTAAAAACAACCAAAAAACAAACACAAAAGATTGCCAATCAAACCAGAAGAGAAGAAAACTGATGTAGGAGCATCCCTGGTTCAAGAGCAATCTTGCATCAACCAAAAATATTTGCATTTTAGTTCTTTCATTTTCCAGTTCAGTCCAATCAGTTCAGTCAGAAATAGTTTCAACTTGTGGTCTGGTTTTTGCATTTCACATATTGCGGATCTGGACTTAGCATCTACATTCATTCATTTACATCATATCAAGAATTTAGAGCATTTGGATCAGTTAGCAGAAAGTTATCACTAGCAGAAGATCAACTATTTTCTTAGAGGAGAGCACTCCAACAGTTCCTGATAATCAGCTGAAGGAGAAGATTTGTGAGCTTTCGCTAACTTGCGGATCCTAATGATATATTCTACAATGTTCCTTGGTTCGTGGCCAACCTTCCTCATAGGTCCACACTTCATTGTATCCGTTGGAGAAGGATTTTCAAGCTGATAGGTCTGACCTATCCAAGAACAAACATTACACCTCTTCATCGGGATTTCAAACCTTTTGTGGCCGACGCAGAGGAATCTATTGGTCTAGAAATGATAAATATTGATGTAATAGATCCTTAGGAAAGCAGTTATCAAGCTATTCACATAGGAAAGATCCGATAGTTCATATTTGTGCAAAGGAGCTTCAAAGCTTTATTTTGTGCATGTTTGTAATCAGGCCTGTGAGCCCTAATTGTAAGCCCGCATGTTGCCGACCAAATTATATTTGAATTCTTTAATATACTAAGTGATTGAATATGCATTTGTTCCATTTCTCTGAGTTGTTTCCATTGTGTTTACTCTTGCTGCATGGTCTGGATAGTTCATTTTGTGAACCCTCCTACCGTGACTACACCAAAAACACTTAAAAATTAGTTACAACAATGGTTGCACATGCATGAATAAGCATGCAAGGCCAAAACTGTTTCACTAAAACTCTTGTTTAAATTGGTGTGGAAATAATTCGAGGGCATTAGAATTCCCATCTAGACTCGGGTCTTTTAGGTCAGGGGATTCTTAGTCAATTTTGTTTGCATATTAAAATCAGTATTGAGGGTACGTGATGTTCGAACATGTGATTCCATGGACATAATTAATTGAGATAGGAAATGGTTACATTATAATAATACATTTAGAATACGTATTAAACTAGCACTTGCACCATTAGGGGTGTAATGGGTACATTGAGAGCAATTCATATTTTTGTATATTTGTTTTTATGGAAAAATGATTTCCACACTTAATTGTGCAATGCAAAAAAGCCTTAAACCTAGTTTAAAATGCTAGCACTAAGGACTTAGGTAATAAACCCATAGAGAGTGGAAAGACACTAAATCTTGAAAACAACACAATGATGGCATCAATGCATTGTGGTTTCATAGATTAGCTTGGTGGTGGGTGGGTGCACCCCATCATTTAGGTTTGTTGACATGCCATAACTACACAAGCCCAATGTTATTGATTTCTAGCAAAACATTTACCTAAAAAAATTACAACAAGAAGCTTTTGATCTCACCTAAGGAAAAAAAAAATTTAAATAAAACATTTTTTAAATTAATTGTATGATTATTATTTACAATTTTTTTGTAATCTGAAGGGACTTGTTAGTCTTTAATTATAAATCATAAAGCTTCAAAATGCTACCATTTCCTAAAAACTTTTTCTACAAGGATATTTCAAGATTAAAGTTACCCAAGATGGCCCAAGAAGTCCACTCTACTTAAACATCATCTAATTCAATGGTCAAATAGTCAATAGTAATTTTACACCTCATCTATACTAAAATATGATAAATATTTTTCCTGTTATTATTGGCCAAAATTGACCTTTGACTATTAAACTAGATGATGTTTAAGAATAGCTTGAGGAGTCATGACTCATGACTTCATCATATATTATAGACTAAGCTCTTGATTGAGGAGTGGGTTAGGGGTTTGGTATACATTTTTGTTAAGAATGTTTGTCTCATATCCACTTCTAAGATTGAAATAATTGAGAGCATCAGTGAGAGAGAATAGCAAGGGAACATCAAAATCTAAGTTGGGCATTGCCAATCATTTTTACACTTGAAGCATAACCCTCAAAACCTCCTACAAACCGAACACAAATCATGTTTTTTTGTTGTCTTAAAATAAACATTGTTAATTTTATAATATAATTAAAACTATCCTAGTAATTTTAGATTTTTATAATTTTATTATTGTAAAATTAAATTTGATAGTTTTTACCATGTCTTGAGCTCAACTTAATGCAATGTATACACTATTATAGTATATATTCAACTAAATATATTTGTCATGTTTGATGAAGTAGTGCAAAGAGATTGAAGCAAAGATAAACCCAAACTATAACTGTCAATCTTCTATTATCAACCCTATTTCACTGGTCTTAACCCATCTATAAGCTATGCTATTTTTTTCAAAATGGCCATGCAGG
The DNA here is from genome assembly GCA_027924645.1 of Cunninghamia lanceolata. Classification (NCBI taxonomy): domain Eukaryota; kingdom Viridiplantae; phylum Streptophyta; class Pinopsida; order Cupressales; family Cupressaceae; genus Cunninghamia; species Cunninghamia lanceolata. The sequence continues at coordinate 237,479 of BSBN01001021.1, read as the reverse complement.
GTCGAGACAACCTTACATCTTTCTTGGAATATACTAATATAGCGTTCTTATTAAAAAATGAAAGCCCTAACCCTATGACATTTATCCCTGTGTCCAAGACTGATACAAAAACATGCATCACATATTACAACTTATTTTAAACATCACCATGCTCCTAGAGGTAGTGGTTGAAATCTGCAACCCATGTGAAGTCTTCCACATGAACCAACTACAACATTTTCTTGAGGAAATTGATGCCTATCAGAGCTTTCTCCCGGCGCATCAGTAAATCTGCACCCCTAAGATCCAGAATGAAGGGGTAATGCTTCACAATTTCCCTTGGAATGCTCAAATGCTCCATGTCACAGGGTCGAGGCACTCCTGCTCCTAGTGTAGCTATCGCCAAAACTTCATCAAGGTCACCCAACAGGTCTGCTTTAATCATTCTTCGAGCAATGGAATTCACTTCTACTTTTGGAATGTTTAAGTCTAACAAAGTTACCACAAACCTTGAAGCAATATATGTGTCAACTTTGTAACGCTCCCCCTAGATCCAAAAAAGCCCTACCCAAGATTGGCTTGGTGGCTTCTACCAACAAAGAGTCATTTTCCAACATAACCCTTTTTAAGCGCTGCTCGGTTACCTTCCCCAAGAAATCCATCTATCTCATTTTGCTAATTAAGCATATCAAGGTGTCCATTCCTTCGCAAACTACATACTCAACAGACAAATATAGAATGAACTTTGAAGTTTCTATCATTTTGTTCAGATACAACAAATTTATAATCTCAAAATGATCTTTTCCAGTCTTTTGTGAGTACTTATTGAGAGAATGACATCCACTTCTAATTAATATGCTTCGTGTGGAAATAGCCAAATCCATCCCTCAGCCTGATTCATATCTTTTCATTCCTCTTAAGTTCTGACACTTAATTATTAATCCGCCATGTTATGTCTTATCACCTTATTTGCATATTTGAAAAATGATTATCAAAGTTCCATCAACTAATCCCCTCTCGTTCGACGGAGATGTTAATCATTACAATAGATGCTTTCTCTCGCTCTTCAGTGTTTCTTGGTTGAAAGCTTGCAAGATTATCAAATCTTTTACTGCCACGTTGGAAACCACTCTCCCTGCTAAAATTGTCTTGAAATATTTTATCTTATTTCTATTTTCAATTAGTTTTCCACAACTTCAATGTGGAAAACTATATCTACCCATGCTATTGTAACTTTATAATATATATATATATAAAGAAATAATTTGTCTGTTGATCTGATGCATAACTTTTTCCAATGCCCCCTATGAAGATCTTTTATTCATCTACTTTATTTACCTCTAAAGACGCATATTCTTTCAGATTAGCTCCATCTGCTCCCAGGTTCGCCAAAGTGTCTGTTTCTCTGTTTCCTTCCCGATATGTGTGGTTAACCATAAAATTTTTGAATCCTTCCAACTGTTTAGTGACTGCCTCCAATATGCTTCCGAGTCTCCAATTTTGTATTTGACCTGCTCTGATTGCATTTATTACAAGAGTGGAGTCTTCTTCTATTATAACTTGATCTAAATTCAACTCTTGGAAAAAATAGATTCCTTGCTCCATATGGGCTCAAGTCCCTAATAATACAACCTGCTCCATATGGGCTCAAGTTGCCCCTAGCACCTTCATCAAAATTTAATTTGTACCATCCAACTTATGGAGCTTTCCAATCCACATACTTCCTAGCATCCTTCATTTTATTCCCTCTTGCACCCCAAAAGGGAGGAACTTTTAATCCATGCCACGCTTTCCTCATTATAGCACCCCATTATGTGAAATTAGCATTTCTCTAGTTTTGACCACTTATCCTACTATTCACCACTTCCACAATGGCAGCTTCCAGCTTATTCAAAAGTGAAGAGATCGGCATTTCTTTGTCTTAAAAAATCCTTTTGTTCCTTTCTTTCCATACCTCCCAAATAAGTAAAGATGGACTTACCACCCATAGACTAGGGAACAATGCTAAACTATTTAACACTGGCCAAGCTTGAAACAGGCTCAAAATATCTTTTGGCAAGGCACTTTTCTAAGCTACCTTGGCACAAAGCCATTGCCAACATTCTTGAGTATAGGGGTAGTTAAGCAATAGATGGTTTCCTAATTCCTTTGCTTTTTTACACAAAATGTATCTAGAGGGAACGACGAATCCCATCTTCATGAATCTGTCTGCTATCAAAATCCTTTTCTAGATGGCTACCCAAGCAAATGTTCTTGCCTTGGGTAAACAATTTTTATTCTAGCATAAGTTATCCAGTATCTGACAGGAAGATTCCACTATTTTTATTATAACATTGTATCCATCCTTTACATTATACTTACCATATTTTGCTCCATTACATCTTAGAAAATCCCTCCCTTCCTTGATGAAAATTACTCTCTTGCAAAGATGATTCAAATTCAGAGGCCATCTCGCTTGAGAAGCCTAGCCTTCTCACATCTTTTCATTTCTATTGTGTGATCCCAATGATCAATACGAATCTCAAATAGGTAATCTCTTACATGGGATCCTCATCTTTTCTTTGTTGATTCCCTAATTAATTCCAATTCTCTTCTTCTATCCAATCTTGGGAACCTCCCCCATGAGTCTTCCCAAAAGAAGGCAGTTTTTCCATCCTTAATGTCCCAAGTTAGGAGATTTGATATTAGATCTCTGCAATTTCAAATAAAAATCCATATCCTTGACCCTACATGGAGAGTTCTTGACTTGAAAATACTTAGATCCCCTAGATCTAAGTATTTTGCTTTCATTATCTTAACCCATTTTGAGTCTTTATTTGCATAAATCTTCCAGATCAACTTTGCTCCAAGTGCCTTGTTCTGAAAAAGTAAATTTTTCAATCCCACTCCATCCACCTTCTTTTCCTTGCCTATATTATCCCACTTGATAAGAGGGTATTTATTCTGATCGTTGTTCCCTTGCCAAAAAAACCTTCTCATTTTTTGGTTTATCTTATTGCTGATCTTAGTTGGCATTGGAAGGCAAGACATCATGTATATAGGTAATGTAGAGATCACTGCTTTTAACATTGTTATCCTACCTGCCCATGAGAGCCATTTACCTTTCCATGCAGCTAATTTGTTATCTACTCTTGAAGTCAGGGAATCCCAAAGTTTACCTGATTACAGTCTTGCCGCTAGAGGAAGGCCCAAGTATTTACATGGTATCTTTCATTTTTTGAAGTCTAGTACTCTCAAAATCTAATTTTCTAATCTTTGATTTGTAAAGAAGAACACATTTGATTTCTCCTTATTTACCTCTTGCCCTGAAGCCGTTAAGTATTCATCCAACATTCTCTTGAAATTTCTTGCTTCCCTAATTTGAGCAGCCCCAAACAGCATTGTGTCATCAACAAATTGCTGATGTGTTATACGAGGCAATTCCCTGGTTACGTGAATTCCTTTTACCTTCCCTTCCATCAATGCTTTGCTGATTGATCTCCCCATGTTGATGTGACTTCTGCCATTATGATAAATAAGAAAGGAGACAGTGGATCTCCTTGCCTTAAGACTCTTGAAGCACCAAAAAATCCTTCCGGATCTAGCCATTTATTAGAACAAAGAATCTTGGACTGGCCACACAATTGAATATCCAATCTAGCCAGCTCTTGTTGAATCTAAATGCCTCCATCAATTTGAACAAGAATCTCCAATCTACCCTGTCATATGCTTTTTTAATATCCAGTTTTCTCAACATGTTTTGTTTTCTCAATGTCTGTGTGGAATGTTTAGCCTCTTGTGTTATAATTACTCCATCTAAAATTGATTTTCCTAGTCTAACAAACCCCATTTTTTCTTCAGACATTATATCTGGGCAATTTATTTTATTCTATTTGCTATAGCTTTGGCCATAATTTTGTATAATGTATTACACAGGGCTATTGGTCTAAATTCATCCAAGGATCATGGTTTTTCTTTTTTTTTTTTGGTATAAGGACTATGAATGTGTTGTTTATTTCCTTTAATACTTTACCCGTCATTCTTGAATCCTCTATTGCTTCAGTTACTTCACCTCCTATAAAGTCCCAACATTTTTGGAAGAATACATCCTAGAATCCATCCAGTCTAGGGGCCTTGTCCGGGTGAAGCTGGAATAGAGCTTCTTTGATTTCATCCTTTGTGAACCTTTCCAACAGCATCTTATTCTGACCCTCTATCACTAACTATGGAATTTCATCAATATTTGTTGTTGTTCTAGTCTCCTTGATCCCTTCCCGTTGTTAAGTAGATTATGAAAAAAGCTTATTGTTTTAGCAATAATTTCCTCCATTTTCTCTATCTTTCTGCCATCTGCTATCTTGAAGCTTGAAATTTTGTTGGCTTCCCTTTTGGCTTTTGTTGCATTATGAAAATATTTCATATTTTGGTCTCCTTCTCTAATCCATAACTCTTGAGACTTATGTCTCCAGTATATTTCCTCCTTTGCTAGAATATCCTTTTGTCTATTTAACAGCTCTTTTTCCATCCTGTATTTTGTGTCATTCATTCCATCCGCTAACACTTCCTCATTAAAGTTTCTCCAGTTGTTCTTCAATTTTCTTTTTTTCCTCAAAGATATTCTTGAAGTTATTCTTGTTCCAATTTTTCAATTGTTGCTTTACTATTTTTAGTTTTGTTGCTATGATAAACATCTTTGATCCTTCTATTTGCACTTCACCCACCACTTCTGAATTAGAGACAATAGGCTCTCATCTCTAAACCACATTTTTTTCAAATTTAAAGGGGCGTTGGATTGGCTTTCTTTCCCCCTTGATTTCTAATTGAATTGGGAAGTGGTTTGAGCCTGATATTGGTAGTATATTACATTCAAAGGTGAATGGAAAGGAACCTAGATCTCCTCTGAAAAGAAATCTATCAAATTTCTCTGCTATGTTATAATAACCAGTTCTTCTACTTGTCTAGGTGTAAAGACCATTTCCCATGTGTATCTCCATAAGGGAGTTTCTTTCTACAAATGCTTCAAAGTCTATTTGTGATTGAAGTTTCCTAATTATCCCTCCCCTTTTGTCTGTTGTTCTCAAGATTGCATTGAAATCCCCCCCCCCAAAACATAGAAATCTGGTGCTAAATTATTGCACTTGGATTCTAACTCCCTCCACAGTTCTCTTTTTTGTATGCATGAAGAAGGACCATAAATATTAAAAAGAAAAAAACTCAAATCAGAAGAAACACTTCTCACCTTACAAGCGATCCAATGTTTGCTCGAATCTACTTTTTCCAACACCATTCTCTGTTATTTCCAGATTGTCAGTAATCCTCCTGAAGCTCCTTCCACATTGATTGCATCTATTTTCCACATCCTTAGCTTTGATCTAAGTTGATCCACTTCCTCCTTTTGTAATTTGGATTCCTGGATTAGAAAAATATCTTCCTCTGACACCTCTAGTTGGTGTCTAACCAGGCGCCTTTTGTTAGGGGCATTTAAGCCCCTAACATTCCAAGAAATTATTCTCATTGCCTCTTAGAAGGGGTTTCCCCCTTCCCTGATTTTAGAATTTTGTTGATCTTCTTCTATTCTATTGCTTCTCCATCCAATTTCCTTTTTTCTTGATTTGGGATCCTTCCTCTTTTTTTGTTGTCTCCACAGTCTGGGGATTTTTGGCATTGCTCGCTTTGTGATATGCCTAAAATTTCCCCTTCCTCATGACACGATGCAAATTTCTACATATCCTTTGTGGAGAGAAAGCATTCTCCCACCTCCCATTCCTATTCATCTTGCCCCAGCCCCTACTTTGCAACCCATTCCTCATCCAAAATTTTTATTTCAAGGTTTTCTACCTCCATCCAGGCTTCCTTGGCTTCCCTTGCCATCTACACAAGTTTGCTTCCTACTTTTACTATGGAATTAATATCTTCTTCCTTGAAAGTGTTACCTAGCAAAGTGATGACCTCCGCTAGTTTTTCCTCTAGATCTTCTTTATGAACTGCCTCTTCCTCTCTTTGTTGTTCTACCTCTTTATCATTTGTTTTATCCTCTGTTTCATGTACTTGGGGGTCTGTAGCTGGTTGAGTTGGGATTTCTTTTCCTTCAGCTACCTCCACTCTATCCTAATTTTCCTTTTTAGTGGTAAGCCTTTCCACTTTTGGCCTATCCATTTCTTTCTTTTCTATCTAACCTTTGTAGCCCAAAACCCTAATTTTCCTACCTTCTAGGTTTGGATCATATACTAGGCTTTGATTCCAAATGCCCTGTTCCATTATTATTTCGAACTCTTTCTAGTGAGTGTTATTTGGTTTGTTTTCCACACATATTCTGACATAGGTCCCTCCTCCATTAGGGTTTCTCTTTCATCTGCATAGATGAAGGTTCCCAATTATCTTCCTATTTCCTTTATTGCTTCGAGCTCATGGAATTCCATCAGGAGATTAGGGAGTTTTAGCCAATCCTGAATTTTCTCTATGCTATGCTTGAACAGATCAAAGTTTGCTTCCCAATTTATTATATAAAATCCAAAATCGTCCATTATCCAGATGTTGTTTTGAATTTCTTGTTTGATTTTTTGTGTAGGGCATATTACAGAAAAAAAAACCCATTTTCCAATAAATTAAATTGTAACCCTTCCCCCAACAATTTGTCCACCAATTTATTAGGAATTTCTAATTCAAATCTCTTCCAAACCATTTAATCAAAAGTCCCTACCTTTCTAGATTCTGTGTAATTAGGCACATTATTTTGTCTCCAATCACCATCGATTTGGTATGTGATCCTCTGAATGGTCCTTTTCTTTCCTTTGTTTGATTACTTCTCTAAGACTCTCCATGTCACCTATTTTGCATGTCTACCCTTCCTTTTGGAGCGAAGTTTCTAGCTTTCTGATTATTGCCTATTGGGATGGTGTTTGCTCCTGACACAGCTGAGGCATTGTTCTGAATTGTGCTATGCTTGTTTCTATTTTCCATTCATTGTCTATCCAACACCCATTTCCCTTCCCCATAAATTAATTTGGATATCTGTGAATTCTAGGGTAAAACCCTTGTTTTCTCTAATACCTTAGCCTCCAATTCCAATCTTTCTACCATGTTTGAATTCCATCCTATTCTTGTCATTTCCCATTGCACCATTCTTCACTTATTGCTCGCATCTTGATTTGTTCCATTAGAAAGGTTCTCTCCACCTCTACAGCCCAATCTTCTCCTATTGCTTTCGCTCCTCTACTTGCTTCCTCCATACTAGGTAGAATTATCAAATATGAACTTAATTTCATAAATATATTAGTATTAGTATAACATATTTTAATAAATTATAGTATTAATATATTATTATGTATATTAATATTATATATTGATATTAATATATATAACTGTAATATATTATGTAAAATAATAATGGTATAAATTATTATATATTGATATATTATATAAATTATAATAATAATATAATACTAAATGCATACCCACATATTAATATATTATATAAATAACTCTCGATAGTGGGATAACACATTAAACAGTCATTATGACGTGAGGTCGCGAGCTGTTTGGCATGTGTGAATAGAAAGTTGGCAAGTTTCTATCATTTCTGAGGGTGGCGTGGTGTAGAAGACAAGGTGCCTTCTTGATGTGTGGTCATCTCTGGTTTCCACATTATAGCATGTTTCATGTTTGAGTTGATTCAAGTTTGAGATGGACAGATGTGTGGCAGAGGGTTTGGATTCCAGGGGTAAGGAGGCGAGGCCTCATGTAGCTCCTCGCAGGCAAATTCCCCAATCTAGAGTCAATAAGTTTGTTGGGGGCTGAATGAAAAGAAAGTACACTTCGCGACGTAGAATGCAGAAAATCTCAGCGGAGGCTGCGATGTAAGGGTTTTTTAAGGACATTGAGAAGGGGATTAGGAATCATATCCTGCGTGAATGGTTGTTCTGAATACTTAAGGTTGCAAAGGAAGTTGATGGCCAGGAGGGGGTTAATTTTTGAGAAGCCATGGCTCATTTATTGCTGGACTCGGGGACTTTTGGAGGCTAGTGGAATGTTTTTTGGTGCCGCCCAGTCTATTGCAGTGGAAACCATGCTGTCAGTAGCTGTTGTGTCGGTGTTAACTCATGAGGACTTGGTGGAGTCGTCCAAGCAGATAGGGGAGAACCATGAATCTTTGGTGGGGAACTTGGATGACATTCTACTGAACGTCCTAGACACTAGAAGGATAGTTGAAGGTGTGGCTGCAAAACTTGAGGTTCTTGTTCTTGCGTGGGCTAAGTCACTCTACACCTATGCATGCAATGAAGAGTGCATTGTTGATCTAAAGGGAGAGAAAGATAAGTAGGATAGATGTTGGTAGTCACAGAGTTCTATTTAATTTTTGCCTTTCTGCTTTTGAATATGGTATAGACTTTGACTAGTTAGAGTGTGGGTCATGGTAATTTGCCCCACTCCCTTGACTGTTATAATGGTTATCATAGTTAGGCAAATATGCATTTCTCTATTTCTGGACTGATGTTACAGACTGAAGGGTTTGACCCTATTTTTGATGGGTCCCTGGTCCCTAGCCAGGGTTTTTATATCAAAAAAAAATTAGATAAATAAACTAGAAATCTTAGGGTATCCAATGTAGGACATTTAAACGACATGAGACTGGCACAATTTTTTTCCTAGCATGAGAACAACTGACAAGTTTAGAAAATTTCCCAGCATGAACAAAAAATTGAAAATGGGAAACCGATGGAAAAAGCGACAATGTAGACCAAAAACACAACGAAATGATGATAGAAAAAATCGGCGAGTATAAAATGGACGAACGGGATTATTTCAATCGTCTTGCATGTCTTTGCACCAATGAAGACCATTGATCCACAATGTTAGTCCACTTTGCTCACAAAGGACCTTCGGCGTAAAATATATTTAATATTTTTTTCAAATAGTAAAAGTAAAAGAAAGTGGACTCATATTTATAATATTATACTCACTATTTGAATTAGTAAAAGTAAAAGAAAGTGGACACATATTTATAAGATTATACTCACTATTTGAAATAGTACAAGTAAAAGAAAGTGGACTCATATTTATAAGATTATACTCACTATTAGATAATTGTAATATGCTCAAATAATGATTTATTTGTAATAATGCAATAGTTTGAGTTGCATTTATTTATGTATTTTCCAACAATTATTAATAGCAAAAAAAAGAGATTGACTTATTGATTCACATAAGAAGCAACAATTATTAGTAGCAATATGAAAATTAAATTGACTAAAATCATTATGTGTAATATTATTTTTATATAAATATTAATGATATAGACACTTATTCATAAAAAAATTTGACTAGAATCATGTGCATCGATTCTTTATAGTCATTTTAAGTATTAAAATATGTGTTCTTTAAAGAAAAATACATACAATACACTTAATATTCATTTAATAATTTTTTAAATAGTAGAAGAAAAATAAAAATGGACTCCTAATTATGAGATTGTACTCACTATTAGATCATGTTATCTTTATAATACGTTTAATTAATCCTTCATTTTTAATATCACAATAGAGTTGTATTTATTTATGTATTTGTGGACGATTATGTTAACCAATGAAAATAGAGACTAACTTATTGATTCAACAAGAAGCAATAATTACTAGTATAGATATCTTAAATACATCTATCTTAAAAACACCTAGAAATATACATATCTAACTTATGTCATAAATTTAATATAAGTACCTACAAACTAATATCTCTTGACATCTTTTAAGTAAATGTATTTAAGATATCTATACCAATTAAATTTAATGATAGATCACTTAATATCATCCCAAATATTAATATATTTTTTTAGTAAAATTTAATTTAAATTTAAATTCCTATTACATGACAACAACTTATCAAATAAAATTATGAATTTATAAGATATTTAAAATAAAAATAAAAAATTTTAAAAAATTCTAAGAGTTTTCAAAACCTATTTAAGTTATTATTATCTTTGTTAAATATATATTATGTTTTTAAAAATATTTAGAATAAGTTTTAATTAATATTTTAATAGCAGTTTAATTTGAAATTATTATTTGTTAAATATATATTTGTAATGGTGAAATTTGTATATCCATATTATTTCTTATTTAGTTTTGTGTTTGTTGTGGTAGAATGTCTTGAGTGTTTGGCTTATAGTCCAATATCACTCATAACCATTTATCTGACCGTCAAGGAGGTTGACCTAGGAGAACACAATCACCTATTGAATTGATAATTTCCCCAATAGTATCCTTAAACACCACCTTGACAATTCATCTATTAGGAACACAATGCCCAAATAACTTTTTTGTTACACATTCTAACACACGGATCCCACACATAATAGATCAGTTCTACGCAGTAGATTAAATCTACACTACTTGAGATTGACCTTGCCGTGGTGCTTATATCTCTACCATAGAGTATTTTGAGAAGATATTAATTTCTAGATAGAAATGAATATATTTAGTATGACATCAACAGTATTTCTCTATCATTAGGTTTAGTGCTAAGTACACCTAACTCTTGCATTTAATTTTTAAATATTTATTGCAATTATCAACCCAACTAATTTATTCTAAATTAATTTATACTTATTAATTACATTTAATTAATTAACCAATCCAACTTATTTAATCTAAATTAATCTATATTTATTAACTATATTTATTTAATTAACATAAATTTATTTATATAGTGTAATTATTTTCACTGCTATATTGTATTTCTAGATAATATAATTTTAATATATGAAGCTTAGTATATTAAACATTCTGTTAAAAGTTTTTAATTTTGATGTTTCCATTGATAAGCCAAATAGCAAACACATTATAATCAAGGTATCAACAACTATAATATGCTGGCAACTTAAACTAGCGGTTGGATTGGATGATAAAGAATTTAGAGTTGTTTGATAGTACCAAACCTCTCTACTTAAATATCATCCATTTCAATGGTCAAACAGTCAATAGGAATTTTACACCTTATTCACAACAAAAAGTGATAAATATTTGTCCTATTTTTATTGGCAAAAATTAACCTTTGATTATTGAAGTGGATGATATTTAAAAATAGCCCAAACAAACATGACTAATACATGAAGTGGACTTGAGTTTTGCGAATGACAAAGCCAAGAATATGAGAGAGAGAGACAGAGAAGGATAAAAGCTACTGATAAGAAAGACAATGAGTGAATCGGTAAAAGATGTGAGCGAATCGGTAGAAATAACGTGTGGAAGAGCTCAGGCTGGGAAACAACGGGGAAGGCGTTTTGTACGAAAACGCGTGAGCAGAAGCATAAGTGTAAACAAGGCCACTGAATTTTTTTTTCGAGTTTTCATTTCCTAACCTTAATTTTCTGTGAATGACAACCGACAAGTGACAAAAGAGCCCGCCTCTACCATTCTTTCACCCACATGAAAATTATCTGCATTTGGACGGGTGCAGCGAACTTTAGTTTTCTGACAGTAACAAGTGACAAAAGAGAGGCATTGTACAAGAGCCCACAGAAATGATTTCCCATCCATCGCTGGAGATGCTCTACGGCCATGAGCAGCTTATCGTGCTCTCTCTATAAGAGACGTGTTCGACCATATCGTCAAAAAAAACAAAGCGTAAACAGACAGTGAAATTTCTTTACGCGTTTTCTCCCCTTTCATTGAGACTTAAAGAGAAAACAAAATTACTAGTAATTATTACGCCGTAAGTGTTCCCTATGCGAATGAATGAATGAATGAGTTTTAATAACGTCCACGAGACCAAAACAGTCTATGGGATCAAGTGTCCAAAGCACTAGGAATTCTTTAGGTTCCTTTCGATGTCATCCCGCCTTCTATGGATCTATACCAACAGCCGGGCTGTGTTGTGAATCCTCTCTTCCTCAAATAATTCACTAAAACTGCCAACATTCACGCTGTTATAATACAAGATGATTGAATGTATACTGTCCATTCATATCTGTGAGGTGTGTTGATTAATGGCATTACATCATGGAATGTAAGACGTATGAGGAACATTCGGATCAACTACGTTGATGTGTTAAATGTGGGGTCTCTAACGGCTTTGTTTGAAGAGGAGAGGGTAGTTAAAGCGGCAGATTACTTGTGCATGATTCATAATAGAAGAAAGGGGATCAGCAGTGAAATGGAAAGCAGCCAGAAGTAACAAGGGCTGCCTATGGTTTCTTTGTTTTTTTGTTTTCTTTTATGCTGCTTGTTTTCCCTTTGGGTCCCATAGACTGTGGTCTCGTGAACGTCATGCAACCCGTTTGCTAGGGATGACTTTTTGTAATTTGGAAGAACAACTAGAGGGTCATGCAACATAACGGCTCCACTTTTGGAGTGTTGCGTGTCGTTTCATGGGGACTGCAACCCCATTATGGATGCAACATTTGCAACCCATTTTAGAATCCCTAAAATATTTTAAAAAACAAATTACTAAAATCATGGTAAAATCTGTTATTAAGATGTATAATATGAAATGGGAGAATTTTGGCAGGCCATAAATTTGTCAAAGGATTGTAGTTGCATATATATACAAGTCAATGATTTTTTTAATATTAAAAAAAGTTTTTTTCTAAAATTTATTTTTTATTTTTTATTTTTTTATTTTTTTTAATATTAAAAAAGTTGTGTGGTTTTGAACTCACACAATTCTTATAATGCGAATAAAAAGGCATTTCCTATATAAGTTTTGAAAGAATGTGAGTTAATTGTCCGTGTATGTTATTGTTTACAAATAATAGTGAGAATAAATTAGTTTGGATTTTTAAAATTAAAGCCAAATTAAATTTAAAAGGAAAATTTGAGATAAATATTTATTCTTGTGGTTTTAAGGAGGTAAAAAAGAACATCTTCTCTACTCCAAATGTCATTTGAGAAATTACTCTCAATACATCTAGCATAATCCTTGTGACTTCGATTTTCTCATGTCTTTCTATCAAATGAATAAGATTTATGTAGCCATAAAGTGGAACACAAAGAGATATGTGACAAACAGATAAGTAATCTCTCTCTCTCTCTCTCTCTCTCTCTCTCTCTCGATATATATATATATATATATATATATATATATATATATATATATATATATATATATATATATATCGAGAGAGAGAGAGAGAGAGAGAGAGAGAGATTACTTATCTGTTTGTCACACACACACACACACACACACACACACACATATATATATATATAGAGAGAGAGAGAGAGTTTTAATTTGTTGTTTAGTGCCAACAATCCAATTATGACATGTTTCCATGGGGAGCTACACTTAGGGCAACATGCCATTTGCTTAAGGACCCGATGGTTCACCTTTAAAACCACTTTAGCATACCCATTGTACACTAAAGAAGAATATTGCACACACAATACAAAAGAAAATCAAATAGTGAGGGACAAGACAAGTACCTAGCCATAATTATAACAAGAACCAAGAAGTTTTGTTAGCTGACTTTTTGTGAAGTCAAATCTCTTGTTAGGATTAACCATACCTAAATAGTGAGGGAATAGATGAGATCAAGTCCACAAGTTAAAGGGTCATTCTTAAGTATGTGATCACTTTTGCAATTGACAAGTAGGAGGTATTTTTTTGTAGTGCATAAAATTATCATATTTATGTGCATAGTTTTTGAGTCAAACTAGCTGAGTGGGGTAGCTGGCTAAGTGAGTTTAATCTTGGGGAAACTCCATAGTTAAGTGTGCTTTAGAGATGACTTTAAGAAACCCCCTAAAAAAAGATATATAAAATCTTTATGAATCTTTCATTTTTTTGAAAAAATATTATTTTCTATTGGCGAATCTTTCTTTTTTTCGAAAAAAGTATTAATTTTATTAATGAATTTTTTTACATCACTAGAAATTTATAGAAAATCCTATGAATCTTGCCAAATAATAGGCAAGAACATTAATCACCATGGCGAATCATTCTTTAAAAAAAAAATTAAATTAAATTCCTATGGAAAAGTAGGTGCTTGGGGCTGGCAACGATTGATGGGTTTAAGGGGTAGTGCTCCTTATAAGGGTCAAGGGGGTAGCGCCCCCTTGCGGGGTTAGGGGGCAATGCCCCTTGCAGGGGTTGAGGGGGCAACGTCCCCTTGCGGGGTCTAGGGACAAATTAAAACCCAAGCACAAATCTACTATCAAGAAAGAATTAGAGCTCACACAGATTAAATATTTTAAATTAACACCACATAAAGAAAATTGTCTAATCTTATAATTATAATTACATTTTCGGCCCAAAATTCCTTTTCAACCATTGATTTTGTGTATATTCTAACGATTCTCATTGTATTATGTGAGGTAAAATTTTCTCACAGTATACAATGAGAACCGTTAGATTATACACAAAATGAATGGTGGTAACTAGAGATTAGCGATATGACCCTAAAATAACTAAAAAATATGTAATAGTAATGATGAATTAATTTAGATTTGTATTATAACTTATAAAATTTAGGCGAATCAGATCTAATCATGTATCGAATATTGTGGTGAAATTGTTGAGTTTAAAAGTTTAATAAAATAAATGCTCTAGTGATTTAACTGGGACTAAACTAAAATTTTGTAAAAATGCACCAATTCATGTCACCTTATAGCTTCTACTATTCACCAAATTTTGAATCCTCAATTTGAACTATTTGCGAAATGGTGAAAATTTGCGACTAAAAAAATCATTAGTGTGCTAGAGTAGGAGTAGTTTTAGGATAAGTGACCTCCTGGAAAGTCTCAATGCTTCACCTTTGTGTGCATCACTTAGATGTGATGAGTGCTAAGTGGACCATTCATTCTCATTTGAGATGGGTTCATGTGAAGCACTACTCATGAAATCTGGGTCAATGAGTTTGACTCAAAAATTATGCAATTGAAACCTAATATAAATATCACACATTTGCATTTGCGGAGATTAATTTTATAGGTATCAATCTAAACTATAGTGACTTCCAATGATTTTTCTAAAATAGAAATTTTTATCCGTCATTTAGAAAAATACAAAGTATTAGCAAATTACTTTTGGACATTTGTGACAATATTTCTTTATCATAAAAATTCAACTAAATATTGCTTTCAATTTGATTTAATTTCTACATTTATTTACATTTGTGAGAATGGTTAGCCCTAGCTATAATTAACTAGCAATTGGACCCATAGGTTCAATGGGCATGCCAACAATTTTATGATTATAGGAAAATGTAGTTAGAGTTACTAATAAATTTGAGATAATATGAGTCCACTTGAAATAAACAAAGAATCAAGTGGGGAATGTTTGATTTCTTATAGCAACAAATATTAATAATTATATTAGTTTTAGGATGGGAATTAGGGAAAGTACTTTTATTGTAAAATATTAGAAGAATTTTTTTACTTGTATTAGACATTTTTTTTATTATTTATTATTTTATAAGTTATTTACTTCTTAATTCTTGAATCATGGTTAGTTTTAGTTTTATGGTAGATTTAGAATTTTTTAATTTATATTAGTTCACAAATTGATCAGGAGAATAACATGTATTAGTTGTTGGGCTTTCTTATTCCATCTTTAGAAGATGCTAAAGAAGTTACATACCCTAAGTAATAGTTTATCAAAGCACTGACAAATTGCAAAATTTGATTTGTAGAAATTAAGAATACTTAATTGGTATTTCACAGCTAAAGGTGGACAATAAAATAAAAATCATTGCAAATATATATTCAGTAGTTTGATTTATAGGTATTTTTTGTAGACATTTTTGAGACAGTCCTCTTCTTGCTTATGTAGGATTACATACATATTTTTTCATATGTTTATATCTTTAAAATGAAAATGCAGGTAATATCCATAGATTTGACAAACTTCTTACTCTTGACATTATTGTGAAGACGAGTCCTTGATGGTTAGTGTTTTTGTTGGTGTGAATGGGGTATATATCACCTAGGTGGTTCCATATTAGGTCCTATTCACACTTGTCTAGTTAAGTCTACTTAGGGCATACTTAGGCTACACTAAAGATAGTTATCTTTTTGTCTTTCAAGTTATAAGATTAAGACACTTGTCATAATCTTATGTTCCTTGGCCTATATAACCAAGGGCTTCTCATTGTAATTTCATATTCATGTATATTGTGTATTGGCATCCTTTGATAGAATAGAATTATTATTTCATGTTGGGTCTATCTTGTGCTTTCATTAAAGATCTTAGATCTTAGGTGGCTACCTCCATAGCCAAATCTTGTATGCTATAGAGCATTCTATACCAACTCTTCCATGGTATCAGAGCTTGTAGGATTGTTTTATATTAGTCATTTTAAGAGATCTAGGTTTCAAATCTTGGTTGGTCTTGAAAAGTTGAGTATTCTCTTCCCTTGCATCATATGTGCCCTAGAGAATAAAAAACTTGATAGAAATACAAGATTTGAGAGGGCTTCTTCTTTGTGGATTTGTATTCCAGAGGATTATTTTAGAACATGTTGGTACAAATTTGATCTCACGATTAAGTTCAGAGTGTCCAAGAAAGTTAGTTTAGCCTTTTGATTTGTCCAAATTGGGCATTGGAGGCAAGATCTACAAGGGTTTGAAGTTGGAAGGTGGTTTCCATATCTGAGAGGCAGCCATATTTTTGGAGTATTTTAGGTCAAATATGACCCTAACATTGCCTCAAGAAGGCTCAAGAACATAAAGATTGACTGTCAATTCATCAAAATCAGACACTTTTGCCCTGGGC
Source organism: Cunninghamia lanceolata (assembly GCA_027924645.1). Taxonomy (NCBI): domain Eukaryota; kingdom Viridiplantae; phylum Streptophyta; class Pinopsida; order Cupressales; family Cupressaceae; genus Cunninghamia; species Cunninghamia lanceolata. Next base: position 220,817 of record BSBN01001021.1, on the reverse strand, counting down.
CATCAGAAAAATTTTTCCCTCCTCAACTATACATATCTTTGTGCATAATATTTTGTAGAATATTCTTCGTACCTATAGACATCATCCTAGAATTGATAGAATCTTTGGATACATCATCTGTTAGGTAAAATATGTTTTAATACATCATTTATTTTGTTTATCTACTGGTTAATTATTTTACTTTGTGGACTCTTTTTAAGGTCCAATAGGGCATACCCTACTTGTATAGGGTACCTTGTACTCATCAGGTATGCACCGACCTTCCTCAGTGTCCCACATGCCATTTGGCACACCTCACCACAATAGGCTAGCAGATCCTACCAGATGTGGGAAATGGTAATACACCGACAACTGACATCATATCCCATAGGTTGGCAAAGCAGATTCTGGGGAACATTCCCCTATCAACGAATATAATATAGATAATTAGTTTTGCAAAACCACCTTCATCAATTTTATGGCAATTTTAGATGTTTGATTAGTGGTTTTATAGTCCCAAGGTGGTTTAAGGAAAAATTGAAGGTACTTTTAGAATCTAAGAAGAATATTCTCCACCAAAGAATATTTTATCACCTTTAATGTTGATGTCATCGTGACATCATGTTGATGTTAGCAGTCTTTGCCTCCCCAACCTCACCCCTCACCATTGGCATATTAGTTTTGACACCTCAACTTCAAAGGCCTTATTCTCAGTCATATGGGCTCCTAATTTGCGAGCATTTTTTTATTTGGGGAAAAATTGCGTAGGCTTCATAGTGGTGCAATCATATTTTTATTTTATGTCTGGGTTTTTAGAAATTATAGATTTTCACACCTATTGTTGATCAATTCTTGTTTTGGGAACTTCCAGGGCGCCATTTGGGCTCATATGATAACATTTTTGGGTGTAATTCTTTTGAAAGTGCATAGTTTTGTGTACTACTCATTGGTAGAGTTAGATCTATCCAATTATATATCAAAATTGTACTTTTAATTTGTGTCCTAATTTGGCATCTACATGTACTAAGATTAAGACCACTTTGTTGTTTTGGCTAGTGGTAGTTGTAATCACACTATGTATAAAGTGCCAACATCATAATTTTCTAGTGGATCTTATGATTGAGTAAATTTGGGGGTGATCTTTTGATTTGATTTTTTTTGTTGGTTGTAATCATGTCTCCTAATCTATGGAAAGTTAAATGTGATTACTATGGGAAGAAAAGGGATGAATGCATGTTGAAGTAACTTGATGATCTAAAATTACTTTATGAAATTCATCAATTGAGACAACATTGCATTGCGAGTCCAGTATCAATTTTTTAGATTCTTCTAATCCAACATTTGCAGATATATTTGATGTACACACTTAGGCATCTTGTGTAGACACATCATTTAGAGATGAATAGTGTATTCAGATGAATTACATTGAGATCTCATCTCCATCATCACCTGTTGCTCCATTCGAGTTTAATGTTACTACATCCATTCTTTTCAGTGATTTAGTCTAGCATGACATACATCACCTTCTAGATATAGATACTTGGGATGAGTACTTGACAGACATTGCAGGTTTATTTTGTGAGTCCTATTTTGTAGACTTGCAAGATTCTATTAAGGATATTCATTTCCTCTTTTATGTTGGTTCTTATGGAGTTGCATCATCTTCTTCAAATGTGATTAGGGCACATTCACACCCTCTTGCTCTTTCTCCACCTATACACTTCTCATAGTTTGGCATTGGTTGGAGAACCTTGAGTAGTATTCATAGGACTCATCTTCATCTTGGGATAATGTTCTACATTCATTTCCATTAGGTTCTAGATTGTCACTTTCTTTAGTTTAGCCGAGCAGACTCCTGATTTGATTGTGGCACCTTTCAACATCAACATGGAAACACTTGAGCAAAGTTCAAAGACATCATACATCTTATGTTTTCTTCCCTTATATTCCTTCCAAGAATGGGAAGACTTCTTTCATACATCTTTGGTTTTGTTTCTTCTTAAGGGGAGGAATGTTTAGTGTTTGTGGATCATCTTCAACATTCATTGTTGAGCATCCACCATTAGTGCAAGATATTCTACATTGAGGGGGGCTACATGGTCTCTCTTGTTCTCTCTTATTGGGGGAATTTCCTCACATGGGGTTTTATCCTTCTCATACTTTGGAGAGCATCTTTCTTGTTTTTTCTCTCTTTTGGAGAGGGGTTTTCTCCTACAGGGCTTTTCCTCTTTTCTCCGTTTGTGAGAGATTTTTTTTGTACATGGGTACCTAACATGGCCTTGTAGCCAAGAACCATCTTTGCATCTTTGTATTTATTTTCATATTCTCCCTAAGTTGCACTTAAGGGGGTTGTTGGTGTGAATGGGGTATATTACCTAACTGGTTCCACATTAGGTCCTATTCACACTTGTCTAGTGAAGTTTACTTAGGGCATACTTAGGTTACACTAAGGATAGTTATCTTTTTGTGTCTAAAGTCATAAGATTAATACACTTGTCATAATATTATGTTGTCATGTCTTTCACCCCGGCCTATATAACCAAGGACTTCTAATTGTAATTTCATATTCATGTATATTGTGGATTGCATCCTTTGATATAATAAAATTATTCATTCATGTTGGGTCTCTCTCATACTTTCATTGAAGCTCCTAGATCTTGGGTGACTACCTCCATAGCCAAATATTGTATGGTAGAGATCATTCTATACCACCTCTTACAGTTTTCAATGTTTATTGTTGCTCTATTATAGTTATACCTTATGCTTTGTGGATTGTAAGTCTCCAAGCCATTTTCAATAGGATTTGTCAGTGACAAACTCGTGTTACTAGAGCAATTGGAACCAAATTTTTCCATTTTTTGTTCTATGTAGCTCCAATATAATGTTAAAATTTAACAACAAAAATAGAGATAGATTTCGTGGCTTTCTTTCATTTTGTAGACGTTAGCAATTACTTCACCAAGTGTACCATAACAAGTATAGTTGCAACCCATAAATTTGCATTTAGCATAAATTTTTGTCCAACTCATAATAACACCTTTGTTTGTAGATGTTCATCATCTAAATATGAATTTACTATGCTCCTTTTGCATGCTATTGGTTTGTCCAATGATTTTAACATTTTTGGGTTTGTGTTTCAACCAAATCATTTGTTGTAAACAAATGTATGGATTAAAAAAATATATTTGTTCACTAGTAGATAGGTTGTTATTGTTGCATGACATGAGTAGTTGCACGTCTATCTATGTTGCTTCAATATTCCTTATATTTTGAAGGAGGATGCAAAATACTATTTGGGTAGGTTCACCCTGCTATTGTCAAAAAATTATGTCTAGTGTGACCACTGTCTGAAAGCTTCTCCAAAGTGTTGTCCAATATGATGATCTAGCATATATTGGAATGCCACATACTAGTGGCAATTATCCTAGATCACCAATACGCATGATGGATCGTCCATCAAATAGGCTTTGATTGTGGTATGGGAATGCCTCATATAGTCTACTATCAATGCATTCTAACAACCTTGGTCCAATGAAGCTCATTTCGTCAATTAGAATATAATGAATGGAATAGATGCTTTCTTGGAAAGTTGATAGAGCTTGACCTTGAAGAGGAGTCATCTCTTTTATTGGTATGTGAAGTTTTGAATGAATGGTTGATGCCTTGATGTTGAAAGCAACCACAACTATTGGGATGAGTAAAAACAAGGGCTTTTGTTCTATGGGTATATTTTTGGAGAGTACAATTTGAATGCTAATAATCAAGCATGATTTCCTTATTCCTGCAAATACCTTGTATGATAATTAGAAGTGGTGGTTGCCTTCCAACCTGAGGAGAACAATTCACAATTATATTGAAAGCATTTTGTTGTTCCAAAGTTTGCAATAGTTGATTTTGGTTCAATTTTCTCAGACTATTGTGTTGAATGGTTATATTCAATGAATGTGATAGTATTGTCCATCAAGGAGGGAGCAATTATAGTGGCAACCCAATTGTGGCATGTGTAAAATTATTAATGGACAAGCATGTCTAGTTCATCAATAGCAACATCATTTATTGGGTAGAGGGAGAATATAAGTTCCCACTCCTTTGCATCAAGGTGTTCTCTATCTTCTGGTCCATTTGACACAATTTCATTATTATAGTTGTTATTTGATTTTGGTGGTGTACGATCAACATGCCATGCATAGTAGATGGTAGCCATTCCTTCTTATTGAGTGATTATATCTTCCCTATATTGGCCTATTTCTTGAAGAATGTTGTGAAAAGATAAGTATAGTAGAAGCTCAGTCCAACAGAAGAACTCAAACATTTCACTATCTGTAGAAGGAATTGTAGTTAAACATGGATATACTCAAACAATATTTGGAATATCTTTTTTCTCCACTTGTAGTTTGTGTGGCACTTTAAACAATTCCAATTTATCCTTGCTTCAATTAGTGACAATGATTCCAATATTATTAATCAGACCATATACCTTTCAATGAAACTTGAGGCAGGTATTGTACATGCTTGAGTAGAAGGTACCTAACACAGGGTTTTCCTATTGACATTCAAAGAAACAAAGAAATGACTGCAAAACATTTTAGTGGTAGTTTTAATAACAAGTGGCAGAACTCTTGTGCACAGATATCACGATCAATAATGGTCTATTGCAAACTTGTGAAATGCAATTGTAACTAACTTTTTTGGGTCAATATTTGTATAGATGCATTTCAAAAGTTGGTGATAACTTCCAAATTGATTCTCCACTTTTTATGCATACTTGGCAATGTATTTGAGCACTTCATGGCATGATAAAATAGGTTTGCAATCAACATTTGCATGCTAAATTAATAAAATTGCTAGGTTTTGTATGTTTACCCTATCATCTTTTCTGGTAGGTAGAAATTTTGTTTTCGTAATATCATTTGAAGTGAAAGTAGATGATGCATGGTTATCTCAAGGAGATTTTCAATAGCATGACAATGATGACCCATTTCTTTGCAAGGATGTTTGTTCACTACATTTTGTGTGATTTTGAACTCGATTGACTAACTTTGTGTAATTTGCAAAGGGGTTACATGTGAGGATTAATGGTGTGTTTAAAAGGAAGGGGTCATCAAGGATGAAATGATGCACCATTTGTTCCCTTTGTCTATTTGATCATGGGTTCCATGTAGAAACATATGTATTCATGTATTGCACAACATTTTGAACTGATTCTAGACTATTGAAATCCATGCTTTCAATGGTAAGTGCTCCTTGAAACCAAAGGAAACCTTGAATGTGGGAAAATCCTCTATGTTTCCACTTAAATATGTGAGATACCATGAGAGTTAGAATTATTGTGTAGAATTAAGTATTTGGTATAGTATAAAATTTAAATGATGATCAATGTTACTCACCTATACTAATATTCTTGGGAAAGTAAAATCTTCTCCAAGATGTCTTCACAAAAGGTTGTGAATCTATTATGCATGTAGAGTTTAGTTAGATGTAGATTGTTAATTATGTTTTTTATCCTCCACTGGTAGGCTTGTGTTGGTTTAGTGGGTTGTATGCTAGGCATTGCACTATGTAAATTTGGCCAATTGGTATCTATTGTACTAAGTGTGAAGAAAAAATTTGGACAACCAACTTGTATGACCATATTTGATAGCTCTCCTCTACACCTTTTCCAAAAGGGTCTTGTCTCACATAGATTTGAGCCAAAATGCATAAGGTGATCAACAAGTTTCTCATTAGTAAAATATTGCATGCGAAGCTGTAGGTCTACAACTATATTTTGTACACTTTCATGAAATAATTTCTTCGAAAAAACTCTAGTTGTTGCTTGGCTTCTTTGTCACATCATAAAATTTAACAAGAAGTACTAGAAATGTGGATGTTAACCAAATATGTTATCATGGTATCACATAAGATGTATAACATATTCATGCATTTTGACTTCTTTGATGTGTGTTTGTTTGAAAAGTGCAACACTCATATGGAAGAGAGTAGGGAAGGCCATTGTAAGAAATTCTTATGTGTTGTACTCATTGATTGTTGATAAAGTAATATGAGGCCATTACATAACATCTATGGGGAGATCTTGGTTAACTTGTAAGAATCTATGTATTTGTTCAACCTCTCTACATGCTATTGAGATAACATCTATTAAACAAGAGTCTTCAATTAATTGTTGTTCAACATTGTGAAACTCATCAATGTTTGTGGATGTGAAGTGGGCTGTAGGTTTTGGAATATTTGTGGAGTCCTAAAGAAGCATGTCTAACACATATATGTAGGAATCAAAGGCAAGCTCAAGAGTGAAAATTATTTATCAAGTTGGACATCCTTGTAATATGTATCATGTGCAATCTTGTACTCTTAAGGCTTTGAGAACTCATGAGTGACTAGCATAAAAATCATAGTTTTTATGCTCTACACTTTTTCTTCTAATAATGATCACATCTAATTGGTTGATACGTCTAGGTAAGTATTTTGCAATAGCAGTTGTAGACGCCTGAAAATGGTCATAACCACCTTCATCCATTTCCGTAACCCAAATCTATTCACCCACATCATTCTATTCGATCCAAACATTAATTAAATATTTTTTAATTATTTAATTAATTTATTCTTCACCTTCCCCCTTCACAAAAAATAAAAAATTCTTCTACTATAGTTCAAAAAATTAAATATTTTACCACTATAGTTCATATTTCATTCATCAAAAGTTAAATAAATATCCGTATTTATTTAATTCCGTATTTTTTCCACTTCTGATTACTTTTAGTAATCATCATTATTTTCCTCTAAAACATGTGCACAGGAAATAATTTTAATTAATTCTCAATTACAAACCCCCATGTTTCTAGAAGTCCACTTGTCATTCTATGTACATGCATGTACATGATAATTGGTACTTTGAAAGCATGGCCAAATCTTCTAAAAAGTGTACACTTGTCCTATTTCTTCCATCCCACTCAAAGTGTTAGTATTCATGCACATTTAAAATTCTATGTGGCACTATTTATACACTATTCATCCAATTTTTAATTCCACTTGTCCTTTCCATGCAATTTTTAATTCCTCACAAAATCCAAACCATGAATTTTCATAAATAAGACCTTACATGTCATACACCTAACCAATCTTGGTCATCCATCCATTCAAACCTTCATTTTCACCTATTAATCATCCCTTGAATCTTGGAGCAATTTTCTCATCCATTCTCATCATGTCATTTGTCCAATTCTCCTTGCTTGAGGATCCTCAAGCAACCTCAACCCTTAATCTTTTAATTTAATCCTAGTCCTCCATTCCCATCCTCAAAAATCTATAAATTGAGACCCTCACCTCCATTTTTTATAATCAATTGTATGCAAAAAAAATTTGCTAGTTTGAGTACTCACATCTAATAGAGCTTAGTCTAATTCTAGTTTAGAGTAGCTTAGAATCACTACCTTTAGGACATATCATTACTAATATGCTTAGATAGGGTGCAATTTATATAGTTAGTGCATTAGTAATTAGGTCCAATCTTGAGGTCCCTTGGACTTGGGATTGGGAGTTAATTAGGATAGTTAGCCCCACTTAGGATCTCATTTCCATTGCTGACATTTTGGCAAGCCTAGTGGGATCCCCACCCCTTCTAACCATCATTTTTCATTGCATTTTGCATGTGTTTGTGTTGACAGGTCAGAGTAGCGTCGAGTTTCAGCAGATCAATGCCCATTTCTTTATGTTACCACCCAGACTTCTATTTTAGCACCTGGTTCTGAGGGTCTTCAAATGAATTTAGCGAATTAGTGTCCAGTTCTGTATTAGCACCTGATGACATGCTAGGTAAAAAATTGAGTTTGGTTGTCATATTTTCATCATTTTCTCAATATTTTTCATGAAGATGGTCTAAATGTACTTTTTAACAACTTTTTTGCATCTTTAGCTCTCAGGTTTGCAGGAAATTACACATGAATAGGGGGAGGTGCTGCTTGGATCAGATCAATGCCCTATTTCACTAAATCGGAGCCTAGGTCACACAGATTGGCGCCTAGTTTCTCAGACAGCTAACTCACATGTTTTATTGTTTTTAAAGGTTTAAGACTAAACAAATTTGTGGGTTTATGGATTTACTAACCCCTTAACACCATTGACATTTCTTGGGTACCTTGTGATTGTAGGAAAGGATCAAAATCTCAACCTTGATTTCCTTCTGTTGGAATAACACCTAGTTTTAGCGCAACTTTGCGCTCAAACACCCTGGAACAATGCCCATATCTTAGGTATAGTGATTTCCCCTTCTAGCACCCATTCTGTTTGTAGTAGGGTTTAGTTATGTTTTAGCACTTAGTCTAGTTATTATAGCACATAGTTTTGTTAGCACATGGTTGTTTGTTTCAGTGCCCAATTTCTGTAACTGCAAAATGTTTGTTTTTTTCATCATTTTTCTTAGACTAGTCTTATTTTTACAGCCTCCCACATAAGTCCAAGACACATCATCAAACTACTAACTTGTTTTGTATAGCCCCATAGTCAAAGGATCTATTTTTCACACTAAAGTAGTTGCACATTAAAGTTAGAGTAGAAGGAATTAAATTGTTTGCCATGTTTGTGTTTGTTAGTAGACGTATGCTCTCCCCTCATGCCTTAGGGTGATCTTTGGGATCAAAAGTCCACTCACAAACTCTTTTGCTTTCTTTGCATCCCAAAGGGGTTATCCTTTTATGTATGCTCTACCCTCGTGCCTAGTGTGATCTTGGGTGACCAAAAGCAAGGGATAGTTTCTTCTTAGGGGGCCTACTAGGGGATTTCATCCCCCCTAGGGATGACCTCAACCACATGTTCTGGCACAAGATAGAAATATTACGAGAATAGAAAGACTCGCTTTAAAGGAAGGACCCTCTCAACTCCAAGCAAAAAGCCTCCAAGATACTCAGTCTGCCAAGGCTTGTGTGGTTGAGCATCAGTTGATTGGGACACCCCAGTTATAGACTTGGGCCAAAAGTACCTTGAGTATGCTAGAGGACTCCCCTAGAATCCTTGTGAAGCCTAGATAAGACCTTCGACTATCATATCTTGTGGTGTACTGCTGCAGAGGAGGGGAAGATGCTCATCGTATTGTTATACTTGAGATAGGATATGCTTTGGGCAAGACGAAAGTCTCCAAGGTGAGGGGGTAAGGTGGTCCAGGACCTTGCTTTCCCTATCTATCCAACCTATAGCATCAAAGGTATTAGTGGGGGTGGGAATCTCGGTTCACTTTGAGTTGAGATTGACCCACGGCCACTTTGTGAGATCCACAAGATATGTCACTCCCACTTGAATAGAATCTAGGTTGTATACAAGTGTTTAGCATGTCTTCAATTGTGTTATACCCATGCAAGCCATTTGTAAACCATGAAGGCTAACAACCTTTCGCACCTAATTCCAAGTTAGTCCAACAGCCATTGTGTTTGATGTTTGCAAAATCTTGCCAAAATTTCCAACCAAACACCTCACAAATCAAACTAATCTATATCAACGCCCAATCTTCATAAAGTAGCACCCAAATTCTGTATATCAGTGCCTAGATAGACTGTTGTAGTGCCCAGTTTTAGAGGCCTACTAAGAGCAAATTTTCATCCTTTTAGTTGTCAAAATCACTTTCTCCACATCATCCCATAACATCACAACTATACCAACTTCTTTCACGTCCTTTTACCCCTTTTATCTTGTGATCCAACCTTAATCAAATCCACTTAAGCATCATCCTTATCTTCCACAACTAATCAAATCCTTATCTTCCACAACCAATCAAATCCTTATCTTCCACAACCAACCAAATCCTTATCATCCAAATCCAAATCTACCTCTATCCCAAAATCAATCAAATCATATTCAAGTTTTTAAGGTTAGTGTCTAGATCAATCACCTTCTTGTTTACATTAGGCTTAAGAACTTGTCTATCTTAAGTTTAGTGTAAACACAAAATCATCAACCCTCTTGGATAAATTAGCTTGGGAACTTAGACAACTCCTAAGTTAGTGGACTCCAAGAAATCTCATCTTTCTTGGTGTGTCTTGTCTACCCCAAGTAAGATAATCCTAGTGTCCTTTTTACTCAGGCTCTTTGTCCACCTTAACTACATTGGGATAATCCTTGATCGTTGATTATAGAATAATCCCCATCCTTAATCATTGGGACCTCCCCATCCAAATCCAATCCAAGTTCCCCTATTATGCCTCCCATCACGCGATCACAAGTTAGGAGGAAAATGGACGCCCATTACCAACCCCTGTCTCCACATGACTCTACCACGAGTAATATGGAGGGATATGTCAACCAACCCAAAATGGGTGAAGCATCCACACATCATCACATATATTCTCCCAACTTCATTGATTTCTTTAATTAGAGGGGATTACATGAAAAGTTTGACCAATTCCTTGACAATCATAAGGATGAATTCCTTGAATGCCTCATTGAACATCGAGCATGCCTCCCCATTCATATGACCAAGACAAACTTAAAACTATTTTCCATGATAAACCACCATCACCCATCCTTGATCAACCATGGGGCCGTGTCTTTAATCCCAACAATCCCACCCATGATAATCCATGGGCCAAATACACTTCAAATTCTGCCACTTACCCATCCTTGATCAACCATGGGGCTGTGTCTCTAATCCCAACAATCCCACCTATGATAATCCATGGGCCAACTACACTTTGAATTCTATCACTATCCATACCATTAACCAACATGTAGGGGGTAGAATGCCATCACAACCTCAAGTGTTAGAACAACCTTATGGCATGCCATCACACTTAATGCCTAGTTCTAACATGCCCACTAATCCCCAAATTGTCACACCTCAAGCCACATCCAACATCCCACAAAATACTTCCAATTTTCCTCAAAACATCCCCAATATCTCCAACATCCCCCAAAACACATCCAACATCGTTTCTATTCCACAATCCCTTCCCCCTTTGAACATTCCTCAAAGGACAATCAACCCACAAACAACGTTGCCCCTACTGTACCTTCACATGCCTATCTCCAATCCCAAAATCCATTCGCATCCCACTCACAACACCAAAACCGCCTAACAAGCTATACAAATCCCACAAAAACATACAAATCATCCACTCATCAACAACTTTCTTGTAGCATCCTCACTATGTCTAGTAAACTTGGTGACAATCACACAATTCAGAGAAAAAACCTAACTAAATAAATAGTCCACTTGAACCTTTGGAATGACCTTCGTTGAATTATCAACCAGGGCTAGTAATCTTGTGATGGTACTGGCACTGTATGTGCTTTCAAAGATCAAGACTACCTAACTCATCCTAATACAGTGTTACATTTGCTGGGAAATCTCAAAATTGCATAATGGTAAAGAAAGTAATGTTGGGACTATTGCTACGAGTACATACAATATAAGACTACAACTAATTACTTTCATAAAATGAATGCTAAGGTTTAACTTGATACTGATAATCTGCTACACTCTAGAGTACAAGTTGAAGCAACTAGAATATCTCAAAGGATCTAATGCATTTATGAAATAACTGTTACAACAAAAGTAATCATACAAGAAATGAAGTGAGGGACAGTTACCTTGAGTGGCCCTTGCTCAAGTGACTATCTCCATTGATCTATCTCAAATCTAACTTCTTAGATTGACACAATCATAATAATTCAAAATCATTCATTTCTAAATCTTCACAATATCACATAAGATTCTGCCGAATTATCTTATTCATGAATCCAACATTGAACAATAAACATTGTCTATAGAAACGACTAAGAGATCTAATAACTATATTTTCTACTTGAGCAATTTACAACTTTCTAACTAACAACTAACAACTAACTCTACCTCAACCACCAACCCATACATATAGGCACAGGGGAGTTTTATTTAAACAAGGTCTCTCAACTAAAATCATAAATCACCACTCCCTATATATCATAGTGTGATAAATTCCAAGCAATCAATAACTAAAAAAGAAAGAAAGAAGAACTTCCAAATGAAATTGAGACTCTTACTATAACAGAACTCGAATGTGAACTGGTTGAATCAGTCATGTTAGACTCCTGACTCCAACAAAATTCTTCTCCTTCAATCATCTTTGTTAATTGTCATCACGATGCATAATCATCTTCATCAAGTGCCTCCATGTTGTAGTTGTTGCCCTCAATTTATTCTGGAACCTCCCCTGCTCTGCGGTCTGGGAACTCTTTGGCTACAGGCTACACCTTACAGTTGCTATGGGCTATAGTTGATCTCCTCCAGCTGCAATACTAACAACCATAGCTAAGCATAGATATTCTTTACAATTCATACATTCCCACACATAATCATGCAATATTCATCATATTATAACCATATTTCCATTTACTTTAAATCAGGTTCAGGATTGCATAATGAACATAAAAGATACCATAGTGTAGGAATATGTATAAGATAATGTCTAAGAATGTCTATGAACTTGCATAAAAACATAAGAAAACTAGCTAAAAATTGGACTCATCATTCCTCCCCAACTACCCATTTGCTTGTCCTCAAGTAAATTAACTAGGACTAGAGGTTGTAGTGCAAAGTGATTTCCTTGAAGTCTTTGACATCATCCACTCCTTCAACCTGTTTCAAATAAAAGCCTATGTTACATGTCAGTCTGTTCATTATGGTAACCTCTACTTTCTCACACTCCTCATTCTTCTTCCTTGTCTAGTGTAGTATCGGGTATAGGAGCACTGGTGGCTAGAATGTAAGTGGTACCCATTCAAGTCCCTAAACTCTGGTAATATCCATATATTGTGTGCCCTTTCAAACATGGCCATAAAATTATGAACATAGTGGGGTTCTTTTCTTTGCAATTTAGGGGTTAAACTGTCCCATCTTTCTTTCACAAACTGGTAGGAATGATGGACGAGTCCAACAGTCAAATGTTGCATTCTTTCATAATCCTACAATCTCAAGTTCATGATTTTTCTACCTACACCTTTATGGTCTAGAAGTTGTTTCCATTGTTCAATGATCAAATTAGGGGTTCCAAATTCCATCCTTATTGGAAGAGCAATTAATTTCTCTCTCTCCATATATTCTTGCATAATTTCACCTCGAGACTTCTCATTCCTGAAATAAGATGCTAGTGCCCTTAATTGTAAATCTCCCACAAATATTAATGGGTTTCATTCTGTGTCTTTAGGCACAATATAATTATGCAAATAGAATTCACATAACTGGTCATGTTCCTCTGGTGTGGCATCAACAAAATCTTTTTAGAAAAGTAAATTATCCACTCATAGCAACTGACTTGTTACTGATCAATTTAATGAATTGATAACTCAAAAACTTTTCTTGTAAAAACAAAGCATAAGTTCTAGCTGGAGGTCTACATTTAACAATATGGGCAGCCTTTTCTGTTATTTCTTCTACCCTGACTGCTAACCTTCTCAATTCAATAGCTTTTCTCTCCATTGCCTTAGTATGTTCTGAGATCCTATTTATTTTTCTTTCTTCCATTCCTCCTCTTGTTTAGAAAAGTCTTGAGTATCTTTCCATAATTGGTAACCTAGGGACATGATTGTGTGACATGTTGGAGTTTTTGTGATAGGGGGTCTTCTTTCCTCAGTTACTAGTTTCTTATTTCCTACTACAACTATTGCTAGTTCTGCAAGCAAATCTAATTTTGACCTCTGCCCATATGTGTTTAAATTTTCCTCCAATTCCCAAATCTTTGTTTCCCTCTCCTTGTCCCTTTTCTCATATGTTTTTATCAGTTCCTCTAATTGTTTGATCCTTTCAAAAGCTTCTTGCAATTCTTTTCTGACATTTCTTTCTTCTAACAACAATTCCTCATCTTTCAAAAATTGCTCAGCACCATCCCCTATGGATTCATAACCCTCACTTCATAGTTAACTGGGGTTTTCTTGGCAACAAAAATATCTTCTAATTCTAATTCAGAGGTGGTGGATATATACCATTTCCTTTTTATGGGAACTTGCACATTTTTAGTCACATTGGCCTCTTATTCAGGGTCAATATACACTGTCAAAATACCTTCTTTTTCTTTTCCTAGTTTCTCAATACTACCCCTCATTAAACCTTTCCTTTTTAGGCAGTGTGAACGCCTTAGTTGTGTGGGTTTCTTTTTTGACATTTTGAAGGTGTAGAAGAAGAATCACATCTTTTCTTTCTAGTTTTTGGTGTTCTGGTTTTGGGCGTTTTACTAGAAAATGGGGTTTGATGTACCTCTTTTGCCACAGGTTGATCAAATGCTGCATGTGGTGAATTTTGCACATCTTGCTCCCATGTTTCTCCCTTGATGTGGGTGGATGAAGTAGTAGGTGGAATAGGAGGAGTTTCCCTTAAAGATGTAGTAGGTGATTCTATATTTCCTAGTACTACTGGCTTCTCAAGAATATCATTAATGTTTCCACAATTCAAAAATCTTTCCCAGGGTACTTGTGGGTACTGAACCCTAAGGCTCCCTTTTACTAATAAGGTAATCAAACAATCATGTGATAGAGTTGAATCATTTTCCTTCTATTGGTATTCATACCCCATTCTTTTTAACAAATTATACAAAAAATTGGGTACATTGACTATTCTATTATGACGAAGAGAACTCAATAGCTTAAAATGCACAGTATACAGAAGAGACTATCTACCATCAAAAGTAATATACTTATTAATATAAGTAGCACAAGAAGCCCATACCCACGGAAGTGATAATCTCTTGGTACCTTGTGACTTTGAGTCAAGATTCTCCCTTGCCTCACTGAATTCATCCCTGGAAGCTACTGTATTTGCCTTAACAGGGAATTCTTCTCCATTACTGGGTAGACCAGACACTTCTGCAATTGCAGCCTCCGAAGTGTCTACTTTCAAACCCTTGATAGTGGTTTCATCATGGTGTATTGTGCCTACAAATTGCCTTGTCATGCCTTCATTATATTCTATGAGCTTCAAAAAGTAATCGAGCCATCCTGCTCTTATGAAAATTGGCAAGGCTAACTTGTCCTCAAATATTATTTGATGGATTGTGGGTTCCCTTCTGAGAATATCACCTCCCATGCTTCCAATTTAGCTCAAGGTTCAAATTTAACAACCCTGTTTTCAACTTTAACAACCCTCTGCTCAAACCCCTATTATACTTGCATGTACTTTGTTTAATTACAACTTCATGCACTAAGCTTGAACCAGCCTACACTAACTCAAGATTTAGGAAGTTGACAAGACAAAAGGTTATAGATGCAGGATGGGAAAAGTCTGCATTTTGGTGGCTTTTGGTGGCAAACAATATTTTTGTTCTGAACATATACCATCTCCCCCCCAACTAAATCTGGAAGTTACCTCACTTCAATGCTTGTACAAGATGGAGGGGAATGATTAAAGAATATGGAAATAAGATTAATAATGAGAATTATGTTAAATTAAATGCAGGTTCATATTGAATGTATTGGAAAGCTATGCTAATTATGGAAGGTTAGTATGTGTACCTATGATTTGAAGTGAATGGAACTCTATGTGTGTGAAGCTTTGTGAAGAGTGTCCACAACATAAATGTGATTAGATGTGGAATCATTATTATGGGAGACAAAGTGAATAACAGGTTGGTGCATGTGAATGAGTTGAGGAAGCTTGCATGCAATGATAGGATCGATGGCGGCTGCATGTGCTAGAAAAGTGGAGTAAATGTTGATGGAGTGCAATTAACTTGGTGCAAAATTTGAATGTTCTGACAGATAGTTGTTGCATGTACCTTCATCAACAGGTCCCGAAGTGAACTGTGGCAACTTTTATTTTGCTTGCTACAAGTCCCTACTACATAGTGAAGTGGTCTCCATGAAGATTGTGGCACTTGTGTTGTGTGTGCACATGTGAGTAAGGATAAGGAATTATACTTGAGTGACCTCAGGAGGTGAGTTGTATAGCTCATTTGCTAAGTCATTGTGAGAACTAGTAGTGTCTTCTACTGAGTTATTATCTAGTGGTAAAATGTCAGTATCAGAATTAGGGTTTGGACCATAGAAATGAATTAGAGAAAGAAGAAAATCATCTCATTTTGTTGGCTTTGTGTATAACTTCAATCTATGGCCATTAACTAGCAATGAGAATCTGATTGCATCTATGGTCTACAATTTGACTGCTACATTAGGGAATACCTGTTGTATTTCATAGGGGCCTAACCATCTAGATTATAGCTTGCCCTTATAATCTTTGTATTTGGAATCATACAATACAACTCAATCACCCACATGGAATTCTTTAGTCTTTATAAATTGACCATGCCATTTAGTCCTCTATTTTTGAATTGTCTTTGTGTGATGGATAGCCTCCATTCTAATTTCATCTAGCCCATTCAAAATATGTAGCCTCTCTTTCAAGGGTGCTATCAAGTCCATGTCAAGTTCTATTATTGTTCTAAGTGTCTTATATTCAAATTCTATTGGCAGAACTGTTGTTTTTCCATACACTAATTCATAAGGTGTGAAACTTGTAGTTGTTTTCCATGTTGTTCTATATGCCCACACTGATTCTGACAATCTGGCTACCCAGTCTTTCCTGTGAAGGTGTACTTTTTTTGTTAGAATATTTTCAATCTCCCTATTTGTAACTTCCACATGCCCATTGGCTTGGGGGTGATAAGGTGTTGACTTTCTATGTCTAATTTCATATTCTTTAACCAATGTAGAAATGATTTCAGAAGTGAACTAGGGACCTTGATCAATTAAAATTTCTCTAGGTACCCCATACCTAGTAAAGATGTCTTCATACAAGAACTTAGCTAAATTTTCATTTCTTGCAAATTGTAATGCCTTGACTTCCACCCATTTTGTCAGATAATCTAGATGCAAACCAAAATATATTTCTTGTTAATGGATGCTGGTGAAATTGGGCCAATGAAGTCTAGCCCCCATTTGTCAAATGGTGCTAGTGCCAGCTGTAGATGCAAAGGAATCTCATCTATCCTTGTTTGTCTTCCCATTCTCTGACATCTGTCACAACTCCTTGTATACTTTATTGAATCCTTATGGAAAATTGGCCAATAGTAGCCTATTGTTAAGATTTTAAATGTTGTCCTTTTGGCTGCAAAGTGATCCCCACATGGCTCATCATGGAAAGCTTTTAGGATATCAAAGACCTCATCTTCTCTTATACATCTCCTCATAATATTGTCTAGACTGGTGTAGAATAGATAACCAGCAACCCAAGAGTATGGAAATCTTTTATGCACTAGTTGTCTCTTTTCTCTAGGAGAGAAATGTGATGGTATCTGTCCTTCCACTAAGTAATTTGCAATATTAACAAACCATGGTGTGTGTATATTGAGAGAGAAAAAATGCTCATATGGAAAAAGAGTCATCTACAAAACCTAATTGTGTGGGCAATCTAGATAGAAAATTTGCCACTACATTAGCTTTCCCAGGCTTACCCACTATTGTTATATCAAACTCTTGTAGTAAGAGAAACCATCTAACTAGTCTACCTCCAACCACATGTTTGTTCATTAAGTGCTTGATTGCAGTATGATCTGTGTGGATGAAGACTAGATAGCCAATGATGTAGTGCCTAAACTTGTTAATGGCATAGACAACTGCTAACATCTCTTTCTTTATGATAGTGTAGTTAAGTTCTGCTCCTTGTAAGTTCTTGTCGATGTAATGGATAGCATACTCCTTATTACCTTCCTTTTATCCCAATACAAATCCTATAGTAAAATCAAAAGCATCAGTGTGTATGTACAAAGGTAATGTCCAATTTGGTCCTCTCAAGATAGGTGCTTTTGTTAAGGTTATCTTAAGTGTCTCAAAATAGTGCTAACATTCTATGGTCCAATCAAAATCTATGTCTTTTGTAAGCAGAGTAAACAAGGGTGCTACAATTTTACTAAAGTCTTGAATGAATCTCCTATAATAGCCTGCATGGCCAAGAAAGCTCTTGACATCCTTTTGTTTCTGTGGCACAGGAAGTGTAGAAATGATCTCAATTTTATGGGGATCCACTTGAAATCCTTTACTTGATATAAAATGTCCTAGAACAATCCCTTGAGTCATCATCTTAAAACATTTCTCTTGACTCAATTATAGATTATGTTCTTGACTTCTTTTTAGAACTCTTTCTAGATTGTTGAGGGCCTTTTCATATGTTTCTCCATAAGTGGTGAAATCATCCATATAGATCTCCATGGAATCATGAGCATAATCTAATAAGATACTTAGAACTGCCATCTAGAAAGTGGTTGGGGCATTACATAATCCAAAGGGAAGAACATAATAAGCATAAGTACCCCAAGGGCATGTAAATGTAGTCTTATCTTGGTCCTCTGGAGCTATCTTTATTTGATTATAGCCAATAATCCATCTAAGAAGGAGAAGTACTTTTTACCTGCTAGGGAATCAAGTACTTGGTCATTGAAAGGTAGTGGAAAGTGATCCTTTCTAGTGGTTGTGTTTAGCTCCCTATAGTCCACACATACCCTCCATTTGCCTCCTTTCTTAGGGACAATTACTAAAGGTGACACCCATTGATTGTCAGAAATAGGGTAAATGAAGCTCGTATCAAGTAACTTTTGTAGCTTAGTTTTAACTATTTCTCACAAGGCAAGGTTCATTCTCCTTTGAGGTTGTCTAATTGGATTGAAACCATCATTTACGTAGATCCTATGCATGCACAGGTCTGGGTCAATTCCCTTCATGTCATTGTAGTCCCATGCAAAGGTTGATGTGTGTGCCTGTAGCATAGTGTTGAAGGAATTTTGTTGTTCTTTAGTTAAGGCATTGTTAACATTCAACATTTTACCTGGCATGATTTCCAATGTTTTGGAAGCTGATTGCACAGATGAAAGGTCATATCCACTAATGTTGGGGACACATTCTTGTGGCAGTAAAGAGTGGAAAAGTTGGGATATTTCTTCTAAGGAATTTGCAGGTATAATGTTCTATAGTGGATCTTGCAGGCATGTTAGATAGTCTTGTTGCTGCGGGTCCCTACCACAGTTATTCTATATGATGTGGTCAATTAAGTCATCCTCATCCTGGTTTTCCAATAGGGGGTTGTGTTCAATAGTCATGAGAGTTTGCAGGGAATAATGGTCTTCTTCCTCCAAGGTAGGCCATATAATTTGCTCTAGATTTTCATGAGGTTGGGCTGCTGGATAAAGGACCAATTTCTTGGTTATAAATCCATTTGAGATTATCATGTTCCCAGACCTACAACCTATGAATGCATCAACTGTTGCTAACCATGGTCTACCTAAGATAAGTGGATATCCTACAAGGTTGACCTTTGGCTATAATACTGTGAAATCTATAGGATACTCCTAGGAATCTAGTGCTATGACTATGTCCTCAATGATCCCTTCAGGTTTTATTGTTGACCTATCTGCCAACTGTAAAACAATTGGTCTAGGCCTAAGGTTAGGTAGCTAAAGTAGTTGCATTGTTTCCTTAGTCATGACATTAATGGTTGTCCCTAAGTCAATCAAGGTATTTTTGATAAGGGTCCTATTTATCTTAACATTCACTACTGGACTGCTAGGGTCTATGTATTTAGGGACAATTATATTCCCTAGCATAATGTCAGCAAGGTTCCCTAAGACATGTACTGTCTTGGGATCCTTCCTTTTTCTCCTTAGATTTTTAAGACAAAGGTCTCTTACTGTCTTGGTATAAATTGGGATATCCTTAATAGCTTGAATGAGGGGGATTTTGATACTAACATTCTTAAGTTGACCCAATAGATCTATCTTAGCTTGGGTATGATGTTTTACAATGGCTTAACGTTCAGGAAAAGGAGGCTCTAGACATGAGATAGTCTGATTTACCTGATTTGACTTAGGCTCTAGAGGTGAATTGTCTAAAGCTTCAGCTATGGGTTCCTCATCTACCATCTTAGTGATTTGAGCCTAGGATGAAGGCCCAGCTAGTGTTTTCCCTGATCTAAGGTGGACATCACTCGCCTATACCCCATAAATGGGGTATTGAATAGCCTCATTAGTGTATGCATGTTGGACATGCTTGTTATTGGGGTTAAGTGCAGGTTGGGTAGGAAGTTATGGTGCTCTTGGTGGCTGAGATGTTGGGTTTGGTAGATTGAGCATAATAGCATGTTGTTTTGGCTGAGAAGGAAACAAAGGTTGTGGGTAATTCATAGTTTGGTCCTACCACTACTGTCCCTTTTACCATTGTGGATGCCATTGACTTTGTTGCACTACCCATTGAGGATTGTAATTGGAACCTTGGAAATTTTGTTGTGGCCATACATTTGGTTGCTGCTGGTTCTAGTTTTGCTAAGGTTTTTGCCATTGTTGAGAGTTTTACCATTGGTTTTGGGTATTTGGCCAAGGCTGGGGGTTCCAACCAGAGAAATTATGATTACCAACTAGGAATGATGCATTGAAATGTAGAGGGTCTTGTGGCATACTGTAAAGTGTGGAAATCTCACATACTAAAATAGTACTCCAAAAAGCAACGCTCATTCCAAACAAGGAAAGTAAATCATTTATAATAATCAAATATCCATAGTTGCATAAAATAGCAAGTTTCAAAAAATGAAGTACAAATTCCATACACTAAAAAGTGTTACATTTCCATTTTCATACACCAAATGGGTGTTATAATACATCTATTTCAATGTTACAAGTACAAGTGATTGCTTCAATTACATCAATTACATTAATGAAAAGAATTATACATTTTACAGATTGGCTATGCAAGCCATACCTGAGTAATACAATGAAATAAATATCCACAATGAATCATATAGAATAAGAAACTCTGATCTCGACCGCCGTGATCACACTAGTCTTTCACAAGCTGAGGCCAAGAGTGTCGTTAAGGCACTTTTTCCACCCAACCACGAAGTATTGGACTTCCTCGGGATTCTTCCTATCTCAAAGAAAGCACCGACCTTGCACGAGGAGCCTAGTAACCTAGAACGGTAAATGCAGGAGGGAATCTCTTGATGCGTGTTTGATGCATGTATACATTCCTAAACTAGAATGACATAACTCTTGCAAACAAGATGTGGCAAAGACATATATAACATAATTCTAGGCTTTTTCCTAACCCATCTATTTCAATGGTACAGTATCTTGGCCAAGCAATAACAAAAAGTGGTAAAAGAAAAAGTAAAATTATTGTCTCTGGGAGCCCACATTCGACATCCTGTCTTAGAAGTAAATTACGCAAAAAGAATAAAACATTTCCCATAGCTTAACATAATGAATTGTCTAAGATTAAATATTCATCATCAAAATGTCCAATTTGGAAAAATAAAGTTTACATCAACCAATTTACTACTCAGGTTTGCATGTTATTGGTCTAACTTTACACTTCTAGTGATATACAATGATCTAACAAAATAGAAGTTGTTTCCTAATTTTTTTGATATAAAATAACTATATGAAACAAAAAATAAATCTATTAATTTCCTCATGCAGGTTTATTTCATCTCTATGTTTTGGTATATTTTACAGAAAGATGCTTTCATTTTGTTTACGAAACAAAAATCAGTCATACATGTTTTCCATCTTGACTGGTTTTAATCAAAAATTGGTTTATATATATAGAAGCTCAATATGTTCACTTATACAACAATATAAAAATAAAATAATTATATATACAACAGCTTACAAGGCAAAGTAAAATATGCATATTTATATTACAAAACCTAATATTCAGCAATAACATTGTTTTATAATTGATATACAGAAACCATTTTTACATACAGAACTAGATATAAACTGATATCTATATATAAATATATATAAGAGATGTCATACTTAAGTGCCTGGCAACTACTCAGGCATCGCACAACAAGGAAGAATGCTTTGTAAATTCCAGTAAGCATTTTAACAGATCTCACATTATACACTGAACTCCTTAAACAAGATTTGAGATAAAAAAATGTAAGCAATAGAAATATATATATATTACAAGTCGGGATAGTTGTGTATGTCAAATGATATATAATTTGAAATATACAACCAAAGCACATTTAAGATTCATAGGGATAAGAATAAAGTCTGAAGTTTCTAAAGATTTTACAAAGGCAATAACAAGTGACGGCCTCCATAAAGGTCATTGTGGGGGCAGTGATGGCTCTCCCATAGGCCATAAGGCCTATGGGGGAGTCATCTCTCCCCCATGACTCTTCTTTACAAGTTGTGATCGGCGGCATAAAGTCATTCAATATTTTTTTCAAAGTGATTTATGTATGTTTTTAATTAGATTTCAATACAGGTATTAAAAACATTCAATAGGATTTCAATATATTAATATCTAGTGTATGCTGTGATAAACTCAGTAAAGTAATATAAAAAAATTATCAGTAAATAAAATATAAATCAATACTAGTTAATAGATAACAATAACAACCATATAAATAATATCAATTTCTTTTTTTTAGAAAGATATGGATATATAAGTCAATACGGGGTAGAGGGGTAGCACCCCCACGGGGGCTCGGGGGGAGCGCCCCCGAAACCTCACACATTTTTTATTATTTTATTAAGGCGTCAAGAGTTATTTTTCTATTAGCCGACATAAAAAAACCCTATTTTTGTAACCGACATAAGGCTTGATAAAAGCGGCTAAGGGTTAGGGTTTCCATTGATGTATTGTAGCATTTTGCAGCGATATTGAGTTGCAAAGATTGTTGGTTGTAATCGGTTTGATTTACTAGATAATAATATTAGACTCTCTATTGGTGGATGTAGCCCAGGTTTGGGTGAACCACATTAAAACTTGTTTCTCGCTATTATTAGTTCTGTGTATTTCCATTCCTCTATTTAATCTTTATTTGCATTTAATTGATATCTTCTGCCAGCTAACCCTAACACATATAAGGGTTTCATTATACAGTATATACAGATATAGGACAATAATTTATATGTATTATTATCACCGAT
Source organism: Cunninghamia lanceolata (assembly GCA_027924645.1). Lineage (NCBI taxonomy): Eukaryota > Viridiplantae > Streptophyta > Pinopsida > Cupressales > Cupressaceae > Cunninghamia > Cunninghamia lanceolata. The sequence goes on along the minus strand of BSBN01001021.1, from coordinate 197,958 downwards.
TATACAAATACAATAATAGTATTATGAGATTTATAGTAATAAATTTCTCATTTCACAAAAACAAAGAATGACCCAACAATCACTTATGCACACATGGATTTGAATAAAAAACCTGTTAATACGCTCTCTGATATTTGAATCCCTTCCAATTCTCCACTCTTTTTCTTGTTCCTTTAATGCTTCATTTTGCCCAAATCTGTAATCTTCCTCCAGTGCTCTTGTTCTTCAGAATGAATATTGTGAAGAATAATTTCTGTATTGAGAGAATGAGGGTTTTCTCTTTTATTATTTTATTTCTTTTTTTCTATTTTTATTTTGCTTTGTTTTTGTGTTTTATTCTCTATATTTAAGTCTTTTTTATATTTTTCTATTATTTTCTTTCTCATTGTTTTGTTTTCTAAATCTTGTTTTCTTTTTCTATATTTTATCTCATATTATCAAATAAAACTAATATTAAATAACAAATATGATTTATTAATTTGCATCACAATTTTCTTTAATAATAAATAATTCTAATTTCAAATAAAATAAATAAATGATTTAAAAACTATTTTTATTTCCACTAAGAGAAATTAATAGTAACTAACAATTAATTAAATAAGCAACTATAGCATATCAATAATTTTCCTTTCAAATAAAATAAGAAGCAATTATCAACAAGACTAAATTATGCAAATGCAACTATATGATTTTCTAAGTATGTGTGTGTGAGAGAGAGACCAATCCATCCCAACCCTACCAGGCTGCTAACCTCCTCTACCTTAACCACACCTTTGTCTTCGTCAACCTGTAACTCATGAAAACTCAAATGTCTCATTAATAGGTTAGTGTCCAAATAACCGAAGCATAGCCGAAGCATTACATTTCATCATTTCATAATAAAATAACATTCTCTATATTTCATCATTTCATAATAAAATTAATATTCATTGTATTTCTTCTTTTCCAAAATAAAATAATCATTCACTTATTTCATCTTTCAAAATAACATAATATTTATTCAATCACTCACAAGTATCCATAAAACAATTCCACATAAAGTAAGTTCAGAAAACATCAAAGTCTGAGACGTGACATCCTTCACCACTTGGAAGAGGCATCGTCTCAATGTCTTATTACAAAACATCTACATAAAAAGTCGTATACATCTAGTATCAATAATATAATAAAAGTCATAATATACAGAAATAAAAGTGTGCTAAAATCTCAGATGCGGGAATGATCTATCAATTTCCTCCACATTCTCCCAAGTGGCACTATCCACCGAATACTGGTCCCACTAGACCCTATACTCACAACATTGTGGTTCCGCAACTTAACGTTGCGCCTCTCCAAAATTCTGGTGGGCTCCACTAGCACCACCCCTGGATCCTGAACCTGCAATGCATGCCAGTCAAGAATATGAGAAGTAGCCGGATGGTACGACTTAAGCACAGAAACAAGGAAGACATGGTGTATACAGGATAGAGCCGGTGGTAGAGAAAGCCTATATGCAACCGGATTGATAACTTCCAAGACATCAAATGGCCCAACATATCTAGGGGCAAGATTAGAACCCTTTACAAATGAGATTGAACTCTTCTATGGTCGAACCCTCAAGAAGCCCTTATCTCCCACTGAGAACTGTCTAAAGGTTTTGTTCCTATCTGCAAAGCTTTTCTGATGATCAGAAGCCTACTTCAACTTTTCCTTAATTAGCTTCATCTGATTCTCCATCTCTCTCAACATCTCTGGCCCAATGACAATCTTGTCTTCCACCTTATCCCAACTGATAGGTGTACAACATTATGCGGCCATACAAAGCCTCGAAATGTGTCATTCCTAGAGAGACGTGATATGAGTTATTATATTCAAATTCCACTAAAGGTAGGTACTCCTCCCACTTATGCTACTGATCCATGTAGTACATTCTAAGGAGATCCTCCACTACCTAATTCACCCTCTCCGTCTGACCATCGGTCTAAGGATGATAAGCTGAACTAAAGTTCAATTTTGTCCCCAAAGAAGCATACAATGTAGTCTAAAATCTAGAGGTCATTCGAGTGTCACGATCAGAGATGATTGTTTCAGGCACTCCATGCAACCAGAAAATCTCCTGCACAAACTTTTTTGCTAAAACCAATGATCCATCCTTAAGATTCCCAAGAATGAAGTGACCTACTTTCATCAATTTATCAACAACAACTAAGATGACATCATGTCTGGTCTTGGTCATAGGTAACCCCTAAATGAAATCCATAGTGATTACCTGCCATTTATATTTTGGCACCCTATGTGGGTATAAAAGTCCCTCCGGATGTACATGCTCAGCCTTAACTCGTTGGCATTCCAAACATCAAGCTACAAAAGAAGTAACATCCCTCCTAAGTTTTGGCTAGAAATATAGTGGTTTGAGTCCCTCTATTATTTTTGTTACACTAGGGTGCCCTAAAAAAGGTGCATTGTGAAATTTTTCTAGCACTAGTTCTCTCAACTCTGCTGAGTTAGGAACATACATCTGTCCCTGATATCTTAAGAGTCCATCAGACTCAAACATATATCCATCATATCTATGATCTGAAGAATCCTTCTCTAGTGCTTATTTCACCCTATCATAATGCTCATCTCCTGACAAAGCTTGAATTACCTGTTGTCTAAAATTTGATTTTACACTGATCATAGCTGCAAGATGTCTCCTCCTGCTTAGGGCATCTACAACTCTATTTTCTTTCCCTTTTATATACTCAATGCCAACATCATACTTGCTCAAGAACTCCAACCATCTTCTCTATCAACCATTCAGGTTGGGCTGAGTGAATATGTACTATAGTCCCAAATGATCTATTTTTAGCTTAAATGGCTTCCCCAAAAGGTAGTGCCTCCACATTTGAAGGGCATGCACTATGGCAGCCAACTCCAAATCGTGTGGTACATAGTTCATTTCATGTTGCTTCAATTTCCTAGATTTGTATGCTACCACCTATTCGTCCTACATAAGAACTGCTCATACACCCTCTCCTAATGCATCTATAATCACTATGAAGTGCCCATTTGGATCCGACACAATCAAGATAGGTGCAAAAGTAAGTTTCTCCTTTAATAGCTAAAAATCCTACTCACACTTATCACTCCATTAAAATTTCTTTCCCTTTCTCTGGAGTGCAGTGATGGGTGTTGCAATTGTTGAGAATTCCTTGACAAATTTGCTATAATAGCCAGTAAGCCCCATAAAGCTCCAGACTTCTGATACATTCTATGGCACTGGCCACTCCATGATTGCCTTGATCTTATCTGGGTCCACTACTATCCCCTCAGCTGAAATAACATGGCCCAAATAGTGCACCTTAGTCTGGTAAAAAGTGCATTTTGACATCTTCCCATAAAGCTTATGATCCCTCAATCGCTGCAACACTATTCTCAGATGTTTGTCATACTCTTCTTCTGATTTGGAGTATATCAAAATATCATCTAGAAAAACTAATACAAAGTCATCCAGGTAGTCTCGAAAGAAGTTGTTCATCAAATTCATAAAAGATGTTGGGGCATTGGTTAGCCCAAACAGTAACACTGTGAACTCATAATGTTCGTATCTAGTCCGGAAGGTAGTCTTGGAAATATCTTCATCTTTTATCCTTAGCTAGTGGTATCCTAATCTCATATCGATCTTCAAGAATACCTTAGCTCCTTTCATATGGTCAAACAATTCATCTATTCTAGGGAATGTATATTTATTTTTGATGGTGCCCTTGTTTAGCATTCTATAATCAATACACAACCTCAAGGTACCATCTTTCTTCTTTACAAAAATAATAGGTGCTACCCATGGAGACACACTTGGCATTATAAATCCCTGGTTAAGAAATTCTTGCAACTGCACCTTCAGCTCATACAAGTCAATAGTGTTCATTCTGTATGATGCCTTTGACTAAGGTTCAGTTCTTGGTAATAATTCAATCGAGAAATCAAATTCTCGTTTAGGTGGTAACTTCGTTAGTTCATCAGGAAATACATCTTGAAATTCCTTCAGAATGGGATGGTCATTTTCTGATGACTCCGAGTTATCAAGGTCCCTAACCTTTACTACATAAATAGTACACCCTTTCCTGTTGGCCTTTTTTAGTTTCATGGCAAAAATCTGCCTGCATTCTAAGGGTCTTTTTAAACCATGAATTTCAACATGGTTACCTTGATCATCTAAGCATTTCACTATTTTCTCTTCACAATCTACAATGGAATTATGCTCAGTAAGCCAATTTATCCCCAAAATTGTGTCATATGACCCTAGGGGTGCCACATACAAGTTAACCTGTGTCTCAAAACTAATAAGTTCAATTTCACTGCAGGCAAGACAATGCTCTACCGTTTTCTCTACTCGGTTTCCATATTGGACCTTCCATGAGTTAGCCATATATCCCAGTTTAACTGACAACTTTGAAATAACATTTGGATCTATAAAACACTCAGTGGCTCCAATATTAATTAAAATCAAAATAGGGCATCCAAAAAGCTCACCCGAACACTGGATTGGTGTAGCATGGAAATCAGCCTGGCGATTATCTACCGCCACATGGATGTGATGTTAGTTTCTATTTTTCTGATTATTCCCCCTCTAAGGACACACACTAGCATAATGTTCACTATCGCATGTGTAACAACCACCGTGGGGTGCTCTAAGTCTGTCTGGAGCATATTTCCTATTATTGTCGTTATTATTGTTATAATTAGCCCTCTTGTTATTGTTCTGATTTCCTGCGTTACAGTCTTCAGAATTGTTTCCCCTATTGAGATTTTTGATCTGCCAGTTATTGTTATTGTCCTAATTATTTTGATTATGATTACTCTAGTTGTTTCCTTGAGATTTCTTATTACCATACGTGGTATCTCTACTCTTCCTGTAGTTTGCAACCTGTTGTAATTTCTGTTCCTGCTTGATTGCTTTTGAAAAAACTTCATCCATGGTGGAAGGGTTATGAATGTCTACAATGACTCCAATTTGAGGCCTACGCCCCATGATAAATTTGTGAATCCAAAACCTCTCATCAAGCTGATACTGAGGCACGTACTTGAGCAAGTGGGAAAATTTCTCCCAATATTGAGTTATTGTCATTCAACCCTGTATGAGATTCTGGAATTCATTCATCTTCTTATCGAAATACAGCTGCGGTAGCCACCTTTTTCTAAACAATTGCAGAAATTGCTCCCAAGTTACCTCACCAAGCAACAACTGCTTCTCAGCCTTTTCATTATCCCACCAAGTGGTATCCTCACTGGTGAGTTGATAAGATCCCCATATAGCCTTAGTCTCATTAGACAAATTCTGCATGGAAAAATATTTCTCCATCTTGATTATCTAGGCTTCTGCCCCGTTCGCTATTGTCTTGCCATCAAATTTTGGTGAGATGACCTTTTTGAGGTATTTACCCAATTCTTCAACCACTTTCTCCTGCTTACTTGGGTTTCCTTCGATCTCCAGGTTTTCTTCATTTGTTTCATTTCTATTGCCCCTATTTTCACCTGAGTTCACCCCAGGTTGACCTGTTTGAATTTCCTGTTCTAGATTATCCATCCTGGTCTCTTGTCGATTCAACATGGCTAGAATCAAATCCAATCTATCATTCAGATCACCTTAGGATCCTCCTCCACACTGGTAAGTGAATCTAGTATCCATCTGGATTAATCTATACACATTGCATTATAGCATAATTAGGCATAGGTCCTAGAGTTTAACCTAACGCTCTGATACCAAATGTAAAGTGCAGAAATCTCACATACTAAAATAGTACTACAAAAATCAATGCTCATTCCAAACAAGGAAAGTAAATCATTTATAATAACCAAATATCCATAGTTGCATAAAATAGAAAGTTTCCAAAAAATGAAGTACAAATTCCATACACTAAAAAGTGTTACATTTCCATTTTCATACACCAAAATGGGTGTTACAATACATCTGTTTCAATGTTACAAGTACAAGTGATTGCTTCAATTACGTCAATGAAAAGAATTATACATTTTATAGATTGTCTATGCAAGCCATACATGAGTAATACAATGAAATAAATATCCATAATGAATCATATAGCATAAGAATCTCTGATCTCGACCGTCGTGACCCCACTGGTCTTCCACAAATTGAGGCCAAAAGTGTGGTTAAGGCACTTTTTCCACCCAACCACGAAGTACTGGACTTCCTCGGGTTTCTTCCTATCTCAAAGAAAGCACCGACCTTGCATGAGGAGCCTAGCAACCTAGAATGGTAAAGGCAGGAGGGAATCTCTTGATGCGTGCTTGATGCATTTATGCATTCCTAAACTAGAATGACATAACTCTTGCAAACAGGATGTGGCAGAGACATATATAACATAATTCTAGGCTTTTTCCTAGCCCATCTATTTCAATGGTACAGTAGCTTGGCCAAGCACTAACAAAAAGTAGTAATTTTAGAAAAAGTAAAATTACTATCTCTAGGAGCCCACATTCGGCATCCTATCCCGAAAGTAAATTACACAAAAAGAATAAAACATTTCCCATAGCTTAACATAATGAATTATCAAAGATTAAATATTCATCATCAAAATGTCCAATCCAGAAAAATAAAGTTTACATCAACCAATTTACTACTCAGGTTTGCATGTTATTGGTCTAACTTTACACTTCCAGTGATATACAATGATCTAACAAAATATAAGTCATTTCCTAATTTTTGTGATATAAAATAACTATATGAAACAAAAAAAAATCTATTAATTTCCTCATGTTAGTTTATTTCATCTCTATGTTTCAGTATATTTTACAGAAAGATGCTTTAATTTTGTTTATGAAACAAAAATCATAGTCATACATGTTTTCCATCTTGACTGGTTTTAATTAAAAACTGGTTTATATATATAGAAGCTCAATATGTTCACTTATACAACAATATAAAAATAATATACTTATATATACAACAGCTTACAAGGGCAAAGTAATATATATATATATATATATATATATATATATTACAAAACCTAATATTCAGCAATAACATTGCTTTATAATTGATAAACATAAACCATTTTTTACATACAGAACTATATAAACTGATATCTATATATAAATATATATAAGAGACGTCATACTTAAGACCCTGCAACTGCTCAGGCATCGCACAACAAGGAAGAATGCATTGTAAATTCTAGTAAACATTTTAACAAACCTCACATTATACATCGATCTCCTTATACAAGATTTGAGATAAAAAATGTAAGCAATAGAAATATATATATTACAAGTCAGGATAGCCGCGTATGTCAAACGATATATAATATGAAATATACAACCAAAGAAAATTTAAGATTCATAGGGATAAGAATAAAATCTGAAGTTTCTAAAGATTTTACAAAGGCAATAACAAGTGATGGCCTCCATAAAGGCCTCCATGGACGCAACGATGGCTCTCCCACAGGCCGTAAGGCCTGTGGGGGAGTCATCTCTGCCCCTCGACTCTTGTTTACAAGCCGTGAACGGCGGCATAAAGACGTTCAATGTTTGTTTCAAAGCGATTTATGTATGTTTATAAGTATATTTCAATATAGGTATTAAAAACTTTCAATAGTATTTCAATATATTATATCCAGTGTATGTTGTGATAAACTCAATAATGTAATATAAAAAAAATTATCAGTAAATAAAATATAAATCAATACTAGTTAATAGATAACAATAACAGTCGTATAAATAATATCAATTTCTTTTTTTTAGAAAGATATAGATATATAAGTCATCAGCATATAAGGGTTTCATTATACAGTATATACAAATATAGGACAACAATTTATATGTATTATTATCACTGATTATACAAATACAATAATAGTATTATGAGATTTATAGTAATAATAAATTTCTCATTTCATAAAAACAGAGAATGACACAACAATCACTTATGCACACAAATTGAGATTATGGATTTGAATAAAAAACATGTTAATACGCTATCCAATATTTGAATCTCATCCAATTCTTCACTCTTCTTGTTCCTCTAATGCTTTCTTTTGCCCAAATTTGTAATCTTCCTCCGGTGCTCTTGTTCTTCAGAATGAATATTGTGAAGAATAATTTCCGTATTGAGAGAATGAGGGTTTTCTCTTTTATTATTTTATTTCCTTTATTTCTATTTTTATTTTGCTTTGTTTTTGTGTTTTATTCCGTATATTTAAGTCCTTTTTATATTTTTCTATTATTTTCTTTCTCGTTCTTTTATTTTCTAAATCTTGCTTCATTTTTCTATATTTTATCTCATATTATCAAATAAAACTAATATTAAATAACAAATATGATTTATTAATTTGTATCACAATTTTATTTAAAACAATAAATAATTCTAATTTTGAATAAAATCAATAAATGATTTAAAAACTATTTTGATTTCCACCAAGAGAAGTTAATATTAACTAACAATTAATTAAATAAGCAACTATAGCATATCAATAATTTTCCTTTCAAATAAAATAAGAAGCAATTATCAACATGACTAAATTATGCAAATACAACTATATGGTTTTCTAAGTGTGTGTGAGAGAGAGAGAGACCACTCTATCTTAACCTTGCTAGGCTGCTAACCTCATCTACCTTAACCACACCCTTGTCTTCGTCAACCTGTAAGTCATGAAAACTTAGATTTCCCATTAATAGGTTAGTGTCCAAATAGCCGAAGCATACCCAAAGCATTACATTTCATCATTTCATAATAAAATAACATTCTCTATATTTCATCATTTCATAATAAAATTAATAGTCATTGCATTTCTTCTTTTCCAAAATAAAATAATCATTCACTTATTTCATCTTTCAAAATAACATAATATTTATTCAACCACTCACAAGTATCCATAAAATAATTCCACATAAAGTAAGTTCAGAAAACATCAAAGTCTGAGACGTGACACATACCTTGTCTTGGTTGCCATCGCTTTCTTTGTGCAACATAAAACAACTGCCCATCTTCACTTTCAAATGGTTGAAAATTTCATTTCTCTTATTTATCTTCTATAATACTAGCCACCCTTTTAAACTTGCAGTTGGCTTTCCTTTGTCTGTAATTGGGGCAATATTTAGTAAGTATTGTTTCAGTCTCCTCCTGCTTCTTCTTCAAATGTAGAGTGCCCAAATGAGTAGTTAGGTGACTTATAATATCTTCTTTCATATTGGTCAGCAAGTTGCTTAACTCCACCCTTGAAACCGTATTAGATGTCTTGCCAATGGTAGATGTTTGTCCCCCCTTATCTTTTTGGTAAAGGACCTTGAGTAGTTCCTAAAAACTTTGCAAATATCATCAAAGGGTAATTGAGACACGTCCCTTGCCCCAATAAGATTAAGGGCATCCATGAAATCATCATTAACTCCTCTCAAAAATACAAGCTTCATGTACTCGTCTGAGAGTCGATTATGTGGGTTTTTCTTTAAGGAGAATTGGAACCTTTCTACATAGGCTTCCAATGGTTCATCTTCTTTTTGAGCAAATTATGAAAATGTCATCTCTTCGTCTATCAAATTCTCTGCAATAATCTTGGTATTTTTGCAAGAATTTTGTTTTCATTGTGTCCCAATCTAGAATAGCATCTTTGCCCAATCCTATAAACCATCCCAAAGCAACATCCTTCAAAGTAGCAGGAAATAGCTTGAGCCTATGAGCATCAGTTGTGTAGTCATAGCATCTACATAGGACATCAAACTCAAAAAAGAATGTATCTAGATCCTTAATCACCAAACCATAGAAGACTAGCAATGTTGAAGGAGGTATATTCTTCAGGGCAGCAGCCCTCTCTTGGTTGGTAATTGAAAATTCAAAAGTCACATGTTCTAGTGGATCATCTACTACATTAGCCATTGTTTGGAAGGTCCTATCTGTATTATCAATAGATGTTGATGAAAGGGAAAAATATTCTTTAGTAATACCCTCGCTCTGATCACTGTAGTCACCAATATCTACTCTAGCTTATTGGTTTGAAGGGAGAAACCTTCCCAAAGCGTCTCTCTACCTCCGCATACAATTGGTATGACTTTGTATAGCAAGGGCTCCTGCACAATGTTAATAAAATGTTTTGGTATTTGGAGGGATGAAACCTAAGTATCCTATTTTTTGAAAGCAAAATTTTAAACTAGGAAATCTTGGAAATGACAGAAACTAATCTTTGAAAGTAGCACCATCCCTGACAATAGTGCCAAAAATGTAGCATCCTCACTATGTCTAGTAAACTTGGTGACAATCACACAATTTAGAGGAAAAACCTAACTGAACAGTCCACTTGAACCTTTGGAAATACCTTCATTGAATTATCGACCAGGGCTAGTAAGCTTGTGATGGTGCTAGCACTGTATGTGATTTCAAAGACTAAGACTACCTAACTCATCCTAATACAATGTTACACTTGCTGGGAAATCTCAAAATTGCATAATGGTAAAGAAAGTAATGCTGGCACTATTGCTACAGGTACATACAATATAAGATTGCAACTAATTACTGTCAAGAAATGAATGCTAAGGTTTAACTTGATACTGATAATCTAAACATACACTCTACACTCCAAAGTATGTAACAAGTTGAAGCAACTAGAATATCTCAAAGGATCTAATGCATTTATGAAATAATTGTTACAACAAAAGTAATCATACATGAAATGAAGTGAGGGACAGTTACCTTGAGTGGCCCTTGCTCAAGTGACCATCACCACTTATCTAACTCAAATCTAACTTCTTAGATTGACACAATCATAATAATTCAAAATCATTCATTGCTAAATCTTCACAATATCACATAAGATTCTGTTAAATTACCTTATTCATGAATCCAACATTGAACAATAAACATTATCTGTAGAAATGACTAAGAGATCTGATAACTATATTTTCTACTTGAACAATTTACAACTTTCCAACTAACAACTAACAACTAACTCTAGCTGAACCACCGAGCCATACATATAGGCACGGGGGAGTTTTATTAAAACAAGGTCTCTCAACTAAAATTATAAATCACCACTCCCTATATATCAGAGTGTGATAAATTCCAAGCAATCAATAATTGAAAAAGAAAGAAAAATGAGTCTAAATGAAATTGAGACTCTTGTTGTAACAGAATTGGAACATGGATTGGTTGAATTAGTCATGTTAGACTCATGACTACAATAAAATTCTTCTCCTTCAATCATCATTATTAATTTTCATCATGATGCATAATCATCTACATCAAGTGCCTCCATGTTGTAGTTGTTGTGCTTAGTTTATTCTGGAACCTCCCCTGCTCTGCTATCTGGGAACTCTTTGGTTGTGGACTACACCTTACAATTGTTGTGGGCTATAGTCAATCTCCTCCAGCTGCAAGATTTAGTTCACAAAACATGCACACAATACTAACAACCATAGCTAAGCACAAAATTCCTTTGCAATTCATACATTCCCACACATAATCATGTAATATCCATCATATTATAACCATATTTCCATATACTTTAAATCAATTTCAAGGTTACATAATGAACATAAAAGATAGCATAGTGTAGGAATATGTATAAGATAATGTCTAAGAATGTCTATGACTTGCATAAATACATAATAAACTAGCTTATAATTGGACTCATCACTTCTCATGGCACTTCCATGCAACATCAACAAACCATACAATACCAATGACCACCTTCCAAATGCAACATGTACAACATGCATCCACACAAACCATACCGCAACAACAAACATATGGGTCTCATGTTTACTCACAAACTATAGGCCTCTCTCTATACAACCAACAACAACATCTCATCCCTCAACAACAACAATCATTAGCACAACAACCTCCACTCCAAACCACATCACAACCCCCTCTTGCTAATCCTTTTGATCAAGAATGGCAAGAGATGAAAAACGCACTTAAGAACATCCAACTAGGGACCCAAAAGAAACAATATAAGTTTGAAGACTTATGTCCCTATCCATTCGATAGAAACATGACAATCATACCTTTTCCTCAACACTTTGAAATCCCAAAATTTGACAAGTACAAAGGAAAGGGAGATCCTCATGACCACATCAAGGAATTCTTCAAGGAATGCCAAGAAGTAGCCTAGGATAATCAATTCCTCCATCTATTTCCATGGATCCTAGGAGGATAGGCCCTAGAATGGTTTATGCACTTGCCTTATGGATCCATCTCAACCTTCGCCAATCTTTTAGAAAAAATTGTCGCCCACTTCTCATACAATGTAGAACATGAGATCACTATGCTCAACCTTTGCAACACTAAACAACGAAGTGGTGAAAGTTTTTCCACATACCTATAAAGATGGAGAGGCCTTGCTAGTAGGCTACCTTGGACAACCCTTAAAAAACAACTCGTCCATATATTCATTCAAAACTTAAACCAAGAAATGGATTTCCATTTACAAGTGCATTGTGTGTCTACCTTTGATGAAATCATAGAAAAAAGGGGTCACCATTGAGAAGGCCCTTATTTCGAAAGGTTTGATCAAAATCTACAAGAAGAACGACAACGATAAACCATCCAATAACAAATCTAATTTTTGGGCTAAGAACAAAAACACTGTTCAAGATGGTGCTACCGATTCCAAGTATATCCAAATCGCCACTCCTAAACCTAAAGAGAGAAATGTAGTACAAAATGTTTCAAACAATGTCTCGGTTCCATTCACCCTTCCAAAGCAGAATCCTCCTAACAATCCAAAATGCAAGTATACTCCCTTGGGTGAACCACTCGAGGTTGTGTTCCAAAAGCTAGTCCAAGAAAACATGGTTGAGTTCCCCACAATGAAACCATTTGATGAAAACCAACCTAAACCCGCATGGTATAAGGAAAATGAATATTGTGGCTACCATTGCATCAAAGGTCATGCCACGGGTAAATGTGTGAAATTGAAAAACTACATCCAAGTCCTCGTCGATCAAGCGACATCCAAATAGAAGGAAACAATAATGTGTCACCTAACAATGGCCTAGAAGTCTACCAAGAGCCTCTTCCCCACTGTAATAACAACCAATCCACATCCAAACCATCATCCTCCAACACCAATCCCAACAACCAAACCAACAACATCAACTATAATAATGTTCCACCTCCTTACGACAATGTAGTAGGACGGATTGATTTCGACTCTACTCGTGTTGCCACCATCAAACTCAAAAATACCACCCCTAAATGTGATGTTACTATCTGATGTGGACATGTAATCATAAAGGGACCATCTTCATCCTCCACCACTACCACTTCCAAATATAACCTCCTTGATCATCTTGAGAAGATCCCCACACAAATATCCATCTTGGAACTCCTTACGACATCTACCATCCACTGCAAAATCCTTGAGAAGGCTCTCCAAGAGTCCCATGTCCCCACTGATATACCTCCCACTCAATTCCAAAATATAGTGCCTCAATTGTCCTCATCCTACCATCTCACTTTCAGCTGATCCGATATGCCACCCATCGATCCCACTCATAACAAAGCACTCCATATCAAAGTCCAAATCACCAATCACAAAATCAAGAGGGTCCTCTTGGATAAATGATCTAGTTTGAATATATGTACATTAAAATTCATAAAACTTTTGGGGTATTCATCAGCTAACTTAGAATCTTTGGTCATCTCCATCAAAGCATACAACACAGAAAGAGAATCTGAAGGCACCATATGCCTCCCTATCATGGTGGGCCCGCTCTAGCTACCCACCCTATGTCATGTGATTGATCTTGAACTTTCATACAATCTCCTTCTAGGCTGACCATGGTTACATGCCATGCAATCCGTCCCCTCCGCCTATCACCAATGTCTCAAGTTTCCTCATAACGGTGTGGAAGTCACTATTCTTGTCGATCAACAACCATTTGAATATTGTAAAGCCTTAGAGGTCATTTACGATATATAATTTCATTATCCAAGCACTTATGGGGAACATGTTAAAGACCCCTCATCCATTCCATCCACGTCATCATCCACTCCACAAGTCACCATTGATCCTTCCCATGCTTCCACATCATCTTCCACTCCTACACCTCAAGTATCCCAAGTCAAGATCATAGATAAAGGGTGTGGTGAATATGAGCTTCAAAATGCCTTCCATGTGGGAAAATTACCTTTGTCCCCTCTCTCTCATGGTCATCATCTCCAGAAGAAAGAATAAGAAAAATAACACATGATCAATGACAAAATTCCCTTCGTCACAGCACAGGTCTCTAAAGAAGAGGAAGGTGAAGAAACAACCTTGAGTGATTGGTTATACCATGATGAAACCACTCCAACACCAGTAGACATGGAATACTTCAAAGAAAAATATCTTGTACTATTTTAAATTTATACCAAAATGCCTTACCATGGAACAAGACTTGGCGTTGATGAACAAGGTGTTACATAACCTATCTTCGGTTTAGGATATGTGTTGCCGATTGTGACAATCCATGGACCTGCTAAAACTTTGGTAGACATGACTGAGTCTGCTTGTGTTGCTGAAAATATTAGTCCGAGTGTCATCATATCTTCATGCAAAGATCTTGATCTTTCATGCATATTCCTTGATAACACCATCTTTATCATTGACCTCCCTCTCGTTCATCCCGAGCTCATCACCTGGGATTTTCATGGACCCCCACCTCTCAACATGTTTCCAAATGATGAGGCTCTCTCAGTATTCCTAGCACTTTGTGATACCTCACAATATGATATATGCTTGCATGCTCATGCCTACCTTGGGGAAGAGGAGATCCTTAGTCCAAAAAAGAAAAATCAAAAAATAGAAAATCATCCCCTAGTGAAAACCTCTTTGAGGCACTTTCGAATACAAAAGATAAAAATAAAGACATATCTCTTGTGAAAACCTCTCTAAGGTGTTAGGAGATGAGGGTCTTCATCTTCCCCCCATACCATCATATTGGTAGGAACATTCCAATATCATGATTGAAGGCACCCAAGAAATCAATCTTGGTATAGGAGAACTGCCCAAGCTTACACACCTTGCGGAAAGCTTTGATATCAAAGAAAAATCCAACCTTTCAATCATGCTCCATGAAGCACCTGATGTGTTTGCTTGGTCCTATGTAGACATGCCAAGATTGGATCTGTCCTTGGTTGTTCATCATCTTGTGGTACATCTAGAAGCAATACATGTCAAACAGAAACTCCACAAGATGCATCCCCAAGTCGCCTTACTTGTCAAAGAAGAATTGCAGAAACACTTAGAAGTTAGCTTTATTCACCCTATTGACTATCTAGAATGGGTCTCGAACATTGTTCCACTTGCTAAGAAACCTGGGGGCATTCGAGTATGTACAAATTTTTGAGATCTCAATAGATCATGTCCAAAAGATGATTTTCCACTCCCCAACATTAACATCATCATGGATCTCACCGAAGGACATTAGATGCTCTCCCTCATGGATGGTTTCTCCAGGTACAATGAAATCAAAATCGCCCTTGAAGATCAACATAAAACCACTTTCACCTATCCTTGGGGTGCATGTTGCTGGCAAGTCATGCCCTTTGGTCTAAAGAACGCTGGGGCAACCTATCAATGTGCAAAGACTACTATTTTCTACGACATGCTGCACAAAATCATGGAGGACTATGTGGATGATCTCTTAGGGAAGTCAAAAACAAGATAGGAACACCCTGAGGTCTTATGGTAGATATTTGCATGTCTTCAAGAGTACAAGCTCTGCCTCAATCCCAAGAAATGTGTCTTTGGTATCACATCAGGAAAGCTCTTGGGGTTCATTATTTCCCGTACATGCATTGAGGTGGATCCCTCTAAAGTCACTACTATAACAAAAATGTCTCCCCCTAAGACACTTAAGCAGCTTCAATGTCTCCAAGGTAAGCTCTAGGCCATCTCCAGATTCATTGCTCAACTTCTAGACAAGTGTCAACCCTTCACCCATTTGCTCCGTAAAGATGTGTACATTTCAAGTGGGACCAAAATTGTCAACAAGCATTTGACCGCATTAAGGAATATCTAGCTTCACCGCTGGTCCTAATGGCACCTATCCCTGGAAAACCATATTATTGTATATATCAGCAACTTCAGTAGCATTGGGGTACTTCTAGCACAACATGATCACACTGGCCACAAAAGGTCTATATACTATATCAGCAGGATCCTCGTCGGCTATGAGCTTAACTACACATCCATGGAACGTGCATGTTTAGCTGTCATTTTTTTCTCCCAAAAGTTGTGACACTACATGCTAAGTCATTATATCAAGCTCATCTCTAAAGTTGACCCCCTCAAGTACCTACTTTCCAAGACCTCACTCACAAGAAGAATGACAAAATGGGTAATGTTACTGAATGAATTTGACATTGAATATGTTGATCGAAGGGCAATCAAAGGACAAGTCATTGCAAATCAATTGGCCGAAGCACCCCTCACAGATTATCAACTACTCTCCATTGATTTTCTAGATGAGTCCATCCTAACCATGACAGAATCAACAAATTGGAAACTATAATTTGATGGATCCTTCACCAATCATGGTTCAAGGGTAGGAATACTATTGGTAACCCCTCAAGGTGACTACATTCCTAAATCATATAGGCTTGCCTTTCCATGCACAAATAATCTGGCCAAATATGAAGCTTTGATCACTGGTCTCAAAATAGTAGTTCGGTGGAACATCCAATAGCTACAAGTCTATGGTGACTCTCAGTTGATTATCAAATAGGTCAATGGTGAATATCTCACTAAGGATGACAAATTAGTACCCTACAAGAAAATGGTTGACGAATACAAACTATTCTTTGCCTACATCTAGTTTGAACAGGTACCCCACCTTCACAACAAAGCAGTTAATGTCATGGACACTATTGGTTCCCTCTTGGATATACCTCGTGATAGCCATTAGTGTGAATTTCTTGTGGAATAGCTCCTTATGCTAGCATATCACGTCACCAAAGCAAAATTCATATGTGAGATTGTTGTTCCTAAAATCCTTGGTATTATGACATCTATACCTACCTCCAACATCACACTTTCCCACCCAAATCCACTCGTAAACAACAACAATCCCTCATCCACCAAGCCGCTCGCTACACTATCCTCATTGACATCCTCTATCGTTGAAGCTATGATGACACTCTTCTTCGATGTTTAAACATGAAAGAAGCTTCCCTCGCCCTACACGAAGTCCACGCAGGTATCTGCGATGCGAACACAAGTGGTATTGTCCTAGCCAAGAAGCTCTTGCGTATAGGATATTATTGGCCTACCATGGAACATGATGCATGTGAGTATGTGAAGAAATGTAAGCCATTTCAGAAGCATGGTGATCTCATCCACATTCCCTCTCAGGCGTTGCAATCCATCACAACACCATGGCCTTTCTCTCAGTGGGGCCTAGATCTTGTTGGCAAAATCCATCCACCCTCCTCCGACTGATATAAATTCATTATCACCACCACATAATACTTCACTAAGTGGGTTGAAACTATTCCTCTCAATTTCACCACTAGAAATAAAATTACTAAGTTCATCCTTTATAATATCATTTGTCATTATGGTATCACATCTACCATTGTTACATACAATTGCTAACCTTTCAAAAACCATGATGTTCACACTCTTTGTGAACAATTCCACATACAACATCATTGGTCCACCCCATACTATCCCCAAGGTAACAACCAGGTTTAGGAAACTAATAAAACTCTCCTTAAAATCCTCAAGAATGTTGTTAATGAAACTAGTCATAATTAGAATCTCCACATCCATCCTACCCTCTAGGCCTATCGCACTAGCATCGACACTCCTACAGGAGCCACTCCATATTCCCTAGTCTTCAGATCTGAAGCTATCTTGGGAATAGAGATCGATTTGCCGTCATTACGCATCTCTTTGCATAATGTTATCACTGATGAAGAATACCATGTTACACGCCTCCAAGAGCTAGAGCTATTGGATGAATGGTGCCTCAACATCCTCAATCACCTCCAAACATACCAGAATTAGCTTTGCAGATCCTACAACAAGAAAATCTATGCTAGAGAGTTTGCAGTAGGAGACTTGGTCCTAAAATAAAATCAAAGGAATAGAATCAGAGTGGGAAAAGAAAGGGAAATTTGAGCCTAATTGGCTGGACCCCTATATCATCACTTCTAAGTACAGTTCTAGGGCATATCACCTATCCACCCTTGAAGGAGAAGAGATTGACGATCCTATGAACATCATCCACCTAAAGCGGTTCCACAATTAGCCCGCTAAATACCCCAAGTCAAAAATATTAAAAAAAAATGTCAAAATACAAAAAAATGTCAAAAATATTAAAATAAAAAATAAAAATAAAAAAAGTAAAGAGAAATAATTCATCCTATGGTGAAAACCACTTCTTGTGGCTCCTTGGATAAGTACCATGATGAAAACCTGCTTGCAGGCGTCATGTGTAGGTTCAACCCAGATCTATTGTTCAAACCACCTTCTCATCATAATCCACATCCTCTGTCACACCCATAATCCCACCGTTTGAGCTTCCATTATCCATCATTCCCAAAATATCCCCCATCCTTCCATATATGGTTTAAAAAATGAGTAACAGAAAAAACAACATTCCAAATCACCAGCCTACCACTTTCCTCCACTATCACCCATTCCCCTAATTGAGTCTTTTCACCCCTACCATTTTCCTTCTATCATTTCACCTGTCACTCTCTATTTTTATAGAGTGAATAACAGAAAAGTAGAACTCCCACCTACACTAACACCTAAACTCCCCCCATCTCCTAGTTCCTCCTGTGGTTTTTACATAAACATCATGTTTATGCACTGCCACTTCACCTCACCTACCTTTGCTTACCAATCCTAGTCCCTTCCCGTGGTTTTGCATAAACATCACGTCTATGCATTGCCACTTCACCTCACCTACCCCTGCTTACCAACCCTGATCCCTTCTTGTGGTTTTTGCATAGACATCGCATCTTTGCATCACCATGTCACTTATCTGGTTACCTCATCCACCTAAGACCTTGGTCCATTTAGTGGTTTTTGCATAAACATCACGTCTATACACTGCCACTTCATTCTGCCAATCACCACCCAATGCCCCTAATCACCACTCATCCCTCAGATTGTGGTTCTTACAGTTTGAATATGATCTAAGCACTCTTTCCCCACATTACGTCCATCCCAAGAATGAGTGACCCTTGCCCATTCCCGTTACTCTACATCTTATCCCCCATCATCACCAGAATATCATTCTATCTATCCCCTCCATCCCTACCATGTGGTTTTAATACATGGTGTAGTCTAAAAAGTGACACTTCAACCCATTCACCCACTATCACTCTTCATTATCATGGTTTTTATACCATGGTATAGTCAGAAAAATGACATCCACAACCTCTAAACTCAATCTCATCCTCTCCTATTTCATCAAGTCACTCAAAACTACATATCATCACCACCCGCATCGTAATGTGCCTTGATCCCATGGAGACAGGGTATGTAGGCAGTCTAGAATATGAAGGAAGTATCCAGTATGCAGGTACATACGATGCAGCCATCCAATCCCACTTGGATGGTCCCACTCTCCCAAGCTTATTGATTATGCTTGATCTACAGACAATACACTCGCTAAGCATTCTATCAAAGCATAACACTTTCGCAAAAAAATCCTCAACTACCAAATTGGCTTTTCCACGACTAATGGCCTGTATCCCCCCGCCTATCCTTTAGTTTATCTTAATCATCCATTGATTCTTGTCCTACGGATGCATCCTTCCTACAATGGGTAGAATCACCAATCCTCCATCCATTTTTGGCAAGAGATATAATGGATGTATGTTTTGGGTCAGTCTATCTTTTGGTTCTTAATTTTTATCTTGTGTCCTATTCTTGGATTGGTTCAAAGCTACCTTGATCTCATTATATCATGGCATGTGGTGAACAATCTGGAATGGGGCATAGTCTTTGCTTTTGTATGTTGTGCTTGTGGGAGGTTCTCATTACTCCACCATAGTATTCATCTCTTGTGAATAGTAGGGTCAGTTATCATCTCCCTTTTGAATCTAAGGTTCCTCATACCTTTTGTGTACTAAGGGCTTATGCTTTGGATCCCCCTCATTTGGCTAGACAGGGTTGTACTATTGTGGGCACGCATGGTTCATCCTATTGTTTGTAGTGTCGAGTCCTACACATGGATGCCTTGTCACCTTGGTTATGCTATATCAACAGTAGTACTCAATAATTATTGGTAGAATTTCTTAATACATGCTATCACCCCTTTATCCTACACATGCATGCCTATATCCCATATCTATTGCTCCAAGTTTCATCAGACCCCACTCCCTTCCCATTTAATTTCTTCCACCCACTTCAAACTCTTCCTCCCTTTCCCCCATTCCATGACCATTTTTAGGAGCTTGGTATCATGATCAACAAAATCAATCACAACATCCCCATAACCATACACTTGCATTACCCATTTCATCCTCACTAGTCCATTCATTAATATATATTTATTAATCTAAGTATATATTATTCATATCATCACTCTGCATTTTCATTAGGCCATTCATTAAATTATCATGTATCCATTTGTAATATGTGTTTATTAATATGAGCATATATTATTTTCATTATCCACCTCATTTCCATTTTCATTATTCTATTTCCAATATATGTGTATCAATTTAAGCATATATTTACATCATCATAATACATATTTATTAATCTAAGTATCTTTTCACTCATCTATTTACCATTTACACATCATTACATTATCATCATTTCACATACAATTCATATCAAATAACATACCTTAACTTCAATATTTTCCTTGACAAGACCTTTGAATTAATTGCTCTCAAAAGATATCTACCAGGCATTACATAGTTCAATGATTGTTTTCCATTATTGACTTCATCAAAAGTAACCCAAAGCATGCCATCATTTGGCTCAAAACTTGTTAAAATAAGAGAAACTAGGAAGATCTTCAACGTCAAACACATGGACAAATAAATAAGGAGGTATGTATGTTTTGATCACCCACAATATATCCATCATAACATCACAGAACCATACTGCATAACATGAACATTTCCGTATGATATGATCCATATATCATAACATCCATAAACACAAATCCACATATGGCATCCTGCATCACACACATCACAAATCATCACCGTACACATCCTGCATCATACACATATCAATCCCTTGCATTATAAATCATCACACATACCACATTCTACATCCTAGGACCATACGTTGTAAAAGGAATTGATTTAAAGTGGTTGAAATAACCTCTCTACATAACCCCATTATCACGACAGATAAACCATACATCATAACATTCATAAACATAAATCACATATCCATCCTGCATCACATACGTGTTAGTCCAAAAACATCATGATCATCAACCACATCATAACATAAGCATATATCAAAACCATATAACATATCCACATACCATCATGTATACCATCCTAAACATAACTATCATAAATATGTCCATACCAGCATATCATAAACCATAATAACCCATCATAAAATCTATCCATGCATATACCAATAAAATAAAGTACACAGTCCATCGATCCAAATATCCATCTCATATATATACATACACAAAAAATGATCATGTACAAGTAAGGTCCCCAGAACTTGTCAAAATACATATACATGTTAGGGATTGCATGCAGAAGATATCAATTAAATGCAAATAAAGATTAAACAGAGGAATGGAAATACACAGAAATAATAACGAGAGACAAGATTTAATATGGTTCACCCAAACCCGGGCTACATCTACCAACAGAGAGTCCAATATTATTATCCAGTAAATCAAACTGTTACAAACCAATAATCCTTGCAACTCAATACCGCTACAAAATGCTACAATACATCAATGGAAACCCTAACCCTTAGCCACTTTTATCAAGCCTTATGTCGGTTACAAAATAGAGGTTTTTTATGTCAACCAATAGAGAAATAACTCCCGATGCCTTTATAAAATAGTAAAAGTCATTTGTGCTTCCCCTGGACCCTACAAGGGGCATTGTCCCTTGACCCCATCTTGGGGGTACTGCCCCCAAACCCCCACAAGGGGCGCTACCCCTTGACATCATTAAATAATTTGGGGGGAAACTACACCAATAAAAGTGGGGTAAGTTTAACCTCTGAGTCTAATTAGGCTCCATATAACAACAATCTCCCACTTGGAGACTAATCAGACTCCACACCATATCATCTCTCACTTGGAGACTAATCATAACACTGCTAACCCTGTAGCTCCCACTAGAAATAAGCACCCTAGATTCTGGTGTTTTGATTTTATTATTTTTCAGTCTTGAAGACCAACCGAAGCTGAAGAGGAGTTCATATTCTCCCTTGTTACTGCCTTTGTAAACATATCCATTGGATTTTCATCTATATGGATCTTTTCTAGCCGTAACTGTCCATCATCCAACACTGACCGGATGAAGTGATACCTTAGCTGTATGTATTTGGTCTTTGAATGCAAAGAAAAATTCTTTGCAAGATGTATGGCACTCTGACTGTCTGTAAACAAATAATTGTTAGCCTATTGTCTTCCCAATTCTTCCATGAAATATTGTAGCCATATCATCTCCTTGCTTGCCTCTGTTGCAGCTACATACTCTACCTCCATGGTGGATAAAGCAACCACCTTTTGCAAGCTGGAGATCCAAATCACTATTGTCCCACCTACAGTAAAGACATAACCTGTAGTACTCCATCTAGTATCAATGTCCCC
This sequence comes from Cunninghamia lanceolata, assembly GCA_027924645.1. Taxonomy (NCBI): domain Eukaryota; kingdom Viridiplantae; phylum Streptophyta; class Pinopsida; order Cupressales; family Cupressaceae; genus Cunninghamia; species Cunninghamia lanceolata. The sequence goes on along the minus strand of BSBN01001021.1, from coordinate 175,230 downwards.
TGCCAAATCTGAATCTAGATAGCCTGCTAAATCAGTATTAGAGCCCCCAAAACATAAGTGTTTATTGGATGTACCTCTCAAATATCTAAGAATCCATTTTACCGCATTCCAATGCTCCATTCTAGGATGACTCATATACCTGTTTGCGACTCCTACAGCATATGCAATATCTAGTCTCGTGCATACCATGGCATACATTAAACTTCCTACAGCTGAAGCATATAGTACCTTGGACATTTTTTCTTCCTCCTCTTGTGTCTTAAGACACATCTCCTTAGTCAATTTCAAATGACTAGGCAAAGGTGTGCTGATAGCTTTTGCATTCTCTATATGGAATCTCTGCAACACCTTTTCAACATAATCAGCCTGAGATAGAGTCAATTTTATGTTCTTCCTATCTCTGCAAATTTTCATACCAAGGATTTGTTTTACTGCCCCCAAATCCTTCATAGCAAATGATTGTGCTAACTATTGTTTTAACTCTCTTATGTGATCCATGTTAGACCCTGCTACAAGCATGTCATCAACATATAAACATAAAATAATGTAGCTTTCATTATCCAACCTCTTAAAATAAACACAATGGTCAGAATTACACCGGCTATAGCCTTGATCAGCCATAAAACTATCAAATTTCAAATACCATTGCCGAGGTGCTTGTTTCAAGCCTTACAAACTCTTCTTCAATCTGCACACCAGTTTCTCCTTACCGTTGACCTCAAATCCTTGGGGTTGTTCCATATATATCTCCTCCTCCAAATCACCATGGAGAAAGGCAGTTTTCACATCTAGTTGTTCCAAATGCAAATCTTCAGCAGCCACAATACTTAAAACAGTATGAATAGAAGTCATCTTAACAACCAGAGAAAAAATTTCATCAAAATCAATACCTTTTTCCTGTGCAAATCCTTTTACAACTAACCTGGCTTTAAATATTTTCTTACCTCCATCTTCCTCTTTTAGCATATAAACCCATTTGTTTGGTAAAACTTTTTTACCTGTAGGTAACTTACATAATTCCTAAGTCTAATTTTTCAGCAAGGAGTCCATTTCATATTTCATTGCAAGCTCCCACTGAACCTTTGTATCCACCTGCATAGCTTCATCATATTCTAGTTCACCAGGATCTGTTAACAAAATAGAATACAAAGAGGGAGAAAACCTTTCAGGAGGTTTACTTCACCTTGTTGACCATCTAATATTCACTGGAGTTTGTGGTATTTCTTGTTGCTATTTAGGAGCATGAGGAACCACTAGAACATTATTATCTAGAGTATCATTCAACACCACATAATTCTTTTTCTTTCTTCTCATGTTGTTGCAACTGATCTTTGTACAACACTTTCTCATTGAATACAACATCCCTGCTTCTCACAATTTTTAGATTTTCAACATCCCAAAGCCTATAACCAAATTCATCAATGCCATATCCAACAAAGATACACCTTTTTAATTTTGCATCCAGCTTGGTTCTATTTTTAGAATCTACATGTGCAAATGCTTCACATCCGAAGGTTTTGAGAAAAGAATAACTCACCTTCTTACATGTCCATGATTCATCTGGAATACCATAGCCCAAAGGAACTAAAGGACCTCTATTAATTAAATATACAACGGTATTGACAGCCTCTGCCCACATGTTTAAAGGCAGTCCAACATGCAATCTCATGCTCCTTGCACGCTCCATTATTGTCCTATTCATGCACTCAACCACTCCATTTTCCTGTGGAGTCCCTAGAACCATTTTCTACCTATGAATTTCATTAAAGGAACAATAATCCTCAAATTCTTTGCTGCAATACTCACCACCATTATCAGATCTATGACATTTTAATCTTTTACCCGTCTCATTGTCAACCAAGTTTCTCCATCTCTTAAATGTTTCAAATACATCAGATTTCTGCCTAAGGAAATAAATCCAAACCTTCCTAGTTGCATCATCTATGAATGTAACATAATACTAAGAGCCACTGAGAGAAGATACATGAGCTGGTCCCCATACATATATATGCACAAGCTCCAACTTTTCATCTTTCTTTTGCTTCCCATCCTTGAGAAAACAGACTCTCTTGAGTTTGTCATACACACAACTTTCACAGAAATCCATATTAATACATTTCAGACCTAGTAAAAATTTCTTAGAATGAAGTACCTTCATAGCTTTTTCACTCATATGCCTAAGTCTGTTATACCATAGTATTGTCTCAGAACCTACAGCAATTGTTTCAGTCTCTTCCTGCGAGCTTGCAACAACTGTTCCTAAACCTGTTTGTTTTTTCTCTGCAAGAGCTAAAGTAGAAGGAACAATATGACCTGTACAAAGATATAAGGTGCCTACTTTCACATCTTTTGCTACTATTAAGGCACCTTTTGAAACCTTCCAATTTTTATCAGTAAATGTAACAATGCAACCTTCATCAGCTAGCTACCCTGCTAAAATTAAATTCCTACTCAACCTTAGAACATGCCTTACCTCTTGTAGTAGCCAATGATTCCCATTCTGTAACTTAATCTTGATTCTTCCCTTTCCAACAATCTGACAGGGTTCGTTATCTCCCAAATAAACCAGCCCAAAATCCCCTTGGACATAATCAAGAAAATAACTTCTATGGGGCGTAGCATGAAATGAGGCCCCTAAATCTAAAACCCATGAATCAACAGCATTATCTAGGGAAAGAATCAAAGCATCATCTTCATATTTATTACTTACCACATTTGCCTCCTTATTTCCTTCTTATTTGTCTCCTTTATTTTTCTGAGACCAGCAATCTTTCTTCAGATGACCTAGTTTCCCACAGTATCAGCAATCCTTCTATCCTCTAGATTTGGACCTCTTGTCCTTTGATTTTCCTCATGACTTCCCATGACCTCCAAAACTTTTTCCTCTCTCCTTTGATCTGCCCCTGCTTTTTGCATTCAAAACACTACCTAATGTGGACCCTCCTGAGATTTTCCGTCGCATTTCCTCACTAAGGATAACACCAACAATATCATCAAATTTCAAAGTATTTGAACCAGAGACAAAGTTACTTACAACCATTACCAAGCTATTCTAGCTTTTTAGCAAAGAACATAATATCAAGAGATCCCTTACCTCTTCATCAAAACTTACTTTTACAAAAGTTAACTAACTGATAATCATTTTAAACTCACTTAAATGATCTATCGTAGATCCACCTTAAATCATTTTCAGATTAAACAAATGCTTCATAAGAAATACCTTATTTGAGGCTGAGGGTTTTTCATACAATTTAGCCAAAGCTTTCATTAGACCATCTGTTGTCTTCCTTCTGTTATATTGAATGCCACCAATGGTGCCAGGCACAACCAAATGGTTCCCAGTGCCTTTCTGTCTAGAAGATTCTAATCCTCATCAGTCATTGTTGCTGGTTTCTTAGCTATTCCTTCCAACGGCCTCCATAAATCCTTCTGATAGAGATAATCCTCCATCTACATCTTCCATAACTAATAGTTCTACCCATTAAATTTATCTACCTTCAATTTACCCTCGTCTACCATTGCTCCCACTCAACCGTGAGACCTTCTAGCAGACGATAATTGAACACAACTTAACTCAAATACCACTGTTAGGGATTGCATGTAGAAGATATCAATTAAATGTGAATAAAGATTAAACAAAAGAATGGAAATACACAGAAATAATAACAGTGAGAGACAAGTTTTAACATGGTTCACCCAAACCTGGGCTACATCCACCAATAGAGTCCAATATTATTATCCAGTATATCAAACTGATTACAACCAGCAATCCTTGCAACTCAATACCACTGCAAAATGCTACAATACATCAACAGAAACCCTAACCCTTAGTCACTTTTAGTAAGCCTTATGTCAGTTACAAAATAGGGTTTTGTATGCCAGCGAATAGAGAAATAACTCTTGACGCCTTTATAAAATAGTAAAAGTCGTTTGCGCTACCCCTAGACCCCGCAAGGGGCATTGCCCCTTGACCCTGTTAAATAATTTGGGGGGAAACCACACTGATAAAAGTGGGCTAAATTTAACCTCCGAGTGTGATTAGGCTCCATATAACAACAATACAATCAAAATATCTCCTACCCCTAGGCAGAGATGTCTTTGGCTGAAGCCCTTGAATGGCCTAGTTCCGAGCCCCTCTAAGGAGGTGGCCCCTACCCTGCTGCCTTGCCTATCCCTGTACTTGTGGGGGTGGCATATTCCCTACCACCGGTACCTGCCCTAGAGGTGGATGTTGAACTGACTTCTCTGATTGTCCTAACTGTCTTGACCCAGATGTCATTTATCAGCTCTGATAGCTCTCCCTCTAGTCTGCCAAGACTAGTCTCTCATAGAGTGCCCTGTAGTGTTGGGCCTCCCTAGCACTCTCCACCACCTAGTGCTGCATAGTCCACACAACATCTCCCATACCTGGTCATGCACCTGTCTATCCTAGTCCCGCTCCTGCTAGTAATGTTGTGCTAATCCCTGTGCCTATCCCATCTATCCTTGCAACTAGGCCACCTGAGCTTGTAAAGCTACTATCTGCGCATGTAAGGCTGCTACCTATCCATCTCCACACTACCCCTGTAATTGGGATATTTGAGTCTGTTGTTGCTGCACCAAAGCCTATAGTCCATCACCATTGTTGCCTCTATCATCACCCACATCTCCACCGCCATCCCCCTCATCTATCTCCATCTCCTCAATATACTCTATCTCCTCATCATCATCCTCCTCCACCTCTGCTCCTACCTCCCCTACTGCTACATATCCTGCCAAAATAGTCAACCTGACTGGTCTCTAGCAAGCCCACCACTGATATTATGTCATTGTAGTGTTGACATACACCACCTGTCACCTGACATGCCAGGCATGCCCCTGTAAACAGTCAAACTCTACAATCACTGCCTATGGATTCAGTGGTGGCCCCATACAGGTGCGTCTACATGGATCCTTGCGAACACTGTCTCCTCCTAAGGCACATCCTGTATTAGCTTGAATTGCCTCTATACTCGATCTAGCATATATTGACCGATGATCATCTGTGTCCTCCCTATCAGCTATTTGGGCTATAGTACATAGCTTAGTCGTACATGGTCCTTGGACCATGTATCCACCTCTCTCCACGGTCTCCATACAAAAACCTAGATGTCATCAATCACTCGCCTCCAATACCTCAGGTCTTCGGTGCGGTGATGTACCAACTAACCTCTATAAGCATAAACAAATGGTTGATGGCTCGACCTATCCCATATTGTCACTATCCTGGTGACTGTTGTGTTCTCCCAGGCCTAGATATGAAGCAATGTGACTCTACAGCCCAAACTAGCCGATCTCCTATATACCATGACATCTATATCATGGTATAAGTGCACTAGCACACATGGTCCCAATGTAAATACCAAACCATCCCTGATCCTGTGTAGCAGCACCAACCCCCAGCCAACTGGGAATCCTCTTGACCTATTGTTAGGAACCAAGGTCCATGCTATCAATCCCACTAAAAACAATAGCAACCAATATAACCCTCTCTCCATGGCTGGCCTATATCGCATTTGTGATCGATGATCACCATAGGAAACTCAAACTGGAGCAAACACCTGAGCCACGTATGCTGCTCCATGACCGTGATCATAGACGACTCTAGCCCCATGAATTGGGATCCTTAGGATCCTCCACACATCCTCTAATGTGATCAAATCCTCCTCTATGGGCAACAGGAAGGTGCATCGCTCCGTCTGCCACTGCTCCACCAACACTATCATCATTGCCCTGTCAACCTGAAACCACGACATCTCCACAATGAATCAAAGTCCCACCATCCTCAAGAAAAACCTGTTGGTCGCATCAAGACGCTCCCACAGTGTGAATGTCGGTGGCCGACGCTCCTGAGACTGGAGAACATCCTCATCATCCTACACAGTCACAAAAACACCTCGTCATCCTCAGTTTATAAATTGGGCATTACTTCTGGCCCTTTTGGCACTAAAAACCTAGGTGTCGCTTTGCTCATTTTCGGCACTACTCCTCAGGTGTGGGCGTTGATTGTTGGACCAGGCGTGATTATGCAAATCAGGCACCGATCACCAAACCCGGCATGACTATGCAGACCGGGTGTTGAATTGCTCATTTCCAATGCTAAAATCACCTTGTTCTTGGGCGCTACGCCAAAGCCCTAGGCGCTAATCGCCTGACTGGGCACTGAAACCTAGGCTCTACAATTATCATTTTGGGTGTCACAATTCTACTAAGCGCTAAAATGCTCATTTTAGGTGCTAAAATTTCTCCCCCTGCGCGCTAATCCACCTCACTAGGTGTTAATCCCTAGACTAGGCACTGATTGCTAGTTTGGGTGCCACAATTCCTTGTTGCGGTGCTAATCTGCAACCTAGGCGTTAAAATGCCCCCTAGCACCTACATTCTCCCATTTCCCGCCCTACATTTTTTTGTGCCTAAACTACCCGATCCCAAAATCACAAGAGAGGTTTCAAAACCTACCAGATCGCCAGCTGTTGTTGGTCGCATGTACTCTCAAACTCGCTCTACATGGTGCTCCTCTCCTAGAATGTGTGTCATCATTCTTCTGTAAGCACTTCTCTCCTTTAATCAAAATTTGATAAGCACAAGAAGACAAATTAAGATTATGGGCCCCTTCCACCTTATATGTAGCCCCCATTAACCCTAATTTCCTCCCCAAGCCCTAATTTTCTTTCTTGGACCCCATTTTTTACTCCTTAGCTCTGTATTTCCTCCTTCTCTAGTCTTGGGTTGCCTATTCACCCTCTTTTTTTTTCTTTTCCTCCGCTTTTCCCTCTCTTTTGAGACATTGCCAAAAAAATTATTTTTCCACCGATCTCTCGAGGGGGCATCACCTAGTCACCCATTCCTTTCTTGTCTACCAACTGGGGCATATGTATCAAATATTCTTTGATATCTCATCAATCTTGATTGTAATGATGCCATATCAAAGAGGGGCAAAATGTAGACGTCTGAAAATGGTCACAAGCACCTTCATTCATTTTTGTAATCCAAATCTATTCACTCACATCATTCTATTCGATCCAAACATTAATTAAATAATATTTAATTATTTAATTAATTTATTCTTCACCTTCCCCCTTCACCAAAAATTTAAAAAATCTTCTACTATAGTTCAAAAAATTAAATATTTTGCAACTATAGTTCATATTTCATTCATAAAAAATTAAATAAATATCCATATTTACTTAATTCCCTATTTTGTCCACTTTTGATTAGTTTTAGTAATCATCATTATTTTCCTCTAAAAAATGTGCACAAAAATTAATTTTAATTAATTCTCAATTATAAACCCCCATGTTTCTAGAAGCCCACTTGTCATTCCATTTACATGACAAGTGGTACTTTAGAAGCATGGCCAAATCTTCCAAAAAGTGTACACTTGTTCTATTTCTTCCATCCCACTCCAAGTGTCACTATTCATGCAAATTTAAAATTTAGTGTGGCACTATTCATCCAATTTTTAAATCCACTTGTCCTCTCCATGCAATTTTTAATTCTTCACAAAATCCAAACCATACATTTTCATAAATGAGGTCTTACATGTCATACACCTAACCAATCTTGGCCATCCATCCATTCAAACCTTCATTTTTATCCATCGATCATCCTTTGAATCTTGGAGCAATTTTCTCATCCATTCTCATCATGCCATTTGTCCAATTCTCCTTGCTTGAGGATCTTCAAGCAGCCTCAACCCTTGATCTTTCAATTTAATACTAGCCCTTCATTCCCATCCTCAAAAATCTATAAATTGACGCCCGCACCTCCATTTTTCATAAGCAATTGTATGCAAAGAAATTCTGCTAGTTTGAGTACTCACATCCAATAGAGCTTAGTTTAATTCTAGTTTAGAGTAGCTTAGAATCACTATCTTTAGGACATATAATTACTAATATGCTTAGATAGAGTGCAATTTATATAGTTAGTGCATTAGTAATTAGGCCCAATCTTGAGGTCCCTTGAACTTGGGATTGGGAGTTAATTAGGATAGTTAGCCCCTCACTTAGGATCCCATTTCCATTGCTGACAATAGTAATGTCTTGTGGGAAGCTAATGGTATGGCCACTATATTTTAATTGCTCTCCTCATGCATGCCTAACTTGAAGAAATGAATTTACCCTTGCTATTAACATCTCTCCTACTTGAGTGAGGTTTTACAAAGCAAGAGGCATGCTTCCCAAGTACACACTATTCCACTTGGAAAAATAACTTCCTTTTCACTCAGCAAAGCATCTATAGCACTTAGTCACATTGTTTGAATTTCTAACTTGAATTTAATCGAGCAACTCTTTGTGCAAATGGAACATGTAGGCATGATTGATAATTTGTCCATTCTTGAGTAGAATCATTTATGTGCACAATATACTCAGATGTGCAAAATGTGTTAGGGGTCATGGTAGAATAGATTGGAGGTATAGGAACACATGACAATGGTTGAAAAGTATTGAATGTATTATTGTGCATTGCTTGACCATTAAACCATTATGTGATGCTCACCTGGTCTTGTTGATTTTGTCCTTTTTTATATGGTAACATATATGTCACAGTTCATTTCTATGCTCATTACTAGATGATGTGCTAGCATTGGTACTATTAAATCTTGAAGGATCTCTCTTTTTTACACAATGGAGTGCATGCAATGTATTACAAAAGTATTTAGAATTACTTATCAAAAATTCAAACTCAAATCTTCCATAAATAATTACTTAGAGATAAATAATGTAATGTGCCGTACCTGTTTGTATATTTTTTAAAGATCTTTTTATGTGTTATTTTAATTTTAGAGGTGTTCTTATAGACTAGACAGAAGATGCAGAAGGGGCTTCAATTTTCCTATAGATGTGTGTTGTTACACAAAAATATACAATAGATATGAAGAAACTAACTGATACCTAGATCATAAATAGGCCAAATATGAATTACTATTACATACCCATGTTCAGATTTCCAACTTGGTACATATGCTGAAGTTGGGCCAGCAAATGGGTATGGCTGAAAACGCCTCAAAACTCCAAGGAATGAAAGAAAGTGTAGTATAAATGATTTTAGCAATTAGAGAGACCCAAGACACCTCCTATGAGGGTTACAAAGGCTACAAATAACAAAGAATGAATGCTCAACAAGACACCATGTCCCCAGGCAAGTAGTACGGCCTCCAAGGTGAGAAGTACACACCAAAATCTGATCAAACAAGCTGACAATATCTCTGTAAACTTCTGCACAAGTATTTCTACTCCAAATGCCTAGGAAGAATCACCAAACAACCTTCAAAAACTAGTGTATGACTCCATAGATGGTACGGCCTCACTGCTGTAATAGTACGGCCAACAAATAAGATGTACAGTTTCCCTAATCTACTCCTCAATCACTTCAAACTGCCTTACTGCATTAACATCAACTTCTTCTCAAAACATTTACAAAAGATATAACTCATAAACCCTCGAGATCTTATCCAACAATCTCCATTTCGGCACGGCTATGAACACTGAGTGTATCCACCTCTAATGGCACCTTTGTGTGATCTTGCACACCTGTAGAATGCCGTTACTCAGGGAGGTTTTCATCTCCAAGAGCCTCTAGTTTGAATCCTCAAACCCTTCACAAGAACAAACCCTAGGAGAGCTCACAAAGAGAAAATATCATAAACATGGCATAGCAAATGAGCTTTTCTTTTCATCTTTTATTTCCCTCACAAGATAGGCGTTGGGATTAGTGAGCGCATAATATAATTTTAAATTCATTTTAAACCCCCTTGGGATGGGCACCCATGCCCTCATAAGGTGACCTTTTAATATTTGGCTTTTTTTCCTAAGTCACTGCCAATATTTATAAAGTCCCTTTTAAATAAATATTATAATCTTCAGACTTTAAAATAAATGCCTAGATGATGTCAAAATGCCATGATCTATAGCTCACCGAAAAGGTCTCGATGAGATGAACACAACCTCATTCTAAAAATCCCAATCCGACACCAAACCTAAACTTACTAAAAATAGTAACGACCAAGAGAAATCAGAGCTAATTTAGAGGGTGCCAACTGGATCCATTGACCTTGAACCATAACTCCACCACCGACAAACACCTCCATGGCCAAACCAACCATGGTTCCCTAACCAAACTGCTAGTCCACGGGAACCCAATGATGGACTAACCATGTATCAAGAAGGGGACATTATAGTCTGCCCTCGCTAAGATTGCTTGCCTCAAGTAATCTCATATCAGGATGCTCCAATATGTTCTCATTCTCCCAAGTAGCATCCTCCACTGGAAGTTCTTCCATTTTACCAGGTACTCTCTAATAGTCCTCCTCCTCAAATTACGTTCCCTGGGGTCAATTATGGCCTCGGGTACCAAGATCAATTTCCCTTCTTCATCAAGAGGAGGCAACTCTACTGATGGTGTCACATTATGCCCTAAAGCCTTCTTAAGATGTGACACATGAAATACATTATGTACCCTACTACCTGCTGGCAATTCCAACTCATAAGCCACCTCTCTAATTTTCTTTTAGATCCTGAAAGGTCCATAATACCATGGTTTAAGCTTCTTTGCCCAACTCTTCTTAAGAGTGGACTACCTATAGGGCTGTAGCATTAAGTATACCATGTCACCAAACTCAAATGATCACTCAGTCCTCTGTTGATCTGCATACTGCTTCTATTGATTTTGAGCTTTTTGTATGTTCTCCTTCAAAGACCTCATGATATCTTGACTCTCCTGAAGGTCTTTGGCCTTAGGCACTCTGCTATCACCAAACAGTAAATCAACAAAGCTCAGTGCCTCATACCCATACAAAGACATGAAGGGTGACATCTGAATGGACATGTGATAAGTGGAATTATAGCAGTACTCTCCCATGTGAATCCACTTAATCCATGCCTTTTGCTGCCCTAAAACATAATTCCAGAGGTATCCTTCCACCAATTTATTGACAATCTTTATCTAGCCATCTGTTTGTGGGTGGTAGCTCGTGCTGGGGGTGAGCTCTGTCCCTATCAACCTGAAGAGCTCCTACCAAAAATTACTAAGGAACCTGTTGTCCCTATCACTGACAATGCTCCATGGCAACCCATGTAGACGGAATACCTCATAAAAAAACAACTCTACAACCTGAGCTGTAGTGTAGGTGGTAGGGATGGCAAAGAAGTGTGCTTACTTTGTCAATCTGTCCACTACCACGTAAATACAATCCCTGCCTTGGACCTTAGGTAGGCTTGTAATAAAGTCCATAGAAATTCCATCCCACTTCCTCTCAGGAATGGGCAGGCGCTGCAATAATCCTCCTGGGAAGGAGTGCTCATGTTTGTTCTATTGGCATATCAGACACTCTCTCACATACTGCATCACTTCTTTTTTGAGGCCCTTCAAGTGAACCTCTCTCTGACCTACCTGTAAGTTTTTAAGTACCCTGGATGCCCAGCCATAGGCAAGTCATGGAATGCCCTCAAAACCTTCTGCTTGATCTCTAATCCTGGCACCAAGAAGATCCTATCCTTGTAAATAATTAAACCATTTACCACTATGTACCTATCATCCTTAATCACGCCATCTATTATCCCAGTAGCCCATGTATCCTTAGCATATTTTGCTAAGATCATCTCTCTCCAGTCATCTGAAATAGCACTTAATGCACACAAATGGGGCCTTCTGGATGAGGCGTCAACAACAATATTTTTATTGCCTTTGACATACACAATGTCATAGTCATAGACCTAAAGCTTGCTGATCCACTTTTGTTGCCTCTCATTCAGGTCTTTTTAGCCAAGGAAATGTTTCAGACTGTTGTGATCTATCTTCACTACAAATTTGTTGCCCAATAGATACTATCTGAATTTAGCCAATGCATGCATGATGGCTAACATCTCCTTGTCATATATACTGTAGCTGCAATCTACACCCCTCAACTTCCTTCTCTCAAATTCTATGGGGTGTTTATCTTGCATGATTACTGCACCAATGCCTTCTCCTAAGGCATCACACTGGAGCTCAAAAGGTTTGCTGAAATCTGGAATAGATAACACAAGGCATGTACTCATAATCTCCTTGAACCTATCAAAACACTCCTATGTGCCTCCTGTCCAACTGAATGCATCCTTTCAAGTCAAGTCTGTGAGGGGTGATGCTGACTATGAAAACCCCTTCACAAATCTGTGGTAATACCCACAAAGACCAAGGAATCCCTTCAACTGAGTGAGATTCTTTGGTGGTTGCCAGTCCACAATTGCCCAAATCTTCTTCAGGTCTACCTTAACACTACCATCACTGATGATATGACCCAAGTACAACAACTTGGTCATCCTGAACTCATACTTTGACATTTTTGCATACAATGACTCCCTCTCTAAGATGCTCAAAACAATGTCAATGTGTTTAAGATGTTCCTCCCATGTCTTTCAATAAATCAATATAGCATCAAAGAAGATCAAAACAAATCTCCTCAATTGCTCTCCGAACACCCTATTCATACAAGATTGGAAGGTGGCTGGAGCATTGGTCAAACCAAATGGCATAACCAGGAACTCAAAGTGCCCATAATAGCACCTGAAAGTTGTCTTCTCCACATCCTCATCCCTGACCTGAATCTGGTGATATCTAGATCTCAAGTTTATCTTGGAGAAGTAATAGGCCCCGTACAACTCATCTATCATCTCATCAATATGGGGTATAGGGTACCTGTTCTTGATGCTCATCTTATTTAACTCTCTGTAATCAATGCACATTCTGAGAGTTCCATCCTTCTTTTTCACCAAGACCACTGATGATGCAAATGGGCTTTTGCTAAGCCTGATATGACCCATCTCGAGAAGCTCTTTGATAGCCTTCTCAATTTCATCTTTGTATCTCTTCAGGTGCCTGTATGGTGTAGTGATCATTGGCTTCACACCCTCCTCCAACTCAATCACATGCTCAATACACCTGTTAGGGGGTTTACCGAGTGGAATGTCACTAAACACTTTGGTGTGTTTAGTTAAGAGAGCCTGTATGTCAGGTGGATACTCCCTTTTCTGTTGCTCTAAAACTACAGGCATCACCATCACCTTTGTTGCCCATTGCACCTGATCATGATGAATCAATATCTCCATCCACTTGAGAGAAACTACTCTCAACCCACCATCTGAAATGCCCCTGAGCACATGCCGAACTCCATGAACACCTCAAACTTCATCTCCATGTCCTCAAGTTGAGTGTGAACTCTCTAATATCATGCAACCACTTCATACCCAACACAACATCCACATCACCCATGCTAACATAAAATTCTAACTGGAAAGTATAGTTATTCAGCTGGATGGCTAGATTGGGTATCCTCCTAGTACAGGTGAGTATAAATACATCTGCTACCTTCACCTTAAATCCTTCAAATTCTTCGGAGACTTCAACCCCCTCTTCGCAACCAAGCCCTCATCTATGAAATTATGAGTGGCATCTATGTCAAGAAGAGTAATGCAATGTTGTCCACCCAATACCCCTCTTATCTTGAATGACCCTTCTCTTTGAATGCTCGATATATGGGCTGTAGGTAGGGAGGTCTCCTCATCATTATTCGAAGCCTCAGATGCAACATCTGTTACTGAATCATTATCATTTGAATGTTGCTCTGAATGTGACTCAGATTCAACAGACTCATCTGCTAAAAAATATTCTAACTATTTGGCCTTTCCTTGGGCAACACACTTGTGCTTAGGATCCCAAGGCTCTTTGCAGTGGAAACAAAGCTTCTTCCTTCTGAGGTCATTCAACTAGTCATTGTCCAACTTAGAAGAGCTCTTATGCTGTTGTCCAGAATCTCTATGAAAATGTCTTTTGTACCTTTCCTTATCTCTCCTATGCTGAAATCCTTTTGACTGAAACTTATTTCTCCAAATAGAAGACTCCACGTCGTGGGCCTTCTTCATGGCCTCCTATAAAGATGCAGGGTCTAAACCCTTTATCCAACCCCAAAGTGGATCTGACAACCCATCAATGAAGAGCATGATCAATCTACGCTCTAAAATGTCAAAAACCATCACTGAAAAGTCCTAGAACTCTGATATGTAAGAGTCTATAGAGCCCACCTGTTTCAATTGTGCCAACTCTTTGAAGTGCATCTCAGGATCCTTCTTGTCAAATCTGTCTATAAGTCAGGCTATGAACTCCACATAAGAAGTAATCTTCTCATGTCCCAGTGTAACCTTGCCATTGCTCCACCACTTATGTGCACTGCCCTCCAAATGCAAAGTGGCACAAGTAATAGCATCCTCCTCTGGCATGGGACTAATCTGTAGGTAACTTTCCAATTTCTGGACTCATGCTCTAGCTAAAATTTTACCCAAACCATCAAAATATGGGAGTGTCATCTTGCTAACTTTTTTTGTAACTCCTGATTTTGTGGTTTGTTTCCCCTGCGGGGTCTATTCCTCATCCTGATGCCAAAGTACTCGGCAAATGTCATCTCAGCCCTAAACTCTGCACTAGATGCTCTCCAATCCCTCAGGATCTTGTCCTGGAACTCAGCCTGTGTGGTGTCCTATTCAGGAACATTGTTCCTGGGTGGAAATAGCAAAATACCAGGTCTATCCCCAACTGTCAAAGAGGTGGCTCTCCTATTAGTGACTGAGGCTTTTCCTTCATCTTCCCTATCTTTGTGCCTATTTGCATGGTAATTGTCACCATTTTGCCTGTCTCCATTGTTCCTGTCACCCACAGGCCTATCACCACCATTATCTACTTTGTTTCTATCCCCAAAATTATTCATGTTCCCTCCATTGTTATTATTATTATTATTCCTTTTATTCTTGTTCTCTGGAGGTACCAACTGGCTAAGGGTTCTGTTCAGTTCTGCCTGTGACTCTCTGAAAGTCTCATCTATCTGCAAGAGTCCTCTCTCAATATTATGTTGTCCCCTCACCAATGAGTTAAGAATGTCCCTCAAGCTAGGTTCATCAACATCTCAATCTCCCATCTCCTCTAACTGTGTTGGAACCACACTTGAAAAGGGATCTAATCTCAGTACTTCAATGTCTTCCTCGCTATATATAACCACCGGTTGTTCCTCTGCGGCTATAACCTGTGTATCTGTATCAAAGGGATATGTCTATGGAACTTGTAAATCTGGCCTTGACTTGTTCCTTCTGAGATAATACCTGCTAGTACGTGGCTGCATGTCTCATTTTCATTTCTACATGTCTAAATCTGACCTCACAAGATGGCAGGATACACTGCTCTGATACCACTATAATGTGTCGTACCTGTTTATATATTTTTTAAAGATCTTTTTATGTGTTATTTTAATTTTTAGAGGTGTTCTTATAGACTAGACAAAAGATGCAGAAGGATGCAGAAGGAGTTTCAGTTTTCCTGTAGGTGTGTGTTGCTGAAGCATACAATATATAACATAGAATGCAAACCCAGAAAAGATACAATAGATATGAAGAAACTAACTAATACCCAAATCATAAATAGGCCAAATATGAATTGCTATTACATACCCATGTTCAGACTTCCAACTTGGTACATATGTTGAAGTTGGACCAACAAATGGGTATGGCTGAAAATTCCTCAAAACTCCAAGGAATGCAAGAAAGTGCAGTACAAATGATTTCAGCAATTAGAGAGACCCAAGATGCCTCCTATGAGGGTTACAAAGGTTGCAAATAACAAAGAATGAATGCTCAACAAGACACCACGTCCCCAGGCAAGTAGTACAGCCTCCAAAGTGAGTACACACTGAAATCTAAGCAAACAATCCTGCAATATCTCTGTAAACTTTTGCACAAGTATTTATGCTCCAAACACCTAGGAAGAAACACCAAATAGCCTTCAAAAACTAGTGTATGACTCCATAGATGGTACGACCTCACTGTTGCAATAGTACGGCCAGCAAATAAGATGTATGGCTGCTCTAATCTGCTCCTCAATCACTTCAATCTGCCTCACTTCATTAACATCAACTTCTTCTCAAAACACTTGCAAAAGATATAATCCAAAAACCCTCAAAATCTCATCCAACAATCTCCATTTCGGCACAGCTGTGAACACTGAGTGTATCCACCTCTAATGGCACCTTTGGGAGATCTCGCACACCTGTAGAATGTCATTACTCAAGGAGGTTTTCATCTCCAAGAGCCTCTGGTTCGAATCCTCAAAACCTTCACAAGAACAAACCCTAGCAGAGCTCACAAAGAGAAAATATCATAAACATGGCATAGCAAATGAGCTTTTCTTTTCATCTTTTATTTCCCTCACAAGATGGGCGTTGGGATTAGTGAGGACATAATATAATTTTAAATTCATTTTAATCCCCCTTGGGATGGCTACCCATGTCCTCATAAGGTTATCTTTTAATATTTGGCTTTTTTTCCTAAGTCACTGCCAATATTTATAAAGTCCCTTTTAAATAAATATTATAATCTTCAGACTTTAAAATAAATGCCCAGATGATGTCGGAATGCCATGATCTATAGCTCGTCGGAAAGGTCTCAACGAGATGAACACAACCCCATTCTGAAAATCCTGATTCGACACCAAACCCAAACTTACTAAAAATAGTAAGTAACGGCCAAGAGCAATCAGAGCCAATTTAGACGGTGTCAACTGGATCCATTGACCTCAAACCACAACTCCACCACCGACAAACACCTCCATGGCCAAACCAACCACAGTTCCCTAACCAAACTGCTAGTCCACAGGAACCCAATGATGGACTAACCATGTATCAAGAAGGGGACATTACAAATAATTAGAAATAAAAATCATATATCATATCTAAAATTCTATCCTATAATATATATTACCATAGTAAAACTTATATGTAATAAAAATATAGTAAACAACATTATTTAAATAACTGTTATAAAATGCAATGAGTATATAAGATTGACCTTATTGAGGACTCACCTTATACATATATTAGTTTAATACGATATTAAAAAAGTATAATAAAATTTGCACCAAATATTTTTTTGTTGTAAAATAGAATGAGTATAAATTGAGGATATTGAAACATGTTAGTATTAGTATAAAGAATTGGACATATATGAGGGGACAAATGACCATCCTTAAACATGTTAGTATCAAAATTATCTTGGTCATAACTATAGTGTTCATTCTAGACATGTCTCTCATAGGTATCCCTAGCATAGATGACGTGGTTGATCTCCATTACCATGTGGCTAGTCTTTTGCTTCTTAGTGTGATCGTGGTATCTCTAGTTGGCATGATAGGGGAAAGTTCCCCCAGCTGACCCTTGTTATCTCTCTTGTTTGTATGACTCTTATTGATCAAGAAGAAGAACAAAGGCAAAGGATACCATCATGAGTTGGGAGCCTATTCTAATGACAAAGTCTCCTGCATGGCTAGGGTAACCCCTTAATCATGATCCTCTTCCTTCTCTCATTGGTATAGTTTTCGCTGCTTAGTGGTGTGACCATTTTTCTTTTTCCTATGGACTCTTGCATCAAATTTTGGGAGTGTGATTCCATTCCACCGATCTTTTATGTGAACTAGTATATTTTATTTTTATATAATTTAATATTAAAAATACACTATCATTATAAAAAATTAAATATGAATCTGTTGTTCTCTATTTAAATTTTATAATAAAATTTAAAAAATAACTATAATTAGTTAATTTTATATATTTTAATAAAAATTTGGAATTGAACCAATCCTATAATACACATTTAAAGCATGAACTCTTTATTCTATAAATTTTAGAATAAAAATAAAATTTTATATAAACATTTAATTTTATGTACAATATGCTCTATAAAACAAGAAATAGAATCTTATTTTTTAGGTTAGCCTTATTTCATTTAAATAAAAAAATTTAGAAATTTGAAAAGAACAGATAGCTTATAAATAAGCTAACAAACTTTTACGACACCTGTAGTCAACACTTATTTTCTAAATCTTTCAAACAGATAAATGATGATGTTGTCCATCAACTGGAGGCACTTTCTGTTGAGGCACAACACTCCAATCATAAGAATAAACCATAGATCCACGGGGACGTGTCCCCCCCTGAAATACAGCCGTCCCCACGTCTCCCTATTTCTGAGATGGGGAGACTTCAGGGAAACGTGCACACCGTCCCCCGCAGTCCCCCCACCATCCCCCCGCCGTCCCCTAGTTTTGCCAATGCATTTCTTTGGGGCATTCTGTCAAACAGTTCACGTGCCTTGTCTATGCTTCCACATTTTGCATACATGTCTAACAGGGCAGTTGCAACTACAACATTTGACAAAATTCCTCTATCCTTTATGTTTTGATGGATGTCCATACCCTATTCCAAAGCTCCCATTTTGACATAGGCAGGGAGGATGCTGGGCTAGCAAAGGTTGTGGAATTTGGCTTTACACCAGCCAATTGCATTTGCTTTAAAATTTCTAAAGCCTTTTCAACAAATCAATTTTGTGCATATCCTGCAATCATTGCAGTCCATGAGACCACATTTCTTTGAGGCATTCTGTCAAACAATTCATGTGCCTTGTCTATGCTTCCACATTTTGCATACATGTCTAATTTATAACTAATTTATACATCTTATAGACTTCTACAATTATACATCTTTTTATAACTAATTTTTCAAGTATTATATGTATTTCCGCGCACCGCTCCCCCGCCGCCGTCCCCCCGCCGTCCCCAAAATTAGACCCCCCGCCCCATCGCCGAAACGCGTCCCCTGCCGTCCCCGAAACTCTGTGGAACTATGGAATAAACCAAAATGCAAAGCTGCGTGCCACTGCCACTACCCACCACGTATCCTCTTTTTCATCAGTTTTATCAACACCCAGGCTTGCATCCTCTTCTTTTTGCTTAGGCATTGGAGAAGACGAGCAAGACTTGTACAGTTGGAGTCCGCATAGATCTGAATTATTTGAGAAGGATGAGCCATCAAATGTCATTAACTGCCCCCCTTGCGGTATCGTTCCTGTAAGATGATTGTTGGACAGATCTAAGTAACTTAGGGATGTGAGAAGTTGCAACTCAGCAGGAATAACTCCAGACAGTTGGTTTTGCGAGAGGTCAAGTGACTGTAGCTGTACCATGTTCCCCAAGGACTTCGGTATACCACCACTAATATGGCTTCTTGAAATATTAAGAATGATCAAACCAATGAGAGATCCCATGCCTTCAGGTATAGGACCAGATATTCTATTGTTTGATAGATCAAGACATTTTACTAATCTCAAAATTCTCACATACTCCAGCTCCGATCCTTTGTTTCTGATGATTATTTTCTCTACATAGGTTGAACCTGTTATCCATCCAAACTCAAAGACTTGTGTATTCTCTGACTTGTCGTCAAATGCGAGGTGGGTTAGACGGGTAAGATTTGCAAGGGAAGGGGGAATTGGCCCAGACAGCTGGCAGTTGGACATTTGAAGACGCCTGAGAGTGTACATGGTGGAGATAGCTTTACCCCATTCATCGCTTGACACTTGCGCCATATTCACCCCGTCTAGCAGCAGCTTCTCTAAATCTCTCATGTTTCCTATCCACATCTGCATGTCATCAATTATGATGGAGGAAGAGGAAATGTAGTAATTAGTGGAAAGGTCCAAGTAACGCAACCTGGACATGTTGCCCAACTCCCTGGGCATCTTTCCCACAAATCCAGCATTTGACAAGTTCAAATACTGCAAATATTTGAGCTTGTGGAGTTGCTGAGGGACACCAACACCAATGAAGGCGTTGTAGCTCAGATCCAAGCTTTCTAACATCTTTAGATGAAACAGTGAAGAAAGAACATCAGGTTTATTTATATCAACAGAAAGTGAACTGCGATAGATCTCGGAAAGAACACCACCGGTTAAATTCCGCAAAGCCCTTGCCAGATTGTAGACACGAGGATTGTGGAGATCCAAGTGAATGACGTGCTTTGTTACATTATGACATTTGATTCCTTCCCAGTTGTAACAGCTGGTGGAATCATTCCACGTTTTCAGTTGACCAGAGGGGTCGTGAAGACTTTCCTTAAACTGCAACAGAGAAAGTTTTTCATCTTCTGGACAACAAGATACCCAACAAATCAGCAGCAATAGCACAGATCCCACCAATATCCAGAACTGCAAACTCCCTGAGAAACATCCCCTACAAGAGCCCATTACGAGTAGAACGATATGAAGCAACGAACAACTAGTTTTTATTTTGTCCACCTACAGAGCCTGCATAACGTCCCACGAAGCAATTAGGAGACCACAAATTCTAACGAAAGATTAAAATGGTAAGGAGAGGATAACGCAAGGCTTACGCAGTGAGAGGAACTTCGTAGCAAGTTGCAACGTGCGAACGACCACGACTTCCATTGACGTGGAAAAAATTATTTAAAAAGAGCTTAGACGGGACGAACCGTTGAAGTTGTATTGAATTTCCAAGAAGGTCGTTAATGCGTAGAGATCACGCGGAATGTCGGTGGGCATTGGCCGTACTATAAGATGAGAAGGCGAGTAAAAACGCGCCATATAGGGGAAAGGAACCCATAGTGGGTCAACTTAACTTCACCCCTCCACCTGGTGCGCCACGTCATCCGAAATAATTTTTTTTGCATTTGACAGGTAGATAACGACGTGGACCCCCTAAATATTTCATTTTATTGTGATTGGTCACGTGGACTACACGTGTGTTTCGCAAGGTCAATTTTCCAGGGATTTTTTATCGCCCAACCAACGACCGGACACAACTTACCCCGGTGGCAGGAAGCGGCATTGTGAGTTGTGCTCAGCATGTCGTGTGGCATGCGAGCAACTCGCCACCTTTTCATCACACACTCTCGCATTTACACAGCGGCACTCCCGCAATTACTTCCCTGCAAACGCATTTACTCCACTTCCCTTCGCATTTCGCTAAGTATCGTGCCTTCCATTTTCGCAACTATGGAGCGTTCAATGCTCCCGTCCTTCCCACTCAACAAATGTCAGCCGCCATTACCAACTCTGCTCTCCATGTTTGGTCGTTGCAGATGGCACCGACACTGGGTCACCTTGGGGTCGTTTTAGCTGGTCTTCACGCTCCAAAGAACTCGGCTTTGGCGACGGCTCTACTGGTTTCCCCTTTCGCTCGTGGCTTTGCTCGTTTATCCTTCGACCCTGGTAAGGATATCTATCTTGATAAGGCAATG
Organism: Cunninghamia lanceolata; assembly: GCA_027924645.1. Taxonomy (NCBI): domain Eukaryota; kingdom Viridiplantae; phylum Streptophyta; class Pinopsida; order Cupressales; family Cupressaceae; genus Cunninghamia; species Cunninghamia lanceolata. The sequence continues at coordinate 154,109 of BSBN01001021.1, read as the reverse complement.
ATCTTTCTAACTCGAAAAAAAAAGGATTTATTTAGTTTTTCCTTGTTTTGATTGCGAATTCTACCCTATATTGCTTTTTGTGGTCATAAATGGAATGTTCTTTTCGTTTTCCATCTGGTTGTAAATATTAGGCTTGGGTATTTAAATGGGTTTATTGTTTATGCATGGGTACTAACTTGTCTTTCGTGTTTCGAAATGGGTTTTTTACCATTGATTGTTGTCTGTGGTTGTAAGGTTCTTTTCGTTTTCTATTTGGTTCTTTTCATTTTCTATCTGGTTGTAGTCATGACGGTTTGGTGTTGAAAGGGGGTTATTGTTTGTTAATGGGTATTTCATTTAAGGATTCAAAATCGCTTGGCTTTGGCGATGACTCCACTGGTTTCTCCTTCTGCTCGTGGCTTCGCTCGTTTATCCTCGACCCTGGTAAGGATATCTTATCCTGCTAAGGTAATGATCTTTCTAGCTTGAAAAAAAAGAGAATTTATTTGGTTTTTTCTATTTTTTTGTCATATGGTTTATGCATGCAATATCTCAGTTTGGTTTTTTTTGTTTGTGATGGGATTTCTTCCATATATTGCTATCAGTGGTCATAAATGGAAGGCTCTTTTCGTTTTCAGTATGGTTGTAATCATTAGGCTTCGGTATTCAAATGGGTTTATTGTTTATGCATGGGTATTGAGTTTTATTTTGTTATATGAAAGGTTCTTTTCGTTTTGTATCTGGTTGTAATCATGAGGGTTCAGTGTTAAAATGGGGTTATTGTTTATCTATGGGTATTATAATGTTTGTTGTCTGTAACCGTAAACGAAAGGTTCTTATGGTTTTTTGACTTTTTGTAATCACTGTTTGTAAACATGAGGGTTCGGTATTAAAATGAGGCTATTTTTTATCCATGGGTATTCAATTATTTTTTATTTTTTTGTTTGCAATGGGATTTTTTCCATCTATTGCTGTCTATAATCATAAACGAAAGGTTCTTATTGTTTTCTCATTGTTTGTAATCATGAGGGTTCGGTATTAAAATGGGATTATTTTTTTATCAATGGGTATTCAATTATTTTTTATTTTTTTTGTTTGCAATGGGATTTTTTCCATCTATTGTTGTATGTAATCATAAATGGAAGGTTCTTATGGTTTTCTCATTGTTTGTAATCATGAGGGTTTTGTATTAAAATGGGGTTATTGTTTATCCATGGGTATTCAATTATTTTATATTTTTTTTATTTGCAATGAGATTTTTTCCATCTATTGAGTTGTTTGTAATCATAAATGGAAGGTTCTTATGGTTTTCTCATTGTTTGTAATCATGAGGGTTCAGTATTAAAATGGGGTTATTGTTTATCCATCGGTATTCAATTATTTTTTATTTTTTTGGTTTGCAATGAGATTTTTTCCATCTATTGTTGTCTGTAATCATAAATGGAAGCTTCTTATGGTTTTCTCATTGTTTATAATCATGAGGGTTCAGCTTTAAAATGGGGTTATTGTTTATATATGGGTATTCAATTATTTTATTTTATTTTTGTTTGCAATGAGATTTTTTCCATCTATTGCTGTCTGTAATCGTAAATGGAAGGTTCTTATGGTTTTTTCATTATTTTTAATGATGAAGGTTCGGTATTAAATTGGGGTTATTGTTTATCCATGGGTATTCACTTATTTTTTATTGTTTGCATTGGGATTTTTTCCATTTATTGATGTCTGTAGTCGTAAATAGAAGGTTCTTTTGGTTTTCTTATTGGTCATGAGGGTTCTATATTCAAATGGGGTTATCCTTTATCTATGTCTATTGATTGTTTTTTTTAGTTTGCAATGGTTTTCTTCCATCTGTTGTTGTCTATAGTCGTTAATGGAAGATTGTTTTGTTTTGTGTCTCGTTGTAATCATGACCAGTTATGTATTTCTTTAACTTTGTGGTGGAATGTCTAGTTTAGTGCTTAAGGCTCTTTGTTTCTTTGACTTTGTACTGTAGAGATTCAAAGGATTCCAAATGTCAAAACTGGTGTTCAATGGTGTTTGTTGTAACACTTTATCTACTTTAAGAGTAGTGTTTATCAACACAGCTTAATGGTCATTTTTTGTGTTTTGTAACACATTTATTGCTTTTGGAAATGGCATTACCCTGGGGCATCCCCTAGATTCTACCAAACTGCCTATACACACGTGATACAATGTGTTTCTCTAAAATATAGGGTGTCCTCCCTATAAGCCATCTTGTCTGAAAACAAAACAGAATCTCCAATGCATCATCGTCCCATACCTCGCAGTCCAAGTATGGTCACCACTCGACTCTGTCTACATTGTCGAAGGCATGTCTCCAGTACTCTAATTTTTCCAGCTTGAGCTAGGAAAAGCTCTCCTGAAACATGTAAGAGTAAGGATTATCCCTACCCCGAGTGCCAATGCCAATAGGATGAGTGATGGCTATATGAGTGCATGCCCATATCTATAACAGTGAAACCCCGCAAGCCAAGCTGGAAGAGCCATCATACACAAACTGGTGCAAATCATGATACAGGTGAGCAAGGATACAAACAACCCAGGCATATCTGGTACCCTCCGTCGTAATCCGCTTTAGTACTCGACCCCATCCAACTGCAAATCCACTTGACCATCTGTTGGGGCACATAATACCTCCGATCAACCCTGCCACAACTGAAGCAAGTGGCTCATAATAAGCTAGCATATCAGACCAACTAATCTCAGTGCCCTCGATCTCATTGTCATCAAAAACTGTCGGCACTCATCCAATTCTGCCCCAGTCTGTGGCTCATACTTAATGATCTCTCCATCAATAGGTATGTGCAAAATCCTGTGAACATCCTCCAGAGTCATTGTAATCTCTCCAATGGGAAAGTGAAAGGTCCCATCCTCACTATGGAATCTCTCAACCAAAGCAGTCAGCATGCTGAGATTTGCCCTAATCTTGGGCATGAAGCAAACAAATGATAATCCAACATATCCAATAACCAGAAGATTAGTCTCCATAAGATAAGGCCTTAATAACTGGGTAACTGGAAACCGCTCCCTTGACATGAGGACATCATCTAACTCCTCCTACAAACAAGCAAGAACGCATTAATCAATCAAAATCGACTAAACTGCAAGTCCATTTATCCAACATTAAAAACTTAGTTATTTCAACAGGAAAGCAATCCTATCATCTCTCCGGAGATCCTATCAATCTCAGAGATGACCTATCAGTTGACCAGCACCCATCACACAGTCAACTTCATCAAATTTCTAAGTGATTTGATAAACTAAACTTGTATGTGCAGTTTTGCCTGTCATATGCGTTGATTTACCCTGTATGCACAGCTTAAATTTGTATGCGCAGCTTAATTTTACATGTGCAGGACTGTTCGTCGCATGCATAGCTTCATTTTGTTTGCATAGAAAGATTTCACATGCGCAGTAAAACTCACAAGTGCAGAACCACTCATTGCATGTGCAACAGGATTTCAAATGCATGGGAAAACACTTCAAATGTGAAAAATTTGCATATGCATCGATTCTGGCATCATAAGCGTAGAATCACGTCATATGTGTGGTATCGTGCATCATATGCGTAGTTCTGCCATTTGGCGCATACAAAACCTAAATCTTTGGCCTACATTTATCGCTAGCATTAATGACCCTAGCCTAGAAACGTAGTTCTTAACGGCAACCCGTAGTCTGTTGGATAGTTGAACCGTCGGATCCGCTAGAATCGATGAAGCTCAAGAGGAAACTGCTGCATCTTCGTTGACTGCTCTCTACTCAAATGGATCTGCTCTCCACTAGGATCTCTCTTGAAGGCAAGTGTGCAAATGAGTGAACTGTGAACCCAAACTCCTATATGTAGCACATGGAACCCTAATGGGAGGTTCTTGACCTTGTCCATGTTGGGGCATTATTTTCACATAATCTTTCTTCTAGGTCCTCCATTTTCTTCACCCTAACCTGTCATTCAGCCTATCTCATCATGAGATTGTCCATCATCCTGTTGTCACATTCTTCCTGTCCAATCTCCTGAGGGGGCATCCTAACATCATAACCTGTACTAGGAGCAAAGTGGGGCACGTATCATAACCAGAAAATTTTTATTCTTTAAAACAACGTGATAAAACACATTGCATTAAAGAGGGGCAAAATGTATACACCTAAAAATGGCTAAGTTGAATTAAATAAATATTTTAATATTTATTTTAATTCCCATTCTCCTATCAATTAAATAAATATCCTAATTTATTTAAGTGATTCACTTCCCTCCAATAATTAAATAAAATCAATTTATTTAATTAAATCCCCCAATTCTTCTAATGTATCATCTAATTAAATAATCCTAAATTGTTTAATTAAATCCTATTTTCCTCTATCCCAAAGTCTTAATTTCATAAATCCACCTCATTCTTCCACATCACCTTTCCACCTTACCTTTCCACCTCACCATGTTGCACACATAATCAAATATTTTAATTTTTAATTAGCTAATATCATCTCACCCACATGTCCTATTTATCCTCCAGTCAAATTAGTTAACTCATCAATCAAATATGTTAACTAATTAGTCAATTGAGTTCATTGGTCAATCTATTCAGTCAACTCCCCAATCAACCCAGTTAACTGTTCAATCATCTCAGTTAACTCCTCAATCTATTATGTTAACTCCCATAACTCATGAAAGGAGCTTGGACACTTGTCCTCTTCTAATTCACACACATTCTCTCAAGTCTTCTCAACCGTACACCTCACAGGTAATTCCTCCAGTCATGGATCTATTGACACTTGGATTTGGTCTTCCCTTAGCCTATATAAGCAAAGTCTTCACACCCATTTGTATACACTCAAGCATTTGTAATCTTACTCTGCAGGAATCATACCAGCGTGCCTTCGGCAAAACCACCTTCATTGCATTTGCATTACAAATCCATTATCTTCACCATGTCTCCATTATCAATCACCTGGATCTCCATTATAGTTGCATTGTAGTTTGAGCTCCATTGCATTGTCCACCTACAGCTGTTCTACTCTTGTCATCTTCAACAGCAAGGAAGTGCACACTTCTGAGAGCTCCATTACCATCAAGATCAGGAGCAGATAGGCGAATAGTGGAAGCATAGAGGTAAAATGGTCTTCGAAGGTATATTCTTTGTTTACTTGTATTTACATCAATTTCCATTGAGTTATTGGATGATTAGTTGTTTAATACTATTGTTCACATTTTCTAATAACAAGCAAGCGGTGAAAACCTAGTAAATAGGCGCTACTTGTGATAAACCACCTCTTCCATCTTTTCAGACCTTGTCCCTCTCCATCCCTCCTAACTGTATCCACCCAATCGCATCGAGATACCTACCTTGGCTTGTTGGTCGCTCGTCCTTATCGCCTTCTTCCACCAGACGGCCAATCCAAACTTGCATTCATCTTGTCATCCATCCTACACCAATCCATTGAACCATTGTCAAACTACGTCGCCTCTGAGCTATCATGTAGGCAAGGCCATCATTGATGCGCCCCTGAGGCTCCTTTCCCATCCATTCCATCCCATGTCGCCCATCCTTTTGACCATCCAATTCCACCCAATTTCCCATCGCCTAGGCCTGGGTCCACAAAGTCCACACCTTGAACTATGTTGCATCTGCGTCGTCACGTAGGCAAGGCCATTTATCAATGAGCCCCTGAGGCACTAGGTCAGACCCTTAGGGCTCGTTTCTTCATGTCGATTATCAGTTCATCCACAATAAATCAATCCTTTACTTAACTGGGGGCAAATCTTCGACCTAGTTGGAGAAATGGATTCTTGAATGTCACGCCCCTCAGAGGATAACAATAAGGATCGCAATACCATCACCAATTAGCAAATAGCATTACAAACACACTTTTTCAACAAAAATGCTTGACACAAGGACTAGACCTATAAACAAGACACAATGGACCTCAACCACCATGATGATTGTATCTGTTTTCATTGCAAGAAAACATAACTATGGCAAGAAAATTTGTGCTTATTAAAAATATTCAAGTTACAGAGTCTTGATTTTTGTTATTATGTCTTTTTATGCTACTTGAGGATGTCAAAAACTAGAGGAGCTATGATGGGGGCATAATTATCTTATTTGTTATCTATTTGTGGATCAATCTTTAGTAATGTGACGACTTTTGTCTAAAGACATCATCGGTAAAAGATCATAGAGGACATTCTAGGTCTAAACATGAAACAAGGCAATCCTTGTTTGTTGATACACAAGCAATAGTCAGGTCATCTAGATTCAATTTTGACTAGATGCTTTTATTAACTTGCTAAATCAAAGTCCATGTAAGAGATACTTAGGTCATAATGGTTTAATTATGCCTAGATGCTTGTATTTTCTTACAACATTTTAAAAGCTCAATGATGAAACAAAGTACTTCAAATATTTACATATACAAAGATGACAATCCACATCCATACATATCAAGTTGCATATCATTCCATTATAAGCATTGCATCCTTGACCAAATTCCAAGTGTTGAAAGATCCATTTATCCATTTATCCACGTCTTTTCTTCTACATTATCCATTTATCCTATTTATTAAAGTCCATTCTTCTTAGGTGTATTATTATTAAGATTAAGTATACTTGAAACAACAAAAACAATTCATTTGCATGTCATGAATATGTGTGTCATCATATAGTATCGTCACATACAATGTATTAATCGTAATAAACATTTAGATCATGTTTTGCATATAATGTTGTCATTTAGATGCATGAGTCACTATAACATTGCATTAACCAAAAATCTCACAAAAACATAACTATCATCGCATTTGCATATTAGGTCATCATCCATAAATAAAACAATGGCAAACAACATAAGTAAACATCTAAGTTATCACAATGTCTGCATTAGATCATCATAGAATGTGAACATATAGGATCATAAGCATGCATATAGGTCATCATATCCATCATATAACTCATAGAAACATCATGTCGCATGAACATAAAGCGCATCATAGAATCTAATAAACATGTTAGACACATCACGTACAACCATAATCATCTAAATTCATCATATAGATCATCATGTCCATCGCATAAACGTAAACATATGCATCAGAATCATAAACCATATATGTCATCTCTAAGCATAGCATATCATAACATCATAATGTAAGTCATGTCCATCACAGTAGATCATAATAATAGTCAGTCAAATCATAATATCATATAATCATCATGTAAAAGAATAAAAGTGTCTAAGTATACAATGATGTCAAAATAACAATATATCTCGAAGTGTCCAAACCGAAGTGGTGTATACATGTCCAAAATAAAAGTACTAAAACTGATACATGTCAAGGAGCAACTAGGAGTGGCTCCCTCCTGATGGTGCTGGTTGTGGCGGCAGGATACCTCCTCCTCCTCTTCCACCTGTCGTCCCTATCCATGGTGTACCTCCTCTTGATGGTCTGTGATGCGGCCCCATAGGTCCCATCACCTCGCCACTCTTTGCGGGTACCCTCTGTGACCTGATGCGGTAACTGGGTCGATAGCTACCTGCCCTGCACTCTGGTTGCATAGCCTACTCATAAAGGGACCACCAGTAGAAGATCTCCTGACCTTCCCTAACCATCTCTACAACCGTCTGCCTAGTGGGACCCTGTCCCGCAGTCTGCTGAACCTGCTCTAAGAGTGCCTCTGCCCTCTTGTACCTCTGAATAGTTGTGTCTCACTCTAGTCAGACGATCTATAGGTCACTCTGTAGCTGTGTAATCTAGGCCTGCATCTTCCCTATCTATCCTTGTTGTTGTGCTAGCATAGACTGTGCCTGAGCCAGAGCCAGCTGGGCTCGTAACCCTGCTATCACCCCATCATCTGGCCCCTATCCCTGTGGCTACACTGGAGGCTAAACCTGTGCCTGTAAGGCTAGCTAAGCATGCTAGATAGGATCAATCCTCCAATGAACCCTCCTACCATCTCCATCTCTAACATCATCCCCATCACTGCCATCATGTCCACTATCACGACCTCCTCCTCCTCTGCCACCACCATCATGACCTCCTCCTCCTCCTCCACCACCACCATCATCCCCACCTTAGCCACCTCTGCCTCCCCATCCCTTGTGTCTCCTGTGTCACCTTTGTGGCCCCTCGTCGTCCTCCTCCCAATCATCTAGAATTAGGGCTCGCTCTCCTGGACCGGAGTAGCAAGGAAAGGGATGTGCTGCAAACCAGTCAAAGTACTCATGTGTCATACCCGCGTCTACCACTGCCCTATGCATTTGCCAAGGCTGATATGGAATATGTAGAAACTCATCACAAACTATCTCATAAGATGGGCTGGGTCTGCATCGTGTCCTCTCCTTGTGCGTACGAGCAAATATGGCATTACCCTAGGGCATCCCCTGGATTCTACCAAACTACCTGTACACACGTGATATAATGTGTCTCTCCAAAATATAGGGTGTCCTCCCTATAAGCTATCTTGTCTAAAAACAAAACGGAAGCTCCGATGCATCATCGTCCCATACCTCGTAGTCCAGGTATGGTCGCCACTCGACTCTGTCTACATTGTCGAAGGCGTATCTCCAGTACTCTAACTTTCCCAGCTTGGGCTAGGAAAGGCTCTCCTGAAACATGTAAGAGTAAGGTTGATCCCTACCCCGGGTGCCAATGCCAATAAGACAAGTGATGACTATATGAGTCCATGCCCATATTTGTAATAGTGAAACCCCGCAAGCCAAGCTGGAAGAGCCATCATACACAAACTGGTGCAAATCATGATACAGGTGAGCAAGGATACAAATACCCCAGGAATATCTAGTACCCTCCGTCATAATCCACTCTAGTACCCGACTCCATCCAATTGCAAATCCACGTGACTGTCTATCAGGGCACACAATACCTCGGATCAACCCTGCCACAATTGAAGGAAGTGGCTCATAATAAGCCAGCATATCAGCCCAATTGATCTCAGTGCCCTCGATCTCATCATCAAAAACTGTCGACACTCATCCAATCCTGCCCCAGTCTGCGGCTCATACTCAACGAGCTCTCCATCAATAGGTATGTGGAGAATCCTGTGAACATCCTCTAGAGTAACTGTAATCTCCCCAGTGGGAAGGTGAAAGGTCCTGTCCTCACTATGGAATCTCTCAACTAGAGCAGTCAACATGCCGAGATTTGCCCTAATCTCGGGCATGAAGCAAACAAATGATAATCAAGTAGATCCAATAACTAGAAGATCAATCTCCATAAGATAAGGCCTCAACATCTGGGTAACTGGAAACTGTTGCCTCGACATGAGGACATCATCTAACTCCTCCAGCAAACAAGCAAGTGCGTGTTAATCAATCAAAATTGACTAAACTGCAAGTCTATTTATCCAACATCAAAAACTTAGTTAAATTTCAACAGGAAAGCAATCCTATCATCTCTCCGGAGATTCTATCAATCTCAGAGATGACCTATTAGTTGACCAGTACCCATCACACAGTCAACTTCATCAAATTTCTAAGTGATTTGATAAACTAAACTTATATGTGCAGTTCTGCCTGTCATATGCGCTGATTTACCCTATATGAACAACTTTAATTTGTATGCACAACTTAATTTTACATGCACAGGACCGTTCGTCACATGTACAGCTTCATTTTGTTTGCCCAAAAATATTTCACATACGCAATAAAACTCACAAGTGTAGAATCCCTCATTGCATGTGCAATAGGATTTCAAATGCGCGGGAAAACACTTCAAATGCGAAAAATTTGCATATATGCCGATTCTAGTGTCATATGTGCAGAATCGTGTCATATGCGTGGTATTGCACACCATATGCACAGTTCTGCCATTCAGCACATACTGTAAAACCTAAATCTTTGGCCTACATTTATTGCTAGCATTAATGACCCTAGCCTAGAAATGAAGTAGTACTTACCGACGACCCGTAGTCTGCTGGACGGTTGAACCGTCAGATCCGCTTGAATCGTTGAAGCTCAAGAGGAAACTGTTGCATCTTCGCTGACTGCTCTCTACTCAAATGACTCTACTCTCCACTAGGATCTCTCTCAAAGGCAAGTGTGCAAATGAGTGAACTGTGAACCCAAACTCCTATATGTAGCACATGGAACCCTAATGGGAGGTGCTTGACCTTGTCCATGCTAGGGCATGATTTTCACATAATCTTTCTTCTAGGTCCTCCATTTTCTTCACCCTAACCTATCATTCAGCCTGTCTCATTGTGAGATTGTCCATCATCCTATCATCACATTCTTCCTGTCCAATCTCCCGAGGGGGCATCCTAACGTCATAACCTGTACCAAGGGAAAACTGGGGCACGTATCATAACCAAAAAAAAATTATTCTTTGAAACAACGTGATAAAACACATTGCATCAAAAAGGGGCAAAATGTATACACCTAAAAATGGCTAAGTTTAATTAAATAAATATTTTAATATTTATTTTAATTCCCATCCTCCTATCAATTAAATAAATATCCTAATTTATTTAAGTGATTCACATCCCTCCACTAATTAAATAAAATCAATTTCTTTAATTAAATCCCCCAATTCTTCTAATGTCTCATCTAATTAAATAATCCTAAATTGTTTAATTAAATCCTAATTTCCTCTATCCCAAAGTTCTAATTTCATAAATCCACCTCATTCTTCCACCTCACCATGTTGCACACATAATTAAATATTTTAATATTTAATTAGCTAATATCCTCTCACCCATATGTCTTATTTATCCTCCGGTCAAATTAGTTAACTCATCAATCAAATCTGTTAACTAATTAATCAATTCAGTTCACTGGTCAATCTATTTAGTCAACTCCCCAATCAACCCAGTTAACTATTTAATCATCTCAGTTAACTCCTCAATCTATTCTGTTAACTCCCATAACTCATGAAAGGAGCTTGGACACTTGTCCTCTTCTGATTCATGTACATTCTCTCAAGTCTTCTCAACCGTACACCTCATAGGTAATTCCTCCAGTCATGGATCTATTAACACTTGGATTTGGTCTTCCCTCAGCCTATATAAGCAAGGTCTTCACACCCATTTGTATACACTCAAGCATTCACAATCTTACTCTGTAGGAATCATACCAGCGTGCCTTTGGCAAAACCACCTTCATTGCATTTGCATTACAAATCCATTATCTTCACCATGTCTCCATTATCAATCACCCATCTCCATTATAGTTGCATTGTAGTTTGATCTCCATTGCATTGTCCACCTACAGCCATTCTACTCTTATCATCTTCAACAGAAAGGAATTGTACACTTCTGAGAGCTCCATTACCATCAAGATCAAGAGCAGATAGGCGAACAATGGAAGCATAGAGGTAAAATGATCTTCAAAGGTATATTCTTTGTTTACTTGTATTTACATCAATTTACATTGAGTTATTAGACATGTTTAGTTGTTTAATACTATTGTTCACATTTTCTGATAACAGTTGTCAACATATCAAACTAAGTTGTCAATAACTACAACATAGCTTAACACTAAAAATGCTTTACGATTATCAAGTTTCTGAACAATGTCCAAATTTTCATATGAGCTATCACCAAATCATAGCCATCTCCAAAGCCTAAGTGATCATGTTTTGGTGCAATTTGCAACTACCAAACATGGAGAGTAGAGTCAGCAATTGCGTGCCAGTGTTTTTTGAGTGAGAAGGATGAGAGCATTGAACGCTCCATAGCTGCAAAAATGGAAGGCATGATACCCATTGAAATGCGGAGGGAAGTGGAGTAAATGCATCTGTAGGGAAGTAATTGCGGGAGTGGTGCTGTGTAAATGTGAGAGTGTGTGATGAAAAGGTGGTGAGTTGCTCGCATGCCACATGACATGATGAGCACAACCTACGATGTCGCTTCCTACCACCGGGGTAAGTTGTGTCCGATCATCGGTAAAAAATAGCCATAAATTTGAACCTACCAAACACACGTGTTGTCCACATGGCAAATTGCAATTCCACGGTGCAAAACAAAATATTTAGGGAGTCCACCTCATTGCACGCATGTTTGAGTATAAATTCATATGAATCAAATGAAGACATGCCACCTATAACAGTGAAGAATGTGAAGCCCATGTCAACCTTGAAAGTTAGGTTTCACCACTATCATGCCCTCAACATATCATTGTACTCAAAAAAGTTTTATGTTGACCATTGGATGTTTACAAAATGCAAATCATTGACATATGCCAAACACAGATATGAATTCCCCTTTCATTAATTTGATTCAAAATACAAATCGTGGTATTACAAAATGAAAGAAAATGCCTCCCTAGGCTGCAATTTCAAACTTGTTTGTGTACAATGATTGCTTGCTACCAATCTCATTCAAACCATGCTGGAAAAACTAGTGGGCTCGAAGTGAAAATGCTTATTGTTGCCTGATTGCTTGACAAATTACTCTCAATCATGTTCTCCTCCCTTGTTGGTGGACTTAGAGTGTTTCTCAAATGTGATGGGCTTAGGGCTAGAAATTAAGTACTGCTCACATGGGATGGGGTTAGAGTTGGAAATGGACTACCGCTGACATGGGTTGGGATTACAGTTGGAAGTGGAGTGTTGGTCACATGGGATGGGGTTAGAGTTGGAAATTGAGTGCTGGTCACTTGGGATGGGATTATAGTTGGAAATTGAGTGTTGGTCACATAGGATGGGGTTAGAGTTGGAAATTGAGTGCTAGTCACATGGGATGGGGTTAGAGTTGGAAATTGAGTGTTGGTCACATGGGATGGGGTTAGAGTTGGAAATTGAGTCCTAGTCACTTGGGATGGGGTTGCAGTTGTAGGATACATACGGATACCAATGCATGATTTTCTGGAAAAGGGTTTATGGGGTTGCTTAAACACCTTTGTCTCTCTAGATTCTTCCTTGTCATTTCAAGCTCTCTTTCCTTTTTATCCTACTCCTTTTCCTGCCTTTGTAAAACTCTTTGTTGTTCTCTTGCTTGTTGTGCAACATCTCTATCTAGTTTGGCTTGATCCTTCAATTCCCTTGCAACAAGACATGATGCCTTTCTATCCCCAATCTGCTGTCTCTTTCTTAGTTTTATCTCCTCAATTTCTTTCTTCCTTTGCTCTTGTTGCATTAAAAGGTTCATGTAATCATCTATTGTTAATAGTTGGGACTATCGGCTTGAAACCGAATTCCACTATCCTCTGCAATTCTGGGTCTTTCCTTCACAATGTGAATGGGTAGTTTAAAAAAAAAATTGATGCATGAATCTACTTGGGAACCCAATGATTGGTTGGAATCTCCATGAATTTTATGGTCAACCTCATTGCAAACTACCTTAGTATCCTAGCTCAAATCTGCAATATCTCCACCATCAGCTTCTTCACACTAAGCATAGTAATGTACCATTTCAGGTACATTCAATGTGGGCAGTGGAGAGGGTAAGGAAAACATGTTTCCTTCTTGCTAGGGATGCAAATAAATTCCTAATTTCATGGCTCCCTCCACCAACCATGATGGCTGCCTTGGCGGAGACGGAAGGCTAAGCCCATATAGGCTTTATTCTTGTTGACTTTCAGGCATGTCAGCAAGTAGTTGACTCCCCACCGTAGGTTCAGGTGAATCATGAAAAGTTGTTTCTTCTCCCATTGTGTTTGTTATTGTAGGATATGAATGACCATCTGCAAGGCCTGATAGTAATGAGTTGGCAACTTCCACTTATGACATATTGACCTCAAAAAGACTAAGGATATTCTACACTGCAGAAGCATCATCGTGCACGCTGAACTAAAAAGTGTTGCTGGGGTGCATGTCATCCATTAGAGCATTTGGATTGAAGGGCCATATACCTATTGTTTTAAATCTAACAGTGATGTTTGAAACTGTGAGTGATTTCTGAAATGACATGCTACCCAATTCTGCCAATTCTACTCTTTTTATTTCTATGTTCGAAAACCTTGCCAAGCACGTTGCACTTTCTGATTTGAAGTATGACTTGAATGCTGAAAATACACTCACATCCAATGGCTCTAATTTGTGTGAGGTGTGCATTGGTAGTGTCATCAAATCAATACCCAACTACCTGGCTTCTTGGATGGATGTCACAGCTATGTGGCTGCTATGGCCATCAAGTATGAGTAAGTACCTATTTGTCAGTGATACTCCACCCAGAATTGATCATGCAAAATGATGCAACTAGTTCATAAATAGCTCTTTAGTCATCCAGCATGGGGCTGGGCAGCAATGCACACACTCGGTTCGCAGCCCGCAATGTAATTTTTAAGCTGCTTTTTACCTTTGAAAAGATAAAAGCCTGGTATGCTCTATCCGATAGCATTAACATAACATAAAATTGTTATCCATTCCCTACTCTTTGGAATTATGTATGAGATGCTTCTGCTACCTCTTTTGGCTAAAACTCACATGGATCCATTTCTCCTAGCCTGAATTCTGGTTTCGTCACAATTCTAAATTCTATGTGGTCCATATGGGTTGGCTTGATACAGTTTGGACAACGTGTCATAGAATGCAACAACAACAATAGGCCTGAGGTTTAGAGCTCTGTCTCTATCAAGTCCTTCCACTGTCCTCAATGTTAATTTAGGATGATGCCTTTTAAACCCAGTCCACCAAGACTTGCCAGGCAGCCCATCCTTAAAACGGTTTGGTCATGTTTGGCAAATTTGTGCAACTTCTACTTTGAGATTAATAATCTCCATCCCATGGCCTAATGTTGCCATTTGTTTACACCATTCCACTATCAAACCCTCTTCATCTACTATCAATACTATGGGAGGACCTTTTTTTGATGTTGATGTTAAACTGCCTAACCAGTCGCTGAGTGTTGTCATAGGGATTCCCCACTTTTTGGCTGCACTCCTTGTCAACATTCCATTATTCTCCACATCTTTCAATGTTGAATCCACATCCTCTTTCCTCCACTCCTATTGAACTGAAACCTTCTTTCTTCTAGCAGCTACATTGACTTGAATAACTGGTTGAGCTAGTTGAGGACTGCTCTCGTTAGCAACTTGAGTGTCTTCATCCGGCAAGAATGTAACTCCTCTTTTTTCTAGAGGCATGGCTGTCCTTAGTCTCTTGGTGCCACAATAGGTCCGCATTTGAGATTTGTTCTTCATCTTCACATTGCAACAAAAACCTTTGAACATCAGTTTTGAAATTTGGAATCTTTTGAATCTTTTCAATACAAAGTTAAAGAAACAAAGACCCAAAGCATTGAACTGGACATCCCACCAACCTGTGTTGATTAGCAGAGAGGCCTGCAAGGTGGTGCAACCTAACTATCAAGATCTACTTGGGCTTGTACGTGACAGGTATAACAAATATAATTACTCGGGCATGCATGTAGTGAGGTTGACAGTGTAAACTCTCTGCAACAAGATAACAACAAAGACCAACAATCAGCTTTACTAATATTAATCACAAACAATAAATAATTGGCATTCCATTTTCTTCATCTTTGTAATTGCAGTTTGTAACTTCAATTTGTAAGTTCAGTCGGAGAGTTCATAGTGATGCTTTAAATAGAATATTTGTGATATTCTATGTTTGCTTTTATAGTTTCACATTTTGATTTATGATGTTCTATGTTTGATTTAATAGTTTCACATTTTGATTTATGATGATCTATGTTTGATTTTACAGGTTGACAGAGAACTATTTTATGTTATATGTTTGATTTTACAATTTGGTTCTTATGATTTCCTATGTTGTATGTTTGTTTCTTACGGTTTGACATTTTACAGTTAGGTAATTCCATATCAATTTTACAATCTTGTTAACTAAGTGCACAATGTCATTTTCTTTGTGTCAATCATGGATCTTGTCTTGTATAATCTGGTTAACTACCTAGATAATCTCAATTTCTTTATGTCATTCTTGTTTTGGCAAGAGTAAACTAAATTTTACATTAAGATTAATAATGACACCTTCTTATTTTAACTCTGCACCATCATTTAAGGGGTTTGCATAATAGTAGAGGGTTTGGAAAGTCTACAATGTCATCAAACTAAATGCCTACAAGTTTGTCAAGACCAAAACAAACTATGTAAAGAGTTGTCAAAGTCCATTAGTAGGTTTCAAGTAGTATCAGACAATTTGGAGTAGTGTCAAATATTGTCAAGTCTGCATATCTTGCTTAAACAAGAACACACAGAGGATTGTGACAACCATTCGTAGGACTGTGTGAGGTGATCATCATTAGGGGTCTTATATCAAGCCATAGCAACTCCAAGAGCATGCAAATTAGTGGAAGACCATGAACAGGCTTATGAGGTCCCTGATACAATGTTTCCTATTGTGTATAGTTATGTATAGTTATTAACAAGTTTTAGAGATCAACCCACAATTTTAGGTAGGCAAATGAATTATGGACAAAGAGATCAACCTACTATTTTAGAGTAAGTGTTTGTCTACAAGGTCTATTGTGGACATATAATTTTGTGAACTTCTTCAGCTCTAGTTGTATAGTTCTATCGACTTATTTGTTTACTTGATTATATTAATTACACTCTACTACTGGGCTCTA
Source organism: Cunninghamia lanceolata (assembly GCA_027924645.1). NCBI lineage: Eukaryota > Viridiplantae > Streptophyta > Pinopsida > Cupressales > Cupressaceae > Cunninghamia > Cunninghamia lanceolata. Next base: position 137,613 of record BSBN01001021.1, on the reverse strand, counting down.
CAAGAACCATGACTAAACCCAAATCTGTCTGGATGGGTTGTGATTTTAGTATGGGTTTGGCTTGGGTTTGCCTAGAGTCCTATAAATACAATTTAAACCAAACAATAGAGGCATGTAGATTTGGTTTGGTTATTTCGAATACATTTTAAACAAAAAATCAATACAATTTAAACCAAAACAATATTTTTTCTAACCAATTAGCCACCTTTTTTTCGCACACTCTCGCATTAAATGATATTTGTGTTTAAACTGTATTGTTGTTTGGTTTAAAATGTATGTTGTTTTGGTATAAATTGTATTGTTGTTTAGCTTAAAGTGTTTAAACTGCATTGTTTCTATTTTCCCACGCTTTAATTTAAACAACAATACAGTTTAAAAAATTTAAGATAAAACACAATAAATGAAAACAACAATACAGTTTAAACAATTTAAGCTAAAACAGTTAAAATGAAAACAACAATATAGTTTAAACAATTGAAGCTAAACATCATAAAACCAAAACAACAATGCACTTTAAACTAAAAAAACAAACATTTGAAAGAAAAACATACATTGCAGTGATGTTAGAATATAGAACTTACATGAATGTTGATAGTTCTATGCAATTCGAAGCCTCTAGGAGTCTTCTGTATGGGATGTTGGAAACTTGAACTAGAAAATCTGGGGTTTGTGTAGGAAAACTAGGAAGGAAATGTTTGTGATCTGTGCACTCTCATTTGATTGGTTCAAATAGTTTTTATTGCACTTCATTTGAATGATTTGATGGATGTCTATAAATTTGAATTTGGTATTAAATATGAGAGGTGATTGATTTGGTTGAATGCTTATTTGCTCTGAATTGGTTGATTTCCTTTAATGTTTTTTTGACATCTTGATTAGTGAGCCTTAAACCTTCAATTGTATGAATTTAATGGAGAGTTGATTAATTTGGTTGAATGCTTGTTTGGGCTGGATTTCAATAATTTTTTGTCCTTTTGTTTTGACAACTTGTTTGGTGAGCCTTACACCTTCAGTTGTGGTCTTTTTTGCAGGTATTAAGGAAAAGGGACAAGTAGTTGGGAATTTATCAGTCTTTGGAGTGCACTTGAGAATTACTCCATTTTACTTGGGACTCCAACTTTTAAAAATATGGAGCTTTTCTGGGATGGAAGTCCATGTTGGATGGGACAGTTTATATTGTCTCAAAGTTTAAAAATGTTTATTTTAATGTTGTAAGGTGTCATGCCTGCATTTTCCATGTAGTCATGACATACAACACACATGTCATGTCCACATTTGCCATGTGGTCATGAAACGAATTACGAAAAAAATTTCTACCTATCCCTAGGAACCCCCTCGCACGCGTCTGCGTGCTCAGTGGCAATACGCATAAGGTGTAAACATGTCAACATAATTTGGGGAGGTGCATTGTCCCACGCAGTCCCCTACGTGATGATAGCCGCCTAGGCGGTATGCGACACGAAGTGTGTCGCTTTTAGGGTTAGAATGATTTCAATCCGAACCCTAAGTCTCCTAGATGTGAAGATGATTCAGCCAGCTTTGAAACCTATCTCTAACTCAGGTCAAAATGAAAATGAAATAATGATTAAGAAAAATGACATGATGGACGCATGATTAAAGTGGAATGGTGAAATAAAAGTTGATAAAACATCGTAAAAATTAAACCCTGGAAATCTAGGAAAATTTCAACAGCATAACGCGTTTTCAATAATCAACTTAAAAATTTTAAAATAAAACTCCAATAAGAAATTAAATTTAATTTAATAATAAGAATTCACACTTAAGAATAAATTTAAAACAAATTAAAATAGTGAAATAAATATCCTGTCAAGGTCAAATAAATCGACCTTGCAAAAAGGATTAAAAATTTGAAATAAAATAATAATAATAAGGAAATAATAACATGACGCCAAATTGGATAACAAATTTGAGTCCGTTAATAAATATAATTTCAACATTATATTTATTAGCTCACTCGGAATAATAGAGAAGGGAAGAGATTAAAATACTCATTCCCGTAAAATAATAGTAAAATTGATAAACAATTAAAATGATAAAATCACGCTAGGGAGAAATAAAATAAATTAAATATCCCACTAAAAAGAATTAAATACAAAGGGAATACTCTTCCCAATTTAAACAAAATTAACCCCTCCCTTATAAAATAAAATATAACTCACAAGGCAATAATTCCAGAAATGCAAAACCCCATCTAAATATTAATAAATAAATTGAGACACAAGAATTAAAGTGCAAGGGCAAAAATAGAGAGAGTTAAAAAAAAATAGAATTAAACAATCTCCTCACAAAACTCACAATAAAAAAATATTGTTTCCAAATAAAAAACCCTAACTCCATTTTAAACTTGGTTTTCTAAATAAGAAGCCCTAATTGTATTTTATTGTTTTCTTTCCTTTTGTTGCCCTAATCCTCTTTCACTTTCATTCTTTTTTTTCTTTTTTTTTTTGTTTTGCCTCTTTGTTTATGCAAGCTAGGTTTTTGAATGGAGGTGGAAGCCATGAAAGGAAGCTTACTGCTACCTCTCACGGAGGTATTCACAACAAAAACTAATACCATATTATTATTATTTTTTGTTATACAGAAAGATATATATACAACATATATTTTATAACATTCGTTGTAGGGTTAAAGGAGTGAGAGGGGGCCGACGACGGCCATGGCAGGGCGGAGACATAGTGGAGAGGGGCGTTCGGGTGTTGGCCGCGGAGGAGGGCGGCGGGAGTCACGGCGGCGAGCGCTGTGAGGGAGGTTTGGGCGCTGTTAGCGCAGTGTGAAAGGAGAACGGTGGGGAGGGGGTTGGAACACCCAGGGTGTGGGTGGGGGTTCCACCCCCCTCCCCACACCCTATGCTAATACTACAGCAATGATGGGGTCTGTGGTGAGTGCCGCCCACCACAGCCCCACCCCAAACATTTTTTTTTTTGCAACAGTTTACTAACACAAAAACATAGTCCGCCGTTAGAAATTTTGATCTCTCATTTTTTTTTTGGTTTAAAAATAATTTTTGGTTTAAATATATATTATATATATATACTCAGAATGATACCTATAGTTTATTTAAAAATATCACAGTATATATATCTCTTCTTCTTATTATTGTATATAAATATATATGTATATACTTATTATATATACATATATATATATATATATATTTATTTATATATATATATATATTTATTTATATATATAAGTGTATATACATATTATAATATATACAACAAAAATGTATTATATATATTTTCTTCTATTTTTCTATATTTACACAGTGATAAAGAAAAATAAAATGAACAACAATAGATTTTTAAAGAATAAAGCAACCAAGTATATGTATATATATATATATATATATATATACTCATTGCATTTATTTTCCTAAAACATTAGTCTAAATAACAGATTACTAACTTTCTCATTTAACTCTAATTTTTTTTTTATATAGTAATATTTCATTTCAGAATCATAAATAGATAGCCTAGTATTAACTTCCTTTTCAAAAAACATAAAATAACAGAGATGTATTTTTGTTTTGAAATAAACCTATATGGTAGAATAAGCATTCTCATTTAACTTTTCTAACAACAACTAATAATATAAACTTTCAAAGTAATAAAACAGAAGCAAATGTTTATAACTTCTCTTTCTTTCTTTCTTTTGTGAGCAATAAATATATTCATCAACTGCTCTGTGTGTGTGTGTGTGTGTGTGTGTGTATATAAAGAAGGAACATGATAGCAACATATATAAAATTTCTCATGCATTTCTCAAACTATAAACTCACAGCTTAAAGAATAAACAACTTTCAAATAAAATAAAAAGATTGTTTATATTCCAACACTTTTTACAGCCAACTCCAAGGGCACAATAACTTGATAAAAATAAATACAATAGGGTCACAATGGCCATGGCTCAAACAGCCAACAACAAATGACCAAACAACATAAAAATGGACTTCTCATCAAGCTCCATTTCTTCATTTAAACACCTGCAATAAAACACAACAACAAGGGAAAACCTAGCCACTTCGAAATACCCTCCTCCCTACCGTAGACCCGCAAGTGGGTCACCCCCAAGCTAGGGAGGTAGGGATTCACACGGTTGCAACACTCCACAACAAGCAAAGAAACAAATAACACAAAAATCAACCCCAAGGATAAACACATAACACAAATCATGAAAATGAGTTTGATGGGGGTAGGAATTGACCCCTCTACTTCAAAGGCCACTCCAAAATACCAAAATACCAAGTCTCATGGCCTCAAGCCAAAACCTCCAAATACACAACTCCTCAAATATCTCAAATTAAACTTCCATGGCACTCTTGCCATTCAAATAATCTCCACAACAAGTAAGAAGCCCTCAAGGCATAAATAACACAATTATGGCAGTGACCTCAAGTAGGTTCCTTTCCCCTACCCCAAACAAGTTGAGCCTTACCTCCAAATGGAGGTGCTCTCACCAAACTCCCATCCCACACAAAATAATGAAACAACAACAAAAAAACTACAAACATATTACAATAAATAAGCAAGGGTAAAGAACAAGACAAAGAGCTTACCTTCAAAAGCCCTATTATGGAAGCACGTTTGGTGATGAGCTCCAAGCTTCCCCAAACCTTCCAATCTCCAAAAATTCCTCTAACTTCCCCAAAATTGCTTAAAATAGAAAGAAACTCCAAAATGCAAGAACCCCACACTCCTCAACAAGAGAAGGTAATATAGGCCTTCTAATTTGGCCTTGAGGAATGAGGCCACTTGCAGGGAGAGGAAGTGTGAGGGTGACAAGTATCATCCTCCAATTCCATCTCAATCCTCACCTTATCCACTTGTGCTCTCATGTAACGCCCCACCTTGAACACCTTAGAGAAATACACATTTATGCTACATGAAACAGGAATATTTTTTTTTTTTTTAAAGTGTTTAAGATAACAAGTAATGTTAACATAACTAGTTACGACATATTCTCTAAGGATTCAAGGCTGCATTACTTTACAAACTAACTAACATGATTTAACATACATCAGTAACTGATCTGAATCCAATGCACAATTAAATAACATAATCTTCTTCATTGCATGACATCGTATATTCTAATCTACATGATCAGTTACATAACTGAAATGCTTTCCTTACTCATAAGTACATCATTACATTGCCATTTACAGACTTCATCAGAGTTACATACATTATGAATGATCTGTTACACAAGTCTGGTACAAGATTACACATACATCTTCATCAACTGGTACAAGTACAATTGTCTGAATACTGGGATAAATCTTTTCTGCACATGAACTTGATGAAGAATAACCAATGGATAATTAAGATCTTCCACCCAACCATGTGGAACCCTAAGGTCCACCCCCCGAGCTAGGAGTTAACATGAGGTCCCAAACAATAACAGTCAGGTAGACAAAAGACGAACAGGAACAAAGGATGACTAAACGCCATTACAACACATGGCAATAACTTAAACAACACAACACAACTCAACTTCCAGAGGCAACACATAACGAATGGGGAGAGTACAACTAGGGAATGCTAGGCTGTAGTAGGGAGGAGTGTCATCACATGGCTTGTCATGGGTTGTCCTGGTAAGCCTTCCTAGGCCCCAGCCCCCTATCTTGGGTTGTCCTGATAGCCTCTCCCGGCTCCTGGCCCCCATACAACGCTCATGCAGAATCAACATACCTTTCATGAGGACAAGGTAGTTGATCTTGCCATTCCAGGCCTTCTCATCTCATCTCAAGCCTAAACAAGCACTTGAGCCATGAGTGAGGCATCCACTTATCTTGTTTAGTGTGCTTAACTACCCAACCCCCTAATTCATTATTTAGGTTATCACTAAGTTATCAAACTCCCACATGGGTTGTCCTGGACGCCACTTTTGGGCTCCAGCCCCCATTGAGAGCCACAACCCTACCTGCATCTAGAAGACCCTACTCAACAAACATAGCAAACATCATCATGACAACGATGATACATGAACCATGCAAGGCATTAACCCTCTTGCATAACATTTATTCTCATATCCACATGTAAATATAATAATGCAAGGCATTATCCCTCTTGCATATCAACTTAATCACAGGGACAACTCACAAATATTGCCCATAACAATACATAAACATTACTCTGTTACAATACTCGATGTCTCCCCATTTCAAAATCTAACACAAAACTCAATACAAGATAAATATAATTAGACGGACAACAATACATCCCCCAAGGAAATACATTCATCATTCACATTGTCTTTTATCCCAGACATAACTAGAGACAACATATCATCATAAATCCAATACATAAAACACTATACTTGAAAACAAATCACGTTATCCTATGCCTCTGGACTGACACCCAAACAACTTGCACAGTGGACCCCATTACAACCAATAATCTCATCCAGAGAATACCACCTTACAAAACATATTAACAATTTAACCAAAACTTCATTATACCTCATACTAAATTCCAGCCACACAACCGTTACAACATCATAATACCAGAACACCTATCCACATGTTCAAAACACGGCATACTAAGCCTCTGGAATTTTGACCACTAGCAATTTATCATATTACGACAACAAGAATTCTTAAATTCATCCAGTTTAAATTTAATTTCCAGAGTTAAATCACTAAACTCCTTCTTAGTACAATGTGAACGACTTTGTAAAATCAACATTAGATTCCATCATCTCTTTTAATCAAACTGATTGATTTAAATTAATTGCAACAAACATATTAATACATTACAACTAATTTATCTAAATATACTACATTTTGTTTCAAAAGATAAATTACTAAATAATTTACAATATTTCAATTGTAAAAGAATCACTTAGTACCATTATACTATTTAATTCCTACTTATCAATACACACTCTCATTATCAATACGATATTTATCATCTATCTTTCAAACTTGCCCAATTAACTCAACTCTTTCAAGTAATAAAATGGATAAGAATGCTAAGTTATGTATAACTAAACGATAATTACAACGAGGAAAAATCATCAACGATGAACATTATTGTTTTGTTTTCCTCAAGATTCTGCCTTTATACAGTCATTCCAGATATTCGGTCAACCTCAACCAGATAAGATGCTTGCATGTCTTCATCATAACGAAGTCTCGGAACACATTTTACTAAGAGTAATTAATTCTACCAAAAAGATCAGAATGGTCATTTCACAAGCGATCATCACTTGATCGTTGTAGTTATTACTTTTTTATTCCCGTGGCGTTCCGATTCCTATGTAGATGCTTCTACTACAATCATTTCGGCTGTTGTTATCTACTGAGCAGCAATCATATGTCGCAGAGGAGGTGTAAAATTGTTATTGACTGTTTTACCATTGAAATGGACGATATTAGTTTAGTCTAACAACTTCTGGCAGCGTCCATCCAGCTCCCTTGGACTGCGAATTGATTGTATTGACAGCACAAACTTAGATAGCTTAATCTCTCTCCAGAGATTTATCTAACGGAAGGCTATGATGACAGTAACTGGATTTGTTGGATTGACTCTAAGCAATTTTAATAAATGGTATTATTGTTGCCCAACGTCCATCTGATACTCCTCACGGTTGTGCAGATTTCCATATATGAAAGGCATGGATACAAATTAAAATACAACAGGAGTGCCTCCATTTCTATTTTTTAAATATCTGACTGAAGTTTATGTAATATAATCCTCCTTTGTAATACTTATAGCAGGATACAAGTAATTAATCGCTGGTGTGCATAGCTGATTACCTTGCTGCACTGGCCCTCAGTGGAAGCGCCAAACTTTATCGCTGAGGAAACTGTTGAGTCTGTGCAGATTGATTTGGATTTGTTCTCCAGATTTAAGCTTATATGCAGGTGCGATTTGACAGGACTCTAATATGTGTATACTGAAAACCTGCTGTAACTGTTATAAACCTGATAGGAATCTAAATGAAATATCTCTCACACACATGTATATATATATATGAAATGCAAGTTACATGACAGAAAATCTGAGACATCTGTGCACATCCGGAATTGCAATGTAATAAATTGTGAACTAATGTAATGTCTGAAATCTATTATATAACTCAAAACTCAAGTTAAAACCAATATCTGAAACTTCTAAAAAACTGAAATGAAATGATGAGTGGAAAACTGACGCCTGTAGTTGTAATATTACTGAAAATAGATGAGATAAAATTGATAGTACATAGGACAGAAGAAAAATTTCTTAAGAAGGTATGGATGCCAACTCAGCAATAAAAGGTTTCGGAGAGCAGTTAGTGCACTGCGCTTGTACAAGAGATTCAGCCTTTCAAGCTGCCAAAAAAATATAAACTCTGCTAGGAAAAAGTTAACATTTCTCCTTATAGAGGACACAAGTCTATATTGTAGACTTTGCATGCGGAAGCCTATTTATTACATATCTATCTAAACAGCCCAGATAAATTCAATCTAGACCATTGTCACCAAGAAAACAGAGACATTTCAGGTTTGTAAGGGAGGCCAATTAACAAAAAACAGGTTTATGTGCCATGGGAGAAGGATTTGCACTGGGAGACAGCAATATAGAATATTTATAAATGATAGAAAATGGTTTTTCTTCAGTTTTAAATCATTCTAGAGTGCCATGGCAGAAGTGTCAGTATACTTGACCGAAGACATAGGAAAAATTTGGTCAAGTCTCCTAATGCCTGGTGATGTCCTTTCAAAACACTCCAACCAGGTATAAGGGCGATGAGTTTTTTCATTGTAAGGTATCAATTTTTGGTCATTTTCGTATACCATTGGACTTCAGCTACTTGGGACGCAAACCTCAAGTCTTATTATAGCCAGGTTGGCTGCCAAACCCAACTCCTAGTATTGAGCGGATTCTATACATGGGTCTGCACTGGGCTTCATTCGGTATCATTGTTTATTTTCAGGATTTGCCAGTCATACAGAGGAATCACATACAGAAATCACGATATTAAAGGTGTCTGTGACACGGATAACTAACACCACACGAGGAGGCCATCACTCAGGAGAATCGCAATCCATAGTGCCTCAAGCACTTAGAGGAGTCTCTGGCTATCCAACATGTATCGCACCACTATTAACACCAAACCAAGTACTCAGATCCAAACTAGCGCTGAGGGGAAAGCGTTGAAAATTGTCTTCATCCAGCAGAGTTGATCTCCAGACAGGATAAGGGTACTCGAGTCCAAGATAACAAGTGTTATAACTTTTACTGTGTAAGGATTGCTCCCTGTAGCTTCCTTGGAAGTAGCCATAATCTTGAATTTTATCATTAATATATGCTATATTCTTTGATGCCGCCAAACTGAGAGCACTGCTTCTATTTTCTGAATACTGTATTGTACCAATCATAGTGATGTCTGCACTGAATACATCAATTTTGTTATGAAATAAAGATATCTCTGAGTTCTGCATTTATTAACCATATTTAGTAGCCTAGGGACATTACAGCTAGTGCTGCAAGGTGATGAAAAATCAATGTACACAAAGGAGTAAATCAAAGGCAGACAAATCAATTGTGGCACCACAGTTCCCTTCAAAATTGGACCTTCTATTATTAATTTTCACTAGAACTTCTCCAATTTTGCAAGTCTTGCATCTTCAAAGTGAGAAGATGTGGAGTCAACCCCCAAGGTATAAATTTACTTGGCCCAGATGCTACTATAGGCAGAGCAATACATAATGAAGTATCATTCTGCCTTAACCACATCCAACGTGCAAAATAGACATTCTCTTCTCCCAACCTTCCTTAGTTGATGCCCATAAACCAGTTTGATATCTGAGTTTATGTGAACTAGTCCTCAGTTAAGTTATGAGCATTTTGCCCTCCATTCAGTTTCTACCTCTATGTAAGCCTTTTCTCGGTGTTCATATGTGATATTAAATTTACTAAGGTAATGTTGTCAATTACTTACAAGTTTCAACATGGCAGTGTTGTTTCTTTCGAAGTTTCTTTGTCCCTATTGTTAACCTAGATTTTACTCTTACAAATTGTTTGAAATGTAATGGTTACGGAATAAGTATAAAATGGATTATCAGAGAGACTCTAGAACTTTCAAGCAATGCGAATTGGAGGAGTAAAACTAGATTCCCGTCATTCATTCTAAAGAAAACAAGGATAGAATAAAGAAAAACATTAGAACCTGTATCTGAAGCCTCGATTCAATGCAAAATTCAATTCCTCAGTTGCAGAAAACTCGATCCTTCTTCTTCTGCCTAATTCCCCCCTCCTTGCCTCTACAAACTTTTCTTTTATAACACAGTCCCTTCCATTTTCCAAGGAACTCGACACGCGATCCCATGCATCTCCCTTCTAAAATATATTTTTATTTAATTTAATGATCCCCAGAGGTTAATCTTTTTTTAATATTAACACACAATTCCGACAACATTTAATTTCTTTATAGCCGACCAACCAAATTGTTATTAATAAAGTTATAATATTGCATCAATCTATAATTTTACAACTATATATTAATTTATTTTATTAATTTAGTTGTAAATCACAAACTACAACATAACTTACAACTATTTAATTTATTTAAATATTTATTGTAAATAATATTATATTAAATAATACAAAATTTCTTACAATTTTATTTAACAACAATACTTCTATAAAAATAATAATTTTTTTATAACAATTATTAACAACTATCGGCATTATGCTCAATTATATTTTTTTCGTATAATGATTCTAATTAAAGCACAACACTACCTTACACACTTAAACACCTTCGGACCTAATTAGACTTCAAGGTACAACATTACCCATCTGCAAGTCATGATCAAACGTCAGACAACGACCACAAGGGTAACCTGACAACTAGACAACACGGACTAGGGACCTCACGTTAACTCCAACAACCAATCCATTGGCGAAGGCACACTCAGACCTGGTAATCAGGTGGAGTCGGTGCCTAGTACCTGCATTCTTGCAACAACGCACAGTTAAACATAACAAGATATATATCCACATACAGTCCTATAGTGAATGGAAATCGCAGTGGGGTAGGGTACTCGAGAGCGAGTAATACGACACTATTCCATTCACGTTTATGAATAAACAATTAACTATGTTGAACAAGGTATCTGATTACTAGTCATCAACATAAAATGATCAACTATCTCACAATCCCATATAGTGAATAACATCAAAACATCTGTAACATCTAGTTCATTTATCAAATTCTAAAGCATAAAATAACATAATCCAACATCAACATCTGTTATCATAACAATTAGGTCCATAATGAATTAGTAAAATAACAAGGAATCCATCATCTACGATATAAGATACTATCATAATGTCCAATACTACTAAACAAACATCAGTCTAACAGACGACACGCTGAGGGGCACTACATCCTCCCCCCCTAGGATTAGGCTTACTCCTGGAAGCCTGCGAACAAATATGGATATAGCTCTCGCATTCGGGATGCATCTTCCTAGGTAGCTAAAGTCTCATCACTACACAATGGGCATCCAACCCATCCATCCCCAACACTATGTCATAGGATCCTAGTGGTATAATGCGAAGATCCGCCGTGGTAGATAAGGGACCTATCTTCAACTCGCAACCATACACAAGAGAGTCTATTGTTACCCTAGATCCAGAGGCCAATTCCACTAGCCACTTAACATCTTCAGGTTGCTAGGCGAGGACTACGAATGAATATATTCTTCAGAGTTTAAACAACTAGTATAGCTTGATGGGCTAATATAAATCCCAGAGTACCCAGTGTTAGAAACCTCGCTCTGATACCAGATGTAACGCCCTGCCTTCAACACCTTAGAGAAATACACATTTATGCTACATGAAACAGGAACATTTTTTTTTTTAAAAAGTGTTTAAGATAACAAGTAATGTTAACATAACTAGTTACGACATATTCTCTAAGGATTCAAGGCTGCATTACTTTACAAACTAACTAACATGATTTAACATACATCAGTAACTGATCTGAATCCAATGCACAATTAAATAACATAATCTTCTTCATTGCATGACATCGTATATTCTAATCTACATGATCAATTACATAACTGAAATGCTTTCCTTACTCATAAGTACATCATTACATTGCCATTTACAGACTTCATCAGAGTTACATACATTATGAATGATCTGTTACACAAGTCTGGTACAAGATTACACATACATCTTCATCAACTGGTACAAGTACAATTGTCTGAATGCTGGGATAAATCTTTTCTGCACATGAACTTGATGAAGAATAACCAATGGATAATTAAGCTCTTCCACCCGACCATGTGGAACCCTAAGGTCCACCCCCCGAGCTAGGAGTTAACATGAGGTCCCAAACAATAACAGTCACGTAGACAAAAGACGAACAGGAACAAACGATGACTAAATGCCATTACAACACATGGCAATAACTTAAACAACACAACACAACTCAACTTCCAGAGGCAACACATAACGAATGAGGAGAGTACAACTAGGGAATGCTAGGCTGTAGTAGGGAGGAGTGTCATCACATGGCTTGTCATGGGTTGTCCTAGTAAGCCTTCCTAGGCCCCAGCCCCCTATCTTGGGTTGTCCTGGTAGCCTCTCCCGGCTCCCGGCCCCCATACAACGCTCATGCGGAATCAACATACCTTTCATGAGGACAAGGTAGTTGATCTTGCCATTCCAGGCCTTCTCATCTCATCTCAAGCCTAAACAAGCACTTGATCCATGAGTGAGGCATCCACTTATCTTGTTTAGTGTGCTTAACTACCCAACCCCCTAATTCATTATTTAGGTTATCACTGAGTTATCAAACTCCCACATGGGTTGTCCTGGACGCCACTTTTGGGCTCCGGCCCCCATTGAGAGCCACTCCCCTACCTGCATCTAGAAGACCCTACTCAACAAACATAGCAAACATCATCATGACAACGATGATACATGAACCATGCAAGGCATTAACCCTCTTGCATAACATTTATTCTCATATCCACATGTAAATATAATAATGCAAGGCATTATCCCTCTTGCATATCAACTTAATCACAGGGACAACTCACAAATATTGCCCATAACAATACATAAACATTACTCTATTACAATACTCGATGTCTCCCCATTTCAAAATCTAACACAAAACTCAATACAAGATAAATATAATTAGATGGACAACAATACATCCCCCAAGGAAATACATTCATCATTCACATTGTCTTTTATCCCAGACATAACTAGAGACAACATATCATCATAAATCCAATACATAAAACACTATACTTGAAAACAAATCACGTTATCCTATGCCTCTGGACTGACACCCAAACAACTTGCACAGTGGACCCCATTACAACCAATAATCTCATCCAGAGAATATCACCTTACAAAACATATTAACAATTTAACCAAAACTTCATTATACCTCATACTAAATTCCAGCCACACAACCGTTACAACATCATAATACCAGAACACCTATCCACATGTTCAAAACACGGCATACTAAGCCTCCGAAATTTTGACCACTAGCAATTTATCATATTACGACAACAAGAATTCTTAAATTCATCCAGTTTAAATTTAATTTCCAGAGTTAAATCACTAAACTCCTACTTAGTACAATGTGAACGACTTTGTAAAATCAACATTAGATTCCATCATCTCTTTTAATCAAACTGATTGATTTAAATTAATTGCAACAAACATATTAATACATTACAACTAATTTATCTAAATATACTACATTTTGTTTCAAAAGATAAATTACGAAATAATTTACAATATTTCAATTGTAAAAGAATCACTTAGTACCATTATACTATTTAATTCCTATTTATCAATACACACTCTCATTATCAATACGATCTTTATCATCTATCTTTCAAACTTGCCCAATTAACTCAACTCTTTCAAGTAATAAAATGGATAAGAACGCTAAGTTATGTATAACTAAACGATAATTACAACGAGGAAAAATCATCAACGATGAACATTATTGTTTTGTTTTCCTCAAGATTCTGCCTTTATACGGTCATTCCAGATATTCGGTCAACCTCAACCAGATAAGATGCTTGCATGTCTTCATCATAATGAAGTCTCAGAACAGATTTTACTAAGAGTAATTAATTCTGCCAAAAAGATCAGAATGGTCATTTCACAAGCGATCATCACTTGATCGTTGTAGTTATTACTTTTTTGTTCCCGTGGCGTTCCGATTCCTATGCAGATGCTTCTACTACAATCGTTTCGGCTGTTGTTATCTACTGAGCAGCAATCATATGTCGCAGAGGAGGTGTAAAATTGTTATTGACTGTTTTACCATTGAAATGGACGATATTAGTTTAGTCTAACAACTTCTGGCAGCGTCCATCCAGCTCCCTTGGACTGCGAATTGATTGTATTGACAGCACAAACTTAGATAGCTTAATCTCTCTCCAGAGATTTATCTAACGGAAGGCTATGATGACAGTAACTGGATTTGTTGGATTGACTCTAAGCAATTTTAATAAATGGTATTATTGTTGCCCAATGTCCATCTGATACTCCTCACGGTTGTGCAGATTTCCATATATGAAAGGCATGGATACAAATTAAAATACAACAGGAGTGCCTCCATTTCTATTTTTTAAATATCTGACTGAAGTTTACGTAATATAATCCTCCTTTGTAATACTTATAGCAGGATACAAGCAATTAATCGCTGGTGTGCATAGCTGATTACCTGGCTGCACTGGCCCTCAGTGGAAGCGCCAAACTTTATCGCTGAGGAAACTGTTGAGTCTGTGCAGATTGATTTGGATTTGTTCTCCAGATTTAAGCTTATATGCAGGTGCGATTTGACAGGACTCTAATATGTGTATACTAAAAACCTACTGTAACTGTTATAAACCTGATAGGAATCTAAATGAAATATCTCACACACATGTATATATATATGAAATGCAAGTTACGTGACAAAAAATCTGAGACATCTGTGCACATCCGGAATTGCAATGTAATAAATTGTGAACTAATGTAATGTCTGAAATCTATTATATAACTCAAAACTCAAGTTAAAACCAATATCTGAAACTTCTGAAAAACTAAAATGAACTGATGAGTGGAAAACTGACGCCTGTAGTTGTAATATTACTGAAAATAGATGAGATAAAATTGATAGTACATAGGACAGAAGAAAAATTTCTTAAGAAGGTATTGATGCCAACTCAGTAATAAAAGGTTTTGGAGAGCAGTTAGTGCACTGCGCTTGTACAAGAGATTCAGCCTTTCAAGCTGCCAAAAAAATATAAACTCTGCTAGGCAAAAGTTAACATTTCTCCTTATAGAGGACACAAGTCTATATTGTAGACTTTGCATGCGGAAGCCTATTTATTACATATCTATCTAAACAGCCCAGATAAATTCAATCTAAACCATTGTCACCAAGAAAACAGAGACATTTCAGGTTTGTAAGGGAGGCCAATTAACAAAAAACAGGTTTATGTGCCATGGGAGAAGGATTTGCACTGGGAGACAGCAATATAGAATATTTATAAATGATAGAAAATGGTTTTTCTTCAGTTTTAAATCATTCTAGAGTGCCATGGCAGAAGTGTCAGTATACTTGACCGAAGATATAGGAAAAATTTGGTCAAGTCTCCTAATGCCTGGTGATGTCCTTTCAAAACACTCCAACCAGGTATAAGGGCGATGAGTTTTTTCATTGTAAGGTATTAATTTTTGGTCATTTTCGCATACCATTGGACTTTAGCTACTTGGGACGCAAACCTCAAGTCTTATTATAGCCAGGTTGGCTGCCAAACCCAACTCCTAGTATTGAGCGGATTCTATACATGGGTCTGCACTGGGCTTCATTCGGTATCATTGTTTATTTTCAGGATTTGCCAGTCATACAGAGGAATCACATACAGAAATCACGATATTAAAGGTGTCTGTGACACGGATAACTAACACCACACGAGGAGGCCATCACTCAGGAGAATCGCAGTCCATAGTGCCTCAAGCACATAGAGGAGTCTCTGGCTATCCAACATGTATCGCACCACTATTAACACCAAACCAAGTACTCAGATCCAAACTAGCACTGAGGGGAAAGCGTTGAAAATTGTCTTCATCCAATAGAGTTGATCTCCAGATAGGATAAGGGTACTCGAGTCCAAGATAACAAGTGTTATAACTTTTACTGTGTAAGGATTGCTCCCTGTAGCTTCCTTGGAAGTAGCCATAATCTTGAATTTTATCATTAATATATGCTATATTCTTTGATGCCGCCAAACTGAGAGCACTGCTTCTATTTTCTGAATACTGTATTGTACCAATCATAGTGATGTCTGCACTGAATACATCAATTTTGTTATGAAATAAAGATATCTCTGAGTTCTGCATTTATTAACCATATTTCGTAGCCCAGGGACATTACAGATAGTGCTGCAAGGTGATGAAAAATTAATGTACACAAAGGAGTAAATCAAAGGCAGACAGATCAATTGTGGCACCACAGTTCCCTTCAAAATTGGACCTTCTATTATTAATTTTCACTAGAACTTCTCCAATTTTGCAAGTCTTGCATCTTCAAAGTGAGAAGATGTGGAGTCAACCCCCAAGGTATAAATTTACTTGGCCCAGATGCTACTATAGGCAGAGCAATACATAATGAAGTATCATTCTGCCTTAACCACATCCAACGTGCAAAATAGACATTCTCTTCTCCCAGCCTTCCTTAGTTGATGCCCATAAACCAGTTTGATATCTGAGTTTATGTGAACTAGTCCTCAGTTAAGTTATGAGCATTTTGCCCTCCATTCAGTTTCTACCTCTATGTGAGCCTTTTCTCGATGTTCATATGTGATATTAAATTTACTAAGGTAATGTTGTCAATTACTTACAAGTTTCAACATGGCAGTGTTGTTTCTTTCGAAGTTTCTTTGTCCCTATTGTTAACCTAGATTTTACTCTTACAAATTGTTTGAAATGTTATGGTTACGGAATAAGTATAAAATGGATTATCAGAGAGACTCTAGAACTTTCAAGCAATGCGAATTGGAGGAGTAAAACCAGATTCTCGTCATTCATTCTAAAGAAAACAAGGATAGAATAAAGAAAATCATTAGAACCTATATCTGAAGCCTCGATTCAATGCAAAATTCAATTCCTCAGTTGTAGAAAACTCGATCCTTCTTCTTCCTGCCCAATTCCCCCTCCTTGCCTCTACAAACTTTTCTTTTATAACACAGTCCCTTCCATTTTCCAAGGAACTCAGCACGCGATCCCGTGCATCTCCCTTCTAAAATATATTTTTATTTAATTTAATGATCCCCAAAGGTTAATCTTTTTTTAATATTAACACACAATTCTGACAACATTTAATTTCTTTATAGCCGACCAGCCAAATTGTTATTAATAAAGTTATAATATTGCATCAATCTATAATTTTACAACTATATATTAATTTATTTTATTAATTTAGTTGTAAATCACAAACTACAACATAACTTACAACTATTTAATTTATTTAAATATTTATTGTAAATAATATTATATTAAATAATACAAAATTTCTTACAATTTTATTTAACAACGATACTTCTATAAAAATAATAATTTATTTATAACAATTATTAACAACTATCGGCATTATGCTCAATTATATTTTTTTCGTATAATGATTCTAATTAAAGCACAACACTACCTTACACACTTAAACACCTTCGACGTAATTAGACTTCAAGGTACAACATTACCCATCTGCAAGTCATGATCAAACGTCAGACAACGACCACAAGGGTAACCTGACAACTAGACAACACGGACTAGGGACCTCACGTTAACTCCAACAACCAATCCATTGGCGAAGGCACGCTCAGACCTGGTAATCAGGTGGAGTCGGTGCCTAGTACCTGCATTCCTGCAACAATGCACAGTTAAACATAACAAGATATATATCCACATACAGTCCTATAGTGAATGGAAATTGCAGTGGGGTAGGGTACTCGAGAGCGAGTAATACGACACTGTTCCATTCACGTTTATGAATAAACAATTAACTATGTTGAACAAGGTATCTGATTACTAGTCATCAACATAAAATGATCAACTATCTCACAATCCCATATAGTGAATAACATCAAAACATCTGTAACATCTAGTTCATTTATCAAATTCTAAAGCATAAAATAACATAATCCAACATCAACATCTGTTATCATAACAATTAAGTCCATAATGAATTAGTAAAATAACAAGGAATCCATCATCTACGATATAAGATACTATCATAATGTCCAATACTACTAAACAAACATCAGTCTAACAGACGACAAGCTGAGGGGCACTACATCTCACACATGTGTGAGAGAACAAGTGGTGAGGTGGCATTCCCATTCAAACCTCCGTGAGGATAAGGGATGCCATATGGCAGCCTCTTATTCTCTAAAAGAGCCACCTCCCTCCAAGATGCTCTCACACGTGTGTGACAGTCTTGGAGGAAGATCCCACACACTTGGGAGTCTTGGATACCTCCGAAGTCCTCCTAGGGAAGGGATTCCCAAACTTTGGGAAGAGAGATGAATCTTTCCCAAAGCATGACTCATCTCCCACCTTATCCAATTCAAATTTCGTCACTTTGAGTAAACCTTAGTTTAGAGTGACCAAAAGTGAGTTACCCAAGCTTGAGTTAGTCAAAATTGACCCTAGACCCATGGGTAATCACCTAGGGTAAATTTTGGGACACTAAGGTTCACCTAGGGGGTCATAAATCCACTTTAAATGGCCTCAAAAATAAAAATAATTACCAAGTAGTATAAGTCAAATAAAGATTATACAACACATAACATTAATTAATTAAACAAAGTGGTACTAGGCCAAAATGATAAAATTAAAACAAGTACTTAAACCAACACTCAATTTTTAAACGTGATCCTCATCCCTCTTGGGAATGGATCGGTTTCACCAGGAATAACATAAGTGTGAATTCTACCTCCAATTTCCTGTGGCCTAGGAATGTAAAACCTGCACATCTCGATCAAGTGTCAATCATATCATGAATAATCATAGCCAAAGCAACTGGAATTAAATTCATGCCATTGAATACAACAATAATCATCTATAACATAATTCTGAATTAAACTGCATTTTTCTATCACATGTCAAATAATCATCATCACATAAATAACTAGAAATCACATCACAAAACATCATCTAATATATCTCGTATGTCAGATCACAAAATAGCATCAAAATATGGTCAAATTGAATCACCATATTTCTAATTAATGTCATATCAAAATTAGGAGATATAATCAAGTCTGCATAATGAAACCATAGTCTCTAAAAGTCTAATAATGTCATCCACTGAAATGCATAAACGATCAAAATAAGGAAGGAAAAATAATCGGCCTCACATAAAGAAGTGAAACTTGGTTGATCACTGGTCATGTACTTGGAAGATAGTAATGTTTACTTTTTAATATAAACTATTTAATGTGACATTTTGGCTTATGTTGGATCCACTTGTGTACAAGTGTAAATAATGTCAGTTGCATTTATGTTTGACAAATCCTTGTAAATCATTTGTCTATTCCACCTAATATGAATAATAAAATACTAATAAGTAAACAAATGTGATGTCTACATTGATTGGTCCCTATTTGTGCTATTTTTAGAAAAATTTTGAATATTTAATAGATCATTTAAAGCCAAGTTGTGGCCCCACTTTGGTCAACTCCTATACCACATATAGGATCCCAACCCACTATCAGGTTCTCTCCCCTAGCAAAGACGTAAAACAAGCGATGGGGAGTGGGGATGGGAAACTTTATCTAATAGATTTTTCTTTTTGGGAAAAAGAAAAATATACTAGACCCATAGGTTCAATGGGCACGCTAATAATTTTTTTTGTTAAGAACACAACTTTGTTAGAGTTAGATAAATTTGGCACAAGTTTTCTGGTGTTGAATATGAGAAGCACTTGAAGAATTATATAAATGAATGGTCTAGATTAAAAGGACTACCATGAAATAAATCTTGACCATTAAATCTTTTAACAAATCAAAAAACCTTTTGCATTGCATTTATTGCTATTTTCTTTTAATGTTGTCTTATTCTCATCATTTTGAAATGAAATTGTGTGCTTTCTATCATGTTTCAACATCCCTTTTCAACGGAGATCAGTGTTGATCCTATCAAATGGAAGATAGGGGATCTTCTTGAGGCCAAGGTGATACCTCCTTTTCTCCTCCTATTCCTACTTCTCGATCTCTGAATAGTTGATATAAATTAAAAACGTTGGGTTGGATGATTTAGAAAATTAAATTAAAAAATGAAGGTGGAATAGAATTTCTACATTTAAAGTTGTTGTGAAGTCAAGTTGATGATAAATAAGTGGTATATTACCTAGAAATTTTATATAAAAATGAATGATGTTTTCTATTTTTTTTATATAAATGAAGTGGTGAGTGTGAAATTTCTATTTGAAATATTAGAAAACTTAAATACAACAAGATTAAGGTCAATTGTGTTATGACTATGTCTTATCTTAGAGGAGAACTTAAATATAATACTAGCAATTGCACGAAGTATTCGTGCAACGACTTTGTCGATAGGCTATTAGTAATAGAAGCAATAAATTGTGTAATAAAATATAGAAATAAAAATTAATAATTCTATTGCAAGATGAGACAATGACAATGGTATTTTTTTTTTGTAATGTATAATAAGTATTTTTAATTTACATTTAAAATATATAGTATTTATAGTAAATGTTCCTTGTATGAATAGGAGTAATACAAGGTTCATAGAATTTGGGATTTCATCACTAACATAGCCGTTCTCTTGTATTATAGTATTTAGGGTAGTATCAAATGCATGTGTATTGAAGGATAAAACATTAGTATGATGTTGTAGATGATTAGATAAGGTAGAGATATTTTCATATTTTTAATGCAATAAAAGCCATTTGAAGTTATAGTGAGTTCTCCATGGTGGTGTGACAAAGTGTGCAGATTATATCAGTAAAAGAAACACAATGCTTGGTGTTAGTAACCACATCAAGCATACAAGGATGCAAAGAATATAGATCATTTAGTTTTTTTCTCAAAAGACATTTTTAATATTACCAATTGCTTAACTGGTAACATTACATATTGACCATCTTACAATACTAAATGCTATAGCTAATACAATCTCCTAGAGCTCATCTTAAGCCAAGCAATTGTAATTGCATAAATAATTGTTTAGTAGAAAAAGGGGGAAGATGGATTGATAGGTGATTTAGTTTGGATCCTCCTTTCACTACAAACATTCAAGGACATTCAACTGAGTTGAATCACAACTCTTGTAAGAGGATTCACCTACAGGTTGATAGTCACTTGTAACGATGTGGAAATTTGGAATTTATTAATTAATGTATCAATTTAATGCCCAATTATGCTTAAAACCCTAATTATGCAAAATCATAAATAAATGAATGAATCCCAACAAATGATCATAGACTTTGATGTACTATTCAAAGTAGATACATACCAGGCTTCAAGATTCAGGATCCTAAAATGTCAGGGGCTAAAGAGTAGGCGCCCAAGCCCAAGGTAGGGTTTTCTGTTGAGAATCCCAGAAATGGTTTGTAACTTGTTTCTGTTGTTCCGGAGGTGTTCAGGTACTAATATCCAAAGGGCTTCGGGGTGGACGCCCAAGCCTAGGTCCTGCTTTTCTACTTAGATCTGCAATCTTGATACTCTGTCACAGCCTCCTACAACTCCACTTCTGCAAAACATGACACCTATTACTTCCAATCACAAAGAAGGGGGTTGGGGGTTGTGGTGTTTAGGAGCTTGCCTCAATCAAGCCCCAAAATGGCATTCATGCCTTCCAACACCGTTGTTTGATAAAGAGTGCATATCCCTACGGGATAGAGGCAAAAACAAATTGATAATTTGATAAATGATTGATTCAACACAAATAGATATCACCTTGGAGGTGTAGCTCGCATGTAGATGAAAATCCTTCAACACATGAGAAGATGAAGCCAAATCTGCATAACAAACATAATAACAAGACAAGTCTGCTCTACCTCAATGAATACTCTAAAATCATAAGTTCACCACAAGTTCATCATCTTCTAATCATCTTCTAGTTTACAAATGAAACCCTAAACATGCTTATATATGCATTCCTACTACAAATTTCGTAATTCAAACTTACTATGTCGACAACGGAACCTTTTAATAGTCACATAACAGACACTTAAATTTAGGACCTGCCTAAAATAGGATAGAACTAGGGCGTGAGCACCCAAGCCCTTAGGTCCTATTTTAGGGTAGGGTTAAGCCCACAGATGACCCTCAAGTCCCATTTGACATGGGTTTCAAGCCATTTTGCATTAGGAGTTAATTAACATGCATAATGAAAACAAGGGACCCTGGGAGCCAAACTTAGGAGGTAAAAGTCCTAGGGGGACATTTTACGACGTAACATTTAGCCCCTACTTTAATGTATGTATGAATGCATGGCCCATACATACATTAAAGTAAGGTTAAAACATAGCTGACACGCGAGGCACTTGAAGCTAATGCATACACAATGATTGAGGAACCATTTCTAGCCCCTGGCCTTAGGTAGACATTAGAGAAAACACATCGCAAACACACAAAACACAACTAAAATAGTAATAGGCATGCAAAACATGGAGAAGACAGTAACAGTCATGCAAAACATGGAGAAGACAACATTGAAGACACCCAATGCACAGTGAATGCAGTGAATATTTCTTTTTCATTTTCATATATATGAATGAATGTAGAGACATGGAAAGTCAAAATGTAGCACACAACCCCAAAATGTAGGGAGGGACTCATCACCACACAACTTTAGACTACATATGGGGGAGAAGACATGCAATACAAATCTCAAAGTGCAGGGAGGGACTCATTGCCACATAGCTTTAGACTACACTTGAGAACAAACATGCCATACAAAACCCAAGGTGTAGGGAGGGACTCATCGCCACACAACTTTAGACTACACCTGGGACAAACACGCCATACAAAACTCGAATGTAGGGAGGGACTCATCACCACACAACTTTAGACTACACAAGGGGAAAAACACATAGAAAACACAAGTGTCGTATAGTATGCCAAAGACATACTATACGTCTAAAACATGACAAAAAAAGGTGATGGAAGGAACTTATTGCTAAGCCCCTACCATCTCAAGAATGCTACAAGCACACCTAACGGTTGGGCTTATGCCACAACAACCACCAAAGACATGCTTAAGGGAGGATACACCAACCCCACCTACTCGGAGGACTATTGAAATGTAAAAGATGTGCACTAGCTCAAGAGATACATCATCCCCGCCTCCACAGAGGGCTTACAAATGCGCTTCGTTAATATCAAAATCATCAAACAACTTACCTTTATATGCCCCCACATTAAGGTAGTTGATATCATGTACCGATATCATGCACTTTAAGGTAGAGAGAAAGCACACAAAGGAACAAGAGCTTTCGCTAAGCCCATGCCCCTAAAGGTGAAATGTACTTCATGATCGCTGAATGTTCCCATAAACACACAGTTCTTAATCTAAGAAATGCATGAAAACAATCATATAAAGAGACAAGGCTACACAATGGGTTCGAGTCTTAGTATAGCCGTAGGGCTTATACTATAGGCATCTCAGAACCGAGTGTAAACGGCGAGACACCCAAAACAATCAAAGTGCATGGAGAAGATGTATTGTTATGATTTGTTAGCAAGATAAGACAACATCAAAATATCACATGGAGTGATTCTACTAGTCAAGCGTCAATTATATATAAATCAACCCTGTCTTCATATATGGACTAGGTCCATTTTTACTTACTCGCTGAAGGGACAGGCTTCTGTATCAATATTATTTGTTTTTCGTCATCTGCTAGCTAGATAGAACCACTAGAAGAATGTAAACAATAAAATGAGAGAGGAGAACAAGTGTCTTAGGAATAGTCACGTAGGAGGGTGCCCCCAGGTCACCAACCGCAACGACCCTTAAGACACAATACACAACAATAAAAATAGAGGAGAAGCAATATAGAAGAATGATGATATAGATAGAAGAAGGGTCACAACAGAGGTGGTCTCCCGGTATCCTTGACCTTACAAGAGTATCAAGGGTCATCCAAGGAGGCCTAAACAACATATAACACATCACGGGGGAAATACAACATAAAGGTAAAGGGTTAGAAATACTTACCTGAAGGCACAACCGAACTAGCAGTTGTTAGAACTTGTGAGCATCTTAGAAAGATGCTCCACCAAGTTTTGTACAAAGTTTGAGTGGTTCATAGTTGCGTGATCTTTGTTTTTGGCATGTTCATGCAGTACTTGTTTCTCAAATCCTTATATATTTGAAATCCTTTGTTTCTTATGAGGAGGAGAACCATGCTGTTATTTCCTACTAATGATAATCATCTTGTTCTTTTCTAATCCTTTGATTTATTATTTTGTTGAGCTCATCTATTGTAGTGGAAGGGACTATCTTCCACCATATCAACCTTTTCTTGTGTTATCATCTCTTGTTTCGGTTGTTTAATTTGTCTTTCCAATGCATTTTGATTAATTCCCAATCCCTGAAGGGATAACAGAGAAGGATCCTCAATATAAATACCATTTCTTCATGGATGAGGTGAATTCTCAATTTTCTCCTTATCTACTTCTATCATACCCACTATTTCATTGTAGTCCAAATAGTCATCTTCCACTTCTACTGTATTTTGTTCCATCATGTTGTTATCAGTATGCTTAGGAAAGGGATTAGTAAAGATCTGTAAATTTTGATTCGGAGGAGCAACTGATTTATTTCCATTATCATTCACACCAGTTACTTGTATAACATTCAAGTCGATGAGGTCTTGAATTTCATGTTTAAGATGCATACATCATTCAATATCATGCCCTTGTTGCCGATGATAATAACAAAAAGCATTAGCATCGAAGTAAGGTCCTTGCATTCTACTAAGATCCAATGGTTTAATCGGAGGAAGTTTCAAGATATTATTACTCACTTCTTGATTCATAATAGAATGTAAGGAGTCAGATATCGGAGTGAATTGTCTTTGTTGTTGTCAATTCTAAAATGGTGCCCTCTTCAGATTAGTGATAGCAGACACTTGTGAAAAATTGTTTAAATTCTGCCCATTAACCTTGATGAAACTCTTATTATTCCTCTTAAAGTTGTTTTGTGAAGATCCACCCATGGATTGACTAGATTAAGCCAATGAGTTTTGTTTTTCATACTGACTAGATGAAAGTTAGTAATCACGAAGGGTTTTGCATAAATGTTGAAAAGAGTTATACTTCATCAAGAGGATCTTATCACGGATGTTAGGTTGTAGATTTGTAATAAATACCTTCTGAACATCCTCATCATTCATCTGGTATTGAATTTGTGCATAAAGAGCTTGATATCTACTAATAAACTCAGTTAACTTCTCTTTTGGACCTTGCTTGCAATGAACTAAATCAATCAATGATACTTGAGATCCAATGTTTGCTTTAAAATGTTGTAAAAATTGATCAATTAGTTGAGAGGAGTATATTGAATTCGGAGGTAAAGAGAAAAACTATTCTAAAGTAGTATCTTTGAGAGATCATGGGAAAATTTTTGCTAACAAGTCCTCTTCAAAGTAAAAATCACTACACATAGCCATGAATGCTGCCACATGAGTATTAGGATCACCTTTTCCACCATATTTTTCAAAGTGAGGATTTTCAAACTTCTTAGGCATAGGAGTTCTCAAGATTGCATAAGATAGAGGATTATGAGCATGATAAGTTGGTATATTAGGTTGTGAAGAATTTGTCAAGCTTGTTACCTTTTGTTGTAAAGAGGTCATGCCTTGCAAGAGTTGGTTTAAGAGAGCATCATTAGGAGATGTGGTTTGAGAATTTGAAGTCGTGGTCATGAAATTTTGAGGAGATTGACTGTGAGTGGTAAAGAAAGGTGGTTGAGAATAATTGTGGGTGGAGGATGGTTGAGAATAGTTGTATGTAAGAGGTGGTTGAGAATAAGTGGGATGGAGAGGTAGTTGAGAGTGATTATTCATAAAAGAGGTCACCTTAGGTTCCAAGTTTTGATAGTTGAATCCCACAACTTTGTAATTTTGTGAATTATTACCATTAGATACTCCAATACTCGTGGTAGCATTACTACAATCATGTGCATTAGTAGTCAGAATTGTTGATGTGAAAGTAGACATTCTAGTAGTCAGTATAGGTGTCGAAACTTGTGTATGAGACGGTGATGACATGTTATTAATAACATTCGCACATTCAATCACCGACATGACATTATTATGCACAATATGCACTAAGCCTTAAATTGCATTAACACCATCTTGTCTTTCTTTTAACAACTCTCTTATGTTATGAATCACAAGTATAGCTTCTTCTGCTATCCTTTCATTTTCCATAAATGCTTGAAAATTAGCTAGTTCTTTGTCAAGTTTATTTATTTGCTCATCAGGTACATGTGTTATCACATCAATAGGGTTCTCAACATCATGAAATATTTTCTTTTCTATTTTAGTTGTAGGAGGAATGATATCGTGTAAAGTTTGTGTTTCTCCTTTTGGAAAGAAGGTGTTCAATGGATTTTCAGATGTAGGAACACCATTGGTTTCAGGGGCACTAAAACAGGCATTAGTCTAATACTTCTCCTTAAAGGGGTATTTCTATTAGGGCAGTGGGTTATAAGGCTCATGAAATAGCACACAACACTCAATGCACAAACTAATAGAACAAACCCTACGATGAAGGTATGTTTGAGACCTAAAATGCTTGATTTTTCACTGTTTTCAATGCAACTCTCTAAAAGATGAAGTCTTGTAAGTAAATTGATGAGGGGAAGAGAATAATAACCTTAATATCAGTCCAATAATGTAGAAATATCCTTCACAACACACTTATAATGTAAATCTAAATAGATGACAAGGCCAAATCTAGTGAAAATGCTAGTTTTTGTTGAAATTAGATGTGTAAATGCAAATTTTTGAGATATGAATGCAAAAACACACAATAATGTAACACTAGAAACAAAATTATATTTGAATGAGTGCCTAAGATGAGTAGTAAAATTTGAAACAAGATTTTAGCTACAAACCATAGTTTTTGAAATCACTAGGTTATATGAAAAATGCACAATTTCAAGCAAAATATAACAAATTAAGCATGAAAAAGATTAATTAATGATGTACTTCTGTAATTTATATCAGATTTGATGAAAAAATTAGATATTAAATAAAATTTAATGAAATTGATGCAAACTATGTCAAAGTGCAAGCCTAGGATGCCAATTTTTTTCAAATTTTTCAAGTTTTTTGTAGATTTTCAAATGCAATATGATGAAAATTAAATGAATGAATGTAAATCTGAAGTACAACACTCTTCAAGGTGCAAAATTCAAATAAAACATGGGTTCACCAAAATGTTTAGTAGAAAAAGAGGGAAGATGGATTGGTAGGTGATTTAGTTTAGATCCTCCTTTCTCTACAAACATTCAAGGACATTCAACTGAATTGAATCACAACTCTTGCAAGAGGATTCACCTATAGGTTGATAGTCACTTGTAACGATGTGGAAATTTGGAATTTATTAATTAATGTATCAATTTAATGCCCAATTATGCTTAAAACCCTAATTATGCAAAATCGTAAATAAACAGACGAATCCCAACAAATGCTCGCAGAAAGAGATTTACTATTTAGAGTAGATACATACTAGGCTTCGAGATTCTAGATCCTAAAATGTTAGGGGCTACAGAGAAGGCACCCAAGTCCAAGGTAAGGTTTTCTGCTGAGAATCCTGAAAATGGTCTGTAACTTGTTTCTATTGTTCTGAAGGTTTTCAGGACTGATATTTGGAGGGCTTTAGGGTGGGTGCCCAAGCCTAGGTCCTGCTTTTCTGCTTAGATCTATAATCCTGATACTCTATCACAACCTCTTGCAACTCCACTTCCGCAGAACATGACACCTATTACCTGTAATCACAAAGAAGCGGGTTGGGGGTTGTGGTGTTTAGGAGCTTGCCTCAATCAAGCCCCAGAATGGCATTCAAGCCTTCCAACACCATTGTTTGATAAAGAGTGTGTATCCCTATAGGATAGAGGCAAAAACAAATTGATCATTTGATAAATGATTGATTCAACATAAATAGATATCACCTCAAAGGTGTAGCTCACATGTAGATGAAAATCCTTCAACACATGAGAAGATGAATCCAAATTTGCATAACAAACACAATAACAAGACAAGTCTGCTCTGCCACAATGAATGCTTTGAATGCTCTAAAATCATAAGTTCACCAAAAGTTCATCATCATCTTCTAATCATCTTCTAGTTTACAAATGAAACCCTAAACATGCTTATATATGCATTCCCGCTACAAATTTCATAATTCAAACTTAAGATGTCACCAACAGAACCTTTTAACAGTCACATAACGGACATTTAAATTTGGGCTTGTCTAATATAGGGTAGGACTAGGGTGCGAGTACGCAAGCCCTTAGGTCCTATTTTAGGGCAGGGTTAAGCCCACAGATGACCCTCAATTCCCATTTGACATGGGTTTCAAGACATTTTGCATTAGGAATTAAAATGAGCATGCATAATGAAAACAAGGGACCCTGGGAGCTAAACTTAGGAGGTAAGAGTCTTAGGGGGACATTTTACGACGTAATAATAATAATAAATAAGAGATCGACAACACAATCACTCAAAAATATACTATACAGGAATAAATACAATTATATTAGAGACTATATATTATATATAAAATAAATATAATTAAGTTATAAATACTAAATATTAGCAGTATCAATTACGATAGAATTTAACTAAATTTTAGCATAATTTTCACTATGGTTTCTTAGTATTTATGTGTTTATTTTGTTTAATTTTTGTTACTATTATTCTTTTGTGCCTATAACTTTAAGAGGAGGGCATTTGTACATTTCCTTTGGATTCATATGTTTTGGAGTAGATTGTTAGCCCCATGTTTGTCAAAGAGTGGAAAGCATTATTGAAACTTTAATTGTATAGTGAAATCATTATTCTTCTCTAAATAGTGCCATTTTGAAAAGTGTCAGGAAGGTGGAGACCACATTGCATTATATGGTTGACCATGCTTGTTTCCTAGTGTATTTGTCTAGTTGCCTCCATTGTTTTGAGAGTGTCTTAAAATGTAATTCATAGCCTCTAAGTAATTTTAGCATGTAGGAAAAAGATTTATGCAAACAATATTGACTCATTTTTATTCTAAATGATGAAATGCATCCAATTAGTTAGCATGAATAAACTCTCTCTCTATGCCTCTCTCTCTCTCTCTCTCTCTCTCTCTCTCTCTCTCTCTCTCTCTCTCTCTCTCTCTCTCTCTCTCATTTCTAAATAATTTACATTGTATAAAATATGCTAAATAATAACAAATATAACTATATTAAATATTAAATACTATATATAAATTAAATATGACTATATTATAAATAAATATTTAATATAAATAAACGATTTTATAATATAATATTATTTTTAAAATATATTAAATAATTTACATTATATAAAATATACTAAACAAGAATAAATGCAATTATATTAGAGACTATATATTATATATAAAATAAAAATAATTAAATATTAAATATTAAATATGTTTAGTTTATCCTTGTTAAGATAGAAGACATCTGAGTGATGAAAACATAAAATAAAGGGATGTTTAATGTGGAGATGTACTTTTGCATCTGTCAAATCACCACCTTAATCCCAAAATAATTTCTCTCACAAAGCCACACAATCTAAGCCCACCATCTATTGACAAAGACCAATTACACAAACTTGTAACCTCCAATTTGCCATGATGGTGGGTAGCTAGCAAATGCTTGCCCTCCATCCTCAAGTCCAAGCAAAAATCTTTTAAGCTCCAACAACTGATTGTAAACAGCTAAGAGCTCAGTGCTCAAAACACCCAAGTCATCCCAAATCGCCACCTATTTTGGGACACCCGCCACCTTTGAATTCTCCATAGACACAACCACCGTGAGGCCATAGGAAATGAGATAATATAGGAAGGAACACAAGTAACCTAGTTCCTAACCTTAGACAAAGGCACTTTATCCTTCAACATTGCCAAGAAAGCTACCAAAATGGAAGCCCTTGACCAAGCCATCCCAGTGTGGCCATATCAATCTTCAAAAAGGAGGAACTTTCATAAAGACTGATAGTTGGTAAAGATTGAGAAGAAGAAGAATAATCTAAAAAGAGGTGGTGTTGGATAACAAATGCATGAGATAAAGAAACATTGAAAGTTTGACAAATAATGTAGTTATTTCAATAATTTTGTGCTCCCATTGTATCCTAGCTGTTTGTAGCCTAGTATGTGTTAGGTCTAAAAAACACAGGTTGTTAACCTTAAGAGGATGCCAAGCTCTCTTAACGCTTTTGGCTAACGAAACAAGCTGATATGATTAAAACCCCCTTCTCTTTAGGTTCTGCCAAACCTAGGCGAGTGTACCTCAACAGTTAATGCAGATTTGTATGACCTTAGTGATCTACTCACAGTGGCATGTAAGTGTGAGATAGATATAAGGCTGAAAGTTGTTCCTACTCCTAATGTTTGAATCTTGAATATGTGAATAAGGTTTTGAAATGTTATTTTGATTTGACCAATGCTTTATCTCTTATGGGTAATGAAATCAGGATGTATATGATAGATGTGTCCTCCCTCTTGGCTTAACTCAAATTATTTGGCACTTCTTAAATGTTTATACCTTGTATAAACATGCAAGGTTGTAGGTCACTACGCTCTTCTTACCAAATCCCAATGATATTTTCCCAGGTTACTGTGATTAATTGAAAGGATTTTAATTTTGGTGTGAAGGAAACTAACCAATATGATTTGTTTAAAGGGATTTAACTCGAGGCAGAGACCAATAAATATGAACCACTTGGAAGCACTTAAATCAACATCTCTCATAAATCAATCGAGTAGATCACACAGAAGCAGCAAATGTGCCCTAATAAATTAAGTATATCCTTGATATATTATTTTAAATAACAAAGGAAAACCATTCTGGAGACAGCGTAGATAACACATATGAATGAATATCAACAAATAATCGAACACCAGAAATGTTTGGACACCAGATTATTATATTCCTCTCCATTGAATTACTTCATAAGATTTTACATTTTATGCTTGGAAGTCTCCATTGACTAATATATTAATTCTACTAACTCCTGATTACTCTCATTGCTATTTTTCTGATGATTCATTTATAATGGTTTTTATTTCCCATTTATATTTTGTACTATTAGGGTTGTGACCCTTCACTTGTCATTTTGTTCGGTGCAACTCTCCACTTAACAAATTATTTTCAATAGATCAAAATATTTTAATTTTATCCTCTTTGAGCCTTGCATTCCCTTGTAAAATAATTTAATAATAATTATTACCCATCCTTTGTTGAAGTTCTTCAAGCTTATATTTACTCTTGGTGGAAATATTTCACCCTTCATTTCATGCTTTAGGTAAAATAATTACATACTCGGTTAACTCTTCCAGAGAAAATATTTCATCTCCAAGTGAAAAAAACACAATTATGATTATTAAACCTTCACTTGGTAGATTGATTATGTTCCTTGAGTAAAATAATTACTCACCCAGTAGCCCCTTGTGAAATTTGTATTTTCATTTTATTATAGTCACTCTTCACTTTAATTTTTTATTCGCATTTTGGCAAAATTTTACCCTTGCAATTTGATGATGTTCAGCATACTTTTACTTGAGAAAAGATCATTAGCTTTATTTGGAACTTGCACAAAGTTTTTATTATTTTATTGTTTCCCTTGTGCAATTCATAATCTTTTTACTTTTTCATGTGGATTAGAAAAATCTTTTGAGATCCACTTCATCGGTGTATCGGAGAGACTCTATTTTAGTCCTACCGATACCCCGATAAATTCTTCAAACAAATGTTTTAGCCCTTTTTGGGATATCGAGGGGACTAGAAATCACTCACTCTGATATTCTAATATGATATTTGTTTTTGCAGTGCTACTCTAACTTGTGCATTCCTTGGATCATGGCTGCTGATGAGGGATGTCCCTATTCTTTTGCTTTCGTGAGATCATATTTCTATATATATTTTGATAGTTCATTTATCTTATTTATACACCCACATACCATATACCTTTCCTCCAGGGCATTTTTAAATTGAAATATTCAATAAAATTTCAATCATACTTTACTTTGATGGCCGCCTATACCCTCTGCTCCAGTGACTTCATTTGAGCAGCAAAAGATTAAAGGAATTCGATTTGCTTGTTGCTTGTATGTATGCATGAAAATGTGCACTGGGTACCTTGTTGAATGTGTCTATATATGCTAAATGAACATCATAGTAGACCTCTTTTCCATGTTCCTTAAGAAATGCAACAACATACTTGTATTTGAGTAGAACATTTTGTTGTAAGATCTGAATGTTTATTTTTGGCTTCTTTAGAGCTTGAAGATTTTGAAGATAAAATCAAACCCCTTTGAATCTACTTTCTGACGAAGCTTCTGTAATTCTGGTTCTACATCCTTCAAAGCTGCAAATGTCTTTGCCATGGGATCCACTTCAACATATTTCAACTTCTTACTTAAGGTTTGCAAAGTTTTGACATATTCTTCATTTACATCTCCATCCACAATAATGTCAATCATCTTAGGAAGAACAACAAGATCTTCAATAAACTTTGCTAAGTTTAGCTCGGCTACCTTCCTATTCTTTAGCCTTAAACCCTTGCCCATTGATTTCTCCTGAAGAGTCTTGATTTCTGAGCTAATTGACTCTATTTCTACCTGAAATCCACAAAGAAGAGATTCCATTTTCGTTACAATTGCATCACATTCACGGATCTCAGCCTGAAGTGAAACCAGGTTGTCGCTTTCATTTATGTAATCCTAAATGGATTCCAACTCTACTTGACGTAAATTCTTCTCCACACCCTTTGTATACTCACATAACTCAGTGCCCTTGGCTCGTATATTTGCAACCACCCCATCACTCCGGCATTCTTCTAATTCTTGTTGCAAACCCTCCAATGATATCCCATCACAGTCAACATTGTCTCCAAAAGTAAGGTCTCCAGGCAAGACATTTAAATTAATTGCTTCCTCTTGCACTTCCAATGTTCCAAGTGGTAACACATCCATTGTGTGCAAAAGGTTTATTTCCCACTTGATGTGTTATCTTCAAAGGTTATGCTTCTTTCTTATCTTTTCCAGGATTGTTTAGGTGATGATCGAATCAATTGTAGTTGAGATCTATAGCCCTGTCCACTTCCCAATTAACCATTTTTTCTGGGGATTTTCCCTTCTGTTTGGAAGTAAATATTATTTTTTACTCTTCTTTTTTAAGCGCAATATAGAGTAGAAGACATTTTTAACTACATGTGGACATGATGTCCAGAAGGTTCCTTTGAACTATTTAGTTGTTCTTCTATCAAGCTTTTATTTCAGCTACCTTTTTCTTATTGACAACAAGGTCCATCAGCATTTTTGGTTTATATTTGTCAGCCCATAAAACTATTTTAGCTTTCTAAGCAGATGTGGGTCTTTGATTTTTGTCCTTTGATATTGTGGACTACTGCTAAAGAGGCAAGGCTTCAGAAAATGTCTCAGGAAGAAAAGTAGGCCAATCCTCATTTCCAAAAAGATCTTCTTTTTGTAACCTAATGGTAGAACTAGAAGATCTCTTGTCATTCTTAGGTTTCGTGTGTTCATTGTGGGCTCCAAATTTTGAATCATGCACATCATGGGAACCTAAAATTTTGCAAAAAATTCAATAAAATTTTAGGTCCCAACAGTGGCTCTTGCTTGGGGATGTATGCCCCTTGCGGGCATAGCAAGATCCCAAATCTCTGGAGAGCAGACCGAATGCCTTGTCCATTGGGCAATATAATACAACCTCCTTTGCCCCAAACCGGTATGGTTTGAAGAACCACACCACAGTTGATGGCACAAGGCCACCAGAAAAAGGAAAAGTTTATGTTTTCCTTTGTCATACACTTGATTTTCATCACACTATAGTGAAACCAATCTGAAAATATTATTTAGGTTTGCTTGACTGAATATGTTTATATCTTTCATCAACTTATTTTCCTTAATGTTACTGGTATATTCTCCATTATTATGCATCTGAAGACCACACATAATCTGAAAAGTCTCATATTTGTGTGATAGGCTAGACCCCATCTCTATGTGATATTTTATGTGATCACACTTGCTATCATCCACCAAAGGATGGCCCTTTATCTGAACTGGGAAGAAGAAGAAATCAAACTGCATTTGACATTTATTTTCTTCAATGCTAGCACCATCTAATGACACAACATCAGATCCAAAAACATCAGTACTATTTTCAACATCACATGTAGCTTGTCCATATAATTGTGATCTTGAAACTCTATCACCACAAGATTCAATAGAAGTATGCATCTCTGGAGAACTATTGCAATGAAATTCACAACCACCAATTGTTTCTATTTCATCATAATGTAATCTTGATTCTGTTCTTTTACACTTATGATACAGTTCATCATCATTGTCACCCAAAGTATCTTCACTGTCAAAGCAAATGTATATTGGGCATGGAATTTCAGAATCATCCTTATGTGCATATTTCTAATATTCTATAGTCAACAAATTTGAAATTTGCTCACTGCTAAGTGAATATGCCTCGTCATTTACCTCATTACTGATTTCACCTTTTTTATCATCATCACAATACTCAAGATTATTAAAATCAGATAGAACCATTTCACCAGCATGATTATTTATTTCACAAGTTGACATATCACCCCGATTATCTGAAAATGCTCCATCCTCATCATAGCATGGATTTGAGAACACGTGAAAATCATGTTTTGGCATACCCTGGAAAAATGTCATTTATTCTCCTTCTGTTATTTCATCATACAAGGGGTTTGAATAAATTTGAAAATCATTTTCAGATGTGCACACTTTCTTCCCCAAACTATTGATTTAGGTATTGAGGTGGGTGGACTGGGGCAATAGGAGCATTTATACTTTGAAGACAATAGGAGCATTTATAATTTGTGTCACTATGGTACTCGGCTACAACTGGATGTATTATTTGTTCACTATCAAGCGAACTTACTTCTTTGCTTATTTCATTGCTAATAATCTTTCAGGCATTGTGCCTTCAGCAACATCCTTAATATTGCAATCTTGATCCCAGGTGGAGAATTGGTCTTTTATAACTTCGTCCTCATTCAAATCTAGAAAAAACTTCACTTGTATATGTTTCATTTACTGGCTACATTGTTTGATCAGTCTCTTCATATTCATCATTGATATCATTATTAGATTCCTGATTGATAGCATCCTCATACCTTTTCTTATCTATGATACCAATTAATTTACCCACCTAGTCTATAGTAACTGGCTTCAATGATTCAGGCCAATAAATTGACTTAGGATCATATGATAACATGAATATTCCAATGCATATAGATTCATCAGGTATAAGATTAAAAGGTATCTGCATATAGATATCCACCATTCTACTGAAAAGAGAGCGTTCAAATTCTCCTTCATGTCTCCTCATGTTAAAGAATGCATCTAAGGGAGGTATGTGATATTTTTTCATGCTGGAACCTTGTCCTCATTTTTTAATATGCAAATTCTCATCCTCTTTAGAGACTGTTATATACTATGATTTATTTGAAGCAAGTTTGGCTCTTAACTATTGCAGTTCTTGAATCACTTTTTTCTCTTCTCTTAACAACTCCAACATTCTCTTTTCTTCTGACATATTTATTTTGACTGAAAATAATGTTGCTACCAGTTGTCTTTGTATTCTTCATCAAGTTCCTTTTCAGAGTCGGCACCTCTTGTCAAAAGAGGAATAAATTTTATCTTTCAAGGTCCTTCTTGCCAGTAGAGTAATATTTTTTCAATTCTTGACTCTATGAATGGATAGGCTGAAAGCAAATTTTTTGGAATTGTCCCCAATAGAGTCGCCATATACTGCTAGTAGTTTGATTTCATGTCTTAGGGAAATGTTCAAACCCAATAGCAATGCCTCATATTTAGTGACATTGTTAGTGCATTCAAAGGTCAGCAAAAATGAATATTTGAATGTCTTGCCTAATGGTGAGATGAATACTACTCCTGTGTCATTCCCTCCTTTACTACATGCACCATCAAAATATATTCACCACACAGCATGCTCATCTAATTGAGCCTCTCTTTCTATTGGTTCAGTGTTTTGTAACTTGGGCTATGATTTTTCAATCCTGAAACTCCCAAGATCTACATCACAAAAATAATTCATCTAGTTTGGGTCTAGACGTTCTATTATGTTTTCATATCTTGGCTCTCTACACAACCTGACCTCCTTCCCATTCACTGGTATTGTAGCATATGATAAATCAAGTTGGGCATTTCCTCCTACTGCAACAGTCCATTGTCTAGATAGCAACATACAATAGTATGGTGGCGTATCTATAATAGTTATATAAGTTCTGTAGGTAGCTTCAAGACATGAGGCTAACTTCAATTCATCTCTCATGATTCTAACAATTGGAATAGATCTGTTGTCCATTGCATAACATTTACCATATGTTGTATCTATCCACAGGCCTAATTCTTTCATGACTGCTATTGGCAAGATGTTTATGGCATCTCCAGAGTCAATCATGCAATTTCTTACCAGTTTGTTATTGATTAGGAGTGTTATGTAGAATGGATCCACCTGAGAAGGATTCTTTTTTATGGTGTCACCAAGATAAATTTCTGGAGTTCTCATGACCTCTTGTCCAAGATTGTTTATTTTGTTTTCTGGCCCCTCTTTGTTTTTGTTATGACTTTGATGCTGATTTGATACATTAGAAATCATCTTGAGAATGTTGTCCCTGTATTCATCTATCTTCATCATTTCCATTAATGGTACTAATATCTTGATTTGGGACAATGCTTGTGTTGTATCAAATGAAGGAGCAATGGTGATCTGTTCTATTTTTTCTTTATTGGGGCTTTTCTCTTCAGATTGCTACTTACTTCCGTCCTTTATCTTATTGTGCTCAATCTTGGATGTTTCCTTATGTGTATTTTTCTGAGTTTCTCCTTTTTTTTGGTTATTTGGGGCACCCTTCTTTTGATTTGGTTCTTTGATGAGCATGCCTCTGGGTGTTCCTTGATCTGCATTTATGGTTCTATTCCTCATATTGTAATTGCTTCTAGCTTGAGCCACAACAACAATTGTAAGATCTCTTTTCTCTTCCTCAGTAGGTTTTCTTAACTAGAATTGTGGAACCATATTGGATACATAAGTGGTTCCTTCATCATTACCTTTCTGATTAGAGAAGACCTCTTGTTGACCCATGTTAAAATTATACTTCTGATTGCACACATCATGTATTCAAACCCATCTTCTTCAAAGGATGAGTACTCTTCATCAATCAAGTGGGGCCTCATTTCCAACATATTTATAGTATAATCATCCCTGTCTTGATCATAAGATACTTCATTTTCTTGCAATGATTGGGCTACCACACAATGTGAATGAGGTAAGTTGCATGCCATACACCATGGATTATTTTCCACTACATGTGTCCCATGTTTTTTTAAGGGATCAGGGTCGTCCTTACTAAAATTTTTCTTTTGTTTGTTTTCCACAGGTTTCCCATCCTTCCAATTAGTGTTGTAAGGCATATCATAAAACCTAGGCCTCTCGTTTCTATAATAGTTTGCTTGCCTAGTTTGATGGTTATCAGGACTCTATGGAATTCTAATATTTTCTCTTTTACCAAGTTTTCCAATAGCTTTTCTATTGTTTTCAATATTCACAGCGACCTTTTGAGCTTCTGCAAGAGTCATAGGAGCTCTATTTCAGAGTTCATATCCAGTTTTAGTGTCAAAGGCCTTTAAATATAAAGACAGTGCCATACCATCAGGAGGTTTCATTTCAGGAGAAATCTTGTGATATATCTTTGAAAACCTTTGGTTGAAATCCACAACTATCTTATTATAGTTCTTTTGAATGCTTGTTAATTCATGTACAACAAAATTTGGATCAAAATGGCTACCATATTACTCTTTGAACTGATCTTTGAAATCTTCAAAAGAATTGATTGAAGCATCAGGCAAATTCTTATACCAATCCCTAGCATCTTTGATTAGAGATAACATAAATGATTTCATGTGGACATCTTCATATTGCACTTCATATTTATCCATAATTGTCTCAAAATTTCTAATGTGTTCATCTGCTGCAACAACATTATTTCCAAAAAAATTTGGGATTGCATTTCTTAAGTCATTATCAATGGGATCGGGACAGGTTTGATACCAAGACAAATCCAATTGTCTGTACCTATTTATATTGAGAGGTCCTCGTAGGTTTTGGTTTGGCTGATACTGTAGGTGGTGATGGTGAGGTGGATATTTCTATATAGTATGGTGTGGGTTTGCATTTGTTTTTTGCTGGCGAAGTGGAACACACTGTTGACCAAGAGGCGGATAGGTATTAGCCATATGTTATGAAGCAATATGAACATTATGTGTTCTTGGATTTCGTGGTGAATGTTTTGTTGCACATAGCTAGTATTACTTGGATTATGTGGTGCTCTTGAAGTATTTGAACCACTTGCATTCTGATGTGACCCTTATGGATTACTTGTAGGGGGTATATACTTTGATCTGCTTGCTGCACTCTGAGATTTTATCTATTACAACTCTTGCTTTATCCTTTTTTCCTCTTATTTTAATTTGGCTAGCTCAAGTTTCTCCTGTAATTTATGTAAATCTTGTTGTACCTCATTCTTATTCCGTATGTCTTTTGGTGGACTATCATGGGTTTCTATGGATGTGATTTGATCTATAGACTCATATTAAATTTCTCCACCCTGTTGCAATGACATTTTATAATCATATTCTGCTTGGTTTTGTATTATCTCCCGTTCAAGCTGTGCCTCAAACTCAAGCTACTTTTGAGGATCAGGTCTATATTGATCTAGGATATCCCCAAATTTGTTTTGATCAGACCGGGCATGATAACTGTTAGATTGGAATTCTTCATGAAACTCTGATTCATGCAGGGAGTAAAACTATTATGTGTTAATAAGGGTTGTTCTGATGCATTTTCATGAGTATTCTGGTTATTAAGGTGTTCAGACTAGTTTGATATCCCAGTTTTCTTAGCAGGGGCCCTTAAAGGTGGGGAAGATTGCAACTTTTTACCATCAGTTTTGGATCTCCTACCATCCATATTGTATGAGACTATGATGCTTCAACACATAATATATCTAAAATTTAGAGTAGAGTCGCCACCTCTCTTTAGAGAGGAATGATTTTATCTTCTAGGTCTTTTCCACCAGCAAAGTTATGATTCTTTTACTTTCCTGACTCTATTATGATGGTCTTCTACTAGGTTTCCTTATGTTGGTCCCCAGTAGAGTCGTCAATTCTGTTAGGTCTCAAAAACACAGGTTGTTAACCTTAAGAGGATGCCAAGCTCTCTTAACAGTTTTGGCTAACGAAATAGGGCTGATATGATTAAAACCCCCTTCTCTTTAGGTTCTGCCAGACCTAGGTGGGTGTGCCTCAATAGTTAATGCAGATTTGTATGACCTTAGTGATCTAATCACAGTGGCATGTAAGTGTGAGATAGATATAAGGCTGAAAGTTGTTCCTACTCCTAATGTTTGAATCTTGAATATGTGAGTAAGGTTTTGAAATGTTATTTTGATTTGACCAGTCCTTTATCTATTATGGGCAACAGAGTCAAGATGTATATGATAGATGTGTCCTCCCTCTTGGCTTAACTCAAATTATTTGGCACTTTTCAAATGTTTATACCTTGTATAAACATGCAAACTTGTAGGTCACTAGGCTCTTCTTACCAAATCCCAATGATATTTCCCAGGTTAATGTGATTAATTGAAAGGATTTAAA
The DNA here is from genome assembly GCA_027924645.1 of Cunninghamia lanceolata. NCBI lineage: Eukaryota > Viridiplantae > Streptophyta > Pinopsida > Cupressales > Cupressaceae > Cunninghamia > Cunninghamia lanceolata. The sequence goes on along the minus strand of BSBN01001021.1, from coordinate 97,625 downwards.
TTCTGGTATGAAGGAAACCAACTGAGATGATTTGTTTAAAGGGATTTAACTCGGGGCAGAGACCAATAAATATGAACCACTTGGAAGGACTTAAATCAACTTCTCTTAGAAACCAATCAAGCAGATCACACAAAAGCAGCAAATGTGCTCTAATAAATTAAGTATATCCTTGATATATCAATTTAAATAACAAATGAAAACCATTCTGGAGACAGTGCAGATAACACATATGAATGAATATCAACAAATAATTAAACACTAGAAATGTTTGGACAACATATTATTATATTCCTTTCCATTGAATTACTTCATAAGATTTTACATTTTATGCTTGGAATTTCTCCATTGACTGATATATTAATCCTATTGACTGTTGATTGCTCTCATTGTTGTTTTTCTAATGATTCATTGATAATGGTTTTTATTTCCCATTTATATTTTGTACTATTAGGGTTGTGACCCTTCACTTGTCATTCTATTCGGTGCAACTCTCCACTTAACAAATTATCTTCAATAGATCAAAATATTTTAATTTTAACCTCTTTGAGCCTTGCATTCCCATGCAAATTAATTTAGTAATAATTATTACCCATCCTTTGCTGGAATTCTTCAAGCTTATATTTACTCCTTGGTGGAAATATTTCACCCTTCATTTCATGCTTTAGGTAAAATAATTACATACTCGGTTAATTCTTTCAGAGAAAATATTTCATCTTCAAGTGAAAAAACTCAATTATGATTATTAAATCTTCACTTGGTAGATTGATTATGTTCCTTGAGTAAAATAATTACTCACCCAGTAGCCCCTTGTGAAATTTGTGTTTTCATTTTATTATAGTCACTCTTCACTTTAATTTTTATTTGCATTTTGGCAAAATTTTACCCTTGCAATTTGATGATGTTCATCATACTTTTACTCGAGAAAAGTTCATTAGCTTTATCTGGAACTTGCACAAAGTTTTTATTATTTTCATTGTTCCCTTGTGCAATTCATAATCTTTTTACTTTTGCATGTGGATTGGAAAAATCTTTTGAGACCCACTTCATCGGTGTATCAAAGAGACTCTATTTTAGTCATGTCGATACCCTGATAAATTCTTCAAATAAATGTTTTAGCCCTTTTCAGGATATTGAGGGGAATGGAAATCACTCACTTTGATATTCTGATATGATATTTGTTTTTGTAGTGTTGCTCTAACTCGTGCATTCCTTGGATCATGGCTACTGATGAGGGATGCCCCTATTCTTTTGCTTTCGTGAGATCATATTTCTATATTTTTTTTTGACAGTTCATTTATCTTATTTATACACTCACATACCATATACCTTTCCTCTAGAGCATTTTTAAATTGAAATATTTGATAAAATTTCAATCATACTTTAATTTGATGGCCTCCTATACCCTCTGCTTCAGTGCCTTCATTCTAGCAGCAAAAGATTAAAGGAATTTGATTTACTTGTTGCTTGAAAGTTTTTGACTCCTTAGTAAATTCATTTTATGAACATCCTCCATTTCACTTCTGAGTGAACCCTATTTACCCGAGTATTTCACAGGCAACTGCCTCCCAATATAACCTCTTTTATAAATAGTCTCTTCCATATTTTATCGTTCACCTTTTCGGCGGGACTAGGAATTACCTCTCTTCGATATCCTAAAGTCATCTCAAAATATCCTCAATGTTCTTTTTTTGTTCATAATTGTTGACGGCTTATCGGTGGGACTTGGAATTGAGTTACCTTGATACAGAAGACTCCCACCACTAATTTTAGGGTTTACGTAACTCTTGGAACTATTAATAAGAATATTGCTATTTCCATGCTTGCATTCCATCCAGTCCAGTTTGAATCCTTTACCCCATGGTATTGGACATCTTCTTGTGGCTAACTTCTCAAATGAATCATAGTTAACCCGAGCTTCCATACAGGCAACATTAGGCCCATATGTTTAGCTTACAACCGAAGAACAACAAAGTATCCCCAAAAATTATATTTAGGGATGCAGGATCCTAAAAATATTCTTATTGAAGCAATCTGATAATATGGTTGCGGCTTCAGCTTTTGCTTCGGCTATAAATGGGATTACGATATCATCACATATAACCATAATAGCTTGGACTTTGGCTCGAAATCTTATCTTCATCCTTCTCATCTTAGGTATCTCACTTATTTTAACATAGCTAGAACCATGTCATAGTTATTAATAAGAAATATGGTTTGCTGGTTTGGTTTGTTGAACATCTGAGCAAGCTTTACTAATAAGTCATCCATAGCCACACATAGGCGCTCCAAATTCAATTCAAACTAGCCATCTCCATAATCAACATTCAACTGAAGAAGTGAAGAAGTAAATTTAGCATAACGTTGCATCACATAGTGAGGATGAACATCATCTTCACATAATGTATGCACATTTGCATTACGCAAACTACTTAGATGCATGTCAAAGATAATTTTGAAATGAGGCCACAATGAAATATTAACCTTGTTGAGATATGAATCCATAAATGGAATTTGACGCTTTGACATAATTAGTTGGTGATGGTGTGTTATGCGAATCATGAGCATAAGTCCAATTGGATCAAAGAAATTAGGGAGAATAGCATTAAAATGCTCATCAATTACTACAAACGATCCTAAAAGTATTTCATAGAAAATCACATCTTCTCCAAAGAAGTTGTGGCTGAACATATACTCAGAAGTGGTTGTATCCATAAGTAGTGTGTGCAGGCTTCGAAAAAGAACTTCATATGGGTATTTGGCTCCACTTGCTCTAGAAAATAAGCTTGTACTCCTTATATCAATTCCAATCAAGTCATTTGCAAATACTATATCTAACTGCAATTTCTCTAATGCTTGTATGTATGCACGAAAATGTGCACTCAATACCTTGTTCAATGTGTCTATATATGCTAAACGAACATCATGGTAGACCTCTTTTCCATGTTCCTTAAGAAATGCAATGACATACTTGTATTTGAGTAGAACATTTTGTTGTAAGATCTGAATGTTTGTTTTTGGCTTCTTTAGAGCTTGAAGCTTTTGAACAATAAAATCAAACCCCTTTGAAACTATTTTCTAATGAAGCTTCTGTAATTATGGCTCTACATCCTTCAAAGCTGCAAATGTCTTTGCCATGGGATCCACTTCAACATATTTCAACTTCTTACTTAAGGTTTGCAAAGTTTTGACAGATTCTTCATTTACTTCTTCATCCACAATAGTGTCAATCATCTTAGGCAGAACAACAAGATCTTCATTTCCAAAAAGATCTTCTTTTTCTAACCTAATGGTAGAACTAGAAGATCTCTTGTCATTCTTAAGCTTCTTGTGTTCACCTTGGGCTCCAAATTTTGAATCATGTACATCATGGGAACCTAAAATTTTGCAAAAAATTGAATGAAATTTTAGGTCCCAACAGTATGGTCACTATGTTAATTTTCTAAAAGAGTTTTCTTGTCAAAGAGATATTTAGAGAATTAATACTATAGAGCTAATTCAACTTTGAAGAGACCAGTATAACAAATGATGCTAAAAGAAATAAATTAACTCAAATCCAGAAGATTCTTCAGCTTTGACACCATCCCCAGTAATGGCACCAAAAATGTCATGCTCTATCAATGCTCACTAAACCTAATGCATCTAAGACATGCATGCAACCCAATGGATGGACTCATTCTAAATCAAGCGGAATAGTGAGTAAGGTCAAGCTACATTTAATCTATCAACCCATGGATGTGGTACTTGGTATGATGTCTGTACTGTATGTACAACTACAGGATTCTAGATATTTAGTTGTGTATAGCTAGGAAATAGAAATTACTAAAATGTTGGAAAAAGGAATGCAAGTTTATAAATTTAGGAAATAAGCTATATAATTGTTCTTAACTACAACAAAGTAATAACTGAAACAGAATCAACAAATCTAGTTAGAAGATCTAAACCTGATTACATGAAACTTAAAACAAACAGGTGGTAGCCTGCCGCAAGTGGGCCCTCACTTGGGTTGACTACTTCCTTCTTTCTACTGGCTTAATTTACTAAATCAATGCATTTGCTTCTTCATCATAGATTAAGAACAAGAATAATTAAATAATATGAAATGATACTCTATTTTAATAACTTAAATCAAAACATGCTACAATCATATGGAAAATCTTTCTTTTTTAGATATCTGGACAAAATCAGATATATACACCATCTTTCAGTTCCTACATTAATGAAAAATAATGACTAACTGATTCACTTCCCTTTATACAAGGAAATGATTCCTAATTCCTAAAGAATCATAATGAAACTAGGAAACAAAAGCTTAAACAATTCAGAGAAGAGAATTTTGATTAAGACATTGGAACGAAACAGACTCATCCAAGAAACATGGAAGTGGTTATTCTGGTGTCAACCAGTCTCAACACTTCTTCAATTAGAGAGTAAGTATTTTTCCATTTGTTACATATTGTTCCTTGATGTCCCCTACATCTTATCTTTGTTTGTACAAAGAGAACAAGTCACTATTGTACAGTTGTCAGTGACTACACACTTTGTTGTAGGAATCAACCCATTTCGCTACAGGAACTTATGTAGGATAGGTTGTGGAAATTTTACGCTTTTTCTATAGGAATCCTTCTGGCTTAGCTATAGGAACCCTGTGGTTTGGTTGTAGGTTAGTAATCTTGGTTGTTGCAGGAAGGAGTTAGTTCTATAGAAATCTCCCATAGAAATCTCCAATCATTAAGATTATTGTAAACACACTTATTCAAACCATATTACATTAACTACTTTAACCATGCAACATTCATTAAAGCATCATATAATTAATGTAGTCCTTATCAAAATATTATATAAAGTCTTGGTCCAAGAAGGATAAAAGTGTGTACAGGAAAGTACTTAAAAATAGGAAGAACAAGGATTAAAAAGGACAATTATGGGGCTCATCAGTAGTCATAATAGAATAACATACTTATCGCATTGAGTCAAGGTGTATAAATCATGTTCAGATGGAATAATTCCAATAGAATATGACTATTCTTAAATATTAAAGAGTTTTAATAGTAAAAACATCTACAAAGTTACTAACTGGTCACTTCTATACTTGCATGTTGTAAACCGATCAAAAACCATCCCAACATTTTTTTTGAAAAAAAAAGGATAGATATATTAACTAAGAAATTAGAAAAAATTACAAAAGGATTTCCAAATAGCAACAATTGTCACTAAAGTCCATAAGATAAAAATCCAAGGATGTTTTCCACAATCCCACCACCTCTAGGAACCAAAGGAAACCACAAAACCATCAAAGCACATAATACTTCAAGGAATAATAGACCATAACTATCAAACCAAATCATTATGAAGGAGATTTAAAAACTATGAAGAATGAGTAGAAGATAGGGACCCCCATTCTGTGACATTCTAGTTGTGATCAACATCAGAGTCTCATTTAGCTAAACGGTCTGCCACAACATTCCACTCTCTAGGAATTTCAATAAAAGAGATGGAATCAAAGTTTTGTGAAAGGCACATAATCTACTCGACAAAAAAAGCCAACCTCCAAGAAGACTCATGAAATTTCCCATTATTCAAAAGGGAGACCAAAACCATGGAATCCATCTCAGATTATCTTCTTCCAACCTCGGTCACAGGCTTTCTCTAAAGCCACAAGAACCTTCCGACCCTCCATTTGATTATTAGTGCCAAAACCCATAGTAAAAGAGAAAAAGAAGTGAATTGAACCAAAACTATCACACCCAACTCCACCAATACCTGCTACACATGAATTTCCCTAAGAAGAAATGCCAGTATTAATTTTAAAAAATCTAACAAGGGAGGAGATCATTTACGTGCTCTACTCACCTTATTAGAAGATTTGGTCCTAGAACTAGGATGAGTTGAACTAATCAAATGACCCAAATCTAATTTCCTTAAAATAAAAACATTAGAGGGAGCTAAGAATTCATCCACATAGCACTTAGTCATTGAAGTTTGTTTTATCGAGTCTAAAATCTTTTGTTAGACATACCCAATAAGGCTCTAAGAGCCTTGGAAGATCCAACGATTTCTTTCCAATCAAGTTTCCTAGATAATAAAAATGGGACCAATGTCTTAGGCTACCAAAAGGACAAAGGCCAAAGTAGGAGGATGCCCTAAGCTAGCCCAAAAATATCATAGAGAAGTAGCATGAACAAAAGGTTGGTCCCAAATGTGCCACCACTGCCTCCAAAGACCCTTAGAAAATGAGCATTGAAACAAAAGATGAGACACACACTCCTCATTAATCCCACAAAGAACACATTTGGACAAACCTTGGAATCCTCTCTTTCTTATGTTGTCCCAAGTAAAACATTTATTTCAAATGACAAAGAAGCTAGAGAAAGAAGTTACACTTAAGCCAATTATAATTATTCCAGATGTTTTTTCACCAGTGGAAATCCATGTACCCATTTCTTTCCTATTCTAAAATATAGTACCCATGAGAAACTGAATAAACCCCCTTAGGACCATAGCCCCAAGCAAGAGCATTTGCCTCCTCTAGAGAACAACATGGATAATTTGCCAGAATAGAAGATAGGGTAGCTCGAGCATTCAAATCTCCCCCCAAGGCCAACTATTCAAATCCTTCCAATGATATATAAGAAAGTAAAAGTAAAATAAAGTGGACTCATATTTATAAGATTATACTCACTATTAAATAATTGTAATATGTTCAAATAATGATTTATTTGTAATAATGTAATAGTTTGAGTTGCATTTATTTATGTATTTTCCAACAATTATTAATAACAAAAAAAGAGATTGCCTCTTTTTTTTAAACTACAGGAATTGGGTAGCCCCTATAACTTGCAGTGTGCCTGGTAAACTTTTTAACATGACTAGTGGTGCTATCATGACACGCCCTTTGGTACCACGTGGGTGGGGGCAGATTGGACCTTGTGCCTACCACAGGAAGTTCTTGCCAAAAGAGATTGACTTATTGATTCACACAAGAAGCAACAATTATTAGTAGCATATGAAAATTAAATTGACTAAAATCATTATGTGTAATATTATTTTTATATAAAGTTATGAAGATGGCGCAGAGTGAGGAGGTGAAAAAGTAGAGCGAGGTGGCAAAAAAGTAGATCAAGGAGGTGACTAAGCAAATCAAGGAGCCAAAAAGACAAATTGAAGCTACGAAAGCCTTGGTTGCAGACGATCATGGAATTAGACAAGGTCGGGAAGGTGTTGCCAATTTGGCCCAGAAGGATTCTCCTAGGACTGTTGTTTCATGCTCGGATCCCCAATTATGGGTTAAGATGGTGGAAGATGAAATCCCAATTGATCAGATCATGAACTGGGAGGTCGATGATCAAAAGAAAAACATCAACTATATCGTGGACACTAGGACAAGGGAAGGAAATCACAAAACTCAGGAATGGAATGGGAGGCCTAGGTATGATATGCCAATGCCCTTTTGGCAAAGATAATGAAACTTCAATATTAATCAGGGAGGCCCTAATAATAAAGGCAGTGATAAAAAATGCTGGGGTAATGTTAGAAACCCTAATTGGGTTCATCCGTGAGCATGGACCAACAAATTTCCCTAGGCGTGGGATCTGACAATGGAGAAAAATAATCAACGTCCCATTTCCAATGAATATCTCCACAATGGGATTAGGGAGGATAGGAACAAAAGGAATCAGAGGGGATTCAATAGGAAAACAATGGTCATCAACATAGTTAAACTCCAACTGGCAATAGAAAGATTGGAAAAATAAGGTCTACTGGTAAAATGCTATGGGAAGAATCTCAATTGGGATAGCATGATCAATTGGTGGTGCCGGCAATGGGGAGAAGAAAAGTGATTCAAGGCTCTGGACAATGTATTTTTCATTGTGAGTTGCCTGACATAAGCAATCAAAGAAGACATTGAAACTGGGATCTAGCTCATGGATGACTTCAGATTCTACATTCATAGATGGGAGGTTGGCTTTAATCCCCATTGCCACAGTTTGGAAAGAATCCAGAATTGGTATAAACTTCCTAATCTTCCTCTGGAATTTTGGGAACCTAGAATTTTGGAGGATATTGGAAATCGTTTAGGGAAATACATATGTGCAGAAGAGAGGCTAGCTGAGGATGGAATTAGCACCTATGTCTGTTTGTGTGTAGAAAACAACCCCAATAGCTCATTTTGGAGGGAGATTGAGCTTTTCACAGATTGGGGAAATTGGGTTCAAACCCTGATATCATATTCGATCCCTAATGGTACTTTCATTAGGACATTAGGCTAGTGACATTATGGGGCTAGCAATGCTAAAGCAAGTAAGAATGAGGCAATGCAAAATTTAGCCAAACCAAGGGAGCCTGGTACTTCTAAGGAGCACCCTGGGGAGAGTCCTGAACAGATTATCCCGGAAGCTTGTGTGACGGATTTGGAGTTGGAAACAAAAGGGAGACCTTCAACAGTACAACCGAAAGATCTGGCAAATCAAAAGCAAAGTCTGAATAAGAAGATTTTAGAAACCCTAAATTTGATGCATCCAATTTTGCAGACAGATCTCAATTCCCTAATCGAAGTTGGGCATGAACTGATGGAATTGGCAAAGGTAGCCAAAAATAGATCCTTCAATTTGGAGGATGAAGGTCTGGTGGATGAATGGATGGATGGTCCAAAACTGATGAATCAAGATCCTGAGTTAGAGGAAGAAGTCATCTCCCCTAAACCAAACTTCTTTAAAGCCTTGGCTAATGAGCAATTGGTGTGTGGCGAATTGGGAATTTGCCAGAAAGAAACCTCCAAGCTTTCTCTAGATTGTGGAGAAAATAAGAGAAGAGGTCAAATCCCCAACCAAGAGAAGCTAAAATGGATGGAGAAGCACACAGTCAGCTAAAGATTAATGAGATGTTGAAAGTAGGGAAGGGCAGAGCTCTTTCTGAACAACAATGAAAATTATATCATGGAATGTTAGGGGCTTAAATACCCCTAACAAAAGATGTCTATTTAGAAATTGCTTAGATTTTTTCCAGTCTGATATTTGCTTATTACAGGAAACAAAACTTGATCAACAAGAAGAGAATGTCTTAGTAAGAATCTAAAATTGTGGAAAATGTCTGGGTCAATGCTACTGGTTCCTCTAGTGGTTTAATTTCTCTCTAGCGATCACAAAATGTGTTGATAGAAGAGGTGGCCTCTACTAAGTGTTGGATTATGAATAAGGTAAGGAGCCTTGCATCCAATCTATGCTTTTTATTAATCAATGTTTATGGTCCCAACTCTTGCATTCAAAAAAGAGAAGTTTGGAATGAGCTAGATATCATTTGCAACAATCTTGCCTCTGACTTATGCATCCTGGGGGGAGATTTCAATGCCATTTTGAGTGCAGAAGACAAAAAAGGGGGTGTAGGTAGGAAATTGCAGTCTCGAATTGATTTTGAAAACTTTGTGGAAAGAAATATGTTATTAGAGATCTAAATGGGCAATGGAGAATATACTTGGACAAATAGGAGAAAAGGTTTCAGCAACATTATGGAAAAGTTAGATAGATTCCTATTCAAAGGGGATATGAGCAAGTTCCCTTTCAGTTTGGAAAGCAAAATAATACCATTGTCTAGATCTGATCACTTTCCCATTAGCTTGGAGATAATTGGGGAAAGGAAACCTGTTAAATGTCCTTTCAATTTTGAAAACATATGGTTTAAAGACCCAAACTTCTTGGATCCAATCAAGCAATGTTGGTCGGAGTGTAATCCTAGGGGTTCTAAACTTTTAAATGTGGTGACTAAATTGAAGCTGATCAAACATAATCTGAAGCAATGGAACAAGGAATGCTTTAAGAACATCTTCAAAGAAAAAAGGAAAACAAAAGATGAATTACTGGAACTTAATGAAAGGATTTTAAAGGATGGTATGGACATCAGCAACTACAATCAAGAGAAAGAGTTGATGAGAAAATTGGGAGATATTTTGGCTAAGGAAGAAATATTTTGGCGGTAGAAATCAAGAGAACTATGGTTACATACTAGTGATAAAAACACTAAGTTCTTCCACAATTCCACTAGAGTTCAAAGGGACATTAACATAATTACTTCTATCAGGACCTCGGATGGGAGAATAATAGACAAGTTGGAGGAAGTTAAAACAACAACTGTGGAATTTTTTTAGAACCTTCTAAATGACTGGAATGGGTCTAATTTGGAGGCTTAGCAACAATTTCTGGATTACATTCCCAAGTTACTCTCTGAAGCACAAAATAGAATGCTGACTAGTAGGTTCACTAAAAATGAAATCAAGGAGGCCCTTTTTCAATTGCACCTTGATAAAGCTCCAAGACCAGATGGGTTTCCTGCTGCCTTCTTTCAAAAGTGTTGGGACATTTTGGGCAAGGAGGTGGCTGAGGTGATTGAAGATTCCAGATGCTCAGGGAGAGTGCTTAGGGAGGTGAACAACACCTTCATCGTACTCATTCCAAATAAGGAGAAACCTAAAACTCTTGAAGAGTACTAGCCTATACTCTGTATAAAATTCTTGCTAAAGCAGTGGCAAACAGAGTCAAGAAGATCTTACTGGATATAATTGTAGAAGAACAAACAGGTTTTGTCCCAAGAAGGTCGATCCTGGATGGAGTGATTATTGCCCAAGAGGCCATTCATTCAATTCAAAAGACAAAAAAACCATCAATGCTCATGAAATTGGATGTAAGGAAAGCATATGATAAAGTCAACTAGAGATTTCTTTTTAAGGTTCTGGAGGCTTCTGGTTTTCACAAAGCATGGCTAGATTGGATTTTTGAATGGATAGCTTGCCCCAGATACTCAGTTCTACTAAACAGCTCCCAAAAAGGTTTGTTTAGTGCCTATCGGGGGCTTAGACAGGGGGACCCCTTGTCTCCCTTTATCTTCATAATCTTGGCCAAGGCCCTTGGGAGATCATGTTCCAAAGGCTGGCATGAAGGTTGTGTTGCAAGGATTCAGGTCACCCATGGTTTGCCAAAAATCACTCATCAGCAGTTTGTTGATGATACAATGTTTTTTGGTGCAGTCCATGAGAGAGAAGCAAGGAACTTCAAAGGTATTTTGGACCAATACTCGCTAGCTTCAGGACATGAAGTAAGCAAAGCAAAGTCAAAAGTTTTCTTCTTTAATACAAGTTTTGTCAGAGAAACATAGATCTTGAGAATTCTAAGCTTCAGAAGGGGCTCCCTTCCTTGCAAATATTTGGGGTTGCCTTTAGCAAAAGGGGTTCTTGCAGGGAAGCTTTGGGATCCTCTGATTGAAAGGGTGAAAAATAAGTTGGCCTCTTGGAAGAGCAAGTGGCTCTATTGGGTAGGATGGTTAACTATGCTCAAGGCAGTTATTACTGCAATACCAATTTACATGATGTCATTTCTTCCTTTATCAAGCACAGCTAGCAAAGTTCTCAATCAAAAAATAAGGACCTTTTTTTGGCAAGGCAATTCTGAGAAACACAAGTACCCCTTAATAAAATGGAAACAGATATGTGAGCGGAAGGAGGCAAATGGAGCAGGGTTAAAAAATCTGCTTATGCAAAACAAGGCTTTGGGAACAAAATTGGTATGGTCAATACATACAAAACAGGACCTTAAATGGGTCAAGATTATTAAGGCAAAGTATCTGAAAGAGGAAGACAACATTATTTTCACTTCGCAATCCCTACCGAATGGTTCAAGGATTTGGAATGTTATCAAGAGCTGAAGAGATCTCATTTTTAAACATTTGACTTGGGAAATCAAGGATGGTAGCAAAGCTCTTTTTTGGGATGATTCATGGGAAGGCCAACCAAAACTGGTGGACAAGGTAGATTTAGAACCTGTCAAAATCATCACAAAACAACTTTAGGGTGACAGAGTAAGGGACTACTTGTCATTCACTTCAGAAAATGGTAGCCTTTGGTGTCAATGGAAGAACATTAGGGGTCTTGGTATGGATGATAGGTTAGTTGAAGCCTATGAGAATGTTTTGAGTAACCAAGTTGTGTGCTTTAGATAAGGCCAAGATGTTCTCAGATGGAATGCTTCACCATCTGTGCTCTACAATGTGAAGGATGGTTATAGAATGTTGTGTGGAATCAATTTGGAGGATGCTAGGCTGCCAACCAATTTATGCTAGAAGAAGAATTGTCTCCCCAAGGTTGGAATATTCACATGGGTCGCCTCTCAGGGCAGAGTTCTCACTGCTGACAAATTCATACGAATGGGTTTTTCTGGTCCAACTAGATGTATCCTCTGTAAGTAGGATGAAGAAATAGGAGATCACCTTTTTCTCAATTACCCCTTTTCTTTCTACTACTGGCAGTGGCTTTGTGCCAAATTGTAGTGGAAATTTGCGTTTCCAAGTAATCTTTTGGAACTACTTAATTCTTGGCCTTTCCTTAGTAAGAAAGCCTTGTATGGAGGTTTGTAGATCACAAGCCCTTCAGTGCTAGTATGGGAAATCTAGAAAGATAGAAATAGGTGACTCTTTCAAGATAAAGAAATGCCAATTCAATCATTTTTAAACAAGGTCGAGGTAAATACTGTTGAGGTAGTCAACTCAAGATTAGAAGATCTCAGATATAAGAATACGAGCTTTACAGTTTGGGATACTGAGATGCGAAGAAACTGGAATGGATTGAAAATTCTAGAAATAGTCAGGGAAGGGGATGTCAAAACCTAGGTGGCCAGGAAGCTGGTTTGTTGGGAACCTCTGGATGTTGGATGGCACAAGCTGAACTTTGATGGGGCAGCAAGGGGGAATCCGAGTGTGTCAAGTGCTAGTTGCATTATCTGGGATTGGGAAGGGAAGATTGTTGGCAGGCTGGTAGAACCTTTACCCTCGAGTACTAATAACACAACAGAATTACAAGCTCTAAACCTTGGCCTCAAGTTATGCCAAGAATTGAAAATCAAAGACATAGTAGTCGAATGGGACTCCCTGTTGGTCATTAATGGGTTAAGATCAAGAAGTTTGGTAAACTAGAAGTTGGGTGCGTAGTTAGATATGGCCCTAAGTTTACTGGAAGGTTTCGATAGAGTCATGATCAATCACATTCTAAGGGAAGGAAATTCAAAAGAAAACTATCTCTCAAATTTGGGAGCAGATGGTAGATCGTGGAAGGAACTTTTCAACCTGGGCAGACAGGGTCCTTTGAAGACAAATTAACCAGAGAAATTGTGGGTGGTAGGGCAGGTGACTTTCCACACTTTCAGTTGTGAAAAGTCCAGGCATAGTTTAGTTTATCTAAGTTGCTTGCCAGATAGGTTGCCACAATGGCTGCCAAGTTGGAAATAGATTTTTGATGACTAGGAGAAAGAAAGGTGGCATTGTAAATTTAAAATTTTGAGTATTTGGAATTGGCACTAATGGCCTTTCGTGTGACATAAAAGAAATTACTTCGCGTAGCTGAATAATGATGATACCCAGTAACCATGATTTATGAAGTTCAGACGGATGTGATAGTTGCACGAGATGAAATAAGGAAAGAGGAACTTTCAAGAGATTTTCTTGCTATTTTTCCAGAGTGGATTTGTTGTAAGATTGGAATCGATTGGACATGCTCATAATTTTTTGTTACCCTCTATGCCTTCAATATTTCTTTAAGTAGCCATTTTTGCACGGAAGGTTTAGAGGAATTTGATAGCTCTTGTTGGTATGTGGTGACTGATCATGCAAGTATTGTACACACGTAAGGTAAACGACACAAGAAAAATGAGATTGTGAAACCCTAATTTGAGAAGCTTCCAAAAAGCTTGTTATAAGCAGCTGGGATGTATGTTGCGGTATTGAATTCGTGAGATTGTAATTTGTTTTGCACTGGATAATAAAATCATTGGATGGCTGAGTTTCTGTGATGTAGCCCATTTTAGGTGAACCACGTTAAATTTTTGGTTGATCTCTTTTGTGTTGTTCTTCATTGTTATATTTGGGTTATTTAATCTACATATAATTATTAGTATTTATTGCTTCGATATGCCTGAACCCTAACAACTGGTATTAGAGTGGGTTGTGTTTGATTATCGTCTGCAGGAAGGTCTCATGGTTGAGTGGAAGTCTCACGGTTAAGTGGGAGCAATGGTAGGCGAGGGTAAATTGAAGGTAGATAAATTCAGTGGGCTAAACTATCAATTATGGAAGATGCAAATGGAGGATTATCTCTATCAGAAGGATTTATGGAGGCTGTTGGAAGGAAAAGCCAAGAAACCAGCAGCAATGACTGATGAGGATTGGGATCTTTTAGATAGAAAGGCACTGAGAACCATTCGGTTGTGCCTGGCACCATCTATGGCGTTCAATATAACATAAGCGAAGACAACAGATGAATTGATGAAAGCTTTGGCTAAATTGTATGAAAAATCCTCAGCCTCTAATAAGATATTTCTCATGAAGTGTTCGTTTAATCTGAAAATGATTGAAGGTGGATCTATGTCAAATCATTTAAATGAGTTTAATATAATTATCAGTCAGTTAACCTCTGTAAAAGTGAAATTTGATGAAGAGGTGAGGGCTCTCTTGGTTTTATGTTCTTTGCCAGAAAGCTCGAATAGCTTGGTAATGGTTGTAAGTAACTTTGTCTCTGGTTCAAATACTTTGAAACTTGATGATGTTGTTGGTGTTATCCTTAGAGAGGAAATGCGATGGAAAAACACAGGTGAGAGTTCAACATCAGGTAATGCTTTGACTGTAGAGAATAGGGGAAGAACAAATGAGAGAGGAAAAATCCCAACAAATCATGGGAAGTCACAAGGGAAGTCGAAGAAAGGTAGATCTAAATCCAGAGGAAGAATGGATTACTGGCACTGTGGAAAGCTAGGACACTTGAAGAAGGATTATTGGTCTCGAAAAGGGCAAACAAGGAGACGGACAACATGATGACAGTAAGGAAGCTAATGTTGCAAGTAATAAATTACAAGATGCTTTAATTTTGTGTTTAGATAATGCTAATGATTCCTAGGTAATAGATTCAGGGGCTTCATTTCATGCCACACCCCATAGGAAATATTTTGTAGATTATGTTCAAGGTGATTTTGGACAGGTATATTTGGGTGATGATGAACCCTGTCAGATTGTTGGAAAAGGAAAGATAAAAATCAAGTTGCAGAATGGAAATGAATGGTTGCTACAGGAGGTAAGGCATGTTCCAAATTTGAGAAGGAATTTAATCTCTGCAGGACAACTGGGTAGTGAAGGTTGCATAGTTACCTTTTCAGACAAAGGCTGGAAGGTCACTAAAGGTGCATTAGTAATAGCTAAAGGTGAAAAGGTAGGCACATTGTATTTGTGTATTGGTAATACTTATTCTACCTTAGCTACTACAGAAACAGTTACTACTGAGATAGTTATAGCACTTGCTACAGGGACAGAACAGAATTGTGGCACCATAGACTTGGGCACATGAGTGAGAAAGGGATGAAGATCATTCACTCCAGAAAGTTGCTACCAGGTCTAAACAAGATTGACTTGGAGTTCTACAAAAATTGTGTTTATGGAAAACAGAAAAGAGTCTGATTTCTCAAAGTTGGGAAAGAGAAGAAGAGTGAGAAATTAGAGCTTGTGCATTCAAATGTATGGGACCATCTCAGGTATCTTCTCTTGGTGGCTCTTGATATTATGTTACTTTTATTGATGATGCAACTAGGAAAACATGGGTGTATTTCCTAAAACAAAAATTAGAAGTATTTGAAACTTTGAAAAAGTGGAAAGCTTTGGTTGAGAATGAGATAGGAAAAAAGTTGAAGTGTCTCAGATCTGATGATGGAGGCAAGTATTGCAGCAGAGAATTTGAGAATTACTGTTCATATAATGGAATCCGTAGGTACAAAACGGTTCCTAGAACCCCACAATAAAATGGTGTGTCTGAGAGGATGAATATGACCATTATGGAGCATGCAAGGAGCATGAAATTGTATGTTGGACCACCCTTACATTTTTGGGCAGATGTTATACATACCATTGTTTATTTAATAAATAAGGGACCTTTAAATCCTTTAGATGGTGGCATTCTAGAGGATGCATGGATGGGTAAAAAGGTAAATTATTCATTTCTAAAAACCTTTGGTTGTGAAGCTTTTGTCCATGTTGATATTGAAAAGAGAACCAAGCTTGAGGCTAAGTCTAAAAAATGTACCTTCATTAGATATGGAGTAGGTGAATTTGGTTATCGGTTATGGGATTATGAAAATCATAAAATCATTAGGAGTAGAGATGTTATATATTCAATGAGAAGGTCATGTATAAGGATCAGCTGTAGGAAAAGAAGCATGAACATGACAAAAAGGAATATGTGGTGTTGGATGAGATTCCAGAAAATAAAATGCCAGTGGTAGCTGATGCTTAGCAAAAATAAGTTATCCCATAGACTCCTACAAGTGTTAGACATTCTACAAGGATAACTAGACCTCCAGAAAGATTTTCTCCATCATTATATTCTATATTATTAACTGATTCTGGTGAACCTGAAGGTTATGAAGAAGTAATGCAGGTAGATACCAAAAAGTAGTGGGAGCTCGGCATGAAAGAGGAAATGGATTCCTTGCTGCAGAATTAGACTTGGGACTTGGTCAAATTACCTATAGGAAAAAGAGCATTGCTAAATAAATGGGTTCACAGGATGAAGGAAGAAGATGGAGGCAAGAAAAGATATAAGGCCAGACTCATGGTAAAAGGTTTTGCACAGAAAAAAGGTATAGATTTTGATGAAATATTTTCTGGATGGTTGTAAAGATAACTTCTATTAGAACTATTCTAAGTCTTGTGGTTGTAGAAGACTTGCATCTTGAACAGCTAGATGTGAAAACAACATTTCTCCATGGGGATTTGGAAGAGGAAATATACATACAGCAACCATAGGAATATGAGGTCAAGGGTAAGGAGGAATTTGTGTGTAGGTTAAAGAAGAGTTTGTATGGCCTGAAGCAAGCACCTCGGCAATGGTATTTGAAATTTGATAGTTTTATGAATGAACAAGTTTACAAAAGATGTCATTCTGATTATTGTGTTTATTTCAAGAAATTGGGTAATGGCAGCTATATTATCCTGTTGCTTTATGTTGATGACATGCTTGTTTCTGGGTCTAACATGTAGCATATTAATGAACTTTAGCATAAATTAGCAAATTCATTTGCTATGAAGGATTTGGGTGCAGCAAAACAAATCCTTGGTATGAGGATCACACAAGATAGGACAAACAGAAAATTATTTTTGTCTCAAAGTGAGTATATAGAGAAGGTGTTGAAAAGGTTTAACATGCAGAATGCAAAAGTAGTTAGTACACCTTTGCCTAGTCATTTTAAGTTGACTAAGGAGATGTGTCCAAAAACACAAGAGGAGGAAGGCAAAATGTCTAAGATACCATATGCATCAGCAATTGGCAGCTTGATGTGTGCAATGGTATGTACAAGGCCAGATATTGCACATGCAATGGGAGTTGTGAGTAGGTATATGAGCAATTCAGGAATGGAACATTGGAATGCGGTAAAATAGATTCTCCAATATTTGAGAGGTACTACTTCAAAGAAACTATGTTTTGGAGGAACAAATTCTGCTCTAAAAGGATATGTTGACTCTGATCTGGCGGGTGATATTGATAGCAAGAGGAGTATTACAGGATATGTTTTTACTGTAAGAGGTACTGCACTCAGTTGGATTTCAAGGCTACAAAAGGTTGTTGCACTTTCAACCACTGAAGCTGAGTATGTTGTTGCTATGGAAGCTAGCAAGGAGATGATTTGGTTACAACATTTTCTGGAGGAATTGGGACAACAACAAGAAGATAGCCCTTTGTACACTAATAGCCAGAGTACCATTCATCTTTCTAATAATTCAGCTCTGCATTCAAAAACTAAGCATATACAACTCATATACCACTTCTTCTGGTCAGTTTTGGAGGATGGATGTCAGTTGAAGCTAGAGAAAATTCACACAAGTGAGAATCCTACAAATATGTTCACAAAGGTAGTTACACGAGAGAAACTACTTTCATCATTAGTTTCTGTTGTCCTTCATGACTGATAATGGTGGATATAAGAAACTAGCCATGCTTGTAAGCCAGTGGGAGCTGCAAGTGCAACGGTGTCGTCCAGGATCAGTCTCCAAGTGGGAGATTGTTGGTATGTGGCGCCTGATCATGCAAGTACTGTACACACGTAACGTATCCTTGCTGGGGTTTGGGGCTAGGCCCTGCTTGGGGCCGCAACCCCTGAAAAAAAAATTCCCTCCTTTTTGCCCGTTCGGAGTTGATTGTTAATTTTTGTTAACCGACAAAAGAAAAATGACATTGTAAAACTCTAATTCGAGAAGCTTCCAAAAAGCTTGTTATAAGTGTCTGGGATGTATGTTGCGGTATGGAGTTTGTGAGATTGTAATCTATTTTGCACTGGATAATAAAATCATTGGATGACTGAGTTTCTGTGGACGTAGCCCGTTTTGGGTGAACCATGTTAAATTTCTGTGTTGATCTCTTTTGTGTTGTTCTTCATTGTTATATTTGGGTTATTTAATCTGCATATAATTGAAAAACTTTTGGTTTAAACTGTGTGTAGCTTCTTTTACATCAGTTTAAACCAGAAGTTTTTCATTCATGCCATGGACTATGGAAATATCATGTCTGCATATAATTGTTAGTGTTTATTGCTTCGATCTACCTAAACCCTAACAACGCTAAGCTTGGATATGTCAGAGAGATCAAGGTTTGTAGTTTATTTCCCTACAGATAGCATCCGTTGTGGAGGAATGGACACCCCTGTCTGTTTGGTTAGTGGAAAATGACAAATGGCATTTCTCGATAGGATTACAGAGCAGAGACTTTGCAGAATCCTCCGGCAAAATGATTCTCTCATGGTTGGAGCAACGAAGATAGTTCTTGGAAAATCCTTCGTGGCAGATAGCGAAAGATACAAGGCGGACACCGATCTAGCTTCCAGGTTTGTTGTGACTCTACTAGATTTAAATGTTCCAAAAGTGGAAGTTGAAGAGATTGCCCACAGAATGTTCATTCAAAATCTTTTGGGTGGTCTAGTAGAGATCTTGGCGGTGGCTACCTTTGGGGCTGGGGTCCCGAGGCTAAAAGATATGGTGCTCTTACACACTCTAGGAGAAGTGATCAAATACTACCCCCTTCATTTTGGATGTCAAGGGCATGGAGTTGATTCTCCTTTGAGACCAGGCAAGAGTTGCGGTGAACTTTCTCAGGAAGATGCTGAAAATAGAGGTGGTGCATGGTTTTGAATGGGTAGTAGAATTCAATCAGTTCCTTCATGACTATGGTGACTTTTAATACTTTGTCTTCTCTGCATTGTATGTTGCTTAGGCAGTAGGGTTACATTCTACTATTTTGAAATTCAGGGCTTTTCATTTTGTTAAAAGAAAGCTCTATCTAGTTTACAGTTATGGCTGGCCCTATGTGGCCTAATGATGTTTAGGGGTAGCTTTTTTTTAGGTTTTCAGACTTGGTTGGGGATGGTTTATAGTTGTTTTGATTCACAGCAGAGATCCTTTGCTTTTGCTAATTTGCATAGCAAAAAAATGTAAACTTTTTAAATATCAATATAATCTTACTCTTACCCAGCAAAAAAAATATTATTTTTATATAAATATTAATGATATAGACACTTATTCATAAAAAAAAATTGACGAGAATCATGTGCATGGATTCTTTATAGTCATTTTAAGTATTAAAATATCATGTTCTTTAAAGAAAAATACATACAATATACTTAATGTTCATTTAATAATTTTTAAAATAGTAGAAGAAAAATAAAAATGGACTCCTAATTATAAGATTGTACTCACTATTAGATCATATTATGCTTATAATACATTTAATTATTCCTTCATTTTTAATGTCATAATAGAGTTGCATTTATTTATGTATTTGTGGACAATTATGTTAACCAATTGTCAGAATTAGCCAAGATTAGCAAATGAAAACAAAGATAACTTCCACAAAGCATAAGCACGTAAAAGCCAAAATGTATAATCAAGAGATTACATCAAGAAATATACCAAGAGTTGATGAAAATGTACAAAGAGCCTTGCATATATAAGCAAGGAGAAGGAGGTGAGAAGGAGACAACCAACTATGACTAACCCTCTATGTGATAAACACATGTGTGCACAAGTGGAGGGTGATGGATAAATGTCTCCAACTTCCCATAAGGTGAGGAGAGAATATCTCCAACCTCTAATGAGGTGAAGTGTCATAATGACTAACCTCGTGTGAGCACATGTGGTGAGACAAAAAAGTGACTAACCTCAAAAGTGAACTGAACCAAGTTTAATGTCAAGGTTAAGTTAGACCTAGCCACTAAGTGTGACTTAAGCCTAGGTGTGGGTTAGGATAAACCCAACACTCTAACACCCCCCTTAAGTTATACTTATTGTTACATCCCTAATTTTTGACTTGCTATATTTTTACTTTTACTGGGACATAAGTAAATGTATTTTAATGTTTAGATTAATGTCAAGAAAAGACATGGAGTTATATTGAATTTCATTTATGAAACTATGAAAATGATTATGTTTTTATCGATTTAATAATTGCTTATGAGATTTTATTTATTAATTAAGTCATCATGTACTGATCACAATTTGTTGGTTACAAGTTGAAACAGGAATACAAATTTTCAAATGACTCTCAGAGAAGAGAGAGAGAGAGAGAGTATCTTTCAAGGAGAGAGATATAGACCTCGGGTTACGAGTGGTCTATTTGCCAAGACGAGTATGATGTGTAACAAAAGTGTGAACCAACATGTTGTGAGAGGTAAGCCTTAACTTGTCAGTTTACTTGAACCCAATTGTTAGGTAGTCGATACCTTACGAATCTTCAGAAGTCGTAGTAAGTCATCATAGTCGTTAGTAGCGTTAACGATGTCATTTGAATATGAACTATGGCTATTTATGTTTTACGTAAATATTACGATGTACTTGGTGTAAAATGGTTCTCTTATTTTATAAAGTCTCTTGATGTGTTATAAACAATTCTTTACGTTAAGACGATTTCGTCGAGTAAAGAATACGTGAGTTTTGTCCACAATAAGCATCTTACGATGATTTCGTCAAGTCAAGTCGTCATGATTTATTGGGGGTCTGTGAAGGGGAGACAAGCTCAACTCTATCACATTACTCGTAAGCTTTTTGACTTTTTATTATTATTAACATATTGTGATCAAAGATTAAAATATGATCAAGGACCATTATTGTTATTATTTTGTTTAATATTATGTTAGTAGGGATTATTTGAGGTATAAGTTCATAACCATTTTTCCTTATAGGAAGTTGTCATCTTGTAAATATCTTCCTTAGTGTCGTTATGCTCCAAAGGAACCACGTTGGGAGCTAGTGGCAATTATTATGCCATAATATCTTTGGCTTGTAACTAAGAGTGGCCATCAGCATGCTATTAGGAGTGCATAGCGACTAACTGCAGTAGTAGTTTTAATAACTTATGTGATAACTAAATAATTTCATAGTTTTGTATTGATGATGTCAGCCTCTTGAAGGAAATCAGTAGTGTTTTATGCCACGCTTCTCCCTTCTCCTTGCATGTGTCGTCCTCATTTGTAACTTTTACATCGGAAGTGGATTTTGTTACAATCGCCAAGACATGCAACCGTACGTGTTGATTGGATTGCTAGTCAGTAGACATGGTAATAATGAAAAAGATTCATTATGAGTAGTGGATGGTTAAGACTCTGATTTCTTTTCTAACGGAGCGAGTGGTGTAAGGAAGTTAAAATGACTTGTTAAGGGCTGGCAGAGTGGGGGATAGCGACGACTGTGTTAAGTCGTTGGAAATGTTTTCCATCACTTTGGGTTATTCCTATCAGTGTATTGCTGGAACCTCTTATGGGTACAAGTCCGTGGGACTTAGGGAGACACATGACTTTATATGGTTGTCTTCAGCGCCTGGTCAAGGTGTAAAATCTCCATCCTCACCTTTAGCAAGCCATGATCGTCCTAGCATAAGGCTCTACAGGAGTCAAAAGGATAGGAGTGGTTGTTAGCTGTGGCAACGCTACTCTAAGTAGTAACTATTACATATTTCATTTGCCAAGAGGAAGTAGATGCTCCAAGTGATAGAGAAATATGATGTTAAATGGCAACAATATAGATGAAGAGTAGTTTGTTGAGTTTTTGTCATCTTTTGAAGAGAGTAAGTGATGCCAAGTTGATTATCCTTGTTAAGGCAGTAAGAATGTATAAAGAAGAAGTTATCCAGACTGTGAAAGCACAGGTAAGAGTACCTCTTTAAGAATGAATGTATTTAACTTTATTTGTGGTTTCTGTACATTGTATTGTCTACATAGCTTATACAATCGTTGAGGTAGAACAACTCATTTAAAACACAATGTTTAATTCTTATATTGTGCTACATGCATCTGCTATAACCTGCATGGATATATATACTAGTAGGGTTAAAAGCATTTGAAGATACGTAGTCAAGGAGGATAGATCCTAGCAACTGCTTAATCATGAAGTTGAGAAGTTTAGAACCTTAGAGTTTAAACATTATAAGACTGGTTCATTAGGAAAAACTGAAGATGGTCACCTTTCCATGTCATTACCGTATTATCGAGCTCACAAATCTAGATAAGACATCGAGCTCAAAAGTTATTTATTTAAGAGATGACCTTCCTAAGGTCAGAAGAATTATTTCGTATTAACGTGTTTAGAAGGTTAATGATTAAGTGAAATCATAATCTATTAAGCACAGGTATAGTATACTCATATTATGACTAGTTACCGTGTCAAGAGAAATCATGCTATGAATACCAAGATTACCTAATGGAAATATAGCTTGTTTTGTGCAAATGGGCACCCATTATTAAACAAATGAATTCTAGATACTATAGGTATAATGTAAGTATGTGAAAAATGACTTCGATGTTGAAGCTAGGATGACATCAATTTGAATTAGTCTTGATATATCATTATATAGCTAATCAATCTTAGACATTAATTAGACTTCTTTAGAAAATAAGGGTTTCCTATTTTAAGATTTCTTTGTAAAAGAGAAAAACAAAAACCCTAAAATAACCTAGTAGGGTGATATCTTTTCTAAATGCCTTGTTATTTCCGTATTCTGATAGCTATATCAAAAAGAACAATAATGGGAAGTACGAACCCTAGTTATGAAGATATTTTGACTCTTGTCATAAGGGGTATGTACCTCAAGCAATAACATTTAGAGTTGGGTTGAAAACCTATTCAGGATTTGATAGAACAACTTAAGGTTGTAAGTATTGATGTGTTAATGATCTAGTCATAGATGGAAAGGTGTATTTGATCATTTGGTCGAAAGAAGACTAATAGATAATTGTTCTTACGATATTTTTACTTCCTAGAAAAAGTTTGTTCGTTATTCCTTGGGTTGGGATAAGTTAAATAAAACCCTACTTTAACCTAGAAGGGTTAAAGATTATTGATGACACTTTTATGGTTATAACCTATTTTAGTTATTACATGTGGGTAGACATTAAAGTGTCACGAACCCTAATTTAGTAAATGTTCATATCTATCTTATTGAAAAGAAATTTGTTATTAGTCGATAATGTTTAACCTTAGGTAGGGAAAACTATTTATTGGGCTACAATTTGACTTGAAACATAAGTCATAAGCTTCGGGTTTTGCAAGCATGCAAGAGGTACTATTAAATGGATAATCAAACATAAAGTTTATTATACCTTTTGGTCACAATTTCTCTTAGTTATTACTTATTGAAAGTAAGGAACCTCAAATGATTGCAAAGATGCAAGGGATACCTAAGAATGGATAATCATTTCATAAGGATTATGGAGTGATGATAATGTCATGTGAATCCACCTAAGTCATAAAGACTAGGTTTGAGTTAGTCAAAACTCTTTAGTTAAACCTTGACTTAACCTAGTGTCATGTCCCTATACTAGTAATTTATAATTGAATAGATTATGTATTATTCATTCAAATCAAAGATATGAATGATATTATAAATTGAATATATTTAATATATTTAAATAATATTTATTTAAAACAATTAACAAGATATATTATTATTATATTTATAAATAACACATAAATAATAATAATATATTATAAATATATCTAATAATATAAATACAAATATTCTTATATTTATCTTATATTATAATATCAATATAAATAATATAATATAAATCATATATCATTTATTATAATATAAATGATATAATATAAATAATATAAAATTAATAATATATCATTTATAAATGATATAATATAAATACAAATAATATAAATAAACATCTTTTAACCTATCCTCTTATGATAACAGAGTTACATATGGTTAGAACTAGTTTTAAGAAGGTACATATGTATTTTACATGAAGCATAATAAGAGATGTGTCTCTTCGAACATATCCCTTGAAAGGGAAATAAATAAAGGTTATAAGATAGAAAGTAAAAAGAACAGGAAAAAAAGATTTTTTTTTAAGAGAACACTTCTGAGTTAAATACAACTTTGATATTGAAAATAAATAAATATAATAGAGAGTAATCGTATTTGATTTATATAAGAGCATAGCACACATTGAGAGATAGGAGGTAAACTTGTTAGGAAGAAGCAGTATTAATACCTCAAAGGTAGATAAGACCGGCGGTGGAATGGACCATGTTACATCATACTTAGGCAATGGATAAGACCTGCGGTGGAATGGACCATGCTACATCATACAAAGGCAATAAGTAAGACCTGCGGTGGAATGGGCATGTGTTACATCATACAAGGGCACTTAGTAAGACCTAAGGTGGAATGGGCATGTGTTACATCATACAAAGGTACTACCCGTAGAGGATGATTCATGCAACCTAACAAGAGATAGTACCCCATCTCCACTAGGGTTTGAAAATAAATAAAATTAACATATAATAGACAACCCTAAGTATGAATCCACTTAAGGATTGAATAATTGAATTATTGATTTATGTTGATACTATTTATGTGGTTACCAACCCTAATTTGATTATTTTAATATGATTTATTGATCTTATCTATTACTAATGTTTCCTTTAAGAAGTAATTCTCATGTGCAAGGTGGAAAATAAGGATCTTCTTAAAAGGGACATTACAGTGGTATCAAAATAGTCATCCTACCATCCTGTGAATAATAGTTAAATAAAAAATAAAAATAAAAATAATAATATAAAATAAAATAAAAATAAATCATTCAACATTAAAAAAATTAAAATTTATTACAAATATGTAATAAATAATGAGTAAATAAGGTAAAAATAAATAAAAATAAAACAACTATAAGTAAATATACTTGACAAAGTTATTTTCTATATCATAATATATAACCCCATATAGTAAATTCAATTAATATTATATGTTAATCAATGATGTATGGTTATATAAATTAACGACGATCTATATAAATATAAAATTTGTGATCATCTCAAAATCTTATTAAACATAACTATAAAATAAAAATAAAAAAATAAAAATACTTTTGCCTAATCCTTTAATCCAAATTGTGATTGCTTGAGGACAAGCAATTTTGAGTGGGGAGGGTTGTCATGTCCCTATACTAGTAATTTATAATTGAATAGATTATGTATTATTCATTCAAATCAAAGATATGAATGATATTATAAATTGAATATATTTAATATATTTAAATATTATTATATTTATAAATAACACATAAATAATAATAATATATTATAAATATATCTAATAATATAAATACAAATATTCTTATATTTATCTTATATTATAATATCAATATAAATAATATAATATAAATCATATATCATTTATTATGATATAAATGATATAATATAAATAATATAATATTAATAATATATCATTTATAAATGATATAATATAAATACAAATAATATAAATAAACATCTTTTAACCTATCCTCTTATGATAACGGAGTTACATATGGTTAGAACTAGTTTTACCACAGCTCATAAAGGGAATTAATATAAAGTAATAAAAATTATAAGAGGGTACATATGTAATTTACTAAATTAATAAAAGTTATAAGAAGGTACGTATGTATTTTACGTGAAGCATAATAAGAGATGTGTCTCTTCGTTGAAAGGGAAATAAATAAAGGTTATAAGATAGAAAGTAAAAAGAACAGGAAAAAAAGATTTTTTTTTAAGAGAACACTTCTGAGTTAAATACAACTTTGATATTGAAAATAAATAAATATAATAAAGAGTAATCGTATTTGATTTATATAAGAGCATAGCACACATTAAGAGATTGGAGGTAAACTTGTTAGGAAGAAGTAGTATTAATACCTCAAAGGTAGATAAGATCGACGGTGGAATGGACCATGTTACATCATACTTAGGCAATGGATAAGACCTGTGGTGGAATGGACCATGCTACATCATACAAGGGCAATAAGTAAGACCTGTGGTGGAATGGGCATGTGTTACATCATACAAGGGCACTTAGTAAGACCTAAGGTGGAATGGGCATGTGTTACATCATAAAAAGGCACTACCCGTAGAGGATGATTCATGCAACCTAACAAGAGACAGTACCCCATCTCCACTAGGGTTTGAAAATAAATAAAATTAACATATAATAGACAACCCTAAGTATGAATCCACTTAAGGATTGAATTATTGAATTATTGATTTATGTTGATACTATTTATGTGGTTACCAACCCTAATTTGATTATTTTAATATGATTTATTGATCTTATCTATTACTAATGTTTCCTTTAAGAAGTAATTCTCATGTGCAAGGTGGAAAATAAGGATCTTCTTAAAGGGGACATTACACCTAGATATGGTAATTAATATATTAAGGCATTGAGATCATTATTTAGATCGTGATTGAAGGGTCAAGTGCCCTGAATACGTGTAATTATTCTTACTTGCAAGAAGAGAATTAGATTCCTAGACTATAATGCTTAACCTGGGTAAGGTTATCATCTTAGTCGTTACTAATCAATCTATAATTCTTATGAGACAATAAGTCGTGGACCTCAGGTATTGCAATGATGCAATGAGAGTCCTCATAAAGAGAGAAAGTTGAATAGGTCTATGGATTATACACAGTGAAAGAAAACATGTATGGGTCGAGAAAACTAAATTGTTGAAATCGTCATAACTTCTTAAGTTAGACATAGTTGATCAAGTCGAACTGTAGGAATATGATAGTATCCAAGTCGAGTTGGAGTGGGTGAACATTACGACAACATTCATTGCGAACATTAATTTATATTGAAACTATGGCCATAGTAATGCATATGTCTATGCATGCATTGTCGGTTCACTGTATCTAGATTGCACATCCTATCGGAAATCATACTTAGCTAGAGGGTATCTAGAGTTGTATGATTGATAGAGTTGTGTAGGATACAACATTATGTACTCAGAAAGGAAAATTACCACTGGTCACCTTTGGTTTATATTCCTCGTGAAAGGTAGGGCCACTTCCTATGTGGAAGATGTGTGGAAGAGCGCCGGTCTGTGGTTGGAGGTAAATCACTGGAAAGATACTCTCTCTCTAGCAGAAGACATGCCAAGGCTTGTGATAAAGATGTCAGATTTTTGGATGCAGTATATCTTTGAGACTTGTGTTTATTGAGACTATGTAAGACATTATCTAAAGCAGATATTTGTAATTGATTTACTTTTGTAAGCATTGTACTTGAGAAGGACAATATGACTTACTATATTTAGTAGTGAGAAATCTTGTAATTGTAGTTACTTGATTATATCGAAATAAAAGAAAAATTTTCTCTATCTCTTTTTACCTTGTTTAAATTACTTAATGGTAAATAATTAGTTTTTACTATGTATTTAGAATGTTGATGTTACACTTAGGGAGTAGAAATACAAAGATGATGATGGGTCCCAGCTGCTAGGCCATGTTAGGTACCCATGTACAAACAACTTTCTCAAAAGCCAGAGAAAAGGAGAAAACCCAGTGGGAACAAAACTCCTCTCCAAAAGAGAAAAGATACATGAAAGAAATGTACAAGTGAGCATGAAGAGTGATAGATGGAGGACTCAGAACCCCCCAGGGACTACTTCTAACACATAAGTACATGAAATATTCCCCCCATAGGAGAGAGAAGAGAGAAGGTCATGTGACCCCACAGAAACTGTGAAGTGATGAACTCCATGTGAGGAAATGCTTCCTCCCAAACTAATAAGAGAAGATAAATCATGTAGCCTCCCTTTAAAATACCTCCTGTAGTGTTGGTAGATGTACGACACTGGATGCTGAAGATGATCCACAAATGATGAACAACATTTCTCCCCTTAGGAAGAAATCGAACCACTTAAGTGTACAAAGAATCTTCCCATTCCGGATAGGAACATATAGGAAGAAATATGAAGGTCTCTAAATTATGCACATGATTCAAAGACATAGATGATGCCCATGATGTCTTTAAAAAATGCTCAATGATCTCCAATCCAATGCTATCATGTGACAAAGATTCAGTAACAGGGACCATAGATGTATGGTGAAAGTTGAATCAATGAGAATCTAATACTTCTACAGAAGGTGTCAAACTGGATGATGACAGAGTCTGATATGTAGGCCCATAAGTATCTGCATAATCAGTGACTATACAAGCTGAAATAGGCAAGGCATGAACAAGTATATCTGAATACGATGGTGATGTAACTTCATTGAAGCTAGCATCAAATAGGAGACGAATGTCCTCAATGGTGTGATCCAAATCTGAAATGTGGGATTCTACAAACAATGATATGAAGTTTGGTAGATATGCATCCCAATGTGGTGGATCTGGAACAACGATGACAATGTTCTGATGCAAGGAATCACTGAAAGTCATCCTAAAGGAAACATCAGGTGGTGATTTTGCAGTCTTACAGAACATTAAAAAAATAATGTGAGAGAAATGAGGATAGAGTGCATCCCCATGTTGAGTGCTCCCACAATAAGTACACTTAACTTTGCAACATTTAGACATGGTATAATGTGCAAAAGATCAAATGCAAAAAAGTCCCCCCGAAACTACTGAAAGAGAGACCCTCCTAGATTTTGGCACTTTATAACTTAGTGTATTTTACAAAATAAATTTGACCAATGCGTGGAGAATGAAAAACCATTCACTTTTGTAAAAACCAGTACTTAATTTCAAGTTGCTGAGCAAAAGTTATTAAACAATCAACTTCCCGCAAAAATGGCCTAATTTAATTAACTGCACTTGAAAAGCAAAAAAGAAACCTATCGGAGAGGTGAATATGCCCTTCCAACCACTCGTTGGAATCAAGGTGAAATGAAGAATACAAAGGTTTGATATGTGAGGGGGAATTGGCCTCCTGCCAACCCGGGTCTCACCCTTCGTCTTCGACGAGCGATTGATATGTTAACTTTATATGTTTGCAAATAAATGCAAACTTTATATGTCAACTTTATATGTTAACATGACAAAATGATTTTGAAAAGTCACATTACAATACTGCATACAATTTTCCCAAATGGAAAATAAACTCCTTTAGCAAGCGAGGAGCTCTTGTGGTTATCTACTGTTGGTTATAGCGGTTACATAAAATGTTGTAGTAACAAGTGATATAAAATGCTAATATAACATTCAAGTTTAACAACAAATGTAATGCTAACCGCAAATTTCTAACTGCTAGTCGTTAGAAGTGATAACACTTATTAAAGTACCCACTACCCACAGATTTAATGTAGCTAGTGATCATTAAATCCAATCCAAGAGAGTTTGAGTGGAACTCTAAGTCTAAGAGTCGTCCCAATGCAAAGAAGTCTGTTACTTCTAATAGAAAGCCACGACCTCAAATAGCAAGACAAATGCTAACATATGAGTGGACGACCATGAACAAATGGAGGACCATGTGCTAAAGTGAGCACAGAAACAGAGGTTTCGGGGCTGAGTAGATGGACGCTGAGCAGGCATAAAGAATGGCCCAAAATAAAACTGCAACATGGGCCTATGCGGACCGTGAAGATCAAAAGATGTAAACTGCGGTCTTTGGTGCTCCAAGTGAGTCGAACAAAGGCCGCTTAACAGGTTTGAATCGCCACAGAACAAAACTTGATGGCTGGATGTGGAGAAGAGAAACCTTCAACCAGCAACAATAAACAACCAAAGCGTAGATAATGTAGCCTACAATATAATGAAAGAGCTTCGACCTTGCAACGCCAGTCCTCCTTCAAACGGCGATCACTACAGGAAAACTCTAGATCCTTCAAAAAAATGCCCAATGTGAAGATCTGCAATAGCAAAAACGTGAATGAAGAGCAAACCAAAACATTGAGCTGGAGGTGTATCGGTAGAGGGAAGAGCTGGTGTCTCCTATGAAAACCGTGACTAGTAATGTAGACTGTGCTGACAACGAGGGAACGTCTTAACCAGCTGGTGCGTTGTAAGCGACCGGTTGGTCGCCGTCAGGTACGGAAGGTCGAAACAAGAAAATAGCGGGTACGGCAGGCCGTCGACTGGTTGAGGTCGAAAAAAGCTGTCGAAACAGTACATAGAGTTGGTCGACTGGTGCAGTCGACCGCCCAGCCGTACAGTCGGTGAGTTACAACTCACCGGTTGTTTACGGCTAGCGGACAACAAGGGCCTAGTGGCTTGAATAGAGAGCACGATCCAATGTGATCTAGACCGAGAACCAAGTGTGGAGGCCAAAAGGCATGCAGGGGTGTGAGAGCTAACTCAGGCAAGGCGTCTTGGGCTGAAAGGCCATGGTGATTGATAAGAGAGTCAACAATGCCAAGAAATGGCATGGGTGACGTCTGCTGAACCTATAGAAACCATGAACCAGAAAACTGAGGCCATGAGGCTCAATAACGAGCCACGAACCAGTAAAATGGTGAAGAATATTGTGCCAGGCAGAGGCCGAAGAGGACACAAATCTGCCAAAAAACCTACACAAAATGGATTTTACCCAAAATGGGTAGATGGACAGAGGGTTGAAAAGCCGTTTACTAATTTTTATTTTTATTTTTTACAACTTTTATATACAGAATTGATTTCAGCACAGACACCTAATTGCAAAGAAAACACCAAAAATTAAACTCTTGAAATGGCTAGAAGCATAAATTGGCTAAAAATGAGAAGCATTTCACTTGCATGGCTCTGATACCATGTCAGAATTAACCAAGATCAACAAATGAAAACAAAGATAACTTCCACAAAGCATAAGCACATAAAAGCCAAAATGTATAATCAAGAGATTACATCAAGAAATACACCAAGAGTTGATGAAAATGTACAAAGAGCCTTGCATATATAAGCAAGGAGGAGGAGGTGAGAAGGAGACAACCAACTATGATTAACCCTCTATGTGATGAACACGTGTGCATAAGTGGAGGGTGATGGACAAATGTCTCCAACCTCCCATAAGGTGAGGAGAGAATATCTCCAACCTCTAATGAGCTAAAGTGTCAAAATGACTAACCTCATGTGAGCACATGTGGTGAGACAAAAAAGTGACTAACCTCAAAAGTGAACTTAACCTTTAATGTCAAGGTTAAGTTAGACCTAGCCACTAAATGTGACTTAAGCCTAGGTGTGGGCTAGGATAAACCCAACACTCTAACACCAATTAAAATAGAGACTAACTTATTGATTCAACAAAAAACAATAATTACTAGTATAGATATCTTAAATACATCTATCTAAAAAACACCTAGAAATATACCTATCTAACTTATGTCATAAATTTAATATAAGTACCTACAAACTAATATCTCTTGATAGATAGATGTATTTAAGATATCTATATTAGTTAAGTTTAATGATAGATCACTTAATATCATCCTAAATATTAATATTTATTTTTAGTAAAATTTAATTTAAATTTAAATTCTTTTACATGACCACAACTTATCAAATAAAATTATGAATTTATAAGATATTTGAAATAAAATTTTTATTACTTTTTATAAATTAGAAGAGTTTTCAAAACCTATTTAAATTATTATTATCTTTGTTAAATAGATATTATGTTTTTAAAAATATTTAAAATAAGTTTTAATTAATATTTTAATAGCAATTTAATTTGAAATTATTATTTGTTAAATATATATTTGTAATGCTGAAATTTGTATATCCATGTTATTTCTTAT
Source organism: Cunninghamia lanceolata (assembly GCA_027924645.1). Lineage (NCBI taxonomy): Eukaryota > Viridiplantae > Streptophyta > Pinopsida > Cupressales > Cupressaceae > Cunninghamia > Cunninghamia lanceolata. The sequence goes on along the minus strand of BSBN01001021.1, from coordinate 65,588 downwards.
TTAGTTTTGTGTTTGTTTTGGTAGAATGTCTTGAGTGTTTGGCTTATAGTATAATATCACTCATAACCATTTATCTGACCCAGCAAGGAGGTTGACCTAGGAGAACACGATCACCTATTGAATTGGTAATTTCCCCAATAGTATCCTTAAACACCACCTTGACAATTCAGCTATTAGGAAGACAACAAGCGAATATATTTTTAGTTGCACATTCTAACACATGGATCCCACACATCATAGATCAGTTCTACATGGTAGATTAAATCTGCACTACTTGAGATTGACCTTGCGATGCTCATATATGTACCATAGAGTATTTTGAGATGGTAGTCATTAGGCTGAAGATATTAATTTCTAAATAGAAATGAATATATTTAGCATGACATCAACAATATTTCTCCATCATTAGGTTTAGAGCTAAGTACACCTAACCCTTGCATTTAATTTTTAAATATTTATTTCAATTATCAACCCAACTAATTTAATCTAAATTAATTTATACTTATTAATTACATTTACTTAATTAGGGCGGGGGCCCTGGCTCGATTGGCTAAATAATTTCGTTGCGGTAAAAATGATCACGAGGTCCATTCTCCCCCCGTCCCCGTGGTACCAGAGGGCGTGTCGTGCCAGTGTCACCGGTCACGTGAAAAAAAGTTTACCAGGGACAAAAAAATTTACATTTACTTAATTAACCAATCCAACTAATTTAATCTAAATTAATCTATATTTATTTAATTAACATAAATTTACCAGTATATTGCATTTTTACATAATATAATTTTAATATATGAAGCTTAGTGTATTAAACATTTCTGTAAAAGTTTTTAATTTTGATGTTTCCATTGATAAGACAAATCACAAACACATTATAATCAAGGGTATCCATAACTATAATATGCAGGGCTTAAATTTGACGGTTGACCCTCTCTGTCAAGCAATTTTTTAATGACAGTTACCCATTCAAAGATGCCCTTAAAATACTATGACATATCATAGTATAAGTAAAATTATATATAAACCAAATATATATAATCATAATTCTATATAAATTTTGACAGTTTGTCAAAAATCTCTCTTTTCATGTGATACAGTTTTTTTAAAATATTGATTGTATTTTACGACAAAAATGTTTAAATACGGCATACAGCCATCAATTTAAGTCATGATAATATGCCACTCTACTTAAATATTATTCATTTCAATGGTTAAATAGTCAATAGCAATTTTACATCTCATTGACAACAAAAAGTGGTAAATATTTGTCCTATTTTTATTAGCCAAAATTGAAACTTTTGAAATGAACAAATATTTAAGAATAGCCATAATATGCTGGCAACTTAAACTGTTTGATATAGAATTTAGAGTCGCTTGATAGTAAGAAACATGACTAATGAATGGACGTGGGCTTGGGTTTTGCCAGATAAGTCATTAGAATGGCAAAGCCAAGAATATGAGAAATAGCGAGACAGAGAAGGATAAAAGCTACTGATAAGAAAGACAATGAGTGAATCGATAAAAAACATGAGCGAATGGGTAGAAATTATGTGTGGAAGAGCTCAGGTTGGGAAACAACGGGGAAAGCTTTTTGTACGAAAACGCGTGAGCAGAAGCATAAGTGTAAACAAGGCCACTGAATTTTCTTTTCGAGTTTTCATTTCTGAACCTTACTTTTCTGTGAATAACAACCGACATAAGTGACAAAAGAGACGTACGCGTGCGGACAATTTATCGTGCTCTCTCTATGAGAGACGTGTTCAACCAGATCGTCGGTGTAAGAGGATCGAAAAAAGCTTAAATGGATAGTGACAAGCACCCTTATTGTAAAAGAGCAACACAGAAATTTCCTTACGCGTTTTCTCCCCTTTCATTGAGACTTACAAGAGAAAACAGAATTATTCAGTAATTACGCCCAAGGTGTTCCCTAGGTAGTGGCCTGGCTTTGCAGATTTATGGCTGGTATGATACTGAATGTCTTAACCAACTGGTGTGTTGTAAGTGACCGACTGATCGACAACACATACGGCAGGTCGAAAACAGTCAAACAGCTGGTCGACAGACTGTACGGCAAGGCAAGGCTGTTTACGGCTGGCCTCAGTTCATATCTGCAAAGTGTGTTGATTTGTTGAATCTTTCATTGGTCCGAGTCTCTGACTGATTTTATCGGCAACCCGTTTGCAATGGATGTTTACACTTTTTGTAATTTGGATGGCAATTAGGGGGCTATGCAACAGTAACGGTTCCACTTTTTGAGTGTTGCGTGTCGTTTCCTAGGGACTGCAACCCCATTACAGATGCAACATATGCAACCCATTTTAGAATCCCTAAAATATTTTAAAAAACAAATCACTAAAATCGTAGTAAAAACCGTTATTAAGATGTATAATATGAAATGGGAGAATTTTAGCAGGCCGTCAAATTTGTCAAAGGATTGTAGTTGTATATATATACTAGCAGTTGCACGGGGTGAATGCGCAACGATTTTGCGATAGGTTGTTTGTAAAGTAAATGTTTTGTGAGAAGTGTTTGTGTTTTATGACTTGTTGGCATTGCATTGTTTGAAGAAGGTAGTGTAATTTGTGATTTATAGGCATTGCAAGGGAGTATCAATTCTTAGAATATAGTGGCTCCTCTTGTGTATATTTATGTAGCTAGTTTTTTGTTGCATCCTTCTTGAAATTGTACATGGCATCAGCTGCCATGCTATGTTTTGCAATTTAGAAATATGGTTTTTCAACTACATACTGTTGTGTAATAAACAGCTATGTAATAGTTTGAGTGACTACATACTACTACTATGACAAACTTTGACACAAGATTGTATGCACCGAATGGATTATTGAACAGATTTTTAGAACCTCCAAACAAAGCATTTGAGACTGTAAATCCTTATTCTATTAACTTGCTTTGCATAAAAATGGTAACATGGAACCAGAAGTATGGAAAGATAATATTAGGTTTGCTCCACAAATGTCATTCAAAAACTGCTCAAATTTCAATAGGTGCCAGTTGTCATGCTATGTTTTGCAATTTAGAAATATTGTTTTTCAAATACATACTGTTGTGTAATAAATAGCTATGTAATAGTTTGAGTGACTATATACTACTATTATGACAAACTTTCACACAAAATTGGATGCACCGAATGGATTGTTAAACAAAATTTTTGAACTTCCAAACAAAGCATTTGAGACTGTAAATGCTTATTCTATTAACTTGCCTTCTGTAAAAATGGAATCATGAAACAAGAATTATGGAAAGCTAACATTGGGTTTGCTCCAAAAATATCATTCAAAAACTACTCAGATTTCAATTGGCGTCGTGCCTCAAATAGATTGGGAACAATTTAATCTATGTACAATTATTGTTTGGGAATGCATAAAGAGAATAAGTTATGGATTAACCAAATTTCCTTGAAAAACAAATAGGCATAAAAGGAGTGTTTGAAAAATACAAGATTTGTTCAACAATATTCCTAAATAGATATTGACTCATTGATAATGCAATTTAAACAGGTCATAAACAAGTCAGATCGGTAAAAATAAAATTTAATTGAATTAATTATAGATTACACCCATTTCTGCATTAATATAAATATATCAAGCACAAAATATGAAGTATCACATGCCCAGAAAGTTGATGGGTCATTGAGATCTCTTCATCAATTTCTCCATTCAAAAAGGCATTCTTAACATCCATTTGGTGAAGAGACCACATGTAATGAGCTATCAATACTATAGTAGCCCTTACAATATTGATTTTGTTGTTGGACCAAAAGTTTTTGTGTAGTCAAATCCCCCCTTTTGGTCACTAATCTTGCCTTATGTTTTTTAATGCTTCCATTAGACTTGAACTTAGTTTTATACACCCACTTTTTTTTTACTGCATTCTTTCCCTTGGGTAAGTCCACCAATTCCCAACTCATACTCTTTATCAAAGAGTCATATTTATTTTGCATAGCTTGTTCCCATTCCTATTTTCTCTTATCCTCATCATAAATTTGAGGATCATTAGTCTCCATTATTGTGGTCACTAGGGCATAATTAACTTGTTGATTTCTTTGATAAATTTTCTGAGGACTCTTGTTCTTTTGAGAAGGGCTAGATTCTTCAATTGTATTGGAAGTTGGTCCTTTGAACTTTTGTTGGTTTCAAAAGTACTATAGAATATGTTATTATTTGTGAGCACTCGTGGGATAGGATTCAGAGAGGATTTTATCATATCTTTGAACCCTTGATTAAACTCGACATCCCTATGGATTTCAAGGTTTGGGATAGGAACACTTATTTTGTAATAGGCACACTAAGATAGCATGTAGATAAAATTAATTAGTTGTTCCTTTATAATTGCACATTGAACATTGAAATTTATTGAGAAGAGAACATACAGTTTTGTTGCTGGTGAATGGTTGTTATCCATCCATCATTTGAACATCGAAGGAATGTAGTGATATGTGTTGTTGTCCCGCATTAGAAAATGTGAGGACCGCCCTTTTTACTTCTGTTGTTATGACTATTTACATTACTGTTATTGTTACTTTTTATATTTGTGGGATAGCAGTTCCCGGAATTGTCAAACTATTAAACTTTATTATGATTTCGAAAAAACTAATTGGGTGATGTTTGGATAAGTTTACATTTCAGAAAAGTTAATTAGGTGATGTTGGAAAATTGTAATATGATTTCATTTATGTTAATTGGAACTATGTCATGATAATGCATGTTTATAAGTTGCTTCGGCTATGATGATTATATGTGGATACTGATCTTGTAATTTAGTGTGCAGGACTTACTAATCGAACCACAGATTTCGGAGATCATTCTGCACCTTGTTATTGTTATCCCCTGTTAAGCCGATCTGGTTCCACGAGGAACCAAGATCTTTCTGTGTTTGATATGATGCTGTAATGTGGTCTTTCGTATGGTCGAGTGGGTTTGGGTACCCTCTTGTAACAATATTTTATGATTTGTGTTGTAAAAAGTTTGAATTTGAATTTCTTTATTTTATTTAAATCTTTGAGGCCTTTTCATGTGCTTTACCTTGACCATGGGTGTCCTGGATGGGTTAAAGTTGACCCTGGGTTATACCCCATGGGTCCAGGGGCCCATTTGGCATGGGTAACCCTTGAGTAACCTCCATCTAGTCATCTTAACTTCCCCCTGAAGTTAAGTGGCGAAAATTGGGGTATGGGGGGGACATGATGGGATTGTACCAACACCCAACCCATCCCTCTTCAATCCCCAAGGTTAGAGATGACTACAAACCCATCCATTATTGAAGGATTGACTTGAAGTCACCTTCTCCATTAGTGAGATTCCCCCATGTGTTGTGGGGCCATCCATGTGAAGGAGGGAAGAAGAGGCATGGTCACCTGTCTTTTCGTCCTTTAACTCTTTTTATTTCTCCCATACGTAAGAGAAATGACATGAGGAGAGGGATAAGGAGTACTCTAGGGATGGGTGAGTGACATAAGCCACCAGGACAGAATAGTGGCTTTGGGGGAGAGTGAGGAGGTGACAAGTGTCACCTCCCCATTCCTCTAAACTGGAAAAGAATTTGGGTTATTTGTTTCCAATTTTGGGATGAGAGGGAGTGAGTTGAATTTTGGGAGAGTTTTATTAGCATTGCCAAAAATAGGAAAGTTAGCTTGGGAGGTGAGGAAAGAGAGAGGAGTTGTTGGCTAAGGTTGGAAGAGAACTCAGTGGAGCTCTGCAACAGTTTCATTCCAGGAGGGCTTTGTAAGGTTGGTTTGATTTTTACCTTTCTTTCGTATATCTGAATGTGTATGTAAAGTGTGTGAAAGATGATTATTTGTTTGTGTTTTAGATGTGTTTTCTGTGGGGTTTGTTGTCGGGTTGTTTGACAGAGCTTCTCCCACTTGGGAGAAATGCTCATCAAGTTTGGGGTAGGGGAGGAGAGATCCTCCCTGGGTGCATACCTGTTTCCTTCTTTTGGGATGTTGAAAGCCTAGAGGGCATGTATCTGTGACTGTATCCTTGACTTGAGAGTCAAATACAGATTTCTTAAAAAAATTTGTGATCAAACTTGGTTTGAGGCCAAGAGAAATTGTGTTGGTTAAAATATCTGTAAGGGTGACACTCTGGAGTCGAGTGTGTCCACTCTCCTGCCCCTTATGAAACTCACTGTAGTTGAGTTTCCGTGTTGTGTAATTTACCCACGGGTGTTTGTGTGCTTTGGGTTTGTTGTTGTCCCTGTTGTGAAGTGGAGTGCTTGAGTTACCCAAGTGTGAGTATGGTCTCCCTAGCTCGGGGGTGACCCTCTTGTGGGTCTACGAAAGGGAGGAGAGCTATATGAGTGGTGTTTTCTTCTTTGTTTGTCTTTGATACGCAGGTTTCCTCTTGGAGCTTCTGGTTGGATTTGGAGAAGTTATATTTATGAAGAAATAGATTCTTCTTCTTTGTCTTAAGAATTAGTGCATGATCTTTTGTAAAGAGTGTAAAAGAGAGCACCTCTCTTGATATTTTTGTAAATTATTGTCACCATGGGAGTGAAGGAAATAACCTCCCTGATCTTGTTATTAGGTGTGACTCTTACTTAGTTGTTACATCACTTCTTTTGTATGTTGGTTGGGAGAAGGAAATCCTTATCTTTCATCTTGTTAAAGGTAGTGAAATAGTTAATCTTACTAGTATGATGTAATTATTTACCTTGAATCTCATATGGAAAGTTTGAAGTTAATTAGAAAGTGTTACTGTATTAAATGTGTTAGTGAAAGGAAGAGATCTTTACTTATTTGCTATCAAATCTGAGCTGGTTTGTAATTTTAAGAATAGATTGGATTAATTAGTTGAAAGGTCAGTTTTATAGTTCATTGTTATAATGGAAAAGACAGCTTTAAATGTTTAAGTTTATTCTTCATACATAGTGGTTTCAGTTAATTGGTAAAGATTAGAGGAAATCTATTATGTATTTACTTCTGTTTGTCAATTTGAGAAAATTAAGTGATATTATGAATATGGAATATATATACATTTATATATATATATATATATATATACATTTATATATATATATATATATATATATATATATATTTATATATATATATACATTTATATATATATATATATATATATTTATATATATATATAAATATATATATAATAGTTGTTATTTATTTACCATTTTTACAGAATATGAGAAACTGAATAAATTGTTTAATCGAGAAAATGAAGTGGTATAAAAAAAATGAAATATATATATATATATATATATATATATATATATATATATATATATATATATATATATCAGTTGTTATGTAATTATCACTTTTAAACAGAATAAGAGAAACTGAATAAATTGTTTAATTGAGAAAATTAAGTGGTATTATCAGACTGAAATATATATATATATATATATATATATATATATATATATTATTGATATTTTTTTTATCATTAAATAATAATAAACTCGAATTAAAATTTATGACAGTCGAAATAAAAAAATATTGGAGCGAATTTGAGTTCGCTGTGTGCAAACCACAGTTTTTTTTTTTTTTTAAAACAATGTTTGGCGGTGGGGTTGAAAACCCCACCGCAGTCCTTGGAAATATATGTGGTGTGGGGAGGGGCGGAGCCCCACCCACACCCCATATCGTGGGATGTGGGTGGGGCTCCGCCCCTCCCCACATCCCCTTGCCGTTGAGACCCCCGCGGAGTCCCTCCAAACGCCGCCTCCGCCCGCTGTGTGCAGCTCCCGCCGCGCGGCCTTTCTGCCGCCCGAACTCCACTCGCCACCGTGGCGCCTGCCTCCGCCCGCCACAGTCCCCTGCGCCCCTCCATTGCCCTCCACTACTCGCTTCACCCTCTGCCATCCGCAATGCTCAGCTCCGCCACCCTTGTCTGCAGTTTTCAACATGATTTTCAATAAGAAATTTTAGGGTGAAAACCCTACTTTATGTTTGAACAAAAATAATAAAATAATAATAGTTGGTGAAATAAAAAAAAAAAAAAAAACAAACCACTATTACTGGTGTTTGAAGTTATATAAATATATAGCTGTATATATACATATCTATGTATATATATAGATATTTATTTATATTTAGATATAACTTTATAAATATATAATTATATATACATATCTTGTATATATAGGTATGTATTTATATTTTGTTATAAATTCTATATATATATATATAAGAGTAAGGGATTACGTGGAGTTTGCTAAACAAATTTAAAAGAGCATTTTCGTAATTTACATATACATATAAATATATATGTATATGGGAGAAGTTTTACGAACCATTTTATTAGGCCCTCGCTTAAAATCCTAACAAAGTTTTACAAATTAATTTTAATAATGAAATATCAAGGTATGGGAATTATGTTTTCGTCGTAAGTGAAGTATAAACGTAAGTAAATAGAAATTTTGTTATATATCCATGATAAGGGTTTTATAAAGAGGAGAGCCTCCTACATATATTAACAATGGTATATGATTTACAATAAGAGTATTAATATTAATTATTAGTAATAATAACAACAGTAATTATAAATAAGAGAAAATAAAATTATAATTTAACGAGAGCATAAAGGAATACACTGTGTTACTCCAGGAAGAGTTTCTCAGAAGTTTCACTATCAACGCGATTCAATAACCGAGAAAATGAAGAGAAAAATTACACGTCACCTTGCTTAAAAGATCACTGGAAATAAACTTAAGAAGCCATCACAGACATTCCATGTGAGGCCATTTTAATCTCAACTGTAGTAAACGTCCAGATAAGTAAACCTGTAAGAGAGTAAAAAGAAGAAAAAGTAACATTGGAAAACACAGAGGAGAAAATGCGCGACTTTTCCCACATGGGATAAAAGAACTAAGTTGATGGACCCTTCCGCTAAATTTGCTTAGGAACAAGAGGAGAAACCTAGATCGGAAAAGACTAGGAGACCGAGTCCAGCGAAGTAGTAAACCAGCCTATGTGACCTGGATCATCCGGAAGTTAGGTTTAATGTCAACAATAGATACAGTGATAACCCTGATTGATGTCCAATATGAAGAAAGGACCGGATAAACATAAAAAAAGCATAGAAAATGAAAGAGAGAGAGACCGAAATATAAACAAACTAAATTATCAGAGAAATAGTTAAGGTGAGCGCGATAAAAATATAATCAAAATTAAGACCCAGAGAAAAGGGAAGAGAGAGCAAATGAACCGCCTTGTTGAGAATGCTAAGTCGAAGGAGGAGTATATTTCAGGAAACAAGAGAGGAGACAGACAACCGTGCCTTGTTGAAAAATGATTAAATAGGGAGATCACGAGTCGGTTTAGTCGGAACAAGGCGTCGTGGCAAGTTGTTAATCTATCAGTGAACCACGTGCGTAATATAGTGTTGAGTAATTCCCACTTACGCCGTAAGGCGTTATGCTGCCGGAATTCTGTCGAGATTTGGGTGTAGGAACCTGGAGATTATAAACTTTGTAGCATTGTTAATGGCATCGTAGAGACCCCTTTGTTGGTCTGCTTGCGTCTGGTTGCACGTAATTGTACTTGTACCCCGCCGACAACTGTAGTGTTTTCACCTTGAGCGAACACCACCGAGCATGCTTTCGCATGCAAGGGGGTTTTTAGGGAAGCATGAGAAAATTTTTTTGATATTTCGTGTCATAACCACATGACAAATGTGGCTATGACATGTGTGATGTGTGTTGTGACCACATGGAAAATGTGGGCATAACATTTGGTATCAGAGCCAAGTTTAAACACTGGGCGTATTTGGGCACGTTATTATTTCGCAACTTTGGCTAATTAGTTTCTACCTTGTTTTGTAGGATGTCTTCCCGACGTGTTCGACGAGCGCGATCACGCCACACAGCGTCTGTCGAGGTGCACACCGATTCCTCAGCCGAGGGACTAGCACCCGTAGTTACAGCAGCACCACCTGCACCACCTGAACCACAAGCACCACTAGTACCACAGGCGACACCAGTATTGGATATAGGTCCATAGATCTTACAGGCACTACAGGCTATGTTAGATAGGTTACCGCCAGTGATTCCTGAGCCACGTGTAGAGCCTCGTGTTGATCCGCGAGAGGAGCCACATAGGGAGCCACGTGCCGAGTCACATATTGAGCCACGTGGGGAGCCCCGCGTTGATCCACTAGAAGTGCCACGTGTGGAGCCTTTCGTTGAGATTCCTGACACAACAGTAGAGGAGGTAGGGTCAGCTTTCCGTGCACGGAGCAGGAGTCCTCCGAGACCTTTGAGACGAGATGAGAACCAGAGGGCAGAACAGGTTCATCGTGGATTGTATGAGGATGGTGTGGAAGAGCCAGTTGTGAGACTTAGAGACAGAGGGGACCCCATCAGAGATCTACTTAGGCTCAACCCACCCACTTTCGCAGGTGCTACAGAGGGAGCTGTGGCCGAGGCTTGGCTGATTAGCTTAGACAGGTGTTTCGCATTGCGACCATATGGAAGCAACACAAAAGCACGAGTGGCAGTCCATCTTCTTAGGGATGCAGCAGCTACCTGGTGGCGCACAGAGGAGTGCAAGCGCCGACTTTCTGTGGATACACTCACATGGGACATCTTCATAGAGCGCTTTAATGCGCGATATTTGTCAGAACATTACAGACAGCGCAGGATCGATGAGTTCCATGATTTACAGCAAAGGGGACTCACTGTTACTCAGTATGAGAGTCGATTCATTGAGCTTTCTCGTTACGCGGAATACCTCCACGACGAGAAAATCTTAATACACAAATTCATCAGAGGGCTGAATCACGGGATAACAGGACCTGTTCGTATGGCAAATCCCTAGACCATGAGCGAGGCTATTGAAAAGGCCCTTATATCAGAGGAAATTTAGGGACAAGGGCAAAATTCACGCCTGCAGTATCAAGATCGTAATCCCCAACAACAGCAGAACTTTCGAAGGCCTCAAAACACAACACAGAGAGGAGGATATAACTCTTCATCATTACCTCCTAGGCCTCCACAGCAGTAGCAACATCAGCAAAAATCCAAATTCCAACAGAGGGGTCAGGGAGGACAGAACCGTGGATGGCAGCAGCAGGGTACACGCAAAGATTAGAGACAGCAGGGTTCATCGGCAGGACCCGCGAGGTCCCAGCAGTCTTACAGAGGCTCACAGGGATCCACTGGACGGACTGGGCAACAACAATCAGGCAGAACACAGTCAGGGCAGTTACAGGTTAGAGGACCATGTTATGTGTGTGGTGGGGCAGGGCATCTGGCTAGAGAGTGCCTGCAGGGATTTACAGCAGGGGGACAACCCCGATCAGGAGGGTCTAAGTAGACCGTAGGTGACGTGGGCAGATCCCACCACATGTTTGCAGCGATTGATAACCGCCAGGCTGATTTTCAGGCTTCCGTCATCGAGGCAGCAGGTACGATTGGAGACTTCCCCATCTCGATCCTTTTTGACTCAGAAGCTACTGACTCCTTTTTGTCTACTGCGTTAGTGGAGCATTGCAGGCTGGTGGATTCTAGGTAAGACATTAGGTGGGAAGTTGAGTTGGCCTCAAGGGCCAGGATGTCAGTAGATACCTTGGTTAAAGACTGTGAGATCACATTGGGATCATTCACCACAACATGTGACCTTAGGATTATGCCGTTAGGATCTTACAGTGTAGTTCTGGGTATGGATTGGCTCGCGGCACATAGAGCCAAGCTAGATTGTCGCCAGAGGACGATTAGCTGTTTAGACGATCATGGTTCGTCGGTTGAGATAGTGGGCATTCAAAAGCCCATAGCTGTTCGTATGATATCCGCTCAGCAGCTTAAGCGCTGTATGCGGAAGGGATGTCAATTGTTTGCCATCACGGTCAGTGATAGAGCAGAGGATGAACCTGAGGCTACTTTAGATGATCACCCTATCCTTAGAGAGTTTGCCGATGTATTTCCGCCGGAATTACCAGGTATGCCTCCACGCAGAGAAGTGGACTTCCACATCGACTTAGTGCCAGGTGCAGAACCGATATCCCGTGCACCCTATAGGATGACTACACATGAACTCACCGAACTTAAACTGCAGTTAGAGGAATTACTTGAGAAGGGGCACATCCGACCTAGCATTTTGCCATGGGGCGCACCGGTTATCTTCGTGAAGAAGAAGGATGGGTCTCTTCGTTTATGTATGGACTACAGGCAGTTGAACAAGGTGATGGTGAAGAACCGTTATCCTCTGCCTAGGATTGACGACCTTTTTTATCAGATGCAGGGAGCCAGAGTGTTCTCGAAAATTGATCTAAAATCTGGGTATCACCAATTATGCATCACGGAGGCAGATATTCATAAAACTACTTTTCGAACCAGATATGGCCATTATGAATTCACAGTGGTACCCTTCAGGTTGACGAACGCTCCTGCAGTGTTCATGAGTCTCATGAACGGGGTGTTCCGTACGCACCTAGATCAGTTCGTGATAATATTTCTAGACGACATTTTGATTTATTCACGGACTGAGGAGGAGCATGTGGAGCACTTGCGTCAAGTTTTGCAGCAATTACAAGAGCAGCAGCTTTATGGTAACTTGGCGAAGTGTGCCTTCTTCAGGACAGAGGTGCAGTATTTGGGACACATTTTATCAGGCGATGGCATCTCCGTAGATCCATCTAAAATTAGAGCAATTCAGGAGTGGCCGGCACCCACCAACGTGACAGAGGTCAGAAGCTTTATGGGGTTAGCCGGGTATTATCGTCGGTTTGTCGAGGGCTTCTCCAGGATAGCACATCCCATTACTTCCCTTCAGCGAAAAGGGAAGGGTTTCATTTGGACCGAGCAGTGTGAAAAGGCCTTTGGAGTCCTCAAGGAGCGTCTTACCAGTGCTCCTATTTTAGCGGTCCCAGATCCTACAGAGGAGTTTGTAGTTTGCACAAATGCATCATTAGAAGGTTTGGGAGCCGTGCTTATGCAGGGTGGTCGAGCGATCGCATACGAATCGCGAAAACTAAAGACACATGAGTTAAACTATCCTACTCACGACTTAGAGCTCGAAGCAGTTGTTCATGCTTTGGTCCGCTGGAGACACTTTCTCCTAGGTCGACGCTTTGAACTCCATTCGGATCATCATAGTTTGCAGTATATTTTTACACAGCCAAATTTGAACGCCCGCCAACGGCGTTGGATGGAATTCCTATGCGAATACGACTTCGATGTCCACTACATCAAAGGGAAGGAGAACGTGGTCGCTGATGCTTTGAGTCGAAGGCGCCATGAGATCCTAACCCTGACCTTGAGGGTGGACTTGAAAGATCGCATCTTACGGCATCTACCGGAGGACGAATGGTTTCTTGAGATGCAGCAGGCATTACTAAATCAGAAGGCCCTTGAGGGTAAATTTACAGGATATACCCTTGAGTCTGATGGTATGCTTCGACATCGGCAACGCATCTATGTACCCCATGCGGGTAATCTTCATACAGTAATCCTATCAGAGGCTCATAGAGCACCCTATGCAGCACACCCAGGAGTGAAGAAGATGCATGCTGACTTATGACAGCTTTATCATTGGGCTGGGATGAGGCGTGACATTGTCGAATTTGTTGCTCATTGCCTGGAATGTCAGAGGGTCAAGGCTGAACATCAGCATCCAGCGGGACTATTGTACCCTTATGAGATACCTGAATAGAAATGGGACACCATTTCTATGGATTTTATCGTTGGTCTATCTATGTCATCACGTCGCCATGATTCTATTATGGTGACAGTTGACAAGCTGAGCAAAGTGGCACATTTTTCACCAATATGCACAACATACAATGCACCATCAGTGGCAAAGGTGTTTCTTGATCAGATTGTTAGACTTCATGGGGTACCTCGCCGCATTATATCTGACAAAGACTCCGTATTTACGTCATCGTTCTGGAGAGCCTTACATCAGGCGTTGGGCACACAGCTCAACTTCAGTTCAGCCTATCATCCGGAAACCGACGGACAAACAGAGAGAGTTAACCAGGTGTTAGAAGACATGCTTCGCATGTATGTGATGGACCATCAGTCTAGATGGGAGGAGTACCTATATCTAGTTGAGTTCGCCTACAATAATGGGCATCACAGCTTGTTGGGTATGCCTCCTTTCCAGGCTTTATATGGCTGACCATGCAAAACACCATTGAGTTGGGATCGGATAGAGGACAGAATGGTCATCGGTCTAAAAATAGTTCAGAATATGGAACAGCAGGTCAAACAGATTAGACAGAGACTTCAGGAAGCACAGGACAGGCAGAAGAAGTATGCCGATGCTAAGAGGACAGACCGAAGCTTCTCTGTGGGGGAAAGAGTATTTTTGAGAGTGCGACCGCACAAGAGTCCAATCCATTACGGGAAGGGCTCTAAGCTCGCACCTCAATTTGTAGGACCTTTCGAAATCTTGGAGCGGATAGGACCAGTAGCCTATCGTCTAGCCTTGCCACCTAGCCTGTCACGTATCCACGATGTATTTCATGTATCAGTTTTATGTCAATATATTTTTGACTTATCTCACGTGTTGGATTGGAGTGCTCTTCAGGTAGAGGCAGACGGACAGCTGGCGCTGGAGCCAATTCACATATTGGCTCGTCGAACGCTGGCCCTTTGAGGTCGAGAGCTGGACCAGGTTAGAGTCCAATGGGACCTATACGACGAAGTCACTGCAACATGGGAAGATGCAGAGAGACTGAAGACCCTTTATCCTCACCTTTTTGATGACTTCCAGGAGGAAGTACCGTCTTAGGGGGAGAGGATGTGAGGACCACCCTTTTTACTTCTGTTGTTATGACTATTTACATTACTGTTATTGTTACTTTTTATATTTGTGGGATAGCAGTTCCCGGAATTGTCAAACTATTAAACTTTATTATGATTTCGGAAAAACTAATTGGGTGATGTTTGGATAAGTTTACATTTCAGAAAAGTTAATTAGGTGATGTTGGAAAATTGTAATATGATTTCATTTATGTTAATTGGAACTATGTCATGATAATGCATGTTTATAAGTTGCTTCGGCTATGATGATTATATGTGGATACTGATCTTGTAATTTAGTGTGCAGGACTTACTAATCGAACCACAGATTTCGGAGATCATTCCGCACCTTGTTATTGTTATCCCCTGTTAAGCCGATCTGGTTCCACGAGGAACCAAGATCTTTCTGTGTTTGATGTGATGTTGTAATGTGGTCTTTCGTATGGTCGAGTGGGTTTGGGTACCCTCTTGTAACAATATTTTATGATTTGTGTTGTAAAAAGTTTGAATTTGAATTTCTTTATTTTATTTAAATCTTTGAGGCCTTTTCATGTGCTTTACCTTGACCATGGGTGTCCTGGATGGGTTAAAGTTGACCCTGGGTTATACCCCATGGGTCCAGGGGCCCATTTGGCATGGGTAACCCTTGAGTAACCTCCATCTAGTCATCTTAACTTCCCCCTGAAGTTAAGTGGCGAAAATTGGGGTATGGGGGGGACATGATGGGATTGTACCAACACCCAACCCATCCCTCTTCAATCCCTAAGGTTAGAGATGACTACAAACCCATCCATTATTGAAGGATTGACTTGAAGTCACCTTCTCCATTAGTGAGATTCCCCCATGTGTTGTGGGGCCATCCATGTGAAGGAAGGAAGAAGAGGCATGGGTCACCTGTCTTTTCCTCCTTTAACTCCTTTTATTTCTCCCATGCGTAAGAGAAATAACATGAGGAGAGGGATAAGGAGTACTCTAGGGATGGGTGACTGACATAAGCCACCAAGACAGAATAGTGGCTTTGGGGGAGAGTGAGGAGGTGACAAGTGTCACCTCCCCATTCCTCTAAACTGGAAAAGAATTTGGGTTATTTGTTTCCAATTTTGGGATGAGGAGTGAGTTGAATTTTGGGAGAGTTTTATTAGCATTGCCAAAAATAGGAAAGTTAGCTTGGGAGGTGAGGAAAGAGAGAGGAGTTGTTGGCTAAGGTAGGAAGAGAACTCAGTGGAGCTCTGCAACAGTTTCATTCCAGGAGGGCTTTATAAGGTTGGTTTGATTTTTACCTTTCTTTCGTATATCTGAATGTGTATGTAAAGTGTGTGAAAGATGATTATTTGTTTGTGTTTTAGATGTGTTTTCTGTGGGGTTTGTTGTCGGGTTGTTTGACAGAGCTTCTCCCACTTGGGAGAAATGCTCATCAAGTTTGGGGTAGGGGAGGAGAGATCCTCCCTGGGTGCATACCTGTTTCCTTCTTTTGGGATGTTGAAATCCTAGAGGGCATGTATCTGTGACTGTATCCTTGACTTGAGAGTCAAATATAGATTTCTTAAAAAAATTTGTGATCAAACTTGGTTTGAGGCCAAGAGAAATTGTGTGGGTTAAAATATCTGTAAGGGTGACACTCTGGAGTCGAGTGTGTCCACTCTCCTGCCCCTTATGAAACTCACTGTAGTTGAGTTTCCGTGTTGTGTAATTTACCCACGGGTGTTTGTGTGCTTTGGGTTTGTTGTTGTCCCTGTTGTGAAGTGGAGTGCTTGAGTTACCCAAGTGTGAGTATGGTCTCCCTAGCTCGGGGGTGACCCTCTTGCGGGTCTACGGAAGGGAGGAGAGCTATATGAGTGGTGTTTTCTTCTTTGTTTGTCTTTGATACGCAGGTTTCCTCTTGGAGCTTCTGGTTGGATTTAGAGAAGTTATATTTATGAAGAAACAGATTCTTCTTCTTTGTCTTGAGAATTAGTGCATGATCTTTTGTAAAGAGTGTAAAAGAGAGCACCTCTCTTGATATTTTTGTAAATTATTGTCACCATGGGAGTGAAGGAAATAACCTCCCTGATCTTGTTATTAGGTGTGACTCTTACTTAGTTGTTACATCACTTCTTTTGTATGTTGGTTGGGAGAAGGAAATCCTTATCTTTCATCTTGTTAAGGGTAGTGAAATAGTTAATCTTACTGGTATGATGTAATTATTTACCTTGAATCCCATATGGAAAGTTTGAAGTTAATTAGAAAGTGTTACTGTATTAAATGTGTTAGTGAAAGGAAGAGATCTTTACTTATTTGCTATCAAATCTGAGCTGGTTTGTAATTTTAAGAATAGATTGGATTAATTAGTTGAAAGGTCAGTTTTATAGTTCATTGTTATAATGGAAAAGACAGTTTTAAATGTTTAAGTTTATTCTTCATACATAGTGGTTTCAGTTAATTGGTAAAGATTAGAGGAAATCTATTATGTATTTACTTCTGTTTGTCAATTTGAGAAAATTAAGTGATATTATGAAAATGGAATATATATACATTTATATATATATATATATATATATATATATATATATATATATATATATATATATATATATTTATATATATATATAATAGTTGTTATTTATTTACCATTTTTACAGAATATGAGAAACTAAATAAATTGTTTAATCGAGAAAATGAAGTGGTATAAAAAAAATGAAATATATATATATATATATATATATAAGTTGTTATGTAATTATCATTTTTAAACAGAATAAGAGAAACTGAATAAATTGTTTAATTGAGAAAATTAAGTGGTATTATGAGACTGAAATATATATATATATATATATATATATATATATATATATATATATATATATATATATATATATATATATATATTATTGATATTTTTTTTTTATCATTAAATAATAATAAACTCGAATTAAAATTTATGACAGTCGAAATAAAAAAATATTGGAGCGAATTTGAGTTCGCTGTGTGCAAACCACAGTTTTTTTAAAAAAAAAAAAAAAAATGTTTGGCGGTGGGGTTGAAAACCCCACCGCAATCCTTGGAAATATATGTGGTGTGGGGAGGGGCAGAGCCCCACCCACACCCCATATCGTGGGATGTGGGTGGGGCTCCGCCCCTCCCCACATCCCCTTGCCGTTGAGACCCCCGCGGAGTCCCTCCAAACGCCGCCTCCGCCCGTTGTGTGCAGCTCCCGCCGCGCGGCCTTTCCACCGCCCGAACTCCGCTCGCCACCGTGGCGCCTGCCTCCGCCCGCCACAGTCCCCTGCGCCCCTCCATTGCCCTCCACTACTCGCTTCACCCTCTGCCATCCGCAATGCTCAGCTCCGCCGCCCTTGTCTGCAGTTTTCAACATGATTTTCAATAAGAAATTTTAGGGTGAAAACCCTACTTTATGTTTGAACAAAAATAATAAAATAATAATAGTTGGTGAAATAAAAATAAAAAAAACAAACCACTATTAGTGGTGTTTGAAGTTATATAAATATATAGCTGTATATATACATATCTATGTATATATATAGATATTTATTTATATTTAGATATAACTTTATAAATATATAATTATATATACATATCTTGTATATATAGGTATGTATTTATATTTTGTTATAAATTCTATATATATATAAGAGTAAGGGATTACGTGGAGTTTGCTAAACAAATTTAAAAGAGCATTTTCGTAATTTACATATACATATAAATATATATGTATATGGGAGAAGTTTTACGGACCATTTTATTAGGCCCTCGCTTAAAATCCTGACAAAGTTTTACAAATTAATTTTAATAATGAAATATCAAGGTATGGGAATTATGTTTTCGTCGTAAGTGAAGTTAAACGTAATTAAATAGAAATTTTGTTATATATCCATGATAAGGGTTTTATAAAGAGGAGAGCCTCCTACATATATTAACAATGGTATATGATTTACAATAAGAGTATTAATATTAATTATTAGTAATAATAACAACAGTAATTATAAATAAGAGAAAATAAAATTATAATTTAACGAGAGCATAAAGGAATATACTGTGTTACTCCGGGAAGAGTTTCTCGGAAGTTTCACTATCAACGCGATTCAATAACCGGGAAAATGAAGAGGAAAATTACACGTCACCTTGCTTAAAAGATCACTGGAAATAAACTTAAGAAGCCATCACAGACATTCCATGTGAGGCCATTTTAATCTCAACTGTAGTAAACGTCCAGATAAGTAAACCTGTAAGAGAGTAAAAAGAAGAAAAAGTAACATTGGAAAACACAGAGGAGAAAATGCGCGACTTTTCCCACATGGGATAAGAGAACTAAGTTGATGGACCCTTCCGCTAAATTTGCTTAGGAACAAGAGGAGAAACCTAGATCGGAGAAGACTAGGAGACCGAGTCCAGGGAAGTAGTAAACCAGCCTATGTGACCTGGATCATCCGGAAGTTAGGTTTAATGTCAACAATAGATACAGTGATAACCCTGATTGATGTCCAATATGAAGAAAGGACCGGATAAACATAAAGAAAGCATAGAAAATGAAAGAGAGAGAGACCGAAATATAAACAAACTAAATTATCAGAGAAATAGTTAAGGTGAGCGCGATAAAAATACAATCAAAATTAAGACCCAGAGAAAAGGGAAGAGAGAGCAAACGAACCGCCTTGTTGAGAATGCTAAGTCGAAGGAGGAGTATATTTCAGGAAACAAGAGAGGAGACAAACAACCGTGCCTTGTTGAAAAATGATTAAATAGGGAGATCACGAGTCGGTTTAGTCAGAACAAGGCGTCGTGGGAAGTTGTTAATCTATCAGTGAACCACGTGCGTAATATAGTGTTGAGTAATTCCCACTTACGCCGTAAGGCGTTATGCTGCCAGAATTCTGTCGAGATTTGGGTGTAGGAACCTAGAGATTATAAACTTTGTAGCGTCGTTAACGGCATCGTAGAGACCCCCTTGTTGGTCTACTTGCGTCTGGTTGCACGTAATTGTACTTGTACCCCGCCGACAACTGTAGTGTTTTTGCCTTGAGCAAACACCACCGAGCATGCTTTCGCATGCGAGGGGGTTTTTATGGAAGCATGAGAAAAAAATTTTGATATTTCGTGTCATAACCACATGACAAATGTGTCTATGACACGTGTGATGTGTGTTGTGACCACATGGAAAATGTGGGCATGACAGAAAAGAAATGGAGTAAATTAAATATGTTATGTATGCAAGTAATGTTGATTTTGAATAGTTGTGGGTAAAAGTATGCATTCTAGTAAAGTTTTTTTTTGTTTCAGTCAGTTATTCACAAGTGATAGTGCACTTAATGTGAAATGGGTATGCTAAGATAGCATGTAGATAAAAGTAATTAGTGGTAGAATACATGAAGTGAGAGCTCGTTTAGAGAAAACAAAGAAAACAAAATGGCAAACTAAGCAAGGGCAGGAGAATTAGAAGAGTTGCATGCAAGTAAATTTATTTTTTGTTTCGATCAATTATTTGCAGGTGATAGTGCCCTTAATCGGTCCTCTTCTTATTTCCCAAGCATGTTGAGCCCATCCAGTTGAAACGATATGCCTAGGTATATAATTGACAAGACTTGTAATTCATCAGGACTATTGTCTTACATTGCATGTTCCCAATCAAAAGGAGTTTCATCATCAGTGTATGTCAATGGATCTAGAGATGTATCATATCCTTGAACCCTTGATTAAACTTGACATCCCTAAGGATTTCAAGGTTCGGGATAGGAACACTTATTTTGCAATGGGTACATTGAGATTGTTGGCGAATAGTTATAGCAACAATGGTATTACATTGTTAATTACAACAATGTTGGAATTATAACTGATATACAGTTATGTGAACTGCATCATCCTTGTATAAATCTATTGCACTGTATTGTTTCAAATCAATCAATAAAGATGTTACTGCCTCTTCATATGGTATCAGACCAGTTATTGATCATGGAGAAGTAGCAAGTTTGAAGATAGTTCCTATGGCATGGAGACTAAATGAATAAAGGCGTGAGCAATATTAGATCACCAGTGATGCATGTGGAAAGAACAAAATCAGCGTATGGCATGGGTGGAGAGAAGCATAAGGGTTGCGTAGGAGAATGAGCACGAAGGATTTTACCATTCTTAATTGTGCAATTTTTTTCTTGAGACATCACTGTTTACTATGCAAAGGATGAAGATAAGCATGAAAATTTCCGTTTAAATCTATCTGGACAAATAGCATTTTTTGTACGCATCAAAATCCTGCTCTTGTGACTGCGTGCAACATTGTTCTCTACATCCATTGTTAAAACTGCTTCCTCATGCTTCGGAAGTCTGTGTGGAGCCATTTTGTGCAATTTGGGAGCCGTTCATTAAGTTTGAGTGATGTGTGCTTCAAATTTGTGTGATGAACAAGTGATTGGCATATCAGGTATGAGGAATGTTTTTATATGATATTCACTGGTGCAAAGGAGAAGGCCGTGACCCAGTTTGGAGACTGCCTAATGTAGTGTTACTCTTCCTATCATTGCCCAAGCCATTTGAAGTAATAAAATACGATATTGTCATTTGTTGTTTTGAAGGTTCATTCTTGGTATAACCGTTCATAGTTTGAAGCATGTTTTCTTGCCGCTCATAAAGACTGTTATTTGCCTTTAGTTTTCTTTGATTGGTTGTTGGAAGTAATATGTTGTAATCTCTACTTACACAGATTTTTCCTCAATCTTCTGAAGATTTCCCCACCTTCCCACCATTCAATAGTCTATTTGTGTACTAGGCTCCTACCATCCACTGTGGAAATCAAACTTGAGTACTTTATTGACAATGCTGACTATATTCACCTGCCATCTATGTTGAAAGAAAGGCATTTCTTCCATTCACAGATACTAAAGTTTGTTTTTGGCATGGACTATTGTTGATTGGATGGAAACTAAAGCCATTGTGGATAGGTGTTTTGTGAAATAAGGTGTTATTGGAATTATAAAGTGGAACATAATAAAGGTATTGCATTGAAAAACCATAGATGCAAAGTTTAAATAAAAATCTTCATTAGAGATATAAGAATTTATGAATTTGTGAGTGAGGGAGTTGAAAGCAAGCTTGGGAATAATAAAGGCATTCAACATTTGGAAAAATCAAGTATGGTAAATAGGCGAGTTGGTGAAACTGGTGAAAGTTTTGAGTGGTGATTATAAAAGGTCATGAGTTCAAAATATGATTATGGCTGGGCTCTTGTCATCTTATTTCACTTTGATTGATTATCAATACCTTAAAATGGACTTTTTAATTATATTTACTTATGTGTGGACTTTCAGTGCCATCTATGTTACACATAACGGGGCCTTCAAAGACTCACATGCTTGTGTTATCGGAGAGATTAATGTGACATTGAACGGATAAAGTGTAACAAGGTCAAATTGGAGGAAGGCGGCATCAGAGGATGGAGTATTTTCCATCATCTCAAGTTAGCTTCTCGCTTTGAGATGATGCTTTGCATGAGAAGTATTTTTGGTTTTGGTTGTTTTTCTTTTCTTTGTTGATACTGACGGATTTGAAGAATGTATGTTTTGTGAAGATTTTGTTTTGGAGACAGGTTTGGGATTTGGTGTTGAGCTCAATATGGATTGTTGTCCAGCGAGCTTCAAAGAGTATATGATCGAGAATTATACCCTTTTGCGGTCACTAGACAATGGCAGAGATCTGTCATATCTCTTAGGGTTCATTGTCAAATAATTCAAGACTGTGATTTGAGAGTTCAGGACTAAAGAGCTCAAGAACACAGCTCAAAGCTATGCCTTTCCAAGGGTAGACGAGTCAACATGATGGAGCCCTGCTTGGTTCATGATTTGTTCTTTGGGAGAAGATCTTCTATAAAATATGTATTCATATTATGTAATTAGCTTTTTTTTAGTATGTTAGCATTTAGGGGGGTCCCTTAGTACTATTGCAGGAACAATGTAATAAGGGGGGGAATGTTGGCAAATAGTTATAGAAAAAATGGTATTACATTGTTAATTACAACAATGTTGCAGTTATAACTGATATACAGTTATGTGAACTGCATCATCCTTGTATAAATCTATTGCATTGTATCGTTTCAAATCAATCAATAAAGATGTTACTGCCTCTTTAGAGATAGCATGTAGATAAAAGCAATTAGTTATTCCTTTATAATTGTACATTGAACATTGAAATTTATCGAGAAGAGAACATATAGTTTTGTTAGTGGTGAATGGTTGTTGTCCACCCATCATTTGAACATTGAAGGAATGTAGTGATATGTGTTGTTGTCCTGCATTAGAAAAGAAATGGAGTAAATTAAATATGTTGGCATGTATGCAAGTAGATTTTTTTTGTTTCAGTCAATTATTCGCAAGTGATAGTGCCCTTAATGTGCAATGGGTATGCCAAGATTGCATGTAGATAAAAGTAATTTTAGTGGTAGAAGACATGAAGTGAGAGCTCATTATAGATAAAACGGAGAAAACAAAATGGAAAACTAAGCAAGGGCGGAAGAATTATAAGAGTTGCATGCAAGTAAATTTGTTTTTTGTTTCGATCAATTATTTGCAAGTGATAGTTCCCTTAATTAGTCCTCTTCTTGTTTCCCAAGCATGTTGAGCTCACCCAGTTGAAATGGTATGCCTAGGTATAGAATTGACAAGACTTGCCATTCATCAGGACTATTTTCTTGCATTTCATGTCACTAGTCAAAAGGAGTTTCATCATCAGTGTATGTCAATGGATCTAGAGATTGTTGGTTATGATGTTAGTCATAAACACACATAGATAAAGAATTCCAAATCAAACCTTTATCATCTTGAAAGATACGATGAATTTGGAGAATTCATGATCCCAAGTCTCTGTGGATTAGTTCATAATCTACTAATATTACTCAGCGGTTTGATGTGCCATGTTGTTTTCCATTCAAGGGGCCTTACATTGCTCTGCTTTCAAGAACTGGTGTTTTAACATATGTATTTCCTCATGCTTTCTACAAATCTCTTCACAAACAATGTTAATCCTACTGTATTCAATAGATTATGAGGATATTTTATAAGTTTGATCAATTCTTATGATCATCAACTGTTATTGATCAACTTTCACTTCTACACTATGGATTCATCTAAATAATGTGCCTACGAGTAGATATTTATTGAGATTTATATGTATTTGCATGGTATTTTCAATTATACATGCTAATTAGCTCAAATATGCTATGAATGTTCAGTTTCCTTCAGGATATCAGCATATTTACTTATATTTGATTGAGATTATCTGTATATTTCCAATTGTGATGATGATTTTAATGAAATTAAACAAATTGTATTGAATGTGTTCTAATATTTACTAAAATGAGTGAATCTTCAGCTATTGATCCATATACATTCCAGATACAACCATGAAGAGAAGGAAATCAAACCATAGGTTCACCAGGATGTTCCACAACTAAGTATGGTTGATGCAAACTTCGATGGAAAGAAATGAAGACAACATGCACAACATGAATTGCACTCCAAGGGATGCAGCAAATCAAAGTACAAGCAAAGAATTTATCCACAGATTACTCAAAGTATACGATTGTATGTAATCTAGATCTTCTTCTTCATTAAGTATACAACAGACATGTATATTTACAATCAGCTTTGAGAATTAGTCCTGAGGCTTCAACAATCTAATCTCAATTAAGTTTTGAATATGTTACAAAGTGCATTCCATCTCCTTTTATAGGACAAAGAGAGGAGGTGGTTACAAATGATCCAATGATCAGGATTTAACTATCAAAATCAATGGTCCATATCATTTTGACTCAGTCAACAAATGTTAAATGTGGCACAAGTTGCCAGCTAGCAACCATCTGGTGGCACTTGATCATTTCTTTGTCATATGATGTGTATGACTCTATCATTCTGCATCCTTACTCATTCTTCATCTTCTTCATCAGTGGGTGGGTTATCTCCTATATGTGTGCTGATAATCCCCCTGATGGGTTCATATGCCTGCACTATCCATTCAATCTCACCCCCATTCTACACCTTAGCATTTGCTATAGCATGCTCTTGTGAGTGGAATTGCATCTGTAATGCAGACCATTTGTTCTTTTTGCTATTCAACATTTCATTATATCCTTCCACTTTTGCTTGAACATCCTCATGGCTTTATTAACTACATCTTCTGACAAATGGTGGAGAGGGTCATCTGATGCATGCTTAAAATTATCTTGGAAAGCCTCAATTGCAAAATCAACATCTTGATTTTCTATCTTCCCTTCTACCTTGTCTTCAAGAACTTCCAAGATGTTTATTTCTTCAGACATGAGATGATGCAACTTGACCCTGAGTTTTGTGTTACATCTCTTTAGGATATCACTCTCAAACTGAGTATCCTCATACCAAATACCCAATAGCTGTGAAGTATGATTATTTAATATATTATTGTATATGAGCACCTTCACATCTATGTGTTTCATTTCAGTCAGAGCAATCAGATCCTTTTCTACTTTAATTGATCCCTGCCCAACTTCCTTTTGTAACTTATCCACTTTGGTCCTCAATGTGCTGAGTAAATTCCAATTGGAGAGGGAGGTCTTTATTACCTTCTCTGCTTCATAAATGAATTGAATAAACCAATTATCCATCACATGTGCCTTATGCTTCATGATATCCAGCCCTATTACCTCATCCTGAGATATAATGGTCAAAGGGGTAGCCGTGTTGATTGGTATGTGATTTGGATCAATTAATCCTTTTATAAATGTATGCAGCTGAGCAATGTGCTCCTTGTGCACTTTATTTTTATTTCTCTCCCTTTCTACACTTTTCAACAAAGAATCAATAATATCTTTGGCCTCTTGGCCTTCTTTCTCTTTGGTAACAAAGCCTAGATCAATATTAGTCATCTGAAATTCATTAATACTAATCTCTCCCTTTGCTTTATCTACTATAGGCAGAGCTACCTAAGTTGTTCTTCTGCCGGTGGTGGGATCTCTTTTTATTACGGAAGTGGGCCTTTCCCTTCTCTTTGGCTTAGCCATGTTAGCTAAAAATAATGCAGAAATATCAAATTCAAGTACCTCACTGACTTGAGGTGGATTCACCTCTCTGTGGACCCTTGCTGGTCAGTATGCTCAATGTGAGCATCATGAGACTCTACATTTTGTTCAACCCTCGGTGGTGAAGGCTCTTTTCTTTGTTCATCTTGAATCTCCTCATGACGGACCTCTTCCTGTGCAGGGTCTTCTTGTTGTGCTTTCACATTCCAATCCTGTGTATCTTGTGGTGCATGATCCTCATGAGGAGTCTAGGCACTCTGATCTAGTTTATCTGGGTGATCATCCTGATCATTCTTATTCACATTTTCTTCTTCTTTTCTCTGATCATCACCCTCCTGAAGACCTTGTTATCCATCCTTCGATGTGTCCTCTTCTCTAAGGTCTTGGGCTTTATTCATCCCTTCTTCAATTGTTCCTCTTTCTGGTATGGGTTCATTTTCCTGACCATCATTTTGATCAGGCATCTCTTCATCCTCCATATGTACATTAACTTCTAATTTTCCCTATTCTAGGGCTAAGTCTTTATCTTTATTCTAATCTTCATCACCCTAATAGGTCAAATCTATTGTTGCAGGGCTAGTGACTTGGTCAACTAATCCTGTCAATCCAATTTGTTGTGCCACCACTTTAGGGTTACCTTCTTCTATTTCCGCTACTTTGACCTCCTCATGATGAACTTCCTTTGGAGCTATGGGGGTGCCATGAGGGGTCATCTTAGTATTCTTTATTAATGTCTCCATAGAACTGGCGAAGACCTCATTTACAACATCATCATCAGATAGTTCCATTGTGTTGTCTAATGGAAAAAATGACTCTTCTCTTGCACTATGCATCTCTTTTCTCTGTTCCTCCGCCCTCTCAGACTTGAACTACATGATATTAGGGATAGGGACTTCATGCTGCAAATTCTTCAAAATGCCTTCACCACCTGATCCTCTTAATAGAATGGGGTTTATATCTACTGCCCCCCTCATAACAGGTGTTTGTTTCTTTTGAGGTGGCTCTTGAACCTTCTTATTTTTTCTCCTAATCAAGAGATCATCATCTGAGCTCTCTTCCTCCTATACAATAGTAGGGGTAGGCTTTGCAACAGTTTTCTTCTATTTTGTTGGCACATGAGGTGATGTTGCAGCAGATGTGGAGGCTATATCTTCCTTCTGTTGGGGTTGTCAAATGATTGCCACCCCAATAGCCTAGTTTCCTTTCTTGCCTCTCTCCTTTTGATTTCCTTTTCTCTTTGAGGAAGTCATCATATTCCTCATCTAATATTTCTTGTCTTTTCCTTTTGTTGTCAACGGTGAGGGCCACTCCCTTCTTCTTCAGCTAGGTGATCTCTACATCCACCCAGTCTTTGGTCAATTGTATGACCTTCTACGTTATCAGCTCTGTTTGACTCCAATCCAGGGCTAATATAGTCTCATTATATACTTTATTGTCCTCATATTCTTGGGACATGACCTTACCGTCATCTTCATGTAATTGTGCAAGCACTAGTATGCAATCTAATGTGTGTATCTGCTTCAAAGTAAGCCTCTAGTATCCTCTTCTTCTTACTTTTGTCTCATCATCACAATCAGCCCAGTAATCTTCAATATGCCTCTTATGCATTGGCTTCTTCAGCAGGGCTTGCATTCTATCATAGGGGTCATATGGCCTAGCCAGTGAAAAGGGCTACAAGGACATCAACTTTAGTCCTCCGATTACATCTTTTACACAATGTCTATCAGGACACATATACCATCCAATCATGATTGGAAATAGAATATTGGGTATCTTTCCTTTCTCAATATGAGCTTCCACTGAAGGCAATATATGCCTGGCTAGCTCCATCAAAATGACTTTGTCATTGGCATATCTTAGCAACATGAAAGGTTGCCCAGTGAAACCCTCTTATGTACATGAAAAGGTGGGGAACTAGATGAACCATGCCCCATGTATGTATACAACAACTTGAGCCTCTATGCTCAGTCTTTTCACTTTGTCTTCCTCCATAGTCCTGACAAGGTGCATGGAGAATGAATCATTCACCCTCCGGTAATGTTGGAGAGACTCTCTTCATTTCAGCTGTGGGTAATGGTCCCAAATGTTTACATCTCCAGGGTTGCTTCTGACCCTACCCATTGTTTGTAATCCATCAAAAGTGCGTCTGGATGCACAGGCATATACTACATAGGAGGTCATATGGAACATATTAGTTCTTCCTCCTAACTTCTTCATCCCCTCATCCAGGATGTCACTTATAACCCTATCCCATTGGGGTTTCTGTTCAGTACCTTCTACCATCCTTATGATGCCATACATCCAATTATCAAAAGACCCAACATTTGCTTTTCCTATCATCATGTTGAGCATCACCATCATATATTGATACTCTGGAGCAAAATCAAACTTGTAGAGGTACATAGGCAACTTAGCAGAAGCCTTATATGTGCTACCACTGGCTCTCCATTGGTACATGATTCTTCTGGCTTCTTTCTCTTTGTTGTTATATTCCTTTTCCAATTTACCCGGGTTTAGTCGAACTACGTTAGGTCCTCTAGGCAGATTGAAGGCTACGGTGATACCTTCAATGGAAAAGTCCGCATAAACCCTACCATGTTTCTCTACCCTTCTGGTATTCACATTATAATTTCGAGCACACTCCACTACCAATTCAGTGGCCTCCATTGCATAAGGAAAACCTCCTGCATGTCACATTCCTGAACTGTAGATGCTCATGAGAAGGGGATTCCCGCTTCCTTTCACTAACTTCGTTGTCCATGCATCAAGATCTATGCTTCCTGGATGTGTATCATCTATTTGTCTATATTTGAAGGATATCTCTCAGGCTATATACACATAGGTTTCAAAAATTATGTGTCTGATCTGTTCTTTCGGACTACCATTAGATCCTGCAATGAAACATGTATACATCTTACCCTATCGTGACATGTGCAATAGTGGATTCAATGATCACATGAATTTTATGGTGTTAATTCCTTCATTCTAGTATATTTCATGTATCATCATATTAATTTACTCTGGTAAAAACATTTTTACCTGTTCATTTACCATAAACGACAAAAGAGGGTTTATCATTACATACCTGATAACTGCTACCCTTTTACTATGTAAGTGATGTCCAGATGAGCACGTTCACCTTGCAGTTATCATTCTCCATTTGTCATTTGAATGTGTATCCCATTCTGTTGAGCTCGCAAGTTGCAGTGATATCACCTTAATCTCGCAAGGGCTCTATAATTCTTCTTTTAAATGTTTGGTAAATTCAAAATGATCTCCAATCCTTACTTTTAATTGAACACAATGACGAATTAGGGTGTGATTAATGTCTTCCTGCTAGTATTCGTTGATTGACACCTGAGGCTTGGAGATGTTAACAAGTGGCGGGTGTTTATTCAAAATTTTGAAGGTTCCATCCACCGCTGAAATGACATTTAATGCAGGGATGCATATTCGTGGAGATCAGGGATATTAGGAAATATGACTGATATCCAGAAGATGAGGGTGATGTCATCACGAGGATGGTCAACTATCGACCGACGATCAAAGTCAGGTCATTATATCCTTTTATTTAACAATCGTGATAACATCATGTATTGACGTGATCAGGTCAACGTGCCACGTGGCATTATTCTATTGGTTACTAAATATCCTCGTATCACATGTCTCAAAGATTAACATGAGGGATATTAAGAAATATCTGGATACTCAACAATATGAAATATCCCCCATCCCAGAATGTGAGGATGATGTCAGCATCTTTTATAGGTTTTCAAATTGGTCGAGGAAATGATGTCATCGTCATGTTAACGAAGATCAGGGATGTTAAGAAATATGACCCTCTTGGATCTGGGTCATAATGACATCATCATCATATCAGGTTCTTTTATAAAGCGGAATAAGATGACATCACCGTCATGTTACCGAAAGTCAAGGATGTTATGAAATATGATTGATATTTGAAAGATGACCCTCCGAGTACATGCGTGGGTACTTGACGGGCAAATGTTCTATCACATTTAAATTTGACGTTTGCATATTAAAGGATATGTGGATATCGGGTTCTCTTCTTTAAAACATAGATCAGGGATATTAGTGAATATCTGGGATATTGGCGAATGTGACCCTCTGGGAATATCAGGTTTGACCAAACTTTGACTGAGCATAACTTTTTATCCTTAAGGAACATCAGGGTGATCCAAAAGGCAAACCTGCTTAGAATTTCATACTCTTCCATATTATGAGGTTTATGATGGCATAATCTAACTTTGGCATTTAACCCTTTCTTATGAGGCACATGCATGCACAGGGGTGATATACTATTGTTTCATCTAACTTTTACCAAACCGCCTAAAGCAAAAAAATCAAAGATGTTCAAGCAGAAGCAAAAATTTGGGTCCCTATTTTGCTGAGGCAAAATGGGGCGTGTTGTGTAACCACACAACAGAGATGTACAGTGGAAATTCCATGGATGATAGTCATTTGAAATTATTTCCCAATAGGATGTAATATATTTCTCTAATGAATGAATATCATGGTGAATGTTCCTAAATGACTGGTATAAAAGCAATTTACTCCATCATAATTATTGAAAACATCGATTATTTTCTACTAGGATGGTGATGAAATGAGGGGAGACTTGAACAATAGCTAGTGTTAAGTGTTCTCTCCATTTGTTGGACTTCTAAGACGCTGTAAATGTCCATTTTTGAGCCACTTCAATAAACAACATTGTTTTCAATTGTATTGGTCATGCCATATATGAATCAATGAATCTTGGAGACGATATGTTGCTATTGTCATAGATAGATACACTTTAGTCTGCAATGTGTACACTAAAGAGGTCTTAAAGGTGAATTATTAGGTCCTTAAGAAAATTATGTGTTTCCTAAGTGTAGTTTCCAATGGACATATGCCATCTTTGGATCATTGGCATGAAATGACTAATTGAAATTCACACTCTCTTTTCTTTATCTCTTTTTCCCTTTATATCTCTTATCTCTATCTCTCTCCCCCACTCTATCTCTCTTTCTTTGTGCCTCTCTCTCTCTCTATTTTTGTAAACGTACCATCTTTAATGTAGGGAACTATCCATTAGAATGCTTGGCCATAGCCCCAAGTCTATCACACAATGGAAC
Organism: Cunninghamia lanceolata; assembly: GCA_027924645.1. Lineage (NCBI taxonomy): Eukaryota > Viridiplantae > Streptophyta > Pinopsida > Cupressales > Cupressaceae > Cunninghamia > Cunninghamia lanceolata. Next base: position 34,700 of record BSBN01001021.1, on the reverse strand, counting down.
ACTTTTTGCCACTATATTTATGTAGTTAAAATTAGTTTTGTAGTCCCATGATAATAAATAATTTTTTATTTTAAGATATGTCTCTTCAATTGTCATGGGTGGTAAAGGAAAAATCTGAAAATAATTATTCATAGGAAGGTTATGCATGTAGCCATGTTTTCTACTTGAAACTAAAAAGTACTTTGAATCCACAAATTTTAGTTCAACATCATACATAAATAAGGATATGGTTTGTCCATACACCCTTTGACATACTATACACATATTCAAAGTAAAAGCATGGTGGGCCTTACTCAAATTCTTTAAGCCTCCACTACTAACCCACAAGGTGATCTAGAACTTGAAAATTTTCAAAATAGGCATTCTTAACATCCATTTGGTGAAGAGACCACTTGTAATGAGTTATCAATACTATAGTAGTCCTAACATTTTTTATCTTTGCTGCTAGCCCAAAAGTTTTTATGTAGTCAATTCCCTCCTTTTGGTCACTAATCTTGACTTATGTTTTTCAATGCTTCCATTAGACCTTAACTTAGTTTTATTCACCCACTTATTTTTTACTTCATTCTTTCCCTTGGGTAAGTCCACCAATCCCCAACTCATATTCTTTATCAAAGAGCCATATTTATTTTGCATAGCTTGTTGCTATTCATATTTTCCCTTATCCCCATCATAAGTTTGAGGATCATTAGTCTTCATTATTGTGGTCATTAAGGCATAATTAACTTGTTGATTTCTTTGATAAATTTCATAAGGATTTTTGGTCTTCTGAGAAGGGTTAGATTCTTCAATTGTATTGGTCTCAAAAACACTATAGGATATATGTTATTACTTGTGACCACTTGTGGGATAGGATTTGGAAAGGATTCTATCATATCCTTGCGCCCTTGATTAAACTTGACATCCCTACTTGTGAACACATCCTCCACACTAGGATCATACAACCTATATCATTTCTTGTGATCATCATCAACAACAAAGATACACTTAACACTCTTACTATCAATTTTATTTTCTCTAATCTTATTAGGTATTAGAGAAAATTCTTCACATCCAAATACCTTAAAATACTTAACATTTGGTTTCTCATTGCTCCATGCTTCCTTGGTATTGTAGTGCCCCTTTATTCTCACCGTGGATGAACAGGTGGTCGTGCTAAGGAGCACAAAGACGAAGGTAAAATACTCGGAATACTTAATGTATGTTAGACATGTTGATGATAGATTCTAATATATGCTTAGTTATGCTTATCATGGATTATGGATTACTGATGGATTATGGATTATAGTTATCATGTTTTATGTGATCATTTGATATCATGATCTATCTGATTATTAGTTAGAAATGTATATATTATTGTGATGCTTTCAGTGAAGGGATGGTGTAGTAGTACTCATTATGAGCACCCTACTACGTTGTGATTCCCTATCACATTGTGTTTGATTATATATATATGTATATGCTTGTACACAAACCCTTGGTTTGATGCAGGTTACAGGTACCAGGCACCGACTCCACATGAATTAGCAAGTCTGAGCGTGCCTTTACACCAATGGATAATGGGGATGGGAGATGACATGTGCTCCCCACTATTAGCTAATGTCTCCAGTTTGTCATCGTCCATGTATTTCTTGTCATGGGTGTAGTTGTTGTTCTGTTGGAGCCTACATTCCAATGTTGGTTAGCCTGTGGTATGTGATTGTCGTTATTGTTGCTTATGTGATTTTGAGTTGTTGATTATAGTCGTTTAGTTCATTTTATAGTATATGTGATCTATGTGTGAAGATGTGTGGATATTTGATCACGTAATTGTTATAGAAATAATAATAATAAGTAAATATATGTGTATATATATATCAATATCAGTTATTTAATTAATTTAGAAAATAGAGAATATTAATTAGTTGATTTTTATTAATTAAATCAGTAGCTTTGAAAATTAATAATAATGATGTTGTTAATATTTAATACTATTTAGTATTTTATTAATTTTATCTGTCACATGAGATTTTATTTTTATTTTGTATTAATGGATTATTGAGTGGGTTGTCGGCGATTTGAATTGTTCTAGTTAGTGGTGTTTTGAATGCAATTAAATTTTGGTGGTAGTGGGTTCTGCAGTAATGGGATTTGGGGAGTGGGAATTAATGAATTGGTCTATTTTAGTTTGGAAGGATTTTTGAAAAGGGGTTGGGGGAAAATAGAGGGGAGATGTTTTTACAGGAGGATTTTTGGGGGAAATCAAAGAAGAAGATGGGGAGAAAGAAAAGGTTGAAAAAGATTTGATTCTGGAGCGCAGGATATTCCGAGTATGTCTCATAAGAATGAATATTTTTGTAGCAACTTTGTCTTGTGTTTAAAATTCTAGTACCACCTCATGTTTATAGAAAATGCATACTTTCAATTAAAATCTCATCCATAATTGGCTGACTGGGAAGGTTTCTGTGTTTGTGCCCATTGGAGTTTCCCCTTTAAACTATGAGATGAAATCTTTATTGTGTAAAACCATCAGTTCATCTATTCATCTGGTCCTTATTATGTATTTGATGTCAAGCACCACAGGGGTTCCTTTCAATCCTTGTGGTAATCATGGTGCAAAAAGAATCAACATTGATGATTCATCCAAAACAAAGATATCACCACTATTTCATTATTTCTTTTTCTGAATTGTATTTTTTTGGACCAAAGGATTCCTTTCGCTCCACCATGTAGCTTCTACTCTAAGATTCAATCTTCTTCTCTATCCACCCGCAAAATCAATAGGAGTTCTTGCTTAAACCTTTCTGCAGTACACCAGAGACCTCAATAAATTATGTTTAATATTTTCTTCTCTACATGTCATGTATTCAGGCCGAACGACCATCATGTTGATATTTGCCTGACAATAGATTTATAACAAGTTTTAGTACCTTTGTTGTTCACCCCTTGTTTCGAATCATAATTGATCTCTTTCAAAACAAGAATCATTCGTTAATATTTTTTATAGAAATTAGATTTCTTTAGGAGTCACGGCCTAGGGTTGCATTACTTCTAGTTTTGGAAAGCATACCTTCCATCGAAATCTTTCTATCATTGAATTTTTTTTAAATCCCTAAACATTATCAAATTTTGTACCAACATCACCTTTATGGAACGACGTTACCATTCGGGCTCCTTGCAGGTTACTCTAATCTTTATGCAATCGATCATCATTTGAAAGACTCTTTGTTCGAACCGTGCAATTGCCAGACCTCCAAAATGTGTGTCAACCCCAAGCCAGATATGAATTATGTCATCTTGTTGCATTGACCATTTGCATCGTTATTGAGCTTCTTTTAACCTGTAGCAAGACATTAAAAAATTGTAGCCTCTTCCAGCACTCACCACGCCTAAAATGGCTTCCACAGAGGCATCAATGAACCTGAGGATAATTCCTTGTACCACTATGTGAAATGTGCCCTCCTTGATGATCCTTGATGTCATGTTCTTTGGAAATGATAACCGTCAAGACGTTCTCTATATCTCATAACATTTATTCTTGAAGAAAATCATGATTCAAACTTAAGGTCATTTCTTCGCTGAAAATCTTCCAATCGATTCATTTACTCCTCCATACGTCCCTTTACTTGCTTGATATGATAAAATTTAACAAGTTTTAGTTTTTTTTTTTGAAAAACTTCCCTTAGGAAGACGTACAGCTTGTTAGTGGCATATTTCTTAAGCAATCATTAAAATTTTTAGAAGGTTTCCTTAATTTCTTTAAGTCTTCCATAATGACCATATGCCAGTTAAAGAATAGGAAAGTTTTAAAGAAAGTTTAATTTGGTATTATATCTACAATTTTGCATTATGAGGAATATAGCATAGTTTTTATTTATGGCAAGGAAATAGAATAGAAAGCTAGAATTCAGATTTCTTACTGGAGATTATATTACTAGTCTGGAGTTAGTAATAAAGATTTGTATTAATAATGATGCTTTTTGTGTAGTTATAGTAAAGTAGGTTTCTTTTATTTTAGTAATATTTTCCACAAAGACTATTTACCTCATTGAATGTAATTATCTTTTATATTATATTTTTCAATTTTTATTTGAACATGTGTTACTTATGATATTAGAAAATCTTTTTATGTTAGTGTTAGTTGACTAAGAATTAGGTATATTATAAATCTATATAATGATTTAAAAATTGTTTATAGAATATGGAATATTAGAACTTCCTAATCTTTGTTAGTCAATTTAGATATCTCTAGAATAGAATTTATATTATGAAATATTTTTATTATTATTTCATTTATAATTGAAATAGTAATCCTAAGCATTAGAGTAATTTTATCTATATCATTATAATACTTATCATAATTAATATCGCTAAGTTTTATAATCTTGACATTTTGAAAAGATTAGTATGTTCATAGAAATTTGTAGCCTATATGTTTAAAATTAATATAGTTGAATTATGTATAAGGATGTTATAGTGTCCTTAATCGAGTCTTGAACATTAGTATCGTAAATCCCTCTTAGTAGTTTATATTGTTGAAATTTACAACCCTATAGGGACCAACTTAGAAAATGGAATATGTGCACTTGTTTATTTTTTAGTAGTGTTACCCCAGAGGCCTAGATTGTGTTAATCTTATGCAGTACCTTGTGATAGAGATGAGTTTATGATATCACTTGGGGTTCTAGAGTTTGGCATTGTGGAAAAGTGATTAAGCATTGATTTTTGAGTCGAGGGATTATATTGTTGCAAGAGGAGAGATACCTTGCATTATAATTTTATACTTGTCAAATTGATGATCCTTGTCTAGTTGGTAGGGTATCTAGATGCAGGTAGGGGAGTGGCTTTCATTGTGGGGGCGGCGCCCAAAGTGGCTGTCAGGGTAACCCATTGGAAGTGGCTAATAAGTGATAATGTAATAATAAACCTAGGGGTTGGGTAGTTTTGACACTAATTAAGATAATTGGATTCCTCGCAAATGCATGTAGTGCTCATTTAGGCTAAGGATGGGATGAAAAGGCCTGGTTGGCAAGATCAACTTCCTTGTCCTCACGAAAGGAACGTTGGTTCCGCATGTGTCACCCTATGGGGCCGGCGTCTAGTGAGAGACTGTCAGGGTAACCATAGATGGGGGTCGGCGCCTAGCAAGAGACTGTCAGGGTAACCCATGGATGGGGGCCCGCATCTAGCTAGAGACTGTCAAGGTAACCCATGTTAGGACCATGTGATGACACTTGCCCCTACTGTAGCCTAGCACTCCCTAATGTGATTGCCTCCGGTGATGTTGTTTAGATGCTTGTGATTTTGGCCTGTGATGTTGATGTCTTGTGTTGTCCTTCTCCCTTATAGTCTTCTGTCTACGTGACTGGTTGTTGTAGTGGGACCTCATTGTTATCTCCTAGCTCGGGGGGTGGACCTCAGGGTTCCACATGGTCAGGTGGTTGAGCTTTATTCCATTGGATTCTGGCATCTTGGTTCGTGTGTAAAGCAAATGTAACTCTTTTAATCCTAGCTTTGCACCGGGTTTTGAAGTTAGACTTTTGTATTATTGTATTTGGATCCTTGGTATCAATGATATTCATTATGTAATTTTGATGTATTCAGAAAAAGAAGAGCTTTGTATCAATGTAATTATGTAATATGAACTATTTTGTACTTGGAAGCTATATTGCAAAATGTTGATGTATCTATCTAATGATGAAAGTAGTTTAATATTTTGTGTAATTGGAATGAATTATGTATGTAGTTGAATTATTGCTTAATTTCAATAATGCAGTTATGTTTCCCTAGAGAAGTTAGTTTAACTAGTTGGTTGTTACTTGTTAGAATTTGTTATCATCACTTTTACTTTAAAAAAAAATTCCTTTTATTGCTTAGTTGAACTTAACTCACTAGGGTTGCATGACGGGGCATTACATTTGGTAGCAGAGCTAGGTTGCAACACTGAGACCTCTAGATTGTTGTTGTTGCTCTAGAATAAATGATTTTCTCTTTGTAGTGAGTTGGTAATAGTATCTCCCACCTGTATGCAGTAGTATGACATTAGAAGGTCGATAAGTTTACAGACTTGCTCTTTAAGAAATGAATTCTTTATGCTTTATTCTACTTATGTGTCCGCTGTGTTCTTTCTTCTTCTTTTCTAGAAATGTGATGTTACATCTAACAATATGTCCTTCCTGAATATTAGTGCATCTAATCATCTGGTGGTATCATGCATCATGAGTTATGTGGTTATGTGATGTTGACATCTTTACATGGTTGCTTGAAAATCTATATCTAACCCCTAGATGGTCATGACCTCTTATGGAAGAATTGTTGTAATCTATGGAAGTTATCATTGCATATGTCTGTGTAAGAACTGTGTGTAGGAGATCAAACGGGAGTTTGTGTTGGGCCCATGAGATCATGAACGTGATAATGTAAGTCAATTATAGTTTTGAATTATTCCTGTGTGTGACATCATACATTTCCTTTATATCTTCTTGCATATGGAAGTAATTGCATATTTCCATAGCTTAGTAAAAAGAAATTGTAATGTATTAAAGATCGAAGTTGTTTGTAAATAAGTAGCTACTGTGTTGCCTTAAATCCTTGTATAAAAGTTGTTTAGATAAGAGGGTGTAGTTAACTTAATTATTTGAGTGTTGGTGTACATTCTCTAACACATTCTAGACCTTGTGTCCTTGAGTGTTGTGTAGCGGATACCCCCTTTTTGTGGCTAAAATTAGTCACATCATGATATGAATTTGTTTTGTAATTTGGTTGTTTTGGAAATTTTGACGGTTGTTTCATATGTTGGGGGGGGGGGGGGGGGGGGGTTAACAGTGAGTTTTCTTACTTTGAACTTTCTTATGATAGGAATGGTCACCAAAACTCTTTTCTTTGCACTTGATTTATTGTTGAAAATTGCCGGCACTTTGTGACTTACGGTTGGATTTGATTATTTCCCCACTTGGGTTTGCATCTATTTTTAAAATTTGTATGGTGGCTATTCCAAATGTTTGTTTCTATTGGCCCCATTCTATGTTAAGTGTTGTTTCTATCATGTTCATTTCGAACCTCTGATAGAATGTTCAAGGGAGGACTCTGCGGAGAATTGCACTTGCATGGTTGGTAATTAGTGGAAATAAGATATGAGATGTATTTTTCTTTGATTATATGTGAATGCAATTCTCTAAATTGCATGAAATTTCCAAAAACATGTGTGATTAGATATAAGTAAATCTCATGATACGCCTTAAAGGTAAAGAATTAATGTTCTTCTTATAGTTATGGAATGATTGTGCCTATTTTATGAACAATTGCTTAATATAGATGCATATGTAGGCAATAGAAAATTGCAATACTAACATGTTATGTTTCTACCCTAGTCTCTGACTTCCAGGAGGAAGTCAAGTTTTAGGGAGGGAGAATGTAGTGCCCCTCTATTCTCACCGTGGATAAAGAGGTGGTCGGGTTAAGGAGCACAAAGACGAAGGTAAAGTACTCAGAATACTTAAGGTATGTTAGACATGTTGATAAATTACTCATTTATGCTTAATTGTGCTTATCATGGATTATGGATTACTGATGGATTATGGATTAGAGTTATCATGTTTTATGTGATCATTTGATATCATAATATCTGATTATTAGTTAGAAATGTATATATAATTTGTGATGCTTTTGGTGAAGGGACGGTGTAGTATTACTCATTATGAGTACCCTACTACGCTGCGATTCCCTATCACATTGTGTTTGATTATATATATGTATATGCTTGTAGACAAACCCTTGGTTTGATGCAAGTTGCAGGTACCAGGCACCGACTCCACCTGAATTAACAGGTTTGAGCGTGCCTTTACACCAATGGATAATGTGGATGGGAGATGACATGTGGTCCCCTCTATTAGCCAATGTCTCTAGTTTGTCGTCGTCCGTGTATTTCCTGTCATGGGTGTAGTTGTTGTTCTATTGGAGCCTGCATTCCAATGTTGGTTAGCCTGTGGTATGTGATTGTCGTTATTGTTGCTTATGTGATTTTGAATTGTTGATTATAGTCGTTTAGTTCATTTTATAGTATATGTGATCTATGTGTGAAGATGTGTGGATATTTGATCAAGTAATTATTATAGAAATAATAATAATAAGTAAATATATGTATATATATATATCAATATCAGTTATTTAATTTATTTAAAAAATAGAGAATATTAATTAGTTGATTTTTATTAATTAAATCAGTAGCTTTGAAAATTAATAATAATAATGATGTTGTTAATATTTAATACTATTTAGTATTTTATTAATTTTATTATCACATGAGATTTTATTTTTATTTTGTATTAATGGATTATTGAGTGGGTTGTCGGAGATTTGAATTGTTCCAGTTAGTGGTGTTTTGAATGTAATTAAATTTTGGTGGTAGTGGGTTCTGCAATAACAGGATTTGGGGAGTGGGAATTAATGAATTGGTCTATTCTAGTTTGGAAGGACTTTTGAAAAGGGGTTGGGGAAAAATAGAGGGGGGTTGTTTTTACAGGAGGATTTTGGGGGGAAATCAGAGAAGAAGATGGGGAGAAAGAAAAGGTTGAAAAAGATTTGATTCTGGAGCACGGGATATTCTGGGTATGTCTCATAAGAATGAATATTTCTGTAGCAACTTGTGTCTTGTGTTTAAAATTCTAGTACCACCTCATGTTTATAGAAAATGCATACTTTCGAATAAAATCTCATCCACAATTGGCTGACTGGGAAAGTTTCTGTGTTTGTGCTCATTGGAATTTCCCCTTTAAACTATGAGATGAAATCTTTATTGTGTAAAACTGTCAGTTCATCTATTCATCTGGTCCTTATTGTGTATTTGATGTCAAGCACCGTAGGGGTTCCTTTCAATCCTTATGGTAATCATGGTGCAAAAAGAATCAACATCGATGATTCGTCCAAAACAAAGATATCACCACTATTTCATTATTTCTTTTTCTAAATTATATTTTTTTGGACCAAAGGATTCCTTTCGCTCCACTGTGTAGCCTCTACTCTAAGATTCAATCTATCCACCTACGAAATCAATAGGAGTTCTTTCTTAAACCTTTCTAGAGTACACCAGAGACCTCAATAAATTATGTTTAATTTTTTCTTCTATACCTGTCCTGTATTGAGGCCGAACGACCATCATGTTGATCTTTGCCTGACAATAGATTTATAACAAGTTTTAGTACCTTTGTTGTTCGCTCCTTATTTCAAATCATAATTGATCTCTTTCAAAACAAGAATCATTCGTTAATATTTTTTATAGAAATCAGATTTCTTTAGGAGTTGTGGCCTAGGGTTGCATTACTTCTAGTTTTGGAAAGCATATCTTCCATTGAAATCTTTCTATCATTGAATGTTTTTTTTTTAATCCCTAAACATTATCAAATTTTCTAACAACATCACCTTTATGGAATGGCTTTACCATTCGGGCTCCTTGCAGGTTACTCTAATCTTTATGCAATCGATCATCATTTGAAAGACTCTTTGTTCGAACCATGGAATTGCCAGACCTCTGAAATGTGTGTCAGCCCCAAGCCAGAGACGAATTCTGTCATCTTGTTGCATTGACCATTTGCATCATTTTTGAGCTTATTTTAACCTATAGCGAGACATTAAAAAATTGTAGCCTCTTCCAGCACTCACCATGGCTAAAACGGCTTCCACAAAGGCATCAATGAACTTGAGGATAATTCCTTGTGCCACTGAGTGAAATGTGCGCGCCTTGATGATCCTTGATGTCATGTTCTTTGGAAACCATAACCATCAGGACGTTCTCCATATCTCATAACATTTATTCTTGAAGAAAATCATGATTCAAATTTAAGGTCTTTCCTTCCCTAAAAAATCTTCCAATCGATTCATCTACTCCTCCATGCGTCCCTTTACTTGCTTGATATGATAAAATTTAACAAGTTTTAGTTTTTTTTTTTGAAAAACTTCCCTTAGGAAGACGTACGGCCTGTTAGTGGCATATTTCTTAAGCAATCACTAAAATGTTTAGAAGGTTTCCTTAATTTCTTTAAGTCTTCCCTAATGACAGTATGCCTAGTTAAAGAAAAGGAAAGTTTTAAAGAAAGTTTAATTTTGTGTTATATCTACAATTTTGCATTATGAGGAATATAGCATAGTTTTTATTTATGGCAAGGAAATAGAATAGAAAGCTAGAATTCAGATTTCTTACTGGAGATTATATTACTAGTCTAGAGTTAGTAATAAAGATTTGTATTAATAATGTGCTTTTGTGTAGTTATAGTAAAGTAGGTTTCTTTTATTTTAGTAATATTTTCCACAAAGACTATTTACCTCATTGAATGTAATTAGCTTTTATATTATATTTTTCAATTTTATATTTGAACATGTGTTACTTATGATATTAGAAAATCTTTTTATGTTAGTGTTAGTTGACTAAGAATTAGGTATATTATAAATCTATATAATGATTTAAAAATTGTTTATAGAATATGGAATATTAGAACTTCCTAATCTTTGTTAGTTAATTTAGATATCTCTAGAATAGAATTTATATTATGAAATATTTTTATTATTATTTCATTTATAATTGAAATAGTAATCCTAAGCATTAGAGTACTTTTATCTATATCATTATAATACTTATCATAATTAATATCGCTAAGTTTTATAATCTTGACATTTTGAAAAGATTAGTATGTTCATAGAAATTTGTAGCCTATATGTTTAAAATTAATATAGTTGAATTATGTATAAGGGTTTTATAGGGTCCTTAATCGAGTCTTGAACATTAGTAGCGTAAATCCCTCTTAGTAGTTTATATTGTTGAAATTTACAACCCTATAGGAACCAACTTAGATAATGGAATATGTGCACTTGTTTACTTTTTAGTAGTGTTACCCCAGAGGCCTAGAGTGTGTTAATCTTATACAGTACCTTGTGATAGAGATGAGTTTATGATATCACCTGGGGTTCTAGTGTTTGGCATTGTGGAAAAGTGATTAAGCATTGATTTTTGAGTCGAGGGATTATATTGTTGCAAGAGGAGAGATACCTTGCATTATAATTTTATACTTTTCAAATTTATTATCCTTGTCTGGTTGGTAGGGTATCTAGATGCAGGTAGGGGAGTGGCTTTCAAGGTGAGGACGGCGCCCAAATTGGCTGTCAAGGTAACCCATTAGAAGTGGGTAATAAGTGATAATGTAATAATAAACCTAGGGGTTGGGTAGTTTTGACACTAATTAAGATAATTGGATTCCTCGTCCATGCCTGTAGTGCTCATTTAGGCTAAGGATGGGATGAGAAGGCTTGGTTGGCAAGATCAACTTCCTTATCCTCATGAAAGGAACATTGGTTCCGCATGTGTCACCCTATGGGGTCGGCGTCTAGTGAGAGACTGTCAAGGTAACCATAGATGGGGGTCGGCGCCTAGCGAGAGACTATCAGGGTAACCCATGGATGGGGGCTAGCATCTAGCTAGAGACTGTCAAGGTAACCCATGTTAGGACCATGCGATGACACTCGTCCCTACCGCAGCCTAGCACTCCCTAGTGTGATTGCCTCTGGTGATGTTGAGATGCTTGTGATTTTGGCCTATGATGTTGATGTCTTGTGTTGTCCTTGTCCCTTATAGTCTTCTGTCTACGTGACTGGTTGTTGTAGTGGACCTCATTGTTATCTCCTAGCTCGAGGGGTGGACCTCAATGCTCCACATGGTTGGGTGGTTGAGCTTCATTCCATTGGATTCTGGCATATTGGTTTGTGTGTAAAGCAGATGTAACTCTTTTGATCCCATCTCTACACTGGGTTTTACAATCAGACTTTTGTATTATTATATTTGGATCCTTAGTATCAATGATATTCATTATGTAATTTTGATGTATTCAGAAAAAGAAGAGCTTTGTATCAATGTAATTATGTAATATGAACTATTCTGTACTTGGAAGCTTTATTGCAAAATGTTGATGTATCTATCTAATGATGAACGCAGTTTGATATTTTGTGTAATTGGAATGAATTATGTATGTAGTTGAATTATTTCTTAATTTCAATAATGCATTCATGTTTCCCTAGAGAAGTTAGTTTAACTAGTTGGTTGTTACTTGTTGTTAGAATTTGTTATCATCACTTTTACTTTAAAAAATATATATTTTATTGCTTAGTTGAACTTAACTCTCTAGGGTTGCATGACGGGGCATTACAGGTATTTTGTAAACAAGTTGTAGTAGATCTGTTCAAGACATGACTTTCCATATTGACAACCTCAAACCACAAAAACAAAGGAAGATACTTAGATTGTAAAATGCATCATGCCATTTCCACTAAGTTCCTATTCTTTATTTCAACACCACCATTTTGTCGAGGAGTATATCTATTAGAAATTTCTATTTTGATCCAATGATGTTCAAAAAAAAAATTCCTCTATTTTATATGAATTCCCATGGATTGCAATGCATTCAAGTGTAACTCAATAGAATAGTGAAACCTTCACTTTGTACTAATTTGGGCTTCAATAAATTATAAATTCCTTATTTTCATAACCAAGTTCCTGCCTAAATTGAAGAGGCTACCAAAAGGAAGTATTAAAAATTATGGACATTATTTTTATTTTGATTCTATATAGAGAGTAATTTAAAATAGGCAGAGAGTACAAGTATTGAATATTATGGACATTATTATTATTTTGATTATATGAAAGAGATATAGAGAGGGAGAGAATGATATAGATAAACATTGTCCATGAAAAAGGATAAAAAAATAGTATTGATTTCAAGGAAGTTTGTATGGATTTAAACTCCATACTTGGTGAAAGTGTGGGTTATATGGGAGAGAGAGAGAGAGAGAGAGAGAGAGAGAGAGAGATGCTAACAATCCAAATAGAGCATATTTCCATGGGGAGCTACACTCAAGGCAGCATCTCATTTGCATGGGAGAGGGAGACAAAGAGATATATAGAGATAGAGAGATAGAGAGGAAAAGAGATGAAAGTGATTTTGAAGACATGCTTTTAGATAGAGGAGATAGAAGAGATGTTTTTTCAATGTATCCTTTATAGTGCAAAGAAATAAAGAGAAAACCACCATCTATTTTAATAGTTTCCTAATAAATACATTGCCCAAATCAAGGGAAATGAAGCAATAAGAAATTTGCAAAGTGATTATATTAAAAACAAAAAAATGTAATAGTGAATTTTAAAGCTCCTATCAAGGGTAAATCATAATTCTCCTTGAAGATTTAGTAAATGTTAATAGTCCACAAATTTATGTATGCATAGAGTATTATATGGTAAACACAAACATTATGCATATATACCCAGAGTTTTATATTATAGTTAGCAATCTTCCCCATAAGAATAATTAAAGTCTAGTTATTAAAAAAGGATACCATTAGAATTCAGCAAGCTTCAATTTACGGTACATAACAATTACCCATTTGCATTTTTTTCCCGCTAGGGATTTTCTAGTGTGTCCGACAATTTAACGAGAGGAAAAAAGACTATTGACTAATTATATTATATTAAATAATAGTAAATAATATTAATTTGAAACTTTAATTGTATAGTGAAATCATTATTCTTTTCTAAGTAGTGTCATTTTGAAAAGTGTTAGGAAGGTGGAGACCACATTGCATTATATGGTTGACCGTGCTTGTTTTCTAGTGTATTTGTCTAGTTGCCTCCATTATTTTGAGAGTGTCATAAAATGTAATTGATAGCCTCTAAGGAATTTTAACGTGTACGAAAAACATTTATGCAAACAATAGTGACTCATTTTTATTCCAATATTTGGAGATTTAATACTATAGAGTTAATTCAACTTTGAAGAGACCAGTTTAACAACAAGAAAGATTAAGAAAAAATAAATACAAGTACAAATGGGAAGCAGCGATAGCTGGTTCCCAGCTGTCCATGTACTCTTAAAAAACAATAAGAAAAACATGCCTTTATAGTCAATTAAAGAAGAATTTCTGCTATAGAAAGTGTGTTCATATGTGAAAATAATATTCACTTGGTCAGAGAATCAAGTATTCTCCACATAATTTGTAAGCAAAACATGTATTTGAGTTTGTATTTTAAAATCTAAGAAAAATAAAATTTAAAAAAATTTAAAACAAAAAAATTGGAACATTTTGATTGACTACAGAACTAAAATAAATTATACACTTCCAATAGCTTTCCATTTAGTAAACTTCCAATTATACACAACTAAAATAAATTATATATGCTTCCATTTGAGCTTTCTTACCAACGGAATATTTGGAGACTTAATACTATAGAGCTAATTTAACTTTGAAGAGACCAGTTTAACAACGAGAAACCTTAAGCAAAAAACAATTGTAAGTACAAATGGGAAGCACTGGTAGCTGGTTCCTAGCTCTCGCTGCTCTCAAAAAAAAATCTAAAACCATGCCTTAATAATCAAATAAAGAAGAATGTCTTCTGTAGAAAGTGTGTTCATCTGTGAAAATAATATTCACTTGGCCAGAGAATCAAGTATTCTCCGCATAATTTGTAAAGCTCAAAGCATGTGTTTGAGTTTGTATTTTAAAATCCAAGAAAAATAAAATTTAAAAAACTCTGAAACAAAAAAATTAGAATATTTTGATTGACTATACTACTGAAATAAACTATACACTTCCAATAGCTTTTCATTTAATAAATTATTTTATATAGTAAACTTAACCAAGTCAATAAATTTAAACATAATTGAAAAATAACATTTACATTTAAAAATTTATCATCAAGGCTTCCTCAATATGGATACGTGCAATACATCCTAGATTAGTTACATCCTAGAACACAACCAATACAAAAAATGTAAACTAATTAAAGAAAACATAAAGGTGAAAATGAAGGGAAAAACAAAAAGAAATAATTTGCTTACCCCAAAATGATGCATGTCAAGCTAACAACATATCCCTTTGTGATCTGATATATATCATTGCCTACTAACAACAAATATATTATATTATAAGGAGAAAGATGGTGCAGGAGCACCTAGAAAATCATGTTTTCTTTTGTAATAAGGTCTATTTGACCAATGCATTTTCATTTCAGTTTGTATCTAGGTTCATTTTGTAAGTCCCAAGTGACTTAGGGACATTTGTTAAATTGTAACCGCATAATGCCAAAAATAGGGCGTAGGGCAGTTGGAGGTTGTTTTAGTCGGTTGTCTCCCAGCCACTTGGATTGATCTCCTAGCCGCTTGGAGTCAGTTTGGTACTCCTCAGGGCGAGTTGATAAATGCCTAGAGGAATGAACCAAATGATGATCAAATGTAATCTGATCGAAGAAGGGTGTGAATGTGATTGTATTGTGCTCAGGAGAAATAAAGCAATTCTATTCTGTCCATTTGATTTCCGTTTCTTATAACTACAAAGCATGTAACTGTAGATTTCCATTCTTTCTATGTTTTCCATTTTGTTGCTGTATGTCATCGTGAAGCATTCCACTGGTGAGATTTCTATCGAAATCAGTGGAATGGCTTCGATGTACCAGTATTCATTTTGTTCCTTATTTTATTTTGTGTCGACAATGCAGAGGATCCAGCAGTGTGTTTCGTACAGTAGGTTGACCTAGCATCTCCATGTGCTAGGGTTTGCAGGAAGTAAACTGTGTGACGGCATATCGGCGTATCGGCAGCTCCGGAGTAATTCCCGCCGACGGGAGACATCTCGCCGAGGTTGTTGGTTCATGGGTGCATCAGCCAAGGATTGCAAGTGTTCACTGACAGAACAGGTTACGCTGAAGGTAAATGCCATTGGTGAGGGGGTAAGCAACGGTAAGACTTAAGGAAGTCGTTCTGACGATGGTTGTCTGGCTGATGGAGATGTATCGGTAGTTCATTTGTCAAGTCTTGCCGACCGTAAGGAATTAGGGCCTGGTCTACGTTCCCCGCTGTGCACTCCCCATCATATTGGTATCAGAGCTTGGAAAAAGATTTGGGCTGCAAGTCGAATTGAGGATTTGCAGGAGTATTGGCGTTTAGGTGTTGTCTGTGAATGTTTATGTCAGACAGAAAAAGCGAGACAGAGGTGAAGAGGATGCCTCCCAAAAGTATGTCGCAGGACATCGTTAAGAAGTTGATCGAGGAGATGCTTGAATCCAAGTTGGGAGAGTTCAAACAGTCCAAAAGCAAAGATAGGGAGGATGAAAGTGACAGCGATAAAGGCGATGTAGAAATTGTTGAAACCAGTAAAAAGACAGAGGAGATACCAGCAGACCAGAGGGAATTTTTAAATGCATTAAAGTCAGTCAATAGGGACACCATAGATGGGTTACCTATGTATAGTGGATGTATGGAAACTGAAGAGGTGATTGATTGCATTGAGGCATTGAACAATCATTTTAAATACAAAGAAGTCCCTGATGATAAGAGGGTTAAGTTGGCAAAGGCAAGATTGAAGGGATCTGCTCTTGCATGGTGGAATTATGAACAAGGAGAGAGAGTCAAGGAGGGGAAGAATATGATAACCTCTTGGGAAAGGATGAAGACCAAAATCAAGGCACAATTCTTACCTCTGGATTATAACGTGCAGATATATAAGAAGTTGCTGAACCTCAGACAGAGAGACCTTGATGTGAATGCATACACACAAGAGTTTCATAAACTCAGTCTCAGATCAAAGAGACAAGAAGAAGAGTCAGAGAAGGTGGCCAGGTATTTGAATGGCCTAAGGATGAACATCCAAGATGAGATCAGCATCTTAGCACCAAACACAGTGAACAAGTGTTTCCAAATGGCCTTAAGGGCTGAAGAGAAGATAAAGAGAAAGAGTGAGCAGAATAATAGAGGTAGAGGTGGAAGGAATTTCAGAGGCAGAGGCAGTTTTGGAGGAAGAAGTCCTAACTAGAGGCCTAGTGGTGAGTTTAGCCAAGAAGAGCAAGTTGGGGACTCAAGTAGCAGAGGAGGCTACCGAAAAAGAAGGCCTAATGGAAGAGGTGGGACAAATGGATCAAGTAGAGGATCCAAATTCTCCAATATGAGATGTTATAATTGCAATCAGATAGGACACCCGGCATACAAGTGTCCAGAGAAGGCCTCAACTTCTCATGGTGGTGAGAAGAGAACCACTTTGATTCAAGAAGATGCAAGGAGTGTGACATCTCCTGAAGTGAATCTAGCACCCGAAATGGGAGAAAGTTTGATGCTCAAGAGGACGCTGCTCAAGGAACCAGTGCAGACTGAACCATCGTAAAGAAGGGATTTGTTTAGAATCAACTGCAAGCTCCAAGGTAAGGTTTGTAAAGTTATTATTGACTCTAGTTCTACTGATAACATTATATCTTTGGAAGCAATGAATAAGTTAAAGTTAGAAAAGATACCCCATAGCAGTCCATATAAAGTCAGTTGGTTGAATAAGGGGCAGCACGTACTCATCAATGAACAAGCATGGGTAGAATTAAGTATTGGGGGGGTATAGAGATAAAATCTTGTGTGACATCCTTCCAATGGATGCTTGCCATCTTTTGTTAGGTAGACCATGGCAGTTTGACAGAAAAGCTCATCATGATGGAGAAAAGAATGCTTACTCGTTCCAAAAGGATGGTGTGACTTATAGGATACAGTCATTGGTAGAAGAGGATCCACATCGTGTAGGGTCTAGTGTAATGCTGGTAGGAGAAAAAGAATTTATGGATACACTAAAGGAAGGTGATGGAGTAGGTTTTGCTTTGATTGTGAAGCCTAAGGGGGAAAAGAAGAAAAGTGTGAGAGAAGTAGGACCTAAGGAGGTCAGAGATTTGCTTGAGAGTTACAAAGGAGTGATTGCAAAGGATATACCTGATTCCCTACCACCAATCAGAGACATTAGCCATCAAATAGATCTCATACTAGGAGCAGTACTTCCTAATAAGGCAGCATATAAAATGACCCCACAGCAGAATGAAGAGATAGCAAATCAGATTCAAGAACTCCTAAACAAAGGGCTGATAAGGAAGAGCCTTAGCCCATGTCCAATACCTACTGTTTTAGCCCCAAAGAAGGATGGGAAATGGAGAGTGTGTACTAATTCTAGGGCAATAAATAGGATAACCATCAGGTATAGGTTTCCTATTCCTAGAATAGAAGATCTACTGAATTTTTTGGGAGGGGCTACTTATTTCTCCAAAATAGACTTGAAGAGTGGGTACCATCAGATAAGGATAAGAGAGGGGGATGAGTGGAAGACAGCTTTCAAAACCAATGAAGGGTTGTATGAGTGGCTTGTGATGCTGTTTGGTCTTTCAAATGCCCCTAGCACCTTTATGAGGCTGATGAATGAGGTGTTGTAGGAATTCATAGGGAAATTTGTGGTAGTCTACCTTGATGATATCTTGGTGTTCAGTAAGAGCAAGGAAGAACACTTGAAACATTTGGAGATAGTCTTGAAGAGGCTGCAAGATTAGAAGTTACTTGTAAACTTGGAAAAGTGTGACTTCATGAAACAAGAATTGGTGTACCTAGGTTTTGTCATCTCTAAGGGTGATTTGAAAATGGATCCTTCCAAGGTAGATGCTATTTTGAATTGGCCTACACTGAGGATAGCAGGAGAGGTCAGAAGTTTCCATGGTTTGGCCACATTTTACAGGAAATTCATTAAGAACTACAGTGGCATCTGTGCACCTATGTTGGAGACCATCAAGGGTGGAGGTAAGATGAAGTTTGTGTGGACGAGAGAAGCAGATAGGAGCTTTGAGAGTCTGAAACAGAAAGTTGCTAAATTCCTTGTTTTAGTGTTACCTAATTTCAATAAGGTTTTCACAATTGAATGTGATGCAAGTGGACTGGCCATAGGAGCAATGTTGAGTCAAGAAGGCAAACCAGTAGCCTTCTTCAGTGAAAAGTTAAATGAAACCAAGAGGAAATACTCCTCTTATGACTTAGAGTTGTATGCCATGGTACAAGCTCTAAAAACATGGAGGCACTATTTGCTTCCTAAAGAATTTATTGTATACACTGACAATCATGCTCTCAATTTTTTGAATGGACAGGAAAAGCTTAGTCATAGACACATGAAATGGGTGGAAAGTCTTCAAGCATACACCTTCATCATCAAGCATAAGAAAGGAATAACCAATAAGGTTGCTGATGCTCTAAGCAGAAGGGTGTTGACAGTGCAAGAAATGCAGCTACAAAGCATGGGTGTTGAGTCACTCAAAGGGTTGTATGAAGAGGACCAAGATTTCAAGGTGATTTACGGGGTATGCAGTGAGTTTGCCAATGCTTTCCACAGTGACTTTTCAGATTATACATTGTTGGATGGACTTTTGTTTAAAGGTAGTCAACTATGTATCCCTAAGTGTTCAATGAGGGATAATATAGTGAAGGAGAAACATAGTGGTGGTTTAGGAGGACATTTTGGGCTCAATAAGACCTTAGATCTTGTACCAAGGTTTTACTTTTGGCCAAGGATGCAATCTGATATCAGAAGGTTTGTTGAGAGTTGTATGATTTGCCAGAAAGCAAAGGGAGTCTCAACCAATGTAGGACTGTACCAACCTTTGCCCATACCAAACAGACCTTGAGAAAGTTTGAGTATGGATTTTGTGATGGGATTGCCCAAGACAAGGATAGGTTATGATAGTGTGTTTGTTGTGGTAGACAAGTTCAGCAAGATGGCTCACTTTATTCCTTGTAAGACCACCAATGATGCTAGTTACATTGCAGGTTTGTTCTTTAAAGAAATTGTCAGGATTCATGGATTACCTTTGAGTATTGTATCTGACAGAGACAACAAATTTGTGGGACATTTCTAGAGAACCATGTGGAAAATATTGGGTACAAATTTGTCTTTTAGTTCAGCCTATCATCCTCAGACTGATGGCCAAACTGAGGTTGTCAATATGTCATTAGGCAATCTGCTGAGATGTTTGATAAGAGAACATGGCAGTAGTTGGGATGTGGTACTCCCATAAGCAGAGTATGCCTATAATGATTCTACAAATAGAAGTACAGGTCTAAGTCCTTTTGAAGTTGTTTATGGTAGTCATCCTAGAGGAATTTTTAAATTAAGAGATGTTCAAGGGTTAGACAAAAGGAGTGGACATGCTGATACATTTGCAGAGGCTGTGAAAGAGATCCATCAACAAGTCAGAGATACTCTACACCAGAACAGTCAGAAGATCAAGGCTAGAGTGGATCAAAGAAGAAGGGATGTGCAGTACCAAATAGGAGATATGGTCATGGTTCATCTCAACAAGAACAGACTACCCACAGGAAAACACAAGTTGATGATGAGAAAAATTGGACCTTGTCAGATTCTAGAGAAATATGGTCCTAATGCTTACAAACTTGAACTCCCTGATGATATTGTTATTTCACCTATATTCAATGTTGCTGATCTGACATTATATAGGAGTCCTGATACAGGCAAAGGTACAGCAGATTCTATCCAAGACAATGCAGAGTGGGTACAGCATTTGCCACCTAAGGAACCACCGAAGATGGAGTGCATCTTGGATAGCAGGACAGCCAAGAAGACAAGAAATCAGACCTATTTTGAGCACTTAGTCAAATGGCAAGGACTTCCAGACTCAGAAGCCACATGGATGCTGGAAGCAGACATCAAAAAGTAGGGTGGTGATTTGCAGCAGTTAGTCTCTAAGAGGACTTGAGACAACTTTCACCCAGGGAGTATGGTGCAGGAGAACCTAGAAAATCATGTTTTCTTTTGTAATAAGGTCTATTTGACCAATGCATTTTCATTTCAATTTGAATCTAGGTTCATTTTGTAAGTCCCAAGTGACTTAGGGGACATTTGTCAAATTGTAACCGCATAATGCCAAAAATAGGGCGTAGGGCAGTTGGAGGCTATTTTAGTCGGTTGTCTCCCAGCCACTTGGATTGATCTCCCAGCCGCTTGGAGTCAGTTTGGTACTCCTCAGGGCAAGTTGATAAATGCCCAGAGGAATGAACCAAATGATGATCGAATGTAATTAGATAGAAGAAGGGTGTGAATGTGATTGTATTGTGCTCAGGAGAAATAAAGCAATTATGTTCTGTCCATTTGATTTCTGTTTCTTATAACTGCAAATCGTGTAACTATAGATTTCCATTCTTTATGTGTTTTCCATTTTGTTTCCGTATGTCGTCGTGAAGCATTCCACTGGATTTCTATCGAAATCAGTGTAATGGCTTCGATGTATCAGTATTCATTTTGTTCCTTGTTTTGTTTTGTGTCGACAGTGCAGAGGATCCAGACAGTGCGTTTTGCACAGTAGGTTGACCTAGCATCTCCATGTGCTAGGGTTCACAGGAAGTAAACTGTGTGACGGCATATCAGCGTATCGATAGCTCCAGAGTAATTCCCGCCGATGGGAGACGTCTCACCGAGGTTATTGGTTCATCGGCACATCAGCCAAGGATTGCAAGTGTTCGCCAACAGAACAAGTTACGCCAAAGGTAAAAGCCATCGGTGAGGGGGTAAGCAACGGTAAGACTTAAGGAAGTCATTCTGACGATGGTTGTCTGGCCGATGGAGATGTATCGGCAGTTCATTTGTCAAGTCTTGTCGACCGTAAGGAATTAGGGCATGGTTTGTGTTCCCCGCTGTGCACTCCCCATCAAAAGAGAAGTACATATCAAAACTTGTTATGAGGCACTCTACTTAAATATCATCCACTTCAATGGTCAAACAATCAATAGTAATTTTACACCTCAGTCACAACAAAAAGTGGTAAATATTTGTCCTATTCTTATTGGCCAAAATTGACCTTTGACTGTTGAAGTGGATGATATTTAAGAATAGCCGTTGTGAGAATTAACTGAGATGCTGCATACAAAAGGCATCCATTATATATAACTAATAGATACTACTAATATTGTGGCCTCCTAAGGTGCCAGAGAAACCTAAGCCCCTCCACTAGCTCAAAGGCCCTATCGATTTGGGAGGGAGAAGATCTTCGTGCTAGATTATTTCTTATTTCTTGATTATTTATTTTTTATTTAAAAAGTCTTAAACTCAAGTTCATTGTTTTTTCTAAAGTGGTAACATATATTTCTATTATAATTTATTAAAAAAATCAAGATCACTTTTGATTTTATATTATTTCTTTTCTTGATTATTTATTTTTTATTTAAAAAATCTTTTATCTAAAAGTTATATTTAAAAATCCACACTTCCTAATTTTAAAATAAACTCTTATAGTAGTTTATTTTTATTTTTTTTCAACATGTATATATATGAAAGAATATTTTACAATAACTTTTTTGTTTTCTTTCTCTAAAATATAAATAAAAGTTGTTAGCTTTTTTTTTATCCAATAAATTTTTATCATGAATATTTTTTAGTTTTTTATTTTTTATTTTTTATTTTTTATTTTTTTTATTTTTGTGTTTTTTATTTGTTAGCTTTTTTTTTTTGAATTTGTAGAGAAGAATTTTTATTTCTAAAGAATTTTTTTTAATATATAAAATTTAAATTTGCTTGAAAAAAGTACTAAATAAAAAATTTGAATGTAGTTTTAAAATATTCATCTATTATATTTTTTTATGTATGTTTATTTAAATTAACATGTTTATATTATTTATAAATAGTAACAAAGTACAATAGCTTAGATATTTTATTTTATATTTAATATTTTATTTTTATAAATTTTATATATTAAATTAAGTTTCATATTATCATTTTATATATATAGATTAATGATTTTATATATTTATCATTTTATATATATTTAAATTTATGATTTTATAGATTTAGAATTAATATATTAAATATGTTTATAGTAGGTTTTATTATTTTTAATGCTATTAAAGAATAAAAGAAAAAATTTAATAAAAGATTTGTTGAAATATTTTTGAAATGCTTTTTAGATTTTCTTTTTCCTAAAGAATGAAAGTAATTTTTAGAAAACATAATAATTTCTATAATAGAACTTAAGAATATAAATCAAAAAAATAAAAAGAATCTTTATTATTTAGAAAGATGATGAGATAGAATAGGATATGTAGAGTTAAATTAACCATCATGAGTTAATTCATAGGATTTTAGAAATTTTTATTTTATAAAATAAATAATTTATTTTTATTTTGGATGATGTCACCGTAACGATTGATGTCATCTTATAGTTGATTTTTGATAACTCAAAAAGTTGATGATGTCATCCTTAGGAGGCCCATTTTTACGTAAATTTCCCCTAATGTGACTTAGGAAGTAGTTAAATACTTCCATGTTGTTCATGGTTATGTCGTACTTCCATGTTGTTCAGAGGTTATCTTGTTCTTATGGACTGTTGTTGCATCGAAGACACCGCCCATCAAGTCGTACGCTAGTCTCTTGTTGAAAGCAGATAAAGCATCCTTTGCCATGTTTTGTTGGTTCGACTGGAGGAAGTTGTGAGCCATGAGCTTCCCAAATTATTTCTTGCCCAGATAAGTGTGACGGTCATTAAGAATTCTTCATATATAGTACCATCGTGGATGTGATCATCACCAAAAATGTTGGCACCTATTACTTGTTTGATCACCTTCACTATGCTACATTTTTGGCTCTGAAAATGTGACTTATCTGCTCTTCTGCTGTCTCTTCTTTGTCTTCTTCTTCCTCGGTGTTCTCCTCTTCCTCTGACTCCTCATATTCCTCTGAATCCTCCTCTAAATCTTTCATGCAAATACATCTGCATACACACAACATTCACTCGACCATCTTGTGAGAAGAGCTTCCTCTAGATGTGAATAAATAGTGGTTAAGGGCAAACCTGTGAACTCTTGAATATCCTTTCATTTCCCATTCTGAATTTCCTATCTAAGATTCACGTTTGAAAAACCTTTGATAGTTGCCAATTATTTGGAATTATGTAATGATTGGGCCTTGAAGCCTAGGGCTGGAGATATGTCCTCATGAATCAATGTTTTAAATCTTTGAAAGATCATGGAAAATAAATTTATTGTCCATCCTTCTGACAAATTCTATAGGGTGCAATTGACTTTTCTTTCTACTTGGATTTTGAGATGATTCTCCGTGAGGAGTAGCTCAGATTACTCCAGATAGTTTTGAGTGCCTCCTTGGTACTTACTAAATTCTCCCACCCCTCCTCTTTGGGTATTTGATTTCTTGATAGATATGGATTCACTTGACTTGTCCTTCTGGCCAGTTCAATGATTCATGAGGTTTCACCCTTCCTAAAGGAGCTGAAAGTCTGCATGGCGTTCAAAAGAAATGCCAAATTTAGGGGTGAATTACCCCTAGCAGCCTAAGATTAATGATCCACTGAGGGAGAAGTGTCACTATTGGTGCTTCTCAAAAAGTCTCTAATTTTACCTTTGATGCTAATGCCCATCAGGAGGTACCTGAATTGGTCGTGGGCGTGCCATTTTTAACCAAGCCTTGCCCCGCTTTCTCCTTTGTTTTGTCTTCTTATTGCACTTGATCCTTGCTATTCCTAAGTCCTTGGATATCAAGTTGTTCCAGCCAATTTGTTCCAAAGGAACCGTGGCATTCTTCCTGGTCAACGCAGGCTCATCTATTTGAGAGGGCTTGCCTTGGGAGATAGGTTTTTCCTTTTGCTCATTTTTTAAGAAAAATGTCCTTTGCTTTCGAGAGCATAGCTTAAGGGTCTTTTGAAGGGGTTTCAAATTGATTGTCCTTTGGATCCTTGCCACCCTCAGGGGCTATTGAGGTAGTTTCCTCCAATTTTGTAGTCTTGCACTCCTTTTCTCTACCATTTGATGGGCATCTGTTTGTACAGCATGATTCTGACTATTGCATTGTAGGCAAAACAACTTGTGTTCTTCAATTTCCAGCACTTGCATCCATTGGTGCTATGAGGAGGCTAGGGTAATATCCTTCCAAATTTTCCTTATCGCTACTATTTGAATTCGTGCATAGAGATATAAGTCTTTCTCAAGTAACTTAGTATCTATTACCACTAGGTTTCCCAAGGATCTTCCGATCTTCGCAAGACATTCTTCTAACCAATATTCTAGAGGTAGGTTGTATAAGCGAATCCATTTGGAGCATTCATAAGGATCGTATTAGATGGGGTTGAAATTTGAGGGTCATTTCCGGATGTATAGGGGAAAACTGTTATTTTCCATGATTTACCTTTTAGAATACTATTTTGATCAGTTTCCAAAAGAAAAGCAACACTGAAAAAACCTTTCAGCAGAAATTTGATAACCTTTGGCATTCCCCAATTTTCCTCTATCTAGCTTCAGATTTGACTTCTTGAAAGTTTCAACCGGTCCTATTAGTCTTCCGATGATTGCACTGTCCAGGAAAAATTGTATATCCTCGCGGCATTCCTCGATGATGTCTATAACAGAAGCTTGCAATTTTTTTCTGAGTTGTCTCTTCCTAACTACGTGAAATCTTCGGAAGCCTCCTTCGCTTTGCTCGGATTTGCTCCACCCATCTTCTTCCTGCATATGTGTGTGTGTGTGTGTATAGAGAGAGAGAGAGACTTTTAATTAACCATTTAGTGCCAACAATCCAAATATGACAGGTGTTCATGGGGAGCTACACTTAGGGCAACATGTCATTTGCTTAAGGACCCAATGGTTCACCTTTAAGACCATTTTAGCGTACCCATTGTACACTAAAGTATTGAAAGAACACTAATACACTAAGAGGGGGGTGAATCAGTGTATGTTAAAACTTTAAAATGCTACCAACAAACAAAAATGGAAGGCGCATATAAAAACTACACACACACAAGAAAACACCAGATTTATGTGGAAAACCCAGAATGGGAAAACCATGGTGAGAATGTTGCTTGAGTCTAATACTCAAATCCAACCTCACAATAAGCATTGATTACATATGTTTTGCAAGCACCAACCCACAAGTACATCAACACCCAAGGTAATGTTTTGAAGCTACCACCTACAAGTACATCACACACCTACAATGAGCTTCAACTCAATACAATGAGGCTTCAACCCCAATCTAAAACAGACAGGCTACAACCCCTAAAGTTTATAGTTTCATATATGCAATAATGGTTCTTCTGTAACCCAAAATGCACTTTGTCACCACACACTCACTCTGTGTTTTGCATCAACACAGTCGTCTCCTTCCTCTATGCACTTTGCATTCCCTTCTCTCTTTCAAAATCTTCTTCCTTCAACACACTCTGTCTATGAACATCAGAATGTTCATGCAAACTCTCCCCTCAATGCTTGTGAACAAAAATATTCAATTCGGTGAGTAACTCTTTTCACTTCGGATTCAATGTGTATAAAGACACATTCATTTCAACAAATGAACTGCCACAACCGCTCCAAAACTGAATATAGACAGTTTCATTTTTAGTTCACAATTGATCGCAATTGGTTTAACTATCTTATGCGATCCTACAAGTGCCACTGGACATGTTAGTAAAAATACACTATTACCGACTTTCTTATCAGCCTCCAAAAATGCTTGTATATGCCTTTTATTAGTGAATGTTGATTTTCTAAAACTTAGCCTTAAACGCCCTTTTTCGGTGAAATCTCAGTTTTCCAAACTAAGATAGTTTCCCTTCTTTATCAGCAAAAATATACTTTTCAGAACTTGAGTTACCATTTCCCTTTATCGGCAAATGTTCCTTTATCAAAACTTTGTCTTTTGATCCTTTATAACTCGTATCGGCAAAAAATCATTATTCAAAACTACCTTTTTAATGCCTTATCGGCAAAATCACACTATCCCAAACTTACCTTTATGCTTGTCGGCAAATATACCTTTTTTTGGAACTTAGGCCTTTAGTTCACTTTATTGCCTATATCGACAATTTTTACTTTTTCAAAACTTCCCTTTTGTGCTAAGTATCGACAAAAAGTCATTTATGCAAACTTTACTTACAAAGTCCCTTTATCGGTGAAAGTTCACTATTTCGAACTTGCCTTTCCTTTGTTATTAGTAAAAGTTAACTTTTTTGAACTTAGCATACAATCCTTCTGTTGGCAAAAGTGCACTTTTTCAAACTTATCTTTGTTTACCTTCTATCGGCAAATCCATGCTGGCACGAACTATCGCCTTATTGACAAAAATTGAAACTTCCAAACTGTGCCAACTCATCAATTCTTCTTTGTTTGTAAAAAGACCTTTTCACGAACTTATCAATTTATCAATAAAACTATAAAAACTTAAACTTGCACTTTATTACCAACTTGCCTAATTCTCTTTGTTGGGGAATCAGATAAAATGCTAACTTTATATAACTAGTTTGCTTTTGAGACATTTTCCTGACAACACATGTCTAGCCAATAGTTGATGAATCGGCTAAAGCACTAACTCCCTAACTAGTTAGCTTTTATGACTTTTTCCTGACATCTACTTCTCTTAAAATACTTAAGTCTTTGCCTTCACATTGAAATGTGCTACCTTCCTAAGCCACAGTGGCTAGTCAGCAAATCGAGTAAGTCTCAAACTTTAAAACAAGTTTGCTATAGAAGAACTTTGCCAATATAAGATGACTTATCTTTTCTTTCAAAATGCCAATCAAAGGACTTAGCCTTAAGCCATAGTCGGCTAATCGGCATATCAGCTAACCACCGAACTAATGAAGTAGTTCAAAAACTAATCACTTTGCCAATATAACTTATCTTCACTTTTCTTCAAAGTTGTCAATAGGCCAATAGAGTAGAGGTTTGAACTAAGACCATTTTACCAATAACATGATTTCTCGTGTCTTCAAAGATGTTGATAAGTAATAAACTTCTCGTCTCTTCCAAATTGTCGATAGGCTTCAGTTCAAATGGAGAACATTTTGCCGAATGAGTACTTGGTTCTAAATGAGAATATTTTGCCGATAGGACTACAACACAACACAACTTTGATAATTATTATGCCGATTTCTTACCCTTTCCTTTCTTTGACATCAATGACAACAATTTCAACAATCTCCCCCTTTGTCATTGATGGCAACACCTGAATCTGACTTGAATCTGACTTGAATCTAAATTGACCATGAAAACCAAACCCCATATTACTGTGATCCTCCCCCTTGCTACTGTGAGCATACTATAGAATTCTCCCCCTTGGACATTAATTATAAAGGGACACACAGAAAAAATAATAACAATGCAAACTTACTCCCCCTAAGGACAATCATCCTACAAGACAACTGGGTACCAAGGATAAATAATTATTTTGATATACTCCCCCTAGATGAATACCTTTGGTATTCAAGTAGATATAGAAGAAGGAACAACTCCTAGCTTCTGTCTGAGTTGTTCAAAAGTCTCCTTTGGAAGGGGTTTTGTAAAGATATCTACCAACTGTTCTTTTGTAGCCACATAGTCCAGCTTAACTTCTTGTTCAGCAACTTTCTCTATGAGAAAATGGTACTTAATGGATATGTGCTTGGTCCTTGAATGCATAACAAGATTCTTTGAGATGTTTATAGAACTTGTATTATCACAAAGAATTGTAACTGGCTCATTAAAATCCACCTTGATGTCTTGCCATGTTTGTTTCATCCATAATACCTAAGTACAACAAAATACAATAGCTATATATTCAACTTTAGTTGTTGACAGAGAGACTAATTCTTGTTTCTTACTTATACTAATTTATCACCTAGAAAGAATGCACCACCACTGGTGCTCTTTCTATCATCCACACAACCAACCCAATCTGTATCTATGTAAGCAGTCAAAGTAAAATCATCACCAATAGGATACCATAGACCATAATCTATTGTACTCTTCAAATACCTAAATATCCTCTTCACAGCTTCGACATGTGTTTCCTTAGGAGCTGCTTGAAACTAAGTTGCCATGCAAACAACTTGCATAATATCAGGCCTTGTTGCTGTGAGATACAAGAGACTTCTGATCATAGACCTATATAAAGTTTGATCTGCTAAGGCAAATTCATCATCTTTGCTAAGTTTACACCCAATGACCATAGGTGTACCAATTGGCTTGCAATCTTCCAACTTGAATTTCTTCAAAATTTCCTTCACATACTTGGTCTGAGAAATGAAAGTCCCTATGTCTAATTAATTTACCTATAGACCAAGAAAGAATGCTAATTCTCCTAGCATGGACATCTCAAATTCTTTCTACATAGCATCAGCAAACTCTTTACACATATTGTCATTATATCCACCAAATATTATATCATCAACATAAACAATGACAATTAGCATATTATTACCTTCATGTTTAAAATACAGATTGCTAGTAGCTATACCTTTCTTATAGCCTTGTTGTTGAAGATATTTGTCCAGCCTGGCATACCAAGCTCAAGGAGCATGTTTTAGGCCATAGAGTGCCTTCTTCAATCTGCACACATAGTCTTTCTTTTCAATCACTTGGAATCCTTCAGGCTGCTCTATATAAACTTCATCATCCAAGTAGCCATGGAGAAATGCAGATTTCACATCCATCTGGTACACTTTGAAACATTTATAAACTAAGTATGCAAGAAACATTCTAATGGCTTCAAGTCTAGCCACAAGTGCAAATGTCTCATCAAAATCTATGCCCTCAACCTAAGCATAACCCTTAAAAGACTAATCTAGCTTTGTTTCTATTTATCTGCCCATCCTCATTCAGTTTATTTCTAAACACCCATTTTGTGCCAATGACATTTTTATCAACAAGCCTTGGAACAAGTTCCCAAGTCTGATTTTTCTCGATTTGATTAACCTTCATAGCTTCAATCCAACTTTCATCCTTACTAGCTTCTTCATAATATTTAGGTTCTATTTTAGACAACAAAGAATAGTTTACCTGCTCTTGTTGTGCTAGCTTCAGCTTTTTCCTTGTCATAACACCATCAAATTTATTTCCAAGAAGTTGATTCTTAGAATGATTTCTTTTGACATACTTGGGCGGAGCCTTTGGAGTAGATTTTGGTTGCTCTTCTTCATCAACATCACTCTTCTCACTCTTCTCTTGTGATTCTTCTTTTGCAACTTCTTCTTCTTCATCATCATAAACAAGAACCTTTGAATACGAGTCATTTCCATAAGACAACTGAGAGAAGTCTTCATCCACTCTAACATTCACACTTTCAACTATCTTCTGCAACCTTTTATTGTAGCATTTATAGACTTTTCTTGTATTTGAATAACCAAGAAATATCCCCTCATCAGACCTTGGCTCAAATTTATTCAAGGTATCTTCATCCCTTTTTATAAAACATCTGCTTCCAAATAACTTGAAATACTTCACAGATGGAGGTTTGCCTATCCATAACTCATATGGAGTCTTATCATGATGTACTCTTAACTGCCCTCTATTAATAATGTAAACAGCAGTATGAACTGCTTCCTTCAAGTATCTATCAGGCAATTTGGCTTCGTTCAACATTGTTCTAGCCACATCCTGGACAGTCCTGTCCTTTCTCTCAACAACTCCATTTTGTTGAGGAGTCCTGGGTGCAGAAAGATCTGTCTTCTAATCCCATGCTTTTCACAGTATTGATCAAATTCATTAGAAGTGAATTCTCCACCTCTATCAGACCTTAAGCATTCTATTCTTGATCCAATCTCATTTTCAACCCTAGCCTTAAAGATTTTAAATCTTTCTAAATCTTGAGGTTTATCTTTAAGAAATGTTACCCATGTCATCCTTGAATAATCATCTATTAATAACATGAAGTACCTTTCTATATTGATGGTTTTGGTTCTGGTTAGTCCACACAAGTCTGTATGTATCAGCTCAAGAGGTTTTGAGGTTGAATAATCCTTTGACTTGAAACTGACTCTTGTTTTCTTTCCTTCTTGACACTCTTTACATAAGGAATTTTCTGGCTTGCTAATGCTATGCAAATGTCTGACTGCATTCTTCTTGTTGATCTTCACTAGATGATCAAAGTTGATGTGGCCCATCCTTTTGTGCCATAACCGACTCTCATTAGCTTGCCCTAACAAACATCTTTCACCCTTTGTCTCCTTCAGATGGTATAAATTATTGTTTGTTTTGTTTGCCTTAGCAACAAGTCTATCAGAGCTAGCTTTGCTTATTTCACATCCATTGGCATGAAATAACACATTATATTGCTTGTCACACATCTGGTTGACACTAAGCAGATTATATTGTAATCACTCTACATACAACACATCTTGAGCATTAGTTCTATCATCTATGTATAGTGTGCCCTTACCAGCTATCTTCGCAGTGGTGTTATCAATGAACTTAACAGAACCACCATCCTATTTCTTCAAAATGGTGAACTTGCCCTTATCTCTAGTCATATGACTAGAGCATCCATTGTCTATTACCCATGGATTGCCTTGTCCTTTTGCATGAAAAACTACTTTGACTAACATAGATTTTTCAACCTTCTTTTCTACCCAACGCCTTTTTGAACTTTTCTCTTTTTCTTCATAATGCTTTGCTGGTTCTTTTTCCTGAGTAGGAGGTGCAGACTCTTTCTTGTGACGTTCAGAGGATTGTTCTTTTTACTGCTTTTGCACAGAAGCACGTGCAGGTTTGTCTTGTCTTGGAGGAGTAAATTTCCTTTTCTCCTATTTAGAACGCTGTATAAACACACTTCTACAAAACTTGGCAATATGCCCATAGTTGTTACAGTTATAACAAATATCATTCATATCAACTAAAGGGGTAAAAGGATTTCTAATTACAAAATTGTGCCTATCCATTCTCCAAGGTCTAATTTTGCAGTCTATTGCTTTATGTCCAAACTGATTACATGAAAAACAATAACCATGAAATGCATAAATGAACCTGGCTTAGCTTGCAAATTGATCTTTGAATCTCCTCCTTGCATTGTGACTTTGATGAATCTGTCATCTTCCTTTTTGAAATCTTCAGTCCTTTTATCCTTTCTGAATCCATCAAGCTTCCTCAAATCAGCATGTTTCTTAGACATAGCAGAGCTTGATTCACCCTGATCTTCAACTGCCTTTTTGAAGGGATCAACTTTCTTGGTAGCTTTATCTTCTGCTTTCCTTTCAGAGACAACATCTTTGAAACTCTTGTGTTTGAAATATCCTAACCCAACCATGTTGGAGAAGGATCTTTGACTATCAATTATTTGATCAAGAATTTCTGAACACTTCTCAAACTTGAGACTTATGTTTAATTGTTCATTCACCTTTTCTAACTCCTTCCTCAGCATGACAACTGCAGCCTCTAATTTCTGACACTCATCTAGTTTGTTCTTCAAACTCAAATTAGTTACCTCTTCTATTATTTTAGACTCATCTAACTGCAATTTCAGGTCTACAACAAGTTTATCAGATTCTTCAATCTTTAACTTGTATTTTTTATTTTGTTTTCTTTCAAACCTTAGATCATTTAGAGTAGAAATTAATTCACCTTCCAGATCAACTTCACCCTCTTCCTCATCAGAGTCTTCAAGATAATTTTCTGAAGGAGTATTTTCATCCTCTTTAATTTCAACAGCCATGAAGACAGTTTCATACTCTTCACTCGCATACAAATAATCATATGAAGAACTACTTTCTTTATCTACAAACAGACTCTTCTTCTTCTTATTAAAGTTTCATCTTTTATACTTTGAGATTTCTTGACTCCTAGAGCTATCTCCTTTTTGTTTTTCACCTAAAGGACATTTAGATGCAAAGTGACCAATTTTTCCACAATTAAAGCATTTGAAAGGTAGCTTACTTTGTATTTCCCAGAGCCTTTCTTCAGTTTTCTAACAAAATTTGTTGAACATAAACTGGTACTTTGTTCTGAGTCCACTTTAGTCTCCTTGGCTTTTGAAGTCTTAAATGTTGCTTCTTTCCTTGTTGATCCTGTATTTTCACTTCTCATCTCATATGTTGTAAGTGATCCAAATAGTTCATCTAGAGTAATCTTATCTAGATCTTTTGCTCCCTCAATTGCAGAGACTTTAGAGTCAAATCTTTGTGGGAGAGATCTCAGAATCTTCTTTACAACCACCTGATCTTTTACCTCTTCTCCAAGACCTATGATCACATTCCTTACCTCATCTACTCTGAGCATGTAGTCCACAATATTTTCATCATCTTTCATCTTTAAAGCCTCAAATTTGCTTCTATGGGTTTGCCATTTTGCTTGTTTGACTCGATTATCACCTTCATAGATGTTGTGCAACTTATCCCATACGTCCTTGGCAGATTTACACTGCATAAATTTGACAAACTCTGTGTTGGTTAGACCACACAGTATAACATTCTTCACTTTGGAATTATTCTCACAGGCTTTCTTTGCATCAACACTGCGAGAAGATGATGGTGATGGTGGTTTGTAATCTTTTATAACAGATTGTCAGATATCATATCCAAGATAGGTTAAGTAAGTCTTCATTCTGATGCTCTAGAAAGCATAATTGGATCCATCAAATAATGGTGCTTTATTTGAAGAAGAATCCTCTTGTCCTACCATAGTGTTCTTGAGACTAGATCTTCCTTAAGTGGTTAAACTTTTCTTCAAGGAACCCGAGGATTTAATACCAATTTTTGAAAGAATACTAATACATTGAGAGGGGGGGTGAATCAGTGTATGTTAAAACTTTAAAATGCTACCAACAAACAAAAATGGAAGGTACATATAAAAACCACACACACACAAGAAAACACCATATTTACGTGGAAAACCCAGAATGGGAAAAACCATGGTGAGAATGTTGTTTGAGTCTATTGCTCAAATCCAACCTCATAATAAGTATTGATTACATATGTTTTGCAGGCACCAACCCATAGGTATATCAACACCCAAGGTAATGTTTTGAGGCCACCACCTACAGGTACATCACACACCTACAATAAGCTTCAACTCAATACAATGAGGCTTCAACCCCAATCTAAAATAGAGAGGCTACAACCCCTGAATTTTATAGTTTCATATATCCAATAATGGTTCTTCTGTAACCTAAAATACACCTTGTCACCACACACTCACTCTATGTTTTGTATAAACACAGTCGTCTCCTTCCTCTATGCACTTTACATTCTCTGCTCTCTTTCAAAATCTTCTTCCTTCAACACACTCTGTCTATGAACATCAGAATGCTCATGCGAACTCTCCCCTCAATGCTTGTGAACAAAAATATTCAATTCGATGAGTAACACTTTTCACTTCAAATTCAATGTGTATAAAGGCACATTCATTTCAATAGATGAACTACCACAACCACTCTAAAATTGAATATAGATAGTTTCGTTTTCAGTTCACAACTGATCGTAACTAGTTTAATTGTCTTCTGTGATCCTGCAAGTGCCGCTGGACATGCTGGCAAAAATACACTATTACCGACTTTCTTATTAGCCTCTAAAAATGCTTGTATATGCTTTTATCAACAAATGTTGATTTTCCAAAACTTAGCCTTAAACGCCCTTTGTAGATGAAATCTCAATTTTCTGAACTAAGACAATTTTCCCTTCTTTATCGGCAAAAATATACTTTTTAAAACCTGAGTTACCAATTCCTTTTATTGGCAAATGTTCCTTTATCAAAACTTTGTCTTTTGATCCTTTATAACTCATATCGCAAAAAATCATTATTCAGAACTACCTTTTCAATGCCTTATCAGCAAAATCACACTATCCCTAACTTACCTTTATGCTCGTCAACAAATATACCTTCTTCAAAACTTAGGCCTTTAGTTCACTTTATTGCCTCTATCGGCAATTTTTACTTTTTCAAAACTTTCCTTTTATGCTAAGTATCGGTGAAAAGTCATTTATGCAAACTTTACTTACAAAGTCCCTTTATCAGTGAAAGTTCACTATTTCAAACTTTCCTTTCCTTTGTTATCGGTAAAAGTTAACTCTTTCAAAATTAACATACAATCCTTTTATCAGCGAAAGTGCACTTTTTCAAACTTATCTTTATTTACCTTCTATCAGCAAATCCATGTTG